>CM054057.1:4250836-5731756 GCA_028641055.1 Alopecurus myosuroides
CCCTCCGCCTCTGCGCCTGGCGCCACCGACAAGGCCGCCGTGGGCGTTCCCCGCCGTCTGCCCGAACGAGGACGAGCAGGCTCGCCTGCCTTCTTTTCTTCAGAAACGAACGATCGGGAGTCTGCTTAACCTCCGTGCGTGGCCTTTTCCGTCACAGTTGTGGGCTTAGCCCAGCGGTGCGACGCACTCTCGCGGATCTGTAGGTCCCGGGTTCGAGTCCTCAGGGAGGCAATTATCCACCTTTCTTTTGGCTATTTCCCACCGCGCGGGGCGGCCCACCCGGCAGTGACCCCGTGGCCACCCACCCCAGCTTCCAACCGCACGCGTGGCCGCCAGCTTGGCGCCTGGCCCACACGTCAGTGGCTTTGGGCGGCTGCTGCGCGGTGCCGCCCCTTTTTCTTGCGCAGCAATCTCACAAGGGCCCCTATCCCCACGTTTTCTTCACCGTCCAGTACCTGAAAAATCACAAATCAGTCCCTGCAATTCAAACATCCATAGAAATTGCAAATAAACTCCAATTTTGGAAAATAAAATATGTTTTCCAATCCAAATTTCCTGTACTTTTCAAATATGCAATTTGTTTCCTGTTTTGAACAATTCAAATTGTTTCAAATTTCAAATTTAAACAATTCATCTCGAAATTGGTTAATTCCATAATTAATTCATAATTAATTCAAATCACACAAATCAAATATGTTTTTCAGTCCAAATTCATTGTACTTTCTGTTTATCAACTTTGTTTTGCAATTTGGGCAATTAAAATTAATGTTATTTAATAATCCTTAAATTGGTTAATTAATTGGCATAATTAATAACTTTCAAATGGTTGCTCCAAATTAAATACTCCAAACATGTTTTTCATCCAAAATTGAATGCCACACTTGAATATCCACTTTGTTTTCTGGTTTGCAACAATTAAGTTGAATAATTGTTTCACCTCTTATTTAATGCAATTCAAATTGCCAAAATTCATAACTAATTCATTTTAATTCCAAATCAAACAAATAAAATAAGTTTTCCAATCAGTTTCATGTCATTAACATGTTCATGCCATCCATATCTCTGTTTGCATCTTATCTTGTGCATTTTTAGGGTTTGTTATGCATGTTCATCTATATGACAACATATGGAATGTGTGGGCTAATTAATTCCAGTTGTTGCCCCATTCCATTTAAATTGCCTAACTCATCTACTTTATTGTTTTCCATGCTAAACAACATTTACCTTGATGGTTAGATAAACAACTTGAACCAATTCCTATTTCTCTGGACTCCGGTTCCGATTAAATTGCTTAAGTTGTTTCCCTTGTTGCATCTTGCCATGTCATGCATATAAAATAGGATCATGCTGGATCTTTTGCCGCAGTAGTAATTGTTGCATTCCGTTGTTTGTTTGAGGTTCGTTGCTTCTTCCCGGATAGGACGTTGAGATGATGTGAGCAACGACAAGTTCTGCTACCTTGCGGGATCTCAGGCAAGTATACTCACTTGCTGCCAAATGGCTGCCTTTCATCACTTGTTACCGATTCTTTCCGTTGTTCTTATTCTAGCCTGTTGATACGATGCTTGTGTCTCGATCCTATTATATGTTTACCCTGCAGCCATGATATAGCTTTCCCTTCCACTTCCTATTAACTGTTGTTTGTTTACCCTGTTGGCCCTCGTGTCGTAGTTGCATGCTTAGATTTGTTTGTGCTCGAGTCTTGTGATCCTTTGTCGTATCACCTGTTAGTTGATAGTTGGGTTTCAATTAATCAACAACATGTTAATGTTTGGGGTAACAATAATAACTTGATGATAAGGCACCGGCAGGAGGCCCGGGTTAGGGTTTTGGAGCCTGCTAGTGTCGAAACTAGGAAAAGAGTCTTGTCTACTGATCCATGATGAGCGTGCTCACCGCATCCGGGTGGTAGTATGGGACCCCCCTCGACTTAGATCTGATCTACAGCTTGTCCGAAGAGCCACACTTAGTTCGGGTGTTCCATTTGCTCCTTGCATAATGGGTGGCGCCCCCATGGTTACTGGTGATGATGATGCATATAGGGCGAGGCCTGTAGTGCCGGGGTGTTGTGTCCTGCGGGAGTTTTGCACACCTGCGCTGAGTATTCGGCTGCGTGGCTGGGACCTTATAGCTCCGTGGCTCTGAGGATGGGTTGTAGAGATGGTTTGGGTCGTGTCAAGCCAACCTGAGTTTTAGTTGGTGGCTTGAGTGTGTACGGGTACTGGAGCACACCCTGCAGGGATAAATCTTCTCGAGAAGCCGTGTTTTCCGCGGTTATGGATTACTTGGTGAAAGTACTGGCTAACAAGTACTCAGACAACTTACACCTAATGATAATAACTTGACTAGTAATAGTCTTATTGACACAATAACTTGATCCATCTTTAATCAACCGTGTGAGTTATCCTTGGGTTGCTTCCTTAGTAGGGGGTGACATTGGATGGGTATTGTTTGGTGAGTAGTTGTAGTTGGTTCCGATACGCTATCTTATCCCCCTCTTTTAGCCGGATGTTGTAGCGAGTTTCTGTAGTTAGTTAGTGCAGCCCGCTGCCGCTTATTTGCAATAATCCCTTCCTTTCGTTGATCCCAAAGTATTTGTATCTTGTGATGACTGGCTACGCCGGTATCTTGTGAGTATGGTTTATCCACTTGCCAGTACTTAACCGTACTGGCCCACGAATCTCTTTCGTGGCTGCATATTCAACATTGCAGTCAACAGGTTTGAAGTCCGACGACGTTAGCTTGGGGAATCCCTCCGGCTTGGCCTGGGCAGGGATTGGACGCTCTCGGTTATCTTCAGGACTCTTAGTCCAATTTGGATCTTGTCCGTAGCCGGACGCTATGTTGTTTCTTCCGCTGTTATTTGGATCTTTGTAATGTATCAGTTGTAACCCTGGCTCGTTTGAGTCATCTTGTATCTATCTGTTTCTGTTGTAATTGTGGAATACTCGTGAACTATTGTAATGTTATCACAAGTGGCTACCTGGAATCGGTTATTATGTGGATTTTGGCGGGAATGCTGAAATCTGCATAGTGCCCGATCACGGGACGTCACATACTCAGACATGTTGAATGCTTCCGCTGTATTGTAATGATGTATTGTTGGGACATGTGTCCTCTGAATGATTGTATTTGCTATCTCTGCTCTAATGAGAGCCATTTGCAACTTATTTTGATCTTTTGTGTCGTAGAGATCTGTTGTGATATCAGTTGTTCAACACCGTTGACGTACCATGCGTGTATGGTTTGAAGTACGTCAATGGAAGTGTCCTGATTTCTATGGGATAGTTTACATCAACGGTGGATAGTAGAGTTTGGTTGTCGCACATAAGTGCTGGCCTACTCGTAAGAGGATGCGGGAGCAGATAAGCCCCGTAATCCAATCATCTACTATTCAGTTCAGCCCGATGAGTATCCCCTAGAAGTCCGGGTGCGACAGATGTGCGATTGAGATCGATTTACGATGCGTTGATTCGTGTGGACTACTCTCCAATGATTTCATTAGCTAGAGGTGTGAAGCCTCGGATTGGTGATCCACATGGATGTAAAATATGGCCGGACGTGGAGCAAGACCTTAGCCAGGGCAGACCAAAAAAATTACATATGCATTGGCAACCATCCGATCAACATTGTACTTTCCATATACTAGCATTTTAGTCCGACAATGCATACTACTCCCTCCGTCCAGTTTTATAAGGCACGCTTTTTACCATTGTGCCTTACAAAAGTGGACGGAGGGAACACCTAGGATCCTGAGCTAATCCATGTACCCTATGTGGTTATCCCGTAGAATATGCCAAAACCATGTGACAGGATGTACGGATCACACATAACCTAGTGGGGTGAGACCGCATTGAAGGACTTCCCCGAACCCGAGACCATGACCATGGCGGAAACATGCATGCTCTGGTTCTCTGATGAGGACCATCACCATATGCTGCCGCCAAAAAATGAGAGATGAAATGGTAGTATATACAAGAGTCAGCTTAACGCCACCATCGAGATTGGAAAAAACCTGATCACTTCTTGTGGATACAAACTCGGGCTGACGCATAGAATGACATGTGGAATAGGGATGCACGACCTAATAAATTTACACAACTAAGTTAACCATCCATAATCATTCTACTGGACTGAATGTTGACAACTCACTACATTTGCGTCGACGTCAGTATAAAGTGGGGCTTTAAACCAAGAAAAATGAACAAGTTATACATCGGTTTGTCAAGATCAAACTTGAAAGATATATACCTCAATTTGTTCATTTTTGGTAACTTATTTAATGTATGAAATTACAAGATTAATAAATAAAAATTCAATGCTCCCCATGGAAACAAAAAACCTTAACTTATTTTCTGATCACATTTCTCGATCCCGAAGATATTCATTTTCTAATGATGCAATAATAGTTAAAAGGTTATAAGCGGAAAAGTTTGCATACAATTTTACGAAAGAAGTCAAATGTGGAAATACCATGGAGCTGATTCATAAATGTGTTTCTTTTCAAATAGGTAGACATCAGAAGGACGCCACAACTTTAGCAAGCTTCGCTTTTGTAGAGAACATAAAATTTCGTTAAAATTATCCAACAATCTCGGTACATTTCAATGTGGGATAATACTATCTAAAATGTGCCAACAAACCTATGTCGCTAAAGCAAGCACCAACACCAACAAAACAAAAATAGGTACACCCCTCACAAGGTGGTGTCTCCCTCTCCGGTGACCTGGCCCCAACCATTGACCATTGACGCATGCCTTGGCGGATCAGTCTTATTGTCTCTCTTGCCCCACTTTTTGAACGGGCCCACTACAATAAAAACACACCCAATCTCTACCTCTTTCCCAGATCACCTCTAACTTTTCCCCACACGAAACCCTAGCTTCCTCCACCTACCAAGACGCAAGAGAAACTAGGGCTCCCAGAAGAGATTCTGGAGGAAATCTTCCTTCGTATCCCTCCGGATGAGCCCACGTCTCTAGTTTGTGCCTCTCTCGCCAGCAAGCTCTGGCTTTACGAACTCTCTAGTTCTCAATTTCGTTTTATCTATTGTGAATTCCATGGATCTCTCCCCATGCTTGGCGTCATTTATCACTTTCCCTTGTACTCCATTCAAGATGTGGAAGAACCCTTGCCAATCCGTTTCCACACCGCAAAATTCGGCATGCGGACATCCAACATCCGGGATCTTAGGAAGTACCATGCATGGAACTGCCGCCATGGTTGTGTTCTCCTTATTTATAGAGATGTGGATCAAAAAAGCTTGTAGTTTGGGACTTCATGACCGGGAGCCAGAGTGAGGTGCACCCTCTCGCAGCAGAATTCTATAGCTATGCGATTGTGGTGCTATGTGCGGTGACTAGTTGTGACCACTACACATGTCAAGAGGGCCCTTTTAGGGTGGTTTCTTCGGCCTGGACAAGGATGTTTATGGTGGACCTATTGCATACACGTGTGTGTATTTCCATGAGACAGATGAATGGAGCAAGCAAAGCTCCAGTCTTGATATTGGGATTGAGGATGCATTCTTTCATACAATTCCCTCTATCCTCATTGGGAACACACTTTACATCATGATTTCAGAAGTTTATGGTTTTCATCACATAGCAATTATCTCCTACAACTTGGTCTCTAACAACTTATCCAAGATTGATGCTCCACTAGGGGGGAATTATGTTACTGTTATGTTGATGGGTATGGAGAATTGATGTTTGGGGTTTGCACATTTGAACAGATTAACCTTGCACATGTGGTCGGGGGATATGGGTTCTGATAGAGTTGCATCATGGACTCAATACAAAGTCACCGACCTCAGCAGCCTTATCTATATTCGAAGTCCCACCAAAAATTTAGACTAATTGGATCTGTGGAGTTCAACGATATCATTTTCATGACCACGAATCTAGGCATATACAACATTAATCTCAAGTAACTATGCTGTAAGATGTTGTGGAAGAAGGAAAATTTCCTTTATTTGATTCCATACATGAGTTTCTGTAGTATACAAGGTTTGTATATGGAATTTATTTTCTAGTTTCACCGCTCTTAAGCATTAGTACATATATATAACAGTTACTAGAAGATATTAAATTTCTCACCAGATTGGAAGGTTTATTTGATGATTCACTTGTGCAATATTTATGTCCTTGAGCAAACTTTTACTGCCATGTACCACTCAAATCTTACTCGAGGGTCGGTTTTCATGGCCTAGACGACCTTTTTTGGGCTCGAACTTTTTAGGACTAATTCCAACCTCACAAGTCTTACGCAATTTACTGGACACCAAATATGGAGAAATTCATAGTAGTTGGCAAGTAGCCAATAGATCTTCCTCCCAAGGTCGGACAAAGAAGATCACATCGTCAGCAAACACCAAAACCCTTTGCAAAGGCTTGGTTCCTGCAAGGGGTTGAGTAGTTGTCCTCTTGTCTCCATTGTGCGGGCACCATCCACCGGTAGAAAAAAGCTTACAAGGGAAAAGCTAGTAGCAGCGGGCCCATTCTAGAGCATGCTTCTAATAATTAGTGGCAGCTTGTGCCTCTAGGAGCTCATTTGTAGTAAATTTACTTGCAGCTTCGGAAGTTTTCGTGTGAGGTTTTGGGCGCACTTCCCAATTGGTGGCTCGCCCGCGACTAGTTAGAAGAAACTTACAAGAAGCGTGTATCCGGAGACACGCTCCCTTATTTCAATACTGGAAACGTTTGCTCGTGACCACAACCTGCTAGTATGCGATATTTCTATACATTTGGGCCTAACTCGAGGCCGGGCACAAGACCTGGATCCTAACAGCGAGCTCCGCTCCGCTGCTCCCATTCCCCGAACACCATCTATGACGTCGACACCGCTGCCCCGAGTGACGTCTCCTCTGAGGTCGACGCGCCTGCCCCGACCGCCGCCTCTATGCTGACGTCGATGCCCCGACACGCCTGCCCCGACGACCGCCTCTACGACACCGCCACTGCCCCGAGCCCGCCTGCAACGGTTACTTCCGTGGCCATCCCCTGCCCTATTTTGTCTATGAGACATCACAGGACGTGGGAAATATGTTTCTGACATCAGTAGGTAAGGTCGATGATTTTAAAGTTATCACACGGGTTATCAAACAACATTGCGAATTGATATGATTATAAAGTTAGCACACATGTCGGTCAAGGCCTGCTGAGCTGGAGGCCCAGTTTCTTATCCGTTCAATTTATTATTTTTCTCTGTACTGAGCTACATGCACTATTAAGTTTCTGATCTTGAAAAAAAATTCTAATTTCCGAATTAGTCTGATTTATTTTTCTATTGTTTACCCGGATTTTGCGAGACACTCGCTTCAAGTTGTTAATTTCTTCCAAGCCGTACATACAGAACTCCCTAAGATGATGTGATCAACGACGTAAAAGTATTTGGTCTATAGAAAAGTGCAGCGACTCTATCATATGATGCACAATTTATGTTGTCATACAATTTATCGACATAGAAAATATGTCTAGCACATATCTCTATGCTCATATTAACAATGGAGATCCCGTGTGCATCTATGCTCGGGAGCCAAAACTCCATGCCTTGTAATATGTTCCTTTACTAATGTAAATAATACAAATTATACATATATAATTATCAGAAAAATGTGTAAATCATTAATATGACATGCTTGTCAATTTCTGAATCATTTAGAGTTGCTCTTTAAGTGTGTTTTGCATATCATCTAAATATTATTCATTTCCCTTTCTAATAATAGTTGCACAAAATAGCAGGTATAGCCTATTTAAAATGAATTGCTATGATATTTTTATACTGAACTTTTTTATTTATATATAATTTATTCTTTTTACATAGTATCTTAAGTAGTACATGATGCTATTGTATATAGAAAAACTAATGGCATAATTTATATGTTAACTAAATCGTAAGATACAACATGTTTAATCCAATTTTGCGCCGATGGTGGAAATGCACTTGCACTACATTGAAATCATACTTTGTAATTGAATTTATGTTAGTTTTTTTGCAATTTCGACGATATTCAAAATCTTTGGTTGAACTGTTTCTTCTCAACAAAAAAAACAGAAAAAACTGGACATATCTGGATATATTATTTTGTATCACTTAGATGGGTTGGAAGGTTAGTAAAGTTATTGTAATTGTTAGTTTCTTTAAATATAGTAGTAGATATATCTAATCTTTAAAAATGTTGTGCTTGATTCATCTATATTGCTTGTCAATAAATTGCATAATACGTCGAACAATAAAATCTAGAGTATCCAAAAATCTATGAGGGGTTTGTTAAAAAATCTTATATTACATTGAGAATAAATTGATGCAAAAAACAATCACCTGGTCAGAGACTCTGAGAAATGTCCACACGTCAGATTCGTGCATCGGTGGAACCAATCGGGACGCTCTCGCCAAGTTGCTATTTGCTTAGACCCAACTCGGCTATCATAGTTGGTAAAATAATCAACAACTCAGCAAAAGTGCAGATATGGCGGACAATTAAAGAAAAAACATGTGAATCATGCTTGTGATGCAAGTTAAGCCGCATGACGTCCTTCCATGAAAAAATATGTGCGAATGTGCATGATAATTAATTTGTATTAATAATAACTTACGCATAAAGTTATGTTTAAGAATACTTGAAATGCATTTAATTTTCATAATGAAATATTTGAAGACATAGAATTTATTCTTTCATTCTTGTTTATATTTTTCAATTGAGAAGTATCTCCTATAACAAAAAAAAGAGGGGCAATGTCTCCCTGTTTTTCTCCCTGCAATATATGTTTTAGATTTAGTATAAATAAATGTTCAACATTGACTCTAAAATCAGATAATAAACATAATGTATCTCAATATTTAGTTATAGCCGTTTCGGCCTACTACGCTTCGTTATTATATACCACCACAATCTTTGAAAGAGGCCGGCTACCCTCCCAAGCTTAGATTCTTGAGTCTTCTTATAATTTTATGGGATGAACCACGAGGGCATCCCAAGCTTTGATCTTGCACCCTTCTTGATCACATTGTATCACCCTCTTCTCTTGACCCTTGAAAACATCCTTCCCACCACACTTAAAGAGTAATTCGCATTAGAGGGTTAGTGCAACGATAAAAAATCCATGGGTTCTGTATGGGCACAAGTGCTATTAATACTTTTAAAAATTATCTATTCGTGAAGCAAATAAATCCATTTGACATTGTAAAATATCAAATGCAAGAAAAAAGGCACAATCTGCCAAAAACAGAACAATCGTAAAGAATGGAAAATTTGCGGAATTAGTTGAGGAATAATCACACAAAATTTCAGGTCATTCTGATCTTTCTAAATGTTTCTCGATTTTTTACGGCGAATAGCAGAAATCTGTTCCCTGCGTAGAAAGCCAAAACCAACTCCAACTCTCGTCAGAAACTTTACTTGGCACAACTAAAATATGAAAATAAAGATACAATGGATTTTCTATAGAAGTACAAAACCCCTTGACTCAAATAAAATAGAGAAAAACAAAACAAAAATAAAACATGGGCTATCTCCCAAAAAGTGTTTTTCTGTAACGCCTTTTAGCTAGGCCCAGAAAAGTGGATCCACGTGTTTTAAAGTGAAGAAGCATCAAAAGGCAACTTAATTCTCTTTCTAGGAAAGTTTTCCATACCTTTCTTGTGTGGGACTTGAAATTTAATATTCCCCTCTTTCATATCAATAAAAGCACAACCAGTGCTAAGAAAAGGTCTTCCCAAAACAATTGGACAAGAAGCATTGCATTCAATATTCAAAACCAAAAAATCAAAGGGGACAAGATTATTATTAACCATGATAATAATATCATCAATTCTCCCCAAAGTTTTATTTCTAACATTATCAATAAGACGAACATCCAAATTACAGGGTTCCAATGGTGGTAAATCAAGCATATCATTAAGTGTCTTAGGCATAACAGAGATACTAGCACCAAGATCACATAGAGCATTGCAATCAAAATCATTCACTTTCATTTTAATAACGGGTTCACAACCATCATCTAGCTTCCTAGGGATAAAGTCGTCACACCTTAATTCATCCTCTCTAATTTGCATGAGAGCATTTGTAATATGTTTTCTAAAAGCCATATTCATTGCACTAGCATTAGGACAACTAGCAAGATTTTGTAGGAACTTAATCAATTTAGTTATGTTGCAATCATAAAAGTCAAGATCATTTTTATCAAAGTTAATAGGACCATTGTCTCCCATGTTTCTAAAAATTTTAGCACTATTATCAGGAGCATTTTTAGCAGTTTCAGGCAATTTTGAATTTTTAATAGCAGGAGTGGGAATATTGCAAACACCAGTTACTTTACCATTGATACTAGAAGGTTTAATATCATGGGTAATGGTGGTAAGGGTGCAAACATTAGCTATATTATTCTTTCTATCTATGTCGTCTTCTCTCTCCCATCTAACATGCAGTTCGGCTAACATCCTAACATTATCATCAATTTGAATTTGGATGAAATTCAAAATTTTGCTTTCTTTAACATCATGAGGCATAACCTTTAGTTTCAGAAAATCAACATCAAGAGCAAGGTTGTCAACTTTAGAAGCAAGAACATCAATTTTGCCAAAATTTTCATCAACAGATTCATTAAAAAGCAGTTTATGTACTAATAAAATTCTTAAGCATGTTCTCAAGATCAGAGGGTACACTTTTGTTGCTGTTATAAGAATTACCTTAAGCATTATTATTATTAGGAGGATATGGCCTATAATTATTGCTACCAAAATTATTCATATAAGCATTGTATTTTAAATTATTATTTTTAATGAAGTTCACATCAACATGCTCTTCTTGAGCAACCAAAGAGGCTAAAGGAATATTATTTGGATCAGTAGGAGCATGGACATTAACAAGCATAGACATAATAGCATCAAGTCTACCACTCAAAGAGGAGGTTTCTTCAACAGAATTTACCTTCTTACCAGTTGTAGAGCTCTCAGTGTGCCACTCAGAATAATTTACCATTATAATATCAAGAACTTTTTTGCTGCCCCCAAGGTCATTGACATAAAGGTTCCTCTAGCAGCTGAATCCAGAATGTTTCTTGAAGAAAAATTCAATCATGCATAAAAGGTTGGATGATCATCCAAGTAGTCAGTCCATGAGTGGGACAATTCTTTACTAAAAATTTCATTCTTTTACAAGCTTTAGCAACATGATCATTATCAAGTTGCTTAAATTTCATAATGCTACTTCTTAAAGATATAATCTTAGTAGGAGGATAATATTTTACAATGAAAGCATCTTTACACTTAGTCCAAGAATCAATACTATTTCTAGCAACCATTCTTTAGCTCTTCCTCTCAAAGAGAAAGGAAACAATTTTATTATAATAATATCTCCATCTACATCTTTATATTTTTGCATCTCACATAGTTCAACAAAATTATTAAGATGGGCAGCAGCATCATCAGTACTAACACCAGAAAATTGCTCTATCATAACAAGATTTAATAGTGCAGGCTTAATCTCATAAAAATCAGCAGTAGGAGCAGGTGGAGCAATAGGTGTGCTAATGAAATCATTGTTGTTGGTGCTAGTAAATTCACACAACTTAGTGTTCTCGGGAGTAGTCATTTTAGCAAGATTAAAAAATAGGATAAAAATAACAGCTAGAATAAGAACTAATTTTTGTGTGATTTTGATATAGAGAAGCAAACAAGAAAAAATAAAATAAACTAAGAAAAACTAAAACCAAGGAAATAGATTTGAACTAAGAGACCCCCCTTGCAGAAATTCTCTTCCTCCCCACAAATAGCACCAGAAAACTTGTTGATGGCTCACGTTGGTAAACCCCAAGAGAAAGGTTGTGAAGAGTGCAGCGGAAACTTTTCCCTCAGAAAAGAAACCAATGTCGAATCGACCAGTAGGAGGACAAGCAATCTCTGAAGGTTGATGTAGCTGAGGTGGAAGGGTGCACTACCGGTTCAGCAACAACGTGGAACCTACACAACACAATCAAATCACTTTGCTCCAACAAAGCAGTGAGGTTGTCAATCTCACCGGTTTTGCTGAACACAAAGAGGTTAAACGTATGGTGTGGAAAATAATATGATAATAGTATGAAAGAAGTAGCATTAGTGTGAAAAAAATGGAAGCGGTGTGTGTATTATCAGTATGTGAAAATGGTCCGGGGTCCACAGTTTACTAGTGGTGTCTCTCCATATACGATAAATAACATGTGTCGTGAACAAATTACAGCTGGGAAATTGACAGAAATGAAGGCTGCACCGTAGTGCGTATGCAATACGTAAATATTACTATGTTATTCATGCGGTCATTACAACAAGATACATAGACCATCATCCAATTGCGTCTATGACTAATAATCCACCTTCCGAATATCATCCAAACAAATGTTGGGTATTAAGTTGCAGGCAACAGATAATTGTAGTAAGATAAGTGTGCAATGTAAACAATGTAAATGAAGTAAACATCGTTGTTTTCTCCCTAATGGAAACAACACATCCTCCTTCCATCACGTTTCTGTCACTCGATCACAGATGCAAAGGAGGCATGAACCCACTATCGAGCATAAATACTCCCTCTTGGAGTTACTAGCATCTACTTGGCCAGAGCATCTACTAATAATGGATAGCATGCAAGATCATAAATAACATATGCATGAAGATAACATGATAGATTGATAATCAGAAGACATAGCATTCAACATTCATCGAATCCCAGCAAACACAACATCTAGCATTAGATAAAGACGATCTCGATCATGTAGGGAAGCTCACGAGATCTAAACATGAGGCATAAAGTGGAGGAGATAACCATCTAGCTACTGCTATGGACCCGTAGTCCAGGGATGAACTACTCACGCATCACTTTGGAGGAGGGCATGTTGGTGTAGACCCCTCCGGTGATGAATTTCCCTCCCGGTAGGGTGCCGGGGAGAGCTCCAGAACCCTCCCGATCTCGGGATGACGATGACGGCGGCCTCGGTTGTTTCTCTGGAAAAAATGTTATATATTTAGGGTTGATATATCGGGGGGGGATATATGGGCGAAAGGGCGATGGTTGTGGACTCATACGTCAAAACGTATCCTTAATTTCTGATGTTCCATGTTGTTTTCTTATTGTTTCCCACATGTTTGCTATACACTTTATGTCATTTTTATCGATTTTCCGGACTAACCTATTGACAAG
The DNA here is from genome assembly GCA_028641055.1 of Alopecurus myosuroides. NCBI lineage: Eukaryota > Viridiplantae > Streptophyta > Magnoliopsida > Poales > Poaceae > Alopecurus > Alopecurus myosuroides. The sequence goes on from CM054057.1 coordinate 4,264,008, forward strand.
ATGCCATAGCGTCAGTTCCCTATTTTATGTTGTTTTTAGTTTCAGAAAAGTTGTTACGGAAATATTCTCGGAATTAGAAAATTGGAAGCCCGGAAGTCCTCGAATTCCCGTAGGTTCCACGGAGTCCCGAAGATACCTGGAGGGGGCCACAGGGGTCCCACACAATAGGGCGGCACGCCCCGCCCCCTGGCCGTGCCATGTGGTAGTGTGGGGTCCCCCGGCCTCCACCGCTTTTGCCCTTACGCCTATTTATAGCCCCCGAGACGTAAACCCTAAAGATATACCACTTCATTCGAAGAAACACATGAGGCCGTCGTCATCATCATCCCGAGATCGGGAGGGTTCTAGAGCTCTCCCCGGCACCCTTCCGGAAGGGGAATTCATCACCGGAGGGGTCTACACCACTATGCCCTCCTCCGAAGTGATGCGTGAGTAGTTCATCCCTGGACTACGGGTCCATAGCAGTAGCTAGATGGTTGTTCTCTCCACTTTGTACCTCATGTTTAGATCTCATGAGCTGCCTCACATGATCGAGATCGTCGTTATGTAATGCTACATGTTGTGTTTGCTGGGATCTGATAAATGTTGAATGCTTTGTCTTATTATTATGAATCTATCATGTTATCGTCATGCTTATTTTATTTAGGATCTTGCATGCGCTCCGTTATTAGTAGATTGTATGGACAAGTAGATGCTAGTAACTCCAAGAGGGAGTATTTATGCTTCATAGTGGGTTCCTGCCTCCTTTGCATCTGTGCTCAAGTGACAGAAATATGACGGATGGAGGATGTATTGTTTCCATTAGGGAGAAAACAACAATGCTTTGCCTACAGATGATTTTATTGTTTACATTACACACTTTTCTTAATGTGATAATCTGTTGCTAGCAACTTAATACCCAAGGTTTGTTCGGATGATATTCGAAGGGTGGATTATTAGACATAGATGTCGTTGGATGACAGTCTATGTATTTTGGTGTAATGCCCGCATGAATCACATAGTAATCTTTATGTCTTGCATATACACTACGGTACAACCCTCATTTATGTCAATTGCCCAGTTGTAATTTGTTCACCACACATGTTATTTATCTTTCACGGAGATACACCACTAGTGAACTGTGGACCTCGATCCATTTTCCTCATACTGATAACACACCTACTGCCTTCATACTGCTATTACTGCTTTCATAATGTTTTCCTGCTGTTTTCCACACCATACATTTAACCTCTTTGTGTTCAGGAAAACCGATGAGATTGACAACATCACTGCTACGTTGGGGCAAAGTGATTTTATTGTGTTGTGTAGGTTCCACATTGCTGCTGAACCGGTAGTGCGCCCTACCACCTCAGCTTCATCAACCTTCTGAGATTGCTTGTCCTCCTACTGGTGGATTCAACCTTCGATTCTTTTCTGAGGGAAAACATGCTGCTACACTCTTCACAACCTTCCACTTGGTGTTTACCAACGTTTGCATCAAAGGTTTCTGACGCCGTTGCCGGGGATTTCAAGGTCTTCAAGAGCAAGTAGCCTCCCATCAACTATACACCATCAAGTTTTCTAGCTCCGTTGCTGGGGAGGAACAGAATTTCCGCAAGGGGTGTCTCTCACCTCCAATCAGTTTTAGTTTGTTATTGTTTTGCTTTTTACTTGCTTTATCATGCTTGCTACCAATGGGTGATTTCTTTGGCTTCATGGAGGAACAACAAAAATATTATAAGGAACATCCCTTGTCACAAAAATGGATACACTTATGGGAGAAAATTAATAAATTGCATGACTATGCTAGAAACTTGTGCTCTACTTATATGTTACTTATTGCTTTGATAAATCACGTTGTTGTAGGAGGTATAAACACCTCCCTTTTAAATGTGAGTATAATGATAATGTTACCATATATTCTTATGTTGAGGGAAATTATGAATTTTATGATGCGGAACAAATTGAAGAATTTATTGCTTGGAAGGGTGCAATCGAAATTGCCTATTTGCCTTAAAGTATTGATGATGCACCTTATAAATACGAGATGTGTGCTATACTTGAATATTGCTATGATAATTAGAAGGATTGTAATTACTACATAATGGAATATCTTAATAAATGCTCTCAATCTAAGAAAGAGACTAATGCCTTGCAGGAGCCTATGGAAGAAGAAATTGCTGAATCTGGAAGCTCATTGGATGAAAAAGAGGAGGAGAGTGGTGATCAACAGGAGGAAGAACGGAACCCATGTCTACCTCCCAATGATAGTAACTCTTTAACTCATAATGGTTATGATCATATTGATTCTTTTGAAAAATCCCTTTTTGATGAAATGGATACTTGCTATACTTGTGACCTTGATACTACTATGAATGAAACTTGTGAGAATGATATTGCTACTGTTATTTATGATAATCCATGCTACTTTGATAAATTCTATGAGAATCCTCTATTTATTCGAAATATTCATATGCATGATAATGAGGAAGTTTACATAGAAAATTTATATGATAATGCTCTTGATGATGGTCCTATGTTACTTCATGATATAAAATATAATGCTACTGAAAATACAATTGCTATAATGTGTCCTATACCTTTTATGAGTGATCAATCATCTTGTTTTGCTATTGCTAAAAGTGGGAAAGAAGAGGTCTTTAATTTTAATTTTGATCCCGCTGTTTTTTAGCTTGATATGAATTGTGTGCTTTTAGACCATAACAACCATGCTTTATGTGATAATTATGTTGTTGAGTTTGTTCATGATGCTACTGGAAATTATTATGAGAGAGGAAAATATGGTTGGACGAATTTTCAAGTTAATAAAACACCTCTCTTTTTGTTCAAAGTTTTGAAAGTGCTCTTGTTCGACCTTCCCATGATCTCTAGTTTGAGCTTCTTTAATTTATTTAGTTACAAGATTCCTATGCATAGGAAGTGGGTTAGAGTTAATTTTGTTTTATACTTTCTTATGGATTCTCTCTTTTGCTTAATTCATATTTATTATGTGACCATATTCTTCACCTGAAAACACGTGAATCCACTTTCCTAGGCCTAGCTAAAAGGCGTTAAAGAAAGGCACTTCTTGGGAGATAACCCATGGTTTTATTTTTGCTTGTTTTTCTCTGTTTACTTTGAGTCAAGGGGTTGTATACTTCTATAGAAACTCCTTTGTATCTTTATTTTCATGTTTTAGTAGTTCCAAGTAAGGTTTCTTACGAGAGTTGGAGTTGGTTTTCGGATTTCTGCACAGGAAACAGATTTCTGTTGTGCACCGTAAAAAATCGTAAAAATCACAGAAAATCAGAATGATCTGAAATTTCTTGTGCTTATTCCTCGGCTAATTCCACAACTTTTTTGTTCTTTAAGTTTTTCGATATGAGCAACGTAAGTGCCTTGAAAAAATCCGTCTTTACAGACTATTCTGGTTTTGACAGATTCTACCATTTTTTGCATTTGCTCTTTTGCGATGTCAAGTGGATTTCTTTGCTTCACGAAACATCAGTGGATGTAGCTTATGTTTAAAAGTATTAATAGCACTTGTGCCATACAGAACCAATGGATTTTTAATTGTTGCACTAACCCTCTAATGCGAATTACTCTTTGAGTGTGGTGTGAAGGAAGTTTTCAAGGGTCAAGAGAAGAGGGTGATATATGTGATCAAGAAGAGTGCAAGGTCAAATATTGGGCATGCCCCCGTGGTTCATCCAAGCATAATTTTAGAATACTCAAGCATCTAATCTTGGGGATGCCCAAGGCATCCCCTTCTTCATCAACAATCTATCAGGTCACTTCTAGTGAAACTATATTTTTATTCGGTCACATCATATGAAGTATACTTGCAGCGTCTTTTTGCTTTTCTTTTGTTTTCCTTGCTGAAATAATATAGTTGGACTCTAGCATTCTTTGTTTGGGAGAGAGACGCGTTCCGATTTTTTGTTTGAATACCTGTTATGCTAGTATTCTCAGTTTTTCTTCTAATTGTTGCAAAAATTCCTATTTAGCTCTTGTTTTCATTGCATCTCTTGTTCAGAGCTGTTAGTTTTAGTAGTGTTCTGTGAGTATTCTCATTTTTGCTTGCTTTCACATTTATAGGATACCCTAAAGAAACAATAGGTTGCACCTTTTATCACAAATCCGAAGGCAAGATTTGCGTTGCCAAGAATGGATCCTTTTTAAAGAAGGAGTTTCTCTCGAAAGGTGTGAATAGTAGGAAGGTAGAACTCGACAAGGTTATTGAACCTTCTCTTCTTGGAATGGCGAGTAGCGCAGACTCGGAAGTTCTTCCAGTGCCGACTCCGTCAGTTGAAGAGGGAACTAATGATCAAGATCATGAAACTCCGGAAGAGGAAACTACCGTACCTCGCAGGTCAAGTAGGGAACATACAACTCCTGAACTGTATGGTAATCCCGTCTTAAACTTCATGGTAGATGGAAGTGATGACCCTGCGACGTATGATGAAGTGATGATGAGCCCAGATTGCAACAAATGGCTTGAAGCCATGAAATCCGAAATAGGATCCATGTACGAAAACCAAGTTTGGACTTTAGTGGACTTACCCGATGACCGCAAGGTTGTTTAGAACAAATGGATATTTTAAAAAATAACTGACGCTAATGGTAATGAGACCGTCTATAAAGCTCGACTTGTCGCAAAAGGTTTCCGACAAATTCAAACAGTTGACTACGATGAGACTTTCTCACCAGTACCGATGCTAAAGTCGGTTATGATGATGTTAGAAGTTGCTAAATTTTTCGATTATGAAATCTGGCAGATGGATGTCAAAAAGGAGTTCCTTAATGGTGACATTGAGAAAGAGTTGTATATGATTCAACCCAAAGGTTTTGTTCATCCTAAGGATGCTGACAAGCTATGCAAGCTTCAACGTTCCTTTTATGGACTGAAGCAAGTATCCCGGAGTTGGAACCTCCGTTTTGATAAGGTGATCAAAGGATATGGATTTATCCAAACATATGGAGAAGCTTGTATCTACAAGAAAGTGAGTGGGAACTCTGTGGCATTTCTAGCACTATATGTGGATGCCATATTGTTGATTGGAAATGATATAGAACTTTTAAAAAGCGTAAAAGGTTATTTGAACAGTAGTTTTTTTTATGAAAGACCTCGGTGAAGCAGCTTATATATTAGGCATCAAAATCTACAGGGATAGATCAAGACGCTTAATTGGCCTTTCGCAAAGTACATACCTTGACAAGATTTTGAAGAAGTTCAGAATGGAAGATAGTAAGAAGGGGTTGTTACCAATGTTGCAAGGCAAGACGTTGAGTAAGATGAAGGGAATATGCCCGAGAGGCAATAATAAAGTGTTTATTATGTTATTCCTTGTTTATGATAGATGTCTATTTCTCATGCTAGAAGTGTATTAACCGGAAACATTAATACATGTGTGATTAATAAACAAACCAACGTTCCTAGTAAAGCCTCTCTTTTAACTAGCTCGTTGATTAATAGATGATCAAGGTTTCCTGATCATGAACATTGGACGTTGTTAATAACAGGGTCATGTCATTAGAAGAATGTTGTGATGAACATATACCCAAAGTGAATATAGCAATGAGATCAAGTCATTAAGTTTACATTGTTATATTAAACTATTCCTTAGACCATGAGATCATGTCAATCACTGATACCGGAAGGGTGCTTTGATGTCATCAAACGTCACACCATAACAGGGTGACTATAATGGTGCCATTAGGTATTCGGAAAGTATTCGTTGAGGATCATGGATCAAGAGTGGGATTTGTCCATCCAAAATGACGGAGAGATATACTCTGGGCCCTCTCGGTGATATCACATCAACACGCTTGCAAGCATGTGATATGATCACAAGGATGTTATATCATTGGAACGAGAAAAGAGTACTTGTCGATAACGAGATTGAACAAGGTATGGTTGATACCAATGATCGAATCTCTGAGAAGTAAAATATCGCGAGACAAAGGGAATAGTTCACGACGTTGTTGGTTCACACGATCACAAGAGTCATCGTTGAATATATAGGAGTCATCACGGATCTCTAGATCCCGTTGTTGATTATTGATCGGAGAGGAGTCTCGGCAATGTCTATCTTATTCGCGAACCGTAGGGTGACACACTTAAGGTTCGATGACGCGTTTGAGAGGATACGGAATATCGAAGAATATTTTGGGCAGCAGCGAAATTGTTTCAGGGAAAATTGAAATAGTTCAAGGGGTTTTTCATCGAATGGTTCTTAATAGAATTAACGAATGATTTGAGGTGCTATATGAAAATGTTTGTTAATGGAATTAAAAAATATAAATAAAGAAATAAATAAATATGTTTTATTTATTTATTAAAGGAAAACCTTTGGATTTTCCAAGTGGGAAATAATAGAAAATGAGTGGGTGTGAGTGGAGTGTCCACTCACATGATGAGGGAAGAGGTGGGGGCACCACCATGGGCTGGCCGCACCCACCCCTCGGCTGCCTCCCCTTCCCCTATAAAGGAGGGTGAGAGCTCTCCCTCCTCCACACACTTGACCTCCTCATTTCCTCTCCACCCGCTGCTCCGTACCATGGTTTCCGGCTTGGCGAAGCCCTGACCGTGGGATTCTTCACCACCACCACCACCTCGTCGTGCTGCTGGAGTTCCGAGGGATCCTCTGCTTCCGCGCCCCGCTGGATCGAAGGAACGGAGGTCGTCATCAACCGTACGTGTGACCGATCACAGAGGCACCGCCGGATTGCGGTGCACATCTTCTTGCTCTCGGGATCGGTGTGAGTACAACTACACCAACAACGAGATTTGATCTCGTAACACTTTGTGTCTTCGAGGGTATGTGTTCTCCTTAACCCTCTCTTTGCCCGTTGCACATCGTCTCCTAGATTAGATCTTGGCCTTTCGGGTGTCTCTCGCGTAGGAAAAAATTTGGTTTCTATGCAACGACCCCTTCATAAGACTCAATGTCCAGCTACAGCAGAAGATAGAGAGATAATGAATAAGATTCCCTATGTTGCAGCCGTAGGTTCTATCATGTATGCTATGCTATGTACAAGACCAGATGTGGCACATGCTATTAGTTTGACTAGTAGGTACCAATCCGATCCAGGTTTAGAACACTAGACAGCGGTCAAGAATATCTTTAAGTACTTGAGAAGAACTAAGGATATGTTTCTTGTATATGGTGGTGAAGAAGAGCTCGTCGCAAGATGTTACGTCGATGCTAGCTTCGACACTGATCTGGGTGACTCTAAGTCACAATCTCGGTATGTATTTGTTATGAATGGAGGAGCAGTAAGCTGGAGAAGTTCCAAGCAATCCGTGGTAGCGGGATCATCAACAGAAGTGGAATATGTTGCTACCTCGGAGGCAACACAGGAAACAGTGTGGATGAAGGAGTTCCTATCCAAACTAGGTGTGGTTCCGAGTGCGTTGGATCCAATGGTTATCTATTGTGACAACAATGATGCCATAGCCAATGCTAAGGAACCAAGGCCTCACAAGAATTCCAAGCATATCAAGCGCCATTTTCACTCCATCTGTGAGAATGTCAAGGATGGGGATGTGAAGATTTGCAAAGTACGTACATACGGATCTGAATGTGGCAGATCCATTGACTAAACATCTCCCAAAGGCAAAACATGATAAACACCAGAACTCCATGGGTGTTACATTCATCACTATATAATATATAATATTACCCCTACTGCAAGTGGGAGACTGAAGGGAATATTCCTGAGAGGCAATAATAAAGTGTTTATTATGTTATTTCTTGTTTATGATAGATGTTTATTTCTCATGCTAAAAATGTATTAACCGGAAACGTTGATACATGTGTGTTTAATAAACAAACAATCGTTCCTAGTAAACCCTCTCTTTTAACTAGCTCGTCCATGCACTAATGGAAAATCTAGTGCAGATAACCGGAAGAAGTTCATTGTTAGTTATATGAAAAATCCTGCAAGAGGGTGATCATGACCGTCTGGCGGGTTTCTTTCAAATATGCACTAATGAGTGATGACCTTTATCGCCGAACGGTTGGTGTTATTCTTTCGGAGTATTTGCGTGAAAGATTATTAAGGTATTTTCCCTCTTACAGATATGGTCCATAATCTAGTATCCTCCTGAGAACACATGGACAATGTAGTGTTGACATCGTTCGTAGAACAAGAATAGCGCAAGTTATTTTTTGGCATGCAAGCTTTTCCAAAAAAAAAAGAGGGGCATGTGTTGACACTCGTTTTTGCCTCACAAAAGGAAGGCAACAAGATGATCCCAAATGAAAAAATAATGTGAATAAATTTGTGTGTCTTGTCTAAACAAACAACTTTGATTTTTGGATAATCTATATCCAAGGTCGTATGCAACTTCTAGAGCCAAAATACTACATATCATCTTATTATGCGAGAAAATCCGCCAAACCATAGACATACTCTGCACTTTGGCAGGAGCATTGACGAAACGAGTTGAAAACCTTCAGATTGCATCGAACTTCTTCCACCTAATTTTTATCCATCAAGGTGAGGTCAAATTTAAAAACTCATTAAATAAAAGTTTCTCTTTTTTTAGACGAAAAACGTTGTCTTCTACAAGATTTTGATATGAGGTCATTTACTATCTCGAATCTACAAAATACGTACGGGTTAGAACTGACAGATTCAGATTCGATTCAAACATGTTTTATTGCAGATACAATTAAGAATTCAAAATGATGTCAGATGAAAAATTGGAAACATGAATGTTTTTTGTCTTTTCAAGATGAACAACTTTGTCTTTTACGTGATTTCGATTTGAGGCTGTTTACTGACTCGAAAACGACCTGCAAGGTGCAGCCAGTTTTCAGACCGAACAGTTTTGGAAGGTTCGAGTCAAACATCTGAATTGGATGCAAATTAGGGTATTTGGACATGAATCCAAGCCTTTTCCTTCCACAGGAAGTCCATCCACCTCTTATATACATGAGGGGTGATGGCCGATTGAACCAACACCAATCGAACAAACACATATATCTACTTTTCTGTGTTCATCTGCCTTTATCTCTCTCTCTCCTTGTACCTTGCTTCTCGTTTATTCGCCGTTCTTCAACAATGGAGGGCTGCGGATCCACGAGGATCTAGGGGCGTTCAGGACAACCTGGAGCAGCCAATCGTCGCCAGGTCCTTCGACGGGTCCCTCCCGAGAAACCGGGGTGTCTTATTTCAAAAAGCACATGCCGGACTGTCTTGCGTACCGCGCTTCCGGCAGGCCTCCCACGATGCGGGTTGCGAAGCATCTCCCTCGGCACCGCGGGTACACGAGGACGTGTTCGTCTGACACGTTTGTGTGGCAACATAATCCCAGCCTGTGCATCGAGTGATGCACACAACCTAATTATTACAGAGTTCTAGTTTATGTTTTCCAAAATTACATCTCAACTAGCACTGAAGTTTGAGACAAGCCTTAGCCGACACTGACAAGGTACAACACAACTACAAAAGTCGAATAATATGTTGTCACATATGACAGGAGTAAAAAAAAGTAAACTTAGAAAATGTTTAGATTTGAAATTTGATCACCACTTCCAAAACTTTTTCATTTAAAAAAACACCATTTTAAAAAAGGCTTCATATTTTTAAAGTGTACAAACTAAAAAAGTGTTCACTTTTTAAAATTGTTCACCATTTTCAATAACTGTTCATTTTCATAAATTGTTCACCATTCTCAAAAAATTGTTCATTTTGAGAAATTGTCCATATTTTTTTAAAAGAAATCATTTTTTAAAGTGTTCAACTAAAAAAGGGTTTAGAGTTGAAAATTGTTCACGAGTTTAAAAACAAAATTCTTTTTCCAAAACATCGATGTTTGCGAGCGCGAGCTAAGGATTCGCCCGCAGAGTTACGTTGCACGGGCCAACCCAACTTCCTTCAAGTTCTTCCCTCACTTTTCTTTTTTCATGTTTCTTTTTTCTACTTTTGTTTCTTTTTCATTTTTTTTAGTTTCTTTTTTCTATGTTCAAATGAACAATTATGAAATTTGAATTATTTTAAAAGTATTCACCATTTTCGCAAAGTGTTCATTTTTTAAATCGTTAAAAATTTGTTCACTTTCAAACATTATTCACCATTTAAAAAATGGTTCATTTCAAAAAATATGTATTACAATGAATTCTTCACTTTCAAAAGTTGTTCAATTCTAAAATTTGTTTGATTCAAAAAACTGTTCATTTTCAATCATTATTCAGATTATACTTGAACCTTTCATTTTTAAATAGTTTTCGTATTTTTCAAATAAACTCATTTTTGAATAATTTTTCATATAAATATCCAAAAAATAGAGAATGAAAAAACATATATGTATTGGGCCTCAAAGCCCACACAGTAGCACACATCGTTGTAGGGGCGATCTAGATGTGCGGGCGAGTCCTTGTAAAACTCGCAAGGAGCGATGCACATGGGCTCCCGTAATTACAGGGCATGTACGATTGCTGCATACGTCTCGATGTCAAGCATAACGGGCGAATGATCCCACCTTATCTTTGGAGAAGACCAATTTCTTTTGCTTACCTCCCTTCCGTGTCTCAAATAAAAACAACTCCATTCCATTGTGTCATATCCCATTTCTCCAATACATATGCTCGCCTTTATGCATAAATTTCATGAGGAATATCTAGATACACGGGTCAATATCACAAAAAAACTTATTTTTAATAGTGTTTTTAACTAACTTTTTTGTAGTATTTTTAAATGGTATTGTATATATTGATAATATTTCTTACCCACTTCATGTTAAACACACTGAACACACATTTTTAGAAAATATATCAACATCTACCATATCAAATAAATACAACATAAAAAATGTATAGCATACCAGACGAGTTGATCTTCATAAAGTACCACATTTAGGTTATGGCACCCCACGGGGTGTATAGGTATTAGTGGATCCGTCTCATATACTTACCCATCAATGGGTACAAAATTTTCCATTCTTGTTGCTAGACGGGTGATGGCCCACAAGTATAGGCGATCGCAACAGTCTTCGAGGGAAGTAAAACTAAAATTTATTGATTCAACACAGGGGGGACAGAGAATACTTATAAGTCTTAACAGATGAGTTGTCAATTGAGTTGCACCTCAAGTAGACTTGCTCGCAACAATTTATCAGTAGCTACAGTTTTATAGCAGTACCAATAGTAAAATAACAGCAGGAATAATATAGAAACAGCGGTAACAATTATAGGAAACAACAGGATTAAAATACTGTAGGATATAGAATGGATGAACGAACATTGCATGGATAAGATAGTTCATGTAATAATCATAACATACGTGCTCGCAGTGAGAAACTTGCACAACATCTTCTGTCCTACCAACCCGTTTGCAGTGGGGCCTTAAGGGAAACTACTCTTAATTAAGGTGCTCCATTTAATAAAGCACCGGAGCAAAGCATTAACACTCCTTGAACGCATATGATCCTCACATCACGCCCATCCCCTCTGGTTGTCCCAATTGGTGTCACTTTAGGGCATCGGGTTCCGGACAATGACATGTGTAAACAACTTACAGATATGATCAAAAACATAATTATCTTCATGAAACGATAACATGTTCAAATCTGGGATCATGGCACTCGGGCCCTAGTGACAAACATTAAGCATAACAAGTTGCAACAACGATAGATAGCACTAACAACGGATACTAGGCACCATGCCCTAACAATCTGGTATTATTACATGATCGATCTCATCAAATCCCTACCATCCCTCTCAGCCTACAGCGGGGATTACACGCACATGGATGGGGGAATCATGGATGGTTGATGGAGAAGTGGTGGCGATGATCTCCTTCGAATCCCCGTCCCAGCAGGGTGCCAGAACAGGAACTTCTGATCCCCAAATTTGGTTTCAAGGTGGTGGCGGCGCTCTGGTGTGTTTCTCTAAAATACGAAGAACTCCCCTCTGTTTTTAGGTCAAATGGGTTAAGTAATCGAAAGGAGGAACCGAGGGGCCGCCCGAGGCAGCCACACCATGAGGTGGAGCGGCCTAGGGGGCGCGCCGCCAAGTCACGTGGGCCCCTCCTGGCCCCTCTCCAACTCATCTTCTGGCACCAGGGGTCTTCTAGTAAAATAGGAGTATTGGGACTTTTTCTGGGCATTTTCCTGAAAGTTGATTTTCTACACAAAAACGAGACGCCGGGGTAATTCTGCTGAAAACAGCGTTAGTCCATGTTAGTTGTATCCAAAACTCACAAGTTTAGAAGAAAACAACAGCAAAAGTGTTCGGAAAAGGAGATACGTTTTGGACGTATCAACGGGATAAATGGGTACCGCAAGTCAAAGTACCCGCATTTGCAACACATGTACTTAAGCATAAAATAATCTTGAACGAGAACATGTAACCATTATAACTTATAAACAACAATATATTGTAAACAAAAAACATGAAAACTTCATATTGTATATATCAACACAATCTCATAAACAACAACATTTGTCTATAAAGGGCAAACACATCATACACGTTAAACAGAATCACATAGTCATACACTTTAAGCCAGCAATTCAGGACAAAGAATAGAGGTAATTTAACTGCATCTTAGATTTTTTACATAACGTGATTAGGGAGAGAGGGGAAGTTAGTACGATGGGATATTACATGAGACCCACTTTGCAAATTTAGATGGATACATGCGTATGCAGATATGGGTTATACCCGTACTACGAAAATAAGTTTTATTGAGTTGTTAAAAAACATAAAATTAACCTATTAAACATAGAAAATCCATATATTTCAGTGTAGATGTACAAATCATTTGATTCCAGTTGCAATACTTTTGTTATTTAAGTCACCTTGTCACTACATCCATTTCATATATTTTGCATCTAGTCTTACTGCAGTATTTCTTTTGTAATCTTGAATGTCGTTTTCCGGCATTGTTTCAGTTATTATCGGTAGAGTAGGGCAACAAGAAAAACTAGGAGGGTGCAACCGCTCAGTACGAGGACTTTGATTAGCAAGGCAAGCATCAGATTGTTGAGTTTATATCGCTCTGTTTATTTATGATGCTCAATGATTTTATTATTGTTCTCAACAATTAATTTTATATCTCGGGTGTGTATCTTCTTTTTCGTAGATATTTTGTATGTTTGTATCATGCCTAGGAGTTTCTTGGTTTTGATGGTCAGTGGGTCAAGTGATGGGGGTTCATACCAATGGATGGATTGTTTACTGAGTGGTCATTCCACTTACACCGGTGACATTGCATGTTCCTCTTCACCCACGGTGGATTTTTTGTTAGGCCGATGGCATGTCTAAGTCAGTTGTGGCCACTTCTGAATTAAATGTTCCCACCGAATCACTTCCTTGCTAGAATTTGGGCCCTTTTAATTCGATTTTGGCCACACACTAAAATTGAGGTTTTGGGTGGTCTGCCCAAACATTGTTGAAAATAAATTGTTGTTTATTATTCCTTTCTTGTACTATTATGGACCAGTTGTAGCATTTTTTCTCATGGTAAACTTTCTGTGGTATCGTAGTCATGAAAATTGTTGACTATGACATGTTCTTGCTTAAATTTCGATGACGTGCTTAATTATGAGTTACGTTATTTTCATGTGCATGACTTTTTGTTATTTACATTCTTCAAAATCGGTAAGTCTTACGATTACACAAGTACTCATTGGGATTCCAAACCGTAACAATTTTTGCAGGTGAACCTAGTCTAGGACAGCGATTACTTTGATATTGGTTCTTTCGGCAACGCATAGTTGCTTGTTTAACTAGGTTCCCTTTACAATGTTGTTGAGATGACGTGGCTGCCATCTTGGTCATTTTTTATCTTTTCCTCTATTGTATTTTGAAGACGGCCTTCAAGTCGCCTGTGTGAATTTATCCATGTTCTCTTGTAAAAGGAATCAAATATGTACATGTAATCCTTTCTTTAGAGTTTATGCTGTGATATCCGAAATTTATAATATTCGATGCACCATGCGTGTATAATGTGTCTAGTGTTATATCCTAGTGTAGCATTTCTTTTTCTAACATCGCAAATTTTCTGCTATTCCATAGAAACATAGATGCATAAAAAATCCAGGCATTCGAGATGCATGCATAGAGTCTTCACTAGTATTTTAAAAAGTCACGAGACATAGATAGTGCACGAGCCGAAAAAGAAGCGATCTACAAAGTAGTACTCCCTCCGTCTCAAAATAATTGCCATCCATTTCTCAAAACATGGATGTATATATACACTAAACATGTCTAGATACATCCATGTTTTGAGAAATGGGCGACAATTATTTCGGGACGGATGGAGTAGAAAAACTTGAGTCTGGAACCGATCTATCACCACGCTCTAGGTGACTGGTTACCAATCACAGTTTTGCATATATATTGAGGGAGGCCAACTCTCTTAGGAAGGCATCTGCGTGCCATGCTTGACACAGAGAGACATGATGTTGATGACGTCTTTCCCCTTGCAACGCGGGCTCACGACGCAGGCCGACCCCACCGGCCTTACCGTCTTCCATATCACCCGCGGCGGCATTCCACCCCCAAAATCCACGGCTTCGTACCCAAGGTTCCTCAAGCTCGATATAGTGTTGGAATATATGTCGAATATGTGTACGAGTAGGGCTACGCTAGGACTTGTAATTAAACGGAATGTTAGGTGTTTGAGTCGGACACGTGTAACCTGGCCTAATATATAAAGGCACCAGGGGTAGCCCAAATAGACTAGACGAAAGCTGGTAGGCTAGACACAAGATCACGAGGGGACGGTCCGGCGCCCGTGGCAGGGGCGGCCGGACCGGCCTGGCGTTGAGATCTGGTGCGTCTGTATTGCCTCGGCGGCTTGTCGTCGATGGCGACTTGATAGCAGCAGGCGCGCAAGGGGAGCCGGCGGTTTGTGCCGGCGACCAAGGCGGCCGGTGCAGCGGTATCGATGGGGAGGAGTGCCCATAGTCATGCCCCGCAGATGTAGGCGAGTTCGCCGAACTGCGTTACCAAATCTCGGTGTCGTGTTTTGCTGCGATTGTTTGTCCTCGGTAGATCGACTATGCGCCTACGATTTGTAACAAGTGGTATCAGAGCAAGATTCAGAGGCGGCGGTTGTTGATCTAGAGGAAGTCGACGAAGGCCAACCGCAAATAAACAGGTGCACGCGGTGATCGCGACTCGCAAGATTATTTGGCGGCTATCGGAGATCGTCGTTGTCTAAGCGATCAGAAAGCACGTGCTGATCGGATCGGTCGTAGCAAGTTCTCAGCAAGATCGATTGACTCGAGCATTGCGTGCCGGTGCAGATCGGGCAAAACGGTACGTGTATACCCGATTACCCGTGTACTGGCGGTTTATCGATCGGCAGCTGTGAAGGCGTGCTGTCAGCTAGGCGCGCGGAGGCACTAGGCCGGAGCAGCGGCGCTAGGCTCAAGCACATGCACGATGCCGTACGTGTGATTGGAAGCAATCAATGAGGTATTGATCAGAAGCCATGCACGTGAAATTTGTTTGAAAGAAAAAACAAGTGACACAAGTTCCAGGCAGCCACGATGGTGGTTCTTTTGCTTATACTATTTTCAGCTTTATGCTAAGTGCACACGGATTGCTACCAGGAAAATCGCTATAATGGAAGGAACTTGAATACTCTTCGGGATGGTGATCGGCAGTAGATGTGCAGGCCAGCAGGTGTGCTGTTCAAATAGACGAGAAGCATGGAACGTGTCGTGAAGATCATGCATATACACATGGCGCCATACGGTACACAGCTGTACGGCGGGTGAACTAGGCGCAAGGTGGAGCATGATTGCAGTCAGATATGTTCGACTGGGTTAGACTGGACAGTCTGACGTGACAGAAGACGGTGAAGATCGGCGATGACGACGTAGGAGCGTGACAGCTGATGGTGTCCGAATTCTGTGGCGTGGCAACACGCGGCGCATGGGTATGCGCGCTTCGACATGCGGCGGCGCGGGGTTGATTCAAGATGGTGTACACATGATATCTTGAGGTCGACGGGGCGCGCGGTGGACGGATCATCTACCATGGAGTCATGTTGAAGGTGGAGCTGGAGTCTGACGATTCCACTCGGCTGATGGAGGGGCTACGGCGTAAGAGCTCGGAGAGTCGAAGCCTATTTCAGCGGGAAGGCGAGAAGCACGTTGGTCGGACTGGAGCTCACGGTTCGAGAGATATGTGGAACTCGGCACCGATCAGGTATGACTGGTGGTATCTGCAGTAGGAGTCTGAGATGGTGTGGGTTAGCGACCCTTGAGATCTTGGCCAAGATTGTGGATGCTCGACGCGGTAATAGTGGCGAGGCGTGCGGTAAGCACGGAACACAGCGACAAACCAGGCACTGGCGGTAAGACATATGGTCAGACATGAGTGTAAAGGGTGCTGAAGCAGTGTTGGCGAGTAACAGGTTCATGATGGTAACTATCTATCGAGACCATGGAGGATCTGCGAAAGCGGTCATGAGACAGTTGTGAATTTGACCGGAGATGACTTTAAGGCAATGGCGAAATTTCTTCAAGCTTTCAGAGATGTAGTCAACAATAGCGAGAATGATGAGTTCAGGTAACTCTTATTTGTGACACCTAATATGTGAGTTGTTCACTTTCACATAGATCAAGAACGAGGCTACCAAAGTGACGATGCAACGACGTTGTCGATGTGGTGACTTTATGATCGTTGTGTGATGGCGGTGGACTGATACTCCGGAGATTTGGGAGCAGAAGACAAGAGTGGGGAAGAACTTAATTTTCGTGGGAGCATTGACTGTGGTGAAACAAGGAAGGAACTACGGTTGCAGGTGGAGTCATATGGAGTCAACGGAGTAGCAGCGGAGCTCATGATAAATGGTTCAAGTCCAGGTATGCAGAGATTCGGCATGACGACTTCAAGATGGCGAAGGACATATTCACCAAGGTGGAGTTTGTTGGAATATATGTCGAATATGTGTACGAGTAGGGCTACGCTAGGACTTGTAATTAAACGGAAGGTTAGGTGTTTGAGTCGGACACGTGTAACCTGGCCTAATATATAAAGGCACCAGGGGTAGCCCAAATAGACTAGACGAAAGCTGGTAGGCTAGACACAAGATCACGAGGGGACGGTCCGGCGCCCGTGGCAGGGGCGGCCGGACCGGCGTGGCGTTGAGATCTGGTGCGTCTGTATTGCCTCGGCGGGCTTGTCGTCGATGGCGACTTGATAGCAGCAGGCGCGCAAGGGGAGCCGGCGGTTTGTGCCGGCGACCAAGGCGGCCGGTGCAGCGGTATCGATGGGGAGGAGTGCCCATAGTCATGCCCCGCAGATGTAGGCGAGTTCGCCGAACTGCGTTACCAAATCTCGGTGTCGTGTTTTGCTGCGATTGTTTGTCCTCGGTAGATCGACTATGCGCCTACGATTTGTAACATATAGTGAGCTTGTTGTACCTCTGGAGCGCATCTTGGTCATGATGCTCGTTTCTACCATTGTCAGCGTTCTCGAGTATGTGTGGTATCTTCTCCTTGGCAAGCCTGATGAGCCTCACTAGATCCTTGATGTCACCCCTCGCCACCGTGTCTCTTGTCGCTAGGGCCAGCTGAAAGGCGATGCAGATTCCGTAGTAGCCCTTCTTGGCACCTACGAGCTCACGCACGTTTCTTGGAATGACGAGGAGCATGAGAGCGTTAGGGTCGTCATGGTCGGAGGTGATCGCTCGGGTGCGGCACCGCCAGAGCACTGCGGCGACGGCATCAAACACCATGCAGTTGCCAGCACCACAGTCAGCCTTGATGCGGCTGATTAGCCTCATGGGAATGGTGGCGTCGAGGTACATGAGCAATTCCTCCTTGTTGATGCGCTGATGAGACCGCACCTCAGTGACCACCGAGAGTGGGAGGCACAGGAGCAAGCTGTCGACCTCGGACCTCACCGGAACGACGGACGGCATGGGCATTCCTCGGGCGAGCTCGCCGATGGCCTGCATGAACTGGGCCATCCCAGCGCCGTCGGCCATGACGTGGTTCCATGTCACGCCGACGACAAACCCGCCACACATGAACTTGGTCACCTGCATTAGCAGCAAGGGGTCGCTGAGACGACAGTAGTCGTCAGGGTAGCAAACAGCAAGGTCCACAAGTTGGATCGGCGATATTATGACTACGTCTTCCAGGGCGCAGCTTGCCGATGCAGCCACGAATGACACACACTGGTAGAAAAAAGGCCTTCGGTATGCCAGCATCAGTCCCCAAGCGTTGCGCACCGTGACCAATGAGTATTTAGTCCCGGGTAGGGAGGAGACCCGCGACAGAAGGTCAGACGTCGCGGGTTGGGAAGCGCGTTGCGACGCGTGGCGCGAATTAATTCCGGTTGACATGGCCGCCCGGGACTATTGGTCCTTTATTCCCCGTTCCCGTGGCCAACCGGGACCAATGGCCCTTTATTCCCCGTGCCCGTGGCCAACCGGGACTAAACATCAAGCGTCTCGCCTCCCCCGCGGCGGTTTTTATTTCGCGAGCGAGGCAGAGGGCGCCATTCCACTGCTTTGCTCTCTGTTCTTCCTCTCGCTCTCTGTTCTTCCTCTCTCTCGCTCTCTTTCGATCCAAGCACACGCACGCAAAATGGCTAAATGGACGCAATACAATGGGAAGACACCATGCGGCAAGGATTTGGACGTGCTCTTCACCAACAACTGCGCGAGGCTGCCTGAAGCTCTCGGTCATTTGGCCGATCTCTATTTTGATGCTCCCGAAGAACACCGGTTCTTTGGTCTCGATCTGGAGTACACGGCGAATCAGAAGGATGTTGCCCTCATCCAGATATCGTTCAAGCATTCGGTGTTGGTCTTCCAATGGTCAAGGTAAGCTATATATATATAGCACACGTGTACAATCTTGCATTCCATCTTCGAGTTTTTTTGTTGCATGTGAACAATACGTGTGTTGCAACATATCTAACACATATCCTATTTTTGTTGTTACAGTAGTTCGAGGCATTGCCCGGACCTTGTTGATTTTCTTGTCAACTCGGGGTTTGACTTTTGTAGCGTGGACATCACGCAAGACCGTGTGAAGTTTATGCGCATCGGTATTATGATACCGGAAGATCACTACGTTGATCTTCAGACTCTTATCCAGTTGACCGGGCCAAAGACCGGGATGGCTGTCATGGCAAGCACCTTCATCCACCAGGCCTATGAAAGGATGAAGACTGATTTCCCCCGGCAGAATCACAACTATTGGGAGGAGACCTCATTGCGCCCGACGAACCTCAAGTATGCGGCCGTAGATGCATATGTCGCGTACGAGTTGTTCCGCATCTACTCGGCGGGGCCATAGATGATGTATGCATGCGTTCGATATCTATGCATGTGCATGTAATGGGTATCTAATTAGTAGTATATATATGTAATGGATATCTTTTGTGATCGACTCTCTATATATAATATGTTAATTATGAAATGTGATCAACTCTATGTTTGTGTGTTATGTGTGATCGACTCTATTGTGTTATGTGTGATCGACTCTATGCATGTAATGAATATTGTTTGTATTATTGTTCTTTATTTTTGATATATTTTTTCATTTTAAGATTTTAAAATGAATTAGTATTATTTTTCTTCATTTTTTGATATATTATTTGTATTTTTAAGATTTTAAAATGAATTAGTATTATTGTTCTTAATTTTTGATATATATTTTGTATTTTAAGATTTTAAAATGAATTAGTATTATTGTTCTTCATTTTTGATATATTATTTGTATTTTTAAGATTTTAAAATGAATTAGTTCTATTTTTCTCAATTTTTGGATATATTATTGGTATTTTTAGAAATAATACAAATTAAAAGTGAATGTTTATTTATTTATTCAAAATTATTAATTACATCTTTACTTTTGTTTATTAAAAGATTTATTTGAAATTCAAACAATAAAGAAATATGGCTTCGGCTAACATGTTAATAAGATTGATATGATACAACTATCATATACATGCGTGAGAAACACTTGGATTCGGGACGGGATGGAACTCGGAAGTTAAGCGTGCTAGTGCTAGAGCAGTGGGAGGATGGGTGACCGAGCGGGAAGTTTGACCATGAGTAACTAATTGGACTAGAGATAATCTTAGTTAGACACTAAGCAAATAATACAAATTGTGAGAATAAAAGGGAGTGAAAAAAAGGGAGTGAAAAAAGGAGTGAAAAAAAGGGAGTGAAAAAAGGTGAGAAAAATAATTAGAAACCAAATGAATTAAAAAAATTACGAAATAACTCTAGTCCCGGTTCATGTGGCCAACCGGGACTAAATGTCCTCCGACCCCAGGCTCCGCCACCCGCCCACGTGGACAGGCCTTTACTCCCGGTCCGTAAGAGATGGGACTATAGGGGGGGGGCCTTTAGTCGCGCGTAGCTAGTCCCGGTTGCCCGGACGGGATTAATGGGCCTGGCGAACCGGGACTGTAGGCCTGTTTTCTACCAGTGACACCTTCACCGGTGCACACTATGTGCATGGGATCCTCTTCGTCAGCTCCAGCGAGGCGGCCGGCCATAGGATAGTAGTACACCAGTGCCCGTGACAGGGCCTTCTTGATTGTGACGACGGGATCGTCGATTGGCTGGTCAAAAAAGAAGAGAAGTGTGGTCGGAGCTGGAGGAAAACACCTATCAAAAGACGGAAGATCAATGATGCCGCCGATCGGCGTCTCTGGTTCAGATGCGCCGATGACCACAAGCGGCGATGACTTCGTCACTATCATGCTCATTGTGCTAAGTTTTCTCAAATCGGGAGTTCAATGATGATCTAAATTCCTGGCTGGCATTTCTATTTATATAAGTGTGGGAGGTGAGACGTCATGCGCAAGCGGATGCGGCTTCGGGATAGATATTCAGTGTCCTTCCAGGATCACGTTTGGTAAGCACCACACATGGGCTGCACCGCTCCCTCCTGTTGCTTCGGTGGAGTGTCCATCTGGCTACCTTTGCTAGTTGTGATATCCTTATCGATTCTGATTTTCTCCTCATTAATGAAAGGCGACCCTTTCCTGCTTGAAAGGATTGGATTGTGATCTTTTATGCACAAGAGTATTGCATCTATTACCAATTAAAGACCAGATATGGGAAATAAAACATTAATGCACACCATCAAAAGTTATTTCCTAGTATTATGTTTAGGAAATATAATTTAACCAATACCATTTCGTGTAATCTTTCAACATAGTTTGTATATATTATTTTGTGGAGAAATAGATCTGCAGATTTATTTTGATTTTCTCGTAGTAAATTAAAAGTGACCGTTTCCAGCTAAAAATGATCGGTTGGGTGTAAATCTTTTCACGCAGAAAATCGTTGCATCTATTATCCATTGAGTGCGGGAAACAGATAATAATACATTAATGCACATCAAAAAAAAAGTCATTTCAATATCGTATCTGTAATTATGGTATATGATCTTACAAAAAGATCATATGATCTAATTTTGCAATAGGGTTTTTATTTATTTGTTTTGTCGGCAAATAGAGTATGTAATATCAAATATATTTTGATTAATGAAAGATGAACATTTCCTTCTTAAAATGAATGGTTTGGTGGAGATCTTTCATGCACAAAATTGATGAATATATTGGCTATTAAATGTGAGATACGGGAAATAACACATTAATGCACACAATCAAAGTTATTTTGGTACTAAATCTATAATTAAGGAATGTGATTTAACAAAAGATCGTATAGTGTAATTCTATCAATTGAGTTTGTATTTTTTTAATGAAATCGAAGTGTGTAATATCCACATCTATTTTTATTTTCTCGACGTCAATGAAAGGTTACCATTGCCTTCTCAAAATGATTGGTTTGGTGGAGATCCTTCACACAAAATTGATGTATTATTATCTATTAAATGCATGTCCATGCCTACATCCAAACCTAGATAGCATGTATAGTGAAGGTATCTATGCAAGGATTCAAGTGAAGTTAGACGCATCGATGAAATTTAGTTCATTCCTCAAACCCCGAAAGCATGGTTCATCAAGGGCCTTCGTGAAGATGTCCGCAAGTTGACCCTTGGTCGGCACATAAGAGAGATCAATATCGCCCTTCTCAACATGATCCCGAATGAAATGATGTCGAACTTCAATGTGCTTCGTCTTGGAGTGAAGGATGGGGTTGTAGGCGATCTTGATGGCACTCGCATTGACGCACAAGAGGGTGACCTTGTCGAAATCGATACCATAATCTCGCAAAGTTTGCCGCATCCATAGCGATTGAGCACAACAACTTGCCGCGGAGATGTACTAGGCCTCAATGGTGGAGAGGACGATGCAATTTTGCTTCTTGGAAGATCAACATACCAAAGAGTGACCAAGAAATTGGAAACCCCCGGATGTAGACTTCCTATCCATCTTCTCTCCCGCATAATCCGTCGATGAGCTGAAAGACCGAACTTTGGGGTATGAACTAAATAGCGAAAGATGCGCTTAACCTCTTCAAAATGACTTTGCCTCGGAGAGGCTTGAAACCTTGCATATTTACCTACGCTATAAATAATATCGCGTCTAAATGCACAAAGGTAGAACAAGAGTCAATCATGGAGCGGTATACCTTTTGATCTACCTCTTTACCATTCAGGTTGGGTTTCAAGTCAATAGTTGTGGACATGGGGGTTTACATAGGCTTGGAGTCATGCATGTTGAATGGTTTGAGCATATCTTTTGTATACTTGGCTTGCTTGATGAAAGTTCTTTCGGGATGTTGCTTGATCTCAAAGCCAAGAAAATACTCCAACTCGCCCATCATAGACATCTCGAATTTATTTGTCATAAGCTTGCAGAACTCATCATTGAATGTGGTGTTAGTAGAACCAAAAATGGTAGCATCCACATAGAGTTGGCATATGAACAAGTCACCTCCAACATTCTTTGTGAAAAGGGTGGGATCGATTAAACCAACATTGCACCCACGATCTACTAGAGACTCTTTAAGCTTGTTTAAGTCCATAGAGTGCCTTATCAAGTTTGTAGCGTAATCAGGGTGGTTGGGATCCTCGAAACCCGGAGGTTGCTTGACATATACTAACTCATTAATAGGACCATTAAGAAAATCACTTTTAACATCCATTTGTTGTAGTTTGAAGTTATGATGAGAAGAATAGGAAAGCAAGATACGAATTGATTCAAGACGAGCTACGGGAGCAAAAGTTTCACCGAAATTGACACCTTCGACTTGAGAGAAGCCTTGAGCCACCAATCTCTCCTTGTTGCGAATGACGATTCCATCTTTATCTTGCTTGGTTTTTAACACCCATTTGGTGCCAAGGACGTTCTTGCAATCCTTGGGCCTTGGTACTAACTTCCAAATCTTGTTGCGCTCGAAATTGTTGAGTTCATCATGCATAGCTTCAAGCCAATCTTGATCTTCAAGAGCTTCATAGACCTTCTCGGACTCGATGTGAGAGACGAAAGCAGGTGCCTTGCTAAAATCCGCCAACTGTCTCCTTGTGACTACCGTTCCTCTAACTTGTCCAAGAATCATGTCCACCGTGTGACTGGCACACTCAAGATTTTCTAGCCTCCTGTTTCCTCCACGAGCTAGCATCTCCTCGAAAGTCTCCTTGGATATGGCTTGAGCATCACATTTATCGTTGGATTCATGTCCATCTTCATCTTGTTCTTGTTCATCGATGGGAGATGGATCACGAATGTGTCAAGTTCTTTCATCAACATGAGATCCTTGACTTTGTCCTTCATCGTTAGCTTGGCCTTGATGGATAGCTTGGCCTTGATCATTAGCTTGGCCTTGATCATTTTCTTGACCTTGATCATTAGCTTGGCCTTGAATAATAACTTGAGGGCTTGGTGCATCTTTTTGGGTAGCTTGTGTATCAATGGGTGTAGTCAATGGCTCCACTTGAGTAGAGCATAGTCTTTCTCCCTCCGTCACCTGCAACCCTCAATCCGAATTATTTCACCAATCCCCATTCTTCTTATGACGATGGGAGGAATTACATCTCCTACAAGACCATGATCTATACAGCCCCCTTGGTACCCATTATCCTCATCAAACACCACGTCTATAGCATCTTAAACTTGTTTGATGAACTTATTGTAGACTCTATAGGCATGAGAATTTGTGGCATAACCAGCAAAGATACCCTCATACGATTTAGTCTCGAATTTTGACAAGTGTTTACCTCTCTTACGAATGAAGCATTTGCACCCAAAGACCTTGAAGTATGATACATCCGACTTCTTGCCCGTGAGAATCTCATAAGGAGTCTTGTTAAGGTTCTTGCGGAGATATAACCGATTGCTAGCATGACAAGCTGTGGAGACGGCCTCGCCCCAAAAGTTATAAGGATAAGAGAACTCCGCAATCATGGTCATTGCCGCATCCATTAGTGCCCGGTTCTTCCTCTCGCCACACCATTTTGTTGAGGGGTATAGGGAGTGGAATATTGATGAGAAATCCCTTCTTCACTAAGAAATCCCTCCACGGTGTAGTTCTTGAATTCGAAGCCATTATCACTTCGAATAGCCATGATGCTTGCATTATGTTAGCGCTCCACCAAAGTGATGAACTCGATGACTCTCTTTTGAGTCTCACTCTTCCTCTTGAAGAAATACACCCAACAATATCTTGAATAGTCATCCACGATCACCAAGCAATACTTCTTGCCTCCAAGACTATCATAAGATAGTGGACCAAAAAGGTCCAAATGAATAAGCTCAAGGATCCTTGAAGTGGTGATGGTGGTCTTGGTGGGGTCAGATTCTCCATGTTGCGTTCCAAGCACGCAAGAGCTAGACACATGATCTTTGGAAAACTTAGCATTCGTTTATCCTAGAACACGATTGCCACTTTGAAGGTCATGCAACGTCCTCATATTGGTGTGGGCTAACCGGCGATGCCAAAGCCACCCCACATCAACTTTAGCCATTAGGCATGTCGTGGCACAGGTGTCTCCTTTAGAGAAGTCCACTACATACATGATGTTCTCGACATGCCCAACAAAAGCTACTTTAAAAGTTGTCTCCCAAATGACACTTGATGCACTTTGATGGTGTGTTGGAAACCCCAAGAAAAAGGTTGATGAGAAAGTGGCAAGAATTTCCCTCAGTTAAGAACCAAGGTTATCAATCCAGTAGGAGGAAGAGGATCCCAGGAAGGTTGATGCCACTAACGGTGGTGATGGCGCCTCACCGGTGTCAGCAACAACGTGGAACCTGCACACAACACAACCAAAATACTTTTTCCCAACGGTACAGTGAGGTTGTAAATCTCACCGGTCTTGCTGAAAACAAAGATTAGATGTATAGTGTGGAAAATGATGTATGCTTGCAGTAAGTAAAGAGAGCAGGAAAATGTTGTGGTTTGTTTAACAGTGTGGAAAATGGACCGGGGTTCGTAGGTTCACTAGTAGTGTCTTTCCATAAAGATAACATGCTGGGTGAACAAAGTACAGCTGGGAAATTGACAAATAGAGGTTGCACCGTAGTGCACATTAAGACACGATGACTACTATGATATTTAGTGTGAGCATTACAACAAAATAAATAGACCGAAATCCATCTGCATGTATGACTAATAATCAACCCTCAGGTTATCATCCAAACCCCCTTTGGTATTAAGTTGCAAGCGACAGATAACTGCATTAAACAATGTGTGTAATGTAAGCAATTCTTGTGCACGCGGGCACTCACACCGCTGTTTTCTCCCTAGTGGCAACAACACATCCTCCTCCGTCACGTTTCTGTCACTCGAGCACAGGCGAAAAGGAGGCCTGAACCCAATATCTAGCATAAATACCCGCTCTTGGGGTCACTAGAAACTACTTGGCCAGAGCAACCACTAGCAACGGAAAGCATGTAAGATCACAAATAACATATGAAATAAAGACTATAATCAACTTGGCATAAGTTCAATATTCATCGGATCCCAGCAAACACAACATATATTACATAATATCAATCTCGATCATGATAGGCAGCTCACGAGATCTAAACATGGAGGCATATGAGGAGGAGACAACCATCTAGCTACTGCTATAGACACGTAGTCCAGGGATGAACTACTCATGCATCACTCCGGAGGCAGGCATGGTGATGTAGAAGCCTCCGGTGATGATTTCCTCTCCGACAGGGTGCCGGGAGACAGCTCCAGAAACCCCATGATCTAGGGTTGACGACGACGGCGGCTGCGGAACTTTTCGGGGATTTTTTATCAGGTTCCTAGGGTTTTCCATCCGGGGGGAATAAATAGGCAAAAGGGCAGAGGCGGTGCAGGCCAGGGGACCCCTCACCCATAGCTGGCGCGGCTAGGGGGACCGCGCCATCCTCTGGTGTGGCCCCCCTGATGCCCGTCTTCGACTCCTCTTCGGTGTTCTGGATGCTTCCGGGGAAAATAGGCACTTCGGGCTTTGTGGGGTCCAATTTCGAGAATGTTTCGAGAACAAATTTTCTGAAACCAAAAATAGCAGAAAACAGGGAACTGGCAATTGGCATCTTGTTAATAGGTTAATCCCGGAAAATGTATAAAAATGCTATAAATAAGGGAGAAAACATGTAGCAATTGGCATAATATGATCATGGAGAATCAGAATTTATTGATACGTTGAAGACGTATCAAGCATCCCCAAGTTTAGTTCCTACTTGTCCTCGAGTAGGTAAACGATAAAACAAGAATTTCTGAGGTGACATGCTACTATCATAAACTTGATCATTATAATGTAAAAGCATATGTATGCTGAGATCATAGAACTTCAAACACAAACATGATAAATAGAACTTTAATAATAAAGCATAGCAATCACTTTGCATCATGAAGAGTATCTTAAATAATAATGCAAAGAAAGATAAACGTTTGTTTGAGGTATAGAGAAAGCATGGCAAAGTGGTATTTCACTAGTCCTTAAGAGTGGGACAAAATATAAATACCAGGACACTTTCAAAGTTCATGAGGAAGACTAGAACAAATAATATCACATCATGAAGTAATTATTGATGTTTATGGGACAAATGCACATAGAAATCAGAATGAAAAAAATGCTCTCTCAACTGTGCATAAAGTTAGAAGATGGAGACTCAACATAAAAGTAAAAGAAAGGCCCTTCGCAGAGGGAAGCAGGGATCACTCATGTGCTAGACCTTTTTATTTTATTAAACAGAGGTATTAAATGTTTGACACCGTGGAGGAGTGTCTATTTTTTTAGGAGAGGTGTATGCTTATGTCAACGAATGGTAAACAGACAATACAGTACGTCACAAGCCAACTAGATTCACAAGAGCGGCTCCCATGGTGAAGAACGCAACTAGTGTAGAAGGTCATCCCTCTTTCTCTATTTTTTACACAGTTATGTTTTGACTGATAAATCAGGGGCAAAAATAGTGAACAGAATTTGTTTGTATTAATTTGGGGCCGGGCGCCCCGCTGCCAGATCTTCTATCATTTGGATAAGCGGATGAAGCCACTAGTCCAGGGTGTGAAATCCAATCAACAAGTGAGATAAAGATTCTCTATTGACGTTCTCATGAGAAAAAACAAGAACACAAAACAGGAGTAATTTTGAAGGTTTCAAAGGTAACACATGAGCAATTTACTTGGTGTGGCAGTTAAATACCACATGTAGGTAGGTATGGTGTACACAATGGGAAAACTTTGGTTTAAGGAGTTTGGATGCACGAGTAGAATTCCATACTTAGTACAGGTGGAGGCTAGCAAAATACTGGGAGCGACAAATCAAGAAAGCATAAGAGCCATAATCATGCACAGCGACATAAGCATCATTAATTAAATCATAAGCGGTATCACAAGTTCAGAAACTAAGTGGTCATGGAGGCTATTCGTGACTGGTTTGTAGTCATAAACATGGTGTGAGCATGCGCCAAGTCAACCAAAGAAAACATTTGAAAGAGAATACCATCTATTGATGCTTTACTATGCCAAGAACAACTCATGAATCTTTCAAGACATACTAAACGGTCTCATATATTTCAGGCTATTCATGCTACTCAATAACCACAAGGATTTAAAACTAAAATAACATTTAGCATGGAATGGAAATGTTCTAGCCGCAGTCTATACAAGCTTCTACTAGTACTGTTATAAATTCTACATCAAGCAACAATTTTATTTTCCCAACAAGCACCATACAAGATATGTTTTAACAAAAATACTCTTTATCATACAGCAAGCAAACATGAGAGTACTCATATAATACTACTAAATCTAACAGCTCTGATAAGAGATGCATGCAAAACATGAGCTAATTAAATGCAGCAGCCAAACAGAGATTAAGAATACAACGTATTCTCATGAAAAAGCGGAGCATGTCACTCTCCAATAAAAGAATTCTGGGGTCCAAGCAAGATTATTATGAAAATAAAAACAAACTGAAAGCAAAAAATAAAAGACGCTCCAAGTAAAGCACATAAGGTGTGACCGAATAAAAATATAGTTAAACTAGAAGTGACATGATAATTTGTTGATGAAGAAGGGGATGCCTTGGGCATCCCCAAGCTTAGACGCTTGAGTCTTCTTGGAATTTGCTGTGATGTACCACCGAGGAATCCCATAGATTAGGATTTTCACTCTTCCTGGTCACATCATGTCATCCTCTTCTCTTGACCCTTGAAAACTTCCTTCACACCAAAATTCTCACAATCTTCATTAGCAACGTTAGTGCAATCGAAATAATAAATTGACATGGTTCAGTTTCAACCAAGGAAAAAAATAGCGTGCTATGAGAAATAGCGGCAGCCTACTTCAGATGCTATGGAAGATATATCGTGATAATAGCGTGCTATATCAAAATAGCGTTTTGAAATAATTATCAAATATATCTCAAAATTCTAAGGATTTCAACAAGAATAAATGATGTAGTATAAAAATATCATAACAATATATGTATAATCACAAAGAAAAATTGTTCTCTAGATTGTTAAATCCCAACATCAACATCACACGGGGAAATAACACAGTATAAATTACTTATTCGGAATTATAAACCTACGATTTCATCTTGACGATTGTTTTTTATCGCCATGAAAAACATGGAGAAACCTTTTCTTTTTCCTAAGGTGGAAAGCTCGGACATTTGGCCCAATAGCGTGAAAAAAATAATAGCACGCTATAACGTTACGCCGGTTTAGCATGATATAGCATGATATTTCGTGAATAGCGCAATAGCGAGCAAAAGTGTTAAAATTTAGCGTGGACCCTCCAGATATGCTATATCGTGCTATTAGCGCCGAAATAGCGTGCTATTTTTTCCATGGTTTCAACACAAACCTAGAACTCTAAAACACATTAGCTACTGTCACAACTTATTTTAAAACTCTTTTTCTCAAAAGAACACCAAAAGAAAGAGAATAAGATGCAAATGCAATTATTGGTAGAAATCTGTCAAAACAGAACAATAGGAAGAGATCGATATTTTCGAACATCTTCTGTTGCTCAAATCAAAAAGTGGTAAACTAACAAAAGTTGCGTATATAGCCCGGGACTAAGCACAAAAAAGTTCAGGTCATTTCAAATGTTCTGTGATTTTATACGTAATTAACAGTGGACAGAAGAAATCTGTTTTCTGCGTAGAAATCCAAAATATAGTCTCAACTTTCCACTAGAGGATTTACTTGGCTCAACAAAAACACAAAAGAAAAGATACATCGGGGTTGCTAAGGAAATAGAAAACACCCATGTGCAAAGCACACAAAAGAAAACAAAGGAAAACTGAATGAAAACAGAGAAATAAAACGGGTTGTCTCCCGGCAGCGCTTTTCTTTAACGCCTTTCAGCTAGGCCTAGAAGATCAACTCAAGTATTTTCAAGCGAAGAAGCATGCACTATAACTTCATATAAACCATTATTTGCAGAAATAGACACTCCATATGTTTTTGAAGATTCAACATGGAGGTCACTCTTAGTTTCATTAATTGTTTTAGCAATTTTCAGCACAAATTGCGTTTTGGGTTTAGTTATCTTGGGAACATACATGAATATTTGCTCCTTTCCCACAAAGGCTTTCTCCTTCTTGCATCTAAGAGATGAAAAAGTTGAGCTTAAAGTTCCCATAGCATCCTCTAGTTTACCAATCCTAAAACATTGATTATCATGAGTGTTGCTAGCCTCTAGAGCAGTGATTCTTTTATCAATAGTAATTATTGATCATTAATTTTGCTAGCATTATCAAGGAAAATTGGTAAGTTCATTTCCAAAGAGTTTATTTTATTAATAACATCCTCCAAAGTGATCTCAGTTTTAACAGTTGTAATGGGGGTGATCCTACTAAACTTTCAATAAAATTGCAGGCTTCTAAGGCAGGAGTCCCTAGAAAATTACCACCCGTAAGAGTATCTAACATATGCCTATACCAACCAGATATACCAACATAAAAATTCCTCAGGAGTATCAAGGTAGAATATTTTTTGTACATTTATTATGGGCATCATTTATTCTATACCAAACATCTTTTAAACTCTCTCCCCCTGTTGCTTAAAAGAACAAACCTCAACTTCAGGGATACTCATTCTAGTGAAAGAACAGCAAGCAAATAAATAACAACTATAAAGTAAACTATTTTTTTGTGTTTTTAAAATAGAGAAGAAAAACAAGACAAAAATAAAAACAAGACAATAAATAAAATAAAGAGGTTGAGAGTGAGAGACTCCCCTTGCCAGAAGACTTCTTCCTCCCCGGCAACGGCGCCAGAAATTCTTGATGCACTTTGATGGTGTGATGGAAACCCCAAGAGGAGGGTTAATGAGCAAGTGGAAATAATTTCCCTCAGTTAATAACCAAGGTTATCGATCAAGTAGGAGGAAGAGGATCTCGGGAAGGTTGATGCCACTGACGGTGGTGATGGCGCCTCACCGATGTCAGCAACAACGTGGAACCTGCACACAACACAACCAAAATACTTTGTCCCAACAGTACAATGAGGTTGTCAATCTCACCGGTCTTGCTGAAAACAAAGATTAGACGTAGAGTGTGGAAAATGATGTATGCTTGAAGTAAGTAAAGAGAGCAGGAAATTGTTGTGGTTTGTTTAACAGTGTGGAAAATGGACCGGGGTTCATAGGTTCACTAGTGGTGTCTCTCCATAAAGACAACATGCTAGGTGAACAAATTATAGCTGGGCAAATGGAAAATAGAGGTTGCATCGTAGTGCATATTATAACATGATGAATACTATGATATTTAGTGTGGGGATTACAACAAAATACATAGACCAAAATCCATATGCATCTATGACTAATAATCCACCCTAAGGTTATCATCCGAACCCCCTTAGGTATTAAGCTGCAAACAACAGATAACTGCATTAAACAATGAGTGTAATGTAAGCAATGCTTGTGCATGCAGGCACTCACACCGTTGTTTTCTCCCTAGTGGCAACAGCACATTCTCCCCCGTCACGTTTATGTCACTCGAGCACATGCGAAAAGGAGGCATGAAGCCACTATCAAACATAAATACTCCCTGTTGGAGTCACTAGCAACTACTTGGCCAGAGCAACCACTAGCAACGGAAAGCA
Source organism: Alopecurus myosuroides (assembly GCA_028641055.1). Lineage (NCBI taxonomy): Eukaryota > Viridiplantae > Streptophyta > Magnoliopsida > Poales > Poaceae > Alopecurus > Alopecurus myosuroides. Next base: position 4,295,455 of record CM054057.1, read on the forward strand.
TGCAAGATCACAAATAACATATGCAATAAAGACTATAATCAACTTGGCATAAGTTCAATATTCATCGGATCCCAGCAAACACAACATATAGAATTATATAAGATCAATCTCGATCATGATAGGCAGCTCACGAGATCTAAACATGGAGGCATATGAGGAGGAGACAACCATCTAGCTACTGCTATGGACCCGTAGTCGAGGGATGAACTACTCACGCATCACTCCAGAGGCAGCCATGGTGATGTAGAAGCCTCTAGTGATGATTTCCTCTCCAGCAGGGTGCCGGGAGACAGCTTCAGACCCCCTGATCTAGGGTTGACGACGACGGCGACTGCGGAACTTTTCGGGGATTTTTTATTAGGTTCCTAGGGTTTTCTATTCGAGGGGGATAAATAGGCGAAAGGGTAGAGGCGGTGGAGACCAGTGGGCCCCATACCCATAGCTGGAGCAGCCAGGGGGGTCGTGCCACCCTATGGTGTGGCCCCCCTGATGCCCGTCTTCGACTCCTCTTCGGTGTTCTGGATGCTTCCGGGGAAAATAGGCACTTCGGGCTTTGTGGGGTCCAATTCCGAGAATGTTTCTAGAACAACGTTTCTGAAACCAAAAACAGCAGAAAACAGGGAACTGGCACTTGGCATCTTGTTAATAGGTTAGTCCCGGAAAACGTATAAAAATGCTATAAATAAGGGAGAAAACATGTAGCAATTGGCATAATATGATCACGGAGCATCAGAAATTATAGATACGTTGGATACGTATCAACAATCACATTCTCTGTATTAAAGAATGAGGTAAAACCACAATTTGCATGTTGAAGGACCGACACGAGATTATAACCAAGGGACTCGACAATGAGAACATTCTCAATTTATAAATCATTTGAGATAGCTACCTTGCCTCATCCCGATACCTTTAGTTCAAAGTTATAACCAATGCTGACACAATTGAGATGAGGTGAAGGAGGATTAAGATCACTCATTGCGTCCTTGCTTCCAGTCATATGTTCGTATGCACCACTATCCACGGTCCATTTGCCCGACCCGGCAGCACTTCCCTACAATAGATTAGTGTCTTGATTTAGGTACCCATCGTTGAATGGGTCCTCTTTTGTTAGCAACAAGGGTCTTTGGAACCCAAATAGTCCAATGATAATCATCACCATAACAAGTACCAACATATTTAGCATACACATGACCATCTCTAGATTTCATAAGAACATAAGATGGGTTGTATTTCCCGGCAAAGTCATTATGAGTGGTGCTCCCCCTAGAGGTTTCACCACCCACAATGGTGTTGGTTCCCTTCTCCTTGATCACCTCTCCTTCTTTCACAAAGTTTACTTCTTGTGAAGGAGAAGTGACCTTCTTCTTTTTCTTCTTGTACCTCTTCCTAGACTTAGCAACATAGCCAAGTCCCTCCTTTCCATTCTTGACTCTTTCAGGGATCATCACCTCATTGAGAGTCTTCTCATTTCCTAAAATATTAGTTGCACCGCAAGAGTTACTAGGCAAGGTACTAATGCTAGTAGATGAAGAGGACATAACTTGCTTATTTGATTGTTGAGCTAGAAGATTGTCACAAGATTTGGTTAGCTTGTCATGAATTTCTTTAAGAGACGTGAACTCCTTTTCTAGTTTTTCATGACGAGCAACGAGTTCCTCATGAGAAATTCCTAGTTTCAGCTCTTCATTTTCAAGGGTTTTAATAAGAGCAAGAGATTGTTCATTATATTTCCTAAGCTTAGAGACACTCATAGCAAATGTCTCTTCAAGACTAGATAACTTCTCCTCAAGAAAAGCTCTAATGGAGCGGTCATTTTCAAGAGCTTTTTCAAGCTCTTTTTCATTGCAAGAGTGACTCCCATGGCTTTCCAAGGTCATGATAATTTCTTCCTTTTCATCTACAAGAGAGTTAGCATCATCAAGTTGCCACAAAAGGTCATTCACTTTCTCTTTAGTCTCACCTTTGAGGCTAGCCAACCAAATGCTTAGTTCTTTGGCCTCACTATCTTCCTCACTATCATATTAAACACAATCCAATAATGAAGGAGGATTAGTGGCAATGTATTTGGCGTTGGGAGAGCATACTGAAGTGGCTTTTTCCATAAGACATGTAGGTCGGATAGGCACATTCTCATTGGGGTATTCAAATAGAGAGACGGATGGAGACGAGGAGGTAGCAATGGCAACATGGGCTACTCCTACCACTTCGTCTTCTCCTTCATCTCCGGAAATATAGGTTTCCAACATCGACCCTTCTTGAACATAAAGAGCCCTTGGCACTCTTCTAGCAAAGTTCTTGTTTTGTGGAGCCTTGGCCTTGTTTTTGCAAACAAGCTTGCCTTCATTTTCTTCTCTTGGCTCAAAAGGGCATTCCTTCACAAAGTGATTTGCACTTTCACAATTGTAGCATGTCCTTTATCGATCCCCCTTCTTCTTGTAGTTATTGTTTCTAGGGGGTCTCGAAGTGTTGCCCTTGTGAGCTTCCCATATCTTCCAATATCCATGCATGGCAAAGGAAATGCAGTTGTGAGCACCCGTGTAAGTATCCTCATAGTCCTCTTCATCATTGTCATCTTTTTCAACCCTTCAATTCGAGCAATTGCCTTTGACTTCAAAGCTGGGTTGGGTGATTTTCCCAATCCTCTAGAGCGAGCAAGAGCATCATCCACACTCTTGTGTGATAGGGATATGGCAGTGAACTCACTAAGAACACCAATGGAGTTGAGGGAATTGTAGTCCGCTCTTGTCTAGATGCTAGTGGAGAGGTTCTTCTCGAAGGGTGTAATTGCTTTGACAAACTTCCTCTTTATCCATTCATCGGAGATTTCTTCCTTTCCAAAGTCCCTCAATTGGTTGGCAAGGGTGACAACTCTTCTACATAGCTCCTCGGGGGACTCATCCTCTTGCATAACAAAGTTCTCGGACTTGTGAATGGCTACATCATACTTGGATGATTGGATGCTAGCATTCCCTTGAAATAAAGTGTCAAGCTTTTCCCAAGCCTCCTTAGCGGTCTTGCAACAACAGATGTGAGTGATATGCTCTCTTGGAAGAGCCTTTTGAATGATGACAAGTGCGGTCTTGTTGAGCTGAGATTCCATGTCCTCCCTATGAGTCAAGTTGCATGGGTCGTGAGGATGGAACCCATGGACCACACTTCTCCACAAGGTGGTGCACGAGTCGGAAATATGTGACTCCACTTCAAACTTAAAGGAAGAAAATTCATTATTGTTAAGCATGGTAAGAAGTCCAACATTAAGAATGTGTGGCACACATACAATTGTGTGAATGGAGTCATAGTTTTTAGGTGGTGGAACTTTTAAGTTAGACCCCGAACCATTAGTCGTTTGAGACTTGGAGACATCAGAATTCTCCTTTGCCTTGGCCTTAGCCTTTTGTGTGGCTTTCGCCTTTGATTTGGCAATGTTTTATTCGATTTCGGTATCATCCGAAATAGTTTCCTCTTCCAAACTTTCCTCATCGGAGACATTGGGAGAATTCGTGTGCCCCTTAGGTTTACCCATCATGTTCTCCAACATCTTGTTGCTGGAGGAAACCTCTAAACCAACAGTAGAGCTAACCTTGGACAATTGGGTTTGGATGGTTCCAACCATTGTCTCTAGGTTAGCTATAGTCTCGGCCATTTTGGAGAGCTCCTCCTTAGAAGATTCAGGATCATCTCTGTTTACCATGATACTCTTAGGCGGTTAAGCCCGATATAAGAGCTGAGGCTCTGATACCAATTGAAAGTACACTATGGTCAACTAGAGGGGGGGTGAATAGGTGACCTACAAATTTAAATCCTTTTTCACTTTTAGATGGGCTTTAGCAAGTAAAAGACATGGTTATCTAAATGTGCAACTAGATGCAATCCCTAGGTGACAAGAAACAAGTATGCAACAAAAGTAATAGGCAAGGCACAAGATAACCACAAGTGTAAACAAGGAGACAAGGATATGTTTCCCGTAGTTCCTTCTTAAAAGAAGTACGTCTATGTTGGAGAGGTGGGGAGCCACCTAGGCGCTCCTCAATAGCACGGATGTGAACACCTTGTTCTCCTTGAGCTTCTCCAGTGAGGTTGATTCTCGTTTCCACTATGAGGTCAACTTGATGGCGTTGAGCAAACCTTTACAAGAGGTTGAGGCAAGAGGAACCCATGGACCACACTTCTCCACAAGGTGGTGCACGAGTCGGAAATATGTGACTCCACTTCAAACTTAAAGGAAGAAAATTCATTATTGTTAAGCATGGTAAGAAGTCCAACATTAAGAATGTGTGGCACACATACAATTGTGTGAATGGAGTCATAGTTTTTAGGTGGTGGAACTTTTGAGTTAGACCCCGAACCATTAGTCGTTTGAGACTTGGAGACATCAGAATTCTCCTTTGCCTTGGCCTTAGCCTTTTGTGTGGCTTTCGCCTTTGATTTGGCAATGTTTTATTCGATTTCGGTATCATCCGAAATAGTTTCCTCTTCCAAACTTTCCTCATCGGAGACATTGGGAGAATTCGTGTGCCCCTTAGGTTTACCCATCATGTTCTCCAACATCTTGTTGCTGGAGGAAACCTCTGAACCAACAGTAGAGCTAACCTTGGACAATTGGGTTTGGATGGTTCCAACCATTGTCTCTAGGTTAGCTATAGTCTCGGCCATTTTGGAGAGCTCCTCCTTAGAAGATTCAGGATCATCTCCGTTTACCATGATACTCTTAGGCGGTTAAGCCCGATATAAGAGTTGAGGCTCTGATACCAATTGAAAGTACACTATGGTCAACTAGAGGGGGGGTGAATAGGTGACCTACAAATTTAAATCCTTTTTCACTTTTAGATGGGCTTTAGCAAGTAAAAGACATGGTTATCAAAATGTGCAACTAGATGCAATCCCTAGGTGACAAGAAACAAGTATGCAACAGAAGTAATAGGCAAGGCACAAGATAACCACAAGTGTAAACAAGGAGACAAGGATATGTTTCCCGTAGTTCCTTCTTAAAAGAAGTACGTCTATGTTGGAGAGGTGGGGAGCCACCTAGGCGCTCCTCAATAGCACGGATGTGAACACCTTGTTCTCCTTGAGCTTCTCCAGTGAGGTTGATTCTCGTTTCCACTATGAGGTCAACTTGATGGCGTTGACCAAACCTTTACAAGAGGTTGAGGCTACTCCACCAGTGAGATGGAGGCTCTCAATCAATCTGAAATTTTTTGCATCAAGGTGGAAGCTACAAGCACTAGGGTTTCTCTAGGATGACAAGGCAACCAAACCTTTATGAGTGGTTGTGGCTACTCCACCAGTGAGATGGAAACTCTCAATCAATATGAAGCTTCTTGCATCAAGGTGGAAGCTACAAGAACTAGGGTTTCTCTAGGATGACAATGCAACCAAGATATTTACAAGATCCCAAGGGGTATAGTAAGGGAAAGCGGTTTATGGCTTGATAGCGATGTAGATCTAGGCCTCCTCCATCAGATCCTTGAAGGGCATCGAGTTTGATTGGAGGAGGAGGGAGATCTAGGCATTTTGAGCTCTGAAACAATGAAGGAGAGAGAGAGGAATGGACGAACTAGCTGTCTAGAGGAAGAAGATGACTATTTATAGCCTCCTCCGAAATCTAACTGTTGCTGCCTTCCAGGGCCAGAATATTCCGGTATTAGTATTTGAAATTTCCGGGGTAGCTGGACCGGATATTTGAAAAGTCCCGGGGGGGGGGGGATTATTAAATAATCCGGTGGCCGAAAATTTCCGGCCAAAATTCCGCCCCCATATCTGAGAGCGGGCAATAGCTACGTATCCAAAGTTCTGCTAAGGACCAGAGGCCAAAAATTTACCAGGAATATTCTGGGCAATTTTCCGCCCCTGCATATGAGAGCAGGCAGCTGAGACGCATCCAAAATCTGCTAAGGACCAGAGGCCGAATATTTACCCCGGAATATTCCGGGCAAATTTCCGCCCCTGCATCTGAGAGCGGGCAGTTGGATGCTTAGGACTTCATCATTAGAGACTCTAGTAGGCCGGAATATTCCAGGGGTGAGGCCGGAATTTCCGCCCGATAACCACCGGAATTTCTAGGCTAGTGAATTGAATAATACGACTGCAGATAATAGCTTAACTACGAAATTCCTTTGCGAATCTTCTCGAAGATAATACTGTTGATCATGATAGATATTATGAGGTCAGCTGTGAACACTTAAACCACAAGATTAGTAGACATACCCGTGTTGTTGTCATCACCAAAATCATTAGAGGAGACATGAGCTTTCAATAGAGACTTTACAATAAGTTTGAAGCACACACCCACAACTGAATTGGGGGATCTCAAGAACACCAAGAATATGTTACAAGAAACAAGTGAGAAACAATAGGTCTACGTTTTCTACAAGGAAACCCTAGAAACAAATCCCTCAAGTGAATGAGGGGAAATGAACAGAATAATCCGAAAATTCCGGATTTAGTCCGACAGCCCACATAACTTGATATCTTCTTTCATTTTACCTTGATATTTTTCTCCTTCACCATAATATCGACACCACTTTGTGCTAGACACTAATTGTACTTTAAGCATGCAGCACACAGTGACATGTCACTTATGTTGTTAACAAACACACAAAATCTAGGAGGTACATAAATGTCCTTTCACCTGGTACTTCATGCGGTAGTAATGCTTGCTGGTGTAGCTGGAGCTTGCGATAGTTGGCACGATAGATGGTGGTAGTACTGGTGCTTGGAGTGCTGGCGCCAGTACCGCTGGATCTAGCACTAGTACCGCTTCCTCATACTTTGTAGTCTCCTCTTCTCGAGTATCCTCTTGTCCATCTTCATCGCCATCTTGGGAATCATTAGGGGTTTCATGCCTGACCACACATAGGCTATTCACATGAGGTATCAAACCATTCGCCAAGTCATAAAATTCATAGAGATATAGGAGTGATTTCACCTTATCTCATATTTCCTTTCTCCGGGTTGTTGCCATAGGACCATTTGGAGTACTTGGTCTTGGGGTAAAGGTTTGCAATACATCAATTATCATTCACGCCGAGACGGTAGTTGACTGCATCCTAGTGATCACTAACCAGTCTCTTATTTTCAGACAGTGAGTGTGACACAAAGTGGAAACATGAGTTTCCGGTATGTCTTGGTGTCTTTGATGGCACTGGTCCACCGCTGAAACACGACTAGGCCACTGTTTCACCAGTCCAAGCGTGAAGGTGAAGGTTGGTGGTACAAAGTTTGACAATCCGCACTTCGAATGTGTGAACTGAAAGAGTGGAGTTTGTCTGCAAGTTTGTAACCTTGTGCTTGTAAACAACTAGTTTGAAACTGTAGGTTTGTAATGTGAATTTTGTAACATGAACCTAGTGTTTGTAATTTGAACCTTGCACTTGTAATGTGTGAACATAATGTGTGACATAGTTTTGATAGATTATTGATTTTAAACTCATTGAAGTGGCATTGCAATGATCTTTCTATAGAGTACATGAGAACTGACATTTGAAATTAACTGAACTAGCATTGCAATGAAGCAACATAGTGTTGACCTTTTAGCGTATATTTACACAAGTTTACCATCCATAATCAATCTAGTTGATTGAATGTTGACAACTCACTACAATTGCATAGACATCAGTAAAAAGTGAGGGCTTAAACAAAATAAAATGAAAAGGTTATACATCGTTCTGTCAAGATCAAACTTTAAAGATATATCACTCAATTTTTTTTCATTTTTGGTAACTTATTTGATGTATGAAATTACCAAATTAATAAAAAATAATTCAATGCTCTCCATGGAAACGAAAAAAACATAACTTATTTTCTAATCACATTTCTCGACCCCCAGCATATTCATTTTCTAATGATGCAATAATAGTTAAAATGGTTATAAGCGGAAAACTTTGCATACAATTTTAGGAGAGAAGTCAAATATGGAAATACCATGGAGCTGATTGATAAATGTGTTTCTTTTCAAATAGGTGGATACCAGAAGGCCACAACAACTTCATCAAGATTTGCTTTTGTAGCAAACATACAATTTCATTTTTGCACAAACAAAATTATCCAACAATCTAGGTACATATTTACGTGGGATAATACTATCTAAATTGCCCAAACTAACCTGTGTCGCCAAAGCGAGCACCAACACCAACAAAACAAATTGGCCCCCTTGTTATTGATCGTGCTCGACACTTTTAGCAAATACTACCAAATGTGGAAGGTGACAATGAAACTCTTGAGAAACGAAGTAGAATTTTTAGGTGTTAAGTGTAGGTACACCACTCACGAGGTGTCGCCGCCCTTTCAGGTGACATGGACAAAAAAGTTAGGTACACCCCTCACGAGGTGTCGTCGCCCTCTCTGGTGACCTGGCCCCCACCGTTGACCATTGGCGCATGCCTCGGAGGATCATTCTTATTGTCTCTCTTGCCCCACTTTTTGGACGGACCCCACTACAAAAAAGACACACCCAATCTCTACCTCTTCCCCACATCACCTCTAACTTTTCCCCACCAGAAACCCTAGCCGCCTCCACCTACCATGACGCAAGAGGCACTAGCGCCCCCAGAAGAGATTCTGGAGGAAATCTTCCTTCGTATCCCTCCGGATGAGCCCACGTCGCTAGTTTGTGCCTCCCTCGCCAACAAGTTGTGGCTTTCCATACTCTCCAGTGCTTGATTTCATGGTAACTACTGTGAGTTCCATGGATCTCTCCCCATGCTTGGATTCTTTTATCACTTTCCCTTGTACTCCATTCAAGAGGCGGAAGAACCCTTGCCAATCCTTGTCCCCATCGCAAAATTTTGCATGCGGACACCCAACAACCGGGATATTAGGCAGTACCATACATGGGACTGCCGCCATGGTTGTGTTCTCCTTGTTGATAGTGACGTTGATCCAAAAAATCTCGTAGTTTGGGACCCCATGACGGGTAGCCAGAGGGAGTTGCACCCTCTCGCAATGGAATTCTATAGCTATGCAATTGCGGTGCTCTGTGCGGTGACTAGTTGTGACCACCACACATGTCAAGAGGGCCCTTCTAGGGTGGTCTTCTTTGGCCTGACCAAGGATGTTGATGGTGGATCTGTTGCATACACGTGTGTTTATTTCCATGAGACAGATGAATGGAGCAAGCAAATCTCCAGTCTTGATCTTGGGATTGAGGATGCATTCTTTCATAGAATGCCCCCTCTCCTCATTGGGAACACACTTTACATCATGATTTCAGAAGTTTATGATTATCATCACATAGCAATTCTCTCCTACAACTTGGTCTCTAACAGCTTATCCCAGATTGATGATCCACTAGTGGGGAATTTTGTTACTGATATGTTGATGGGTATGGAGAATGGAAGTTTAGGGTTTGCACATTTGAACAGATTAACCTTGCACATATGGTCAAGAAATATGGGTTCCGACAGAGTTGTATCATGGACTCAATACAAAGTCATCGATCTCAACAAACTTATCCATATTCGAAGTCCCACCAAAAGATTTAGACTAATTGGATATGTGGAGGGCAGCGATATCATTTTCTTGACCACGAATCTAGGCATATACAAGATTACTCTCAAGTCACTATGCTGTAAAAAGTTGTGGAAAAAGGCAAATTTCCTTTCTTTGATTCCATACATGAGTTTCTATAGTATACAAGGTATGTATATGGCATTTATTTTTCAATTTCATCACTCTTAAGCATTAGTACACATATATAATAGTTAGTACTAGAAAATATTAAATTTCTTACCAGATTGGAAGGTTTATTTGATGATTCGCTTGTGCAATATATATGTCCTTGAGCAAACTATTAGTGCCATGTAACACTCAAATGTTGCACCTAATTAAGCTATGCCTACTTAACTGGTAACTTATCATGGCATGTCCTTTTTGGAATCACACAGGTAAATCCGTGCTTGCAAAAAAGGGTGAGATAATATGATGTGGAGCACTAATAAAGTATGATTGAATATGGTTATGGCAAGGAGGCCCCTCCCATCAACAAGAAGGATGGAAATGTATGGTTGGCTGAATGTGCTTATGGTCTTCTGATGAATTATATCACTATTTCATACCTCGGTTGGTGAAATGGTGCTTGTTTTCTCCTATTGTCGTTGAATTTTTTCTAGTAAGCTTGATTATTTCTTCATGTTGTTTCCATGTGTAAGTGGGTCAATGAATTATCTTTACTGAAAGCCCAATTTATTGCAACAATGGCACCCTTGTGCTCGGTTGTTTATTCTTCTTCGAATGCACCATAAAGAATACTTTTGTCTTACCATTTTTAAACCTCCACCGTCTACTCTCCTAGCTTTGATACAACCTCTTAATTTATTCTCAAAAGGGGTGCCATCGATAAGTAGATAATGAGGGCATGCCTGGAGTCTTGTGAACCATGCTTCACAAGTGATAACTACTGGGCTGGAGAAAGCAAATATTGAGGATGTGAGGGAGTTGGAAAACATAATTTGAGATTAAGAATAACTTAAAGAGAGATTAAGATTCACATAGTTTTTCTGTTTGGTTTGGTACCTTAGCTCTAGGCATCAGAAAGATGGCCACTAGGCGGAACCATGTGTGTCTTGGTGGTGTCTTACTATTGTCGGTTATTGTCAGTAAGCCAATTTTTTTCATGTTGTCAGCATGTGCATAAGAGTGATATTTTAGTGTCTTGTCGACTCAGTCATGTAGTATATCGTTTAACGTGCTTCAAAATGCATTTGATATATATATAGAGGATTAGTTAACTTGTTCAAGATATCGTTTATCGGCATCTTATCGGTCGATCAACGATAAGGGGTAAATCAGCCTATTTATTGGAATATCGGTTGAAAAATCAGCCGATTTATCGGTATATCACCCGATATCTATAAAAAAACTGTCTTCCCATTGTCAAAAACTAGCTATCTTAGCAAAACTGTGTGCAGCCGGGCCAAAACTCTCTCGTTGTTAGATACCACCCGTCTGCGCCAACATGTCAGTGGTTATACCTGGCCAAAGTTCGGGCTGGGCCGGGCCTAAAAAAAATTACCGGGCAAAACTCAGGCCCGAGCCCGGCCGGCCCGACTGTCGGTCTGCAGGAATGCCCGCCCAAGCCCGACCGGCCCGGCCCGTCTGCGGCTAAAAATGCTCTTTCACCGGGCCCGAGCCCGGCCCGGCCCGACCGTCGGGCTTCGATTTCTAGGCCCGAGCCCGGCCCGAGATTTTCGTGCCGGGTCGGGCCGGGGTGCCCATGACCAGATATATTAGTGGTGTCCAAACCTCAATTGACGGGTGGAACTTCCAAGGACAAACCATTCCGTACAAGTGAAAAAAAACTCCTTTCGCCGTCAAGCCCTGACTGACACGACCATTAGCACAATCTATCCTCCGTAGATGGTGCTCGCTCTCGACATAATTTCTAGCATTTTTCTGTGATGTTGGGAAGTTACAACACATATAAATCAAAAATATGAGCAACATATATATATTCTCACATATGTTATCAATAATTTTATCACATATATCAACAATCACGTTCTGAGCTACTACTACCTCTGATCCAAATTAAATGTCAGAAGAAATGCCGTTTTTTTTTTAGATTGGAGGGAGTAAATTTTCTTCGGCCCCGAAAGTTTTGACATCTCGTAGCGTAGCGACTAGCGTATTGGGCCGATGCGATACACAGCCAGGCCTAAACAAAATGGTCCAGCTCATTCCCACCAGGGCCTAACGCATAAATATGACGAAAGTCAGGGGCTCGAACGCGAAATCGAAAACCCTATAATCCTCCTCCCTCAAAACCTACACGACACTCCAGCGCCGCCGCCCTCTCCCCCACCCTACCCGTCGCTCACTCTCACCGACCCCCCCGTGCTCCCCGTCGCCGGCGCCGCCGCACGCGCTCTGCTCCGGCAAGGTCAGTCTTCCTCCTCGTCCCAAGATCACCGCATCGAAACCCCAAAAAAGCTCAGTGTTTGGCTTTAGATCGGAGCCCTGACGGCCAGCGGCGTTTCGTTTGGTTTGTGTCCTGCAGATGAACAAGGAGAGGCTGATGAAGATGGCCGGCGCCGTCCGCACCGGCGGGAAAGGCACCGTGCGCCGGTAAGTTTTTCCCTCCCCTCGGATCGACTCGCTCCTTCCCCTCTGTGCGCCGTCGCCGCCGTACTCAATGCGCCGCCTTTTCTTGGGTTTCCGGTGCAGGAAGAAGAAGGCGGTGCACAAGACGGCGACCACGGACGACAAGCGGCTGCAGAGCACGCTCAAGAGGGTCGGCGTCAACACCATCCCGGCCATCGAGGAGGTCAACATCTTCAAGGACGATCTCGTCATCCAGTTCGCCAACCCCAAAGGTGCCTTCTTTCATCCCTTCCCAGCAGTGGCAGCTGCTGCTGCTTCTGCCTCACCTTACCATTAGAAATGGAAATGAAGGAATGCTTTACTTACTGACCTGTTTGTGTGCAGTGCAAGCGTCCATCGCCGCCAACACATGGGTGGTCAGTGGAACTCCGCAGACCAAGAGTATGGACCGACTTGCTTCTCTGTTTAATAACTTGGTTATGATTCGGATTGCAAATTTTTATGTTGCCAGCTTGCCATGCCGTTGTAGCATCTCTCTATAGATCCATTGCTTTGACGCAACCACTGACTGCTCTTTTACAGCCATTCGCGATGCACTGATTGTGATTTCCAAATATTCCTAGTCCATTTGAACAAGTTTATGAAATCATCATTTTTTCACATTGACCATTTTATGGCCTAATTAATTAGGCTTCTCACTATGGAGCATGCTTGGTTTGTATGACTACATGCCCTGCTGTAAGGAACATGTTATTTCCTGTTGCCAGGACAATCTAGTTTCATAGAGATGTTGCTTACGTGCGACAACTGAACCCACATTTAGAGCTATTTGATATTCCATTGTTTGTGATTTCTGCATAGTCATAATCAACTTGAACAAGTGTAAAAAATGATCATATTAACTCTTGGCCATTTTACGTGTTTTTTAATTAATGCGCCTGATTTGTCTTGTCAAGGAGGACCATGTTTGGTTTGCATTGATGATGTGCCATGTCTGCCTATACAACATACACTTGGGTTTGCATTCACGATGTGCCTTCTGTTTGTTTGGAAGGGACATGTTTCTGTGCAAAAGTTATCTACTCTGTTTTGCCGGCATTTCTTTGGTATGTTTTGTATCGTCATCACTCATGTTCATTGTTTGTCTTGACTTGACAGAGCTACAAGATGTTCTTCCTGGGATCATCAACCAATTGGGTATGCTACTCCTTGTGACTTACTGACATTATTCTATTAAAGTTTGGCTTATCAGTATTGATCCTTATTTTATAATTCTGTACTGCCAGCAAGTGGGCTTGAGTATTTGAGTCGTGTTCTGTATATTAATTGTCAAGTGGCGTACGTTACTTGTTTCCTTCCAGTTATTAAACTTTATTTATGTTGCCAACCTCATATATGTAGTTACATCTTCGCTCCATATTTTCCGTCCTTTTGCTCAGCTCCGTTAGCACAAGCTGGGCACTAGAGTTAATGCTCTTAGCCATCAGTAGACATATGCCGATTAATAGCCATTCAGTGTATTATCTGTCAGATAGCATTTTGCTAGCCCTGTTCCTGCTATGTTTATTAAGGCTATTGCACATAGAAAGTTAGAAACAAGAACTAGCATGTACCCAGTTACAAGTAAGTTTATGAAAGTAGCAGTATATGATTATGAAACTTGCCTGATTGTTTCGTGCAGGTCCCGACAACATGGAGCACCTGCAGAGGATTGCTGAGGAGATGCAGAAGCAGGTGGCCGCTGCGGGCGCCCTCCAGGCCAAGGAGGAGAACGACGACGACGTTCCAGAGCTTGTTCCCGGAGAGACCTTTGAAGAAGTAGCAGCCTGATCTGATCGTATTGTAGACTCTGCCAGTAGTAGTGAACTCTGCTTGACCCGACTGTTACGAGGTCATGGTCTTCTATGACGGCCCTGTTTTGCTCACCTTCTCCTGTATTTGCAGTTGGAAACTCTTAGTTTGTCGCCATGTTATGGATCCTGAGATGCATGTGGAATCCTTTTAGCTGTGTTTTGATGATTGCACACTGCTGGTCGGTTTACAATATACTTGAGCACCAGGTTTTGCCAGAGTTTCAGCGCACTCATTGCTTGTCGTCGATGGTACTGAACCCTTGTCTAGATCATAAAAATGTTTGAATTATGCCAGATTCATCCAAGCTGTTATCTGCCCATGGCATACAGCCAAGATGTTTGTGCTCTTGGATGATATTTGACATGATTTTGTTGTTAACTGTGTTTCTCTCTGAAAACTAAAACATCTGATAACATGATAAATGTAATTTGAAACATGGTTAATATTTGGGTTACTCAAGGGTGGAAGATAGAGGAGCTTGTAATATAAGAATACGAAGCAGAGAGTCCTGACTGTTAGAGTGAAAGAAAAGGATTTCTCTTACTGTAGCATATTAACATGATCACATTAACCCAAATAATTTATTTCTCAGAAATTCGGCATATGAACTTTAGCTGATAATAAATCTTGATCCTGCATTTTAAGAATGCAGTGAGTTGCATTCATAAAATAGCATTCGACCGAGAAGAATTTATAAGCAAAAGACCATAAAAAAAAATTATAAGCAAAACCGTTGAGATGAAAACTGAAACAGTTGGCGGGCTGATGAATCAAAAACTGCAACCGATATATCGGATCAATGGATTGAGATCCAGCGCGGGAGAAAAGGAAACAAAAATGGGAAGGCAATAACTGATCGACACAACATACGGGAGCTAAGCAAAGAATTGATCCTTTCCACGCGTGCCATGGGGGCCTGCCTCACCAAAACCGATCCGGCGGCGCCCTGGCCGGACCTGCCGCCGGAGCTCGCCGGCCTCATCTTCTGCCGCGTCCCGTCCCACGACGACCGCCGCAGCTTCCGCGCCGTCTGCCGCAGCTGGCGCCTCGCCGCGCGGCAGCAGGGCCCGCCACCACCGCCGCCCATGCCGTGCATCAACCTCGGCTACGGCGCGTACCAGAGCCTCACCGACGGCAAGATACGCCGCTTCCCCACGCCCAAGCGGGGATACCGCGTCGGCGCCTCCTTCGGCGGCTGGCTCTTCAGCCACAGCGACCGCCCCAGCTCCGGCGGCCGGTGCTTCCTCCGCGGCCCGTCCTCCGCCGCCGCAGTCATCGAGGTCCCAACCAGCTACCACCACAAGTCACCGGTCGACTTCCCCACGGCCATGGACCGGGGAATAGAGACGAATTTCGACACCGTGCTCATCGGCCCGGGCACGGACATGAAGTTGGTGGTGTGCTCGTCTCAACTCGTCGCCGCGCTGTTCCGGCACCCCGACAACGGCCACTACCGCTCAATCTCCTACCTTGCGTCATTCCGGCCAGGGAAGCTCCAGCAGCGTCAGCTAAGTGTATGCTACTTAGACGTCCAACCCTATCATCGCTCCCCGATGTATGACTACGCCGACATTGCCTTTTTCCATGGGAAAGTCTTCGCTCTCTCCTCCTGGCAGGAAGAGCTCTACTGCCATGACTTGCTCGACGGAGACAAGGACCACTACCCCCTTCCTCTCGTCTCCCACGACATGGATGGCTGGAAATATATCAAGTCCAACTGCTACCTCGTCGTATCATCCGACAAGAAAAGGCTACTCATGGTGCGGTGGAGGAGGGGGAATGATCAGCGGCCAATTGATCTGTGGGTGTTTGAGCCGGATTTTGGCGCCGGCAGGTGGCTGGAGGTGAAGGACCTAGGCGACCAGATCCTCTTTGTCGGCCGGAATTGCTCCATGGCATTTGCGACAACCTCGTCGGAGCATTGGGGTCCCTCGGAGCTCCGAGGAGGGAACCGTGTGTTTGTTCTCGGCTCCGAGTGGACACGGTCATTGAGGCAGCCCGTCGACATAAGGGATACCCCTAGCTATTGCGTGTATGACATGGCGACCCGGGAGACTAGTATGGTTTCTCTCAAGGGTCCTCGCTACACCGAGAGCTGCACGTCGGGGTGGTTCTTTCCCGAGGAGTGAAAACCAACTACACCAGAATCCAACCATGGATGGATGTCAAGTCCATATGTTGAAGAAGACGAGTTTTAGTAGTGTCTGTCATGGCTTATATTCATGAGTGCTATTACCTCTTGCAAGTTAAAACTTTGATGAATTTCCTTCTCTTAAAGATTGCAACTTCCCTACGATCAATTAGGTGTTCCTTTTAGCGAGGTTCTGATGCATGTGTCACGAAGGCGCGGTCGTGCCAAACCGTTAGCCGATGAGTACCTCGTGGGGGCACTGGTCATGCTTAATGACTCTGAGTAGACACCGGATGCTTATAGCAACTCTTGGTGCATGTGCTCGACGGCGGCGTGTGGAAGGAGACAGACAACATCGAGATAATGCTGCTGCTCAACACTATAAAACATTTGATTGATAAATAGCCATTCTGTTTACTAGGAGTATCTGTCAGATAGTGTTTCTTTCGCTAGCTTTGGCACATCAAAGCATATATTCGGTTCCTCACAACATGGAAGAACTGAAGAGGAGAAGGTCGACGAAGTTCCAGAAACCTTTGGAGAGTAGACTCTGACAGTAGTAGCGAACTCTACTTGACCAGACTGTCACGAGGTCATGGTCTTCTAAGACGGCCCATTCTGTATCTGCAGTTGGAGACTTTTAGTTTCTTCAAGTTCTTATCGCCAAGTTTTGGATGTTCAGATGCCAATGGTGCTGTTTTTTTTTTGATGATTGCACGCTGCTGTTTAGTTCTTGAGCACCAGGTTTTGCCGAGTTTCGGTTCAGTCTATGCTTTGTCATGTGACAGTGCTGAAACCTATCATCAAAGCGTTTCAGACTTTCATTACAATCTTTCGACAGTACTGAAACCTTGTCTAGCTCATCAAAGTGCTTGAATGTGCCCAGATTCATACAAATTCTTACTAGTCCAACACGTACAACAATGTTTTAGAGGTTTTATTGCGAGAATTGCGTCTCTCAAGAACTAAAATTTCTGATAACATGATGCATGCAATTCAAAACATGGTGACTATTTGCGTCACCCAAGTGGTGGAAGATACAGGAGCTGATCAACAACACGGTCATCATATGATAATTCGAAGCAACAGAGTACTGACTAAATTGCACTGAAAGAAAAACGAGTCCTTTTAGCTGACAATTTCTTTCAAAATGACAGCAATGAATACTCTGAGCAAATGGCGCATACAAACCGTAGCTGACAATCGTGACCCTGCATCTCGAAAACAGAGACAATTTCGCAATCATAGCAGTTCGAAACTTTTAGTATCTCCAAGTTCTTATCGCCATGTTATTGAGTCCTGTTAGCTGCTGTTTTATGATGATTGCACACTGCTTGTTGGGTCACAGTATACTTGAGCACCAGGTCTTGAGAGTGTTGGTAAAGGTCTTTGATTGTCATCGACAGTACTGAATAACTGCAACCTTTGTTCTAATCATCAATGCCTCCGAATATATGACCAGATTAATACAAGTTCTTATCAGTCCAACGCATACAACCATGATGTTCAGTGTTCTGTGAAAATTGTTTCTCTCTCGAAAACTAAAACGTCTAATAATTTACAGGAGCTGATCAACACGGTCATATAATAATTCCAAGCATAGAGTAGTGTCTATTATTACACTGAAAGAAAAGTGACTTTTAGCCGATTAACATGATCTCACAACCCAAGTAATTCCTTTCCAAAATGAGAAAAATGAGTATAACTCTGCAATTCGAGCGCCGGCACATAGGTAATCCTGATCCTGCATCTCGAAAACAGAGACAATTGCATCCATAACCAAATGAGCAAATCTACTCAAGCAGGATACCTAAAATAGATCTTCATTTGAGAATCATGTATAAGCAAGATGACTTAGATCAAAACTGAAGCAGTTATGGTGATCAGCAAGTTGGGCTGATCAACAGATAATCAAACTGCAACCAATGTGCTGATAAGCCAAGATTACTCTGCCCTAGAATAGATTGAGAAAAAACTCAGACACCTGTACGTTCTTTGCCGATTTGGGGATCAAAATTTGTTGGATCCACGACTGCCTGCCCTAGAATAGATCGAGACAAAACCTGTAGTTCTTGCCGATTTGGGGATGGTTCTTGCCGATTAGGTAAACATTCGAGTCAAAGAGAATTGAAACGAAACTCTCGAGTCACACCTCAGGCCTACTAGACGAGCAAAAAGGGCCGTTCCTTGGCGTCGCCGGCGTGCGCGCAACGCGAATCTTGCTATGGCTTCTTGCACGCGTTGTGTTCATGGCGCTTGGGGCCTCTTCGCGTGGTCGGGCTTGGCGGCGGCGGCGGCGGAGGAGGGGCGGTGCGGGCGGACGTCGGCGGCGGGGACGCGGAGGATCTTGGCGGCGAAGATGGGGTGGAGGTCGGCGGCGTACTTGACGGTGCAGTGGTAGGCGTCGGAGGAGGAGACGACCCGGGCGGGGAGCCAGATGAGGAGGCAGAGGCGGCCGGGGTCGAGGGGTAGCCGGGTGCGCACGATCACGGCCGTCCCGCACGCCAGCCGCCGCGCCGGGTGCACGCTCTGCGCCGCGCGGCACGGCGCCGCCTCCGCGTCAGGTCGCTGCGCCGGCTTCTTGGGGGCCATGGCTGTCCTGAACGCCGACGGAGCCGGAGGCCGCGGCCGGGCGGCGACGGAGGAGGAGGACGGAGTCGGGCGATGAGGGGCGACCTTCTTGGGGGCGGCGGTGGATGCGGAGAGCGCGGGGAGGCAGGGCGCGGAGGCCGGGCGGAAGAGCTTCTTGCGCGGAGGGGAGTCCGCGGCGGCGCGGAGCAAAGCCGGCCGCTTTTGGCCGGCCATGGCCGAGGAGGAGGAGGGCTTGGTGGGGAGCAGCGGCGGCATCGGGGCGGCCGGCCGGCTCTGCTTCGATTCCGCCTCTAGGGTTTAGGGCGGCGGCGTGGGGATGGATTCGATCGACGGCGGCGGCGTGGGGTTTGGGGATACGCGTGGGATAGACGCAGTTCGTTCCCGTTCCGTCTTTCTTTGGCCTGCCTCCAGGACTCGACTCGAGTCACGTGCTGTGTGTGTACACGCCGGGATTTGAACACCGGAGCTTCAAACGGGATACGATGTAAACGCTCGTGAGCCGTACGATCGTGATGCGACGGTTGAGATTCGTCAGTAGCTCCGTTCCAACTCCGACAGCCAAAAAAAGGGTGGTGTGCTTTTTTCTTGTTGAGAAGAAATGTGAGATTAGGATGAACTGAGACTGAATGTGTTGATGGAACTGTTCAGGTATTTATATGTCCCGAATAAACATTTTACAAGGCCAGGTCGAGACCGGGACCCCTTGTTTCTCTTCTTAAGATGTCCAGAATGCTTGCCAGGATACCCTTTTAAGTATCTCCCGGCATCTAGTAACGCCGGACTAGTAGGGTTGTCCAAAAACGGTGTGGTAGGCCGATGCGTAGGAAGGAGCCATCCAGATGACGGCCCGAAGCGTGTCCGACTTAGGCAAGAAGTTGGGCGTCGTAGCCTTCGATCTTAGCTCATAGCTATTGTACAGATAGAATCTTTCCTGTAAGTCTTGTCCCGACTCTCTATATAAAGTCGGACGGGAGAAACCTTGAGGGAACAAGTCTCGAGCCCTAACTACATTGTAATCCGTAACTCGGCGAGAACCACCATAGTAGATCCTAGAGGAAGTAGGGAGCCGCCATTGGCTAGCCTGAACCTGAGTTAAGTTATGTCCTCACCACCGGCAATTCCCCATACGCTAGCCCCACAGTTCTACCTCCGCGATATGGCACCCATTCCATGAATACTCCGAGATATGGCACCCCTTCCATGAATACGTTCCCCAGAACTCGACATTTGGCGCCCACCGTGGGGCTAGCGACGTCCAGGGTTACGTTCCGAGCGGATCGCTTAGGCGGCATCAGCGACACTATCTTCGCTGGCACCGTTGTCTCATATCTGAATGTTGGTTACGTCGTCAACATGAACGCGCTCACACATGCGCTCAACCACATCCCCTGCTCGACATCTTCGTTCGCATGAAGGCGGAGGCATTAGGGTGCCGAGGAGGAAGTAAGTTTTTCCGGCCACCCTCCACCCCATTGACGAGATGAACACCGTCCAGAAGACGACAGAGATATGTAAGACAAAAACACATATCACCCAAAGGAATCTATGGCCGCATCTTCCTCGGAAGTTCCGCTTTTCAGATCTCACTTTGTCATCATGGTGCAAGCAGAATCCTCTCCAACTCGGAAAGGCTCTGAACCTTAATCCATCCCAACCACCATTGATGGAAACATGGACTCAAAAGCCGGATTTGAAGCAGGCAATTCTCATATTCTAACAACGATGTAACTGGTTTTACCAGGGACGCCCTAAAGCCTCTGGCCGCATACACGACGTCTACATGCCCGCACCCACCAAAACCAAGGAGGAGGAAAACCCATAAGAGAGTGAACACACACCCTCAAAGGAAGAAAAACCCCTCGATAGCTCGGCCGCTGCAAACAAGGATAAGAAAAGCCAAGATTCGTAGTTTCCGGCAGTACAAGATTTGCCGGCGCGTTGTTTGACATTGTCACCATCAAAAGTTACGCCGCCTCCACGTCAAAAGGAAGATCCAAAGAAAATGAGTCTGGCCGTTAAACCCAAAAATATGGATCTAGTACCCAGAGTCTTTGAAGAAGGAGGCGGTAGCGGCGTCAAGAAGGGTCATGGAAAGAAAAAAACCTTCAGCCTTCGAAACCCTGGGCGACCTAGATGAGTACAATCTGCTCAGAACGCCAGTCGATCCAAATGAGCCTCCGAACTTCCTAGAAGCTAGATGGTAGCTGCTGCTAAAGCAAACCATGACCCTGGAAACTAAGAGAAAGGAATTGAATGGCACCCAGGCTGCCATTGCCTAGGCACAAAATGCCGTACAAGAATACCAGAGAAGAGTTACACACTCCTCCCTCAAGAAACTCCCAAGAAAGTCAATCTCAAAGACTATCCAGCACGTCGTCGTTTGAACAAGGTGGACTAGACAAAAGAAACAACTTGCACCAACCTTAAAGGGGACCCATTTATGGAACCCCGACAATAAACGCAACGGTAGCCTACGCCATTTTAATTGAGAATAAAAGCTAAAACCAGGATCGTTGGTAGTAAACCCAATTGTGGAGAACACCAGGCTCTGAAAAGTGCCCATGGATGACGGATCCAGCATAAACCTCCTATACTTGAGTACAATGGAGAAGCTTCATCAGTCAAAGATACAACTGAATCAGAACAACGTGAAATTCCATGGGATAGTACCAGGGAGAAAAGCCTCTTCCCTTGGTGAATCCTCGTTGTTATTCACATTCGGCACTAAAGATCATTTCTGGACGGAGTAAATCTCGTTTAAGGTTGATCCGTTTGAGAGTGTGTATCACGCAATACTCGAGCGTCCGGTGTTCGCCAAATTCATGGCTCGCCCGTGCTACATATACAACAAGTTGAAGATGCTAGGGCCAAAAGACAACGTCATAATAGTATGTGGAGATTTCAATCCAGCAAAGGAATGCAAACTCGGAAACGCACTTTCCGCTGAAACCGTCATTGCCAAAGAAGAGCTGTAGGAGCTGCCAAGGAGAAATGCCAGCCGACAAAGAAGTAACAATGAAGATGAAGGAAACACTAGTAGAAAAACTGAGTATTAGAGACCGTTAGTAGAGGCAGTTTTATTCTTGGAAAAAACAGGCTCGGAAACGCCACCCCTCAGCCGGTTTGTGTAAAAAAAACGTCTGTAAAGAAAAGCCCGACTCCAATAAGCTCCGATATGTGACGGGCCGAAATCAAACCCCAACACCCATAATTCGCAAGACGGTTGCAAAATATAACTGACACAGTAGCCTACATTATAGGAGCCGGTCTGTATTACGGACGGCCTCAAAGTACTAGCGCGTCTGTCTGGAAAAGAGCCCGGCCCATAGGTTTATTTTTTAGACGATCTATTTCAAAGAACGATGAGCGGGCCGGATTTGTACGCACTCGGGTCGTCCACCAAAATGTGTAGGTGCTATATTGCGGCCGGAGTGGGGTCGGGAAGGGCATTTGTTTAATCTAGAGACTTGTCCTCGTACATACCTATATGGGATTCACCAACAATTTGAAATTCTTTTCTTTACTTTTATTGTTAAACTCAAGCTTACATGACGTAAATATGACACCATGCCTACTTATTTTGGTTTTCGACAATTTTTCCATTTAATTAATTTTTTTAAACTAGTTAAAAAATATGTGGACTTACCTAGAAAAACTCGGACCGTCCAACTATACTTCACCTGGACAGAGTGGGGCCGAGAGGGTAACTTGTTTACTCGGGGGATATCGCCGATGGCCCACATGGTCTTCTTTCCCCGCTTTCCGTCGATAGAACGTCAGAGAAAACCCCAAAAACACTCAAGGACAGAGCACAGAGCAATAGTAGTGGGATTGAAGGGGGCAGAGAGGAGGAGGATTCGAGGTGTAGAGGATTTCCATTGTCATTGACGTCGCCCGTGGCCCGTCGAGAAGGAAAGAGAAGCAAAGAAGGCCTTCACAACTTGTGTGCGCGGTTATTTTACGGTCGTCGTCGCCGTTGCAGTCTTCCTGTCACCGTTGCTTCCTACAACAATCCAACAAATCAGTTTGTAATGTTAGTGCTATCTTCTCTACATGTGTTAGAGCTCTCGAATGTACATGTGTTAGAGCTCTCGAATGGTGAAATATGTGACGGTTATCTTGACTTTCCATTTTAGTTGCCAAATGGGGAAAAACCCAGTTTCTGCAAATATGCATGTGTATGAGTTTTTAAATTTCTTTTGTTATTTAAAAATATAGAATGGAATTTAGCTCTTCGGAAGACTTTTTCTCTTATATAGAACAAGAGCTTTGGGACCTATGCCTTTACCCGACTAATATCTATACTAGAAGCAATTGCTGCAACACTTTTAGTTCCCCTATTTAGATGGAACATTTATTCCGAACGATGGTAAGTAATGCCTTTCAATTCGAGTGAATAAATTTGTTTTCTTTCAATTCGTGTGTTCTTAGTTTCTCCGTTTTTTGTATTAAATGTAGGTATATGCGCCATGCTCTTTAAATTATCAGCTAGATAGCCCTGCCACTGGCACCAATAATAACTGGATGGTTTGTAAGTGTGCACAGGGAGACATATACCACTTCTACCTGTAGAAATGGGATGTCTATTTGGACGATAGGTGTGGCAGTTAAATTGTAGTCTATATTCAACCAATATTTGGATAGATATATGTGGACTGGAGTGGACAACGTTTGTGTATGCTATGGCGTCGTAGTCAATGATACTATCAAGTTCACGTAAGATGAAACGGATAAAGTGTTTCATATTGAAGTGACTGACCAAAGCAATGCTCCGAAAGCTCGGGCTCAAAATTGTGGTATGTTAGTATATGTTGTGTTATTTTTTTACATATTGATTAGTTCATAGTTTTCAAACTGAATTTCTTCATCACTTTGATCAGAGCTAGTACAAGTTCACAAATGGTGCAAGGCTGCTTTGCTGAAAACCATATCTGATAGCCCGTCAGATGTTAGTTTTTCATAAATGAATGCGATATCTTTTGCTTTATTCAAGGATGGGACAAGGGAATTGGATCCTGACGAGTTCTTTGAGATCCCTCAGTTCTACGTGCGCAGGATGGAATGTGATATAGATGAGGAAGATCTAGTATCATTTCCACCAATTGTTTTTATTCATTTACACTTTTCTGATACAATATTCATATTGGTCAGCATCTGAATGTTCAGGTAGAAGATGGGTATACACTACCAAGTTACGAGATTTCACGTCTATGCACGAGAGATTTCCTGATGCTCGGAACATATTACTTACAAGTTGATTACATCATGTTCACTGGGGCGTGGCTTGCATTCTACCATTTCTTGCATATGCGCAAAGGTGATTTCTTCGCCATTAAGGTAGAGATCAAGCCGCGACACATTGATGTATACGCACGCTTGTATTCTTGTAGACAGTGTTGGGCCTCCAAGTGCAGAGGTTTGTAGAACAACAGCAAGTTTCCCTTAAGTGGATTACCCAAGGTTTATCGAACTCACGGAGGAAGAGGTCAAAGGTATCCCTCTCAAGCAATCCCGCAATTACGATACGAGAAGTCTCTTGTGTCCCCAACACACCTAATACAATTGTCAGTTGGATAGGTGCACTAGTTCGGCGAAGAGAGAGTGAAATACAAGTAATATGGATGTGTATAAGTGATAATAGCAATCTGAAATAAAAATGGCAGCAAGCAAACATGTAGCAGAACTGATTGAAAACGGTATATCAATGCTTAGAAACAAGGCCTAGGGATCATACTTTCAGTAGTGAACACTCAACAATAATAACATAATTGAATGCATAAATATCTCTCTTCACTATGCTACTCCGAACCACTCTCCGGTTGAATAAGAAACACCAATTCATTGTGTAGGGCTATAACATCACTCCTCAAGTTTGTATTCCCATGTCTAGTTAACCCCACGCTGTCACTATGAGCGCACTAGAAGGTGTTAAACAAACACCACAATTTCATAGGGTCATTCAACACAAGATGTAAATACCATGCTAAACCACACTGTGCACACACTGTCACCTTTACACCGTGATCAAAGTGTTTACGGAGATCTCATAACAAAACCACTTGAATAGCATAATACACGAGGAGAAACATCTACTAATTCAACTAGATACAAAGCTCATGATCACATAAAGATCACACCATGGGAGAGAGATGAAACACATAGCTACCGGTAGAGCCCTCAGCCCCGGGGGATAACTACTCCCTCCTCATCATAGGAGACATCAACAACGATGAAGATGGTGTTGGAGTCGATGGAGATGGATCCGAGGGCACTTCCCCATCCCGGCAGGGTGCCAGAACAGAGATTTTTGTCCCCCGAAACTTGTCATCGCCGGCGGCGGAGCTATGGATTTTTTGGTTGAAAAGGCCGATTCTTCTAGGGTTGATGCATCAGGGAGTATATATGGGAGAAAGGGCGATTCCAAGGGGTGGCCAGGGGGCCCACACCACTAGGTTGCGCGGCCAGGGGGGACCCGCGCCACCCGATGGTGTGGCCACCATGTGGCCCCCCTCCGGGTGTCTTTGGGACTTCCTGGACCCTCTAGGACTTCTAAGACTTCTGGCTTTTGAAATTTCCAATTCCGAGAATATTTCCAGAACAACTTTTCTGAAACTAAAAATAGCAGAAAACATGGAACTGGCTCTGTGGCATCTTGTCAATAGGTTAGACCGGAAAATTGATAAAAATGACATAAAGTGTAAGGAAAACATGTCGCATATGACATGAAAACAACATGGAACATCATAAATTAAGGATACGTTTATGACGTATCAACATCCCCAAGCTTAGTTCCTACTCGTCCTCGAGTAGGTAAACGATAAAAACACATAATTTCTGAGGTGACATGCTACCAACATAAACTTGATCATCATAGTAATGTAAAGCATGTAAACTAGGATTAAATGAATAAAGGCTGTGGTTTATAGTTGATATCAAAGAGTAATGTATAAATTATTAGGAAAAACAAAGTAAAACTATTCAATAAGTCAATACTAAAAGACAATCCACTATTCAAAGTATATTAAAGATGATTTAAGCTTCAAGAACAACAATATAATCATCCAAGGCATCAAACTCTCACAACAACCCCTGTTAGGATCAAGTCAAGTGACAGCAATATACACGTAGGAAAACCATTCAATTAATTGTGCACTCAAAACAAGCAAGCGTTTTGTATTGGTCCCTAATACCAGGATGTTATGGCTAAAAGAACATTATGGGGGGTTTGGATGGTCAATGGAAGAAAGTCTCACACAACTGAAAGTGATCATTAGACAAGAGGAAGTCTTATAATCGAAGTTATGCAAGCAGTAGTGTTTGCCACACAACGGATGCACATAGAGCTATTAGTGTATCAAAGATCTCCAATGGAACTAGTGGGGGTGCATCTAACTTGCTTGCTCACGAAGACCTAGAGCTCTCTTGAGGAGGCTCATAATTGGAATATATAAGCCAAGTTCTATAATGTAAGTTCCCCACATACTTATGTAAGTCATAATATGAAAACTCTCTCCAAACTGAAGTAATGATGCCAACCAAGCACAAGTGTGGAATAAATGATAGTAGTGCTACCCCTCTCTGTTTATTATCTCTCGTTTGCCTTTTTTTCTTTTCTTTTTGGCTTTTTTTATTTATAACCTCACTGGTAGGGGAAACACTCTATTTTACAATGAATCATCACCCTTTTAGTACTCATAACTCAAACTGAAATATCTCTGATGTAAATAAAACTAAATGCTCCTACCAGTGTAGCAGTATGCAAAATAACAATGAAGCATGACAAGTAACATAATGATGATGGATGTTGTATGGAAATATATCTCGAAATGGCTATGGAAATCCCATTATAGGTAGGTATGGTGGCTGTTTTGAGGAATATAAATTTTGGCTTATGTGTAGAAGAACAAAGTTCTCCCACGGGGTTTGGATGCACTGGCAAAGTTTGCACCAACTCTCAATGTGAGAATGAGCAATGCACAATACCTAAGAGGCTAGCAAATATGGATGGTGGAAGTGCCAGAAAACCGCAACATAGAGCCCACAACTTAAAAGATTCCAAATAAAATCATGATCTCACAAGGCATAATGAAAATCACTCCAAGAGGGTCCATGGCAGTGACAAGTCACTGTTGTCTACCCCGACCGTAGCGCGTAACAAAATCTATCACGATTGCTATCAGCCAAGGAAGTCATATACCATTATCCCATCAACTGGTTATTTGAGTGTGGCACAGTTTCAAGCTTTTAGACGAACCATTAATTGTTTTTACTTTACTAAACCAGCAAGTTATCCATTAAGCATATTAATATCTCAAAATAACAGCAAATAATCAAGTGAAACAGTTTAGTGATCTACAAGAATATGCAAGCTTTTTAGTTATACCATCTACCACATGTAGCATTTTCTATTTCCATAAAACACCAAACAACAAAAACTCTCCAAGAGATATAGCAATGAAACAAGAGAGTACTAACATAAAACTAATAAAACTAAAAAATCTGAATAAGATATGCATGAAAACAAGGGCTAAACGCAGTACTAGCAAAAAGTGAACACTCACAGAACAATAATCATGAAAACTAGAATGTTCTAAGCAATGAAATCGAAGCGTTTCTATATCCCACACAAGTATGATAGGTTCCAGTGATATTATTGCAGAAAGGAAAACAATAGAAAACAAAATAAAAACAAACAAACGCTCCAAGTAAACTTCATATGATGTGACCGAATAAAAATATAGTTGCACGAGAAGTGATCTGATAGATAGTTGATGAAGAAGGGGATGCCTTGGGCATCCCCAAGCTTAGATGCTTGAGTCTTCTAAAAATATGATTGGATGAACCACACGGGCATCCCTAAGCTTTGACCTTGCACTCTTCTTGATCATATATATGACCTCTTCTCTTGACACTTGAAAACTTCCTTCACACCATACTCAAACTGTAATTCATATTAGAGGGTTAGTGCAACAAATAAAATTCCATGGGTTCTGTATGGCAGAAGTGCTATTGATACTTTTAAACATTAGCTACTTCCACTGATGTTTCGTGAAGCAAAGAAATCCACTCGACATCGCAAAAGAGCCAATGCAAGAAAAATGGAAGAATCTGTCAAAACCAGAACAGCCTGTAAAGACAAATTATTTAGGGTCACTTACACTGATCAAATTTAAAAACTTAAAGAACGAAAAAGTTGTGGAATCAGCTGAAGAATAAGCACACAAAAATTCAGGTCATTCTTTTCTTCCTGGAATTTTCACGATTTTTTACGGTGGACAGCAGAAATCTGTTTCCTGCGCAGAAATCAAAAACCAACTCCAACTTTCGTCAGAAACTTTACTTGGCACAAATAATACCTGAAAATAAAGATACAAAGGATTTTATATAGAATTATACATCCCCTTGACTCAAAGAAAACAGAAAAAAACAAAGCAAAAATAAAACCATGGGTTATCTCCCAAGAAGTGCTTTTTTTTAACGCCTTTTAGCTAGGCATGATAATTTGAGAAGATGCTCACATAAGAAATATTAATTGAAGCCAAAGAGATCATAAAAAAGCAAATTTAAAACAAATTTAAATCTAACCCACTTCCTATGAGAAAGAATCTTGTATAATAACAATTCAATAAAGCACAAAGTGGGTAGCATAGGAAGACAAAATAAGGTTAACTTCAGAAATTTCAACATAAAGAGGGGAAACTTGATATTTTTTAGATGCATAGGACTATGTTTCCCTCTCTCATAATAACTTTAAGTAGCATCATGAATAAAATTAACAATATAACTATCACAAGAAACATTCTTATGATGAGCCACATGCATACAAGAATTAATACTCTCCACATTAGCATAGTCATTCTTATTAATAGAAGTGGGAGCAAATTCAACAAAATAGCTATCATTATTATTCTCATCACCATAATCATCAAATATAGGAGCCATAGTGTAATCATAATTAATTTTCTCCTCAATAGTAGGTGGACTGAAAACAACATATTCATCATTGTAATGATCATATATTGGAGGCAAAGTATCATCAAAGAAAAATTCCTCCTCAAAACTTGGGGGGCTAAAAATATCATATTCATCAAAACTAGATTCCACAAGCTTCGATTTTTCCATAGCATTAGCAACAATGGTTTTCAAAGAATTCATACTAATAACATTTCTACTAGCATGCAAATAAAGCTCCATAGTTTTTTAAATTTTGTCTTCAAACACCTCGTGTCATAACTCAAGATAAATATTATAAAGCTCTCTCATATTTTTGTTGTTTTACATTAAGACTAACTAGTGAAAATAAAAAAGAAACAAAAAGATGTAATTGCAGAATCTAAAGGAAATAACTTCGAGCACTCACACCCGAGGATGTGAGTACCTTTTACCTTACCTCTCCGGCAACAGCGCCAGAAAAGATCTTGATGTCTACGCACGCTTCTATTTTTTGTAGACAGTGTTGGGCCTCCAAGTGCAGAGGTTTGTAGAACAGCAACACGTTTCCCTTAAGTGGATTACCCAAAGTTTATCGAACTCAGGGAGGAAGAGTTCAAAGGTATCCCTCTCAAGCAACCCTGCAATTACGATATAAGAAGTCTCTTGTGTACCCAACACACCTAATACAATTGTCAGTTGTATAGGTGCACTAGTTCAGCGAAGAGAGAGTGAAATACAAGTAATATGGACGTGTATAAGTGATAATAGCAATCTGAAATAAAATGGCAGCAAGCAAACATGTAGCAGAACTGATTGAAAACGGTATATCAATGCTTAGAAACAAGGCCTCGGGATCATACTTTCACTAGTGAACACTCTCAACAATAATAACATAGTTGAATGCATAAATATCTCTCTTCACTATGCTACTCCGAACCACTCTCCGGTTGAATAACAAACACCAATTCATTGCGTAGGGCTATAACAACACACCTCAAGTTTGTATTCCCATGTCTAGTTAACCCCACGCTGTCACTATGAGCTCCCTAGAAGGTACTAAACAAACGCCACAATTTCATAGGGTTATCCAACACAAGATATAAATATCATGCTAAACCACACGGTGCACACACTATCACCTTTACACCGTGATCAAAGTGTTTACGGAGATCTCATAACAAAACCACTTGAGTAGCATAATACATGAGGAGAAACATCTACTAATTCAACTAGATACAAATCTCACGATCACATAAAGATCACACCATGGGAGAGAGATGAAACACATAGCTACCGGTAGAGCCCTCAGCCCCGGGGGAGAACTACTCCCTCCTCATCATAAAAGATAGCAACGAGGATGAAGATGGCGGTGGAGTCGATGGAGATGGATCCAGGGGCACTTCCCCGTCCTGGCAGGGTGCCAGAACAGAGATTTCTGTCCCCCGAAACTTGTCGGCGGCGGCGGCGGAGCTACGTATGTTTTTGGTGGAAAAGGCCGATTCTTCTAGGGTTGATGCGTCAGAGAGTATATATGGGCAAAAGGACGATGCCAGGGGGCTCACACCACCAGGTGGCGCGGCTATGGGGGACCGCGCCACCCCATGGTGTGGCCACCCTGTGGCCCCCCTCTGGGTCTCTTCGGGACTTTCTGGACCCTCCGGGACTTCTAAGACTTCTGGCTTTTGAAATTTCCAATTCTGAGAATATTTCCAGAACAACTTTTCTGAAACTAAAAATAGCAGAAAACAGGGAACTGGCTCTGTGGCATCTTGTCAATAGGTTAGTCCGGAAAATCGATAAAAATGACATAAAGTGTAAGGAAAACATGGAGCATATGGCATAAAAACAACATGGAACATCAGAAATTAAGGATACGTTTATGATGTATCATACATCCAGCTTACATTTGAGAAGGTGAGCACCGGGGAGGCCAATGAAGAATATAATCTCAAAGACATGGACGTGGAGTCTAATGAAAAAGAGGCGGACACTCTGATAAAATATGAGGTGAAAGAGGAGATTAAAGAAGAGGCGGACCCCCATGATAAAATTATAGGTCAAAGAGGAGATGAAAGAAGAGGCGGACCCACTGATAAATGAAGATGTGAAGGAGGAGACTAAAAAATAGATTAACAAGGAGAACGCATAAGAGAATGTCTAATTTACATTGCTAGGCGTTGTTGTGTGCAGTATGTTTTTCTTGTTTAGTGACTAAACATGATTGTATGTTTTTTCGTACTTTTGTCGAACAGTTTAAGTGCGCTCTCTAGGTGCGCTCTGAAATAATGTAGCGCAGACTTACTTAGAAACAAGCTGTTTGCGAATCCACGGAATATTCCAGATAGAGAAACCCGAGGGTGTAAAATGCTATTGTGCTTTCATGTGAAATTTGAGGCAAATTTCAAATTGGAGGTTAAATTCAAATTTGAACCAATATTTGAACGAAGTTTTCTCCACCACACCACGCCGTCGTGCTGCTGGAGTTCTGAGGGACCCTCTACTTCAGCTTCCCCAATGCATCGAGGGCACGGAGGTCGTCATCAAGCCGTACGTGTGACCGACCATGGAGGCTTTGCCGGATTGCAGCACACATCTTCACGATCTTGAGATTGATGTGAGTTCGTCTACATCACCAACGAGATTCGATCTCATAACTCTTTGTGTGTTCGAGGGTATGTTCTCCTTAAGACTTTCTCTATGCTCGTTGCTTACATCTCCTAGATTAGATCTCAGCCCTTCGGGTGTCCATCGCATAGTAAATTTTTTATTTTCTATGCTACAAACCCTACACAAACATTATAAAAAATTCCTTGGGTTCTGGCTGAGAGAACCGATGTTTTTTTATGAAGCACAAAAATCTGGACAGAAAACAGCAATTTCCCCAAATCATACTAACTCTCTCTTAGAGGCTACTCTTGGCAAAAAATGAAATAAAAATGATAAGAAGCGGTTGTTACAAAGGTAACAAATTCCAAGACACAATAATAAGAAAGGAAAACAGAAGAAAAAAATAAATAACGAAAGAAAACAAAGTGGGTTGCCTCCCACAAGCGCTTTTCTATAACGCCTTTTAGTTAGGCATGAACGAATTTTTCACACACAAGGATCAGAATCTCCTCTCTCTTCTCTTTTAGGTTTACTATTTTCATCAAAGAGATTCTTCGGAACAACCCAACCAAAATATTCCTCTAATGCCTCAGACATTGACAAAATTTTGAATGGTATAGGGATATTAATTTCATCTTTGCATTCAGTTTTACCCTCGCATTTCATTCTATCAATATCTAAAGTTTCAAAGTATGTTTGATGGCAAGACCGTAGCCAAGCATTTTATAACGAGCAAAAACTTTTCTAGCTTCTATAGCAATGTCATTAAATTCCATGAGTAAATCATTCAACCCACAACCTCTTTATTTCCTTTTTCCATGTTATCAAGTTTAAGTAACATTTGTTGTATAATAGGATTGAGGTTGATAAAGCTAGCCTCTATCATGGAAACCAAAGAATCTATATCGATCTCGTAGTTATGAGAAAGTTTAACTACATGTTTGTCATTAAAATCATGAAGCCCATTAACATGGTTAAAGAATTCTTCAATATTATTTCTTCCAATTATGAATCCTTTTCCCAATTTCAGATCTTTCATAGAAAATTTAGGGTAGACATCTTAGTAAACCACCAACAAAAACTACCACAAAGGTGAAAGCTAAATAACAAAAAAAGTATAAAAGACTAGAAACTAGAGAACTAATTTGTTTTGGTTTTTAATAAATAGAAATCAGGACAAAACAAAGATAAACTAAGAAAGAACCAAAAAAATAAATAAAGAGAGTGGAAGTGTGAGATGATGTGTGTGATCACACGTTCGTAAGGACACCCCAAGAGGAAGGTATGAAGAGTGCAGCGGCAAGTTTCCCTCAAAAAGAAACCAAGGTTGAATCGACCAGTAGGAGGAAGGAGTAACTTCAGAAGGTTGAAGCAGCTGAGATGGTAGGGCGCACTACAGGTTCAGAAGAAACGTGGAACCTACACAACACAATAAAATCACTTTGCCCCAACGAAGCAGTGAGGTTGTCAATCTCACCGGTTTTGCTGAACACAAAGAGGTTAAACGTATCGTGTGGAAAACAGTAGGAGAACAGTATGAAAGCAATAGTAAAAGTATGAAAGCAGTAGGTTATTTATCAGTATGAGGAAAAAGGACCGGGGTTCACAGTTCAGTAGTGGTGTCTCTCCGTGAAAGATAAATAACATGTGTGGTGAACAAATTATAGCTGGGCAATTGACAGAAATGAAGGCTGCACCGTAGTGCATATGCAAGACATAAATATTACTATGTGATTCATGCGGGCATTACAACAAAATACATAGACCGTCATCCAACTACATCTATGACTAATAATCCACCCTCCGAATATCATCCGAACAAAGTTGGGTATTAAGTTGCAAGCAACAGATAATTGCATTAAGCAAAGTGTGTAATTTTAACAATAACAACATCCTTAGACAAGGCATTGTTGTTTTCTCCCTAATGGCAACAACACATCCTCCATCCATCACAATTCTGTCACTCGAGCACAGATGCAAAGGAGGCATGAATCCACTATCGAGCATAAATACTCCCTATTGGAGTTACTAGCATCTACTTGGCCAGAGCATCTACTAATAACGGAGAGCATGCAAGATCATAAATAACATATGCATGAAGATAAGATGATAGATTGATAATCAGAAGACATAGCATTCAACATTCATCAGATCCCAGCAAACACAACATGTAGCATTACATAAAGATGATCTTGATCATGTTAGGAAGCTTACAAGATCTAAACATGAGGTACAAAGTGGAGTGAACAACCATCTAGATATTGCTATGGACCCGTAGTCCAGGGATGAACTACTCACGCATCACTTCAGAGGAGGGCATGGTGGTGTAGACCACCCCACGTCACGGCCAGGGGAGGGGGCTGCCCTATGGTGTGGGCCCCCTGAGGCCCCTCTCCGGGTCTCTCCGGGACTCCGTGGAACCTTCGGGAATTCTAAGACTTCGGACTTCAAATTTTCCAATTGCGAGAATATTTTCAGAACAACTTTACTGAAACTAAAAACAACAGAAAACATGGAACTAGCTTTGTGGCATCTTGTCAATAGGTTAGTCCGAAAAATCGATAAAAATGACATAAAGTGTATAGGAAACATGTGGGAAACAATAAGAAAACAACATGGGACATCAGAAATTAGGGATACGTTTATGACGTATCAACAACCCCAAGCTTAGTTCCAACTCGTCCTTGACTAGGTAAACGATAAAAACACATAAGTTTTGAGGTGACATGATGCCAATATAAACTTGATCATCATAATGTAAAAGCATATGTAAGCTGAGACCATAGAAATCTAACACAAGCATGATAGATAGAACTTTAATAATAAAGCATAGAGATCACCTTGCATCATGAGAAGTAACACAAATAAAAGATCATGAATAACAATTTAAAAAAGATATAAGTTTCTTTCAAGTATAGAGAAAGCACGATAAAGTGATATTTCGCTAGTGCTTAATAGTGGGGCAAAACATAAATGCCAGGACACCTTCAAAGTTCATGAGGAAGACTAGAACAAATAGTTAGAGAACAAGAAATAACACATCATTAATAAATTAATAATGTTTCTGGGACAAATGCACATAAATCTCAGAATGGTAAATATGCTCTATAAACTGTGCATAAAGTTAGAAGATGGAAACTCAACATAAAAGCAAAAGGAAGGCCCTTCGCAGAGGGAAGCATGGATCACTCATGTGCTAGAGCTTTTATTTTACTAATAGAGGTATAAAATGTATGAAACTCCTCCCATCCATCTTACACAAACCATGGCTAACCGAATCCTCGGGTGCCTGCCAACAATCATAGACCGTGGAGGAGTGTCTATATTTTGGGAGATGTATGCTAATGTTAACAAATGGTAAACAGAAAATACAGTACGTCACAAGACAACTAAATTTCACAAGAGGGGCTCCCATATGAAGGACGCAACTGGTGTAGAAGGTCATACCTCTTTCTCTTTTGTTTACACAATTATGCGTTGACTGATAAATCAGGGGCAAAAATAGTGAAGAGAACGTGTGTGTATTAATTTGGGGCTGGGTACCCCGCTGCTAGCTCTTCTATCAATTGGATAAGCAGATGAAACCACTAGTACAGGGTGTGAAATCCAATCAACAAGTGAGATAAAGATTCTCTACATACGTCCTCATGAGCAAAAACAGGAACACAAAGCATGAGTAATTTTGAAGGTTTTAAATGTAACACATGGGCAATTTACTTGGAGTGGCGGTTAATTACCGCATATAGGTAGGTATGGTGGACACAATGGGAGAACTTTGGTTTTGGGAGTTTGATTGCACGAGTAAAATTTCATACTCAGTACAGGTGGAGGCTAGCAAAAGACTGGGAGCGACAAATCAAGAGAGCATAAGAGCCATAATCATGCATAGCGACACAAACATCATTAATCAAAGGATAAGTGGTACCACAAATTCTAAAACTAAATGATCATAGAGGCTATTAGTGATTGGTTCATAGTCATAAACATGGTGTGAGCATGCGCCAAGTCAACCAAATAAAACATTCAAAGGAGAATACCACAAATTTATGCTCTAATAAGACAAGAACAACTCATGATTCTTTCAATGGCACATTAAACATTCTCAGATATTTGAGGCTAATAATTATACTCAATAAACACAAGGATTTAAAACTAAAATAACATCTAGCATGATATGAAAAAGGTCTAGCCAAAGTCTATACAAGCTTCTACTTGCACCGTTACAAATTCTACTTCAACCAGCAGTTTCTCTTCCCAACAAGCACCATACAAAACATGCTTTAACAAAATTTCTCTACATCCTAAAGCAAGAAAACATGAGAGTACTCACATAAAAATACTAAAACTAACAACTCTGAATAAGAGATGCAATGAAAACAAGAGCTGAACAAGAATTTTTGCATTAATTAGAAGAAAAACTAAGAATACTAGCACATCAAGTATTCAAATGAAAAAGCGGAGCGTCTCTCTCTCTCTCAAACAAGGATGCTAGGTCCAATGATAATATTGCAGCAGGGAAAACAAAAGAAAACAAAGGAAAACAAAAGAAAAACAAACATACGCTCTAAGTAAACTTCATATGATGTGACCGAATAAAAATATAGTTTCACGAGAAGTGACCTGATAGATAGTTGATGAAGAAGGGGATGCCTTGGGCATACCCAATATTAGATGCTTGAGTCTTCTAAAAAGATGCTTGGATGAACCACGGGGGCATCCCCAAGCTTTGCCCTTGCACTCTTCTTGATCACATATATCACCTCTTCTCTTGACACTTGAAAACTTCCTTCACACCATACTCAAACAGTAATTCCCATTAGAGGTTTAGTGCAACAATAGAAAATCCACGGGTTATGTATGGCACAAGTTCTATTGATACTTTTAAACATTAGATACAGCCACTGATGTTTCGTGAAGCAAAGAAATCCACTTGACATCGTAAAAGAGCCAATGCAAGAAAAATGGCAGAATCTATCAAAACCAGAACAGTCTGTAAATACGAATTTTTGCGAGGCACTTATGTTGCTCAAATTGAAAAACTTAAAGAAATAAAAAGTTGCATAATTAGCCGAGTAATAAGCAAAAAAAAATCAGGTCATCTGATCTGCCTGTATTTTTCACGATTTTTTACGGTGGACAGCAGAAATCTGTTTTCTGCGCAGAAATCTGAGAACCAACTGCAACTCTTGTCAGAAACCTTACTTGGCACTACTAAAAAATGAAAAGAAATATACAAAGGAGTTACTGCAGAAGCATACAACCCCTTGAATCAAAGAAAACAGAGAAAAACAAAGCAAAAATAAAACCATGGGTTATCTCCCAGTAAGTGCTTTTCTTTAACGCTTTTTAGCTAGGCCCAGAAAAATGGAATCAAGTGTTTTCGAGTGAAGAAGCATCCAAATTGTAACAAAGCTTACATTTACCTTTCTTACCCTTATTCTTGTTTTTAGGGAACTGAGGGTCCAAGCATGATTTTGAAGTGAAAGTCATGGTACATTTGCCCATATCAATAGTTGCTCCTAAGAGGCTCAACAGAGATCTTCCAAGGGTAATTTGTCCCCCTCCTGCACATTCAATAACAAGATAATCAGTGGAGACCTTTTTCCTAGGAGTTTTGTAAACACTCCCTCAGTTATCCCAATGGGAAATATAGTGGTGTTATTAATGAGATGAATTTCTTCTCCTCCCTCATCTAGTCCCCAAAGGTTCAAAGATTCATAAATTTCCTTAGGCATAAGACAAGATTCAGACATGATATCACAACGAGCATGAAATGTTTCACCATTTATAACAACTTTCACCAAAGGAATCATATTTGAGGCTTCAAAGTTTATTGGGAAATAATCAAGATGTTCACGAATTTGGCCATATCCTTCTTTTAAAATAGAAATATGTGACTCAAGAGTATTCAATCTAGCATGAATACTTGCAAAGGCTTTATCAGAACTACTAGGTAAACTATAGGTTGCAATTTTTTTATAGCATTGAAAGCTTGCTCTCCATCACAATGAAGGAAATCTCCTCCTACCACAGTATCCAAAGCATATCTATAACAAAGAAAAAGACCGAAGTAAAAGCTATGAAGAAACAAGCTTAGAGTCATTTTAAGTTAAATTTTGCAATAGGAATCAAAAACTCTAGACCAAGCTTCCTTGAAACTCGCATCATTCCCTTGTTTAAAACATAAGATCATTTCCTCATGTGACATGGCAATAGGAACATGAGTACTCATTTTAGCAAGACTAAAAACAGGAATAAAACTACATCTAGAATAAGAACTAATTTTTTGTGTTTTTGATAAAGAGAAGCAAACAAGACAAAATAAAATAAGCAAAACTAAAACAAAGTAAAGAGATTGGAGGTGAGAGACTCCCCTTGCAGACTTCCTCCCTGGTAACGGCGCCAGAAAAGTGCTTGATGTGTGTGATCACATGTTCGTTGGGAGACCCCAAGAGGAAGGGTATGAGGAGTGCAGCGGCAAGTTTCCCTCAGAAAGAAACCAAGGTTGAATCGACCAGTAGGAGGAAGGAGTAACTTCAGAAGGTTGGAGCAGCTGAGATGGCAGGGCGCACTACCGGTTCAGAAGCAACGTGGAACCTACACAACACAATCAAATCACTTTGCCCCAACGAAGCAGTGAGGTTGTCAATCTCACAGGTTTTGCTGAACACAAAGAGGTTAAACGTATGGCGTGGAAAACAGTAGGAGAACAGTATGAAAGCAATACTAAAAGTATTAAAGCAGTAGGTGTTTTATCAGTATGAGGAAAAAGGACCGGGGTCCACAGTTCACTAGTGGTGTCTCTCCATGAAAGATAAATAACATGTGTGGTGAACAAATTACATCTGGGCAATTGACAGAAAAGAAGGCTGCACCGTAGTGCATGTGCAAGTCATAAATATTACTATGTGATTCATGCGGGCATTACAACCAAATACATAGGCCGTCATCCAACTGCATCTATGACTAATAATCCACCCTCCCAATATCATCCAAAACAAACGTTGGGTATTAAGTTGCAAGCAACAGATAATTGCATTTAACAAAGTGTGTAATGTAAACAATACCATCATCCTTAGACAAGGCATTGTTGTTTCCTCCCTAATGGCAACAACACATCCGCCATCCGTCATGTTTCTGTCACTCGAGCGCAGATGCAAAGGAGGCATGAATCCACTATCGAGCATAAATACTCCCTCTTGGAGTTACTAGCATCTACTTGGCCATAGCATCTACTAATAACGGAGAGCATGCAAGATCATAAATAACATAAGCTGGAAGATAACATGGTAGATTGATAATCAAAGGACATATCATTCCTCATTCATCA
The DNA here is from genome assembly GCA_028641055.1 of Alopecurus myosuroides. Classification (NCBI taxonomy): domain Eukaryota; kingdom Viridiplantae; phylum Streptophyta; class Magnoliopsida; order Poales; family Poaceae; genus Alopecurus; species Alopecurus myosuroides. The sequence continues at coordinate 4,333,944 of CM054057.1, forward strand.
GATCCCAGCAAACACAACATGTAGCATTACATAAAGATGGTCTCGATCATGTGAGGAAGCTCACGAGATCTAAACATGAGGTACAAAGTAGAGAGAACAACCATCTAACATGAACTACTCACGCATCTCTTCGGAGGAGGGCATGGTGGTGTAGACCCCTCCGGTGATGAATTTCCCTCCCGGCAGGGTGCCGGGGAGAGCTCCAGAACCCTCCCGATCTCGGGATGACGATGATGGCGGTCTCGGGTGTTTTTCGGGACGAAGTGGAATATATCTAGGGTTTACGTCTCGAGGGGAATAAATAGGCGAAAGGGCAGAGGCGGTTGATACGTCTCCAACGTATCTATAATTTCTGATGCTCCATGATCATATTATGCCAATTGCTACATGTTTTCTCCCTTATTTATTAAATTTTTATACGTTTTCCGGGACTAACCTATTAACAAGATGCCTAGTGCCAGTTCCCTGTTTTCTGCTGTTTTTATTTTCAAAAAAGTTGTTCTGGAAATATTCTCGGAATTGGAAAGTTCGAAGTCCGGAAGTCCTATTTTCCCCGGAAGCATCCAGAAGACCGAAGAGGAGACGAAGAGGGGCATCATGGGGCCCATACCATGGGGTGGCGCGGCCCCCCTTGGCCGCGCCAGGAGGTGGTGTGCCCCCCTGGACCTCCACCGCCTCTGGCCTTTCGCCTATTTAAGCCCTCCGGTTGGAAAACCCTAAGCACCTAAATAAAATCCCCAAAAAAGTTCCGCAGCCGCCGTCACCGTCAACCCTAGATCAGGGGGGTTCTGAAGCTGTTTCCGGCACCCTGCCGGAGAGGGCTTCTACATCACCATGCCTGCCTCCGGAGTGATGCGTGAGTAGTTCATCCTTGGACTACGGGTTCATAGTTGTAGCTAGATGGTTGTCTTCTCCTCATATGCCTCCATGTTTAGATCTCGTGAGCTGCCTATCATGATCGAGACTGATCTTATGTAATTCTATATGCTGTGTTTGCTGGGATCCGATGAATATTGAACTTATGCCAAGTTGATTATAGTCTTTATTTGCTTACGCTATTTGTGATCTTGCATGATTTCCGTTGCTAGTGGTTGCTCTGGCCAAGTAGTTGCTAGTGACTCCAAGAGGGAGTATTTATGCTTGATAGTGGGTTCATGCCTCCTCGTTGCCTTGCTCGAGTGACAGAAACGTGAAAGGGGAGGATGTGCTGTTGCCATTAGGGAGAAAGCGGCGGTGAGTGGGCCCACGTGCATAATAATTGCTTACATTACACACTTTGTTTAATGCAATTATCTGTTGCTTGCAACTTAATACGTAAGGGGCTTCGGATGATAACTTGAGGGTGGATTATTAGTCATAGATGCAGATGGATGTCGGCCTATGTATATTGTTGTAATGCCCGCACTAAATATCATAGTAATCTTCATGTCATATTGTGCACTACGGTGCAACCTCTATTTGTCAATTGCCCAGCTGTAATTTGTTCACCCAACATGCTATCTTTTATGGAGAGACACCACTAGTGAAACTATGAACCCCGATCCATTTTTCCACACTATTAAATAAACCACAACAATTTCCTGCTTTCTTTACTTACTGCAAGCATACACTGTTTTCCACACTATACGTCTAATCTTTGTTTTCAGCAGGACCGGTGACATTGACAACCTCACTGTACCGTTGGGGCAAAGTATTTTGGTTGTGTTGTGTGCAGGTTCCACGTTGTTGCTGACACCGGTGAAGCGCCAACACCATCGTCAGTGGCATCAACCTTCCGAAGGTCCTCTTTCTCCTACTGGACTGATAACCCATGTTCTTAACTAAGGGGAAAACTCCTACCACTGTGCTCATCATACCCTTCTCTTTGGGTTCCCAACAAAGTGCATCAGCGGTGGAGGCCTGGGGGCCCCACACCACCCCACGGCGCGGCCAGGGGGCGCCGACCTATGGTTTGAGCCCCCTGAGGCCCCTCTTCGGGTCTCCGGGACTCTGTGGAACCTTCGGGAATTCTAAGACTTTCGGGCTTCGAATTTTCCAATTCTGAGAATATTTCCAGAACAACTTTTCTGAAACTAAAAACAACAGAAAACATGAAACTGGCTCTGTGGCATCCTGTCAATAGGTTACTCCAGAAAATCGATAAAAATGACATAAAGTGTATAGAAAACATGTGGGAAACAATAAGGAAACAACATGGAACATTATAAATTAGGGATACATTTATGACGTATCATGAGACTCCCCTTGCAGCAAGCTAGAACTCCCTGGCAATGGCCCCAGAAAACATACTTGATGTTGACGTGATCACACGCTCGTTGGGAGACTGATACGTCTCAAACGTATCTATAATTTTTTATGCTCTATGCTTGTTTTTTATCCAATACCTTTATGTTTTCACATGTCTTCCTTCATTTTTCGGATGTTTTCTGGACTAATCTATTGACAAGATGCCACATCGCCAGTTCGTGTTTTCTCCTGTTTTTGATTCCAGAATAGTTGTTCTAAAATATTCTCGGAATTGGCCGAAACTAAATCCCGGGGTCCTATTTTTCCCGGCATGTCAATTGAGTACAAAGGAGACCCGGAGCGGGGGGGGGGGGGGGGCAATGAGGTGGCCACACAACCCGGTGGTGCAGATCCCCTAGCCGCGCCACCACATGGTGTGGGCCCCTCAGGGCGCCCATCGACATCGCCCTTTCGCCTATATATTCCCCCCTGATGCATAAAACCTAAAACATCAAGCCTCAATCCACGAAAAGTTTCGTAGCACCGCAGCCATCGCCGACAAGTTTCTGGGGAAAGAAATCTCTGTTCCGACGCCATGCCGGGACGGGGAAGTGCCCCCAGAGCCATCTCCATCGACTCTACCGCCATCTTCATCGTCTTTTCTGACTCCCATGATGATGAGGGAGTGATGACCCACAAGTATAGGGGGTGTATCGTATTACTTTCGATAAATAAGAGTGTCAAACCCAACGAGGAGCAGAAAGTGCTGACAAGCAGTTTGGATGAAGGAATAACTGTAAATACTGGAAAACATATTTGTAGGGGTTTTTGATATTGCAGATAAATAACGTGCGAGTAAATAAACTGCAGTCGTAATAATTGCAGCGAGTGGCTTAATCCTTTCTTCAGCAAAGTACAAGCCGACGAGTTTACTTATGATTAACAGATGTTCTCGAGGACACACGGGAGGTTTCTGTCAAGTGCTTTTGTTCCATGCAGCTGAATAACTTTGGTGTTTTGGTAAGTGTTGTGTGTGTGAATCTATGCTAATGTACCGTCCCATCCAAGACTAATACATACTTGTGATTATACCCCTTGCAAGCATCCGCAACTACAAGAAAGTAATTAAGAAATAAATCTAACCACAACTTTAAACTCCGGGATCCTATGCTCCCTCGTGTAATGGTTTCCTAACGGGGGTTTAGGTTTCTGTCACTCCGGCAACCCCACAATTATTAGCCAAATACATGATGCATTCCCCTAGGCCCATAAATGGTTAAGTATCATGTAGTCGACGTTCACATGACACCACTAGAAGAATAACACCACAACTTAAATATCAAACGTTAATATTATTCAACATTACTTCACTACTAACAACTTGACTTCTCCCATGTCCTCAAGAACAACACGAACTACTCACAACACATCATATGGATCATAATCAAAGGTGATATAATGGATGATAACAATCTGGTCATAAAGTGCAAACACCGATAAATCTCACAAGCATCAACTACTAACAGGTAATCCACACCTGGAGAGAGATCTAATGCAAAACAACGATAGAGGCCCCTACTTGTTATAGCGGGATGAAGGTGGATGATGAGGGTGATGGTGCTGGTGGTGATGACAATGATGATGATGATCTTGATGATGCCCGGAGCGATGACAGTGACGATGGCGGTGATTTCCCCTCTCCGGAGAGGAATTTCCCCAGCAGATTTCTCCCTGCCAGAGAGTTTTTCTTCCTCGGGTGTTTTCCGCCCCACAGCGGCAACGGAATAATTCTTCGAGGGTGGAATGAGGCTTAGGGTTCCCTCGGGGTCAGGGGGCCAAAGATGACCCCTGGAGGTGGGCCAGGGTGGCCACACCCCTAGGTGGCACGGCCAGGGGGAGGGCGTGCCACCCCTAGGTGTGGGCCCCTAGTGCCCCCCTCTGGCTCTCCTTCTGGCTGTGTTCCTCCTCGGGACTTTTAGGAACCCCCGGATGTCCCCCTTCTTCTTCTGATCTTCTGAAATATGGTATCTCAATGGTGCTTTTTACATCAGATTTCTGGTCCCGGTGTTTATTCTCCAAAAATTATAGATACTGCAAAATAAGATAAAATAACATAAGAGATGCATCATAACATGAAATATATCGATGAATAACAGGAAATTATGATATAAAATAGTGATGCAAAATGGATGTATCAACTCCCCCCAAGCTTAGACCTCGCTTGTCCCCAAGCAAAACTGAACTCATAAAACATGACCACAGGTTTATGGAGTGAAGAGTCGATAAATAAAATACGGACAAGAAGCATCACATTTACCTATGCACCAATCATTACAGGCAGCAAGGTCCTCTCATAAAACTTAACTTGAAACAAGTAAAGGGAGTCACAAAAAAAGATACAAAAGAGAGAATCAAAATTGGTATTGACAAACTTTGTTCTTGGTCAGAGAACATTTAATGAAAATATGCTTATCTTAGGTGAAGTCTTTATAACAAGGTTTATATTGTAGAGCTTAACATGTTTAATTGTAACAACTCTTTTACAGTGATTCATAGCTTTCAAAGTAATATTCATTCAGATAATAAAGCATGTGCTAAACAAAGAAGGATAGAAACATGATTGAATAAATCAACATATAGATGATGAGAACACAACAACTCAAATGCTTGCTGGAGACAGAAGGAAATGGGTTTACTGACTCAACATAAAATTAAAAGATAGGCCCTTCGTAGAGGGAAGCATTGACCACACATGTGCTAGAGCTTTTATTTTAATAAACAGAGGTATAAAATGCATGACACTGCTCCCATCCATCTTACACAAACCATGGCTAACCAAATCCTCGGGTGCCTGCCAACTATCACAAACCGTGGAGGAGTGTCTAAATTTTGAGAGGTGTATATTTATGTCATTGAATGGCAAACATAAAATGCAGTACGTCACAAGCCAACTAGACTCACAAGAGCGTCTCCCATAGAAGGACAAAACTGGTATAGAAGGTCATCCCTCTTTCTCTTTTGTTTACACAATTATGATTTGACTAATAAATCAGGGGCAAAAAGAGTGAAGAGAATTTGTATTATTATTTGGGGCTGGGCACCCCGCTGCCAGCTCTTCTAGCATTTGGATAAGAGGATGAAGCCACTAGTCTAGGTGTGTGAGTCCAATCAACAAGTGAGATAAAGATTCTCTATATGTGTCCTCATGAGCTAAAACAGGAACACAAAAAAGGAGTAATTTGAAAGTTTTAAAGATAGCACATGAGCAATTTACTTGGAGTGGCGGTGAAATACCACATGTAGGTAGGTATGGCGGACACGAATGGCAAGGTTTTGGGTTTAAGGTTTGGATGCACGAGAAGCATTCCCTCTCAGTACAGGGTTTTTGGCTAGCAAGGTTGGGTAGCAAGCATAAGAGTTGAAGGAAAACAAATAAATATACATATGATGAAACCAATCATGCAATCTTCATTGAAAGCACAAACGATCTTAACTTGTGAATACTAAGTTTATGAGCTAATAGGCAAATTCCTCTTTCTTATACTAGCAACTCAAATTATTATTTCTGCTGGCCCAAGCTAAGTTTGCCAAAACCAACTAGATTAACTTGATGATCTCTAGAGTGATACCAAATACTAATAACAAGCTAAACCATATGACATAAGTTGAAAACTGAAATAATATGCATAGAAAGTAAATGATGAAACTTCTCACTAATATTTCAAACCGGCAACTCACACCAACGGATACAATGATAACCAACTACGGAGAGACACTTCCATACTGCAAACCATCCTATATGATAACCTCTCTACTCATGATATGACTCTACTGAAAAAGTAAAAAGATAAAATAGAGTGATGTGATACCGCGGCACTCCCCCAAGCTTGGAACAAGCCGAAGTACTTTCGATAAATAAGAGTGTCGAACCCAACGAGGAGCAGAAGGTGTTGACAAGCAGTTTCGATGAAGGAATAACTGTAAATACCGGAAAACAAATTTGTAGGGGTTATTGATATTGTAGATAAATAAAGTGCGAGTAAATAAAATGCAGTAGTAATAATTGCAGCGAGTGGCCCAATCCTTTCTTTAGCAAAGGACAAGCCGGCGAGTTAACTTATGATTAACAAACGTTCTCGAGGACACACGGGAGGTTTCTATCAAGTGCTTTTGTTCCATGCAGCTGAATAACTTTGGTGTTTTGATAAGTGTTGTGTGGGTGAATCTATGCTAATGTACCATCCCATCCAAGACTAATACATACTTGTGATTATACACCTTGCAAGCATCCGCAACTACACGAAATTAATTACGAAATAAATCTAACCACAGCTTTAAACTCCGGGATCCTACGCTCCCTCGTGTAATGGTTTCCTAACGGGGGTTTAGGTTTCTGTCACTCCAGCAACCCCACAATTAGTAGCAAAATACACGATGCATTCCACTAGGCCCATAAATGGTGAAGTATCATGTTGTCGACGTTCACATGACACCACTAGAAGAATAACACCACAACTTAAATATCAAACGTTACTATTATTCATAATTATTCACTACTAACAACTTGACTTCTCCCATGTCCTCAAGAACAACACGAACTACTCACAACACATCATATGGATCATAATCAGAGGTGATATAATGGATGATAACAATCTGGTCATAAAGTGCAAACACCGATAAATCTCACAAGCATCAACTACTAACACGTAATCCACACCGGGAGAGAGATCTAATGCAAAACAACGATAGAGGCCCCTAATTGTTACATCGGGATGAATGTGGATAATGAGGGTGCTGGTGCTGGTGGTGATGACGATGATGATGCTGCCCGGAGCGATGACAGTAACGATGGCGGTGATTTCCCCTCTCCAGAGAGGAATTTCCCCGGCAGATTTCTCCCTGCCAGAGAGCTTTTCTCTCTCGGGTGTTTTCCGCCCCACAGCGGCGGCGGAATAATTCTTCAAGGATGGAATGAGTTTCATCTCTCTCTCTCCATGGTGTGATCTTCATATGATCATGAGCTTTGCAATCTAGTTGAATAACTAGAATATACTCTTCATCTATTATGCTACTCAAGTGGTTTTGTTATGAGATGTCCGTAGACACTTTGATCACAGTGTAAAGGTAACAGTGTGTGCACCATGTATATGATTTATATATTTTGTGTTGCATGACCCTATGAAATTGTGGTATTTGTCTGGAACCATCTAGGGCTCATAGTGACAGTGTGAGGTTACCTAGATGGGGAATGCAACTCTAAGGAGTGCCTTTTGTAGCCCAACACAATGATTGGCGTTTGTTATTCGACCGGAGAGTGGTTCGGAGTAGAATATTGAAGAGATGATATTTATGCATTCAATTATGTTATTATTGTTGAGAGTGTCCACTAGTGAAAGTATGATCCCTAGGACTTGTTTTCTAAGCATTGAAACACCTTTTACAATCAGTTCTGCTACATGTTTGCTTTCTGCCATTTTATTTCAGATTGTTATTATCACTTATAATCATCCATACTACTTGTATTTCACTATCTCTTCACCAAACTAGTTCACCTATACAAATGGCAATTGTATTAGGTGTGTTGAGGGCACAAGAGACTTCTTGTATCGTAATTGAAGGGTTTCTTGAGAGGGATACCTTTGACCTCTACCTCCCCGAGTTCGATAAATCTTGGGTGATCCACTTAAGGGAAACTTGCTGCTGTTCTACAAACCTCTGCACTTGGAGGCCCAACACTGTCTACAAGAATAGAAGCGTGCGTAAACATGTTGTAACGACCCCGGACCCAAAGGTATACATACTGTTATGCGCTCCTAGTCATGGACCCACAAGGGCTTCAGGGTTAATAGCCCCAGCCGCAACAAACAACGGCAGGCAGACCGGATTCATCGGCACGCAGGCCGGATCACCACGGTTCTACTACTCCTTGTGTCCATGCTAGTCATAACCACCTATGCATATCAAAGTGTACACGAATCGTATGAAACTGAAGGAACAGGACCAAAGCTATACAGAGATGCTATGTGTCCATAAAGTGCAACAACAATCGAGGGTTACTGGGGTTACCAAGCCCTAGGCCGAATCACATCGGCAGGCGTGCTCGGAAATGAATCATCGGCTCCACAACCCCTTGACTGTGACAACTATGCAGGCATAGCCAAAACTGCATAACAATGAGCTCGAAACCAACAACCGATCAAAGCAGCACTCTAGACATGCAAGCTGTATTAAACAGGTGTTACTAGAGTAGCTGTACAAACAGAGATCACACGACCCAACATTACATCAGGCAACGGAAAGCAAATTATGTTGCTAATCAACAAGAACCAAAAAGGCCTAAGAGGCCGCAACATAAGGCGACGTCCCAGCCCATAGATTCCAGGCTGTTGCCTGGGAACCCCAAACTACTCGTCGAAGTCCATGTTGAACCACCACCAATGTGAGATCCTCACCTGAACCAAAATTAAGCAAACCTGAGTACGGGATGTACTCAACAAGACTTAGTTAACCTATTATATATCTGCCGATTCGGAATAGGGTTTATGAAGGTTGATTTGCGTAAAGCAATATTTGTTTTCCAAATCGAGGAGGAATAGCACGTCTCAAGGAATGTTTTCAAAACAGATGAGAAACTCAACTACTATAATCATCATCTTTTCATCCACCAACATCATTTCCCAACATCTCATGCTACAAGAATCACCCCTCTCGGCATCTCCGAGGAGGCGCCCTTCAATCATTGCCAACATCTTTTACGTCACGTTCAAGTTTTCTATGACCTCGTGTCTTCCACCAAATCGTCCTTAACTGTGGACACGACTTTCCGAAAGATTTATCCCTGCAGGGTGGTACACATTACCCACACGTATCATCCGACTCTTAACGCCACATGTACGCTCCTTGGGAGCGCGGCATAGGTTGGATGGCCACGACCTTTACCTTGTCGAGCTCTATCCATGAGTCAACCCAAACATGGCCACCCCTTCAATAGGGAGTTGGCCACCTCCTGACGGCACCTGTTCTGTGAGTCAGGATCAAGATGCGTGTACGTCCATCACTTGTCCCGATCACGGCCTAAACACCTCCAAAAGGGGTTTGACTCACACGTAGATGGAACCCCCAAACTACGTGACTCACGGATAGAACCAAACAAGTTAGTTAGTCGAGCGCGGTCTGGTAGGGCCCGCGTGTGGTTGCACGCTTAGTCTTGGTTTTCGCGGCGAGACCTTAATCCTAGGGTTGGCAAGTATAGGACAAACAACCACTTCCCAAGTGCCCTCCCATCCAAGCCTTAGTCAGGTTAACCACACAATGCTCATCTCACCACGTCATCATATCATATTAGGTTATCGCAGCTCTGATTCATCAACCGGATGGAGCAGAGGTAGCAAACATGTATGACTAAGAGCATGACTAGTGGAACCCTCAAAACCCCAAACCCTCAAACTAGTTTAAGGGTTAAAAAATGGCATTTTTGACAGTTTTAAGGGTTGAAAAACAGGCGAAAATACTAGAACCCTCAAACCCAACCCTCAAACCAGTTTTAAGGGTTAGATGGTTCTAGTCTTTGGCTCAACCCTCAAACCCAACACTCATTTGACATATCAGAATGACCACTAGGAAAACTCAAATAACGTTCAAACAAACACGGAAATGGAAATCATTGATGCATGGTTTAATAGTTTACATCACAAAATCATCATCTTCGCAGTCTCATCGGCACCAGCACCAAAAAATTGCATATCGGCGCCATCTCCTAGACCACTTCCACGTCCATCAAACACCACCACTCATGCCGTCGGTGGCGGAGTCCTCCACCACGCCATCGCCACCACCACTCATCGGAGTGGTACCTCGAAGAGTAGAGGACGCACCACGAAATATCCTCTTGCTCTTCGCGATGTCCTCCTTAGCCTCCTTCCACCACGCCAATTGGTCTTCATCCATGTCCTTCTTGGACATCATCATGTGCTCCTTCTCTTCCGCCATGAGTTCTTTCCATGCCTTTACTTCTTTTACGTTGATCATCCTATCCTCCAACTCCTCCTTGCGCATGGCCTCTTCACGCCGTGCTTGCACTTGTGCAAGCTTAACCTCTTTCTTCTTCTCGTTGATAAGAAGATTTGTCTCCAATGTTTTCATTGTCAATGTCTCTCTTGACTTCATCATGTGCTCCATCTTCTCTCTTATGCTTGTTGCCACTCCTTCCATCACCTTCCTTTCCTTTGCCTTCTTGGTTCCCTCGGGCTTGCACTCGTTCCTTCCCTCCTCTTCACTATCATCCATCCTAAGCATTGCCGACTATTTGGGTGCGGTCTCTTGATCTCTCAACTTCCACTTGTCATATGTTTGGAGAAGTTTCCAAACATGCTTAAATGGGAATACCTTGCCCTTGGAAGCGGCCATCTCCTTGTACCTCAACTTGGCAATGCCCTCCTACAAACCCACCAATAGCATGATAAACACACAAACAATAGCATAGGAAACCAAAATAAATGCGAGAACACACATATGTACTCACATAGTCACTCTCCACAGATCCACTAGGTGGTGCATCCATCACTTGGTCCATTGCCGCACTCCAATGAGCACAATGTGGCTTCATCAACTCCCGCCGGCCTTGAAGCGACTGGTAACTACGAGCGCCGAACCCACCGGTCCTCGGCTTGATCTTGCAATAGACGTCCTCTATGCGTTGCCAATACCGTTTACCGGTTTGATCGGTACCGGTGGTCGCATCCAACCCCACACTTTCCCAAGCACGAACCAAGAGAATGTCTTCTTCCTCGCTATAGTTAGTCGAGCGCACGGTGGGTTTTGCAACGGCGGCGAACATCGCCTCCTCTACCTCCTCCACCTCCTCCTCATCTTCCCATTCCTCCTCCTCGTCACCTTCTTCCTCCAAGTGGTCACCAAACCCAAAGGGTTCGAGCAGAGGAGCCCCGAGATCAACCTCCGCGTCTTCGAGAAGATGCAAGAACGACGTCGGCGGGGTGGGCATTCCGTCGAGCACCTCGTGCACGACGGGCGGAGGGGCAGCGGATGCGGGCGGAGGCTTCCTCCGGGATGTGCTCCTCTTCGTCTTGACCACTCCCGCGGCAGCCTTGGCACCCTTCGGGCCGGCGGACGGCTTCTTGGGGCGAGCCTTCGGCGGGGGCGGGGCTAGGGCGGCCGGGGCGGGGTGGACGGACGCCGGGGTGAGGTGGACGGCTGGGGCGGGGTGGACGGCGGCCGGGGCAAGGAGGTGCTACCCTGCCCGGCGCCTCTTCACGCCGACGTGGGTGGCGGCCACCATGCCGGCCACTTGCGCGGCCGTGGCCGACGGCGGGCGAGGGCGGGGTCGGGGCGACGGTGGGAGGGGGCGGTGGCGCCTCCATGGCGGGCGGCGGCCGGCGGGCGGGAGGAGGGCGGGGCTGGGATTTTTCCCTCCCGCGCGTGCAACGGGTGGGTGCGGGTTGGGGAGGGGTGGGCCTCCCCAATCCTCACTTTTACTTCTTGGGAGGGCAACCCCTCCTCCAATCTGCAAAAAATTTAGAGGTTTAGGGGTTCTATTCTTTGGTATTTTTTTCGTTTCAACCCGTAAAAAAGAAGTTAGTATTGAGGGTTTGGGGTTTTGAGGGTTCCACTAGTCATGCCCTAAGCGAAGCAGATATGAGGCTCTGGCAATGCGCACAAGCAAATCTATGGCGGCTAGGATTAGTGGACAAGGATATTGAGGCAATGCGGTATATAGGTGAACTATAACTACTAGCATCAAATACTTTGGAATTGAATGCAAAGTACGAGAATCAAATGATGATGGAAAACATATATGAGTAGATAAGAGGTTATGCTTGCCTTGGTTATAAGAAAACCAGATAGAGGCTTCAGGAATAAATGCTTGACTTGTCGGTTAGGACAAAGTATTCGCCAATGGCGTTGCTGGCCTTCACTTCAGAGTCGTATTCTACCGAGGGGGAAACAACACGAAAAAGAAGAACAACAATAAAACATGGCATTGATGCAATGCATAATATGTATGCATGAGCAAGTTAATGCACTGAAATAAAGCCCTAAGCATGTTCGATGGGTTGCTAGGGTTTGTATGGCAATTAAGCAATTTTACTGGAATTATCCCGAAATAGACCCCGGAGGGGCAATTCGGGTGATTATGAAAGTGAGTACAATTTAAATTGCTCAAATGAGTTTGAAAACATTATAACTAGGTTCCATTTGTCATTTAGAGCAATTTGGTATATAACTTGTAATTTTCTGATTTATTGAATAAAAACTTATTTTCTCTATTTTCAATGATTTAAACAACATTAAATAATGTTCAAAATTATAGTTTTTCAAACATGTATGAAAGTGACATTTTCACGTAGAGTTTATTTTTATGAACATTTCCATATTTTTTATTTTATTTTTCGGATTAACAGAATAAAAGATATTCATTATTAAAGATTTATTTATTTTCTGTAAACAGTAAAGGGGTGGGGCCCACGTGTCATATATATTTTTATTAAACGTTCTCTAAAGAAAAATCAGGCTGACAGGCCGACCCCACAGTGACGTCAGCATGACGTCACTATGACATCATAGCCTGGCCGGAACTGCTCGGCCGTGGTCGCCGGCGGAGACACAGCCCACGCCACCCTAATCGAAGTGCACCAGGAGAGAGTGGGGGACGTGGGCAGCCCAAAGGTGGTGGCTCCGCACCCTAATCGTCATCGACGGCTTGCCGGCGTGTAGGTTCTGTGGTGGCCGATGGTGGTGCATGACGACGGATAGGAAATCGAGGGTAATCGACAAAACGGGGAGCACCACGTTGCTCAGAAGCTCACCGGAAACGCGAGAGAGGAGTCAGGGAGGCGGTGCGTGATCTGTAGGTGGCGAATTCCGGTCTAGCGGTCGTCAGCCGGCCGTGTGGAAGACATCCCCGATTGCGGCGCTTCTGTTCCTCCTGGCTCACGCGAACGGACGAGGAGATGGAGAGGAGGATGTGGCCAGAACGATGACGGCGGGCGGCTCGCTGGAGCTAGGGTTTCGGGCTAGGGTTTGGTACCAGAGAGAGGGGGAGAACTCGGGTGGGGGAGGGGGGTTCTGCGAGGAGTCGTCGGTCCAGGGGCCTCTCAGGCGTCCGCATCCTCCTCTGCTGCGCTGGAACCTCGAGGTGGCGCGCGACGACGTCGGCGGCTAGCTCTCCTACTGGCAGGAGGTAGAAGACAAAGGAGCATTTTCGATAACCCCATGTTTTTCCCAGAAATTACAAAGAAGCCCCTGCAGCTTTTAAAACAGAACCTAAACATATGTTTAAGGGTCGTTTTGCAAATATAAAAATTGGCAAAAATAAGATTTGAAAACCTTGTCAAATTTCCAACCACACCATATCTTTGTTTGGTGAAATTGTTATATTTTTCAGTGCAAAATTTTGAAACCCACTATAAGTAGTTTTTGTGGAGATTTTATCAAACCAATTTAATTCACAATTTAAATTGTTTCCAACATGATTAAATTTTTGTTTCATGCATGTATGATATGAACACAACACCACACACCCTAATTTAGCAAATTTGGGATGTTACAGATCTACCCCCTTACAAGAATCTCGTCCTGAGATTCCTGAAGGAGAAGAAAGAAGGAACACCGGTTTTGAACGATCTTCTCGAACCTTATGGTTCTCTTCTTGAAGAGGTTGATCCGTAGCACTTGCGAAGATAACCAGCGGCTACTCCTTAGGTAGGAGGGAAACTCTTAGGAATTGATCTTCACGAAGATCGAGTATCTCATGGCTAAATCAGAGCTAGAATGTTCATAAAGAACTTTTGAGTTAACATGCATGAAACACATCAAGATAACGGAGGGAATAATAGAAGGTTTCAATTTTTTGGACGATGGTTCTTGAAAGGATTTAGAATATGAGCTTTGCACAAGACTTTAAATCCTTTTGAAAAAGATAGGTTGAACAATTTGTGACATCAAGGTTTCTTTAAACAGAATACCAAGATGGAAAAGGATGTATTGGATACCACAACGTGATATCCGTAGACGAGGGAAAAAACGTGAAAACATTGTAATTCGTGCGTCAGAGAAAATTTGATACAGGATCATGTTCACTCTTCGGAGTGGACACGGAAGATAACTGAACTTTCATTCCGTAACAGTTTTCTGGAAACCCTTGTTTGGAATCGGGATGTTACTTCACGGCAGAAGATGAGGAACCACCGAATGTTGGAACACCGTAATTAAGGAGGAACTGTTGGTCACACCATAAGGATGGGTAACCAACAGAGATTGAAACACCGGAAGGGAATAAGGAATGTCTTTCCTGTTGTGGTTTGGACGTAGCAATACATCTAGCACATGGTTAAGACTCCATGGATGAAGTGACTGACAAATTCACACAATGTGTGAGATGAACAGAACTTCAAGTACCAACAAACTGAAAAGGGAACTGATCGATGGGGGTTACAAAGTACCACGAGATGGTTCTCATGATGCACTACTTCCCACAAGAAGAGAGGTCTGGAGGATTGATAGAGAGACATCGGAAAGATCAACTTCCAAGTTCTCCTTGATGTTCTAGATACCAATACCAGGCTTATGACAAGCCTTCTATAGTACATCAAGTGAAAATATAACTCCAGTTTTGGAAGAACGGTGAGAAAAACTTGTTAGAATAAGCCACACAAGAATTCTCACAGAGAGTGGTTGTTCTTACGGATTCAAAGAGACATGATGTTAGGCCTTCCGGCTAATTGTATCAACCACAACATCAATCATGCCGGATTTACAAGACACCTAATTTGAAACCCTTGAGGAAACACCAACCATCGTTGCTGCCTGAGATTCAGCTCTGGTTAGTGAGTTGAATAACTGAGACTCGACGTATTTGATCGAAGACCTTGCACCGGTTACCAACGAGATACGTTTACTAGATTCTCAAGGTATGGACTACAATGTCACACTCAAGAGGATGAGTGAGATTGCAGAACTTATGTATTAGCAACTTGCGGAAGACGGCTGCACCTACATGCACATCGGAGTCCTTGTTGGGAAGATGATTACAAAGATAACGAAGTTCTTGGACTTCTTCTCTTTTACGAATGATCAGTCAGTGGCTTAGTGTGGATGGAAGCTTTTTCAAAGAATGGAGGTAACAACCTACCATCTCAAGAATAGTCCACACATGCATGACTGACTTGGGATTATTCCTGAAGGAACAAGAAAACTCTACTCGAATCCACGACGACCCCTTTCACCATAAGCACATGGACTAGAATAAGCCACTTCGAACATAGAGAACACAAATTCATGGTGACACAAAGATGTTCCTCAAAAATTTCCAACATTAGTGCCAAGTGTTCAACATGAACCTCTGGCAACTTGGAGAAAATAGGAATGTCATCGATGGGCTCAACAACACCTTATCAGAACGCCATAAAAATAGTCCTTGAATGTGAGCTTGATTTGACGATAGACCAAATCAAATCGGGTGTAGGATGATAGCATGTCCATTGAGGAGATACTATCATGCTTCAACACGAGAAGAACTAGACATCCCTTAGAGAAGGATCAAGTTAGGCAGAGCTTTTGTCTTTCAACTCTCAACGTTCTTGTTTAAGCTCAACCACTAGTCCAAGGTGTCTAGCGTAGTTTCTTGGAGAAAGGAGCAATTAAAATTACCCCTTGCTTAGACATTACGGTCAGGTGACAAACCTGGTGATACTTCTATAAAGACAACCAGAATATCACAACCCACCGGTATGTCTCGGAGTTTTGTAGTAATCTGTCTTTTCAAAGCAGTCAATACGATCTTGAGAGCTTACCATGATGCACAAGATGGAGATCAAGTGCAAGAAGGACCATATCATATCACATTATCCATGCATGTGATGTTTATCCTTTTATGCATCTTATTTTGCTTAGATCGCGACGGTAGCATTATAAGATGATCCCTCTCACTTAATATCAAGATAATAATGTGTTCTTCCTTAAGTATGCACCTTTAAGAAAGTTCTTCGTTTCGAGACACCACGTGATGATCGGGTGTGATAGACTCAACGTTCGCATAAAACGGGTGTTTTCAAGCCTAGCATGTACAAATATGGCCTTGAAACACACGCAATACTACGGTTCTACTTGGCGAGCCTAGCATGTACAGACATGGCCTCGGAACACGTAACCGAAAGGTAAAGCATGAGTCATATGGATGATATGATGAACATGTTGATGTTCGCCTTTGCAACTACACCGTCTCACGTGATGATCGGTTTCGGTGGAGTGAATTTGGTTCGTATAATCACTAAAGACGACTAAGAGGGATGTTGTTTTTGAGTGGGGGTTCATGGGACAATTTTAGAATTATCTTGAACTTAATTTATCATAAACATAGTCTAAATAGTCTTTGCAAATATGTTGTAGATCGTGGCACCACCTACCTTCAATTTCAACATGTTCATGGAGAGAAAAAAACTAGCGAACAATGGAAGCAACTTTACCAATTGGGCACTTAACCTGAGGATTCTCATCACCGCTTTCAAGAAGCTCTATGTGCTTGACGCACCGCTAGGTGACCAGCCCGCTGATGATGCTTCTGATGAAGATAAAAATGTTTATCTGACTCAACAAGAAGACCACAGTATAGTTCATTGCGGCATCCTCTATCGATTAGAGCCAGAGCTACGAAAATGTTTCGAGAAAGCACTGCTTATGCTACAATGGGAGAATTGAAATTGATTTTTGATACCCATGCTGCAATGGAGATTTATGATGCTTCAGAAAAGTTCTTTACCTGCATAATGGAAGAGAACAACTCCGTTAGTGAGCAAATACTCAGAATGTCTGAGTACGCTGGTAAACTCATATCTTTGGGATTGTTGATCCCCAATGAGCTAGGGATACATCGTGTTCTTGAATCTCTGCCACCTAGTTACAAGAACTTTGTGATGAACTATAATATGCAAGGCATGAAGAAGTCTCTTCCTGAGCTTCTCTCAATGCTTAGGCGCTGGCAACCGGGAGCATAATTGCCCCAAATATCTGGCAGATAAGAAGGCCGGCAAAGTGAACAAAGGTATATATGATATACTTGTTATTGATGTGTACCTTATTAGTACTTGTAGTAGCACCTGGGTATTTGATACTGGTTCGGTTGCTCACATATGTAACTCGAAACAGGAGCTGCATAATAAGCGACCACTAGCAAAGGATGAGGTGACGATGCGCGTCGGCAATAGATCAAGAGTTGATGTGATCGTCGTCGGGACGCTGCCTCTACGTCTACCATCGGGATTAGTTATAAACCTCAACAATTGTTATTTGGTGCCTGCATTAACCATGCATATCGTTTCTGGATCTTTCTTAATGCGGAATGGTTATTCCTTTAAGTCTGAGAATAATGGTTGTTCGATTTATATGAATAATATCTTTTATGGTCATGCACCTGAGAAGAATGGTTTATTTATTTTGAATCTTGATAGTATTGATACACATATTCATAATGTGAATACCAAAAGAATTAAGTTAAATGATGATATTTCTACTTACATGTGGCATTGCCGCTTAGGTCATATTGGTGTTAAACGAATGAAGAAGCTCCATTCTGATGGTATCTTAGAATCACTTGACTATGAATCATTTGAAACATGTGAACCATGCCTTATGGGCAAGATGACTAGAACCCCATTTTCTGGAACCATGGAACGGGCGACAGACTTACTGCAATCGTACATACTGATGTGTGTGGACCAATGAGTGTATCAGCGCGTGGTGGATATCGTTATTTTGTCACTTTCACAGATGATTTGAGTAGATATGGGTATATTTACTTAATGAAACACAAATCTGAGACATTTGAAAAGTTCAAAGAATTTCAGTGTGAAGTTGAAAATCATCGTAACAGAAAGATTAAATTTCTACGATCTGATCGTGGAGGTGAATATCTAAGTTACGAGTTTGGCATGCATATGAAACAATGTGGAATAGTTTCACAACTCACACCTGCCGGAACACCACAGCGTAATGGTGTTTCCAAACGTTGTAATCGTACTTTATTGGATATGGTTCGATCTATGATGTCTCTTACAGATTTGACACTATCGTTTTGGGGTTATGCACTAGAGACCGCTGCATTCACTTTAAATAGGGCACCATCTAAATCCGTTGAAACGACACCGTATGAATTATAGTTTGGAAACAAACCTAAGATGTCATTTCTAAAAGTTTGGGGATGCGATGTTTATGTGAATAAACTTCAACCTGATAAATTCGAACCCAAAGCGGAAAAATGCGTCTTCATAGGATACCCTAAAGAAATAGTAGGGTACACCTTCTATCACAGATCCGAAGGCAAAATTTTCGTTGCCAAGAATGGATCCTTTTTGGAGAAGGAGTTTCTCTCGAAAGGTGTGAATAGTAGGAAGGTAGAACTCGACGAGGTTATTGAACCTTCTCTTCTTGGAATGGCGAGTAGCGTAGTGCCGGAAGTTGTTCCGGTGCCGACCCCGTCAGTTGAAGAGAGACCTAATGATCAAGATCGTGAAACTCCAGTAGAGGAAACTACCGCACCTTGCAGGTCAACAAGGGAACGTACAACTCTTGAACTGTACGGAGATCCCGTATTAAACTTCATGGTAGATGGAGGTGATGACCCTGCGACATATGATGAAGCAATGATGAGCCCAGATTCAAACAAATGACTTGAAGCCATGAAATCCGAAATAGGATCCATGTACGAAAACCAAGTTTGGACTTTGGTGGACTTACCCGATGACCGCAAGGCCTTTGAGAACAAATGGATCTTTAAAAAGAAAACTGACGCTGATGGTAATGTGACCGTCTATAAAGCTCGACTTGCCGCAAAAGGTTTCCGACAAATTCAAGGAGTTGACTATGATGAGAATTTCTCACCAGTAGCGATGCTTAAGTCAGTTAGGATTATGTTAGCAGTTGCTGTATTTTTTGATTATGAAATCTGGCAGATGGATGTCAAAACGCCGTTCCTTAATGGTGACATTGAGGAGGAGTTGTATATGATGCAACCCAAAGGTTTTGTTGATCCTAAGGATGCTGACAAGGTGTGCAAGCTTCAATTTTCCATTTATGAACTGAAGCAAGCATCCTGGAGTTGGAACCTCCGTTTTGATAAGGTGATCAAAGGGTTTGGATTTGTCCAAACATACGGAGAAGCTTGTATTTACAAGAAAGTGAGTGGGAGCTCTGTAGAATTTCTAGTACTATATGTGGATGACATATTGTTTATTGGAAATGATATAGAACTTTTAAAAAGCGTAAAAGGTTATTTGAACAGTAGTTTTTCGATGAAAGACCTCGGTGAAGCAGCTTATATATTAGGCATCAGAATCTACAGGGATAGATCAAGGCGCTTAATTGGACTTTCGCAAAGTACATACCTTGACAAGATTCTGAAGAAGTTCAGGATGGAATATAGTAGGAAGGGGTTCTTACCTATGTTGCAATGCAAAACGTTGAGTAAGACTCAATGTCAAGCTACAACAGAAGATAGAGAGAGAATGAATAAGATTCCCTATGCTTCAGCCATAGGTTCTATCATGTATGCTATGCTATGTACAAGACCGGATGTGGCACATGCTATTAGTTTGACTAGTAGGTACCAATCCGATCCAGGTTTGGAACACTGGACGGTGGTCAAGAATATCTTTAAGTACTTGTGAAGAACTAAGGATATGTTTCTCATATATGGCAGTGAAGAAGAGCTCGTCGCAAGATGTTACGTCGATTCTAGCTTTGACACTGATCCGGATGATTGTAAGTCTCAGTATGGGTACATATTTGTTATGAATGGAGGAGCTGTAAGCTGGAGGAGTTCCAAGCAATCCGTGGTGGCGACATCATCAACAGAAGCAGAATATGTTGTTGCCTCGGAGGCAACACAGCAAGCAGTTTGGATGAAGGAGTTCATATCCGAACTAGGCATGGTTCCGAGTGCGTTGGATCCAATGGTTATCTATTGTGACAACAATGATGCCATAGCCAATGCGAAGGAGCCAAGGTCTCGCAAGAATTCCAAGCATATAAAGCGCCATTTTCACTCCATCCGTGAACATGTCGCAGATGGGGATGTGAAGATTTGCAAAGTACATACGGATCTGAATGTGGCATATCCGTTGACTAAAACTCTCTCAAGGGAAAAACATGATCAACACCAGAACTCAATGAGTGTTAGATTCATCACTATGTAATATAGATTATTGCCCCTAGTGCAAGTGGGAGACTTAAGGGAATATGCCCGAGAGGAAATAATAAAGTGTTATTATGTTATTCCTTGTTTATGATAGATGTTTATTTCTCATGCTAGAATTGTATTAACCGGAAACGTTGATACACGTGTGATTAATAAACAAACCAACGTTCCTAGTGAAGCCTCTCTTTTAACTAGCTCGTTGATTAACAGATGATCAAGGTTTCCGATCATAGACATTGGATGTTGTTAATAACAAGATCATGTCATTAGGAGAATGACGTGATGAACTTAGACCCTAACTAAGTATAACAATACGATCAAGTCATTTAGTTTTGTTGTTATGTCTTACATTCAGAGTAACATTGTTCCTTAGACCATGAGATCATGTTAATCACTAATACCGAAAGAATACTTTGATGACATCAAACGTCACACCGTAATAGGGTGACTATAAAGGTGGAATTAGGTATTCGGAAAGTGTTAGTTGAAGCTCATGGATCAATAATGGGATTTGTCCATCCAATATGACGGAGAGATATACTCAGGGCCCTCTTGGTGATATCACATCGACACCTCTTGCAAGCACGTGATATGATCACAAGGATGTTATATCACGGAAAAGAGAAAAGAGTACTTGTTGGATAACGAGATCGAACAAGGTATGGTGGATACCGATGACCGGATCTCGGACAAGTAAAATATCGCGGGACAAAGGGAAAATCGTTACGACGTTGAAAGGTTCACACGATCACGAGAGTCATCGCTGAATATATAGGAGTCATCACGGATCTCCAGATCCCGCTGTGATTATTGATCGGAGAGGAGTCTCGGTCATGTCTATATTATTCGCGAACCTTAGGGTGACACACTTAAGGTTCGATGAAGCGTTAGAGAGGATACGGAATACCGAAGAATATTTTGGGCAGCTCCGAAAAATTGTTTCGGGGAAAATTGAAATAGTTCAAGGGGTTTTTCGTCGAATGGTTGTTAATAGAATTAAAAAATGATTCGAGGTGCTGCATGCAAATGTTTGTTAATGGAATTAACAAATATAAATAAAGAATTTTTTTTTAATTTATTAATTAAAGAAAAACCTTTCGATTTTCTAAGTGGAAAATTAAGGGAGCATGAGTGGGTGTGAGTGGGGCTTCCACTCACATGAAGAGAGGAAGGGGTGGGGCACCCATGGCTGGCCGCACCCTGCTTGGGCTGCCTTCCCCTCCCCTATAAAAGTTGGGTCAGAGCTCCCTCTTCTCCACACACACTTGCCCACTTCCTTTTCCCTCCACCCGCTGCTCCATTCCATGGTCTCCGGCTTGGCGAAGCCCTGAACGTGGGATTCTTCACCACCACCACGTCGTCGTGCTGCTGGAGTTCCGCGAGGATCCTCTACTTCCGCTACCCGCTGGATCGAGGGAACGGAAGTCTTCATCGAGCTGAACGTGTGACCGATTACGGAAGCACCGCCGGATTGCGGTGCACTTCTTCTCACTCGGGATCGGCGTGAGTACGACTATGCCAACAACGAGATTTTATCTCGTACCACTTTGAGTCTTCAAGGGTATGTTATCTCAAGACTCTCTTTCTCCCCGTTGCCTTTCATCTCATAGATTAGATCTTGGCCACTCGGGTTTATCGCGCGTAGGATTTTTTTTTTGTTTTCTATGCAATATACCCTTCAATAAGAGGCCGCAACATAAGGCGACGTCCCAACCCATATATTCCAGGCTGCAACCTGGGAACCCCAAACTACTCGTCGATGTCCGCGTTGAACCACCACCGATGTGAGATCCTCACCTGAACCAAAATTAAGCAAACCTGAGTGCGGGAGGTACTCAACAAGACTTAGTTAACCTATTATATATCTGCTGATTCGGAATAGGGTTTTATGAAGGTTGATTTGCGTAAAGCAATCTTTGTTTTCCAAATCGAGGAGGAATAACACATCTCAAGGAATGTTTCCAAAACAGATGAGAAACTCAACTACTGTAATCATCATCTTTTCATCCACCAACATCATTTCCCAACATCTCATACTATAAGGATCACCCCTCTCGGCATCTCCGAGGAGGCGCCCTTCAATCATTTCCAACATATTTTACGTCACGTTCAAGTTTTCTATGACCTCATGTCTTCTACCAAGTCGTCCTTAACCGTGGACACGACTTTCCGGAAGATTTATCCCTGCATGTTGGTACACTTTACCCACACATACCATCTGACTCTTAACGCCACATCTACGCTCCTTGGGAGCACGATAGAGGGTGTCTGGCCATGCCGTTTAGCTTGTCGAGCCCTATCCATGAGTCAACCCAAACAGGGCCACCCCGTCAATAGGGAGTTGGCAACCTCCTGATGGTACCTGTTCTGTGAGTCGGGATCAAGATCCGTGTACATCCATCACTTGTCCTAGTCACGCCTTAAACACCACCAAAAGGTTTTTGACTCACACGCAGATGGAAATCCCAAACTACGTGACTCACGGGTAGAACCAAACAAGTTAGTTAGTCGAGCGCGGTCTGTTAGGCCCCGCGTGTGGTTGCACGCTAAGTCTTGGTTTCCGTGGCGAGACCTGAATCCTAGGGTTGGCAAGTATAGGACAAACAACCACTTCCCAAGTGGCCTCCCATCCAAGCCTTAGTCAGGTTAACCACACGATGCTCATCTCACCACGTCATCATATCATATTAGGTTATCGCAGCTCTGATTCATCATCTGGATGGAACAGAGGTAGCAAACATGTATGACTAAGCGAAGCAGATATGAGGCTCTGGCAATGCGCACAAGCAAATCTATGGCGGCTAGGAGCAGTGGATCAGGATATTGAGGCAATACAGTATATAGGTGAACTATATCTACTAGCATCAAATACTTTGGAATCAAATGCTAAGTACGAGAATCAAATGATGTTGGAAAACATATATGAGCAGATAAGAGGTTATGCTTGCCTTGGTTATAAGAAAACCAGATAGAGGCTTCAGGAATAAGTGTTTGATTTGTCGGTTAGGACAAAGTATTCGCCAATGGCATTGCTGGCCTTCACTTCGGAGTCGTATTCTACAGAGGGGGAAACAACACCGAAAAGAAGAACAACAATCAAACATGGCATCGATGCAATGCACAATATGTATGCATGAGCAAGTTAATGCACTGAAATAAATCCCTAAGCATGTTCGATGGGTTGCTAGGGTTTGTATGGCAATTAAGCAATTTTACTGGAATTATCCCGACATAGACCCAGAGGGGCAATTCAGATGATTATGAAAGTGAGTACAATTTAAATTGCTCAAATGAGTTTGAAAACATCATAACTAGGTTCCATTTGTCATTTTGAGCAATTTGGTATATAACTTGTAATTTTCTGATTTTATTGAATAAAAACTTATTTTCTCCATTTTAAATGATTTAAAAAAAATTAAATAATGTTCAAAATTAAAGTTTTTCAAACATGTAAGAAAGTGACATTTTCATGTAGAGTTCATTTTTCTGAACATTTCTATATTTTTATTTTATTTTTCTGATTAACAGAATAAAAGATATTAATTATTAAAGATTTATTTATTTTCTGTAAACAATAAAGGGGTGGGGCCCACGTGTCATATATATTTTTATTAAACATTCTCTTAAGAAAAAGAAGGCTGACAGGCCGACCCCACAGTGACGTCAGCATGACGTCATAGTGACATCATAGCCTGGCCGGAACTGCTCGGCCATGGTCGCCGGCGGTGACACAGCCCGCGCCACTCTAATCGAAATGCACCAGGAGAGAGTGGGGGACAAAAAATGAAATAAAAATGATAAGAAGCGGTTGTTACAAAGGTAACAAATTCCAAGACACAATAATAAGAAAGGAAAACAGAAGAAAAAAATAAATAACGAAAGAAAACAAAGTGGGTTGCCTCCCACAAGCGCTTTTCTATAACGCCTTTTAGTTAGGCATGAACGAATTTTTCACACACAAGGATCAGAATCTCCTCTCTCTTCTCTTTTAGGTTTACTATTTTCATCAAAGAGATTCTTCGGAACAACCCAACCAAAATATTCCTCTAATGCCTCAGACATTGACAAAATTTTGAATGGTATAGGGATATTAATTTCATCTTTGCATTCAGTTTTACCCTCGCATTTCATTCTATCAATATCTAAAGTTTCAAAGTATGTTTGATGGCAAGACCGTAGCCAAGCATTTTATAACGAGCAAAAACTTTTCTAGCTTCTATAGCAATGTCATTAAATTCCATGAGTAAATCATTCAACCCACAACCTCTTTATTTCCTTTTTCCATGTTATCAAGTTTAAGTAACATTTGTTGTATAATAGGATTGAGGTTGATAAAGCTAGCCTCTATCATGGAAACCAAAGAATCTATATCGATCTCGTAGTTATGAGAAAGTTTAACTACATGTTTGTCATTAAAATCATGAAGCCCATTAACATGGTTAAAGAATTCTTCAATATTATTTCTTCCAATTATGAATCCTTTTCCCAATTTCAGATCTTTCATAGAAAATTTAGGGTAGACATCTTAGTAAACCACCAACAAAAACTACCACAAAGGTGAAAGCTAAATAACAAAAAAAGTATAAAAGACTAGAAACTAGAGAACTAATTTGTTTTGGTTTTTAATAAATAGAAATCAGGACAAAACAAAGATAAACTAAGAAAGAACCAAAAAAATAAATAAAGAGAGTGGAAGTGTGAGATGATGTGTGTGATCACACGTTCGTAAGGACACCCCAAGAGGAAGGTATGAAGAGTGCAGCGGCAAGTTTCCCTCAAAAAGAAACCAAGGTTGAATCGACCAGTAGGAGGAAGGAGTAACTTCAGAAGGTTGAAGCAGCTGAGATGGTAGGGCGCACTACAGGTTCAGAAGAAACGTGGAACCTACACAACACAATAAAATCACTTTGCCCCAACGAAGCAGTGAGGTTGTCAATCTCACCGATTTTGCTGAACACAAAGAGGTTAAACGTATCGTGTGGAAAACAGTAGGAGAACAGTATGAAAGCAATAGTAAAAGTATGAAAGCAGTAGGTTATTTATCAGTATGAGGAAAAAGGACCGGGGTTCACAGTTCAGTATTGGTGTCTCTCCGTGAAAGATAAATAACATGTGTGGTGAACAAATTATAGCTGGGCAATTGACAGAAATGAAGGCTGCACCGTAGTGCATATGCAAGACATAAATATTACTATGTGATTCATGCGGGCATTACAACAAAATACATAGACCGTCATCCAACTACATCTATGACTAATAATCCACCCTCCGAATATCATCCGAACAAAGTTGGGTATTAAGTTGCAAGCAACAGATAATTGCATTAAGCAAAGTGTGTAATTTTAACAATAACAACATCCTTAGACAAGGCATTGTTGTTTTCTCCCTAATGGCAACAACACATCCTCCATCCATCACAATTCTGTCACTCGAGCACAGATGCAAAGGAGGCATGAATCCACTATCGAGCATAAATACTCCCTATTGGAGTTACTAGCATCTACTTGGCCAGAGCATCTACTAATAACGGAGAGCATGCAAGATCATAAATAACATATGCATGAAGATAAGATGATAGATTGATAATCAGAAGACATAGCATTCAACATTCATCAGATCCCAGCAAACACAACATGTAGCATTACATAAAGATGATCTTGATCATGTTAGGAAGCTTACAAGATCTAAACATGAGGTACAAAGTGGAGTGAACAACCATCTAGATATTGCTATGGACCCGTAGTCCAGGGATGAACTACTCACGCATCACTTCGGAGGAGGGCATGGTGGTGTAGACCACCCCACGTCACGGCCAGGGGAGGGGGCTGCCCTATGGTGTGGGCCCCCTGAGGCCCCTCTCCGGGTCTCTCCGGGACTCCGTGGAACCTTCGGGAATTCTAAGACTTCCGGACTTCGAATTTTCCAATTGCGAGAATATTTTCAGAACAACTTTACTGAAACTAAAAACAACAGAAAACAGGGAACTGGCTTTGTGGCATCTTGTCAATAGGTTAGTCCGAAAAATCGATAAAAATGACATAAAGTGTATAGGAAACATGTGGGAAACAATAAGAAAACAACATGGGACATCAGAAATTAGGGATACGTTTATGACGTATCAACAACCCCAAGCTTAGTTCCAACTCGTCCTTGACTAGGTAAACGATAAAAACACATAAGTTTTGAGGTGACATGATGCCAATATAAACTTGATCATCATAATGTAAAAGCATATGTAAGCTGAGACCATAGAAATCTAACACAAGCATGATAGATAGAACTTTAATAATAAAGCATAGAGATCACCTTGCATCATGAGAAGTAACACAAATAAAAGATCATGAATAACAATTTAAAAAAGATATAAGTTTCTTTCAAGTATAGAGAAAGCACGATAAAGTGATATTTCGCTAGTGCTTAATAGTGGGGCAAAACATAAATGCCAGGACACCTTCAAAGTTCATGAGAAAGACTAGAACAAATAGTTAGAGAACAAGAAATAACACATCATTAATAAATTAATAATGTTTCTGGGACAAATGCACATAAATCTCAGAATGGTAAATATGCTCTATAAACTGTGCATAAAGTTAGAAGATGGAAACTCAACATAAAAGCAAAAGGAAGGCCCTTCGCAGAGGGAAGCATGGATCACTCATGTGCTAGAGCTTTTATTTTACTAATAGAGGTATAAAATGTATGAAACTCCTCCCATCCATCTTACACAAACCATGGCTAACCGAATCCTCGGGTGCCTGCCAACAATCATAGACCGTGGAGGAGTGTCTATATTTTGGGAGATGTATGCTAATGTTAACAAATGGTAAACAGAAAATACAGTACGTCACAAGACAACTAAATTTCACAAGAGGGGCTCCCATATGAAGGACGCAACTGGTGTAGAAGGTCATACCTCTTTCTCTTTTGTTTACACAATTATGCGTTGACTGATAAATCAGGGGCAAAAATAGTGAAGAGAACGTGTGTGTATTAATTTGGGGCTGGGTACCCCGCTGCTAGCTCTTCTATCAATTGGATAAGCAGATGAAACCACTAGTACAGGGTGTGAAATCCAATCAACAAGTGAGATAAAGATTCTCTACATACGTCCTCATGAGCAAAAACAGGAACACAAAGCATGAGTAATTTTGAAGGTTTTAAATGTAACACATGGGCAATTTACTTGGAGTGGCGGTTAATTACCGCATATAGGTAGGTATGGTGGACACAATAGGAGAACTTTGGTTTTGGGAGTTTGATTGCACGAGTAAAATTTCATACTCAGTACAGGTGGAGGCTAGCAAAAGACTGGGAGCGACAAATCAAGAGAGCATAAGAGCCATAATCATGCATAGCGACACAAACATCATTAATCAAAGGATAAGTGGTACCACAAATTCTAAAACTAAATGATCATAGAGGCTATTAGTGATTGGTTCATAGTCATAAACATGGTGTGAGCATGCGCCAAGTCAACCAAATAAAACATTCAAAGGAGAATACCACAAATTTATGCTCTAATAAGACAAGAACAACTCATGATTCTTTCAATGGCACATTAAACATTCTCAGATATTTGAGGCTAATAATTATACTCAATAAACACAAGGATTTAAAACTAAAATAACATCTAGCATGATATGAAAAAGGTCTAGCCAAAGTCTATACAAGCTTCTACTTGCACCGTTACAAATTCTACTTCAACCAGCAGTTTCTCTTCCCAACAAGCACCATACAAAACATGCTTTAACAAAATTTCTCTACATCCTAAAGCAAGAAAACATGAGAGTACTCACATAAAAATACTAAAACTAACAACTCTGAATAAGAGATGCAATGAAAACAAGAGCTGAACAAGAATTTTTGCATTAATTAGAAGAAAAACTAAGAATACTAGCACATCAAGTATTCAAATGAAAAAGCGGAGCGTCTCTCTCTCTCTCAAACAAGGATGCTAGGTCCAATGATAATATTGCAGCAGGGAAAACAAAAGAAAACAAAGGAAAACAAAAGAAAAACAAACATACACTCTAAGTAAACTTCATATGATGTGACCGAATAAAAATATAGTTTCACGAGAAGTGACCTGATAGATAGTTGATGAAGAAGGGGATGCCTTGGGCATACCCAATATTAGATGCTTGAGTCTTCTAAAAAGATGCTTGGATGAACCACGGGGGCATCCCCAAGCTTTGCCCTTGCACTCTTCTTGATCACATATATCACCTCTTCTCTTGACACTTGAAAACTTCCTTCACACCATACTCAAACAGTAATTCCCATTAGAGGTTTAGTGCAACAATAGAAAATCCACGGGTTATGTATGGCACAAGTTCTATTGATACTTTTAAACATTAGATACAGCCACTGATGTTTCGTGAAGCAAATAAATCCACTTGACATCGTAAAAGAGCCAATGCAAGAAAAATGGCAGAATCTATCAAAACCAGAACAGTCTGTAAATACGAATTTTTGCGAGGCACTTATGTTGCTCAAATTGAAAAACTTAAAGAAATAAAAAGTTGCATAATTAGCCGAGTAATAAGCAAAAAAAAATCAGGTCATTCTGATCTGCCTGTATTTTTCACGATTTTTTACGGTGGACAGCAGAAATCTGTTTTCTGCGCAGAAATCTGAGAACCAACTGCAACTCTTGTCAGAAACCTTACTTGGCACTACTAAAAAATGAAAAGAAATATACAAAGGAGTTACTGCAGAAGCATACAACCCCTTGAATCAAAGAAAACAGAGAAAAACAAAGCAAAAATAAAACCATGGGTTATCTCCCAGTAAGTGCTTTTCTTTAACGCTTTTTAGCTAGGCCCAGAAAAATGGAATCAAGTGTTTTCGAGTGAAGAAGCATCCAAATTGTAACAAAGCTTACATTTACCTTTCTTACCCTTATTCTTGTTTTTAGGGAACTGAGGGTCCAAGCATGATTTTGAAGTGAAAGTCATGGTACATTTGCCCATATCAATAGTTGCTCCTAAGAGGCTCAACAGAGATCTTCCAAGGGTAATTTGTCCCCCTCCTGCACATTCAATAACAAGATAATCAGTGGAGACCTTTTTCCTAGGAGTTTTGTAAACACTCCCTCAGTTATCCCAATGGGAAATATAGTGGTGTTATTAATGAGATGAATTTCTTCTCCTCCCTCATCTAGTCCCCAAAGGTTCAAAGATTCATAAATTTCCTTAGGCATAAGACAAGATTCAGACATGATATCACAACGAGCATGAAATGTTTCACCATTTATAACAACTTTCACCAAAGGAATCATATTTGAGGCTTCAAAGTTTATTGGGAAATAATCAAGATGTTCACGAATTTGGCCATATCCTTCTTTTAAAATAGAAATATGTGACTCAAGAGTATTCAATCTAGCATGAATACTTGCAAAGGCTTTATCAGAACTACTAGGTAAACTATAGGTTGCAATTTTTTTATAGCATTGAAAGCTTGCTCTCCATCACAATGAAGGAAATCTCCTCCTACCACAGTATCCAAAGCATATCTATAACAAAGAAAAAGACCGAAGTAAAAGCTATGAAGAAACAAGCTTAGAGTCATTTTAAGTTAAATTTTGCAATAGGAATCAAAAACTCTAGACCAAGCTTCCTTGAAACTCGCATCATTCCCTTGTTTAAAACATAAGATCATTTCCTCATGTGACATGGCAATAGGAACATGAGTACTCATTTTAGCAAGACTAAAAACAGGAATAAAACTACATCTAGAATAAGAACTAATTTTTTGTGTTTTTGATAAAGAGAAGCAAACAAGACAAAATAAAATAAGCAAAACTAAAACAAAGTAAAGAGATTGGAGGTGAGAGACTCCCCTTGCAGACTTCCTCCCTGGTAACGGCGCCAGAAAAGTGCTTGATGTGTGTGATCACATGTTCGTTGGGAGACCCCAAGAGGAAGGGTATGAGGAGTGCAGCGGCAAGTTTCCCTCAGAAAGAAACCAAGGTTGAATCGACCAGTAGGAGGAAGGAGTAACTTCAGAAGGTTGGAGCAGCTGAGATGGCAGGGCGCACTACCGGTTCAGAAGCAACGTGGAACCTACACAACACAATCAAATCACTTTGCCCCAACGAAGCAGTGAGGTTGTCAATCTCACAGGTTTTGCTGAACACAAAGAGGTTAAACGTATGGCGTGGAAAACAGTAGGAGAACAGTATGAAAGCAATACTAAAAGTATTAAAGCAGTAGGTGTTTTATCAGTATGAGGAAAAAGGACCGGGGTCCACAGTTCACTAGTGGTGTCTCTCCATGAAAGATAAATAACATGTGTGGTGAACAAATTACATCTGGGCAATTGACAGAAAAGAAGGCTGCACCGTAGTGCATGTGCAAGTCATAAATATTACTATGTGATTCATGCGGGCATTACAACCAAATACATAGGCCGTCATCCAACTGCATCTATGACTAATAATCCACCCTCCCAATATCATCCAAAACAAACGTTGGGTATTAAGTTGCAAGCAACAGATAATTGCATTTAACAAAGTGTGTAATGTAAACAATACCATCATCCTTAGACAAGGCATTGTTGTTTCCTCCCTAATGGCAACAACACATCCGCCATCCGTCATGTTTCTGTCACTCGAGCGCAGATGCAAAGGAGGCATGAATCCACTATCGAGCATAAATACTCCCTCTTGGAGTTACTAGCATCTACTTGGCCATAGCATCTACTAATAACGGAGAGCATGCAAGATCATAAATAACATAAGCTGGAAGATAACATGGTAGATTGATAATCAAAGGACATATCATTCCTCATTCATCAGATCCCAGCAAACACAACATGTAGCATTACATAAAGATGGTCTCGATCATGTGAGGAAGCTCACGAGATCTAAACATGAGGTACAAAGTAGAGAGAACAACCATCTAACATGAACTACTCACGCATCTCTTCGGAGGAGGGCATGGTGGTGTAGACCCCTCCGGTGATGAATTTCCCTCCCGGCAGGGTGCCGGGGAGAGCTCCAGAACCCTCCCGATCTCGGGATGACGATGATGACGGTCTCGGGTGTTTTTCGGGACGAAGTGGAATATATCTAGGG
The DNA here is from genome assembly GCA_028641055.1 of Alopecurus myosuroides. NCBI lineage: Eukaryota > Viridiplantae > Streptophyta > Magnoliopsida > Poales > Poaceae > Alopecurus > Alopecurus myosuroides. The sequence continues at coordinate 4,365,455 of CM054057.1, forward strand.
TTTACGTCTCGAGGGGAATAAATAGGCGAAAGGGCAGAGGCGGTTGATACGTCTCCAACGTATCTATAATTTCTGATGCTCCATGATCATATTATGCCAATTGCTACATGTTTTCTCCCTTATTTATTAAATTTTTATACGTTTTCCGGGACTAACCTATTAACAAGATGCCTAGTGCCAGTTCCCTGTTTTCTGCTGTTTTTATTTTCAAAAAAGTTGTTCTGGAAATATTCTCGGAATTGGAAAGTTCGAAGTCCGGAAGTCCTATTTTCCCCGGAAGCATCCAGAAGACCGAAGAGGAGACGAAGAGGGGCATCATGGGGCCCATACCATGGGGTGGCGCGGCCCCCCTTGGCCGCGCCAGGAGGTGGTGTGCCCCCCTGGACCTCCACCGCCTCTGGCCTTTCGCCTATTTAAGCCCTCCGGTTGGAAAACCCTAAGCACCTAAATAAAATCCCCAAAAAAGTTCCGCAGCCGCCGTCACCGTCAACCCTAGATCAGGGGGGTTCTGAAGCTGTTTCCGGCACCCTGCCGGAGAGGGCTTCTACATCACCATGCCTGCCTCCGGAGTGATGCGTGAGTAGTTCATCCTTGGACTACGGGTTCATAGTTGTAGCTAGATGGTTGTCTTCTCCTCATATGCCTCCATGTTTAGATCTCGTGAGGTGCCTATCATGATCGAGACTGATCTTATGTAATTCTATATGCTGTGTTTGCTGGGATCCGATGAATATTGAACTTATGCCAAGTTGATTATAGTCTTTATTTGCTTACGCTATTTGTGATCTTGCATGATTTCCGTTGCTAGTGGTTGCTCTGGCCAAGTAGTTGCTAGTGACTCCAAGAGGGAGTATTTATGCTTGATAGTGGGTTCATGCCTCCTCGTTGCCTTGCTCGAGTGACAGAAACGTGAAAGGGGAGGATGTGCTGTTGCCATTAGGGAGAAAGCGGCGGTGAGTGGGCCCACGTGCATAATAATTGCTTACATTACACACTTTGTTTAATGCAATTATCTGTTGCTTGCAACTTAATATGTAAGGGGCTTCGGATGATAACTTGAGGGTGGATTATTAGTCATAGATGCAGATGGATGTCGGCCTATGTATATTGTTGTAATGCCCGCACTAAATATCATAGTAATCTTCATGTCATATTGTGCACTACGGTGCAACCTCTATTTGTCAATTGCCCAGCTGTAATTTGTTCACCCAACATGCTATCTTTTATGTTGAGACACCACTAGTGAAACTATGAACCCCGATCCATTTTTCCACACTATTAAATAAACCACAACAATTTCCTGCTTTCTTTACTTACTGCAAGCATACACTGTTTTCCACACTATACGTCTAATCTTTGTTTTCAGCAGGACCGGTGACATTGACAACCTCACTGTACCGTTGGGGAAAAGTATTTTGGTTGTGTTGTGTGCAGGTTCCACGTTGTTGCTGACACCGGTGAAGCGCCAACACCATCGTCAGTGGCATCTACCTTCCGAAGGTCCTCTTTCTCCTACTGGACTGATAACCCATGTTCTTAACTAAGGGGAAAACTCCTACCACTGTGCTCATCATACCCTTCTCTTTGGGTTCCCAACAAAGTGCATCAGCGGTGGAGGCCTGGGGGCCCCACACCACCCCACGGCGCGGCCAGGGGGCGCCGACCTATGGTTTGAGCCCCCTGAGGCCCCTCTTCGGGTCTCCGGGACTCTGTGGAACCTTCGGGAATTCTAAGACTTTCGGGCTTCGAATTTTCCAATTCTGAGAATATTTCCAGAACAACTTTTCTGAAACTAAAAACAACAGAAAACATGAAACTGGCTCTGTGGCATCCTGTCAATAGGTTACTCCAGAAAATCGATAAAAATGACATAAAGTGTATAGAAAACATGTGGGAAACAATAAGGAAACAACATGGAACATTATAAATTAGGGATACATTTATGACGTATCATGAGACTCCCCTTGCAGCAAGCTAGAACTCCCTGGCAATGGCCCCAGAAAACATACTTGATGTTGACGTGATCACACGCTCGTTGGGAGACTGATACGTCTCAAACGTATCTATAATTTTTTATGCTCTATGCTTGTTTTTTATCCAATACCTTTATGTTTTCACATGTCTTCCTTCATTTTTCGGATGTTTTCTGGACTAATCTATTGACAAGATGCCACATCGCCAGTTCGTGTTTTCTCCTGTTTTTGATTCCAGAATAGTTGTTCTAAAATATTCTCGGAATTGGCCGAAACTAAATCCCGGGGTCCTATTTTTCCCGGCATGTCAATTGAGTACAAAGGAGACCCGGAGCGGGGGGGGGGGGGGGCAATGAGGTGGCCACACAACCCGGTGGTGCAGATCCCCTAGCCGCGCCACCACATGGTGTGGGCCCCTCAGGGCGCCCACCGACATCGCCCTTTCGCCTATATATTCCCCCCTGATGCATAAAACCTAAAACATCAAGCCTCAATCCACGAAAAGTTTCGTAGCACCGCAGCCATCGCCGACAAGTTTCTGGGGAAAGAAATCTCTGTTCCGACGCCATGCCGGGACGGGGAAGTGCCCCCAGAGCCATCTCCATCGACTCTACCGCCATCTTCATCGTCTTTTCTGACTCCCATGATGATGAGGGAGTGATGACCCACAAGTATAGGGGGTGTATCGTATTACTTTTGATAAATAAGAGTGTCAAACCCAACGAGGAGCAGAAAGTGTTGACAAGCAGTTTGGATGAAGGAATAACTGTAAATACTGGAAAACATATTTGTAGGGGTTTTTGATATTGCAGATAAATAACGTGCGAGTAAATAAACTGCAGTCGTAATAATTGCAGCGAGTGGCTTAATCCTTTCTTCAGCAAAGTACAAGCCGACGAGTTTACTTATGATTAACAGATGTTCTCGAGGACACACGGGAGGTTTCTGTCAAGTGCTTTTGTTCCATGCAGCTGAATAACTTTGGTGTTTTGGTAAGTGTTGTGTGTGTGAATCTATGCTAATGTACCGTCCCATCCAAGACTAATACATACTTGTGATTATACCCCTTGCAAGCATCCGCAACTACAAGAAAGTAATTAAGAAATAAATCTAACCACAACTTTAAACTCCGGGATCCTATGCTCCCTCGTGTAATGGTTTCCTAACGGGGGTTTAGGTTTCTGTCACTCCGGCAACCCCACAATTATTAGCCAAATACATGATGCATTCCCCTAGGCCCATAAATGGTTAAGTATCATGTAGTCGACGTTCACATGACACCACTAGAAGAATAACACCACAACTTAAATATCAAACGTTAATATTATTCAACATTACTTCACTACTAACAACTTGACTTCTCCCATGTCCTCAAGAACAACACGAACTACTCACAACACATCATATGGATCATAATCAAAGGTGATATAATGGATGATAACAATCTGGTCATAAAGTGCAAACACCGATAAATCTCACAAGCATCAACTACTAACAGGTAATCCACACCTGGAGAGAGATCTAATGCAAAACAACGATAGAGGCCCCTACTTGTTATAGCGGGATGAAGGTGGATGATGAGGGTGATGGTGCTGGTGGTGATGACAATGATGATGATGATCTTGATGATGCCCGGAGCGATGACAGTGACGATGGCGGTGATTTCCCCTCTCCGGAGAGGAATTTCCCCAGCAGATTTCTCCCTGCCAGAGAGTTTTTCTTCCCCGGGTGTTTTCCGCCCCACAGCGGCAACGGAATAATTCTTCGAGGGTGGAATGAGGCTTAGGGTTCCCTCGGGGTCAGGGGGCCAAAGATGACCCCTGGAGGTGGGCCAGGGTGGCCACACCCCTAGGTGGCACGGCCAGGGGGAGGGCGTGCCACCCCTAGGTGTGGGCCCCTAGTGCCCCCCCTCTGGCTCTCCTTCTGGCTGTGTTCCTCCTCGGGACTTTTAGGAACCCCCGGATGTCCCCCTTCTTCTTCTGATCTTCTGAAATATGGTATCTCAATGGTGCTTTTTACATCAGATTTCTGGTCCCGGTGTTTATTCTCCAAAAATTATAGATACTGCAAAATAAGATAAAATAACATAAGAGATGCATCATAACATGAAATATATCGATGAATAACAGGAAATTATGATATAAAATAGTGATGCAAAATGGATGTATCAACTCCCCCCAAGCTTAGACCTCGCTTGTCCCCAAGCAAAACTGAACTCATAAAACATGACCACAGGTTTATGGAGTGAAGAGTCGATAAATAAAATACGGACAAGAAGCATCACATTTACCTATGCACCAATCATTACAGGCAGCAAGGTCCTCTCATAAAACTTAACTTGAAACAAGTAAAGGGAGTCACAAAAAAAGATACAAAAGAGAGAATCAAAATTGGTATTGACAAACTTTGTTCTTGGTCAGAGAACATTTAATGAAAATATGCTTATCTTAGGTGAAGTCTTTATAACAAGGTTTATATTGTAGAGCTTAACATGTTTAATTGTAACAACTCTTTTACAGTGATTCATAGCTTTCAAAGTAATATTCATTCAGATAATAAAGCATGTGCTAAACAAAGAAGGATAGAAACATGATTGAATAAATCAACATATAGATGATGAGAACACAACAACTCAAATGCTTGCTGGAGACAGAAGGAAATGGGTTTACTGACTCAACATAAAATTAAAAGATAGGCCCTTCGTAGAGGGAAGCATTGACCACACATGTGCTAGAGCTTTTATTTTAATAAACAGAGGTATAAAATGCATGACACTGCTCCCATCCATCTTACACAAACCATGGCTAACCAAATCCTCGGGTGCCTGCCAACTATCACAAACCGTGGAGGAGTGTCTAAATTTTGAGAGGTGTATATTTATGTCATTGAATGACAAACATAAAATGCAGTACGTCACAAGCCAACTAGACTCACAAGAGCGTCTCCCATAGAAGGACAAAACTGGTATAGAAGGTCATCCCTCTTTCTCTTTTGTTTACACAATTATGATTTGACTAATAAATCAGGGGCAAAAAGAGTGAAGAGAATTTGTATTATTATTTGGGGCTGGGCACCCCGCTGCCAGCTCTTCTAGCATTTGGATAAGAGGATGAAGCCACTAGTCTAGGTGTGTGAGTCCAATCAACAAGTGAGATAAAGATTCTCTATATGTGTCCTCATGAGCTAAAACAGGAACACAAAAAAGGAGTAATTTGAAAGTTTTAAAGATAGCACATGAGCAATTTACTTGGAGTGGCGGTGAAATACCACATGTAGGTAGGTATGGCGGACACGAATGGCAAGGTTTTGGGTTTAAGGTTTGGATGCACGAGAAGCATTCCCTCTCAGTACAGGGTTTTTGGCTAGCAAGGTTGGGTAGCAAGCATAAGAGTTGAAGGAAAACAAATAAATATACATATGATGAAACCAATCATGCAATCTTCATTGAAAGCACAAACGATCTTAACTTGTGAATACTAAGTTTATGAGCTAATAGGCAAATTCCTCTTTCTTATACTAGCAACTCAAATTATTATTTCTGCTGGCCCAAGCTAAGTTTGCCAAAACCAACTAGATTAACTTGATGATCTCTAGAGTGATACCAAATACTAATAACAAGCTAAACCATATGACATAAGTTGAAAACTGAAATAATATGCATAGAAAGTAAATGATGAAACTTCTCACTAATATTTCAAACCGGCAACTCACACCAACGGATACAATGATAACCAACTACGGAGAGACACTTCCATACTGCAAACCATCCTATATGATAACCTCTCTACTCATGATATGACTCTACTGAAAAAGTAAAAAGATAAAATAGAGTGATGTGATACCGCGGCACTCCCCCAAGCTTGGAACAAGCCGAAGTACTTTCGATAAATAAGAGTGTCGAACCCAACGAGGAGCAGAAGGTGTTGACAAGCAGTTTCGATGAAGGAATAACTGTAAATACCGGAAAACAAATTTGTAGGGGTTATTGATATTGTAGATAAATAAAGTGCGAGTAAATAAAATGCAGTAGTAATAATTGCAGCGAGTGGCCCAATCCTTTCTTTAGCAAAGGACAAGCCGGCGAGTTAACTTATGATTAACAAACGTTCTCGAGGACACACGGGAGGTTTCTATCAAGTGCTTTTGTTCCATGCAGCTGAATAACTTTGGTGTTTTGATAAGTGTTGTGTGGGTGAATCTATGCTAATGTACCATCCCATCCAAGACTAATACATACTTGTGATTATACACCTTGCAAGCATCCGCAACTACACGAAATTAATTACGAAATAAATCTAACCACAGCTTTAAACTCCGGGATCCTACGCTCCCTCGTGTAATGGTTTCCTAACGGGGGTTTAGGTTTCTGTCACTCCAGCAACCCCACAATTAGTAGCAAAATACACGATGCATTCCACTAGGCCCATAAATGGTGAAGTATCATGTTGTCGACATTCACATGACACCACTAGAAGAATAACACCACAATTTAAATATCAAACGTTACTATTATTCATAATTATTCACTACTAACAACTTGACTTCTCCCATGTCCTCAAGAACAACACGAACTACTCACAACACATCATATGGATCATAATCAGAGGTGATATAATGGATGATAACAATCTGGTCATAAAGTGCAAACACCGATAAATCTCACAAGCATCAACTACTAACACGTAATCCACACCGGGAGAGAGATCTAATGCAAAACAACGATAGAGGCCCCTAATTGTTACATCGGGATGAATGTGGATAATGAGGGTGCTGGTGCTGGTGGTGATGACGATGATGATGATGCCCGGAGCGATGACAGTAACGATGGCGGTGATTTCCCCTCTCCAGAGAGGAATTTCCCCGGCAGATTTCTCCCTGCCAGAGAGCTTTTCTCTCTCGGGTGTTTTCCGCCCCACAGCGGCGGCGGAATAATTCTTCAAGGATGGAATGAGTTTCATCTCTCTCTCTCCATGGTGTGATCTTCATATGATCATGAGCTTTGCAATCTAGTTGAATAACTAGAATATACTCTTCATCTATTATGCTACTCAAGTGGTTTTGTTATGAGATGTCCGTAGACACTTTGATCACAGTGTAAAGGTAACAGTGTGTGCACCATGTATATGATTTATATATTTTGTGTTGCATGACCCTATGAAATTGTGGTATTTGTCTGGAACCATCTAGGGCTCATAGTGACAGTGTGAGGTTACCTAGATGGGGAATGCAACTCTAAGGAGTGCCTTTTGTAGCCCAACACAATGATTGGCGTTTGTTATTCGACCGGAGAGTGGTTCGGAGTAGAATATTGAAGAGATGATATTTATGCATTCAATTATGTTATTATTGTTGAGAGTGTCCACTAGTGAAAGTATGATCCCTAGGACTTGTTTTCTAAGCATTGAAACACCTTTTACAATCAGTTCTGCTACATGTTTGCTTTCTGCCATTTTATTTCAGATTGTTATTATCACTTATAATCATCCATACTACTTGTATTTCACTATCTCTTCACCAAACTAGTTCACCTATACAACTGACAATTGTATTAGGTGTGTTGAGGGCACAAGAGACTTCTTGTATCGTAATTGAAGGGTTTCTTGAGAGGGATACCTTTGACCTCTACCTCCCCGAGTTCGATAAATCTTGGGTGATCCACTTAAGGGAAACTTGCTGCTGTTCTACAAACCTCTGCACTTGGAGGCCCAACACTGTCTACAAGAATAGAAGCGTGCGTAAACATGTTGTAACGACCCCGGACCCAAAGGTATACATACTGTTATGCGCTCCTAGTCATGGACCCACAAGGGCTTCAGGGTTAATAGCCCCAGCCGCAACAAACAACGGCAGGCAGACCGGATTCATCGGCACGCAGGCCGGATCACCACGGTTCTACTACTCCTTGTGTCCATGCTAGTCATAACCACCTATGCATATCAAAGTGTACACGAATCGTATGAAACTGAAGGAACAGGACCAAAGCTATACAGAGATGCTATGTGTCCATAAAGTGCAACAACAATCGAGGGTTACTGGGGTTACCAAGCCCTAGGCCGAATCACATCGGCAGGCGTGCTCGGAAATGAATCATCGGCTCCACAACCCCTTGACTGTGACAACTATGCAGGCATAGCCAAAACTGCATAACAATGAGCTCGAAACCAACAACCGATCAAAGCAGCACTCTAGACATGCAAGCTGTATTAAACAGGTGTTACTAGAGTAGCTGTACAAACAGAGATCACACGACCCAACATTACATCAGGCAACGGAAAGCAAATTATGTTGCTAATCAACAAGAACCAAAAAGGCCTAAGAGGCCGCAACATAAGGCGACGTCCCAGCCCATAGATTCCAGGCTGTTGCCTGGGAACCCCAAACTACTCGTCGAAGTCCATGTTGAACCACCACCAATGTGAGATCCTCACCTGAACCAAAATTAAGCAAACCTGAGTACGGGATGTACTCAACAAGACTTAGTTAACCTATTATATATCTGCCGATTCGGAATAGGGTTTATGAAGGTTGATTTGCGTAAAGCAATATTTGTTTTCCAAATCGAGGAGGAATAGCACGTCTCAAGGAATGTTTTCAAAACAGATGAGAAACTCAACTACTATAATCATCATCTTTTCATCCACCAACATCATTTCCCAACATCTCATGCTACAAGAATCACCCCTCTCGGCATCTCCGAGGAGGCGCCCTTCAATCATTGCCAACATCTTTTACGTCACGTTCAAGTTTTCTATGACCTCGTGTCTTCCACCAAATCGTCCTTAACTGTGGACACGACTTTCCGAAAGATTTATCCCTGCAGGGTGGTACACATTACCCACACGTATCATCCGACTCTTAACGCCACATGTACGCTCCTTGGGAGCGCGGCATAGGTTGGATGGCCACGACCTTTACCTTGTCGAGCTCTATCCATGAGTCAACCCAAACATGGCCACCCCTTCAATAGGGAGTTGGCCACCTCCTGACGGCACCTGTTCTGTGAGTCAGGATCAAGATGCGTGTACGTCCATCACTTGTCCCGATCACGGCCTAAACACCTCCAAAAGGGGTTTGACTCACACGTAGATGGAACCCCCAAACTACGTGACTCACGGATAGAACCAAACAAGTTAGTTAGTCGAGCGCGGTCTGGTAGGGCCCGCGTGTGGTTGCACGCTTAGTCTTGGTTTTCGCGGCGAGACCTTAATCCTAGGGTTGGCAAGTATAGGACAAACAACCACTTCCCAAGTGCCCTCCCATCCAAGCCTTAGTCAGGTTAACCACACAATGCTCATCTCACCACGTCATCATATCATATTAGGTTATCGCAGCTCTGATTCATCAACCGGATGGAGCAGAGGTAGCAAACATGTATGACTAAGAGCATGACTAGTGGAACCCTCAAAACCCCAAACCCTCAAACTAGTTTAAGGGTTAAAAAATGGCATTTTTGACAGTTTTAAGGGTTGAAAAACAGGCGAAAATACTAGAACCCTCAAACCCAACCCTCAAACCAGTTTTAAGGGTTAGATGGTTCTAGTCTTTGGCTCAACCCTCAAACCCAACACTCATTTGACATATCAGAATGACCACTAGGAAAACTCAAATAACGTTCAAACAAACACGGAAATGGAAATCATTGATGCATGGTTTAATAGTTTACATCACAAAATCATCATCTTCGCAGTCTCATCGGCACCAGCACCAAAAAATTGCATATCGGCGCCATCTCCTAGACCACTTCCACGTCCATCAAACACCACCACTCATGCCGTCGGTGGCGGAGTCCTCCACCACGCCATCGCCACCACCACTCATCGGAGTGGTACCTCGAAGAGTAGAGGACGCACCACGAAATATCCTCTTGCTCTTCGCGATGTCCTCCTTAGCCTCCTTCCACCACGCCAATTGGTCTTCATCCATGTCCTTCTTGGACATCATCATGTGCTCCTTCTCTTCCGCCATGAGTTCTTTCCATGCCTTTACTTCTTTTACGTTGATCATCCTATCCTCCAACTCCTCCTTGCGCATGGCCTCTTCACGCCGTGCTTGCACTTGTGCAAGCTTAACCTCTTTCTTCTTCTCGTTGATAAGAAGATTTGTCTCCAATGTTTTCATTGTCAATGTCTCTCTTGACTTCATCATGTGCTCCATCTTCTCTCTTATGCTTGTTGCCACTCCTTCCATCACCTTCCTTTCCTTTGCCTTCTTGGTTCCCTCGGGCTTGCACTCGTTCCTTCCCTCCTCTTCACTATCATCCATCCTAAGCATTGCCGACTATTTGGGTGCGGTCTCTTGATCTCTCAACTTCCACTTGTCATATGTTTGGAGAAGTTTCCAAACATGCTTAAATGGGAATACCTTGCCCTTGGAAGCGGCCATCTCCTTGTACCTCAACTTGGCAATGCCCTCCTACAAACCCACCAATAGCATGATAAACACACAAACAATAGCATAGGAAACCAAAATAAATGCGAGAACACACATATGTACTCACGTAGTCACTCTCCACTGATCCACTAGGTGGTGCATCCATCACTTGGTCCATTGCCGCACTCCAATGAGCACAATGTGGCTTCATCAACTCCCGCCGGCCTTGAAGCGACTGGTAACTACGAGCGCCGAACCCGCCGGTCCTCGGCTTGATCTTGCAATAGACGTCCTCTATGCGTTGCCAATACCGTTTACCGGTTTGATCGGTACCGGTGGTCGCATCCAACCCCACACTTTCCCAAGCACGAACCAAGAGAATGTCTTCTTCCTCGCTATAGTTAGTCGAGCGCACGGTGGGTTTTGCAACGGCGGCGAACATCGCCTCCTCTACCTCCTCCACCTCCTCCTCATCTTCCCATTCCTCCTCCTCGTCACCTTCTTCCTCCAAGTGGTCACCAAACCCAAAGGTTTCGAGCAGAGGAGCCCCGAGATCAACCTCCGCGTCTTCGAGAAGATGCAAGAACGACGTCGGCGGGGTGGGCATTCCGTCGAGCACCTCGTGCACGACGGGCGGAGGGGCAGCGGATGCGGGCGGAGGCTTCCTCCGGGATGTGCTCCTCTTCGTCTTGACCACTCCCGCGGCAGCCTTGGCACCCTTCGGGCCGGCGGACGGCTTCTTGGGGCGAGCCTTCGGTGGGGGCGGGGCTAGGGCGGCCGGGGCGGGGTGGACGGACGCCGGGGTGAGGTGGACGGCTGGGGCGGCACTACTAGGAAAATGGCTATAGGAGTGATGATACCCGTGACGCACATACAGTTTGGCGCGTCACGCCTATTACCCGCGGCGCACCACTATTCTGCGCGTCGCGCGTAAAGCAATAGCCGCGGCGCACCAATTGGAAGCTGCGTCGCGCGTATGTGTGGGGCCGGGGTGGCGAGCCTCCGAGGCATACCCGCGACGCACCTCCTGAGAGGTGCGTCACGGCTATGTTGCGTAGCCGCGGCGCACATGACAGACGTGCGTCACGGGTATCGTTTCCACCGATGGCATCTATTGCCGTGACACACCACTCTTGCGTGCGCCGCGGCTATCCAGCATAGCCGTGACGCGCCGAATATCATGTGCGTCACGGGTATACCTGGAACGAATTTAACTGGTTTGGGACCACCCCCAACCTCCCATCCACCCATATCTCCACCCCATTTTAGATCTGGTCGCCCCCCACCCCCTCACCACCTCATTTCCCCCATTTTCCCACCATTTAAAACTTATTTAACCTAATTTTTTTGATACATATGTGTGGTGAATCTAGTAAAAATTTGTCTCCACCCCCATCTCTCACTTTATTACCACTTTCCCTTCCATCTTTTCACTTTCTATAGCCACATACAAACATACTCTCTCTCGGTCTCGTGTCGGCAAGATCTATAGTTGGTGAGTTGTTGGAGGGACGATATGTATATGTGTTGTATGTATGTACGTGTGCCGGCGCCGCGTGCGTCGTCGTGATGACAAAAGATTCATATATATGGTTGCATATATACATAAATGCGCAATTGTGTTGCGTATTTTTGATGAAATTTGTGGATGTCTTAAAAATGAGTTGACATGTGTTGCCAAAATGTTGATTCATTTCCATTTCGGCGACCACGCACTCCGAGAATGTCCTATTTTTAGCATAGGTCATGCCGAATTTTTCCGTCGACGACGGCCATGTGCATGCATCATATATCCATATATTACGTAATTTGATTCTAATTAATTTTTCATTTGATCTTTTTTTACTATGTAGGCAACCATGCATATAAGCACAGGCACCGTGGCTAGATTTATGAAACATGCGACGGACGAAATGTTTCGAAATAGCATGACGGAGATAAGATGTCCTTGTCGAAGATGCAAACTGAAACACTTGATCAGATACGATTCTGGTGACTTGGAGTCGCACCTTATCCGTCGTGGTTTTATGGATGGCTACACTCTTTGCCCGTCAAGTGATGAAGATGAAGAGTCGCCCGGACATGATGAAGGACATCATGATCAAGATGAAGGACATGATCATAATCAAGACGAAGGACATCGTGATGAAGATGTCGGCCATGATCATAATCAAGACGAAGGACATCATGATGAAGATGTCGTGACATCGTCGTCGGACTGGGTGCGGGACCCTCATGTCCAAGCTCTGCTTCTCAAGGAGACTAGCAACTCCAGAGCTGCTGCTAGAGAGAAATCGAAGTTGTCGCAACTGGAGATAGACGCCGTTACTCCATTGTATGAAGGATGCGCGAGCGAGGATACCCGTCTGAACGTAACGTTAAGGACCCTCGAGATGAAGACAAAACACCGATGGACCGATGCGAGCTACGATGAGAACATGGCATTCTGGCACGACCGTCTTCCCACGGGGAACAAGTGTCCAACGAGCATCGAGGAGGCGAAAAAAGTCGTGTGCCCTCTGGATTTACCTCACGTGAAATACCATGCTTGCATTAATGACTGCATCATCTATCGGGGCGCGGACGCGGAGAGAACCATATGCCCGGTGTGCGACGCAACTCGATACAAGACAGGGAAGAAGGCCTCTCCTCGAAAAGTGGTGTGGTACTTTCCGATAACTTCCCGTCTGCAGCGGTATTTCGCAGACCCCACACAGGCGAAGCTCATGCGATGGCACGCGGAAAGGAAGAAGCCAGAAGAGCATGATGGAACCGATCCGGAGAATGATGACACGATGCTGACACACCCCTCAGATGCTAGCCAGTGGAAGGCCCTAGACATCGAATACCCCGAATTCGGCGACGATCCAAGGAACATCAGGTTGTGCATGAGTACGGATGGATTAAATCCTTTTGGCAACCAGAGCAGCACCCATAGCACCTGGCCCGTGTTTGTATGTATATACAACCTACCCCCCTGGTTGTGCTTGAAGAGGAAGTACATACAGATGAGTATGCTTATTCAAGGGCCGAAACAACCAGGTAACGACATCAATCTGTATGTCCAGTTGTTGGAAGAGGAGCTAGCCACGTTATGGGACGAGCCAGCCAATACGTGGGACGCCTATGGAGAAACGTTTTTCCCATTGAGAGCCGCGCTCCTCACGACGGTGCATGACTACCTCGGTTACGGATATGTCGCGGGGCAGGTGGCGCACGGATTCTGTGCATGCGTTAGGTGCATGGATGACACTACGTATCTCCAGCTAGAGAGAAACCCCGGGTCATCGAAAACCGTGTTCTTGGGGCATCGAAGGTGGCTTCGCAAGGATGACCCGTGGAGAAAACGCAAAGATCTGTTCAACAATGAAGTTGAGATGCGAAGAGCCCCACGTCAAAGGAGCGGCGAGGAAATCGACGAGCTGTTGAAGAACTGGAAAGAGTGCCCTGCGCCGGGAAAGAAGCGAAAGGCGCCGGCGCCGTTGGAGGGTGTATGGAAAACAAGGTCTGTTCTCTGGGACCTGAGGTACTGGAAGATTCTCCGCACACCCCACTGCCTTGACCTCATGCATATCACGAAAAACGTGTGCGAGAGTCTGCTTGGCACCCTGCTCAACATGCCGGAGAGGACCAAAGATGGGCCGAAAGCAAGGAACGACTTGAGATTTTTGAATATCAGGGGCGAGCTCCACGGAGGAAAACCGGATGATGATGACGATGACGATGACGATGTGTTAGATGGGACGGAAGGTCGCCGCAAGGGCAAAAAGGCCAAGAAGACGGAATATTACTGTCCCCCTTCGTGCTTCACGCTATGCGAGAAGGAGATCGACCAATTCTTCAAGTGCCTCCTTGGAGTCAAATTTCCTTACGGTTATGCGGGGAAGATAAGCAGATACCTAGACGTACCAAAGCAGAAGTTCAGCGGAATGAAGTCTCACGACTGTCACGTGATGATGACGCAGATACTTCCAGTTGCAATTCGAGGGATAATGGACGAGCACGTCCGCGAAACGCTGTTTGGACTCTGCAACTTTTTTGACGTCATCTCTCGAAAGTCGATTGGCGTGAAGAAACTCGCAAGGCTACAGGAAGAGATCGTGGTGATACTATGCGAGCTTGAGATATACTTCCCGCCAGCATTCTTCGACATTATGGTGCATCTCCTTGTCCATGTCGTGGATGATATCATCCAGCTCGGGTCGCCGTTTTTACACTCCATGATGGCGTTCGAAAGGATGAATGGTTCCATCAAAGGATACGTCCGCAACAGGGCCCGTCCAGACGCAAGCATTGCCAAGGGCTTTCTGACAGAGGAGTGCATCTCTTTCTGCACGAATTTTCTAGACAAAGATGAGAACCCTGGTCTGCCCGTAAACAGGCACTTTGGCAGGCTCGGTGGATGGGGACACCGCGAGGGCCAGCGCGAAATGAATGTCGACTTTCAGGGCCGACGCAACGACTTTGACAGAGCAAACCTAGTCGCGCTACAACATCTAACAGTGGTCGATCCTTGGTTGGAAAAGCACAAATTGCTAATCGCGAAGTATTACAGTGACCGGGGTCAACATAGGACCGAAGCAGAAATAATCAAAGAGCACAACATCCATTTCACACAGTGGTTCAGGGAGAAGATTATGACCGATCAACCGGAGACGCCTTATTCTGAAGAAGAAAAACTCATACTCACATTGTCACAAGGCCCCGCACATAACCTCATGACATATCAGGCATACGATATCAATGGTTACACATTCTACACGGCAAATAAGGACCGGAACTGCGAATACCAGAACTCGGGGGTAACGATGGAATCATTAACAGGTGACGTCAAGGAAAGATACTATGGTAGGATCGACGAGATATGGGAACTCGACTACTGCGGAGAGAAGGTGCCAATGTTCCGTGTCACATGGGCAAAGAGCGTCAGGAAAGAAGGACAATATTTCACCACCATGGTGATACCTGAAGCCAAATCCGGCACGAATGTCACCGCAAAAAATGAGCCATGGGTCTTGGCTAACAAAGTGGACCAATGCTTCTTCATTACTGACCCGACAAGGCCTAGCCGTGTTGTCGTGCGGAGAGGCAAAAGAAACATCATCGGAATGGATGGAGTAGCCAACGAGCAAGACTTTGACCAGTACGGCGACCCGAAAATAGAAGATGACAATGACGATGGAACGAAATACACAACAAGAAGAAGCAGGACAACGCTACCTACAGGTCGCCCATTCCACCGAAGAAGTCACGGTGTTCCGGGACTGAATTACTCAACCGCGACAAAAAAGGGAAAGAAAATTGTAAAACGCTAACTCTAAGAACAACGATACATGTGTCGTGTGTTTGCATGCATTCGAGGCAGTGATGACAATGTATGATGATGTATTTTATATGTATGCACTAAGATGTGGTGTTTAAATTAGTCAACACATGAATTGAGATTTTATTTTGAAAGTTATATTGATTTATATGAATTTATGTTGATTTATATTGTGTTTTCCAAAACTATTCAAAAAATGGGGTGTGGGGGATTCGAACCCGGGTGCTGGGGCACATCACAGTATCAACCACTGGGCTAACGAAGCAGTTGTGATATTGACAGGCAACACGGCCTTATGAACATATTACGCGAATAAGCGTGGCGCACCGAGCCGCCGTGCGCCACGGTTTAGTAATGCGTGGCGCACGCTTGTGATGTCCGTCGTGGCTACCTAATGCGCGGCGCACTTTATAGCCGTGCGTCACCGCTATCGTATCCGCGGCGCACCTGGCCGCGGTGCGTCACGGCTATAGCTGATATAGATCTAGGGCGCCGGCCCGGCCGTTCCTTCTTCTTCTTCCCTCTTTCTCTCCATCGCGCACCGTCCCCTTGCCCTAGCCACCGCCGCACGCACGCCTCCGCTGCCCTAGCCACCGCCGCACGCACGCCTCCGCTGCCCTAGCCACCGGCGCCCAACGCCCTAGCCCTACTCATCCACCGCCCCTCACATCTGCCCGAGGGGGAGGAGTACAGGAGGAGGGGAGCCGCCCGGGCCGTCTTCGTCGACACCATCGCCCGCGCCGTTGCAGCGAGAGAGGAGGAGGGAGCCGCCTGCGCCGTCTTCATCGACACCATCCAGGACCAAGGCCCCGGCGTGAACAACTACACCGTGCCCCAGGTAAGGCCCCCCCCCCTCCTCCCCTCCCTGAATTTTGCTCTCCAATTTTGCTCTGTGCTTCAACTTGACAGGGAAACCGTTGCCCTGTTACTGTCAGGCTGTGGTGATCTCTGGCCATGAACACAGTGCCATCTGATCAGACCTTTCTACAAAAATGTTTTGACCACCAGATTCACACAGGCAAATAGTACCCCATTCTGCACTGCACTGGGACAATTTGTTGACCAAATTCACAGAGGCAAATACTAGAGCAGTAGCTACTAGATATAGCCGTTGCACCAAAATTGCAGAACAATTTACATGGGGTCGTCCACGTCTCGTTTTGTTGATGCACTCTGAACTGCACTTCACGCTGACGCTGCTTGCTCACCTGTTCAATTTCATTCTTGTGGGAGCAGACACCACCTTTTGGCTTCAGTGCGCAAACATCGGACTTGATCCTGATTAGCTTATCCCATCTTCGTTAGTTGGCAATTTGGTGTGTACTCATTCATTTTCAAGGAAACATGTGCTGTAGTGTATCATCTTATGTAGTTCAGCAGATCCGCGCTAAATAATTCTCGAATCCGGTACATGTCGTGCTTATATGTGTACCTTGAACTTAACAATACTTGAAATCCAACATTGCAATAAGAGTAGCATTTCTGTATTCATTCTGAGATGCTGGCCTGGATGATGCGAGTCCATGGGTCGTGGCCAGAAAATCTAATGGCAAGTAGGCTCAATGTGATTTCTCATGGTTTTTCCTTCTGGTTAGTTAGGATGTTGTACCACTAGGAGGATATTGCTGTATAGGATGCTGCTGTTGGATAAAATTCTGCAGATAATAAAAATTGTGATGTTGTGCTGGTACTGCTGTTGTGCTGGTACTGCTTGCTGGTGCTGGTGTTCTGCTGCTGGTTTTCTTTTGTTGGTGCTCGTGCTGGTACTGCTTGCTAGTGCTGATGTTGTGTTGGTGCTGGTGCTGGTACCACTTTTGGTGTTGGTACCACATTTGGTAATCTGTCCGGCCATCGAGCCGTTTAAAACTTTGCAGGGAATTCAAATGAGTTGCCTATTTTCGCCGAAATGTTGATTAATTTCCGTTTCGGCGAGAATCAGACACTCTAGTGTTAGAAAATTAGCAAAGGTCATGCCGAAATTTTCCCGTGAATTTAGGACTTAGCCGTTTTCCCGTGATCGAGTAGTATGTCGATTTTTTTGTTTCCTTTAGATTAACCAATAATTTCCCCCTTCAGAACATGGCACACAACGACGAGGCCGGCGGTTCTAAGCCGTTCTGGCAAATCACCGATGAAGAAGATGAGCAATACGACCCGACGGCGGATGCCTGGGCTGACGCGGACACTAGCGGTGGCGAGGAGGATGACGCCACGACTAGTGGCGCCGCCGGTGATACCACTAGTGGCGCCGCCGGCGGAAATGACACCACTGATGCCGGCGGTCAGACAGATGGTGGTAGCAAAGCCAAGAAGAAGAGGACGTCAACGAGAAAACGGAAAGGTAACACTCTCCGCACCTACCGTGAAGAGATCACGGAAATTGATAGCTCTGGGTATCCAGTCGCGCCCGAGGCGGTGGTCAAAGGATTCGGCAACCAAATTGGTTGCATTGTCCGGGACACTGTCAGGATCTTAACTGATGATCTAAGGAAAAAAGAGAATGCACATTATCGGGTTATTCTCTTTAGAAAGCTGCACGGACGATACTTGTACCCGCATCCGCCAGACGAGCCGTTTAAGTACAATAACGACAATCTGGTGGGGAATAAGGTCAACCACTGCGCCATTGGTAAGATGAACACCGCCTTGTCCAACTGGAAACACCGGGTGAAGGTTAAGGTCTTGGACAGCAAAAATAGCTTGGAGGATGTTTTAGCGACTGAGCCGAGAATCACCGAAGCTGAACTCCGGGACTTCAAGGTAATTTGCGAGAGCGAAGTCGCCAAAGCTAACGCTGGTTGGGGGCAGAGGATGCGGAAGTTGAACATTGGTACCCACAAACTGGGATGCGGCGGTTACAGAGCGGCGATTCCCAATTGGGAGAAGGAGGACGCCAAACGTGCAGAACAGGGCATCCCTGACCCTCTCGCAAAGTACTCGCCGCGGACAAAAAACTTCATCAGGGCCCGGTTTAAATATGACCCGGTAGCTAATGAGTATACTACCGATGATGAGAAGGTGAAGGCGTTGTATGACAACTTGGTAAGTAAATACACCACCCTAGTTAGTTTGCTCTCGACGATCTAGTCGATTGCATTATATTGTACTGGTGGAATTCTAAACGGTTCACGCTAATTGTGCAGAACTTAGAAATCGATAGTGGTCGAACCTCGTCGGACATGCCGAGGCTGCACGGCCCGTGGGACGACACTTTAAATAGGGCGGTGAACGTGACGCAGGGGAAGGAAAAGCACAAAAGGCCGTCAGGTGGCCGAGTTTGTGGCCTGGGCACGACGACGAAGCTCAGAGAGTACTTCAAGGAGCCCAGGGAGGCGAGAAGGAATAGAAAGAGGACCATCGAAGATATCCAACGTGACGAAGCCCGCGATCGCGAGATTGCAGACCTCAAGACCAAAGTTGCTGATATTCCTAATATTGTCAAAACAGCTTTGGCAGAACAAATGGGCAACGTTTTACCTACCATCTACGATACGGTTACTCGATGGAATGACGGAGGTCGAGTGGGGCCGTGCCCGGTGCCTAGCATGCAGGGAAGCAACTCAAGAGACTTGTCCAGAGTCTCGCCGGCCAACGCCACGATGGCGGACCCACTGGTGACTCCGCCCGCCTACACCACGGCGCCGATAGTGACTCCGCCCGCCTCTACCCACCTGACCATCCGTTGCACGCCCACAGTGGGCGGTCCTCCGCCGAATGAAGAGCGTGCACCAACGAACAACCGCCGCCTGGCCATCGGTTGCACGCCCGCCGCCGATACTCCCTCGCCAGTCAACAGTAGCACGCCCGCCGCCGTCGTTGGCCCCTCGCCACTAGAGGAGCTCGACGCCCTCGCCAGCCAGGTAAATAGTTAAGCGTTGGAGCGTCGATCTTCCTTTGCCTTAGACTGGCCTCTCTGACGCCCTGCATGTTTTCCGCAGAACGACGACGTTCCATGCACTCTCTTACACACAGTGGACGGCGTGTTGAAGGATGTTGCTGTGGGTATGATCGTTCAACCTTCAACCCGCAGGTTCCACAACAGGCCGATGCGCGAAGACGTATATAGAGTTCGAGTGCTTCGGGTGCTGGCGGGCTACGACGACTTGTTGCCTCCCATTCAACCCTACCAAGAAGAAGATGACCCCGATACCCTGACGCTGCTCCAGTGCATGCCTTGGAACATGGAATGGCCGAAGAGCCAGATTCGCCTGGGGAAGAGGGGCGCCACCCCGCGGACATCGCCTCTAGAACTACCGGCGCGAGCCACCACCTCGAAGACAACCCCTCTAGAAGCTCCGGAGCGGAGCCATGGCAAGACCGTCGCCGCGCCGTCGCCTACCCGTGACATGGAGATGGCACAAGACCAGGAGAATGACCTTGATCTTGATGCCATGGATTTCATCGCCGATGACTTTGATGGCGGAGATTACGTTGCTCCTCCTCCAGAAGAACCCTACCATAGCACGGAGGCTCGTGGTGAGGCTCCTCCTGCGGATAAATCGAATTGCAAGCGTCTCTTCGGTTCTCAGGAAGACACGGCTCCAGATGTCGGCCCCTGCACCGAGACTCAGAAAAGTGCGAAGGGAGGAGTTATTTTCAGCCCTAGCACAATCCGTAAGGCGGCTAATGAGGAGATTGAGAAGGAGGTCATTCCGAAAGCGACGAAGGCGCGGAAAAGAGGACCTAGATCCAAGGCCGCAAAGTCCGCGAGCCAGCCTGCTAAGATGCCGCTCCGTGTTCATGACGGCCCACCTACATCGAAGCATACGAAGATGCATGTGATTGGTCAGCCTATGCTTAGCCAGAGCAAGCTCAAGGCCGCAAGTGGGGATATGCGGAGTTTGCATGACAGCATTCTTTTTCTTGAAACGCGCCTTGTTGAAAGCAAGGATCCATCATACCCGGTTTTCGTTGCCATGGTGCCAAAGGACTTGGGCTTCGTCGAATCAACCGGCGCGGATAGGATCATACTGCGGTTTTCGGACATCTTTGATATGTTCCATAGCAATCCGCTGCACTACTCCATGGTCCGCCTATACTCGCTCAGTCTGGCGGTGCAAGTTTGCAGGGATAGTACACCGGGCATCGCGATAGCGGACCCCTTCTACATGCGCCACGACGTGTTGTGCTCCGTTGGCAACCAGGCAGTCGCGTCGACATATCTTCGGGACTTCATGCTGGCGAACCAGACCAAGGATTACATCCTCATGCCTTACTTTGCCGGGCAAGTCAATATTCTTAGCCGAATCGAAAGGGATTTTCTTTAGATTTTCATCGCTCCTTTCCAACACTTTGTTGTTTGGATTGTTCCGCGCAGATATACACAATGCACACTCATTTGCATTTGTATCAGTCATTCGCATGCGACGTATCTCGACTCAGGGAGTGCGGTGAAGAAAGACTACTCCATGGTGAAGAAAGTCTTGGATAATGCTCTCACCGGCTACCACGCAAGGGGGGGCATAATCACTAGGGAGAAGGTCGTTCAGGGCGCTCGGGTGTTCACCCACACGACGAATTTCGCGTGCGTCAAGCAGCCGGCAGGCAGTAATCGAGACACCTACTATGTCCTCCATCATATGCGGGCGTACGTACGGGATCAACAGTTCCTTACCCTGCCTAGTCAAGTCCAACAATGGGCCTCCCGCTTGTCGATGGTCGGCGATGACAAGGTTAGAGAAGAGATATATGATATCCAGAAGTGCTTCGCCACGAAAATCGTTCATGAAGTGGTGAACAAGAGTGGGACATTTTACTGTCGGTTCAACATGCCGAACCGCGACATAGATACCTACCTAGAAACTGTCTGTGACGACAGGCCCTTCATCACTCAGGAGGGATGTCCCGTTGTAATCCCTGGGAGGATGAGTCAGAAGGAGTGAGAACTATTGTAAGGCTTGCTACATTTTCGGAAATTAGTCGAACTCAATCGTTAGGGTTATGAATCGTCCATCGTGTAACAGATGCTTTATTATGTCAATGCTTAATTATCTTTCTTTTCATTATTGCGGTCTTACTTGTGATGGTCGTTCGATCTTTTGAATAAGTAAATGCCGATGATTAAAAGAGTTGGTTCACACTAAGATGGCCCAGGTGGTCAGCTGCGCCTTGTGATTTTCACAAAGTTAGGATCTTGTGCATCCCACTTGGCGCAGCTGCACCACTTGTCGGCCGCTTGTATGTGTCCATCCTAAATATGAGGCACACATCGTTACGGTTATGAATCGTACATCGCTTGATTATCTTGGTGGGAATAAATAAATGCCGATGATTACAAGAGTTGGTTCACACTAAGATGGCCTTGGTGGTCTGGTGCGCCTTGTGATTTTCACAAAGTTAGGATCTTGTGCATCCCACTTGGCGCACCAGTTCCATCAAGGCCGCTTGTATGTGTCCACCCTAAATATGAGGCACACATCGTTACGGATATAAATCGTACATGGCTTGATTATCTTACTTTTTATTATTGCAGTTTTACTTTGTGATGTTCGTTTGATCTTTTGTGTTTGTGATTGTGTTTAAAAGATGATCATCTTGTTCCTTTGTGTTTAACTTTCATCTTATTTATGTCATATTTCTCCACTTACTACTATTGCAGACATGTTTGAAACTATTGTTTTTGTTTTTCTTTCTTGTCATTACAGATGCCGAGGTGCTACGTGGTGTTTAGAGGCAGGGTTCCAGGAGTCTACGATCACTGGGAAGACTGCTTCGAGCAGGTGAACAAGTTCAAAGGGAATGCCTACAAATCCTACAACACAAGAGTGGCGGCGGAAGCTAGGTGGTTCATCCATCTCGAGGAGGAACAGAAGAAGATCAAGAAGAACAACAACAAGTGGATGAAGACCATCGCAGCCGCTCTTGTCGCCGTCGCCTCGCTCGTCATGCTATGGTTCCTAGCTAGATGATTAGGTTATCGGCGACTAGATAGGTCACTTGTCCCGATGATGAAGCATCATCAATCGATGTAATCGGTCCCGATGATTAACCGTGTGATGTAGGTCACTTGTATCTATTTGACTATGATAAACACTTTGTATTCATAATCAACGGTTTGATGCTATTACGAATTCTAAGCAGTATGATCAACTATGATATATAACTTGTTTGTCAAAGAACTGTTTTGATACATTTTGTCTACTGAGATTCCTCTGTATTTGAGCTGTATATACCTGTATAAATACGGTACTGCGTATTTTTAAAAAATACAGCATACTATAGCCGTGACGCACCAAAAAGGGTACCCGTGACGCACCTGGGAGTATAGCCGTGACGCGCCGATGTGGGGACCCGTGGCGCATCAGCGCACTTAGCCGTGGAGGCATTACCTTACCCGTGACGCACCTGTGTTGATAACCGTGGCGCACCTACATAAATAGGCGTGACGCGCCAGGAAGTAGCCGCGGCGCACCTTGCCGGTGCGTCACGGGTATAGATAGGCGCGGCGCACCAGGCCCGTGCGTCACGGCTAAACCCATAGGCGCGGCGTGCTAGCCGTGACGCGCCCCGGTGCGTCACGGATAGGCAAAAAGGTGCGTCACGGCTAAGCTTTTCCCTAGTAGTGCGGGGTGGACGGCGGCCGGGGCAAGGAGGTGCTACCCTGCCCGGCGCCTCTTCACGCCGACGTGGGTGGCGGCCACCATGCCGGCCACTTGCGCGGCCGTGGCCGACGGCGGGCGAGGGCGGGGTCGGGGCGACGGTGGGAGGGGGCGGTGGCGCCTCCATGGCGGGCGGCGGCCGGCGGGCGGGAGGAGGGCGGGGCTGGGATTTTTCCCTCCCGCGCGTGCAACGGGTGGGTGCGGGTTGGGGAGGGGTGGGCCTCCCCAATCCTCACTTTTACTTCTTGGGAGGGCAACCCCTCCTCCAATCTGCAAAAAATTTAGAGGTTTAGGGGTTCTATTCTTTGGTATTTTTTTCGTTTCAACCCGTAAAAAAGAAGTTAGTATTGAGGGTTTGGGGTTTTGAGGGTTCCACTAGTCATGCCCTAAGCGAAGCAGATATGAGGCTCTGGCAATGCGCACAAGCAAATCTATGGCGGCTAGGATTAGTGGACAAGGATATTGAGGCAATGCGGTATATAGGTGAACTATAACTACTAGCATCAAATACTTTGGAATTGAATGCAAAGTACGAGAATCAAATGATGATGGAAAACATATATGAGTAGATAAGAGGTTATGCTTGCCTTGGTTATAAGAAAACCAGATAGAGGCTTCAGGAATAAATGCTTGACTTGTCGGTTAGGACAAAGTATTCGCCAATGGCGTTGCTGGCCTTCACTTCAGAGCCGTATTCTACCGAGGGGGAGACAACACGAAAAAGAAGAACAACAATAAAACATGGCATTGATGCAATGCATAATATGTATGCATGAGCAAGTTAATGCACTGAAATAAAGCCCTAAGCATGTTCGATGGGTTGCTAGGGTTTGTATGGCAATTAAGCAATTTTACTGGAATTATCCCGAAATAGACCCCGGAGGGGCAATTCGGGTGATTATGAAAGTGAGTACAATTTAAATTGCTCAAATGAGTTTGAAAACATTATAACTAGGTTCCATTTGTCATTTAGAGCAATTTGGTATATAACTTGTAATTTTCTGATTTATTGAATAAAAACTTATTTTCTCTATTTTCAATGATTTAAACAACATTAAATAATGTTCAAAATTATAGTTTTTCAAACATGTATGAAAGTGACATTTTCACGTAGAGTTTATTTTTATGAACATTTCCATATTTTTTATTTTATTTTTCGGATTAACAGAATAAAAGATATTCATTATTAAAGATTTATTTATTTTCTGTAAACAGTAAAGGGGTGGGGCCCATGTGTCATATATATTTTTATTAAACGTTCTCTAAAGAAAAATCAGGCTGACAGGCCGACCCCACAGTGACGTCAGCATGACGTCACTATGACATCATAGCCTGGCCGGAACTGCTCGGCCGTGGTCGCCGGCGGAGACACAGCCCACGCCACCCTAATCGAAGTGCACCAGGAGAGAGTGGGGGACGTGGGCAGCCCAAAGGTGGTGGCTCCGCACCCTAATCGTCATCGACGGCTTGCCGCCGTGTAGGTTCTGTGGTGGCCGATGGTGGTGCATGACGACGGATAGGAAATCGAGGGTAATCGACAAAACGGGGAGCACCACGTTGCTCAGAAGCTCACCGGAAACGCGAGAGAGGAGTCAGGGAGGCGGTGCGTGATCTGTAGGTGGCGAATTCCGGTCTAGCGGTCGTCAGCCGGCCGTGTGGAAGACATCCCCGATTGCGGCGCTTCTGTTCCTCCTGGCTCACGCGAACTGACGAGGAGATGGAGAGGAGGATGTGGCCAGAACGATGACGGCGGGCGGCTCGCTGGAGCTAGGGTTTCGGGCTAGGGTTTGGTACCAGAGAGAGGGGGAGAACTCGGGTGGGGGAGGGGGGTTCTGCGAGGAGTCGTCGGTCCAGGGGCCTCTCAGGCGTCCGCATCCTCCTCTGCTGCGCTGGAACCTCGAGGTGGCGCGCGACGACGTCGGCGGCTAGCTCTCCTACTGGCAGGAGGTAGAAGACAAAGGAGCATTTTCGATAACCCCATGTTTTTCCCAGAAATTACAAAGAAGCCCCTGCAGCTTTTAAAACAGAACCTAAACATATGTTTAAGGGTCGTTTTGCAAATATAAAAATTGGCAAAAATAAGATTTGAAAACCTTGTCAAATTTCCAACCACACCATATCTTTGTTTGGTGAAATTGTTATATTTTTCAGTGCAAAATTTTGAAACCCACTTTAAGTAGTTTTTGTGGAGATTTTATCAAACCAATTTAATTCACAATTTAAATTGTTTCCAACATGATTAAATTTTTGTTTCATGCATGTATGATATGAACACAACACCACACACCCTAATTTAGCAAATTTGGGATGTTACAGATCTACCCCCTTACAAGAATCTCGTCCTGAGATTCCTGAAGGAGAAGAAAGAAGGAACACCGGTTTTGAACGATCTTCTCGAACCTTATGGTTCTCTTCTTGAAGAGGTTGATCCGTAGCACTTGCGAAGATAACCAGCGGCTACTCCTTAGGTAGGAGGGAAACTCTTAGGAATTGATCTTCACGAAGATCGAGTATCTCATGGCTAAATCAGAGCAAGAATGTTCATAAAGAACTTTTGAGTTAACATGCATGAAACACATCAAGATAACGGAGGGAATAATAGAAGGTTTCAATTTTTTGGACGATGGTTCTTGAAAGGATTTAGAATATGAGCTTTGCACAAGACTTTAAATCCTTTTGAAAAAGATAGGTTGAACAATTTGTGACATCAAGGTTTCTTTAAACAGAATACCAAGATGGAAAAGGATGTATTGGATACCACAACGTGATATCCATAGACGAGGGAAAAAACGTGAAAACATTGTAATTCGTGCGTCAGAGAAAATTTGATACAGGATCATGTTCACTCTTCGGAGTGGACACGGAAGATAACTGAACTTTCATTCCGTAACAGTTTTCTGGAAACCCTTGTTTGGAATCGGGATGTTACTTCACGGCAGAAGATGAGGAACCACCGAATGTTGGAACACCGTAATTAAGGAGGAACTGTTGGTCACACCATAAGGATGGGTAACCAACAGAGATTGAAACACCGGAAGGGAATAAGGAATGTCTTTCCTGTTGTGGTTTGGACGTAGCAATACATCTAGCACATGGTTAAGACTCCATGGATGAAGTGACTGACAAATTCACACAATGTGTGAGATGAACAGAACTTCAAGTACCAACAAACTGAAAAGGGAACTGATCGATGGGGGTTACAAAGTACCACGAGATGGTTCTCATGATGCACTACTTCCCACAAGAAGAGAGGTCTGGAGGATTGATAGAGAGACATCGGAAAGATCAACTTCCAAGTTCTCCTTGATGTTCTAGATACCAATACCAGGCTTATGACAAGCCTTCTATAGTACATCAAGTGAAAATATAACTCCAGTTTTGGAAGAACGGTGAGAAAAACTTGTTAGAATAAGCCACACAAGAATTCTCACAGAGAGTGGTTGTTCTTACGGATTCAAAGAGACATGATGTTAGGCCTTCCGGCTAATTGTATCAACCACAACATCAATCATGCCGGATTTACAAGACACCTAATTTGAAACCCTTGAGGAAACACCAACCATCGTTGCTGCCTGAGATTCAGCTCTGGTTAGTGAGTTGAATAACTGAGACTCGACGTATTTGATCGAAGACCTTGCACCGGTTACCAACGAGATACGTTTACTAGATTCTCAAGGTATGGACTACAATGTCACACTCAAGAGGATGAGTGAGATTGCAGAACTTATGTATTAGCAACTTGCGGAAGACGGCTGCACCTACATGCACATCGGAGTCCTTGTTGGGAAGATGATTACAAAGATAACGAAGTTCTTGGACTTCTTCTCTTTTACGAATGATCAGTCAGTGGCTTAGTGTGGATGGAAGCTTTTTCAAAGAATGGAGGTAACAACCTACCATCTCAAGAATAG
This sequence comes from Alopecurus myosuroides, assembly GCA_028641055.1. NCBI lineage: Eukaryota > Viridiplantae > Streptophyta > Magnoliopsida > Poales > Poaceae > Alopecurus > Alopecurus myosuroides. Next base: position 4,392,630 of record CM054057.1, read on the forward strand.
TCCACACATGCATGACTGACTTGGGATTATTCCTGAAGGAACAAGAAAACTCTACTCGAATCCACGACGACCCCTTTCACCATAAGCACATGGACTAGAATAAGCCACTTCGAACATAGAGAACACAAATTCATGGTGGCACAAAGATGTTCCTCAAAAATTTCCAACATTAGTGCCAAGTGTTCAACATGAACCTCTGGCAACTTGGAGAAAATAGGAATGTCATCGATGGGCTCAACAACACCTTATCAGAACGCCATAAAAATAGTCCTTGAATGTGAGCTTGATTTGACGATAGACCAAATCAAATCGGGTGTAGGATGATAGCATGTCCATTGAGGAGATACTATCATGCTTCAACACGAGAAGAACTAGACATCCCTTAGAGAAGGATCAAGTTAGGCAGAGCTTTTGTCTTTCAACTCTCAACGTTCTTGTTTAAGCTCAACCACTAGTCCAAGGTGTCTAGCGTAGTTTCTTGGAGAAAGGAGCAATTAAAATTACACCTTGCTTAGACATTACGGTCAGGTGACAAACCTGGTGATACTTCTATAAAGACAACCAGAATATCACAACCCACCGGTATGTCTCGGAGTTTTGTAGTAATCTGTCTTTTCAAAGCAGTCAATACGATCTTGAGAGCTTACCATGATGCACAAGATGGAGATCAAGTGCAAGAAGGACCATATCATATCACATTATCCATGCATGTGATGTTTATCCTTTTATGCATCTTATTTTGCTTAGATCGCGACGGTAGCATTATAAGATGATCCCTCTCACTTAATATCAAGATAATAATGTGTTCTTCCTTAAGTATGCACCTTTAAGAAAGTTCTTCGTTTCGAGACACCACGTGATGATCGGGTGTGATAGACTCAACGTTCGCATAAAACGGGTGTTTTCAAGCCTAGCATGTACAAATATGGCCTTGAAACACACGCAATACTACGGTTCTACTTGGCGAGCCTAGCATGTACAGACATGGCCTCGGAACACGTAACCGAAAGGTAAAGCATGAGTCATATGGATGATATGATGAACATGTTGATGTTCGCCTTTGCAACTACACCGTCTCACGTGATGATCGGTTTCGGTGGAGTGAATTTGGTTCGTATAATCACTAAAGACGACTAAGAGGGATGTTGTTTTTGAGTGGGGGTTCATGGGACAATTTTAGAATTAACTTGAACTTAATTTATCATAAACATAGTCTAAATAGTCTTTGCAAATATGTTGTAGATCGTGGCACCACCTACCTTCAATTTCAATATGTTCATGGAGAGAAAAAAACTAGCGAACAATGGAAGCAACTTTACCAATTGGGCACTTAACCTGAGGATTCTCATCACCGCTTTCAAGAAGCTCTATGTGCTTGACGCACCGCTAGGTGACCAGCCCGCTGATGATGCTTCTGATGAAGATAAAAATGTTTATCTGACTCAACAAGAAGACCACAGTATAGTTCATTGCGGCATCCTCTATCGATTAGAGCCAGAGCTACGAAAATGTTTCGAGAAAGCACTGCTTATGCTACAATGGGAGAATTGAAATTGATTTTTGATACCCATGCTGCAATGGAGATTTATGATGCTTCAGAAAAGTTCTTTACCTGCATAATGGAAGAGAACAACTCCGTTAGTGAGCAAATACTCAGAATGTCTGAGTACGCTGGTAAACTCATATCTTTGGGATTGTTGATCCCCAATGAGCTAGGGATACATCGTGTTCTTGAATCTCTGCCACCTAGTTACAAGAACTTTGTGATGAACTATAATATGCAAGGCATGAAGAAGTCTCTTCCTGAGCTTCTCTCAATGCTTAGGCGCTGGCAACCGGGAGCATAATTGCCCCAAATATCTGGCAGATAAGAAGGCCGGCAAAGTGAACAAAGGTATATATGATATACTTGTTATTGATGTGTACCTTATTAGTACTTGTAGTAGCACCTGGGTATTTGATACTGGTTCGGTTGCTCACATATGTAACTCGAAACAGGAGCTGCATAATAAGCGACCACTAGCAAAGGATGAGGTGACGATGCGCGTCGGCAATAGATCAAGAGTTGAGGTGATCGTCGTCGGGACGCTGCCTCTACGTCTACCATCGGGATTAGTTATAAACCTCAACAATTGTTATTTGGTGCCTGCATTAACCATGCATATCGTTTCTGGATCTTTCTTAATGCGGAATGGTTATTCCTTTAAGTCTGAGAATAATGGTTGTTCGATTTATATGAATAATATCTTTTATGGTCATGCACCTGAGAAGAATGGTTTATTTATTTTGAATCTTGATAGTATTGATACACATATTCATAATGTGAATACCAAAAGAATTAAGTTAAATGATGATATTTCTACTTACATGTGGCATTGCCGCTTAGGTCATATTGGTGTTAAACGAATGAAGAAGCTCCATTCTGATGGTATCTTAGAATCACTTGACTATGAATCATTTGAAACATGTGAACCATGCCTTATGGGCAAGATGACTAGAACCCCATTTTCTGGAACCATGGAACGGGCGACAGACTTACTGCAATCGTACATACTGATGTGTGTGGACCAATGAGTGTATCAGCGCGTGGTGGATATCGTTATTTTGTCACTTTCACAGATGATTTGAGTAGATATGGGTATATTTACTTAATGAAACACAAATCTGAGACATTTGAAAAGTTCAAAGAATTTCAGTGTGAAGTTGAAAATCATCGTAACAGAAAGATTAAATTTCTACGATCTGATCGTGGAGGTGAATATCTAAGTTACGAGTTTGGCATGCATATGAAACAATGTGGAATAGTTTCACAACTCACACCTGCCGGAACACCACAGCGTAATGGTGTTTCCAAACGTTGTAATCGTACTTTATTGGATATGGTTCGATCTATGATGTCTCTTACAGATTTGACACTATCGTTTTGGGGTTATGCACTAGAGACCGCTGCATTCACTTTAAATAGGGCACCATCTAAATCCGTTGAAACGACACCGTATGAATTATAGTTTGGAAACAAACCTAAGATGTCATTTCTAAAAGTTTGGGGATGCGATGTTTATGTGAATAAACTTCAACCTGATAAATTCGAACCCAAAGCGGAAAAATGCGTCTTCATAGGATACCCTAAAGAAATAGTAGGGTACACCTTCTATCACAGATCCGAAGGCAAAATTTTCGTTGCCAAGAATGGATCCTTTTTGGAGAAGGAGTTTCTCTCGAAAGGTGTGAATAGTAGGAAGGTAGAACTCGACGAGGTTATTGAACCTTCTCTTCTTGGAATGGCGAGTAGCGTAGTGCCGGAAGTTGTTCCGGTGCCGACCCCGTCAGTTGAAGAGAGACCTAATGATCAAGATCGTGAAACTCCAGTAGAGGAAACTACCGCACCTTGCAGGTCAACAAGGGAACGTACAACTCTTGAACTGTACGGAGATCCCGTATTAAACTTCATGGTAGATGGAGGTGATGACCCTGCGACATATGATGAAGCAATGATGAGCCCAGATTCAAACAAATGACTTGAAGCCATGAAATCCGAAATAGGATCCATGTACGAAAACCAAGTTTGGACTTTGGTGGACTTACCCGATGACCGCAAGGCCTTTGAGAACAAATGGATCTTTAAAAAGAAAACTGACGCTGATGGTAATGTGACCGTCTATAAAGCTCGACTTGCCGCAAAAGGTTTCCGACAAATTCAAGGAGTTGACTATGATGAGAATTTCTCACCAGTAGCGATGCTTAAGTCAGTTAGGATTATGTTAGCAGTTGCTGTATTTTTTGATTATGAAATCTGGCAGATGGATGTCAAAACGCCGTTCCTTAATGGTGACATTGAGGAGGAGTTGTATATGATGCAACCCAAAGGTTTTGTTGATCCTAAGGATGCTGACAAGGTGTGCAAGCTTCAATTTTCCATTTATGAACTGAAGCAAGCATCCTGGAGTTGGAACCTCCGTTTTGATAAGGTGATCAAAGGGTTTGGATTTGTCCAAACATACGGAGAAGCTTGTATTTACAAGAAAGTGAGTGGGAGCTCTGTAGAATTTCTAGTACTATATGTGGATGACATATTGTTTATTGGAAATGATATAGAACTTTTAAAAAGCGTAAAAGGTTATTTGAACAGTAGTTTTTCGATGAAAGACCTCGGTGAAGCAGCTTATATATTAGGCATCAGAATCTACAGGGATAGATCAAGGCGCTTAATTGGACTTTCGCAAAGTACATACCTTGACAAGATTCTGAAGAAGTTCAGGATGGAATATAGTAGGAAGGGGTTCTTACCTATGTTGCAATGCAAAACGTTGAGTAAGACTCAATGTCAAGCTACAACAGAAGATAGAGAGAGAATGAATAAGATTCCCTATGCTTCAGCCATAGGTTCTATCATGTATGCTATGCTATGTACAAGACCGGATGTGGCACATGCTATTAGTTTGACTAGTAGGTACCAATCCGATCCAGGTTTGGAACACTGGACGGTGGTCAAGAATATCTTTAAGTACTTGTGAAGAACTAAGGATATGTTTCTCATATATGGCAGTGAAGAAGAGCTCGTCGCAAGATGTTACGTCGATTCTAGCTTTGACACTGATCTGGATGACTGTAAGTCTCAGTCTGGGTACATATTTGTTATGAATGGAGGAGCTGTAAGCTGGAGGAGTTCCAAGCAATCCGTGGTGGCGACATCATCAACAGAAGCAGAATATGTTGTTGCCTCGGAGGCAACACAGCAAGAAGTTTGGATGAAGGAGTTCATATCCGAACTAGGCATGGTTCCGAGTGCGTTGGATCCAATGGTTATCTATTGTGACAACAATGATGCCATAGCCAATGCGAAGGAGCCAAGGTCTCGCAAGAATTCCAAGCATATAAAGCGCCATTTTCACTCCATCCGTGAACATGTCGCAGATGGGGATGTGAAGATTTGCAAAGTACATACGGATCTGAATGTGGCATATCCGTTGACTAAAACTCTCTCAAGGGAAAAACATGATCAACACCAGAACTCAATGAGTGTTAGATTCATCACTATGTAATATAGATTATTGCCCCTAGTGCAAGTGGGAGACTTAAGGGAATATGCCCGAGAGGAAATAATAAAGTGTTATTATGTTATTCCTTGTTTATGATAGATGTTTATTTCTCATGCTAGAATTGTATTAACCGGAAACGTTGATACACGTCTGATTAATAAACAAACCAACGTTCCTAGTGAAGCCTCTCTTTTAACTAGCTCGTTGATTAACAGATGATCAAGGTTTCCGATCATAGACATTGGATGTTGTTAATAACAAGATCATGTCATTAGGAGAATGACGTGATGAACTTAGACCCTAACTAAGTATAACAATACGATCAAGTCATTTAGTTTTGTTGTTATGTCTTACATTCAGAGTAACATTGTTCCTTAGACCATGAGATCATGTTAATCACTAATACCGAAAGAATACTTTGATGACATCAAACGTCACACCGTAATAGGGTGACTATAAAGGTGGAATTAGGTATTCGGAAAGTGTTAGTTGAAGCTCATGGATCAATAATGGAATTTGTCCATCCAATATGACGGAGAGATATACTCAGGGCCCTCTTGGTGATATCACATCGACACCTCTTGCAAGCACGTGATATGATCACAAGGATGTTATATCACGGAAAAGAGAAAAGAGTATTTGTTGGATAACGAGATCGAACAAGGTATGGTGGATACCGATGACCGGATCTCGGACAAGTAAAATATCGCGGGACAAAGGGAAAATCGTTACGACGTTGAAAGGTTCACACGATCACGAGAGTCATCGCTGAATATATAGGAGTCATCACGGATCTCCAGATCCCGCTGTGATTATTGATCGGAGAGGAGTCTCGGTCATGTCTATATTATTCGCGAACCTTAGGGTGACACACTTAAGGTTCGATGAAGCGTTAGAGAGGATACGGAATACCGAAGAATATTTTGGGCAGCTCCGAAAAATTGTTTCGGGGAAAATTGAAATAGTTCAAGGGGTTTTTCGTCGAATGGTTGTTAATAGAATTAAAAAATGATTCGAGGTGCTGCATGCAAATGTTTGTTAATGGAATTAACAAATATAAATAAAGAATTTTTTTTAATTTATTAATTAAAGAAAAACCTTTCGATTTTCTAAGTGGAAAATTAAGGGAGCATGAGTGGGTGTGAGTGGGGCTTCCACTCACATGAAGAGAGGAAGGGGTGGGGCACCCATGGCTGGCCGCACCCTGCTTGGGCTGCCTTCCCCTCCCCTATAAAAGTTGGGTCAGAGCTCCCTCTTCTCCACACACACTTGCCCACTTCCTTTTCCCTCCACCCGCTGCTCCATTCCATGGTCTCCGGCTTGGCGAAGCCCTGAACGTGGGATTCTTCACCACCACCACGCCGTCGTGCTGCTGGAGTTCCGCGAGGATCCTCTACTTCCGCTACCCGCTGGATCGAGGGAACGGAAGTCTTCATCGAGCTGAACGTGTGACCGATTACGGAAGCACCGCCGGATTGCGGTGCACTTCTTCTCACTCGGGATCGGCGTGAGTACGACTATGCCAACAACGAGATTTTATCTCGTACCACTTTGAGTCTTCAAGGGTATGTTATCTCAAGACTCTCTTTCTCCCCGTTGCCTTTCATCTCATAGATTAGATCTTGGCCACTCGGGTTTATCGCGCGTAGGAATTTTTTTTTGTTTTCTATGCAATATACCCTTCAATAAGAGGCCGCAACATAAGGCGACGTCCCAACCCATATATTCCAGGCTGCAACCTGGGAACCCCAAACTACTCGTCGATGTCCGCGTTGAACCACCACCGATGTGAGATCCTCACCTGAACCAAAATTAAGCAAACCTGAGTGCGGGAGGTACTCAACAAGACTTAGTTAACCTATTATATATCTGCTGATTCGGAATAGGGTTTTATGAAGGTTGATTTGCGTAAAGCAATCTTTGTTTTCCAAATCGAGGAGGAATAACACATCTCAAGGAATGTTTCCAAAACAGATGAGAAACTCAACTACTGTAATCATCATCTTTTCATCCACCAACATCATTTCCCAACATCTCATACTATAAGGATCACCCCTCTCGGCATCTCCGAGGAGGCGCCCTTCAATCATTTCCAACATATTTTACGTCACGTTCAAGTTTTCTATGACCTCATGTCTTCTACCAAGTCGTCCTTAACCGTGGACACGACTTTCCGGAAGATTTATCCCTGCATGTTGGTACACTTTACCCACACATACCATCTGACTCTTAACGCCACATCTACGCTCCTTGGGAGCACGATAGAGGGTGTCTGGCCATGCCGTTTAGCTTGTCGAGCCCTATCCATGAGTAAACCCAAACAGGGCCACCCCGTCAATAGGGAGTTGGCAACCTCCTGATGGCACCTGTTCTGTGAGTCGGGATCAAGATCCGTGTACATCCATCACTTGTCCTAGTCACGCCTTAAACACCACCAAAAGGTTTTTGACTCACACGCAGATGGAAATCCCAAACTACGTGACTCACGGGTAGAACCAAACAAGTTAGTTAGTCGAGCGCGGTCTGTTAGGCCCCGCGTGTGGTTGCACGCTAAGTCTTGGTTTCCGTGGCGAGACCTGAATCCTAGGGTTGGCAAGTATAGGACAAACAACCACTTCCCAAGTGGCCTCCCATCCAAGCCTTAGTCAGGTTAACCACACGATGCTCATCTCACCACGTCATCATATCATATTAGGTTATCGCAGCTCTGATTCATCATCTGGATGGAACAGAGGTAGCAAACATGTATGACTAAGCGAAGCAGATATGAGGCTCTGGCAATGCGCACAAGCAAATCTATGGCGGCTAGGAGCAGTGGATCAGGATATTGAGGCAATACAGTATATAGGTGAACTATATCTACTAGCATCAAATACTTTGGAATCGAATGCTAAGTACGAGAATCAAATGATGTTGGAAAACATATATGAGCAGATAAGAGGTTATGCTTGCCTTGGTTATAAGAAAACCAGATAGAGGCTTCAGGAATAAGTGTTTGATTTGTCGGTTAGGACAAAGTATTCGCCAATGGCATTGCTGGCCTTCACTTCGGAGTCGTATTCTACAGAGGGGGAAACAACACCGAAAAGAAGAACAACAATCAAACATGGCATCGATGCAATGCACAATATGTATGCATGAGCAAGTTAATGCACTGAAATAAATCCCTAAGCATGTTCGATGGGTTGCTAGGGTTTGTATGGCAATTAAGCAATTTTACTGGAATTATCCCGACATAGACCCAGAGGGGCAATTCAGATGATTATGAAAGTGAGTACAATTTAAATTGCTCAAATGAGTTTGAAAACATCATAACTAGGTTCCATTTGTCATTTTGAGCAATTTGGTATATAACTTGTAATTTTCTGATTTTATTGAATAAAAACTTATTTTCTCCATTTTAAATGATTTAAAAAAAATTAAATAATGTTCAAAATTAAAGTTTTTCAAACATGTAAGAAAGTGACATTTTCATGTAGAGTTCATTTTTCTGAACATTTCTATATTTTTATTTTATTTTTCTGATTAACAGAATAAAAGATATTCATTATTAAAGATTTATTTATTTTCTGTAAACGATAAAGGGGTGGGGCCCACGTGTCATATATATTTTTATTAAACATTCTCTTAAGAAAAAGAAGGCTGACAGGCCGACCCCACAGTGACGTCAGCATGACGTCATAGTGACATCATAGCCTGGCCGGAACTGCTCGGCCATGGTCGCCGGCGGTGACACAGCCCGCGCCACTCTAATCGAAATGCACCAGGAGAGAGTGGGGGACGTGGGCAGCCCAAAGGGGACGGCTCCGCATCCTAATCGTCATCGACGGCTCGCCGGCATGGAGGTTATGGTGGCCGACGTTGGTGCATAACGACGGAGAGGAAATCGAGGGTAATCGACAAAACAGGGAGCACCACGGTGTACAGAAGCTCACCGGCAACGCGAGAGAGGAGGCGGTGCGGCGGTCGTCGGCCGGCCGTGGGGAAGACATCCCCGATAGCGGCGGTTCTGTTCCTCCTGGCTCACGCGAACTGGCGAGGAGATGGATAGGAGGATGTCGGTCACGATGGCGTGCATGGTGGGGCACGGGGTGGCCATAACGACAGCGCCGGGCGGCTCGCCGGAGCTAGGGTTTCGGTCTAGGGTTTGGTACCAGAGAGGGGGGCGAGAACTCAGGAGGGGGGGGGGGGGGTTCTGCAAGGATTCGTCGGTCCAGGGGCCTCCCAGGCGTCCGCATCCTCCTCTACTGCGCTGGAACCAGGAGGTGGCGCGCGACGACGTCGGCGGCGAGCTCTCCTACTAGCAGGAGGTAGAAGACAAAGGAGCATTTTCGATAACCCCTGTTTTACCAGAAATTACAAAGAAGCCCCTGCAACTTTTAAAACAGAACCTAAACATATGTTTTAAGGGTCTTTTTGCAAATATAAAAATTGGCAAAAATAAGATTTGAAAACCTTGTCAAATTTCCAACCACACCATATCTTTGTTTGGTGAAATTGAAATATTATTCAGTGCAAATTTTTTAAACCCACTTTAAGTAGTTTTTGTTGAGATTTTCTCAAACCGATTTAATTCACAATTTAAATTGTTTCCAACGTGATTAAATTTTTTGGTTCATGGATGTATGATATGAACCCAACACCACACACCCTAATTTAGCAAATTTGGGATGTTACACATGCTCCATTGTCGGGGAGGTAAGGTAAACGGTACTCACATCGTGTGTGAGTGCTCGAAGTTATTTCCTTTAGATTATGCAATTATATCTTTTTGTTTTTTGTTTTTATTTTCAGGCTTAATGGAAATAACAAAAATATGAGAGAGCTTTATAATCTTTATATTGAATTAGGACATGATGCTTTTGAAGAGAAAATTTTAAAAAAACTTTTGGAAGTTTGTTTGAATATTAGTGATAGCAATGTTATTAGTATGAATTATTTGAACATCATTATTGCTAATGCTATGGAAAAGCCTAAGCTTGGGGAAGCTAGTTTTTATGATAATGATCTGTTTAGTTTCCCAGCTTTAGAGGAGAAAATTTGCTCGGATGATACTTTATCTCCCATATGTGATAATTCTGATGATGCTTGTGATATTTTAAATCCTCCCACTAAAAGTATTCCTTTTAAAATAGCTATGAAAATTGTTGAACGTTTTGTGAATAACTGCTATTTTGGAGACGGAACTGTCCATCCTAGTGATCATTTACCCTTTATACATGAATTATGCCAGTTGTTCAAGTGTGCAGGTTGATACGTCATAAATGTCCCTAATTTTTTATGCTCCATGATCATATTATGCCAATTTCTACATGTTTTCTCCCTTCTTTATGTCATTTTTATCGATTTTCCGGACTAACCTATTGACAAGATGCCACAGAGCCAGTTCCCTGTTTTCTGCTGTTTTTTGTTTCAGAAAAGTTGTTCTGGAACTATTCTCGGAATTGGAAAGTTCGAAGCCCGGAAGTCCTATTTTCCCCGGAAGCATCCAGAAGACAGAAGAGGAGTCGAAGAGGGGCAGCGGGGGGCCACACCATAGGGTGGCGCGGCCCCCTGGCCGCGCCAGCTATGGGTGTGGGGCCCCCTGGCCTCCACCGCCTTTGCCCTTTCTCCTATTTAAGCCCCTCGGATGGAAAACCCTAAGAACCAATCAAAATCCCCGAAAAAGTTCGCCAGCCACCGTCACCGTCAACCCCAGATCAACGGGGTTCTGAAGCTGTTTCCGGCACCCTGCCAGAGAGGAGATCAACACCGGAGGCTTCTACATCACCATGCCTGCCTCCGGAGTGATGCGTGAGTAGTACATTCTTGGACTACGGGTTCGTAGTTGTAGCTAGATGGTTGTCTTCTCCTCATATGCCTCCATATTTAGATCTTGTGAGCTGTCTATCATGATCGAGATTGATCTTATGTAATTCTCTATGCTATGTTTGCTGGGATCCGATGAATATTGACCTTATACCAAGTTGATTATAGTCTTTATTTGCATATGTTATTTGTGATCTTGCATGCTCTCCATTATTCGTGGTTATTCTGGCCAAGTAGTTGCTAGTGAGTCCAAGAGGGAGTATTTATGCTCGATAGTGGGTACATGCCTCCTTGTTGCCTTGCTCGAGTGACATAAACGTGAAGGGGGAGGATGTGCTGTTGCCATTAGGGAGAAAACAACGGTGAGAGTGCCCGCATGCATAATCATTGCTTACATTACACACTTTGTTTAATGCAATTATCTGTTGCTTGCAACTTAATACCTAAGGGGGTTCGGATGATAACCTGAGGGTGGATTATTAGTCATAGATGTAGATGGATGTCGGTCTATGTATCTTGTTGTAATGCCCGCACTAAATAGCATAGTAATCTTCATGTCATATTGTGCACTATGGTGCAACCTCCATTTGTCAATAGCCCAGCTGTAATTTATTCACCCAGCATGCTATCTTTTATGGAGAGACACCACTAGTGAACCTATGAACCCCGGTCCATTTTCCACACTGTTAAACAAACCACAACAATTTCCTGCTTTCTTTACTTACTGCAAGCATACACTATTTTTCCACACTATACGTCTAATCTTTGTTTTCAGCAAGACCGGTGAGATTGACACCTCCCTGTACCGTTGGGGCAAAGTATTTTGGCTGTGTTGTGTGCAGGTTCCACGTTGTTGCTGACACCAGTGAAGCGCCAGCACCACCGTCAGTGGCATCAACCTTCCGAAGGTCCTCCTTCTCCTACTGGATTGATAACCTTGGTTCTTAACTAAGGGGAAAACTCCTACCGCTGTGCTCATCACACAATCCTCTTTAGGTATCCCAACGAGTGCAAGATCTGCACTATGAAGGACTTTTTCTGGCGCCGTTGCCGGGGAGAAGGAAGTCTTTTGGCAAGGGGAGGATCTCACTCTCAATCTCTTCATTTTGTTTATTGTCTTGTTTTTATTTTTGTTTTGCTTTGCTTCTCTATATCAAAAACACAAAAAATTAGTTTACTTCATAGTTGTTATTTTTGTCTCTACATTTTTATTCCTCATCATGTTGTTCCCTAAGTTTACCTTGAAAGATTTGCCGGTAGGAAGTGGTTCTATTTTTGGAAAGGACACTATCAAAGAATTCTTTGATCATGTTAGTAAGCATGATAAGTTTGAGGAAAAATCCATAGTAAAACTTGCTCCCAATTACGAGACTGCTGCAGCTTCTTTAGTTCACATGCTAGAAGCTAGGTTTGTTAACCTCCATCCCATAATGCAACATATGTTCCTCAACTTGAATAACATTGAATATGTTGAGAAAATAAACTTCATCTTAGAAACTATGCTTAAAGAATTTGGGGAGAAGCTAGAAAAGTTTTTTGATCGTTTTAATATGCTTGGCTCATGTGTATACATTGTTGGTGCTATAGAAAAAACTGAATCTAATAATGAAAACGAGGATAAAATACCAACCCCCTTTAAATTATTAGCTCTTCACGAAGCCCAAGAAACGAATTTTGATTGGATTGTTCCTGAGAATTTATTTGATGAAGATAGTAAGCCTAAAAGTACTAAGAGAGGTGCCTCTAAAACTCACTTAGATAAAATACAATGCATTCATAAAGAATTGCCAAATCTTGATTTGAATGCCTCACTTGAAAATACTTGAGTTGAATTTTTTATGCCTAGCTGAAAGGCGTTAATGAAAAGCGCTACCGGGAGACAACCCGTTTTATTTCTCTGTTTTCATTCAGTTTTCCTTTGTTTTCTTTGGTGTGCTTTGCACCTGGGTGTTGTATATTTACTTAGAAACTCCGTTTTATCTTTTATTTTGTGTTTTTGTTGAGCCAAGTAAATCCTCTAGTGGAAAGTTGAGCATATATTTCGGATTTCTGCGCAGGAAACAAATTTCTGCTGTCCAGTGTTAATTCCGTTAAAACTCACAGAAAATTCAAAATGACCTGAGCTTTTTTTTGCTTAATCCTGAGTTATATACGCCACGTTTATTAGAAGACCACTTTTTGATTTGAGCAACAGAAGATTTTTGAAAAAATCGATCTTTACCTGCTGTTCTGTTTTGACAGATTTCTGCCATTTATCGCATTTGCATCTTAATCTCTTTCTTTCTGTGTTCTTTTGAGAAAAATAGTTTCGAAAGAAGTTGTGAGAGTGGCTAATGTTTTTTTAGTTTTAGACTTGTGTTGAAACTGAACCATGTGAATTTATTATTTCAATTGCACTAACATTGCTAATGAAGATTGTGAGAATTTATTAAACAAACCACAACAATTTCCTGCTTTCTTTACTTACTGCAAGCATACATTGTTTTTGCACACTATACGTATATTCTTTGTTTTCAGCAAGACCGGCAAGATTGACAACCTCACTGTACCGTTGGGGCAAAGTATTTTGGTTGTGTTGTGTGCAGGTTGCACGTTGTTGCTGACCCCGATGAAGCGGCAGCACCACCGTCAGTGGCATCAACTTTCCGAAGGTCCTCCTTCTCCTACTGGATTGATAACCTTGGTTCTTAACTAAGGGGAAAAATCCTACCATTGTGCTCATCACACCCTCCTGTTGGGGTATCCCAACGAGTGCAAGATCTGCACCATCACAGGTATTTCAATGGACCAAGTTAAGATGAGTCTATTCTCTTTGTCACTTAGGGACAAAGCAAGGGAGTGGTATGAGCTTCTAGTTGATCCTCATAAATTTGGAGTGGAAGGAGTTTGAATCTCTATTTTACTATAAATTTTATCCTCCTCATGAACTGCATTTGGATATGAATTACATTTATAATTTTTTTCCTCGTGATGGAGAAAGCATTGCTCAAGCTTGGGGGAGTCTGGAAAAATTAATACTCAAATGTCCTAACCATGAGCTTGCTGAGGAAATAATTTTTATGCAAGGCTTTCAAGACATTGCAAGGATTATATAGATGCCTATTCAGAGGGTTCTTTCACAAGTAAGAAGGTTGAAGCTAAGTGGAATCTTCTTGAAACAATTCAAAACAATGCTGAAGATTGGGATAACAACAAAGGTAAATAATCATGTATATTCTATGAGTATGATTGTATAGTCTTTTGCTGAAACTGCCGATTTTCAAGAGCTTAGTGAAAAATTCGTTCTTGATCCTCAAACTATTGTTGATTGCTGTAGATCCCTTGCTTCTCATATTAATGTTCCTAAATAAATTTGGGAGATATATCATGGAAACTGAAATATTTATTAATGATTGCAATAAACATGCTCAAACTTCTGAAAGTACTATTTTTTATGGGCATGTTAATTTCTGTGGAGCACTAAGATCTTGTGAAAAGAATCAAATCGAAGAATATTGTATCCATCACAAGAATAAAAAAAACTACAACGTGGATAGGGCTCTAAATGATCTTGGTGAAAAAGTTTGTGCCCTCTACCCTTTTATTTGTAAACTTTGCTATGAAGAGGGTCATTTAAATTTTCAATGCTCACGCTATAATAATAGTCTTTCGAATCCAATGAGTACTGCAAGTTTGTATTGCCATGGCATGATCACTCGTAATCAGTATCATGAACTTACATTATTTTTTAGGTGTGAAGAGTTATCAAGTAAAACTTCTTTTGTAGATATGAGTGCTTTTGATATGGATAGCGTCCTGCATGGTTATCATTTTTATTGTGTTGATAATTGGCACACAAATACTGAGGAGCCATTTCCCGCCGTTGAATTTTTGATGGAAATCCTTTCTAGCTCGTCAATGAGCTTTACAAGCCTTTCTTTTTTCCTTCTTATATTTTCCAATCTGATTTCTAGCCCATCTTTTTACGACATGGCGAACATGTATCAATTTGTTTAACCACACCTCAATTGGTGAGTTTCCTTTATTAAATAAGGCCCACTCAGCCGCCACCATGTCAAACAAAACCCTCAAGTCTCAACCATGATAGCTCAAAAAGAACTTAGCAGTGTTGCCCACATGGGCACCTACTCTAGCGTGCATCACCAGAGGAGTGTGGTCAGACCTAGATAAGGTTAGAGCTCTCACCGTAACCATTGGAAATTTATGTTCCCACTCTACGTTTGTAGGAACTATATCTATTTTTTTGTGGTGACCGAGCACACCACTACATGTGTATTGCGAAGTTGTTGACATAATACTCACAGAAAGACTTATCCGTGAATATTACATCTCTCAGAGTGGTACAACAAAAACATAACAGGTCCAAGCAAAGCTATAGGATACAAACTTTCGTTACAAAATCTTGAGAATCTCCTTATGATGAATCAAAGAAGATCTCATGCAAACGAAACATCAGAAGAAGAAATTCGAAGATCCAAGCTGGAGAAGAACTCTAGCTCAGAACTTAATCCAGTACGGCTGATGTCAGCCCTAATCTATGGCGAAATTCGTGTAAACTGTATTTCGTATTTTTGAAACTGCTCCTAAACGATAAGAAATTTCGAAATACCGATAGAGATATCAAAGTTGCATATTCCGTACCTTCTCAACGACATATCATTTGCATCAATCGGAAAAACGGTTTGAAAATAACGTCCAAAATACTGTGAAAAGCGCAGAAATTCGTGTATACTGTATTTTAGTATTTTCGAAACTGCTCCTAAACGATAAGAAATTTCGAAAAGCCGCAAGAGATATAAAAGTTTTGTATATTCTATACCTTATCAACGACATATCATTTGCATCAATCGGACAAACGGTTCAACAATAGCCTCTAAAATACTGTGAAAAACGCAGAAATTTGTGTAAACCGTATTTTAGTATTTTTAAAGCTGCTCCTAAACTGTAAAGAATTTTGAAAAACCGGTAGAAATAACGAAGGTGCGAATTTTCCATACCTCTTTAACGGCATATCATTTGCATCAACCGGATAAACCATTTAAAAATGACGTCCAAAATACTGTGAAAATGCAGAAATTTGTGTAATTCGTAAGTAGAAGTAAAGAATTAGTTAACGATACGAAACAAAAAATTCGCGACCGAAAGTTCACTTACACATATATCGAAAGTTCACTACCGTATATATAGGAAGTTTACTTTACACTGCTTTCGGGTTAGAAATTTTACAATTTTCATTAAACAAATAATACACTATCGGAAGTTCACTTGCAATTTATTTTAACCTTATATGAGAAGTCCAATATAAAAACATAGAACTGTGAGAAAATGTTCTAACCTATTACACTAATTGGGGAGTTCACATCATGCTATATGGGAAGTTCACTTCCCCTTTATGGAGAGTTTGGCAAAAAAATACATAGCAATTTCAATTCACTTTTAATTTATCATGTAAAGGTTCACTCCCTTTATGGAGAGGGCGCGGGGGATATTCATTGTTTAAAAAATAGAACTTCACTACTTCACTCATTTTGACATGTTTTTTATAATAAACTTCAGAAAATTTACACTAAAAAACATTGAATTCCAATATGAAAACCATAGAACGATGAGAAAATATTTGTCATCTCGAAGCTAGCTTTATCCTTTATGGGGAGTTCACTTCATCAAATATGAGAAGTTTAGTTCCCCCTGTATGGGGAGTTTACTACAAAAGCACGACACGCGATAAGGTACAAAAATTAGCGATGAGAGGTTCACTAACAAATAAAATAAATATTCAGAACCTCTACGTAAGGAAGTTCGTTATATTAAGTTTTTTCGGGACGAAAAAACAGTGAATTACACAGAATAACAAATCACGACCAAGATTCACTAATACATAAAACATAAGTTCACTACCTCTATATTATGAAGTTCATTATTCTCTGTTTTTTGGTGTGAGAAAAAATATTTCACGACAAAAAACAACATCGCTATAGGAAGTTCACTAACACATATAATAGAAGTTCACCAAAACATAAAACAGAGGTTCGCTACCTCCACACAGGAACTTCATTATACTATGCTTTTCGTGAAAAAAGACATTACACGATACTGAACAAAATAATAGAAATCAGTAGTTCACTAAGACAACAGAAGTTCAGAACCTATATATGAGGAAGTCCAATGTGCTCTGTTTTTCCGGGCGGAAATATTATGCATAGAAATCGAACATACGAGCTCCGATTGGCCAAATCGACTGTCCCCGTATGCAATTTGCAATGATATAAGTCTAATTTAAATATTTTATTTTGCCACACCCAATCGAGCAACACAACCGTACCAAATTTGAATCGTTCTCACATAAATCTCGTAAATCTATTTCTCGTATTTTCAAAACTAATCAAAAACCATATCGAATTTGGAATACCATATCTCTATGAAAAAGTTGCACCTAGTAAATATCTTTCCAACGCTATATCATTTGTTACGTTCCGATAAGTGGTTAGAAAACAATTGCAAAAACACTGTCCGCTGGATATAGAAGTCAAGAAGACAGAATTGTTTATTTATAAAACTGCTCTTAAACCATAAACAATTTTGACATAGCCTAGAAATAGAAAAGCTGTGCATTTTCCATACCTTTTCAATGACATATCATTTGCATCAACCAGAGAAACGGTTTAAAAACGACGGCCAAAATAATGTACGAAAACGGAGAAATTCGTGTAAACTGTATTTTAGTATTTTCTAAATCTGCTCCTAAACGATAAGAAATTTCGAAAACTCGCTAGAGGTATCGAAGTTGCATATTTTCCATACCTTTTCGACGGTATATCATTTGCATCAATCGGACAAACAACTTGAAAATAGCGTCCAAAATACTGTGAAAAACGCATAAATTCGTGTAAACTATATTTTTGTATTTTTGAAACTGCTCCTAAACGATAAATAATTTTGAAAAACCACTAGAGATATCGAATTTGCGAATTTTCCATACCCTTCCAACGGCATATCATTTTCATCAATAGGACGAGCGGTTTAAAAATGACGGCTAAAATACTGTACGAAAACAGAGAAATTCGTGAAAACAATGTTTCGTATATTTAAAATTGTTTCAAAATAAAAATGAAAAAGTTGCGCAATTTCTAAGGCTTTTCAACGACATTATTTGCATCAATCGGAAGAACGATCCAAAAATGATGGCCAAAATATTATAAAAAATGGAAAACTTCGTGACAACAATGCTCAGTGTATTTAAAATTGTTTTAAAATCATAGAGAATTTAGAAAATCCGTAAAAGTGATTTGTTTTTGCCATTTCCATACCTATCCAATGGTTTATCGTATGCGTCATTCCGACAAGTGGTTTGCAAATGACGTTAAAAAACGTTGTACGCAAAACAGAGAATCAGATAGTTCCGTTTGGGAAGTTCACATTGTTTTTAATTGGAAGTTCACTTTGTACTAAATTTTCCATACCTTCTCAACGACATATCATTTGCATCAATCGGAAAAACGGTTTGAAAATAGCGTCCAAAATACTGTGAAAAGCGCAAAAATTCGTGTATACTGTATTTTAGTATTTTCGAAACTGCTCCTAAACGATAAGAAATTTCGAAAAACCGCAAGAGATATAAAAGTTTTGTATTTTCTATACCTTATCAACTACATATCATTTGCATCAATCGGACAAACGGTTCAACAATAGCGTCTAAAATACTGTGAAAAACGCAGAAATTTGTGTAAACCGTATTTTAGTATTTTTGAAGCTGCTCCTAAACTGTAATGAATTTTGAAAAAGGTAGAGATAACGAAGGTGCAAATTTTCCATACCTCTTTAACGGCATATCATTTGCATCAACCGGATAAACCATTTAAAAATGACGTCCAAAATACTGTGAAAATGCAGAAATTCCTGTAATCCGTATTTAGTAGAAGTAAAGAATTAGTTAACGGCACGAAACAAAAAATTCGCGACCGAAAGTTCACTTACACATATATCGAAAGTTCACTACCATATATATAGGAAGTTTACTTTACACTGCTTTCAGGATATAAATTTTACAATTTTCATTAAACAAATAATACACTATCGGAAGTTCACTTGCAATTTATTTTAACCTTATATGAGAAGTCCAATATAAAAATATAGAAATGTGAGAAAATGTTCTGACCTATTACACTAATTGGGGAGTTCACATCCTGCTATATGGGAAGTTCACTTCCCCTTTATGGAGAGTTTGGCAAAAAATACATAGCAATTTCAATTCATTTTTAATTTATCATGTAAGGTTCACTCCCTTTATGGAGAGGGTGCGGGGGATATTCGTTGTCTAAAAAATAGAACTTCACTACTTCACTCGTTTTGACATGTTTTTTATAATGAACTTCAGAAAATTCACACTAAAAAACATTGAATTCCAATATGAAAACCATAGAACGATGAGAAAATATTTGTCATCTCGAAGCTAGCTTTATCCTTTATGGGGAGTTCACTTCATCAAATATGAGAAGTTTAGTTCCCCCTGTATGGGGAGTTTACTAAAAAAGCATGACACACGATAAGGTACAAAAATTAGCGACAAGAGGTTCACTAACAAATAAAATAAATGTTCAGAACCTCTACGTAAGGAAGTTCGTTATATTAAGTTTTTTTGGGACGAAAAAACAGTGAATTACACAGAATAACAAATCACGACCAAGATTCACTAATACATAAAACATAAGTTCACTACCTCTATATTATGAAGTTCATTATTCTCTGTTTTTTGGTGTGAGAAAAAATATTTCATGACAAAAAACAACATCACAATAGGAAGTTCAGTAACACATATAACAGAAGTTCACCAAAACATAAAACATAGGTTCGCTACCTCCACACAGCAACTTCATTATACTATGCTTTTCGTGAAAAAAGACATTACAGGATTCTGAACAAAATAATAGAAATCAGTAGTTCACTAAGACAACAGAAGTTCAGAACCTACATATGAGGAAGTTCAATGTGCTCTGTTTTCCCGGGCGGAAATATTATGCATAGAAATCGAACTTACGAGGTCCGATTGGGCAAATCGACTGTCCCCGTATGCAATTTGCAATGATATAAGTCTAATTTAACTATTTTATTTTGCCACAGCCAATCGAGAAACACAACCGTACCAAATTTGAATCGTTCTCATGTAAATCTCGTATATTTGTTTCTCGTATTTGCAAAATTAATCAAAAACCATATCGAATTTGGAATACCATATCTCTATGAAAACGCTGCACCTAGTAAATATATTTCAAATGCTATATCATTTGTTACGTTCCGATAAGTGGTTAGAAAAAAAATGCGAAAACACTGTCCGCTGGACATAGCCAAGAAATAGAAAAGCTGCGCATTTTCCATACCTTTTAGATGACATATCATTTGCATCAACCAGACAAACGGTTTAAAAACGACGGCCAAAATAACGTACGAAAACGAAGAAATTCGTGTAAACTATATTTTAGTATTTTCTAAACTGCTCCTAAACGATAAGAAATTTCGAAAACTCGCTAGAGGTATCGAAGTTGCGTATTTTCCATACCTTTTCGACGGTATATCTTTTGCATCAATCGGAAAAACAGTTTGAAAATAGCGTCCAAAATACTGGGAAAAACGCAGAAATTCGTGTAAACTGTATTTTTGTATTTTTGAAACTGCTCCTAAACGATAAATAATTTTCAAAAACCACTATAGATATCGAATATGCGAATTTTCCATACCCTTCCAACGGCATGTCATTTTCATCAATCAGACGAGCAGTTTAAAAATGTCTGCTAAAATATTGTACGAAAACGGAGATATTCGTGAAAACAATGTTTCGTATATTTAAAATTGTTTCAAAATCATAACGAATTTGACAAATCCATAAAAATGAAAAAGTTGCGCAATTTCTAAGGCTTTTCAACGACATTATTTGCATCAATCGGACGAGCGATCCAAAAATGATGGAAAAAATATTATAAAAAATGGAAAACTTCGTGACAACAGTGCTCAGTGTATTTAAAATTGTTTTAAAATCATAGAGAATTTAGAAAATCCGTAAAAGTGATTTTTTTGCCATTTCCATAAATATCCAACGGTTTATCGTATGCGTCATTCCGACAAGTGGTTTGCAAATCACGTTAAAAAACGTTGTCCGCAAAACAGAGAATCAGATAGTTCCGTTTGGGAAGTTCAGATTGTTCTTAATTGGAAGTTCACTTTGTACTAAATTATAAGTTCACAAAGTTGTGCAAAATATTTATTCTGCAAGAGAGTGCTGAATAGCTGCAGTGCATGGGTGATTGCTGGAGAGTGATTTTCTTGCTCAAATCATGTAACGTACATGATCAGGTACTTGTATAAATATTGTGCATAAGTATTAGCATGAGTATATCCTCCTTATGAGGATTTTAACTTAGAGTTACTTGCTGGAATATATGCTACAAATGTTTTCTTGCTTGTTCTCAAGCTGTACATGCTCGGAAATTATATAGGTGGTTCATCCCTTCATACTTGGTGTTTTAAAGATTTTCGGGCAGCACCAAATATTTTTCCAACAACTTATACGCTCATGTTGCTTATATGCTTTCTATGCATGATTTGATACGTGTGTAGGTGCTGTGAATTAGAGCTCCATGGTGATGCCGGAATTTAGATGGTGAGCTCAACCTTGGCATAAATGATTTTGAGATTTAAGTGATCAAATGATTTCTGGTGGGTTTGCTACTGGATCTAAATGACCTTATGATTATCTGATTTATTCCTATGGTATATATAGGAGAAGTGGGTGTGCAGCTGTGAGTTATTTCCTACTTAACCTATGATGGAATTATTTTCGAGGCTTTTAAATGATGAGATAAGAACAATCAAATACCAAATGGATGCCCAACTCAGTGATGAACTTGTTTACATGATTGTGCCAAGTCTGAGAGCAAAATAACACACTAATCACAAGATTGATTGGTTTGTTAGCCAGATATTGTATCTAGGGTGTGCACTGGCAATCTAGTGCTTAGTGTGATTTATAGCATTTTTCTTGGGCTGACTTATTTAATTGATGAAGATAAGTGTCTCTATCCCCTAAAGATAAGAACAGATATTTCAATGGATCGTGCCTATGATGCATGGTATGAGGCCTAAATTAATAAGAACATATACTATTGTGTGTGACTTCTAATTCCCTGTGACGATTTAGCATAACAACTCTATGCATATTTGATGGAACTTCTCTTCCATACCCCCCTTACACTCTTTCCTCCTCATCTAAAGATGCATACTTATGATCTGGTGGCCCAGGTTTATTAACCAGCTGCTGGAGTGAAGCTTTCCCTTGTGGAATCTGATAAATCTTTCTTCTTGTGGCATGCCTGCACCTCCTAGCTGCTTCACCTAGACCCTAGACTAATCTGGGATGTGTTCTTTCTGTTCTAGCAGTACTGGAATTGTTGGAAGAGGATTTTGGCTGATGTAGGAAGCATGCGGTGCGGCTGGAATGGGTTCATGTACTGGGCAGTGGCTTGTACAGCTGCTGTCTTGATCTATCCCATGTTGATCTTCCCACATTAGGAATTTGGGTAGTGTGTATTGTTACTCTGAGGTGTTCCTGGTGGTGGTATGAGCCTAGAGCTCAAGATGGACGTGTAGGAGATGAAATGGGGCTTTGCCCCTCATGCTGCACGGCTGTTTGCCTTTTATTAGGCTGTTGTGGCCTTGACAACACTAAGATGTGCATGGTGGTGTAAGCTATGTGCTTGTATGCATGACTCAGGATCTTTTACCCAAGCAGATGGACTTGGTCTTATCCGATGCTTTCCATTCTTTTTGGCCTGACACTTGTATTTCCTGATGATGGCAAATAAGGTTGTTCAGAGTCTTACTTACTTATTTGAATAGATATTACACAAAATCCTTTTACACCCAATGATGTGCTTAGTAGTGCAACACACTGCCAAACTGAGGGTAATTAACCCCACCACCTCCACTTTTATGTTTGTTTGTTTTCTTGTTTATTTTGCAGGAACATAATATCGATTAAAGACTTAGAAGCCTTGCAAGAATTAGATTAGAAATTTCTTTTTGGAAATGTTCATTTGTAGTAACACTTGTAATTTCTATTTATTGCAAATGCCATGACTTTGAATTATTGTTATATTATAAATAAAGCTTATTGTTTTACTTTTAATAACTCCTCTTAATTAAATTGAATTCAATAAGGATTTAATTTATTAAATGTTTCAAACTTAATTAATAACTAATTATTCAAATTATCTAACAATCAATTTGAATTCAAATTCTAAATATAAATGATCTTTTGTTTCAAATTATGAATAGAACTCTCAAATCAAACAAAACTGAAAGGTCATATTGAAATTCCTTTCACTCTAACCTCTCGACTCTAAACCCAAAGTTAGGAAGACGACAAAACTCCGATTACTCCAGGGTTTAGGGGTTTGCAAACATATTTCTAATTGCCACTTCTAGTCTGATATTGCCTCAGAGTCAATTACCAATTTGTTCTCGTATAATTTAACCTAACGAAACTCCAGTGTTTAATGCCCTTAGAAATAATTTGCTTACAAGATTGATCAGGTCCTGTAATCAAATTATTGTCGCACAACACCAAACACTAGGATTTCACCACATCACTTGATGTCTTTTTATCTTGGTTCCCTTCTGGGTCGCTTATCTTGTAGCCTTGGTCATGCAAAAATGTAGACATAGAGTTTTGGAAAGATCACGTGCATGATCATGGTTTAGTATTGGTTTAAGAAGGTTTGTTTCCTCGTTTAGCTTCTTCCTTTAGGACTGATTAGATCATTCAGTTATGCATGACTAACTTGCAGAAGTAAGATCATCAACTGTGTGATTTGGATACTCACCCCTCTTCGAGTTCTAAAATACCTAGATGAATCCTCTCACGTCAGTTATGAACTTGTGTTCGATGTTGTTGAAAGTATGCTGATGATACTTTTGTCTGCAGAAAAGGGGTGAGGCAAGGTGATCCTTTATCACCTATCATGTATGTACTGGGAGGTGATCTGCTTCAAAGTATTATAAATTTGGCCCTTAGGGATGGTAGTCTTCGCCTGCCAATTCCTATTGGAGGGGACTATCTTATTTTTCAGTATGCTGATGATACACTAGTGATCTTACCCGTTGATCCTGATCAATTGTTGGTATTCAAGAATCTGCTAAACCTTTATGCTCAGATCACGGGACTAAAGGTGAATTTCAATAAGTCTTCCATGATACCAATTAATATCTCTCAACAGGAGACAATTGATTTGGCTGGGGTTTTGGACTGTAAGATGGCTTCTATGCCTTTTACTTATCTCGGCTTGCCTATGGGCACCACTAAACCATCCATTAAGGATTTTGCTCCACTCATTGACAGAATTGAAAGGAGACTTTCTGCTACTGTCTCTTTTCTTCCATATGGTGATAGTTTGGTGCTAGTAAAATTAGTTCTTTCCTCCCTACCCACATATTATATGTGTACACCTATGATTCCTAAAGGGGTTATTGATATTATTGATAAGGCTAGGAGAAGATGTCTATGGATGAAAGATAAAAACAAGGAAAGAGTGAACTCCTTGGCTGCTTGGGACATGGTGTGTAAGCCCAAATCCAAGGGTGGTTTGGGAGTCATTAATCTTCACATCCAAAATAGGCCTTTGTTGCTAAAATTTTTAGCAAAATTTTACAACTCTGTGGATACTCCTTGGGTAAATCTAGTCAAAAATGCATATTATTTTCAGTCTGTTCCCCATGCAGTAACTTCTTGTGGGTCTTTATGGTGGAAAGAAATTATGCATTTACCTGAGTTTTGGTGTTCATTCTCATCTTGTTCAATTGGAACTGGTTTCTCTGTCTTATTTTGGAAAGATTCATGGATGGGAGATATTCTCTCATTAAAATTTCCAAGATTGTTCTCGTTTGCTAAGGATCAGCTGGCCTCAGTCAGGGACTTGAAAGTTATGAGTGACCTTTCTGATGCCTTTCATTTGCCACTTTCTAATGAAGCATTTCAAGAATTTGTTGCTCTTCAAGGGTATCCTGGAAAAGGTTCAGGTGAATAATACTAAGGATTTCTAGTCTTGTAATTTCAATAAAGGTATTTATACCTCCAGTAAATTCTATCAGTTGCAGTTTGCACAGTTGCCGGATGATAAACCAGCCAAGTGGATATGGAAATCCAAATGAATGTCAAAGCATAAATTCTTTTGCCTGGCTCATTCTAAATGATAGGATTAATACCAAAAATATGATTAAGAGAAGGAAATGGAAGATTCATGGGACTGAGTGTTGTGTCCTATGTAAACAACTTTTTCTTGAGGATTGGACACATCTGTTTTTTCAATGTATTTTCAGCTCTAGAAATCTGGAATTAATTGCAGATACCTTGGAGTGATAACACAATTTTGGCTAATCTCTCCAATACTAAAAGGAATTTCAAAGGTCCTTGTTTCACTGAAGTAGTGATTCTTGCATGTTGAAACATCTGGAAAGAGAGGAATGGAGTTATCTTCAAGTCTGAGAGACATTACTTCAAGGGTTGGAAAGTTGGTTTCATGTTGAATCTCACCTTGCTTAAGCATAGGTTTAGTGCTTCCTCGGCTGAGAAATTATCATCATGGCTTAACACTTTACTTTAGTTTGTGATAGACTATCTTAGTCTATCCTTCTCTGTATATTTGTAAATATCTGTAAACTCTTTTTTGGTGGAAAAATAAAGGGTTGTGGGGGACTCCCCTGCAGTAGAAAATGTTTCAAAAAAAATGTTGTTGAAAGTTAGTGCTGGTCATCAACAAATATGGTTTGTCTTATGAGATGATTTGGTTTAGAAAGATGTTTGTTATAAAGATCACTCCAAGATGTACCCTCAACCAGATGATCTAGACCTATTTCATCACGTCGAGAGAAACATTGGTCACTTTGCTTCGTTTAAACATTCGCGCAAAAATTTCCTGTATTTTTAGATCCATGCTATGCAAATGCACATATTAAATTTTGATCCTTATAACCTCCCAAACCCTGGTACGTTACATTTTTCATATGTAGGAAAACCCCATCTATTAGCCCAAGTGTATTTCCTTCCAGAAAGATCAATTTCTTTCAAATAAAGGCTTTGAATAATGGCATTAAAAATAAAAGGCCAACATGGACATAAATTATTATTGCTTTTTTCATCAGGTTTTTGGATGATATTAAAATCACCACCTATCCGCATAGGAAGTGTTTTATATTCACAAGTATGAACAAATTATGCAAGAAGCTAATGCTTATGACCATCCTCTGATGTCCCAGATATACTGCAATTAAAGCGCGCTGAAAGCCATCCATCCTAGACTTCACGTGGAACTTGACGCAGTGCTCACCAGCATCCACATTCTGGATATGTAAAGTTGCCGCATTCAACCCAAATAATATCCGTGCCGACCTCCCATGAGGTGGTAAAAAAAACTAGTAGAAGTCTAGCCCTCCTACTAAATGGTTTAAAAAATGAGAGGAAAAATTTGTCCTCGCCGTGTTCGATAAGGCGATGAAGTCCAATTTTTGTTCTCTAACTATCTCTTGGATAAAGAAATGTTTCCCCGGGTCCCTAAAACCTTCGCTATTCCAAAAAAACCCTCTTAAACCTTGTAAAATTTAGTCAAAACTAGCTTAACATACTTGTTTTCTCAGTCTAGCACTTCTCTTTCTTTTGGAGTTAGACACCACTTTTTTCTTGCGGTGTTTCTTAATTTTTTCAGAGAACACAGGAACATCAGTTTGATCTTCCATGTTCTCTTCTACCTCAAAATTACTAGAAAGACCGCCGTGAATACTAGAAAGCTAGGACCAGGATCCTCACAATGTTTAGGTTTAAGATTATTTTCTAATATTTTAAAGGACCGATTATTTTCAGCATCAGCCATCTGTTTTGCGATGTGGTCTCATAATGAGATACTGAATGTCCCCGAACCAATGTGCCATGATTTTACTTTTATTTCGTAACAGTGTCTAAACAAGATCACGATATGAAATTGAAGGTAAACAAAGCCTTCGTATTTTAGGGGAATGACGGGGAAGGACGAAGATTATGTTTCGTCCTCCTTACGTAATAAACCACTAAACTATATTCTTCGTGGCTGGAGCAGAAATTGTTCCAGTGAAGCTAATATAAACACCGTATGAATATTCTTAGGGAAGTGCTAGGCGTCCTCCGGAGGATTTGGGCCAAAAATCCTCCGGTTCCACGACCTGACACGTTCCAAATATACCCCTAATCCAGCTTTTGCCACTATGAAGTAAAAATAGTTCATTAAAATAACAAATTTGTACTATTGTATCAATTTTTTTAAATCCCCCAAAATCCCGTGCTTCCTCCAATGCAGAAAAAGGGTTCATTAAAATAAAAATTATGTGCTATTGTAGAAAAAATTGGTTTGAACACATAAAAAAGAAAAAAACCAGCCAAATATATAACTCGCGGGAGACCTCGTAGGAAACATTTTATACTACTATATAAAAAACGAAAAGCAATTATAGAAAAAATAAAATGTGCTATTGTAGCAAAAGAACTGACATCACTAGAGACATTGGAGCAAAGACTTTGTACTGCTATACCAAAACTGGAGAACAATTGTAGGAAAAAATATTTGTTTCTATTGTAGCAAAAAAATTGACTTCACCGAAGACATCACCGGATACTCTCGCCGAATACATTGCCGGAGAACCCGTAGCAAAAACAAATTCTACTATTCTATCAAAACCATCGAATGTTTAAGTGCATTTTCATGTTCTTCCACCCACCGACGCCACATCGGTATATATTTGGGAAGATTGGCCTCGACATGAGACAAATGGTGGAGACCGAGGCGACGAGGTGCTCGGTGCCGCAGGACACGAGGTCGATGACGCTCCGATGCGCGAGGAGGACCTGCTCGTCATGCATTGGAGGGTGAACGGTTGAGAGAGGAGATGCTCTGGTGCGGGCAGTTGCCGGCAGGATGAAGGTCGATGTAGGTCATTTCAACAGCGGCGCGCAGAAGAGACCGGGGAGCCGTTCTATTACCATGGCGTCCGCTCCTCACCGGCGTACCCAGTCGACAGAGAACCAGAACCAGTAGAGGGAGGGGGAGAGAGAGAGAGAGAGAAAGAGAGAGAGAGAGAGAGAGAGAGAGAGAGAGGAAGAAATCGGATCTCATCGACCCGTTGCGCTGCACCGCTGGCAAAGATCGAGGGCGGCGGCCGGCGGCAGAGGGGCTGGGGATGCGACGGAACTGTGGCGTCAGCTTGGTTCGTGTGGAGGGGATAACCTGTGGGAAAGGATAACGCTGCAAATGGGATTAGAGACACTAGTAGTCCTAGTCGTATACGATGGATGCTAGGTGATGTGCGACTCGACCCGTGCAATGCTGTAGCTAACGTGTTAAGTATCCCGCCTGGGGAGTACATTCGCAAGAATGAAACTCAAAGGAATTGACGGGGGCCCGCACAAGCGGTGGAGCATGTGGTTTAATTCGATGCAAAGCGAAGAACCTTACCAGGGATTGACATGCCGCAAATCCTCTTGAAAGAGACGGGTGCCCTTGGGAGGCCCCGCTTGGGAAGGAAGTTTGTTTTCCGCGCGTAACTGACGACTAGCCGGAATTGTAGCTTGCACAACAAAACCAGTGGAATATTTGCGGGACCATTGGAGGTCCGTGATATTTTTCGGGCGTATTGGGCTTGAAATTGGCCGGACGGGAAATCGTAGCTTCCAACCAAGCACCCATACCGAGTAACACCGGTATATTTCACGGATCTGAAAATTAAGGAGGTTTTGGGCTTTAAAACGACCATCCAAGTTGCAAACCAACATGTGGTTGGATGGTTAGGAGGATGGTTGCACCCCCAGCTCAACAGAGTTCATACCCCAGGTTTGACGCCTCTCTGTTGCATTTAGGCGGAATATTCTTTCAGTGGGAGGCGACGTTCCCGTCGACAGCGAGGCGCCCGTGGTGACTTCGTCAATCTCAAGACCCGCCAGTTCAGACTCTCGGAGGTGCTCATAGGGGTAGTGTGTGTGTGCGCGCGTTCATAAGGGTGAGTGTGTGCGCGTGTATATGAGCGCTTGCGTTTGTGCTATGTTTCTCAAAGAAAAAAAACGACAATCCAAGCGGAGCTTGAGAGGAAAAGGTATGGGATCCACCACATGCATGTTTTTCTTTCTGTCACGGAGTACGCGTACGTGCGCGATGCGGAGGACACTGCCCATTTGTTGGCCCGATCTTGAATCCGGCCCTAGCCTTCTAGGAATGACCAATATAACCCAAGAAAATGATACGGAGAAGGAGATGCAATTTTTTTGGTTTCAGCTATTTTTTTTTCAAGTTGGTAATATGTTGTCAATGTTGATCCTTGGTAATTTATGTGGAGGTATCCTCTGCTCCATAATACAAGGATATGTACAATGCGGTGATGTAAGCCTTCCCTTCAAGATGCCACACATAATTTTTTATTAGTTGGAGCATAGAGTTATGAAAAGAGAGCGTTGTCAGCTAAGGGATGACCACTTAACAATTAATGGAAGAGTTTCTCTATTGTACTGTGTGCCTCCCCTTATTATGCGTTCGACGAGAATGGTTGTGGTCGAGAATTTGTTGTTAAACATCCCCCGCGTTTCTATCCTTCCAAATCTTTCCAAATTTAATCAATTCTCAATAATTGAAAGGGATGACAATAAGAGATTACACATTATATGAATTAAACTTATTGACCTAGAAGCCTTGCCTTCTTGACCATTGGACATGCTATAGGCCTATATTTTGTGAAACCGATGAAGTAATTTATTATAACATTTTAACTGTAGCAACGTGCGTGCTCCGGGTGACTTGGTCCATTTTGGGCATCCGCGTCTTTCTTTCGTGCAGATTAGTCTAACAGGAATAAACTAACCTGTTCACTCGGTCATACATTCATAGAACAAACCGCGTCCAGTGGAACTTTTTAAATTTTGAACTTCGTAATATTTTCAATCATGAATATAGTCACCGGAGACTTTTGTAACAGCGACATATTCTTGGGGGGGTTGGAGCGGACAGAAAACAGAACCGGTCACCCCGCATCTAACGCGGCTTCAGTATTCTCTACGCTTAGAAGCATCATTAGAAAAGTATATATATATTGATAGGGCGAATTAACTATTGCCTACTAGTGTTGCAGACGGGCATCCCGCATGATATAGGACTTCAGTTCAACATGAACTATATCTGAACATGACAATTATAACTAAGCTTGGCTATTTTTACTATTACGGTGGGCGATCTCGGGCGCCCTTCGGCCTACCACACTAGATTTGGGAAGAATAAAGTATACGCATCTTCAAAACCATATAAATTACCACTGGCATTCATGTTGTAACTAAAAAAGAAAAAACTCAACGCTTTGGCGAAGTAAGAGTATCTCCAGCAGTCACGCTATCCCGCACGCCCGTGCGAAAAACCGGACGTTTTCCAGCGCACATGCCAGCGCGGCGTGCTCCAGCAGTCGCGCGATAAGGGAGCGCATGCGAAAATAATTAGAGCACGCGTCGAAAAGGCCCAACCCACGCTGCTAATTTTCAGCTCCCCGTACAGCGCGCGGGCGTCGAGCGAAAATCTCTGCGCGCGCTCGCTGCTGCTGCTACCTGTCCAGCGCCGACGATGGAGAACTATTCCGGCGCGCCGCCAACGCCCCCGTACACCGCCGGTTTTGCTAACCCTAACGCCGCCGCCGTCAGACAAGGAGTCGCGCGCGGGCTGTTCACGGTGCCGCGGATAAACTAGGGAGACGGTCGCCCACCGCCAGAGCCCGCCCATTCGGCGCCCGGAGGACAGCAGAAGCGCCCGACCGTCGTCGCGCCGACCGCTGCCGCCGCGGCGAAGAAGGCACGAGCTTTGCAGGGGCGCAAGGTGCTCGCGGCGGCGAAGCAGCCGCCTTTATCCTGTTTTTGAGATCCACATAGTTTTATGCAGTATTTTGCACCTACGGTGTAATTCCCCTTACGAGATCTAATCTGATATGATGTCGCCGACTAACGTCGATGGATCTCACGAGATGATCGGATTTTACCAATACACTGTAGAGAGACGGTACAGTCGTGATCCCGATGATCATCGTACCGCCACGATGCACCAGCTGTGCACGTGTCGTTCAGATCTACGTGACACCCTAATGGCACTCGATCAGGACGATTTATTTTTCTTGCGTACTTCACGCTGCTTTTGTACTAGTGCCCCACTGGGCATTCAACTATGAGTTGCGACTCCTCATCTATTCATGTATTCTGCTCTTACGATTCATTTTATTCGGATTACTCTTTATACCTGTGGTGTGGATTAGCCTCCGAGAACCGAGCTGACTCGCTCTCGCTGACCAATATCGATGTTCTCGGATTCATGCTGGACTTGTTGACTACGCTGTAGGGAGTCGGTACACGAACATATTCGAATGATCATGGTACCACCGCGATACACCTGACGTGTCACGCGCCGTCTCGATCCAGATGAACGGACACTGAAAATTGACATCCCATTCATTCTTCGATATCGGCATAAAGTCCATGAGACGTTAATGAGCCGTGATAGTCTGAGTGTCGTATGTATCCCCTCTCCACCACCCTCCGAGTGTCGGAGGAAACCCTAGGACTAGTTTGCTAGTCCGGCCAGCAACGTCGTATCTACGTCGTTCTCCTTCCTGAAGGTACTGTCTTGGCACTCGGGGGTCCTTGGTGCATGAAGCGTGGTTGCAGGTTGAGCTCGGAGGATGGCATGGTGGTTGGCTGCCTTCTCGCTTTGTTGCCGGTGCTCCTCGAGTTGTATCGTTGTTTCGTTTTTTTCCGTTTCTTGTTGGGCATGTTTGTGCTGTTGCCCCAACATTTTCTCGTTTGTGAACTCTTGTATGGTTGTTGCTTTATTTATAAAGAGGGGCGACAGCCTGTTTCGAGAGAGAGAGAGAATGAGACGTGATAGCCACCAGTCCCGTAAGGATGGATCTAAACTGCTAAAGAACATCAGCCTAAGAAGCCTGCCGAACCTCTTCAACGACGTATCCGAGGCCAATGTCACCCTGCCCTTCATCATGTGGCCCATTATGAGCATGTGTGCGCGTGTGAATGCACATGTAAATGGAGATCTTCCTTGTCTATAAGAGGTATAGACCGTCCTAACCCTCCAGCGCACGACCTAACCCTCTAGCCGCCGCCCTCCAGGCGGCTTGGGGGAACGCCGCCGCCGCTGGTCCGAGCCCCTCCCTCGTCATCAGCGCCCGCCTCGTCGTCGCCCGAGACCCCATCGGGCTAAGCCCGGGCGGAGTCCATGACGGCGGCGGCGGGGATTCTCCGATGCGGCGGGGTCGATTCGCGGTGGCCGTTCCGAGGCGGAGACGGTGGTCTCGATGGGGTGCCGGCCCCGAGCTCCAGGCGCGACGACGCCCTGGTCGCGGTGGCGGCCATGGCGGCCGGTGGTGTCGGGCGGGCGGCGATCCTTGCGCCGTCCTTACCTCCTCTTCCTTGGGTGCAAGTGGGGGCCTTCCCCTTCGAATCCCGGATTGGAGGTTGGTGGTGGCGTTTTGGTCGACGGGTTGGTGGCGGCGGACGTCTTCTTCGTCGGAGATGGGCTGCGTTCGGCGGACCTCCGGTTGCATCTCCGGGGGAAACCTCAGATCCTATCGGGGTCGAGCGATGGCGGCGTCCCGGCGTCGTATTCCCTCTTGTGGGCATCGCTTTGGAGTCTTCACCGGATGGAGGGACCAGCGGCGGCGGATCCGAGGTCATGGCAGCCTCGACTCTCCAGGTCGTCGGACCTATGGATCAGGATCTGCAACGGCTTGCGGCGGGGAGGAGGTCGCTGTCGGCAGCTGATGCTACGTGGCAGCGTGGTTGCTTGCAGCTGGTCTAGAGGCGGCGCGCTGGCCGCAATTTACTCGCTGCGGTGTCGTCGACAACGCGGGAGTTTGGAGATGGGGCGGCGACCCGGCTTCTTCGACGGTGGTGGTCTTCGTGGTCATGTGGATGATGCGATGGCTGATCTTTGAGATGGTGATGGTCTCTGGCTTCGTAAGTCACAGTCGATGGCGGTATGGGACGTTCTCTTCTGTGGTTGCAGAGTTCTGAGGCTGGCGGCGGTATGGGACGCCCCCTCCATTTCGAGACAGGGTTCTATTCGACGCAGTAGGTGCTACGCACGACAACTTCAGAGGAGCTGTCAAGTCATGCCTGGCCGGCGGTGGCAATATGCCTGATCCTGGCAGGTTCTACGCACGACTTTTCTCCGCGGTGTCAAGTCATGCCTGCTGTTGTTGATAGAAGGTGGTGTGACAACGGCTAGAGGCTGAGCGGTATGGGACGTCATCGGCCTCCAGTTTCTCCTCCAGTGGTATCTGGCTATTCGTTGGCCGGAGAGGTGGTGATGGTAGAAGATTTGGTATCGAGTTTACACACTTCGGTGGAAACATCTCGGGCGAAGTTGACACGCGCTTGCGTCGTTACCTTGCTGAAGGTGATGGTTCGAAGTTTGACTTTAGGGATGAAAATCCCGAGTTCGGTCTTTGATCGAACTCGCCATCATCGGCGCACGTGTGGCTTTTCCTTCTCGAAGGCTTCGTCTAGAAGTTGTGTATGTATCTTTGCTTTTATCTTTTGCTATTAGTTTAGAGGTAGTCTGGGGGAGGTGTTGTTGCGACGCATGCGGCCTCAGGTCCGTTTACTTTGTACTTTTGATTCTTATATTAATGAAAAACCGGCTGTGTGCATCAATTTGATGCAGAGGCCGGGACACTGTTCCCGTTTCAAAAAAAAAAGTCTTTGCGTAACGACGGGATGGGTTGCTCTTAGAGTGAGACGGTGTTGACTGTCTAGGATATGTGAAAACGGTCGGTATCTGGCCGCCTGATACACATTGGATACCATTGATGCAATGTATTGTATTGTTGTTTGTGGCCTGATCAATGTATTGGAATGAAAAGAAAATTTTATCCCACTGTGGTTGGTATATACGGTTACCGAGAAATATCGGATGGTTGCCACATAATATTTTCTAACATATTTTAAATTCAATTTATTTTAAAATATCAATAAATTTTACTCGGCATGTAGGTTTACCCTGGGGCTCGGAAAATGCGGTTGCCGGGTGGTATCCAAATTTTCTGCCCGGTAAGTCAAACCCTGATTGTGGTAAGCTTGGTATCCCTAGAAAAAAAATTCACTAATGTTCTTTTGATGGCTCTTTTCTAACAACTCCAAGGTGTATCTCTGTACGCTATATATTTCAACTTCGTTGGTAATGATTGTATTAATTGATCCCATGAGAAGCTTCTCAGCTCCTTAATAGTCTCCGTGTTGTTTCCGCGTGATTTGTTTCCACATTTAGTTTATAAATCCGGCTGTGTTCATGGAACCGCCGAGCTGGTTCATATACTAACTCCTTTCTGCCTTCAGGGAAGCTCCATTTATCTTCGCGGAGCACAAAAAGAAAAAGGAAAAAAAAAGAGGTTCGTATGTTATCTTGTCCCTCTCTTCCTCTGTACTACTATTACATGTTTCCTTTGGAATTTCTGTTTTTTTTTTTGTTTTTTTTTTGCGCACGAGATGATCAATGAATGGAGTTTGAGAAGATGAAGTATGATATGTTTGGGCAGGAGCTTGACCAAGGTGTTTGCGGGCGTGTCTAAATTTCACCAAGTTATCTGTGATTGATTCTCGGTTTTTGTTGAGATGGTAAGCAGCCCATCTCTCTCTGTCTCTGTTTCTGTATATATATACACGTTCAACAGGTTGTTTCAGTCATTAATTAGCTCTCAATTTTTTTGTTTAGGCTGGATTGATGAACCGTTCCCGTGTCACGGCCGAAGGAGTGGTGGTTATGGTCTGCCCGGTGCTTCTCGCACTGGCCCTCGACAAGGTCGACCTCAAAGTGTATGAACACCCCGCTTTCATGGCCATGCTCACCATGGCAGGCATTACTTTGATAAGCGGCATCTGCCCCGTGCTCGTCTGCTGCTTCTCCCATCGGTTCCCGGGCGTACGTTACATCAGGCCCACAACGGTGACTGCGACTCTGGCAATCATTTCCTATTCTTGCCTCCTCATCGTGGCCTGCTTCATCGCACAGCTAATTGTCTCCAAGGGAACACTGATCGCCGTGAGCATCTTATCTGGACTCTCCGTCCTAGGTCTAACAGTCTTGTACTGCCTTTCACAGAAGGATGAACCGTACCCACCCAAGCTGCACGGCATACTCGATGAATCACACGAGTTCTTGACGGGTGTCACTGGAATTCTCTTTCTGGGGCTTGAAGGGTTGGTACTGCAAAACCATGACAATCAGATGACAAAAGGCGCTAGGGAAATGGGCCCTATCATCTTTATAGTTTGCGCTCTCGGAGTGTGCCTGATGTTCGCCGAGATGATCCCTCCTCTACAGTTAAATGTACGTGCAGAGATCGTGGGTTTTATGATCCCCCCTCTCCTGCTAGACTTGTTCATGGCTGTTGGTACCACGGCGGTACTGACGGTCGTCTTGGAAACGCTTATGGGACATAAAGCCCTGCTGCTGTTCGTACCCCCAGTCGGAATCTTGGGTGAACTTGGGTTCAAATTGATCATCCATCGCAGTCCTGTTATCAGCATCCCCGCCAAGCCAGATATACAGACGGCATCGCTGGAACTGACAAGAGTCACCTTTACCGGACTCTTGGCTGTGTCAATAGCGACAGGCATCGGCGACACTTCGCCCAGCAGGTGGACCGTCTGGTTCCTCATCTTTGCGGCAGGAGCAATCGTGTCTGGTTTCTCATGGAGGCTCCTGACACAGTCCCACATAAGGAGATGTCTGGTCAATCATGCTTCACTTCTTGCTTCCTCTGCCAACTATGCTTCCTTCTGCACTCATTTCTGCATTGTAATAGCTACAATTCTATTCTTAGTAATGGCCGGTACAGCGGGAGGAAAATGATGCCAAGTAGTGAAACACTGCCTGCGATATCACCCTTCTACACAAAATTTTAGTTACACCTGTAACAGGTTTTGTACTATACTGTAATAATTGATTCGATTCCGTTTTTTTAGATAGTACATACATATACTGGTCAACTGATCTCTACTATTGTCTGGATTAATTAATTGGCAATTATTGAATGACCTTCCAATCTGTCACACTCGTGTCTCATCTGTACTTCTCTTAGTAGCTTATATGTACACTTGTTCCTATATTTAAGGCTGCCACGTAATCCTGGCATGGACTCAAATTCCATGAATTCACGAAGCTAAGTTACAGGGCGACTTAACCTTCTCATATGGCAACCATTTTAGATCCTACGTACAAGATTTCCTCAAATTATGGAAGAATTAGAAGCTGTTCATCAATAATTATAAAAAAAATCAGTAAATCATAAACGTTCCGTTATGTATTATAGGAAAGTTTCATCCCATTTAAATCAATGGTTTATGACTAAATAACATTTCATGTTTTAAGAGAAAAAACAATGTATTCACAAACCATTGGCCGACATGAGATGAAACTCTCGCGGACTACATTGTGAAACAATTTTTATTTATTGGACTTCGTTGAATTTTTCTCAACAATGTTAGTTTTGAGTTACAAATTTGAAGCAGTCTGGTACGTCGGATCTAGAACAGACCACAACTGAGCAGGATAAGTCACCCCGTGACTTAGCTTTATGAAGTCACCAAAGCCTAGTCCGCAAACTACTCTTCCGTAACAAGGCGAATTTGACTGTACCCTGGTACTCCAAAACTAGTCAGCGGAGTACTGGTTGATTGGACGGTCTGTGATGAAGGGCATAATTGACTTTTTGACTGCCATACAGATAGACCCCACTAGAGCTGTTAGTACGGTCAAAGGGAGCGATAAGTCTGCGATCCATCTGCTCGTTGCCGCCCTGCTTGCCACCGCTATCCATGGCCGGCATTCTTCCTCGCCGGGATAGACCGACCTCTCCGCCATCCCTGGTCGACCGCCCTCACCGGCGCGTTCCGATCCCATACTCATCGCTGTCCTCATGCCCCCGTTCCGCCGCCAACGACCGCCTTCACGCAGTCACGCCACTGTCCCGGTCCACGGCCCCTCCTTCCCCCGACGCGTGGGGGGTCTACATCATCGACGGTATCTCCTTCCCTAGGCTCGCCGGGCACGGGCTCTATCTTGACTGCCTGTAACATCCCAGTGTTTGGGAAGTTATAAGGATCTAAATTTAATATGTGCATTTGCAAAGCATGCATCTAAAAGTACTGTAAATTTTGGCGCGAAAGTTTAAACAAACCAAAGTGACCAATGTTTCACTTGACATGATGAAATAGGTCTAGTTCATCTAGTCAAGAGTACATTTGGAATGATCATTATATCAAGTATCTTAAGAAACCAAATCATTTGGTTATACAAACCATAAGTTGGTTTTGACCAACACTAACTCTCAACAATCTGAACCACAAGTCTTTAAGTGACTTGGGGATAATTTATTGGTATCTAGAACTCAAAAAGGGGTGAGTATCCAAATCTCATAACTGATAAATATCCTTTCAGAAATAAGTAATACACAACTTAACCATCTCATCAACAGAGATGTTATCACCTATAAAACAACAACTCCCTAAGTTATCAAACCATTTCCACAACATCTCTATAAACCATCTCATAAGTATCAGGTGAACCATCACAAGTAAATAAGAAAGTTTCAATAGAACACAAGTGATACAAACAAGTATTAACTTAAACCCCACAAGTGGGAAATGACATAATAATTGTATTAACATATTTATCGAATATGTACATATCTCCTCAACCATAAAAGAAGTACCTAAGAGAAGATATAAAGCTTCTTAAACTACTGTTAAACCTTGATCATTACATATGATCTTCCCAAATCTCTATATCTGGATTATGAATGACAAAGTTAATAAAGTGATGAATATAAAGTAGATCATGTCATCTGGGAAAACAAACAACAACTATGACATAAATCATTAAACCCCAATCATCTTCTTATGATCATTGTCTCAATCATCCTATACAAGTGAGTATCTGGAATCTCAACACATCAATGATCCATTGGACCATCTTATTATTAAGTCATCATTCCATAAGCATTCCACACTTCTACTCAAATTCAACAAATCCACAATTAAGGTATATATGGATAGAATAACAACAAGATATAACTTCTTTTAGAGAAATTGAATTGATAGCTAAGTAAAACCAATCATGTATGAGACAAGTATCTATCTTATGGGAAGCAAAACAAGAAATGTATGGAAGGATAATAAAAGCATGAACTAACTCTTAATCTAGATCTTGTTATGTTGCTATATCAATGTATCTTGTTTTCCCAATCTCCTCCAAGATATTCTGCAAGAGAAGAAACCACAAGACAGGAGGAACTACCACATGAAGATCTCCAAGAAGATTACTTAGAATGTGTTTTAAGTGCTACTCTAATCTTCTATAAGAGTACTTGGAAACTCTTATATCTTGATATGATCTTATTAACTCTCTTGAAAGAGTGTGATACTCCAATGTTAGTGTTATATAGAAGTAGTTTGATAACAAGACTAGCTACCTTGTTAACATATCACTTTTGTATACTCAAACAATTGAGTGTCATACACAAAAAAACATAAGATTGAATAATTTGGTACATCTCAGCCTAATGTATATGAGTAGTAATTTGGAGGAAATACTAGCTACCTTGTTTAGAAATTCTTATTATATGCATAAGTGCAACTTGATGTCATAAAACAAACTTCCATATTTTTATATTCATCTAAGAAAAATCTTTGCTTGGAGTAATTGGTTGCCTTCACCACAAGGGTAAGATAATTGAATATGGAATCCCAGAGATGATCTTCCTTGCAAATGACAAAGGTGAAAACAAAAGGCTAGTGGAAACTAGAGAGAAGAACATCAAGCAACAGAAGACCACAAGAAGCAACACTGCATCAACAAGGGAGCGTAAGAATTTATCCAGTGAGTCATTAGGATATAATAGAGAATCATTAACCTCTATCAAGCTCATCAGAGATGAGGAAATCATAATAATATCTTTATTGGAAACTATCAAGTATGGGATAATACCAAGCCATTATATCCACATATCTTGATATGTGGAGGTAGATGAAAACAAAGCATAAAATCTTGTTTTCCAAATCCTTTTCACCTGTAAGACTTACAGATGATAAAAAAACTCATACATATATAACCATGTAAATGATTACCTGTTTTAAAACAACATTAGATATTATCCACAATTGAAACCTATGTGGAAAACAAGTAAATCAGATTCCAAAACCCCACATGTTTTCCATTTGATCAAGTACTAAAAAAAGCAAACAGAGAATGCACAAACCTCAGTAAGATGTCAATCAAACTTGCTAGGAGTTTCAATTAGGAAATAACAAAGCCTCATAAGAGAAAATAAGTTCATTACCTAATAAAAATAATTTAGTATGTCATGGGGTACAATTCTCTATTAAGTGAATTCCATTTCCATAGAGAGAAACAATACCAAGTAATTTTACCAAACTATTTTCTATAAGGGATTATACCTAAAATTGTCCAATTATGATACACCACCTTGGTATTCACAAGTTTGGAGTGTGTACTTTTATTAAACATGCCTTAGCATAATTTTAGAGCCATTAAATAAATAAAATGAAGAGAAAACAACAAAACCTCTTAATCTAGCACGCTAAATAAAAAATACAAATATTCTTTAAATTCACCAAAACAAAACATGGTGAGATGTGAAATTTGATAAGGAATTCAAATATGATTTTTAATAATTTTTATCTTTGCAAAAAGGCCCTAAAAACAATGTTTTTCCTCACATTCTATTAACCAGGAGGACCTAATTGAAAATACCACAAAGCTAAGGGGGTTATCGAAAGATTGCTTTTCTTTCCTTTTCTTATTCTTCCTCTGCCAGAAGGCAGAGGAGACGTGGCCGAGCTACTCCCGATGAGCTCCACCTCCTGCTTGCCGTTCTCGCGCGAGGATAAGGCCGGGAGAGGCCGTGACCCTCCTCTCTTCCTCCTCACTCGCAACCATCTCCTCTCTGTCTCTATTTTCTTTCGGGAGAGAGGGCATAGAGGAAACCCTAACCCTAATCGTGCGGACGCCGGCCATCATCGTCGACTCCGGTCACCCCGGGACAAACTGATGCCACTCTCGGGTGCGCCGTGAGCTCCTCTTCCTCCTCCATAAGCCTCGTTTGCAGGGATGGCCGGAAGCCCGCGAATTTCGTCGTTCCTTTTCGTCTCTGCCGCCAGCCACCGTGGCAGCTCACCGGCGAATTGGACCTCGCCATGCTGCTCCGCCTCTCCCACGAGCTTCCTGGTGAGCAGAGCAACTCGTGGATACCTTCCATTAAGCATTTAAGCCTCGGGTTCGATGAATCGTCGGAGACCGTACCGCGCCGCCACCGTAGTGCTCGCCGCCGACAGCTTCTTGACCATATGGTCATGCCGCGACCATCTCCAGGTTCGCTGTGAGATGCTGAGTCTAGGGCAGGAACCAATTTTTACACAATCGGAACGAATTCATCGAATTCGTATTCACAGAGAAGATTGTCTCTGTGATGACTTGTTCATGATGTCATCATGATGTCATTATCCTTTTTTCTTTTAACTTTCATTTAAAAGATGAATATGACAGGTGGGACCCACCTGTCAATTAAAAAATAACATAAAATGATTTAACCTTATTAATTCAATAACTTTAATTCTGTTTATAAGAAAAATATGAAATAAATATAGAAATGATTAGAAAAATATAATCTAAATGAGTATCAACTTTTCAAAAATATTTAGTAAGGTATATATGGATAGAATAACAACAAAATATAACTTCTTTTAGAGAAATTGAATTGATAGCTAAGTAAAACCAATCATGTATGAGACAAGTATGTATCTTATGGGAAGCAAAACAAGAAATGTATGGAAGGATAATAAAAGCATGAACTAACTCTTAATCTAGATCTTGTTATGTTGCTATATCAATGTATCTTGTTTTCCCAATCCCCTCCAAGATATTCTGCAAGAGAACAAACCACAAGACAGGAGGAACTACCACATGAAGATCTCCAAGAAGATTACTTAGAGTGTGTTTGAAGTGCTACTCTAATCTTCTATAAGAGTACTTGGAAACTCTTATATCTTGATATGATCTTATTAACTCTCTTGAAAGAGTGTGATACTCCAATGTTAGTGTTATATAGAAGTAGTTTGATAACAAGACTAGCTACCTTGTTAACATATCACTTTTGTATACTCAAACAATTGAGTGTCATACACAAACAAACATAAGATTGAATAATTTGGTACATCTCAGCCTAATGTATATGAGTAGTAATTTGGAGGCAAGACTAGCTACCTTGTTTACAAATTCTTCTTATATGCATAAGTGCAACTTGATGTCATAAAACAAACTTCCATATTTTTATATTCATCTAAGAAAAATCTTTGCTTGGAGTAATTGGTTGCCTTCACCACAAGGGTAAGATAATTGAATATGGAATCCCAGAGATGATCTTCCTTGCAAATGACAAAGGTGAAAACAGAAGGCTAGTGGAAACTAGAGAGAAGAACATCAAGCAAAAGAAGACCACATGAAGCAACACTGCATCAGCAAGGGAGCATAAGAATTTATCTAGTGAGTCATTATGATATAATAGAGAATCATTAACCTCTATCAAGCTCATCAGAGATGAGGAAATCATAATAATATCTTTATTGGAAACAACTATCAAGTATGGGATAATACCAATCCATTATATCCACATATCTTGATATGTGGAGGTAGATGAAAGCAAGCTTAAAATCTTGTTTTCCAAATCCTTTTCACATGTAAGACTTACAGATGATAACAAAAACCCATACATATATAACCATGTAAATGATTACTTGTTTTAAAACAACATTAGGTATTATCCACAATTGAAACCTATGTGGAAAACAAGTAAATCAGATTCCAAAACCACACATGTTTTCCATTTGATCAAGTACTGAAAACAGCAAACAGAGAATGCACAAACCTCAGTAAGATGTCAATCAAACTTGCTAGGAGTTTCAATTAGGAAATAACAAAGCCTCATAAGAAAATAAGTTCATTACCTAATAAAAATAATTTAGTATGTCATGGGGTACAATTCTCTATTAAGTGAATTCCATTTCCATACAGAGAAACAATACCAAGTAATTTTACCAAACTAGTTTCTATAAGGGATTATACCTAAAATTGTCCAATTATGATACACCACATTGGTATTCACAAGTTTGGAGTGTGTACTTTCATTAAACATGCCTTAGCATAATTTTAGAGCCATTAAATAAATAAAATGAAGAGAAAACAACAAAACCACTTAATATAGCACCCTAAATAAAAAATAAAAATATTCTTTAAATTCACCAAAACAAAACATGGTGAGATGTGAAATTTGATAAGGAATTCAAATATGATTTTTAATAATTTTTATCTTTGCAAAAAGGGCCTGAAAACAATGTTTTTCCTCACATTCTATTAACCAGAAGGACCTAATTGAAAATACCACAAAGCTAAGGGGGTTATCGAAAGATTGCTTTTCTTTTCTTTTCTTCTTCTTCCTCTGCCAGGGCAATGTAATAGGCTAGCTCATGAGTTAGCAGCTTTGGGTGTTGGTGTAGCTCCTGGTAGTAATTTGCTCTGGACTAGTAGCTACCCAACTACTGTAACCTGTCTTGTGATCGACAATTCCGTCGTGTCTTAATGGAATAAAAAGTGTTCCATGTCAAAAAAAAAGGCAGAGGAGACGTGGCCGAGCTACTCCCGACGAGCTCCACCTCCTTCTTACCGTTCTCGCGCGAGGATAAGGCCGGGAGAGGCCGTGACCCTCCTCTCTTCCTCCGCACTCGCAACCATCACCTCTCAGTCTCTATTTTCTTTCGGGAGAGAGGGCGTAGAGCAAACCCTAACCCTAACCGTGCGGACGCCGGCCATCGCCGTCGACTCCGGTCACCCTGGGACAAACTGATGCCACTCTCGGGTGCGCCGTGAGCTCCTCTTCCTCCTCCATAAGCCTCGTTTGCAGGGATGGCCGAAAGCCCGCGAATTTCGTCGTTCCTTTTCGTCTCTGCCGCCAGCCACCGTGGCAGGTCACCGGCGAATTGGACCTCTCCATGCTGCTCCGCCTCTCCCACGAGCTTCCTGGTGAGCAGAGCAACTCGTGGATACCTTCCATTAAGCATTTAAGCCTCGGGTTCGATGAATCGTCGGAGACCGTACCACGCCGTCGCCGTAGTGCTCGCCGCCGACAGCTTCTTGACCATATGGTCATGCCGCGACCATCTCCAGGTTCGCTGTGAGATGCTGAGTCTAGGGCAGGAACCAATTTTAACACAATCGAAACGAATTCATCGAATTCGTATTCACGAAGAAGATTGTCTCTGTGATGACGTGTTCAGGACGTCATCATGATGTCATTATCCATTTTTCTTTTAATTTTCATTTAAAAGATGAATATGACAGATGGGACCCACCTGTCAATTAAAAAATAACAGAAAATGATTTAACCTTATTAATTCAATAACTTTAATTCTGTTTATCAGAAAAATATGAAATAAATATAGAAATGATTAGAAAAATATAATCTAATGATTATTAACTTTTTAAAAAATATTTAATAAAGTTTAAATTTTAATATTTTCTTTAATTAAATTAAATCATTTCAAATTGAGAAAATAATAAATAATTCATAAAATCAGAAAAATACAAGTTATATACCAAAATGCTCCAAATAACATATACAACTCATCTATGATGTTTTGAAAATCATTTGACCAAGTTTACATGTGTGCTATATTTGCCTACTCATTTAATTCCTTTAAAATTAATAAATTAATATCTTATTCAAATATTTTCAAAATACTTCAAATAAAATACCAAATTAAAGAGAAAAGAATTTCTAACTCAAATATGTCAAACAAAGAATATTTTTTCTAAACTATAAACTTGTTTCTAATGGTATAATGGAACTCTATAATATTCCACTATAACCGGCAATAACTATCTTAGTATCATTTTCCTTATTAATAAAACCCACATGTTTTCACA
The DNA here is from genome assembly GCA_028641055.1 of Alopecurus myosuroides. NCBI lineage: Eukaryota > Viridiplantae > Streptophyta > Magnoliopsida > Poales > Poaceae > Alopecurus > Alopecurus myosuroides. The sequence continues at coordinate 4,436,572 of CM054057.1, forward strand.
CCTACAAAACCTATCATCACAAGTAATTAGCAAGTATTGTGATGATAGAGTTCACTGTATTAGTTCATCATTTTCAAACAAACTCTATGTCATTATCTCTACACTTTTTAACATAAAATAAAAGGTGCCTGTATCTATTCAATAATTGTTTTCCATGTACTCAGATCTTATTGCCTAACCATAAGTTGTCTACTTATAACTTAAAAATAATAACAAGTGTTTGTTAAGTAAAAGTGAAACACATGTAAATCTAAAAGAAGTAATAACCACATCACCACAAGTAGTGAAACCATTCACCTAAAACCTGTGAGAATGAGTTATTGTATCAAACGTAGCTTACACTTGTAAGCTGGGGTATTTTCCAGGGTAATTCATGATGCATCTCATTACTATGCATATATCATCTTGCCAGTGTTTTCTATAGTCCTTACCGGGACTACTTTGCTATCTTTCAGATGTTTGGATTTTCTACGAGACCCTCGAGCCCCGAAGACATGGATTATTATTGTCATTATTTCAATCTCAGGCAAGTTCATCACTTGCTCATATCCGTTGTAGTATCTCATAACAAACTATTTGCAAAAACCCTATCGTATTATCACCTACTCTCAAAAGAATGCATGATCCTATTTTTATAATAATATGACTACTTGAATGACTACCCGAGTGGTAGTGTTCTATATGGTGGGCGGATGGAACCATGGTAAGATGAATAGGTCAAAGGAAGATTCCATCTGCATGGGAACGTATTACCTAGGAATTAACAACAACTGCCGTCAGGATTCTTGCGCCGTAAATTCTCGTTAACCATGGGTCTTCTATGGGGGGAGTAAGTCTAAAGCTGTAGTTAGTGCATCAAACCATCCGCTATATATCATGAACTTGCTGAGTAACGCTCGTTACTCATTCGATCCCGTTTGACCCCCTGCTTAGAGTTGAAGCCTGATGGAGTCGTCATCGTGAAGCATCGTCATCAACAATGCTGATGGAGGAGAAGCTATCAAGGTGTAGGTAGAGTCCATTCTTGGACTTAGCTGTTTCAAGCCATAGATTAGCTGACATCAGCCGTAGTGGATTTAGTTCTGAGCTAGAGTTCTTCTTCGGCTTGGAGTTTCAAATTGCTTCTTCTGATGTTTCATTTGCAAGAGATCTTCTTTGATTCATCAAAGAGATTCTCAAGATTTTGTAATGAAGTTTGTATCCTATAGTTTTGCCTGGACCCGCTGTGTTTCTGTTGTACCACTCTGAGAGATGTAATATTCACGGATAAGTCCTTCTGTGAGTATTATGTCACCGACTTGCGCACTACACATGCAGTGGTGTGCTGGGTCACCACACTGCCCTAGCTGCGTCAGTCCTTCCGTAGCGTGCCGGGCACATGCTCCATCTTGACTGCCCTCGCTGTGTCAGCAGGTTGGTTTGTTCCTTTGGTTACTATTGCTAGATTAGAAGAAAATGTATAGCGGTAGTGTGATTTTCATAAAACAAGGTAGTATATGTAGTAGTGTTTAGGATGTTTCTGTCTGATGCTAGCTTGGGAGTAGGTTGGTTCTATTCAATTGTTTCTTGTAGAAAGATCAAACAGCTTCATTAGAATGAAAATGAAATTGGGATCAGTATGCTCTTTTGGTAGAATAATAGCAGAATGTAGTATTTAAATTTTGAATAACGTAATGCTGAGTTGTGTACCTGCATGGATTGATGGATCGTCGGCGCATTTTGTTGTAATTTTACCATACATGACATACAAATGTACTGCTTGTTTGATAATTGCAGGTCCATAACTTGGATTGTTCCGAGGACTTCCTAGACGAAAGTGAAGTTCAAGCTTACGAGCACTAAAAACCATTCCGGATGGGCTTGTGCTTAATGATGAGAATACCGAGGAGACAACATTTGGTCCTATACTTTCCCACTATTCTGCCTCTACCCGTGACTCGGCAGAGAGATACCGGTTAGAGCTTTAGGGGTTTTCACAATAGTGATACCGGGTTGTCGATGCAGTCTTAGCCGTCGGACGCGGTCAATACCATCGTCGATGTCGTGGTGTCTTGCAGTTGTACTGTCAAAGGACGCGTGTCCAGCTTTGTGGACATCATAGTTGTAGCGGCAGCGGCGGTGTGTTGACGAGTTTGTCGATGAAGACCACGTGATGTAGACCTTGGCGATGTGATGTCGGTGATGGGCAGGCATGAATTGGTACGTCGCTTGGAGGCATCCCTCGCGGCAATGATGATGTAGATGCCATAGTGTCGGAGAAGTCATCTTCCACACCGGCCTGCGTGTGGTTGTTGTATCTTCCCGTAAATATGCTCGACGAAGAACTCGCGGGCGTAGTCATATTGTAGTCGTATATGTTGATGTAGTGGTTCGGCTCGATGCAGTGCAGGTCGTAGTGCCGACACTCAATGGAGACGAACTTTTGAAGTAGATCTCTGCCTCCTGGTGCATGGCTTGTCGCTGCCTCCCGGTGCACGGCTTGTCTCGTAGTGCAGCCTTGCGTATGTCCGCCTTCAGCTTGCTAAAAGCTGAAAGGGAGGTCACGGATCCAAAGGTTTCAGCTCTGGACTGCGCATGTGCCGCCGGGTCGTCCGCAACTTCCTTGGTCGTTTCACTGGAGACGCCTGTGTGCCCCGCGCTTCGAGATGCAACACGGCCGTGTGCCTGCGTAAGGCACGGCTGAAGTAGATCGATGTCTTGTTCGCCGGATGTACGTGTATCTTGCACCGATTTCTGACGGGATTTTAGAATAGAGATTAGGGATTTATTCGTGGCTAATTGGATGTAATCGATGTAACTGAAAATTTCGAAATTGGCAAAAACCTAATCTAAACCGATCAGATCATTGTTCTAAACCGGGTGCGGCGCACTGCGGAAGTGGTGGAGAAACCTAGGATCGGCGCCGTGAGGCTAACCGCTCTGATACCATGTGGAAATTGTGAAACCCTAATATTTCGTTGTACGCTTCTGCTTCGGTGTCAACCCCTAAACCAAAACATTTATATAAAGATGGCTGAGATTGCTCCGTACCCTTCCGTTAACATTAACGGTTGTGAATAATTAAGTCGTATTAAGACGTACGCGGACCCGTATAAACCCGCCAGGGTTATTTTGATTACATATTTTGCGTATAAGTATTCACACAAAATTCATATGTCATTGTGGGCATGTTGTTGCCTCGCATGTGATAAGGAGTGGTGAATGGACGGTTTATAATTTGGGTATGCATATATGCATAATACGTTCGTATACGGGTATGGTCGATACGCCATATTAGAACAAAAAATAAAATTTTAATATAAAATATCGACCATGCCCTTCAACAGAATTGAGGGAGGGGGACACCGAAGCACAAGCCTTTGTTGTATTGATTTGGCCCTCACATGGGTGTATATAAAGGAGGTACAAGGGGGAGAGAGACATGGACTACAAGTTAATCTAGGAGTCCTAGTCTATTTCTACTCATACCCGTATATGTATCTAACAGACATGGCCGTGCAGATCTTTTGACCTAACAAACCAGCAAATCTTGAACTTAACGGGTCGGCTAGAGATCACATACATCTAAAATACATGGAAGCACTTTAGGAGTACAATATGAAATATAAGCGAATTTAGAGGTACTTGACCGACAGTTGATGCACTTGAATGAAAAGGCCAGACTATGATGTGCACCTCTGAACGAGAACTTATACTCAAAATGTGCCAAAGCAGAAATGGGTATGCATATGCAGAACTTTAGTCTAATCTTATTGCATACCTAACGACTAATGCAAAAAATACGTTTTGACACATCTTGCAGAAGCTCTTCACTACAGGAATCGCCCGATATGCCGACGGCTTTTGGCCGTCGGCACAGGCTAAAACCCCGTCGGCACAGGCTGTGCCGACGGCCACCCTCGGCACCTTGCCGTCGGCATATGCCCGCGTCGGCGCAGGTCAAATACCCATCGGCACACTAAAAGCCGTCGGCGTAGGCTATGCCGACGGTAAAGCCGTCGGCACACCAAGCTCTATGCCGACGGCAAAGCCGTCGGAACAATATTTCCAAAATAATTGAAAAAAAAATCAAGAAAAAATTCGAATTTTTTTGAATTTTTTTTTGAATTTTTTTTGAACCTTTTTTGAAATTCTATTCCAGAATTTTCACTTAGCCACATATTTAATCTCTAATCTCTAATTACATAATTAATCTAGTCAGCATACTTAACTTAGTCAAACTTTTCGTTCGGTCACCCATCCTGAAATTCCTGCATCCCAAGAATTCTTAACCTTTGATTTCCTTCCAAACTAGATTCCATATGAGATGTTAGAACTTACTGATATTAATATCATATCAATCATATTAACCTGTGGGGAATGATGTTAAACTTTTCTATTGTTTAAATTTAAAACAATATTTGAACAAATAACAATGATTATATAAATATCTTTATTGACTAAATAACAGTATAATGTTAGAAATTACTTTATTTTGTGAATAAATTATTTAATATACAATAATTTATATCTTTAAATCCGTAAATCGAAATTTGACAAATAAAATGTCTAAATCGATTAGAAAAATTAGAGAAATTCAAATATGACATCCATATCGTAAAAACATCGATAGTTTTTAAAAATTTAAACTCTTTTGATGAATAGCCATGGTGGCCATTTTGACAGTTTCTGCCGATTCAGCTGGAAACAGGCCAAATGACGGGTGTAATGGCCAAATCCATGGCATAGTTTGTTTAAATATGCCCATATTCCACACAAACATGCATATTGGAAGCACGGACAATGTTCCCGAAGAAAGTTTTCCTTTTCATTGAATAAAAAAACTATTTCCCATCTTCCGAGTGTGAAAAATGGCTTTTTTGAGAAGCATCAACCACAAATATGTTGCAAAACCTGGGAGCTGCATTTTTTGGAAATACTAGACCATGTTATATGCACAAATAATCAATTATTTTCCTCTGACAAGGTTTTCATCCACCTCTTTTGAAGAACACATGTTTCTGCCGATTCAGCTGGAAACGGGTCAAATTTGAACTACTGGTCCCTCGTAGTTTGCTCATGATTTTTGGAAAAAATCATTTTTAGGTACACAACTACCTGTTTTATCAGAGATACACCAAGAGTTTTTCAATATTCAAGCCCTAGCTACGAACGGTCATGCCCACCTTCTTGACTTTTTCATGAAACGGACTTAGAAAATTCCAGAAAATCTAAAAAACCCCAAAATGATGCAAGACCTTCACGTGGTGTCATTATATATGTCCTAGTATCCACCAAAAATAATAAACTTGGAATACGACAGTTGTGTTGAAAATATGTTCACATAAATGAGCTATCTCCTATGAACATTCTAGATTTTCTGGCCAAATGACGGGTGTAATGGCCAAATCCATGGCATAGTTTGTTTAAATATGCCCATATTCCACACAACCTTGCATATTGGAAGCACGGACAATGTTCCTGAAGAAAGTTTTCCTTTTCATTGAATAAAAAACTATTTTCCATCTTCCGAGTGTGAAAAATGGATCTTTTTGTGAAGCAGCAACCACAAATATGTTGCAAAACCTGGGAGCTGCATTTTTTGAAAATACTAGATCATGTTATATGCACAAATAACCAATTATTTTCCTCTGAAAAGGTTTTCATCCACCTCTTTTGAAGAACACAAGTTTCTGCCGATTCAGCAGGAAACGGGTCAAATTTGAACTACAGGTGCCTCGTAGTTTGCTCATGATTTTTGGAAAAATCATTTTTAGGTACACAACTACCTACTTCATCAGAGATACACCAAGAGTTTTTCAATATTCAAGCCCTAGCTACGAACGGTCATGCCGGCCGTCTTGACTTTTTCATGAAACCGACTTAGAAAATTCCAGAAAATTTAAAAAACCACAAAATGATGCAAGACCTTCGCGTGGTGTAATTATACATGTCCTAGTATCCCACAAAAATAATCAACTTGGAATACGACAGTTGTGTTTAAAATATGTTCACATAAATGAGCCATCTCCTACGAACATTTTAGGGTTTCGGGCCAAATGATGGGTGTAATGGCCAAATCCATGGCATAGTTTGTTTAAATATGCCCATATTGCACACAAACATGCATATTGGAAGCACGGACAATGTTCCGGAAGAAAGTTTTCCTTTTCATTGAATAAAAAACCTATTTTCCATCTTCCGAGTGTGAAAAATGGCTTTTTTGTGAAGCATCAAGCACAAATATGTTGGAAAACCTGGGAGCTGCATTTTTTGGAAATACTAGATCATGTTATATGCACAAATAACCAATTATTTTCCTCTGAAAAGGTTTTCATCCACCTCTTTTGAAGAACACAAGTTTCTCCCGATTCAGCTGGAAACGAGTCAAATTTGAACTACGTGTGCCTCGTAGTTTGCTCATGATTTTTGGAAAAAATCATTTTTAGGTACACAACTACCTATTTCATCAGAGATACACCAAGAGTTTCTCAATATTCAACCCCTAGCTACGAACGGTCATGCCCGCCGTCTTGACTTTTTCACGAAACCGACTTAGAAAATTCCAGAAATTTTAAAAAACCCCCAAAATGATGCAATACCTTCGTGTGGTTTCATTATATATGTCCTAGTATGCAAAAAAAAATAATAAACTTGGAATACGATAGTTGTGTTGAAAATATGTTCACATAAATGAGCTAACTCCTACGAACACTCTAGGGTTTCGGGCCAAATGACGGGTGTAATGGCCAAATTCATGGCATAGTTTGTTTAAATATGCCCATATTCCACATAAACATGCATATTGGAAGCACAGACAATGTTCCCGAAAAAAGTTTTCCTTTTCATTGAATAAAAAACTATTTTCCATCTTCCGAGTGTGAAAAATGGATCTTTTTGTGAAGCAGCAACCACAAATATGTTGCAAAACCTGGGAGCTGCATTTTTTGAAAATACTAGATCATGTTATATGCACAAATAACCAATTATTTTCCTTTGAAAAGGTTTTCATCCACCTCTTTTGAAGAACACAAGTTTCTGCCGATTCAGCAGGAAACGGGTCAAATTTGAACTACAGGTGCCTCGTAGTTTGCTCATGATTTTTGGAAAAATCATTTTTAGGTACACAACTACCTACTTCATCAGAGATACACCAAGAGTTTTTCAATATTCAAGCCCTAGCTACGAACGGTCATGCCGGCCGTCTTGACTTTTTCATGAAACCGACTTAGAAAATTCCAGAAAATTTAAAAAACCACAAAATGATGCAAGACCTTCGCGTGGTGTAATTATACATGTCCTAGTATCCCAAAAAAATAATAAACTTGGAATACGACAGTTGTGTTTAAAATATGTTCACATAAATGAGCTATCTCCTACGAACATTCTAGGGTTTCGGGCCAAATGACGGGTGTAATGGCCAAATCCATGGCATAGTTTGTTTAAATATGCCCATATTGCACACAAACATGCATATTGGAAGCACGGACAATGTTCCGGAAGAAAGTTTTCCTTTTCATTGAATAAAAAACCTATTTTCCATCTTCCGAGTGTGAAAAATGGCTTTTTTTGTGAAGCATCAAGCACAAATATGTTGGAAAACCTGGGAGCTGCATTTTTTGGAAATACTAGATCATGTTATATGCACAAATAACCAATTATTTTCCTCTGAAAAGGTTTTCATCCACCTCTTTTGAAGAACACAAGTTTCTCCCGATTCAGCTGGAAACGAGTCAAATTTGAACTACATGTGCCTCGTAGTTTGCTCATGATTTTTGGAAAAAATCATTTTTAGGTACACAACTACCTATTTCATCAGAGATACACCAAGAGTTTCTCAATATTCAACCCCTAGCTACGAACGGTCATGCCCGCCGTCTTGACTTTTTAACGAAACCGACTTAGAAAATTCCAGAAATTTTAAAAAAACCCCCAAAATGATGCAATACCTTCGCGTGGTGTCATTATATATGTCCTAGTATGCAAAAAAAAATAATAAACTTGGAATACGATAGTTGTGTTGAAAATATGTTCACATAAATGAGCTAACTCCTACGAACACTCTAGGGTTTCGGGCCAAATGACGGGTGTAATGGCCAAATTCATGGCATAGTTTGTTTAAATATGCCCATATTCCACATAAACATGCATATTGGAAGCACAGACAATGTTCCCGAAAAAAGTTTTCCTTTTCATTGAATAAAAAACTATTTTCCATCTTCCGAGTGTGAAAAATGGATCTTTTTGTGAAGCAGCAACCACAAATATGTTGCAAAACCTGGGAGCTGCATTTTTTGAAAATACTAGATCATGTTATATGCACAAATAACCAATTATTTTCCTCTGAAAAGGTTTTCATCCACCTCTTTTGAAGAACACAAGTTTCTGCCGATTCAGTAGGAAACGGGTCAAATTTGAACTACAGGTGCCTCGTAGTTTGCTCATGATTTTTGGAAAAATCATTTTTAGGTACACAACTACCTACTTCATCAGAGATACACCAAGAGTTTTTCAATATTCAAGCCCTAGCTACGAACGGTCATGCCGGCCGTCTTGACTTTTTCATGAAACCGACTTAGAAAATTCCAGAAAATTTAAAAAACCACAAAATGATGCAAGACCTTCGCGTGGTGTAATTATACATGTCCTAGTATCCCACAAAAATAATAAACTTGGAATACGACAGTTGTGTTTAAAATATGTTCACATAAATGAGCTATCTCCTACGAACATTCTAGGGTTTCGGGCCAAATGACGGGTGTAATGGCCAAATCCATGGCATAGTTTGTTTAAATATGCCCATATTGCACACAAACATGCATATTGGAAGCACGGACAATGTTCCGGAAGAAAGTTTTCCTTTTCACTGAATAAAAAACCTATTTTCCATCTTCCGAGTGTGAAAAATGGCTTTTTTTGTGAAGCATCAAGCACAAATATGTTGGAAAACCTGGGAGCTGCATTTTTTGGAAATACTAGATCATGTTATATGCACAAATAACCAATTATTTTCCTCTGAAAATGTTTTCATCCACCTCTTTTGAAGAACACAAGTTTCTCCCGATTCAGCTGGAAACGAGTCAAATTTGAACTACATGTGCCTCGTAGTTTGCTCATGATTTTTGGAAAAAATCATTTTTAGGTACACAACTACCTATTTCATCAGAGATACACCAAGAGTTTCTCAATATTCAACCCCTAGCTACGAACGGTCATGCCCGCCGTCTTGACTTTTTAACGAAACCGACTTAGAAAATTCCAGAAATTTTAAAAAACCCCCAAAATGATGCAATACCTTCGCGTGGTGTCATTATATATGTCCTAGTATGCAAAAAAAAATAATAAACTTGGAATACGATAGTTGTGTTGAAAATATGTTCACATAAATGAGCTAACTCCTACGAACACTCTAGGGTTTCGGGCCAAATGACGGGTGTAATGGCCAAATTCATGGCATAGTTTGTTTAAATATGCCCATATTCCACATAAACATGCATATTGGAAGCACAGACAATGTTCCCGAAAAAAGTTTTCCTTTTCATTGAATAAAAAACTATTTTCCATCTTCCGAGTGTGAAAAATGGATCTTTTTGTGAAGCAGCAACCACAAATATGTTGCAAAACCTGGGAGCTGCATTTTTTGAAAATACTAGATCATGTTATATGCACAAATAACCAATTATTTTCCTCTGAAAAGGTTTTCATCCACCTCTTTTGAAGAACACAAGTTTCTGCCGATTCAGTAGGAAACGGGTCAAATTTGAACTACAGGTGCCTCGTAGTTTGCTCATGATTTTTGGAAAAATCATTTTTAGGTACACAACTACCTACTTCATCAGAGATACACCAAGAGTTTTTCAATATTCAAGCCCTAGCTACGAACGGTCATGCCGGCCGTCTTGACTTTTTCATGAAACCGACTTAGAAAATTCCAGAAAATTTAAAAAACCACAAAATGATGCAAGACCTTCGCGTGGTGTAATTATACATGTCCTAGTATCCCACAAAAATAATAAACTTGGAATACGACAGTTGTGTTTAAAATATGTTCACATAAATGAGCTATCTCCTACGAACATTCTAGGGTTTCGGGCCAAATGACGGGTGTAATGGCCAAATCCATGGCATAGTTTGTTTAAATATGCCCATATTGCACACAAACATGCATATTGGAAGCACGGACAATGTTCCGGAAGAAAGTTTTCCTTTTCACTGAATAAAAAACCTATTTTCCATCTTCCGAGTGTGAAAAATGGCTTTTTTTGTGAAGCATCAAGCACAAATATGTTGGAAAACCTGGGAGCTGCATTTTTTGGAAATACTAGATCATGTTATATGCACAAATAACCAATTATTTTCCTCTGAAAAGGTTTTCATCCACCTCTTTTGAAGAACACAAGTTTCTCCCGATTCAGCTGGAAACGAGTCAAATTTGAACTACATGTGCCTCGTAGTTTGCTCATGATTTTTGGAAAAAATCATTTTTAGGTACACAACTACCTATTTCATCAGAGATACACCAAGAGTTTCTCAATATTCAACCCCTAGCTACGAACGGTCATGCCCGCCGTCTTGACTTTTTAATGAAACCGACTTAGAAAATTCCAGAAATTTTAAAAAACCCCCAAAATGATGCAATACCTTCGCGTGGTGTCATTATATATGTCCTAGTATGCAACAAAAATAATAAACTTGGAATACGACAGTTGTGTTGAAAATATGTTCACATAAATGAGCTAACTCCTACGAACACTCTAGGGTTTCGGACCAAATGACGGGTGTAATGTCCAAATCCATGGCATAGTTTGTTTAAATATGCCCATATTCCACACAAACATGCATATTGGAAGCACGGACAATGTTCCCAAAGAAAGTTTTCTTTTTCATTGAAAAAAAACACTATTTTCCATGTTCCGAGTGTGAAAAATGGCTTTTTTTGTGAAGCATCAACCACAAATATGTTGCAAAACCTGGGAGCTGCATTTTTTTTGAAAATACTAGACCATGTTATATGCACAAATAACCAATTATTTTCCTTTGAAAAGGTTTTCATCCACCTCTTTTGAAGAACACAAGTTTCTGTAGATTCAGATGGAAACGGGTCAAATTTGAACTACAGGTGCCTCGTAGTTTGCTCATGATATTTGGAAAAAATCATTTTTCGGTACACAACTACCTATTTAATCAGAGATACACCAAGACATTTTCAATATTCAAGCCCTAGCTACGAACGGTCATGCCCGCCGTCTTGACTTTTTCATGAAACCGATTTAGAAAATTCCCCAAAATTTAAAAAACCCCAAAATGATGCAAGACCTTCGCGTGGTGTCATTATACATGTCCTAGTATCCACCAAAAATAATAAACTTGGAATACGACAGTTGTGTTGAAAATATGTTCACATAAATGAGCTATCTCCTACGAACATTCTAGGGTTTCTGGCCAAATGACGGGTGTAATGGCCAAATCCATGGCATAGTTTGTTTAAATATGCCCATATTCCACACAAACATGCATATTGGAAGCACGGACAATGTTCCTGAAGAAAGTTTTCCTTTTCATTGAATAAAAAAATTATTTTCCATCTTTGGAGTGTGAAAAATGGATCTTTTTGTGAAGCTGCAACCACAAATATGTTGCAAAACCTGGGAGCTGCATTTTTTTAAAATACTAGATCATGTTATATGCACAAATAACCAATTATTTTCCTCTGAAAAGGTTTTCATCCACCTCTTTTGAAGAACACAAGTTTCTGCCGATTCAGCTGGAAACTGGTCAAATTTGAACTACAGGTGCCTCGTAGTTTGCTCATGATTTTTGGAAAAAATCATTTTTAGGTACACAACTACCTATTTAATTAGAGATACACCAAGAGTTTTTCAATATTCAAGCCCTAGCTACGAACGGTCATGCCGGCCGTCTTGACTTTTTCATGAAACCGACTTAGAAAATTCCAGAAAATTTAAAAAACCACAAAATGATGCAAGACCTTCGCGTGGTGTCATTATACATGTCCTAGTATCCACCAAAAATAATAAACTTGGAATACGACAGTTGTGTTTAAAATATGTTCACATAAATGAGCTATCTCCTACGAACATTCTAGGGTTTCGGGCCAAATGACGGGTGTAATGGCCAAATCCATGCCATAGTTTGTTTAAATATGCCCATATTGCACACAAACATGCATATTGGAAGCACGGACAATGTTCCGGAAGAAAGTTTTCCTTTTCATTGAATAAAAAAACTATTTTCCATCTTTCGAGTGTGAAAAATGGCTTTTTTTGTGAAGCATCAAGCACAAATATGTTGGAAAACCTGGGAGCTGCATTTTTTGGAAATACTAGACCATGTTATATGCACAAATAACCAATTATTTTCCTCTGAAAAGGTTTTCATCCACCGCTTTTGAAGAACACAAGTTTCTGCTGATTCAGCTGGAAAGGAGTCAAATTGGAACTACATGTGCCTCGTAGTTTGCTCATGATTTTTGGAAAAAATCATTTTTAGGTACACAACTACCTATTTCATCAGAGATACACCAAGAGTTTCTCAATATTCAAGCCCTAGCTACGAACGGTCTTGCCCGCCGTCTTGACTTTTTCACGAAACCGACTTAGAAAATTCCAGAAATTTTTAAAAACCCCAAAATGATGCAAGACCTTCGCGTGGTGTCATTATATATGTCCTAGTATGCACCAAAAACAATAAACTTGGAATACGACAGTTGTGTTGAAAATATGTTCACATAAATGAGCTAACTCCTACGAACACTCTAGGGTTTCGGGCCAAATGACGGGTGTAATGGCCAAATTCATGGCATAGTTTGTTTAAATATGCCCATATCCACATAAAAATGCATATTGGAAGCACGGACAATGTTCCCGAAGAAAGTTTTCCTTTTCATTGAATAAAAAAACCATTTTCCATCTTCCGAGTGTGAAAATGGCTTTTTTTGTGAAGCATCAAGCACAAATATGTTGGAAAACCTGGGAGCTGCATTTTTTGGAAATACTAGACCATGTTATATGCACAAATAATCAATTATTTTCCTCTGAAAAGGTTTTCATCCACCTCTTTTGAAGAACACAAGTTTCTGCCGATTCAGCTGGAAACGGGTCAAATTTGAACTACTGGTCCCTCGTAGTTTGCTCATGATTTTTGGAAAAAATCATTTTTAGGTACACAACTACCTGTTTAATCAGAGATACACCAAGAGTTTTTCAATATTCAAGCCCTAGCTACGAACGGTCATTCCCGCCGTCTTGACTTTTTCATGAAACCGACTTAGAAAATTCCAGAAAATCTAAAAAACCCCAAAATGATGCAAGACATTCGCGTGGTGTCATTATATATGTCCTAGTATACACCAAAAATAATAAACTTGGAATACGACAGTTGTCTTGAAAATACGTTCATATAAATGAGCTCTCTCCTACGAACATTCTACGTTTTCGACCAAATGATGGGTGTAATGGCCAAATCCATGGCATAGTTTGTTTAAATATGCCCATATTCCACACAAACATGCATATTGGAAGCACGGACAATGTTCCCGAAGAAAGTTTTCTTTTTCATTGAATAAAAAAACTATTTTCCATGTTCCGAGTGCGAAAAATGGCTTTTTTTGTGAAGCATCAACCACAAATATGTTGCAAAACCTAGGAGCTGCATTTTTTTGAAAATACTAGACCATGTTATATGCACAAATAACCAATTATTTTCCTCTGAAAAGGTTTTCATCCACCTCTTTTAAAGAGCAGAAGTTTCTGCCGATTCAGATGGAAACGGGTCAAATTTGAACTACAGGTGCCTCGTAGTTTGCTCATAATATTTGGAAAAAATCATTTTTAGGTACACAACTACCTATTTAATCAGAGATACACCAATAACTTTTCAATATTCAAGCCCTAGCTACGAACGGTCATGCCCGGCGTCTTGACTTTTTCATGAAACCGACTTAGAAAATTGTAGAAAATTTAAAAAACCCCAAAATGACGCAAGACCTTCGCGTGGTGTCATTATACATGTCCTAGTATCTACCAAAAATAATAAACTTGGAATACGACAGTTGTGTTGAAAATATGTTCACATAAATGAGCTATCTCCTACGAACATTCTAGGGTTTCGGACCAAATGACGGGTGTAATGTCCAAATCCATGGCATAGTTTGTTTAAATATGCCCATATTCCACACAAACATGCATATTGGAAGCACGGACAATGTTCCCGAAGAAAGTTTTCTTTTTCATTGAATAAAAAAACTATTTTCCATGTTCCGAGTGTGAAAAATGGCTTTTTTTGTGAAGCATCAACCACAAATATGTTGCAAAACCTAGGAGCTGCATTTTTTTTGAAAATACTAGACCATGTTATATGCACAAATAACCAATTATTTTCCTCTGAAAAGGTTTTCATCTACCTCTTTTGAAGAGCACAAGTTTCTGCCGATTCAGATGGAAACGGGTCAAATTTGAACTACAGGTGCCTCGTAGTTTGCGCATGATATTTGGAAAAAATCATTTTTAGGTACACAACTACCTATTTAATCAGAGATACACCAAGACCTTTTCAATATTCAAGCCCTAGCTACGAACGGTCATGCCCGCCGTCTTGACTTTTTCATGAAACCGACTTAGAAAATTCCAGAAAATTTAAAAAACCGCAAAATGATGCAAGACCTTCGCGTGGTGTCATTATACATGTCCTAGTATCTACCAAAAATAATAAACTTGGAATACGACAGTTGTGTTGAAAATATGTTCACATAAATGAGCTATCTCCTACGAACATTCTAGGGTTTCTGGCCAAATGACGGGTGTAATGGCCAAATCCATGGCATAGTTTGTTTAAATATGCCCATATTGCACACAAACATGCATATTGGAAGCACGGACAATGTTTCGGAAGAAAGTTTTCCTTTTCATTGAATAAAAAAACTATTTTCCATCTCCCGAGTGTGAAAAATGTCTTTTTTTGTGAAGCATCAACCACAAATATGTTGCAAAACCTGGGAGCTGCATTTTTTGGAAATATTAGACCATGTTATATGCACAAATAACCAATTATTTTCCTCTGAAAAGGTTTTCATCCACCTCTTTTGAAGAACACAAGTTTCTGCCGATTCAGAAACGAGACAAATTTGAACTACATGTGCCTCGTAGTTTGCTCATGATTTTTGGAAAAAATCATTTTTAGGTACACAACTACCTATTTCATCAGAGATACACCAAGAGTTTCTCAATATTCAAGCCCTAGGTACGAACGGTCATGCCCGCCGTCTTGACTTTTTCACGAAACCGACTTAGAAAATTCCAGAAATTTTAAAAAACCCCAAAACGATGGAAGACCTTCGCGTGGTGTCATTATATATGTCCTAGTATGCACCAAAAATAATAAACTTGGAATACGACGGTTGTGTTGAAAATATGTTCACATAAATGAGCTAACTCCTAGGAACACTCTAGGGTTTCGGGCCAAATGACGGGTGTAATGGCCAAATTCATGGCATAGTTTGTTTAAATATGCCCATATTCCACATAAACATGCATATTGGAAGCATAGACAATGTTCCCGAAGAAAGTTTTCCTTTTCATTGAATAAAAAAACCATTTTCCATCTTCCGAGTGTGAAAAATGGCTTTTTTTGTGAAGCATCAACCACAAATATGTTGCAAAACCTAGGAGCTGCATTTTTTGGAAATACTAGACCATGTTATATGCACAAATAATCAATTATTTTCCTCTGATAAGGTTTTCATCCACCTCTTTTGAAGAACACAAGTTTCTGCCGATTCAGCTGGAAACGGGTCAAATTTGAACTACTGGTCCCTCGTAGTTTGCTCATGATTTTTGGAAAAAATCATTTTTAGGTACACAACTACTTGTTTAATCAGAGATACACCAAGATTTTTTCAATATTCAAGCCCTAGCTACGAACGGTCATGCCCACCGTCTTGTCTTTTTCATGAAACCGACTTAGAAAATCAAAAAAAACCCCCAAAATGATGCAAGACCTTCGCGTGGTGTCATTATACATGTCCTAGTATCCACCAAAAATAATAAACTTGGAATACGACAGTTGTGTTTAAAATATGTTCACATAAATGAGCTATCTCCTACGAACATTCTAGGGTTTCGGGCCAAATGACGGGTGTAATGGCCAAATCCATGGCATAGTTTGTTTAAATATGCCCATATTGCACACAAACATGCATATTGGAAGCACGAACAATGTTCCGGAAGAAAGTTTTCCTTTTCATTGAATAAAAAAACTATTTTCCATCTTCCGAGTGTGAAAAATGGCTTTTTTTGTGAAGCATCAAGCACAAATATGTTGGAAAACCTGGGAGCTGCATTTTTTGGAAATACTAGACCATGTTATATGCACAAATAACCAATTATTTTCCTCTGAAAAGGTTTTCATCCACCTCTTTTGAAGAACACAAGTTTCTGCCGATTCAGCTGGAAACGAGTCAAATTTGAACTACATGTGCCTCGTAGTTTGCTCATGATTTTTGGAAAAAATCATTTTTAGGTACACAACTACCTATTTCATCAGAGATACACTAAGAGTTTCTCAATATTCAAGCCCTAGCTACGAACGGTCATGCCCGCCGTCTTGACTTTTTCACGAAACCGACTTAGAAAATTCCAGAAATTTTAAAAAACCCCAAAATGATGCAAGTCCTTCGCGTGGTGTCATTATATATGTCCTAGTATGCACCAAAAATAATAAACTTGGAATACGACAGTTGTGTTGAAAATATGTTCACATAAATGAGCTAACTCCTACGAACACTCTAGGGTTTCGGGCCAAATGACGGGTGTAATGGCCAAATCCATGGCATAGTTTGTTTAAATATGCCCATATTGCACACAAACATGCATATTGGAAGCATGGACAATGTTTCGGAAGAAAGTTTTCCTTTTCATTGAATAAAAAAACTATTTTCCATCTTCCGAGTGTGAAAAATGTCTTTTTTTGTGAAGCATCAACCACAAATATGTTGCAAAACCTGGGAGCTGCATTTTTTGGAAATATTAGACCATGTTATATGCACAAATAACCAATTATTTTCCTCTGAAAAGGTTTTCATCCACCTCTTTTGAAGAACACAAGTTTCTGCCGATTCAGAAACGAGACAAATTTGAACTACATGTGCCTCGTAGTTTGCTCATGATTTTTGGAAAAAATCATTTTTAGGTACACAACTACCTATTTCATCAGAGATACACCAAGAGTTTCTCAATATTCAAGCCCTAGGTACGAACGGTCATGCCCGCCGTCTTGACTTTTTCACGAAACCGACTTAGAAAATTCCAGAAATTTTAAAAAACCCCAAAACGATGGAAGACCTTCGCGTGGTGTCATTATATATGTCCTAGTATGCACCAAAAATAATAAACTTGGAATACGACGGTTGTGTTGAAAATATGTTCACATAAATGAGCTAACTCCTAGGAACACTCTAGGGTTTCGGGCCAAATGACGGGTGTAATGGCCAAATTCATGGCATAGTTTGTTTAAATATGCCCATATTCCACATAAACATGCATATTGGAAGCATAGACAATGTTCCCGAAGAAAGTTTTCCTTTTCATTGAATAAAAAAACCATTTTCCATCTTCCGAGTGTGAAAAATGGCTTTTTTTGTGAAGCATCAACCACAAATATGTTGCAAAACCTAGGAGCTGCATTTTTTGGAAATACTAGACCATGTTATATGCACAAATAATCAATTATTTTCCTCTGATAAGGTTTTCATCCACCTCTTTTGAAGAACACAAGTTTCTGCCGATTCAGCTGGAAACGGGTCAAATTTGAACTACTGGTCCCTCGTAGTTTGCTCATGATTTTTGGAAAAAATCATTTTTAGGTACACAACTACTTGTTTAATCAGAGATACACCAAGATTTTTTCAATATTCAAGCCCTAGCTACGAACGGTCATGCCCACCGTCTTGTCTTTTTCATGAAACCGACTTAGAAAATCAAAAAAACCCCCAAAATGATGCAAGACCTTCGCGTGGTGTCATTATACATGTCCTAGTATCCACCAAAAATAATAAACTTGGAATACGACAGTTGTGTTTAAAATATGTTCACATAAATGAGCTATCTCCTACGAACATTCTAGGGTTTCGGGCCAAATGACGGGTGTAATGGCCAAATCCATGGCATAGTTTGTTTAAATATGCCCATATTGCACACAAACATGCATATTGGAAGCACGAACAATGTTCCGGAAGAAAGTTTTCCTTTTCATTGAATAAAAAAACTATTTTCCATCTTCCGAGTGTGAAAAATGGCTTTTTTTGTGAAGCATCAAGCACAAATATGTTGGAAAACCTGGGAGCTGCATTTTTTGGAAATACTAGACCATGTTATATGCACAAATAACCAATTATTTTCCTCTGAAAAGGTTTTCATCCACCTCTTTTGAAGAACACAAGTTTCTTCCGATTCAGCTGGAAACGAGTCAAATTTGAACTACATGTGCCTCGTAGTTTGCTCATGATTTTTGGAAAAAATCATTTTTAGGTACACAACTACCTATTTCATCAGAGATACACTAAGAGTTTCTCAATATTCAAGCCCTAGCTACGAACGGTCATGCCCGCCGTCTTGACTTTTTCACGAAACCGACTTAGAAAATTCCAGAAATTTTAAAAAACCCCAAAATGATGCAAGTCCTTCGCGTGGTGTCATTATATATGTCCTAGTATGCACCAAAAATAATAAACTTGGAATACGACAGTTGTGTTGAAAATATGTTCACATAAATGAGCTAACTCCTACGAACACTCTAGGGTTTCGGGCCAAATGACGGGTGTAATGCCCAAATTCATGGCATAGTTTGTTTAAATATGCCCATATTCCACATATACATGCATATTGGAAGCACGGCTAATGTTCCCGAAGAAAGTTTTCCTTTTCATTGAATAAAAAAACCATTTTCCATCTTCCGAGTGTGAAAAATGGCTTTTTTTGTGAAGCATCAACCACAAATATGTTGCAAAACCTGGGAGCTGCATTTTTTGGAAATACTAGACCATGTTATATGCACAAATAATCAATTATTTTCCTCTGAAAAGATTTTCATCCACCTCTTTTGAAGAACACAACTTTCTGCCGATTCAGCTGGAAACGGGTCAAATTTGAACTACTGGTCCCTCGTAGTTTGCTCATGATTTTTGGAAAAAATCATTTTTAGGTACACAACTACCTGATTAATCAGAGATACACCAAGAGTTTTTCAATATTCAAGCCCTAGCTACGAACGGTCATGCCCGCCGTCTTGACTTTTTCATGAAACCGACTTAGAAAATTCTAGAAAATCTAAAAAACCCCAAAATGAGGCAAGACCTTCGCGTGGTGTCATTATATATGTCCTAGTATACACCAAAAATAATAAACTTGGAATACGACAGTTGTCTTGAAAATACGTTCATATAAATGAGCTCTCTCCTACGAACATTCTAGGTTTTCAGACCAAATGACGGGTGTAATGGCCAAATCCATGGCATAGTTTGTTTAAATATGCCCATATTCCACACAAACATGCATATTAGAAGCACGGACAATGTTCCCGAAGAAAGTTTTCTTTTTCATTGAATAAAAAAACTATTTTCCATGTTCCGAGTGTGAAAAATGGCTTGTTTTGTGAAGCATCAACCACAAATATGTTGCAAAACCTAGGAGCTGCATTTTTTTTTGAAAATAATAGACCATGTTATATGCACAAATAACCAATTATTTTCCTCTGAAAAGGTTTTCATCCACCTCTTTTGAAGAACACAAGTTTCTGCCGATTCAGCTGGAAACGGGTCAAATTTGAACTACAGGTGCCTCGTAGTTTGCTCATGATTTTTGGAAAAATCATTTTTAGGTACACAACTACCTATTTCATTAGAGATACACCAAGAGTTTTTCAATATTCAAGCCCTAGCTACGAACGGTCATGCCGACCGTCTTGACTTTTTCATGAAACCGACTTAGAAAATTCCAGAAAATTTAAAAAACCACAAAATGATCATGCAAGACCTTCGCGTGGTGTCATTATACATGTCCTAGTATCCACCAAAAATAATAAACTTGGAATACGACAGTTGTGTTTAAAATATGGTCACATAAATGAGCTATCTCCTACGAACATTCTAAGGTTTCGGGCCAAATGACGGGTGTAATGGCCAAATCCATGGCATAGTTTGTTTAAATATGCCCATATTGCACACAAACATGCATATTGGAAGCACGAACAATGTTCCGGAAGAAAGTTTTCCTTTTCATTGAATAAATAACTATTTTCCATCTTCCGAGTGTGAAAAATGGCTTTTTTTGTGAAGCATCAAGCACAAATATGTTGGAAAACCTGGAAGCTGCATTTTTTGGAAATACTAGACTGTGTTATATGCACAAATAACCAATTATTTTCCTCTGAAAAGGTTTTCATCCACCTCTTTTGAAGAACACAAGTTTTCTGCCGATTCAGGTGAAAACGAGTCAAATTTGAACTACATGTGCCTCGTAGTTTGCTCATGATTTTTGGAAAAAATCATTTTTAGGTACACAACTACCTATTTTATCAGAGATACACCAAGAGTTTCTCAATATTCAAGCCCTAGCTACGAACGGTCATGCCCGCCGTCTTGACTTTTTCACGAAACCGACTTAGAAAATTCCAGAAATTTTAAAAAACCCCAAAATGATGCAAGACCTTCGCGTGGTGTCATTATATATGTCCTAGTATGCACCAAAAATAATAAACTTGGAATACGACAGTTGTGTTGAAAATATGTTCACATAAATGAGCTAACTCCTACGAACACTCTAGGGTTTCGGGCCAAATGACGGGTGTAATGGCCAAATTCATGGCATAGTTTGTTTAAATATGCCCATATTCCACATATACATGCATATTGGAAGCACGGCCAATGTTCCCGAAGAAAGTTTTCCTTTTCATTGAATAAAAAAACCATTTTCCATCTTCCAAGTGTGAAAAATGGCTTTTTTTGTGAAGCATCAACCACAAATATGTTGCAAAACCTGGGAGCTGCATTTTTTGGAAATACTAGACCATGTTATATGCACAAATAATCAATTATTTTCCTCTGAAAAGGTTTTCATCCACCTCTTTTGAAGAATACAAGTTTCTGCCGATTCAGCTGGAAACGGGTCAAATTTGAACTACTGGTGCCTCGTAGTTGAAGGGGAACGTAGCATAGAAAACAAAAATTTTCCTACACGCGATAAACCCAAATGGCCAAGATCTAATCTATGAGATGAAAGGCAACGGGGAGAAAGAGAGTCTTGAGATAACATACCCTCGAAGACTCAAAGTGGTACGAGAAAAGATCTCGTGGTTGGCGTAGTCGTTCTCACGCCGATCCCGAGCGAGAAGAAGAGCACCGCAATCCGGCGGCACCTCCGTAATCGGTCACACGTTCAGCTCGATGAAGACTTCCGTTCCCTCGTTCCAGCGGGTTGCGGAAGTGGAAGATCCCTCCGGAATTCCAGCAGCACGACGGTGTGGTGGTGGTGAAGAATCCCACGGTCAGGGCTTCGCCAAGCCGGAGACCATGGAATGGAGCAGCGGATGGAAGGGAAAATGTGTGAGCAAGTGTGTGTGGAAGAGAGAGCCCTCACCCTCCTTTTATAGGGGAGGGGGAGGCAGCCCAAGGGGGGGGTGCGGCCAGCCATGGGTGCCCCCACCCCTTCCTCTCTTCATGTGAGTGGAAGCTCCACTCAAACCCACTCAAATTTCCCTTAATTTCCCACTTGGAAAATCCAAAGGTTTTTCTTTAATAAATAAATAAAACATTTTTTATTTCTTTATTTATATTTGTTAATTCCATTAACAAACATTTGCATGTAGCACCTCGAACCATTTGTTAATTCTATTAACAACCGTTCGACGAAAAACCCCTTGAACTATTTCAATTTTCCCCGAAACTATTCCGGAGCTGCCCAAAATATTCTTCGGTATTCCGTATCTTCTCTAAACGCTTCATCGAACCTTAAGTGTGTCTCCCTACGGTTCGTGAATATTATAGACATGATCGAGACTCCTCTCCGATCAATAATCAACAGCGGGGTCTGGAAAACCGTGATGACTCCTATATATTCAACGATGACTCTCGTGATCGTGTGAACCTTTCAACGTCGTAACGATTTCCCTTTGTCTCGCGATATATTACTTGTCCGAGATCCGATCATCGGTATCCACTATACTTTGTTCGATCTCGTTATCCGACAAGTACTCTTTTCTCGTTCCCGTGATATAACATCCTAGTGATCAAATCACTTGCTTGCAAGCGGTGTTGATGTGATATCACCGAGAGGGCCCTGAGTATATCTATCCGTCATATTGGATGGACAAATCCCATTCTCGATCCATGAGCTTCAACCAATACTTTCCGAATATCCAATGCCACCTTTATAGTCACCCTTTTACGGTGTGATGTTTGATGTCATCAAAGTATTCTTTCGGTATTAGTGATTAACATGATCTCATGGTCTAAGGAATAATGTTACTCCGAATGTAAGACATAACAACAAAACTAAATGACTTGATCGTATTGTTATACTTAGTTTAGGGTTTAAGTTCATCATGTCATTCTCCTAATGACATGACCCCGTTATCAACAACATCCAATGTTCATGATCAGGAAACCTTGATCATCTATTTAATCAACGGGCTAGTTAAAAGAGAGGCTTCACTAGGAACGTTGGTTTGTTTATTAATCACACATGTATCAACGTTTCCGGTTAATACAATTCTAGCATGAGAAATAAACATCTATCACAAACAAGGAATAACATAATAAACACTTTATTATTGCCTCTCGGGCATATTCCCTTCAGTCTCCCACTTGCACTAGGGGCAATAATCTATATTACATAGTGATGAATCTAACACCCATGGAGTTCTGGTGTTGATCATGTTTTGTCCTTGAGAGAGTTTTAGTCAACGGATCTGCCACATTCAGATCCGTATGTACTTTGCAAATCTTCACATCACCATCTGCGACATGCTCACGGATGGAGTGAAAACGACGCTTGATATGCTTGGAATTCTTGTGAGACCTTGGTTCCTTAGCATTGGCTATGGCACCATTGTTGTCACAATAGACAACCATTGGATCCAACGCACTTGGAACCACGCCTAGTTCGGATATGAACTCCTTCATCCAAACTGCTTCCTGTGTTGCCTCCGAGGCAGCAACATATTCCGCTTCTGTTGATGATCCCGCCACCACGGATTGCTTGGAACTCCTCCAGCTTACAGCTCCTCCATTCATAATAAATACGTACCCGGACTGAGACTTAGAGTCATCCGGATCAGTGTCGAAGCTAGCATCGACGTAACATCTTGCGACGAGCTCTTCTTCACCGCCATATACGAGAAACATGTCCTTAGTTCTTCTTAAGTACTTTAGGATATTCTTGACCGCAGTCCAGTGTTCCAAACCTGGATTGGATTGGTACCTACTAGTCAAACTAATAGCATGTGCCACATCCGGTCTTGTACATAGCATAGCATACATGATAGAACCTATGGCTGAAGCATAGGGAGTCTTATCCATCTTTTCTCTATCTTCTGCTGTAGCTGGACATTGAGTCTTACTCAACGTCTTGCCTTGCAACATAGGTAGGAACCCTTTCCTACTATCTTCCATTCTGAACTTCTTCAAAATCTTGTCAAGGTATGTACTTTGCGAAAGTCCAATTAAGCGTCTTGATCTATCCCTGTAGATTTTGATGCCCAATATATAAGCTGCTTCACCGAGGTCTTTCATCGAAAAACTATTGTTCAAATAACCTTTTACGCTTTCTAAAAGTTCTATATCATTTCCAATCAACAATATGTCATCCACATATAGTACCAGAAATGCTACAGAGCTCCCACTCACTTTCTTGTAAATACAAGCTTCTCCGTATGTTTGGACAAATCCAAAACCTTTGATCACCTTATCAAAACGGAGGTTCCAACTTCGGGATGCTTGCTTCAGTCCATAAATGGAACGTTGAAGCTTACACACCTTGTCAGCATCCTTAGGATCAACAAAACCTTTGGGTTGCATCATATACAACTCTTCCTCAATGTCACCATTAAGGAACGCCGTTTTGACATCCATCTGCCATATTTCATAATCGAAAAATGCAGCAACTGCTAACATAATCCTAACTGACTTAAGCATCGCTACTGGTGAGAAAGTCTCATCATAGTCAACTCCTTGAATTTGTCGGAAACCTTTTGCGACAAGTCGAGCTTTATAGACGGTCACATTACCATCAGCATCAGTTTTCTTTTTAAAGATCCATTTGTTCTCAACGGCCTTGCGGTCATTGGGTAAATCCACCAAAGTCCAAACTTGGTTTTCGTACATGGATCCTATTTCGGATTTCATGGCTTCAAGCCATTTGTTGGAATCTGGGCTCATCATCGCTTCCTCATATGTCGCAGGGTCATCACCTCCATCTACCATGAAGTTTAATACGGGATCTCCGTATAGTTCAGGAGCTGCACGCTCCCTAGTTGACCTGCGAGGTGCGGTAGTTTCCTCTATTGGAGTTTCATGATCTTGATCATTAACTCTCTCTTCATCTGACGGGGTCGGCCCCGGAACAACTTCCGGTGCTGCGCTACTCGCCATTCCAAGAAGAGAAGGTTCAATAACCTCGTCGAGTTCTACCTTCCTACTATTCACACCTTCCGAGAGAAACTCCTTCTCCAAAAAGGATCCATTCTTGGCAACAAAAATCTTGCCTTCGGATCTGTGATAGAAGGTGTACCCTATTGTTTCTTTAGGGTATCCTATGAAGACGCATTTTTCCGCTTTGGGTTCGAGTTTATCAGGTTGAAGCTTCTTCACATAAACATCGCATCCCCAAACTTTTAGAAATGACAGCTTAGGTTTGTTTCCAAACCATAATTCATACGGTGTCGTTTCAACGGATTTAGATGGTGCCCTATTTAAAGTGAATGCAGCGGTCTCTAGTGCATAACCCCAAAACGATAGTGGCAAATCTGTAAGAGACATCATAGACCGAACCATATCTAATAAAGTACGATTACGACGTTCGGAAACACCATTTCGCTGTGGTGTTCCGGCAAGTGTGAGTTGTGAAACTATTCCACATTGTTTCATATGCATGCCAAACTCGTAACTTAGATATTCACCTCCACGATCAGATCGTAGAAATTTAATCTTTCTGTTACGATGATTTTCAACTTCACACTGAAATTCTTTGAACTTTTCAAACGTTTCAGATTTGTGTTTCATTAAGTAAATATACCCATATCTACTCAAATCATCTGTGAAAGTGACAAAATAACGATATCCACCGCGCGCCGATACACTCATTGGTCCACATACATCAGTATGTATGATTTCCAGTAAGTCTGTCGCCCGTTCCATAGATCCAGAAAACGGGGTTCTAGTCATCTTGCCCATAAGGCATGGTTCACATGTTTCAAATGATTCATAATCAAGTGATTCTAAGAGTCCATCAGAATGGAGCTTCTTCATGCGTTTAACACCAATATGACCTAAGCGGCAATGCCACAAATAAGTAGCAATATCATCATTTAACTTAATTCTTTTGGCATTCACATTATGAATATGTGTATCAACATTATCAAGATTCAAAAGAAATAAACCATTCTTCTCAGGTGCATGACCATAAAAGATATTATTCATATAAATCGAACAACCATTGTTCTCGGACTTAAAGGAATAACCGTCCCGCATTAAGCAAGATCCAGAAACGATATTCATGCTTAATGCGGGCACCAAATAACATTTATTTAGGTTTATAACTAATCCCGATGGTAGACGTAGAGGTAGCGTCCCGACGGCGATCACATCAACTCTTGATCCATTGCCGACGCGCATCGTCACCTCATCCTTTGCTAGTGGTCGCTTGTTCTGCAGCTCCTGTTTCGAGTTACATATGTGAGCAACCGAACCAGTATCAAATACCCAGGTGCTACTGCGAGTACTAGTAAGGTACACATCAATAACAAGTATATCATATATACCTTTGTTCACTTTGCCGGCCTTCTTATCTGCCAGATACTTGGGGCAATTGCGCTTCCAGTGGCCAGTACCCTTGCAATAGAAACACTCAGTCTCAGACTTAGGGCCATGCCTGTTTCTCTTCTCAGCAGTAGCAACAGATTTGCCACCCTTCTTGAAGTTTACCCTTGGCTTGCCTTTCTTGCCTTTCTTGAAACTAGTGGTCTTATTGATCATCAACACTTGATGTTCTTTCTTGATCTCCACTTCAGCAGTTTTAAGCATCGAGAGAAGCTCAGGAAGAGACTTCTTCATGCTCTGCATATTATAGTTCATCACGAAGTTCTTGTAACTAGGTGGCAGAGATTGGAGAACACGATGTATCCCTAGCTCAATGGGAATCGATATTCCCAAGGCTATGAGCTTATCAGCGTACGCAGACATTTTGAGTACGTGCTCACTAACGGAGCTGTTCTCTTCCATCATGCAGCTAAAGAACTTTTCTGAAGCGTCATAACTCTCAACTGCGGCATGGGTATCGAAAATCATTTTCAATTCTCCCATTGTGGCATAAGCAGTGCTGTTCTCGAAACGTTTTCGCAGCTCTGGCTCTAATCCATAGAGGATGCCGCAGTGAACTATACTGTGGTCTTCTTGTTGAGTCAGATAAACATTTTTATCCTCATCAGAAGCATCATCAGCGGGTTGGTCACCTAGAGGTGCATCAAGCACATAGAGCTTCTTGCAAGCGGTGAGGAGAATCCTCAGGTTAAGTGCCCAGTTGGTAAAGTTGCTACCATTGTTCGCTAATTTCTCTTTCTCCATGAACATATTGAAATTGAAGGTAGGTGGTGCCATGATCTACAACATATTTGCAAAGACTATTTAGACTATGTTTATGATAAATTAAGTTCAAGTTAATTCTAAAATTATCCCATGAACTCTCACTCAAAAACAACATCCCTCTTAGTTGTCTTTAGTGATTACACGAACCAAATTCACTACACCGAAACCGATCATCACGTGAGACGGTGTAGTTGCAAAGGCGAACATCAACATGTTCATCATATCATTCATATGACTCATGCTTTACCTTTCGGTTACGTGTTCCGAGGCCATGTCTGTACATGCTAGGCTCGCCAAGTAGAACCATTGATATTAAGTGAGAGGGATCATCTTATAATGCTACCGTCGCGATCTAAGCAAAATAAGATGCATAAAAGGATAAACATCACATGCATGGATAATGTGATATGATATGGTCCTTCTTGCACTTGATCTCCATCTTGTGCATCATGGTATGATCTCCATCATCCTACCGGCGTGGCACCAAGGTCCGTGGCACCTTCATCTTGATTGTCCATTACAACATATCACATGGATATGACATACAGCACGCAGGCCATAAAATAAGACAACCATATGGCTCCAGCCGGTATGTCAATAATTTACAAAAGATATCATCTCATACATAACGTTTGTAACATTGACCATATCACATCACATGCCCTGCAAAAACAAGTTAGACGCCTCTAATTTATTTTTGCATATTTTACGTGGCTTTGGGCTTACGAGGATAGAACCGTTCATATCTACGTATAAAAAAACCACAACGTTGATAAAATATATTTTTGAACAACCCTTTGTAGATTAGATCTTAACTATAGTAGGAGAAACCGACACCCGCAAGCCACTTATGCAATTCAAGTTGCATGTCAGTTGTGGAACAAGTCTCATGTACGTGGACATGTAAAGTTAGTCCGGGCCGCTTCATCCTACTATGCCACTAAGATCATAAAATACTCAAAGAGACAAAAACATGATCATCAACGCCCACATACTCCTATGTGTTCTACCCGTACAATTCATCTACGCATAGATCCGGCTCTGATACCACTGAAGGGGAACGTAGCATAGAAAACAAAAAATTTCCTACACGCGATAAACCCAAATGGCCAAGATCTAATCTATGAGATGAAAGGCAACGGGGAGAAAGAGAGTCTTGAGATAACATACCCTCGAAGACTCAAAGTGGTACGAGAAAAGATCTCGTGGTTGGCGTAGTCGTTCTCACGCCGATCCCGAGCGAGAAGAAGAGCACCGCAATCCGGCGGCACCTCCGTAATCGGTCACACGTTCAGCTCGATGAAGACTTCCGTTCCCTCGTTCCAGCGGGTTGCGGAAGTGGAAGATCCCTCCGGAATTCCAGCAGCACGACGGCGTGGTGGTGGTGAAGAATCCCACGGTCAGGGCTTCGCCAAGCCGGAGACCATGGAATGGAGCAGCGGATGGAAGGGAAAATGTGTGAGCAAGTGTGTGTGGAAGAGAGAGCCCTCACCCTCCTTTTATAGGGGAGGGGGAGGCAGCCCAAGGGGGGGGTGCGGCCAGCCATGGGTGCCCCCACCCCTTCCTCTCTTCATGTGAGTGGAAGCTCCACTCAAACCCACTCAAATTTCCCTTAATTTCCCACTTGGAAAATCCAAAGGTTTTTCTTTAATAAATAAATAAAACATTTTTATTTCTTTATTTATATTTGTTAATTCCATTAACAAACATTTGCATGTAGCACCTCGAACCATCTGTTAATTCTATTAACAACCGTTCGACGAAAAACCCCTTGAACTATTTCAATTTTCCCCGAAACTATTCCGGAGCTGCCCAAAATATTCTTCGGTATTCCGTATCTTCTCTAAACGCTTCATCGAACCTTAAGTGTGTCTCCCTACGGTTCGTGAATATTATAGACATGATCGAGACTCCTCTCCGATCAATAATCAACAGCGGGGTCTGGAAAACCGTGATGACTCCTATATATTCAACGATGACTCTCGTGATCGTGTGAACCTTTCAACGTCGTAACGATTTCCCTTTGTCTCGCGATATATTACTTGTCCGAGATCCGATCATCGGTATCCACTATACTTTGTTCGATCTCGTTATCCGACAAGTACTCTTTTCTCGTTCCCGTGATATAACATCCTAGTGATCAAATCACTTGCTTGCAAGCGGTGTTGATGTGATATCACCGAGAGGGCCCTGAGTATATCTATCCGTCATATTGGATGGACAAATCCCATTCTCGATCCATGAGCTTCAACCAATACTTTCCGAATATCCAATGCCACCTTTATAGTCACCCTTTTACGGTGTGATGTTTGATGTCATCAAAGTATTCTTTCGGTATTAGTGATTAACATGATCTCATGGTCTAAGGAATAATGTTACTCCGAATGTAAGACATAACAACAAAACTAAATGACTTGATCGTATTGTTATACTTAGTTTAGGGTTTAAGTTCATCATGTCATTCTCCTAATGACATGACCCCGTTATCAACAACATCCAATGTTCATGATCAGGAAACCTTGATCATCTATTTAATCAACGGGCTAGTTAAAAGAGAGGCTTCACTAGGAACGTTGGTTTGTTTATTAATCACACATGTATCAACGTTTCCGGTTAATACAATTCTAGCATGAGAAATAAACATCTATCACAAACAAGGAATAACATAATAAACACTTTATTATTGCCTCTCGGGCATATTCCCTTCAGTAGTTTGCTCATGATTTTTGGAAAAATCATTTTTAGGTACACAACTACCTATTTCATTAGAGATACACCAAGAGTTTTTCAATATTCAAGCCCTAGCTACGAACGGTCATGCCGACCGTCTTGACTTTTTCATGAAACCGACTTAGAAAGTTCCAGAAAATTTAAAAAACCACAAAATGATCATGCAAGACCTTCGCGTGGTGTCATTATACATGTCCTAGTATCCACCAAAAATAATAAACTTGGAATACGACAGTTGTGTTTAAAATATGTTCACATAAATGAGCTATCTCCTACGAACATTCTAAGGTTTCGGGCCAAATGACGGGTGTAATGGCCAAATCCATGGCATAGTTTGTTTAAATATGCCCATATTGCACACAAACATGCATATTGGAAGCACGAACAATGTTCCGGAAGAAAGTTTTCCTTTTCATTGAATAAAAAAACTATTTTCCATCTTCCGAGTGTGAAAAATGGCTTTTTTTGTGAAGCATCAAGCACAAATATGTTGGAAAACCTGGGAGCTGCATTTTTTGGAAATACTAGACTATGTTATATGCACAAATAACCAATTATTTTCCTCTGAAAAGGTTTTCATACACCTCTTTTGAAGAACACAAGTTTCTGCCGATTCAGGTGGAAACGAGTCAAATTTGAACTACATGTGCCTCGTAGTTTGATCATTTTTAGGTACACAACTACCTATTTCATCAGAGATACACCAAGAGTTTCTCAATATTCAAGCCCTAGCTACGAACGGTCATGCCCGCCGTCTTGACTTTTTCACGAAACCGACTTAGAAAATTCCAGAAAATTTAAAAAACCACAAAATGATCATGCAAGACCTTCGCGTGGTGTCATTATACATGTCCTAGTATCCACCAAAAATAATAAACTTGGAATACGACAGTTGTGTTTAAAATATGTTCACATAAATGAGCTATCTCCTACGAACATTCTAAGGTTTCGGGCCAAATGACGGGTGTAATGGCCAAATCCATGGCATAGTTTGTTTAAATATGCCCATATTGCACACAAACATGCATATTGGAAGCACGAACAATGTTCCGGAAGAAAGTTTTCCTTTTCATTGAATAAAAAAACTATTTTCCATCTTCCGAGTGTGAAAAATGGCTTTTTTTGTGAAGCATCAAGCACAAATATGTTGGAAAACCTGGGAGCTGCATTTTTTGGAAATACTAGACTATGTTATATGCACAAATAACCAATTATTTTCCTCTGAAAAGGTTTTCATCCACCTCTTTTGAAGAACACAAGTTTCTGCCGATTCAGGTGGAAACGAGTCAAATTTGAACTACATGTGCCTCGTAGTTTGATCATTTTTAGGTACACAACTACCTATTTCATCAGAGATACACCAAGAGTTTCTCAATATTCAAGCCCTAGCTACGAACGGTCATGCCCGCCGTCTTGACTTTTTCACGAAACCGACTTAGAAAATTCCAGAAATTTTAAAAAACCCCAAAATGATGCAAGACCTTCGCGTGGTGTCATTATATATGTCCTAGTATGCACCAAAAATAATAAACTTGGAATACGACAGTTGTGTTGAAAATATGTTCACATAAATGAGCTAACTCCTACGAACACTCTAGGGTTTCGGGCCAAATGACGGGTGTAATGGCCAAATTCATGGCATAGTTTGTTTAAATATGCCCATATTCCACATATACATGCATATTGGAAGCACGGCAAATGTTCCCGAAGAAAGTTTTCCTTTTCATTGAATAAAAAAACCATTTTCCATCTTCCGAGTGTGAAAAATGGCTTTTTTTGTGAAGCATCAACCACAAATATATTGCAAAACCTGGGAGCTGCATTTTTTGGAAATACTAGACCATGTTATATGCACAAATAATCAATTATTTTCCTCTGAAAAGGTTTTCATCCACCTCTTTTGAAGAACACAAGTTTCTGCCGATTCAGCTGGAAACGGGTCAAATTTGAACTACTGGTCCCTCGTAGTTTGCTCATGATTTTTGGAAAAAAATCATTTTTAGGTACACAACTACCTGTTTAATCAGAGATACACCAAGAGTTTTTCAATATTCAAGCCCTAGCTACGAACGGTCATGCCCGCCGTCTTGACTTTTTCATGAAACCGACTTAGAAAATTCCAGAAAATGTAAAAAACCCCAAAATGATGCAAGACCTTCGCGTGGTGTCATTATATATGTCCTAGTATACACCAAAAATAATAAACTTGGAATACGACAGTTGTCTTGAAAATACGTTCATATAAATGAGCTCTCTCCTACGAACATTCTAGGTTTTCGGACCAAATGACGGGTGTAATGGCCAAATCCATGGCATAGTTTGTTTAAATATGCCCATATTCCACACAAACATGCATATAGGAAGCACGGACAATGTTCCCGAAGAAAGTTTTCTTTTTCATTGAATAAAAAAACTATTTTCCATGTTCCGAGTGTGAAAAATGGCTTTTTTTGTGAAGCATCAACCACAAATATGTTGCAAAACCTAGGAGCTGCATTTTTTTTGAAAATACTAGACCATGTTATATGCACAAATAACCAATTATTTTCCTCTGAAAAGGTTTTCATCCACCTCTTTTGAAGAACACAAGTTTCTGCCGATTCAGATGGGAACGGGTAGGGCTGGAATTAAAACTCGGAACTCGCGAGTTAAACGAGTAACTCGCAACTCGACTCGGCTCGGCTCGAACTCGTTGTCCAACGAGCCGAGTCGAGTTTTCGTTTTTGACGGTAAACGAGTTCAAGCTAAACGAGCCGAGTTTACCGAGTACTCGTTTAGCTCGTTTAACTCGGTCAAAATAATTTTTAATGATATTCTTGGTTATTTGAATTTTTTTTTACTGATTATTGTACTTTTTTACTACAAATTGTTTGATGGTGACATATTTTCACTGATTATTGTGATGATTTTATTATACATGACCCAAATAATCAAAAAAATTATATATACATTATATAACATTGACTTTTTATAGTTTTATAATATTATATAAGTTAAACGAGTAGCTCGCGAGCTACTCGCGAGTTCACCGAGCCGAGCCGAGTTTTGATTTTGAACTCGTTTGTTGAACGAGTCGAGCCGAGCTCGACTCGTCAGTTGACCGAGCTTGAGCGAGTCGAGCCGAGTCGACTCGGCTCGGCTCGAATTCCAGCCCTAGAAACGGGTCAAATTTGAACTACAGGTGCCTCGTAGTTTGCTCATGATATTTGGAAAAAATCATTTTTAGGTACACAACTACCTATTTAATCAGAGATACACCAAGATCTTTTCATCATTCAAGCCCTAGCTACGAACGGTCATGCCCGCCGTCTTGACTTTTTCATGAAACCGACTTAGAAAATTCCAGAAAATTTAAAAAACCCCCAAAATGATGCAAGACCTTCGCGTGGTGTCATTATACATGTCCTAGTATCTACCAAAAATAATAAACTTGGAATACGACAGTTGTGTTGAAAATATGTTCACATAAATGACCTATCTCCTACGAACATTCTAGGGTTTCTGGCCAAATGACGGGTGTAATGGCCAAATCCATGGCATAGTTTGTTTAAATATGCCCATATTCCACACAAACATGCATATTGTAAGCACAGACAATGTTCCTGAAGAAAG
Organism: Alopecurus myosuroides; assembly: GCA_028641055.1. Classification (NCBI taxonomy): domain Eukaryota; kingdom Viridiplantae; phylum Streptophyta; class Magnoliopsida; order Poales; family Poaceae; genus Alopecurus; species Alopecurus myosuroides. The sequence goes on from CM054057.1 coordinate 4,469,762, forward strand.
TTTTCCTTTTCATTGAATAAAAAAATTATTTTCCATCTTCCGAGTGTGAAAAATGGATCTTTTTGTGAAGCAGCAACCACAAATATGTTGCAAAACCTGGGAGCTGCATTTTTTGAAAATACTAGATCATGTTATATGCAAAAATAACCAATTATTTTCCTCTGAAAAGGTTTTCATCCACCTCTTTTGAAGAACACAAGTTTCTGCCGATTCAGCTGGAAACGGGTCAAATTTGAACTACAGGTGCCTCGTAGTTTGCTCATGATTTTTGGAAAAATCATTTTGAGGTACACAACTACCTATTTCATTAGAGATACACCAAGAGTTTTTCAATATTCAAGCCCTAGCTACGAACGGTCATGCCGGCCGTCTTGACTTTTTCATGAAACCGATTTAGAAAATTCCAGAAAATTTAAAAAACCACAAAATGATGCAAGACCTTCGCGTGGTGTCATTATACATGTCCTAGTATCCACCAAAAATAATAAACTTGGAATACGACAGTTGTGTTTAAAATATGTTCACATAAATGATCTATCTCCTACGAACATTCTAGGGTTTCGGGCCAAATGACGGGTGTAATGGCCAAATCCATGACATAGTTTGTTTAAATATGCCCATATTGCACACAAACATGCATATTGGAAGCACGGACAATGTTCCGGAAGAAAGTTTTCCTTTTCATTGAATAAAAAAACTATTTTCCATCTTCCGAGTGTGAAAAATGGCTTTTTTTGTGAAGCATCAAGCACAAATATGTTGGAAAACCTGGGAGCTGCATTTTTTGGAAATACTAGACCATGTTATATGCACAAATAACCAATTATTTTCCTCTGAAAATGTTTTCATCCACCTCTTTTGAAGAACACAAGTTTCTGCCGATTCAGCTGGAAACGAGTCAAATTTGAACTACATGTGCCTCGTTGTTTGCTCATGATTTTTGGAAAAAATCATTTTTTAGGTACACAACTACCTATTTCATCAGAGATACACCAAGAGTTTCTCAATATTCAAGCCCTAGCTACGAACGGTCATGCCCGCCGTCTTGACTTTTTCACGAAACCGACTTAGAAAATTCCAGAAATTTTAAAAAACCCCAAAATGATGCAAGACCTTCCCGTGGTGTCATTATATATGTCCTAGTATGCACCAAAAATAATAAACTTGGAATACGACAGTTGTGTTGAAAATATGTTCACATAAATGAGCTAACTCCTACGAACACTCTAGGGTTTCGGGCCAAATGACGGGTGTAATGGCCAAATTCATGGCATAGTTTGTTTAAATATGCTAATATTCCACATAAACATGCATATTGGAAGCACAGACAATGTTCCCGAAGAAAGTTTTCCTTTTCATTGAATAAAAAAACCATTTTCCATCTTCCGAGTGTGAAAAATGGCTTTTTTGTGAAGCATCAACCACAAATATCTTGCAAAACCTGGGAGCTGAATTTTTTGAAAATACTAGACCATGTTATATGCACAAATAACCAACTATTTTCCTCTGAAAAGGTTTTCATCCACTCCTTTTGAAGAACACAAGTTTCTGCTAATTCAGCTGGAAACGGGTCAAATTTGAACTACATGTGCCTCGTAGTTTGCTCATGATTTTTGGAAAAAAATCATTTTTAGGTACACAACTACCTATTTCTCATGATTTTTAAGTCCACATGGATTTTGGTTGGATTCAGACGCCCCACAACCCTCTCAGACGAAACTGTTAACCCATTATTGTTAGTTGCATTATTTCTCATGATTTTTTAGCTTTAACAATATGAATGATAATTTAGATATGTTTCTCCTCTTCGAAACGAGCTAAAGAACGTCAAAATCCGAGTTGGAATGCAAAAGTTATGATCAAAACGGTGATTAAGTCAAAAAAAATCGAGCTTGGCTATGCCGACGGCATAGCTCAATTTTTTTTCGCAATTCGGAATTCCCTCTTAGGGTCAATGCATAGCTAATCTTTTTTTTCGCAATTTGAGATTTCCTTAGTGGGTCTATGCCGATGGCCCCGACAAATTGCCGTCGGCATAGAATTTGGCCGTCGGCATATTGGGCCATTCCTGTAGTGCTTGAGGCCTGTTCGCATAGGTACATAGAGTACTGGACAGGAAAAACAATATCCAAAAGATTTACATATGCGTGCAATAGTTACTACTTGTAACCTAAACTTGGTCTCGGATTCTTTTTAAATTGGCACCATTCATATACAGAGATATTGACATTGATAGGAAGCATTGACATTGATAGGAAGCAGCTACCGTGCGACATGCTATATAGTACGAAGAACATGATCAAAGTAAGAAAGGTGTTCAAAGAACAAGACACAACCCTTGCCGCACGAAATAGTTGCAAAAGAAGAAAAAATCGAGCAGAACATGTTCCCAAGAGCTCGAGTTCTGAAGAGAAGATTTGCCTTACACTACAGGAACCGCGCTATGTGCCGACGGCCTGGCGCCGTCGGCACAGGGCAGATAACCGTCGGCACAGGCTGTGCCGACGGCCACCGTCGGCGTACTGCCTCGTAGGCATAGGTCCAAAGGCCGTCGGCACAGGGTGTGGGTGGGGCCCACGCAGGACTGACACGAGCCGTGCGTTATGCCGACAGCTAAGCCGTCGGCCTAGCCAAGACACAGGCTGCTCCTGGGCTGCCCTGCGGGTGCTCATACGCCAACGGCAAAGTCGTCGGCACAAGGAGGGACACGAGGCAGTGTTGGGAATATGCCCTAGAGGCAATCATGTATGATGTAATTCCCACTGTATTCATAAAGTTATTAAGTTGTCCTTGTTTTAAACATCTGATATATGTCATTGAATATGTGATTCGATTGTGGAACTATATATTTATGTTGTTCATACAAGATTGTCCTTGGTCATTTAGGTTGTGCTGGACACACACCCTAGACTAATGTGAGTGTTGGCTGATGACACGGTTTCACTTGTCATGGGCATGGTGATGCCATTCCAACGTTCACGGACTTGGCTAAAGAGTTTAGCAAGTTGGACTGACCCACATTGAGATGCAACGATCAAGTCGTCATTTGCATGTCTCAATCAATGTAATCCTTAGACCTGAGGTTGTCGCACAATCCGAGTTGTGGATCACCGACTTAGGTTCTGTCAAACGTTGTTCTGTGACAAGGCAACTATAAAGGCAGAGTTCGGGTCGAATGAGAAGCAAGCTGCGTGATGTGGATAATCAAAATGGGATTTTGCCCCTCCGAATGGAGACATATTCTCTGGGCCCTCTCGAGTGATATGATTCAGGAAGCATGGCCATGCGCGACTCAGTTAAGTGTTAACTGTGTCTATTGACTAAAGAGTTAGTCAGATGAATCATATATCACGGATCGAGAAGAGAGTTGAACTATATAAGGGATGACGATTAAATCACCTATAGTTTGACAAGGTTTATCGTGAGGCAAAAAGGACTAAGATGATTATCACATTGAAAGGTATGTCGTCATGACTCAATGGGACTTGGGAGTCGGCACGTTCTGCTAGGAGCCGCTACCGATTGATCGATTGAGAGTAGGACTCCAATCGTGTCCAAGTCGCCATGAGCCTGTAGGGTCGCACATTTAAGAGCAGGAGCAAGTATTGGTCGGGTTGGACCCAAACCGGAAATGGACTGATTGTGTGAGTCGGACTCACAGAGGGAATGGACCACAAGTGTTGTGAAGCCCATTACCATACGCTATATAAAGAGGGGCGCAGGTTGCCCAGCGGGCACGTTACTCCACCCCCCATGCGTTGGGAACCCTAGCCCACTCAGTCCAGCCGTCGCACCAGACCTAGCAGTCTGCCGTCGGAGCTCCTCCTCGTACGTGTGGATACCGGCAGAGGTGCTGTACATTCAGCACTTCGACGTTCGAGGGATTGGATCGGCTGGACCGGATCGTGGGACTGCACTGCCCCGACGCGCTGCACCGATAATCCGCACCTGCGTGTCTAGTGGTAATACTCGTGGCCTTCTACCTCGGCTAGATCTTGGGAGCATTGCGTAGGAAAAGTTTCGTTTATCTCTACGCGCCCCAACAAGCAGCGCGTCGACTGGTGGGCATAGGCTATGCCGTCGGCACAGACCTGACTATTTGGTCAGTGCCGTCGGCATAGACTATGCGCAGGTTTTTTTTGCTGTTTTGGTTCCAAAAAATTCACAGAAATGGCACAATTAGTAATTTAATGCATTCAAAACATGTAGAAGCACAATAGCATCATTATTAACCATCAGCATAGTAGCACATGTAGAAGCACAATAGCATAATTGTAACGGCGTCGAAATGGGAGAGCAATGTGTAACTAGTTGCTTGGTTGTGTTAGAGTAGCCCAAGGGAACCCAAAACACAAAAAAAAATAGACTTAGTGTGTGAAACGCACTCGATAGTGGTATCGGTGTAGTATTAATAAATAAAATGGACTTAGATCTCGATACACGCGGTAACGGTTGTGAGTTTATATATTTTAAACATAAAATATTACCATATTAATTTTATCAATTGAGAGTAATTAATAAATACACATACATCCACAAAATAAGAAAAAAACAGTTGCACCTGTGCCGACGGCAAAGACGTCGGCATAGAGCTTGGTAAACCCTAGCCAGACGGGCTAGTAGCCTGTCCCGACGGCTAAGAGGTGCCTAGGGCAGCCGTCGGCCCTATTTACTCTGTGCCGACGGCTACCATGTGTCGAGGGCCACCGTCGGCCCTATTTCCTCTGTGCCGACGGCCTCCTCCGTGCCGACGGCCGCTTTGGCAGGCTGGGTCTCCAGCCACTTACGCCGACGGCCCCCGACTTTTTGCCGTCGGCGCAAGATTTGGCCGTCGGCACATAGCGCGATTCCTGTAGTGTTATGACAAAGAAAACCATTGTTCCTGATTGTTATTTTGGTTCGTGGATGTTTCGTTTAGTTCGCTTTTAGAACTTCAATTGTGGCAGCAAGTTTTTACCCCATAGGTTTGTTCGAGAGCGAACAATCTCAGCGGGTTTCCTGCCGCTGCACCAACTCACTATCACTTCCGTTAAGAAATCAATGGAAAGGCGATAGCCCCGTTGGGAAAAAATATTCTTCTTGTTACGCAATAAATTCAGTTTTTAGTAAGTTTTATGCAATCAGCTTTCTCTCGTTATTTTTCATATGACATTATCATTCGGTTCCACAAGATGAGGATTTTTCTTTTACAAATTTTATGAACCTGTCTACTAGTCTCACGCGTTGCCCATGATCAATGGACAGCGTTCAACTAGGTTGTGCTACTGGCAGCTTTGACGGAATCTATGTTTGCAATTACCACAATTATACTATCCTAACATTCACAGATATACAATAAGTTTTGGAGTGCTGGAATACTTACCGCCGGTGCTTTCCTCCTGTTCCTTGTCAGAGAGCAAGAGCAATCCACGCCGGCAACCTGCATTTCCGTTCCATATAACTCTGCCTCCTGATGGGGGCAGCAGCAAATAAGAGAGAAGATGATTTCCTTATTAACAACACAGCTGCCGGTCTAGGACTCTAAGTTTCTCACCGATAAAAGTCAAACTGCAGCTAGGAAGTCCCAGATCTCACCTTTGCTCACAGTCTGTCGCTCACCATCGCCCCCAACATCGCCGGCGTGATCCCCCCCCCCCTCCCCCGCCTCGGCTCAAACAAATACGGCAAATGGACGACCCAATTTGTTTAGGGGTACAGTAAAATTCCTCCCGTAACAATGGTAGAAAATGAATCATATAAAATAAAATATTGCAGTAGCTTTCGTGCCCTTGCTCCTCTTGCATATCCCTGCCTTGATTGTCCATTGTGACTGTGCTCAAGGTTTCGACTATCAAATGAAATCTACTGCTAATTATGATGTTTAAAATATTGTAGAAAAATACCAGTAAGCGGAGGTGGGGCATCTTATTCTAGGGGGTGGGTTACCCACCTCCAGTATTTGGATGGCACCATGATTATGGTCGAGGGCTCTAAGTTGGATATTTGGCCATCTCGGGCCTCAAGATTAAGGTCGACAAAAGTGAAGCACGTAGTCCTAGGCTCCCCCCCCCCCCCCCCCCCCCGGAAGAGCAACATAGGATATTGGACAACCTCACTTCAAGCTGTCCCCTTTTCCAATTACTTATCTGGGGGTGCCCCTGGGTGACTACGATCACTAGTGGAAAATGGGGTTTTAGCCCCACTTGGTAAGAGTCTGTAGTCCCGGTTTTCCAACCGGGACTGCCCAATCGGGACTAAAGCCCCCCACCCCCCACCCTTAGTCTCTGCAGACGACGCACCGGCACTAAAATCTCTCCACGTGGACGTGGCGCAGTGCTAGGTCCTTGAGACCTTTAGTCCCAGTTTGTAATACAAACCGGGACAAAAGGTTTCGACTTATCAACGGTGCAGCGCGTGACCGGAGGACCCTTTTGTCCCAATATCGATTTCTTTTTCCACATGGGTACGTGCCCGTCAACTCCCTGCGGAACTGATTGTCCGCCAGGACCCTTTCCAAAGATGACTTTCAAATCCTGGATCATATCAAATATCTCAGCTCCAGTACGTTCTGCAGGCTTCGGCCGGTGATCTGCCTTGCCGTTGAAATTCTTGCCTTTCTTTCTTACGTTATGATTTCGGGGAAGAAATCGACGATGACCCAGGTACACGTTCTTCCTACAATTATCCAAAAATACACTTTCAGTCTCATGTAAGCAGTGCGTGCATGCTTTGTATCCCTTATTTGACTGTCCCGAAAGGTTACTGAGAGCAGGCCAATCGTTGATGGTTACAAAAAGCAACGCTCGTAGGTTAAATTCCTCTTCTTTATGCTCATCCCACACAGGTACACCAGGTCTGCCCCACAATTGTGAAAGTTCATCAACTAATGGTCTTAGGTACACATCGATGTCGTTGCCGGGTTGCTTTGGACCTTGGATGAGCACTGACATCATAATGAACTTCCGCTTCATGCACAACCAAGGAGAAAGGTTGTAGATGCATAGAGTCACGGGCCAGGTGCTATGGCTGGAGCTCTGCTCGCCAAAAGGATTCATGCCATTAGTACTTAGACCAAATCTTATGTTCCTTGCGTCAGCTGCAAAATCTTTGAACTCTCTGTCGATCTTTCTCCATTGCGTTCCATCAGCGGGGTGTCTCAACTCCCCGTCGGACTTACGATCCTCTTTGTGCCATCGCAACAACTTGGCATGCTCTTTGTTCCTGAACAGGCGTTTCAACCGAGGTATTATAGGAGCATACCACATCACCTTGGTGGGAACCCTCTTCCTGGGTTTCTCGCCCTCAACATCGTCACCAGGGTCATCGCCTCTGATCTTATAACGCAATGCAGTGCCTACAGGGCATTCATTCAAATCCTCGTATGCACCGCGGTAGAGGATGCAGTCCTTAATGCATGCATGTATCTTCAGAATCTCTAAACCTAGAGGGCACACAACCTTCTTTGCTTCGTACGTACTGGCGGGCAACTCGTTATTCTTCGGAAACATATTCTTCAATATTTTCAGCAAATTTTCAAATGATGAGTCAGCTACACCTTCTCGTGCCTTCCATTTAAGCAAATCCAGTGTGCAGCCCAGCTTTTTCAGACCATTGTCGCATCCTGGGTACAACGACTTCGTGTGATCCTCTAACATGCGATCCAAATTCTCCCTCTCCTTGTCAGTTTCGCAGCGTCTCCGTGCATCAGCAATGGTCCGACCAAGATCATCAGCGGGCTCATCATGTGCCTCTTCTTCACCTTCACCAAACCCTTCCCCACCTTCAGCATCATCCTCCATGAAGGTATCACCGAAAGCGTCATGATAGTTGAAATCGATATCATCCTCTTCTTCATCTTCTTCCATTCTAACCCCTCTTTCTCCATGCTTGGTCCAACAATTATAGCTTGGCATGAAACCGTGCCGAAGCAGGTGCATGTGAACGACTCTTGAGGAGGAGTGACCCTTCTCATTCTTACATTCAGCACATGGACAGATAATAAAACCTCGCTGCTTGTTCGCATTTGCCACTACGAGGAAATCTTTCAAACCCGTAGTGAACTCGCCGGAGAGTCGGTTACCGTACATCCATTGCCGATTCATCTGCATTATTATTATATAAAGTATATAATTAACCATCATGCATTTGTTAAACTAACTAGCTAGAAATAATACAAATCATTGAAGGGTTCAAGTTGCTAACCGCGATCGCGGAGGTAAAATAAATGAAAACGCTCAAGTGCGGATCGGACACTTAATATCATGTGTGTTTCATGCTATCGGGCATTTCATCGAACACCTTGTGTGCATAGTAGGGACCAAAAGCATACCCACCACCCCTTGTGAATATTGTGAGCAGAAGTGACACCAAATGTGGCTAAGTGTAGCGAGCTGAGTCCTATATATAGGGATGAGCCTTTAGTCCCGGTTCACCTGGACAACCGCGGCTAAAGGCCTTGGGGACCTATTAGTCCCGGTTGGCCTGGCCAACCGGGACTAAAGCCCCTCCCCTCCGCCAGCTGGGGACCGAGCGCGCTGGGCCCAGACTGTTGGTCGCGGGTCTCATCCCGAACCGCGACTAAAGACCCCTATGGTCGCGGGTCGATTATTTTGGGGACTAATGGGGGCGTATGGAAGGCCTATTTCTACAAGTGTCAGTGAGAGGTAATTTCTAAGTTGTCCCTCTTACCTTGCAATATGTGTCTTGTCCCTCTTATTACACGTAACTGATGCACGGAACAATTTTTACTGAACTTGTAAGGAGATGATCTGAACATTGTGATGTCAGATGAGTTGAGACGTGTTTCCCTATGAGAAGTATGATGTGAATGTGTGTCGCTTCCATACAAAGATTCGCCAGAACAGTCGGCTTAATGCAAACACTGTAAATATTCGGATCTTCACAAAAGGAGTCGGTCAGTATGATTACTACGGAAGGTTACATAATATATACGAGCTAACGTACAATAATACGAACATAAAACTCAACCTAGTTGTGTTCGAATACCACTAGTTCAACCCAAAGGATGGACAGAGAGGTATCCATTCGATTGGCTTAGTTGAAGTTATTCCTTCAACAACCTATAGCGGATCCAATGTCTTTAGGGCTATTTATCGAATTTCCCACAACGGGCCACTTCTACTCAGTTTTACCCCTAGCGTCGAATGGTGCTCAGTTTTGCCCCTAGTCCATGCGCAATTACTATGGAGAGGCCGGAACAGTAAGTTTGGAGTCGAATCCGTTTCGCGAAGTGGGTCCGAGGACTCAGGCTCCGTTTCGTGAAGTGGGTCCGGGTGGGACTGCCAAGATCGTTGAAACCGTCCGGAGCTTACAGGTGGGACCGCGCAGTTTGTTGACTATGCTGAATAGTCCACACCCAAGCTTCCCGCTGGGTTCAGCGACGCGTGGGAAAACCGCGGGCCCCCGCATCGGTCAAAGGCTGCCGGAGTAACGGCACGCGCGGCGCAGCAAATGCCCCGCCAGGGCTACAAAAGTCCCCTCGCCCCTCGCTGCTCTCCCCATTCTCGCCGTTCATCTCCTCGCCCTCACCGCACTCACTCTCATCGCCCTCGCCGCACTTCACCTAGACACCCTGAGACGATGCCTCGCCGGCTCCGTGCCTGCCGCAACTCGCCGGTGTACTGCCAACCCGCAGCCGCGATGCGGAGCTATTGTGACGGCGATAGCGACAACGAGTTCCACTACGAGGAGAACGAGCAGCCGGCGCAGGAGGAGGCGGCGCCCGAGCAGCAGCCGCCGCAAGAGGAGGCGGCGCCCGAACAACGTAGGGGGATGGCAGCCAATCTGGCCCGAGCAGCACGTGGCGATCCACTCGTTCGAAACATGGCGCAACGAGGAGGCTTTCCATCGGGTCCGCGCTGGCCTCGAGGAGGCGGTGGCAGTGGGCGAGGCTGCCGCTGTTCGGGCATCCTTGGAGACCCACCAGAGGGAGGAGGCGGAGCGCCAGGTCTACCGGCAGCTCACCGCAAACGCGACGACGGATGAGCAGCAGGCCCTCGTCGCGCGGTACGAGTGCGACCGGCGCAAGGTTGTCCTGCAGAGCGAGAGGCGCAACCGCCATCCCTCCGAGTAGGCGAAGTTGCACCGGCTGCGGAGCGGCGATGGCTCGCTACGGTGGCGAACCCATCGCCAAGCGACCCATCGCCCTTCGCCGAGAACGACCAGGAGGCTGGCCCCTCCAACATGCCGGCTTACGACGACTGCGAGGAGGACGACGAGGAAGAGGACGGCGTCTAGGAGGAGGGCGACGACCAGGCCGGGTGATTGCGGCGAGCCTCGGCCTGCCGTAGTTTTCTTTTTTAAGTTTTTTCAATGTTTTTAGTTAAATTATGCCGTCTTTCTGTAAAAATATTGTCGAATCTATGAATTTGCGCCTATTTCAACGAGTTCGCCGTTTCTTAATTAATTTTGAGTATTTATGAATAAAATCACGAGCCAGAATGTAGATTAAAAGCGAACGGAGGGAGTAGTTTGGATGATGTTTGAATAATGTTGGATGATGTTGAACCAAGTCATTCCAAAATTTTAGGCAAATGTGCTTCAAATGAGGTCTGAAGCTATTGTCAAAATTATTATGAAAAATTCGAACTTGTCAAAATTATCCGATCCAAATAAAATTGAGGAGCAACTATATCACATATAACAACATTGTTCGTTGGATTCATGTCATTTTGAATTTTTTTGAATTATTTATGCTCATTTGAAACCATCGCTCTATTCTCATGAGAAATGTGCTTCAAATAAGGTCTGAAGCTGGGTAGACAATCCCGTTTGAAATTTCATGAAAAATTCGACCTTGCCAAAATTATCCAAATAAATTTGAGGAGCAACTATATCACATATAACAACATTGTGCGTTGGATTCATGATTTTTTTTGAATTATTTATGCTCATTTGAAACCATCGCTCTATTCTCATGAGAAATGTGATTAAAATAAGGTCTGAAGCTAGGGTAGACACCCCCGTTTCTAATTTCATGAAAAATTCGACCTAAAATTATGCAAATGAATTTGAGGAGCAACTATATCACATATAACAACATTGTGCGTTGGATTCATGTCATTTTGTTTTTTTTGAATTGTTTATGCTCATTTGAAACCATCGCTCTATTCTCATGAGAAATGTGCTTCAAATGAGGTCTGAAGCTAGGGTAGACACCCCCGTTCGTAATTTCATGGAAAATTCGACCTTGTCAAAATTATCCAAATAAATTTGAGGAGCAACTATATCACATATAACAACATTGTGCGTTGGATTTATGTCATTTTTTTGAATTATTTATGCTCATTTGAAACCATCGCTCTATTCTCATGAGAAATGTGCTTCAAATAAGGTCTGAAGCTAGGGTAGACACCCCCGTTTGTAATTTCATGAAAAATTCGACCTTGCCAAAATTATCCAAATAAATTTGAGGAGCAACTATATCACATAAAACAACATTGTGTGTTGGATTCATGTCATTTTGTTTTTTTTTGAATTATTTATGCTCATTTGAAACCATCGCTCTATTCTCATGAGACATGTGCTTCAAATGAGGTCTGAAGCTAGGGTAGACACCCCCGTTTGAAATTTCATGAAAAATTCGACCTTGTCAAAATTATCCAAATAAATTTGAGGAGCAACTATATCACATATAACAACATTGTGCGTTGGATTCATGTCATTTTGATTTTTTTTGAATTATTTATGCTCATTTGAAACCATCGCTCTATTCTCATGAGAAATGTGCTTCAAATGAAGTCTGAATCTAGGGTAGACACCCCCGTTTGTAATTTCATGAAAAATTCGACCTTGCCAAAATTATCCAAATAAATTTGAGGAGCAAGTATATCGCATATAGCAATATTGTGCGTTGGATTCATGTCATTTTAATTTTTTTTTATTTATGCTCATTTGAAACCATCGCTCTATTCTCATGAGAAATGTGCTTCAAATGAGGTCCGAAGCTAGGGTAAATACCCTCATTTGTGCTTCAACTTTTATTGGCATCTTGTCTACATCAGCCAAATTAATTTCCTAGACATCTATTCTACATATATAGTGTAAATCTAAAGTTTCATTATGTTTTGAATAATTCTTCTATTTTTGCAATTTTTTATTTAAATAACATGGTTTAATAGAAAAATAATATGTAAAACAGATAAAAATCATTGCTTTAGTAAATCTGAAGTTTCATTGTGTTTTGAATCATTCTTCTATTTTTTATATTTTTTATTTAAATAACATGGTTTAATACTTAATACTCCCTCCGTATCGAAAAGAAATCATATGTAGAATAGATAGAAACCATCGATCCCTGTAGCCAACGGACCAACTAATCCTAGCACAGAACGAGCGTCTCGCGGATCGCTATGGCTACGAGCGCATCCGTCCGATGCAAGATTCCTTCTAGAAGGCGTCGATCCAACAACCCAGGTTGAATCTCTGGATGTCCTTCTAGAAGCTTTTCGGCTAGGTCAAACAGAGGGTTGACCAAGCTTGAAATGAGCATACATAATTCAAAAAAAAATCGAAAAAAATATAAAGCCGACGCACATAATAGTGTTATGTCATATAGTAACGAGAAAAAAAATAAACCTGTCTTATAAAGAATGGAACGAAAAAGCCTTGTCTAACATGTGATATCTTGAACAGACTAGTAGAGAGTTCAAGAAAATGAGATGAGTTTCAAACCTTTGGAGATGAAATAAGGTCAAAATCTCACCAAAGCTTCATTTTGGTGTGACTAAGAAAGATCCGAAGTTATTTTTTCATTTTGATGTTTTAAACTTTTTTTATTTATGATTTTCAATTAAAACCATTATTATTCAAAAGAAAATAAATAATACGAATATTCATCCAATAAATTTTTAGGCTTCGGAATTACATTATATAGGTCGAATACAAGTCTAGGAAAAATATAAATAGGATTTATAAACATTAGAACGAAAGCCTTCACTAAAATGTGATTCCTCGAATACAGTAGTAGAGATTTCAAAAAATATGAGGTGGAAACATTGTGAATATTCCGAAGAGGTGGGTTCTACCTTTTTGTTTTGTGTTCCTATGGGATATCCTAACACAACCAAGAAAATAGTTCCACATTGCTACCCCTTTCGACGTTGTTACCGCGTGTTTTCTTATAAGTCCGGTATTTCTCCAGCTGGTAGGGTTTCAACGGGAGGGGGGCTACGGAGCGTATGGATCCCAACACAAGCTAGAGGGTGCCATACCATGTTATTATAGGTGTGTTGTGTGCTTTGGATGTCAAAGATTGCTCTCCAGGGTGTGACCCGCTTCACCGGCATCCACTTCTCTCTCGTGAGCGCTTATAGGGTGAAACTCCTGTATCGGATGAAACATTGTGAATCTTCCGAAGAGGTGGGTTCTACCTTTTGTTTCGTGTTCCTATGGGCAATACTAGCACAACCAATAAAATAGTTCCACATTGCTACCCTCTTTCGACGCCGTTACCGCGTGTTTCCGTATAAGTCCGGTATTTCTCCAGCGGGTCTAGGGTTTCACCGGGAGGGGGCTACGGAGCGTCTGTATCCCAACACAAGGTAGGGTGTGCTATACCATGTTAGTATAGGTTTTTTGTGTGCTTTTGATGTCAAATATTGCTCTCCGGGGTGTGACCCGCTTCACCGGCATCCACTTCTCTCTCGTGAGTTTACATGCGCTTATAGGGTTAAACTCCAGAATCAGACGAAACATCAAGAATCTTCCGAAGAGGTGGGTTATAACTTTTTGTTTTGTGTTCCTATGGGCTATCCTAACACAACCAAGCAAATAGTTCCACATTGCTACCCCCTTTCGACGCTGTTACCGCGTGTTTCCGTATAAGTCTAGTATTTCTCCTGCGGGTCTAGGGTTTCACCGGGAGGGGGGCTACGGACCATCTGGATCCCAACACAAGCTAGGGGGTGCCATACCATGTTAGTATAGGTGTTATGTGTGCTTTGTATGTCAAAGATTTCTCTCCGGCGTGTGACCCGCTTCACCAGCATCCACTTCTCTCTCGTGAGTTTACATGCGCTTATAGGGTGAAACTCCAGTATCGGACGAAACAACGAGAATCTTCTGAAGAGGTGGGTTCTACATTTTTGTTTTGTGTTCCTATGGGCTATAATAACACAAAAAAGTAAATAGTTCCACATTGCTACCCCCTTTCGACGCCGTTACCGGGTGTTTTCGTATAAGTCCGGTATTTCTCCAGCGGGTCTAGGGTTTCACCGGGGGGGAGGGTGCTACGGAGCGTCTGGATCCTAAAACAAGCTAGGGGGTGCCATAACATGTTAGTATAGGTGTGTTGTGTGCTTTGGATGTCAAAGATTGCTCTCCGGGGTGTGACCCGCTTCACCGGCATCCACTTCTCTCTCGTGAGTTTACATGCGCTTATAGGGTGAAACTCCTGTATCGGACGAAACATTGTGAATCTTCCGAAGAGGTGGGTTCTACCTTTTTGTTTTGTGTTCCTATGGGCTATCCTAGTACAACCAAGCAAATAGTTCCACATTGCTACCCCTTTCGACGTCGTTACCGCGTGTTTCCGTATAAGTGTGGTATTTCTCCAGCGGGTCTAGGGTTTCACCGGGAGGGGGGCTACGGAGCGTCTGGATCCCAACACAAGCTAGAGGGTGCCATAAAATGTTAGTATAGGTGTGTTGTGTGCTTTGGATGTCAAAGATTTCTCTCCGGGGTGTGACCCGCTTCACCGGCATCCACTTCTCTCTCGTGAGTTTACATGCGCTTATAGGGTGAAACTCCTGTATCGGATGAAACATCGAGAATCTTCCAAAGAGGTGGGTTCTACCTTTTTGTTGTGTGTTCCTATGAGATATCCTAGCACAACCAAGCAAATAGTTCCACATTGCTAACCCCTTTCGACGCCGTTACCGCGTGTTTCCATATAAGCCCGGTATTTCTCCAGCGGGTCTAGGGTTTCACCGGGAGGGGGCTACGGAGATTCTGGATCCCAACACAAGCTAGAGGGTGCCATACCATGTTATTATAGGTGTGTTGTGTGCTTTGTATGTCAAAGTTTGCTCTCCAGGGTGTGACCCTCTTCACCGACATCCACTTCTCTCTCGTGAGTTTACATGCGCTTATAGGGTTAAACTCCAGTATTGGACGAAACATAGAGAATCTTCTGAAGAGGTGGGTTCTACCTTTTTGTTTTGTATTCCTATGGGCTATCCTAACAAAACCAAGCAAATAGTTCCACATTGCTACCCCCTTTCGACGCCGTTACCGCGTGTTTCCGTATAAGTCCGGTATTTCTCCAGCGGGTTTAGGGTTTCACCGGGAGGGGGTCTACGGAGCGTCTGGATCCGAACACAAGCTAGGGGGTGACCGCACTGTACCAACTATCTCTAAAACTGTCTAGAAATGTCTGGATCCGAACACCCTCTACACTATTGTACATGCCCTAAAAACAGAGGGAACCAGATCCTCTTACTTTGCCCACCTTACGTTCTCTGACTTTCTCCCCATGACACGTGGGTCCGGTGTGTGATGGGCTCCATTTGTCGGTGACGTCAGAGGATCCCGTTCCCGGCGTCTGCAGGCCGTTTCCGTCGTAGTTTGCATGCATGGACTCGATCTGCACCGTTCCTTACAATCAAACGATTGAAAATGACACGGTGCATGGACTGGGTGTTTTATCTCAATGTAACTGCATGCAACAACGGACACTGTCTAGTGGGGCCCCGTTCACCAGCCCGGTGCATGCAGCCCTCGACGCAGCCCTGCACGCCTCGTTTTTCAGAGTAGACAACATCGCAGAAGAAGAAAAGAGTAAACAATGTCGCGTCGCATTTGCAGCCCTGCACGCCTCGTTTCAGAAACACGAGTCGAGTCGCATTTGCAGCGACACAACCCTCCACGCCTCGTTTTCAGAAGATACGCATCAATGCATACAGCCAGGCAGGATTTGGCGTGAGACTTTGGATTTCTTCTCATCACCTCTTTAATACACGCATGCAACGTCGCATCAACTTTGACTGCCTAATGCACACGCTCGTACTCCGTATCACCGCCTACGCCTACGCCTGTCCTACGCCTAGGCTTGTTCTACACTGCTTTGACCATGCATCGACTGTTCTACACTGCATCCAATATTTTCACACAATTTGCTTCATCTACCCCCAATTAATTCACGTATCATCGTGTCTTTAAATAGCTCATTTCACTCGTCCTCCATCTTATCATCCCTCTCCAGCCCCGGGCCTTCTCTTCCTTCAAGACCCGAACCATGTATTCCTACTCTCTCCCTTCTAGCCCCGAGTCGGTCTCCGGATAGGACAACCGCCCCAAAGATCGGCCTTGGTACGAGGCCGATCATACGGCGGAGGACGTCGAATCTCCCAAACGGGAGAGATCGTCGTCGCCGCCGTTCGTCCACCGCCCCGAGCCCACCCCCACCGCCCCCAAGACTTTGGACCTCTCCCCCAAGACGATCCGCCGCCTCAAGGAACTGGAGCGGCTGGAGAAGAACGAGTTGAAGGCGGAGGAGAAGAAGGAGGCGAAGGAGGACGCGAAGGCTTTCCGGGCCAGCATCAAGCGGGTCCGTGAGAGAGAGGAGGAGAGGATGCGGACGGAGAACCGCCGCGCCCGCGTCAAGAAGGAGATGGAGGACAGGGCGGCGGAGTGGAGGAAGTAGGGCGCCGGAGGGCGGCAAGGGCTCCCGCATGCAGAGCGGGAGCAGTTAGGACTAGGCCTTTTTTTTAATTAAATGTAATGTCCCTCGGGCCCCACTGAATATATGTAAAGTGGGGCCAGTTATCCTTTCTAAGTTTGTTTAATTATATATAAAGTTAGGTTCTTATATTTGTCCAAATATGTACCCACTGTTTAGAAGTTTTATCCTTTCCAATTATCGCTTTTGTTTTTTGAAATATTTCGAATTATCGCTTTAAAATCTGCACATTGTAAACAAAATTTATATATAAGAGATGTGATGCATTATGTTTTCTAAGATAATATACAAATTTCAGTTGATCACAATATATATTTTATATTATTAATACGAATATATATGGTTTAATAAATGGATAATGTGTAGTCTGCATGTAGTGATTAATAAACATAAATGGATAATGTGTAGTCTGCATGTTGACGTTGGGCCTCATTTAACATTGGGCCGCAAGCAACGGTCAACAGCTGGGGCCCACATGCAGCGCCAACCGTCAACAGCTGGGGCACACAAGCCGCGTCAACGCTCAACAGCTGGGGCCCACAGCCGGCGCCTGATGGGTCCCACAGGTCAGCATCCTAACGGGGGCATAAAGTTACGGTGGGAGCAGCGAAACGAGTCCTTGCGCACAGACTAGGGGCAAAACTGAGGTCGATTCGGCGCTAGGGGTAAAACTGAGGTCGTGGTACCAACTGAGGGCACCCTGTTAAATAGCCCATGTCTTTATTGTGGCTCACCAATCAAAGAAAGCCTCCAACTTACAACTCACGTGATAATGATGATAAGAACCTAAAACTTCATTATCATAGAGATGATCGTGGTGAGGTTCTTTTATATCTGTATTATGCTTAATATTTATCTTTATGCTTAGTGCAAACATTTTATTATCCCTTTATTATGGTTAGTATTTATTTATGTGTTTCTTATGCTTAGTATTTATTTTTCAACATGCTTCTTAATTGCATTACATTTTTATGGTTCTTAAGTGTATCACATCTTTATGCTTAATGTTTACCCTTTCTCACTACAGGTGATTCACCGATACGAGTCAAGGCAAAGAATCAGCGACCTCCTTGCTGAAGGCGATGCGATAGAGAAAGTCTACCAACAGTGCAAGGGATACTATTCCGAATCCGAGATACATGACTGGCGGCGGTGGGAGAGGAGGTGGAGGACGAGGGGGAGGTCTCGATGCACTCCCTCCAAGGTAAGTACGAGGGCAAGGAGCATGAATAGCACGAGGTGGCGGAGGACGAGAGCGAGGTGGCGGACGAGCATTACTTGAGGGAGGTGAAATACACTCCGCTTTTGGTGACGTGGCTTCAGAGTCTCCTGAGGTTGAGTTGGAGGTCAAATCTCGAGACGAGGAGATGCATTCTCATGATGATGGGACGGTGTCTTGAGGCAAGGAGACGGAGGCCCCTGCACGGCCGAAGAAGCCAAGGATTCGTGGGGAATTGACTGTCCCTGATGACTCAAAGGATCTTGCTATCGAGTTGGAGAAATTCTCATTGCGCCTAACGACGTTAAGTAAGTGACTATACTAATTTTCAACATGTGCATAAAATGAGCCAACTAGTCGAGTGATATGTAACGGGCCATTCATCATTCCTTATATATGAAACTTCCGAGATTGTTGGGGAAAAAAATGCCGGTAGGTTAATTGGTCGAGTCCGACTTGCCGGACGGTTTTGGCGGCACCACGTATCCGGGGGTGCGACGTCGCCATCCGTGGAGTTCTGCACGACCGATGGAGGTACGATCATTTGGAAGCTTCCTATGGTTGTTGTGGCGGCGCGACGACGAGAGGGTACATGGTCCAGTGGGTCCTGCGCTACCATGTAGTGCAAAAATTAACGATGCGCGTAACTAGAAACGCTCCACCACATATAACCCGCCTAGTTGAGGAGTAAGCATTCTCTTGACAAAGAAATCATTATCATGCAACGTCGGTGTCAACGAAGGGTACCAAAAACCCCTATAACCAACCGGAGAAAGCAGGCCATCCTCTCTATCATTTTCCATTGAAATAATGCGTGCCGGAATAGACTCTGTAGCCATGCCGAGAGGAAGAGGAGTCGTAGCCGCTGCAGACGGACTCGCAGCGAAAACAGCAACAGGCAGCGACCCGGTAGTCGCGGCAGAATGCTACCCTGCAGCCGTGGCAGAGAAATGCTGTTCGGCAGCCCCGGCAGAGTGCTGCCCGGCAGCCGTGGCAGAGAAGTGGGTTGTGCCACTCGCGGCAGAGAGTTTCTACCTGGCAGAAACGGCAGGGCGCGCTGCGTCCACTGCGGCAGCAGACAACTGCCCGGCAGTGTGCCTTACTGCATCTCGTTGTGCTGCGGCACGACTACTTCCGCCACGACGACATAAGTCACCTGGGCCGACGCCACAGCCGAAGGCTGCTGCTCCACGTAAAACATTGGAGACGCCGCGGCAGAGATACGGGCGCGCTACGCAACGGTGTCGATCACATGCTGCTCAAACTCCACTTGCATCCCTCCATTTTCCTTCAGATCGGGGGACGTATCCACTTGTACCAGGCGCGCAGCCAAATCCTCGGAAGAACAATCAGAGGCATCACTACCATAGGCATGATGGAACAATTCTTTTCGGGCAATTTTAAACGAAGAGGCCACCATGGGGGATAAAACAACACCCGATGTGAACTCTTTTTGCTGTCCAACCGAGCCCCACCCGAAGACGACCTCGGAGCCAAAGAAGTAGTTTCGGCACCTTTTGACTTGCTAATGACCTCCTTCGTGGACTCTTTATGATCCTCTTCCTTATCCATCCCATCATTATCATCATCTTTCTTATCCACATTCATCACATCATCATCCCCATCGGCAATGGGGTTCTCCACAAAGAAATTGAGCTCATAAAGACCGTCCTTAAGAAAACACGCCCATTTGTCTGGAATTAATGTATAATCCATACAGCCCACGAGGATCCTCAAAACTCCATTTTTTCTAGTGTATTTCATATCAATCTTTAGAGTCTTCCCAAATAAAGAGCCCAAACTCCACAAAAGAACAAAATCTCCTCGGTAGATAGGTGGAATGTCAGAGACTCTAATCCAAAACTCTGGAAGTAGCCAAAGAGGTTTCATCTCCACAGCACAGGACTCCACAGAGATCACACATGGACTATTAGGGACATGAGAAACCCCAAAAATCTTCATCCTCTCTAACTAATTTTTTTGAAGGAAATGATACTTTGAAGATGTTTTCTCCAACTTGCAACACCTCCCATTTAAAACCCTCTGAAGGAGCCAGTCGTTTTAGTTGAGAAGCAATTTGATCGGTTGATAAATCACCTCTAGTAACCGACAATTTAGCTAACCGAGCCGAACCGATTTTGGGTCTATAGGTTGCAGTTGGTACTGCCTCATAAAAAGTAAGACCCTCATGAAGATAGCCATGCGTGATGACTTGTTGTTTTGCGACCGAGAGTAGAGGACACTCCTCTGGGATATGGCCGGTTCCCTCACAATACTCGCAAACTTCGACTCGACATTCCGCATTGAAGTACCCCGGAGCAGCACACTGATAACACTTTGATTTCTTAGCTTTTTTTGATACGTCATCACCAGTATTCACTACAATGTCTTTTACCCTTCTCAGAACCCACAGTAGCTTTAGGTACGTATACCATTGCTGATTGCGACGAAGAACCAACCATCTGAGCACTTTGCACGGCAGCACAAGAAGGTTGATTGAAGCCAAAAGGGTGCCGCCCGACAGCAAAAGTGGCTGCTCAACGATTTGTTGCCCAGACAAAGCTAATCCAGCCCTATCTTGTGTCACGGCAACAGGTAACAGCGCACCCGTCTGCGTACGTAGCGCCTCCGTGACTTGCCTTACCACAGCCTCCACAGAAACGGCAGCCAGACCCGATGATCCACTGCTCGCCGTCGGGTTTGGTGTCGTCCTTCCAGTTCCACGGCCATGGTAAGAACCAGGACCTGGCCGTCCGCGATAACCACGGCCACCATTGAAGTAAGGCCGCCCATAGCGACCGCCATTGTAACCATAACCTCTGTTGTTATCAAAACCTGATCCGGCATTAAAATTCCCGAAGCCCGCGCCATGAGGAGAGAGCGAATCTGGTAAGCGTACGCGTAGGTACCTTCCTATCGTGGCCGTTGGTGTCTGGCTGTTTTCTTAGGGATGTGTGACGGCACTTGGCAATTGGCAGCGTCATTAGTATGCGTACTGACATCGAACGGTCATAGATGTGCTGTGCATGCAGCATCTCTTCTGTTCCTTTGCTCACTGTTTATAAACTAGATGACAACCGGAAGCAGACAAAAACAGTACACATGCTAGTACATTTCTTTTCTTAATCTGGTACAAACACGAGATGAAAAAATTTGAACAAAATTTTAATTCAGCTTAAGAATACGATTATATAAAACATCCTGTTGTGTTCTATATAAAAAAATAAATTCTATAAAACATCCTTTTGTGTACTATAAAAAAAATCACATTCTATTTTTTTTTATGTATATAGTATACGTGAAAATTTCACTCGATTGAAATAAAAAAATATTAGATTCAACATAACAATACGATTATATAAAACATCCTCTTGTGTTCTATATGTATAAATAGATTCTATAAAACAGCCTTTTGTGTTCTATAAAAAAACTAACATTCTATAAAAAAAACTTTTTTGTATGTATTATACGTAAAAACTCGATTGAATAAAATAATATTAGATTCAACATAAGAATACGATTAGATAAAACACCCTCTTGTGCTCTCTCTATAAAAATATATTCTATAAAATAGTCTTTTGTGTAAAAATCTCACATTTTATAAAAAAAAAGTTTTATGTATATATTATACGTGACAAATCGATTGGATAAAACAATATTATATTCAACATAAGAATACGATTATATAAAACATCTTCTTGTGTTCTATATGTAAAATTAGATTATATAAAACAGTCTTTTTTGTGTACTATAATATACTCACATTATATAAAAAAAAATTATGTATATATTATGCGTGAAAACTCGATTGGATAAAACAGTATTACATCTAGCATAAAAATATATAAAACAACCGGTGCAAACAAGAGATGAAAAATAGATGTGGCCACCGCTATTTCTTCCGAGAATCATGTGGCCACCACTACGAAAGTCAACAGATGTGGACACCACTGTTTTTTTCTCGAGAATCCTATGATTTTGTCATATTCTTTTGTCTCTTCCTTGTGGCAGTACACAAGTGTGGGTTCACATGGCTTTTGTCTTCTACCCTAGTATGCTCAGTAGTCGGTAAAAAAAGGCTGCCAACACTAGAAATTGCACTTACCATGCCTTGTAAACACAACCATTACATGGATAGATTTCTTATCCCAAGAAATATGGACGTACAGGATAGGGCGGTACCTACGGGTGCGGGTGTGCGTGTGTGCGTTTATAGGGGTGAGTGTATGTGCGTGTATGTGAGCGCTTGCGTTTGTACTGTGTTTCTCAAAAAATAGCTCATTTTTGTGAACACTTTTTCAACCAAATTGTCGTATTCCAAGTTTATTATTTTTGGTGGATACTAGGACGTATATAACAACACCACGCGAAGGTCTTGCATCGTTTCGAGTTTTTTTGAATTTTCTGGAATTTTCTAAGCCGGTTTCGGGAAACGGTCAAAACGGGGGACATGGCCGTTCGTACCTAGGTGCTGAATCTTGGTGAACTCTTGGTGTATCTCTGTTGAAATAGGTACTTGTGTACCTAAAAATGATTTTTACAAAAAATCATGAGCAAACTACGAGGCACCTGTAGTTCAAATTTGGCCCGGTTTTAGCTGAATCGGCTGAAATTTGTCTTTTTTAAAAAATGTGTATTTTAAGCTATTGAGAGGTACTAAGTTTGTTATTTGTAGATCAAACATGACATAATATATTACTTTCTTTTTATCTCAGGGTTCCTCCGCCACTTAAAAGATGAAGCGTATCATTGGTTATATTAAAGCCACCGTGAATTCTGGTGATATACACACATGTATTCGATGCACGGAACACAAGTGAGTAGTGTTAGTTCATTAACTTTAGTTAAGGTTAGTTGCAGGTGCAGTTCTCTGTCAGTAGCTGTAGTATTAATTATCCATGGAATAAAAATAAATCTGTAAATAGAACTGCAAAATGAGGATTTTTCTCTCACACAAGTCTGACGTATGTACACTTGTACTATAAACAAAATTGTATGAATTACCCTGTTCTATGCATCAGCTCCTGTTATATGCATTCTCAACCTGTTGTTCTCCACCAATTTTGGTTCAACATTGTTATACTTAAGACACTTGCAGCAACTAATATATGTTACTTAATGTTACAAGTATGTGAAATTTGAGTAAGTTACACGTGTACCTGATTCCCATTGATATTTGCTTGCTGATGTACCATGAATGTTGTAGTAGATTAACAGGTTAATTTTGTAAGTGGACCATCCTACCTTCTCACCATGCTACCTATACCTTGATTCAAGGATGATATAGCACCTGTAAATTACATGTATTTTTTCCCACTAATGGACTATTTATTGATTTATGTCAATTTCTACCATCTGTTCTTCACCTTTTTGGTTTGGTTTTTTGGTTTCATCCTAACTTTTCTGTTATAACATGTAGATATTGTCCTTTTCATCGGAGTCCTCCGCTTGTCCTCACGAGTGGAAACAGGAAGATTGCGGTCAGCGACTGGTGGTGGGGTGCGGCAGAGGTACTCCAGAGGCCCCTCCGGCGAGGGCCCGCCGTCTTCTTCCTCCCCATCGGAGTCATCCGGTGCCAAGCACCAGAATCGCCCACGCAGACTCTCCATCACCGGTAGTGTGTATGGTACAGCTCGCCAAAGACATAGATCAACGGTTGTGTTATGTAAGCATGCTCACTAGTCTATAAATACCTACTACCTCCGATCCGTTTTAATGGTCGCAACAAATAAACTGATCAGGTACAATTCCTAATACAGCTCACGACCATTATTTGGGATCGGAGGGAGTACCGTTTTCTTCGCCATGGACCCGAACGGGCATAACAAGAAGCTGTCCGGACAAAATTCGTGCGGTGATGTAAAAAATACTCTTAACTCGTGATGTGCCTATCTCACATCATAATCTACCTTTAATTTTATTGATGATATCCCTATATGTGAAGCTAGTGGTGCGACGATGGAGGATGGCCACCGGGAGTTTGAGGACCTTGTTGTAGGTCAAACAGTTGTCTAAGAGGCTAAGGCATCGCATCGACGGATGCTCACTGTGCATGTTTATGTCCCGCAGAAAATGCACTTAGCTTTGCCTACATTTATAGCTATGATTACATGTTTACATGTGTTAGCGTGTGCATGGGAAGGATTAGGTATTTAGCTACTTCTGCTACTGTGCTCAAGCTGTGAGTTGACTTGACTTGACTCGAGCTGTGGCCTGCGCACGGGAGAGCCTGTCAGTACAAGCTAGCCCGACGGGTACACATCATCGTGCCTACTGGCTACTGGTGCTAGATAGCATGTGATGGATAGATGGAGTACCTTGTTTTGTTGGGCTGGAGCAAAAATTCCTTTCTTATTTCTCTTTGTTTGTATTAATGTTTCATCACTATTTTAATTTATCCGTTTTATTAATTAATATTTGAATCTCCTTTTCTAGTTTTTTTATTATTTAGCATTAATGAAATTACTCTGTGAACACCTATACATCTACCGCCATATCAATGTTTGTCTCTAATTTCTTACTACACGCCCGCCCCGTAAGATAACATTTTGAATTTCAAGCGGCTCACAATGAACAATCCGTTGCAGCGGCACCGAGATCGAAGCTAAAGATTCTCCATAGTTCATTGCATTCAAGGACTTTGACAGAAACAAAAAGGCTCTTGTCTTTACCTATGGTGACACCTGGGAGAATCTAAGAAGCCACCAAAGACAAGACAACGATCCTCCCTTCTCCACCGTAGGCTAGCCGGCGGCGTGTGGACCAAACCAGCTTTCTCCCTTAAATTTTGGTGCTTTTTGGTTCCATCTGTGACCGCAATAATGCCAACTGGAGCGGCGGTGACCTATGAGCCATGCGTCGTTCTTGGATCGATCTAGCCGGTGCCATGGTATCCACCCACATGTACCTTGAAAGCGGTGGGCCACCCCCCTCCCTTTGGACGAGAAGGTGACAATCACTAGTAGGAAAACCACTACCAGTGACGAACAAAATTGGCCTACCGCTGGCGAAGCGCTGTTCGCCAGCGCTAGCTCACTAGTGGTAGCAGGTTACCACTGGCGAACAGCGCTTCGCCAGCGGTAGTACATGTTACCGCTGGCAAACCAGGTCGTGTTCGCCAGCGCTGTGTTCGCCAGCGGTAGCAACTGAGATTCGCCAGCGGTAAGTTCGCCAGATGTAGTTATTTTGTTCGCCAGCGCTATTGCTCCCAGTTTTGTATTTTTTTTTTGTTATTTTCGTATAACAGTTTGTATTTTCCTGATATTATACTATACATGTCCAAATACATGTAATTTCTATAGTTCACACATATAAATCACTCTTAGATATATGTATATGCAATACACAAACCGAGATCCAATATCGATAACAAAAATAATAACACATCGATCTCAATAACATCCTTCTCATAAATATTAATACACATCGATTTCTCGAACCATTACAAAAGTATGACACATCGATCTCAATAACATCCTTTTCATAAATAGCCATCTAATTAGTTTAACGATTACAAAAGTATGACATCGATACAACGCGCGATATAGATCAATCGCAAACAAGACATGTATATATATATATGCGGTCCGCCTCCGCTTGCGATCTTTCGCTAGGGCCAGCGCGTCGTCCACTTCTTCATCTCTCTGTAGACCAAGAGGGAAATCACAAGTTCTTATTAGGAGCAATTCGTAACGAATCGAATACATACCGTCGATCATTTCTTCCTCGATGTTGTGATATTCTGTTTCTTCTCCGGCGGGAACGGAAGAGCACCTTCTAACGAGTTGAATGGTCTCTCGTCAGTCTGCTCTAGCACACATTGTCGCAACTCATTGTTAGATGGTGGGGAGTTCCAGTGGAAGACCGAGTCTTTAGTTACTACATCCTTATAGATGATTGTGCAGAGCTTGCGCTGGATGCGACCAAAGTTTTGTATGAATTCAGCATCAGACCATTCGACGATGCTGCGAGACCATTTGTCCACAACAGACATGTATTGTAGACTCTGTTGGTCCTTCACGATCTCCATCATGTGTTGGATGAGGTACCATGCCTCCATATGGCCGCCTGGCGCCTGCTTGGGGCAGGAAAACTCTGTTTTGTGTCTAAACACATGTTTGCCTTGAATTTGTTTCTTCCTGTCGCATAATCCTTCCCACCTGATGTAGCCGTCCATAGCATCATTCAGAACAGACTTGATGAGGGAGTAGTTCTTCTCCTTCATCCTACTCCCGGAGTCGAGATATACTGCGTGCGCGTCTCTCGGGTAGAGCATGATGAGGGTGCTGTATTTTTTTCTGCGCAAAACATGAGTCCATATATATAATCCTCAAAAATTGTATATGCGCAAACTTATGTAAAGACTTGTTCGAGGTACTTTGCCGCTTTTGCCCTACCCTTGGGGTTGTTCAAGTACATGTCATGCATGTAGTAGGGGTCTGTTAGCCCGATGATTTTGACATTCTCTATGGATAGTTGATGCGCCAAACTGAGCGTAAACAGACGGACGATTGACGAGTGGAGGGATTTCATGTGAAACATCCGAAAAATGTCGTCAAATCTCACGATGATCTTGTTTGCGTTGCCTTCAGTGACAAATCCCACCGTAGATGGCACCTTTGCGATCAAAACCGGCAGCGTTGGATTTTTCTTTTTGAGAAGCATCGTCTCCATAAATTGAACACCGTCATGGACGCTAAGCATACCACCTGTCAGCAAGGAGGCCAACCTCGGCGGAAGCATCGGTTTTCCCAACTCATGGATCTGATGCCAGTCGTGTATGGGTAGTCGGAAACCGCTGGCGAACAACATTCTGTTGCCCAGCGCTAGAGGTACCTTACCGCTGGCGAACAAGTATGGATCTTCGCCAGCGGTACTTTTTTTTGTTTTCTTTATTTGTTTAAATTATTCAAAGACATTTCATTTATAATAATTCAAACATATTACAAATTAATTTCAAACATATTAAAAATAATAATGTTTTATTTTGTTTTCCATTATATCATTTATGTTTTATATTATTTTATTTTGTTTTCCATTCTTTCCTTTTTGTTTTCTCTATTTGTTTAAATTATTCAAATACATTTCATTTATAATAATTCAAACACATTACAAATTAATTTCAAACACATTACAAATAATAATGTTTTATTTTGTTTTCCATTATATCCTTTATGTTTTATATTATTTTATTTTGTTTTCCATTATTTTCTTTTTGTTTTCTCTATTTGTTTAAATTATTCAAAGATATTTCATTTATAATAATTCAAAGACATTACAAACTAATTTTAAACACATTACAAATAATAATGTTTTATTTTGTTTTCCAATATTTCCTTCTTGTTTTCTCTTTTCATTATTTTGGTTTTAGTTGTTTCCATTATTTTCCTTCATTTTTCTATTTGTTTCCTTTATCTTTCAAATAATATAAGTCCACACATTTGAAATCATGCATATACATAGTTTCGTCGCATACAATACATAGTTTCTCAGTTGCAGTTGCATAATTTAACCCCACATTATGACTTCTTCTTCTGAATGGAAGACCATGCCTAGCTAGGTAGCGTTGTTCTGCTTCTTCTTGTTGTGTATGTTGCATGACTATCATCATCATCTTCTTGATCATCGTCAATATTTGGGTCGCCGAACGTGTCGAACTCGTCCTCATCAACGACTCCATCCATTCCGATGATATTTCTTTTCCCTCTCCTCACGACAACACGGCTAGGCCTTGCGGGGTATGTTATGAAGAAGCATTGGGACACATGCTTAGCCAATACCCATGGCTCATTTTGCACTGTGACATTCGCGCTTGATGAGGTTCCGGCTTCGGGAATAACCATAGTTATAAAGTATTGGTCTTGTTTTCTGACGGTCGACATCCTTGCCCATCTGACGCGGAACATAGGCACCTTCTCTCCAGAGTAGTTAAGCTCCCATATCTCCTCGATCCTTCCGTAGTATCTTAACTTTTTTCACCGGTGTAGGATTCCATCGTTACCCCTGAGTTTTCATAATCGGAAGTTTTGCCTTTCTCCTCTGTGTAGAAAGTGAACCCGTTGATATCATACGCTTGAAACATCGCTAGGTTGGGATCTGGGCCATGTGCCAATGCGTACAATAGTTTATTTTTCGCACAATCCCTTGGCGGTGGATTAGCGACGATCACATCTTTAAACCAACGCAAGAAAGTGGAGTTATGCTCTCTGATTATTTTTCCTTCGGTTCTCTGCTTGCCTTGTTCACTGTACTTTTTCATAATCGAGCTCTTGTGTTTTTCCACCCAAGTATCGACCATATCAATGTGTTGGAGAGCTACTAAGTTTGCCCTGTTAAAGTCGGTGCGTCGACAAGACCGATCCACATGCACTTCTCTATG
This sequence comes from Alopecurus myosuroides, assembly GCA_028641055.1. Taxonomy (NCBI): domain Eukaryota; kingdom Viridiplantae; phylum Streptophyta; class Magnoliopsida; order Poales; family Poaceae; genus Alopecurus; species Alopecurus myosuroides. The sequence continues at coordinate 4,498,037 of CM054057.1, forward strand.
TCCATTTTTGTGGCCTACTCCATCGAGCTTGCCAATGTGCTTGTTTCTGGGCAGACCAACAGGGTCCTCCACGTCCATATGATTCGTGCAGAAAGATATGCACTCTTCGGTGAGAAAGCCTTGAACGATGCTTCCATACGGACGGGCTCTGTTGCAAACAAATCCTTTGATGACCCCATTCATCCTTTCAAACGACATCATGTTATGCAGAAACAACGGCCCGAGATGGATGATATCGTCCATGATATGGACCAACAGATGAACACATATGTCAAAGAATGATGGTGGAAAGTACATCTCAAGCTCGCATAGTATCACGACAATCTCTTCCTGCAGCCTTGAGATCTGCTTCCCCGTGATCGACTTTCGAGATATCACGTCGAAGAAGTTACAGAGGCCAAACAGGGTTTCCCGGACGTGCTTGTCCATTATTCCGCCGATCGCAACCGGAAGTATCTGCGTCATCATCACGTAATAGTCATCAGACTTCATCCCGCTAAACTTTTGTTTCTGCGCGTCGAGGAATCTGCTTATTAGCCCTAAGTAACCGCTAAGGACTTTGACTCCGAGAAGGCACATCATCAATTTTGTGATCTCGTCCGGACTAAGAGTGAAGCAGGAGGGGGGGTCGGTAATAGTCATTCCTCTTAACCCTTTTGGCCTTGCGACCCTCCGTCTCCTCATCACACGATTGATCGCCGTCGTCATCATCCGGACGTCCCCCCTGAAGATCTACCCTAATACCAAAATATTTCAGGTCGTTTCTTGCTTTCACCCCGTCTTTGGTCCTCTGCGGCATGTTGAGCAGCGTGCCAAACAAACTTTCAAACACATTCTTCGTGATATACATCAGATCAAGGCAGTGAGGCGTATCGAGAATGGGCCAGTATGGCAAGTCCCAAAACACCGACCTCGTCTTCCATACATCCAGAAGCGGTTTTGGCGCATTTTTCTTCTTTCCCGGCTCTGGGCATTCCTTCCAATCATTCAGCAAATTGTAGATTTCTGCGCTGCACCTCTTACGTGGAGGTCCACGGAGCTCATCCTCACCGTTAAAAAGGTCTCCTCGCCTTCTCCACGGGTCTTTGTTGGGTAGCCACCTTCGATGGCCAACGAAAACTGTTTTCGAAGACCTAGGATCTTTCGGAAGTTGCATAAACGTGGGGTCATCCATGCACCTCACGCAACCGTTATGTCCGCGGCACACCTGGCCCGCCACATATCCGTAGCCGAGTAGGTCGTGAACCGTACAGAGTAAGACAGCTCTCATTGGGAAATATTGTTCACCGAAGGCGTCCCATGTGTTCACCCGTTCCTCGGCCCATAGCGTGTCCAGCTCATCCTTAAGCAGCTTCAGGTATAGATTGATATCGTTGCCTGGTTGTTTCGGCCCTTGAATTAGCATACTCATGTGAATATACTTCCTCTTCATGCACAACCAGGGGGGATGTTGTACATCCATACAAACACGGGCCAGGTGCTATGGGTGCTGCTCTGGTTGCCAAACGGATTGAGTCCGTCGGTGCTCACACCCAACCTGAGGTTCCTTGCCTCCGCCCCGAACGTTGCATATTCACAGTCAATTGCTTCCATTGACTTGCATCTGAAGGATGTGTCAGATTTACTTTTTCACTCCGATTTGGATCTTTCAAAACTTTATTCCTCCTTTTCGCGTGCCAGCGCATGAGCTCTGCTTCCTTGCGGTCCGCGAAATAGCGTTGCAGACGGGGAATGAGCGGAAAGCACCACACAACTTTTCGAGGAGCTTTCTTCTTCCCTTTCTTGTATCGAGCGGCGTTGCAAACTGGACAAATGTTTTTTTCGCGTCCTGTTTCCGATAAATGTAGCAATCGTTCATGCACACATGGTATTTTTCGTGAGGTAAGTCAAAGGGGCACACGACTTTCCTGGCCTCGTCGCAACTTTTAGGACAGGTGTTGCCCTCTGGAAGGATATCGTGCCAGTATTGCAGGCTTGCATCGACGCTTATGTCGCTCCATTTGTATCTCGCCTTTATCTGCAGAACATCGAGCGCCAGTCTCAGGCGGGACTCTTCCGGACCGCAGCCTGCATACAACGGTGTCTTCGAGTCTATCTCTAGTTGCGCCAGCTTTGATTGCTCTCCAGCAACAGATCTCGAGTTAGTCGTCTTTCTCAAAAGCAGTTCTTTCATATGAGGGTCACGCACAACTTCCGTTAGGGGTGTCCTTGTGTCGTCGTCTTCTTCCACGTCTTGTTCAACATCTTCTCCATGATCATGTGCGGGGTCATGAGGCTGATCTTGGTCCTGTTGTAGTTCTTGTCGATCGCTGTTTTTCTCCTGTTTCACATCATTTCCTACCACCGCCGCCCCATGGACTTTATCATCTTCATCATCACTTACCCACTGACTTTTATACCCATCCATGAAACCATACCTGAGGAGGTGACTGAGCAAGTCTCCGGTAAAGGGATTGAGCAAGCCCCCTAGTTTGCACTTTCGACATGGACATCGTATCTCCTTGCGGCCATTTTGTAACATGCCTTCTGTCGCGTGTCTCAAGTAACTATTCACGACATGTTCACTCTTAACGACCACCATTATATGTCGCCTGCACGAGAGCGCGCCAATATAATATTAGAACCAAACATAATATATATATATATCCATATTCACGAAAAAAATCGGCATGACCTTCCTACAAATAGGAGGTTATTAGGGAGTGTCAAACTATGGCGAGACGGAAATGAATCAACATTTCGGCAATAGTTGGCTACTCAATTTTAATCCATAACAAATTGCACACATTTAACGTCTCCATCACACGACCATATTTGAATCCGGTGAAATCTCACACATATTGCATATCGCGTGTATATCCGGACAAAATTTATATACGAACTCATTTAATTATATATTAGCATTCATCCCATGCACCTCAAATGAATAGATAGCTACACGATGATATCCGGAGAATTTTGGAGCTTCGGAGAGAGAGGGGGCAATTCTAGATCTAGATGGCTACGAAGGGAAAACTTTGGGTAGAAATGGTGTTAGGAGAGAGATAAACATATATATACGATCTAAAATAATTTTAGTTGGTTCAAAAGAGAGTAGAAGGGTGGAGAAATTAACATAAATTCGAGATAGAGAGAGAGGAGGGGAAATGTGAAGGGGAGTGGAGGGGGAAGTGGATGGGTGGGGTGGCACACTTATGGCAGATCTGCCAGGTTACCGCTAGCGAACAACCCTGCCTGTGCGCCAGCGCTAACATGCGCCCTGGGCCCACATGTTAGCGCTGGCGAACAGGCAGGGCTATTCGCCAGCGGTAGTCAACTTAGCGTTGGCGAACACGCAGGCCTGTTCACTAGCGGTAGTTTCAGGCAGGGGCTGGTGCGCGCGCAGGTGGGTCCCACCCGTAGCGCTGGCGAACGAGCTGGCATGTTCGCCAGCGGTTGTAGATATAGCGCTGGCGAACAGATAATGGTGTTCGCCAGCGGTAATAGCGCTGGCAAAGCCAAAAATGTGTTCGCCAGTGGTAAGCTGGTGGCTATAAGCCTTCTCCTACTAGTGAATGCCGCTACCACCCGTTTGCCGCATGTAGGATATGGTACTATAAGTCGACATTGACGGGAAGGTGTCCTGGAACATAAGGATGAGTTATCTACCGCCCTAGGTGGCTCCACGCGCCTCCCCATGGAGACATACTTGAACACACCGGCGTCATTGGAAAGGCGTCAGTGGAACTTGTAGCGGAACGTGAATACTCACAGCGATTCGCCGCGCCTATTTCGGGACCTCAACTATTTTGCACGTCGAGAAATTTTATTTTTACTAAGTACATGATTGGATGTCAGGCACATCGGAAAATGTTCCGGACCCATAGGAGGTCATCTATGCCCCCGAAAATGCCTCGCGAGTTTGAATCGGCCGAAATGTGGCCGGATTTCATTTCGTCCGGAATATCTAAGGATTCATATTGTATGACGAGTGTGTTATTACTTATCGTTCCAACCACCATCTCGTCGGCCTTTGATGCGTTCACCAATGATTTCATCTGTGGGTTGGTATGCGGTGATGGATCCGCATGAGCCACCGATAGGACCTAGGTTTTGAGCACGTATATCTGACATGGAAATGAACTGATGTTTTATAAAGAAAACTTGGTGCTACGAATGTGATCGTATTGTACCGGTCACAGTTCAGTTATGGGACTGACTGAGTCGTCCGAGAGGGGCGACCTTTCTCTGGAAAGTGTCGGTGATCTGTAGGAGCGACCGATATTGAGTATGTCAAGGTGTGCAGTGTCTGAGTGGATCAAAGGGCTCTCTTTTAAGGAGCCTGTGTAGCTCTCGTGGATATTGTCGTTGTCGAAGTACCCCTCTTAAGATTATAAAAGTGTGAATATTCACCTCTGTGAGTTCCTGGTAGGGAACCTTGCCTTCATCTGTGGCACCATGTGTTTTAATGTGCTTAATCACTTAACCACAATGTTCTATTTGTATTTTCTAAAACCTAGTGTAATTTCGAAAGTATATGAAAGTGTATGAATAGTTTGCTGAGTATGACTCGCTGTACTCACCCTTGCTCCCCCATGTTTCTACCAGAGTTCGCAACGGAAGACTTCGTCGTCCGAGGAGTAGGCTGGACCAGTTGGGCGAAAAACGTCTATAGAATTGATTATACAAATATTTGAAAATATATTATCTTGTAATGTGAGTAAGTGAGCAATTTGAGATCCACTGTGCTGGTTTATCCTGGATTTCTACGCCCTGCGCTTGTATAGGCCTCCTGTCTATAGACGTGCGGACGCTGTCATTCTCCTAGCCCCGGTCTCGGAGCGTGACATTATTAGTGGCCTAAATTGGCAGAGTACTTTCAATTATCCATTCTCTTTAATTGTCCTACTTAGCTAGTACTGCGTAACGGGCATGTGTTGCAGCCTTTATTTTTTTCTCTTTTCTCCGATTTTCAAATTTAACTGAAACCGTTAGCAAGGTTAGTGTGTGAATAGGCCAGCACGAAACGAGGTTGGAGCCGAGGAAATCGCAGAATCCTGAGGTGGACTTCCCAGTATCGGGACACCCAACATTAGAGTAGGAGATCAAATCATGCGAGGAGTCCTTGTAGAGTTGCAATCCAAAGTGTGACGTGCCTTTGAGGTAGCGAGGGATACGCTTGGCGAGCTGCCGGAAACTCTCCACCGCCGGCTGCTGGAAATGGGCCAGCTGAAGGCGCTGATCCAGAAGCTCCATCGGCGGCGCTGGTGCTGGAAACGGTCGAGCGGAAGGCACAGCTCCACTAGAGGTGGCCGGAAGCGCTCCCCCGCCTGGTTCCGGAAATGGGCAAGCGAAAGGTGCTGATCCAGAAGCTACACCGGAAGCCGGCGTCTCCATCATGCAAGCAAGGTGGGACATGCTGGGGTTTCCGGGGGATGTAGCTGCCTCAGACTCCGCCCTTAGAGCTGACGCTAAGTGTGAAACGTGTTTTCCGTTGGGGGGGGGGGGGGGGGGGGGGGGCAATGGCGGCAATAGCTCCCCTCCCGTCCTCAGTAATATAATAATTTTACGATAATGCAATGCATTAGTTTTCAAATTAATAATTAGACTAATTAGGGGTTATAGCATTAATTAACCTTCCTAGCATACCATATGCGGCCAAGGTCTCATTGCTTCCATTCTATATGAACGGCTGGTGGGCTGCGACATGCATATGCGGCCAAGGCCAACTTATGGATCGCACGGCCAAGGGTTTGTAGGCGGAATGTTTCTGTATTTATTTTCCGCTAATTTCCGTTTCATTTCCTTTTCCGCCGGAAACTGCTTTCTCACTTCCTTTACAATTTCCATTTTTTAATATGCCGTTTCCGCTTTGTTTCCACAAAATGGCTCAAAATGTTTCCGGTTGAAAGACTTGAACATGCTCCCCTAACAACTCATCGTGATGCGAATTATGGCGATAAAGCTCGGCCACAACATAAGAATATAAAGGAAAAGGAATAAATTTGGAATGAGTCAAATATCTTTAAAGAGTGTATACAGACATTAGTCACCGTGTACGAAGATTGATGGCTTTCGAGTCAAATGCTCACATTCAAGTCATAGCTCGTTTAAATGATCCCATATTATGCAAAAATGTTCATCTTGAAATGGCGAACAATGTTGACGAATAGAGTTTTCATTTGCTTTGCACACACAAAAAAACAATTTTTATTTCCAAATGCCAAAATTAGGTGTTTTTGTAAAAGCACCTACCAAATATTTGTTGAAAAATTGTAAAACACACCATTTTTTCAAAAATATTATACCATAATTTATGTACAGTTAACCAAATGAATGCGTGTAAAAAAAATCCATCTCATCAAAATGACAAATTCCTAGGGATTCGTCTGAAACCGGGTTAAATTTGAACTATAGCTTTTTTTGTAGTTTGCTCATTTTTTTTTCCAAAAATAATCGTTAGATAGAAAATTAGCTAGTTACCTCAGATCTGGTGTAGTCTTGCGACTGAAACTCCATCCATGGATATCTTGCCTCAGCGTAGACCGAAAACGGTACGCACTCGGACTCGTATATGTCTACTCCAACATGTACTCCTACGTGAACCAACATGTTCCAAGGCAAAGCAGCCATGCATACAACGTGATGCCATCGCAAGCTTGGTAGGTCTCTCGGTAAAGTTTATCACGAAAAGCAGAGAACAAATAAAGTTTTTTTTTCTCTCTTGCACATCTATGGCCGTGACACTGTATAAATTCTTTCGTCACGACAGGGAGCTTCACGCATGTCCTAGGTCGTGCCTGTTTTGGCCTGATAATTTTAAGCTGGACTAGGACATGTACTATCATGTGTCTGTTTTAGCTATTGAATTTCTGAGCCGATCTAGGACATGTCCTTGGTTGCAACTGTTTTATCTTTTGAAGGTTTGAGCCGAACTAGCTAGGACATGTCTTATGTTGCGGTATTTTTTAATAAAAAGATTTAGGCCAAAATCAATTGTCAACAAACTTGTACACACATGTTATGGCAACCCCTATCTTGTGGTGGGTTCCCAACGCCAGAGTCCCACTAGTAGAAAATAGGCCTTCCATACGCCCCCATTAGTCCCCAAACATCGCGCACCGTGACGAAGGCATGGATCCTGGGCCCTACGAATAAGGGCACCCCCTCTCGCACCTTCTAACCAAGGCCCAACAGGAAGCGCCCTTGGAGTACTCTAGAAGGCCCATGAAAAGCCCACTCGCATCAACTTGCGGGCTAAGTTAGGAACTGTAACCAACTCAAGCTAGGGTTTGTATCCTCTCCGGGTTGGACTCGAGACCTGGCTATCTATATAAAGCCAGGAGAGCCTCAAAGGAGAGGACCAAGTATTACCGCACGACCACAAAAGCCTTGAAACTCGAGATCTACTCTCGATTCGAGCACCTGTAATCGATCTCATCGTTTAATACAGATCAGCAGAAGGCAGGAGTAAGGGTTTTACCTCTTCGAGGGCCCCGAACCTGGGTAAATATCGCCTCCCTGTCTAGCCGACGATTCCACCAGCGCCTATGACATCTCCTAGTCGAAACCCGATAGGGTCACCTGAGGGATTTGCGGAGCCAGAGCTTCGACAATTGGCGCCGACCGTGGGGAACGCGGGCGCTGGATCACCGGCATCTTCGGCTTCATCGACATCCAACTCCCGTTGGAAACCATCGACTACGGCTCCGAACAATCCTGTACGGATCGGATCCGTCATAGTCACGCCTCACTCGCCGGAATCACGTCCGGTATTCGAGGATCTGGAGAAGAGCGTCACCTTGACGTTCGGAAGCTTTAACTTCATGGCAAACCGAGACGGGATCCTCCACTTCTCGGATGAATCTGAACCCGAATCTGGAGCCGTCAACTCGCGCTTCCATATGGAGAAAAGCGGCGAGTCCATCCGCTTCAACGCGATCGACTACCACGCACTTTCGACAGAGGAACCCTCTCGGGTGCAAAGAACCTCCCGATCTACGCCTAGGACACACGGGCCACAACTGGCCCAAGTCTGCATGGCAGGATCGGAACAGCCCTCGGAAACTGAATATAGCGCAACCGAGCGCGATCTAATCGGCGTCTCGCGGGAAGCCTGGAAAAGAGCAAAGGAATCCATGCGAAAGAGTCAGCCACCCGCAGCAGGCGCCACGCAAGAAGACCTAACCGCCTACCACTATCACCTAGTGAGAGCGGCCTCAAACATCAAGGACGCCCGAGCAGATCTAGCCCGCCGCAAGAGAGCGGCGGATGAGTCAAGCCTACGTCGAGCCGAGCTGTCCCTTGCCCCTTCGGTCGGTACCCGACCCGTGGGAAAAGGACCCGCAGCATCAACAAGGGACCACGAATCCATGGCTGGGACCCACAGGTCCACCACATCTTCTTTCATGAGGGTTGACGACGACGGGAACGTCTACCCGCAAACTCCAGCCGCCGCAATTCTAGCCGCGGCCACCTACATGCAGATGAACCAACCAACGGACAGCGATCCTCGGGTGGAACAATACAAGCACATCCGCAAAGGTTTAGGGCTGGCCGCCGCAAGGCTCGCCTCCCAAGATCGCAAGGAACAACTGGAGAAGGCGCGACAAGAGAAGGACAAAGACAAAGACGCGCCCCGCAGGCATAGGAGCTCCTCTCCAAGAAAGGATAAATCGCCACGTCGTGGCCGCGGAAAAGAAGCCCGGCGCCGCGGCGACAGCCGAAGCAGCAGCGAAGACAGCCCGAGAGACAAAGATTCGCGGCATCACAGCAGCCGCTCGAGAAAAAGAAGCAAAGAACCAAGAAAAGATAGCGACCGCGACCGGTCCGGGTACGACGCGCGATCCGATCTCGCCCAGAAGAAAGTGGATAAAGCAAGGGCCTCACGGTACCGCGAACGCTCCTCATCCGGGTCTTCGGACGACGAAACTTGCGGAGCACTTTGCTTTGCTCGCAGTATTCGCGAAGCGCCTCTACCCAAGAGATTCAAGCTCAGCTCGGAGGTGACAAAATACGATGGCTCACTTGAGCCCTCCCAGTGGTTAAGCGACTACCTCACGGCAGTAAAATGCCAACGTGGTAACAAGAACACGGCCATGCAATACCTCAATTTGCACCTGGCCGGAGCGGCCCGCAGCTGGCTGGAAAGAAGACCACGATCTTGCTATGCATCATGGGACGACCTGCATCGCGATTTCTGCAAAAACTTCCAGTCGACCTATAAAAGACCAGCTACAATCGAAGAGCTACGGGCTTGCAAACAGAAAAGTGGCGAATCCACGCGAGAATACATCCAACGGTGGAACACACTCAGGAACACCGCAGGGACAATCTCTGAAGAAGTGGCGATTGAGGCCTTCGCCAAAGGAGCAAGAAGAACCGCGTTTCGAGAAGAACTCGGCAGAGCTGCGCCCAAAACCATAGGGGAGCTCATGGTTATAGCCGAAAAATGGGCCAACGGAGAAGACGCGGTACGCAATGAAAGAACATCATCACCCACACATGACGAAGACCGTCATGGGCGAAGAAAAAGAAGAAAATACTATGACCACGACGATAGAGAAGAACTAGTGGCGGCAGAGTTCACGCGAAGTCGCGACTCCGGTCGTCGTGGAAGTCGCGAATGGAGGCCAAAGGAAGAAGAAAAGTCACCCGAGGAAGACCTCGATGGATACTGCTCGCTACATCTGTTCACAGACAAGCGCACGGGCAAGACTAAGGCAACACACCTTCTCAAGGATTGCCGAAAATTCATCGGAATCTCGGACGCGCTAGCCAAGAAAAGATTCGCCTCCACCCAAAACTATCCACCGCTACCAGGAGGCGGACAACAATTCCAGCTACCACCGCCACCACCTCCACCAGCCAACCCAAACATGGCACTCGCCGCACTGCCAGCACCACAGCAGCCAAACACGGGAGCAAATACATACCCGACTCCGCACGGACAACTCCTCGGGATGATACAGAAGGTATGCCCCTCTCGCAGAGCTCAAAAAACTAACTCGAGACAAATATGCATGGCAGTGCAGACGCCACCAACGAAGCCCGAGTACCTGAAGATGGCCGAACAGCCAATCACGTTCTCGAAGGAAGACCACCCGCCACGAGTCTATCGACCAGGACACGCCGCCCTTGTCATTCAAGCTCAAATTGGCAATTATGACCTGGCCCGCGTATTCATGGACGGCGGCAGCGGCATCAACATCATCTACGCGGATACACTCCGTCGAATGAACAAAAACCTGGACGGCCTAACGGAATCAGAAACATCCTTCCACGGGATAGTTCCGGGCAAGGCAGTACGTCCACTCGGAACAATCAACCTCGAAGTTGTGCTGGGCTCCCCACGCAACTACAGAAGGGAATTTCTGGACTTTGAAGTCGTCGACTGGCCCTCGCAGTACCACGCCATTCTTGGTCGAACAGCGTTCGCCAGATTCATGGCAGTACCACACTACGCGTACCTGAAGCTCAAGCTACCTGGCGAATACGGTGTTATCACCATCGACGGCGACTTCCAGAAGTCAGACAAGTGCGACATAGAATTCAACGAAATCGCGAAATCTTTCGGGATGCAGGAAGAACTTCAGGAGCTGGCAAAAACAACGGACCACTCCGTTATGCCCCTCACGAAGAAAAATGCACCTGAGCTGGAATTCAGTGCCAACAGCGACACTCGCAAACATCAAGTGCACCCGACAGATTCCGCCAAGACCGCGATGGTCTCCTCGACCCTCTCGCCAGCATAAGAAAGCGCGCTCGTCAAGCTCCTCCGTGAGTACTGGGAGATTTTTGCCTGGCAGCCTTCAGATATGCCAGGTATACCCAGGGAGTTTGCCGAGCACTCACTCGAAGTTTTTCCCGACGCTAAACCCATCAAACAGACGACTCGAAGATTCTCAGAGCCCAAGCAAAAGGCGCTTGGAGAAGAAGTAAATAGGCTGCTAGCCGCCAAGTTCATTAGGGAGATCAAGATATCAACCTGGTTGGCAAACCCGGTGCTGGTCCCCAAGAAGAATACGGATATCCTTCGGGTGTGCATCGACTACACGTCATTAAATAAGCACTGCCCCAAGGATAACTTCCCTCTACCACGAATCGACCAGATAGTGGACTCTACGGCAGGTTGCCAACGTCTCTCCTTCCTAGACGCCTACTCGGGATACAATCAGATCCGAATGAAAAAGGAAGATGAAAAGAAGACGGCATTCATCACACCCCACGGTGTATACTGCTATACGACAATGCCCTTCGGGCTGAAGAACGCAGGCGCAACATATCAACGTTGCATGCAGAGATGCCTCGCCAATCTCATTGGCAAGAATGTACAAGTATACGTCGACGACATCGTCATTAAAACTCGAGTAGAGGACACACTCCTTGAGGACATCAAAGAAACATTCGACGCCCTCAACGCATACCGGATCAAGCTCAACCCGACAAAATGCGTTTTCGGCGTCCCTGCAGGAAAACTTCTCGGATACCTGGTTTCTGCCAGAGGCATCGAAGCCAATCCGGAGAAAATACAAGCTATCCTCACCATGAAGGAGCCCACCAATCTACGCGGAGTTCAGCAGCTCGCAGGGCGATTAGCCGCCCTAAGCAGATTCATCGCACGATTGGGAGAGCAGGCGTTACCCTTCTACAAGTTACTGAAGAAAACAGACAAATTCGAGTGGACACCTGAAGCCAAACAAGCGTTCGCAGACTTAAAACGATCACTGCAGAGCAGGCGCGTTCTCGCAACACCGCAAGAAAAGGAGCCACTCTTTCTTTACCTAGCCGCCACAAACCAGGTCATCAGCACTGCAATTGTAGTCGAACGACCTGAAGATGGCAAGGCATATGGAGTCCAACGCCCAATATATTACATCAGCGAGGTACTCTCGCCATGCAAGCAGCGATACCCCCACTACCAGAAGCTCGCATATGGAGTTGTCCTCACAGCCCGGAAGCTCAAACATTACTTCCAGGAACACGCCATCACAGTGGTTAATGATGCGTCACTCGGGACAATCATGAACAACCCTATGGCATCCGGAAGAATAGCGAAGTGGAGCATCGAGTTGGGCGCTTGGGACATCACCTATGCGGGCCGCAACGCAGTCAAGTCTCAGGTTCTTGTGGAATTCATCAGCGAATGGACAGAACTACAAACACCCGGACCACCCGAGTACACAAGCAATTGGATCATGTATTTCGACGGGTCCAAAAGAAACGAAGGGGCAGGAGCTGGAATCGTTCTTATCTCGCCTCGTGGAGACAAACTGCACTATGTCCTGCGACTAGACTTTCCACCTGACGACCCAGCATCGAACAACGACGCGGAATATGAAGCACTGTTGCACGGAATGAAGATGGCGATTGCTTGTGGAGCTACCCGGTTGATGATTTATGGCGATTCCAACCTCATAGTGCAACAAACAATGAAAGAATGCGACGCCGTTGCTGAAAACATGATCGCGTACCGCGACATGTATAATATACTCGAAGGAAGCTTCAAAGGATGCGAGTTGAAGCATATCGCAAGATCTAGCAACGAAGAGGCGGATAGACTGGCAAACATGGGTTCCACGAATACACCCATACCGCCAGGAATATACTTCGAACGGATGGTCAAGCGATCGGTCAAATTGAAGAAAGCTGCAGAAACACCGGCAGCGCCAGAAACAGAGGTCAGCCCGCAGGTCGCGCTTATCGAGCTTATTCATAATATATCACGACAGGTTTTTCTGGTCGAGCCAGTCTGGACGCAGAAATATCTCGACTACCTGCTCAATAAACAGCTCCCAGCCGATCCACGCGAGGCTCGACAGCTAATCAGGCGTAGCAAATCCTTTCGGGTAATCAACGGAGAACTGTACAAGCAAAGCATCTCGGGCATCCTTCAGCGGTGCATCGCACCCGAAGACGGCAAAGAGCTACTCCGGGATATACACCAGGGTGACTGCGGACATCATGCTAGCTGGAGAGCAATACTGGGCAAAGCCTTTCGAGCAGGGTTCTACTGGCTAACGGCAGCCAACGATGCAAAAAACCTGGTCGACAGATGTGGCGCTTGCCAGCGATTTTCACCCAAGCCACACGCGCCAGCTACAGAGTTGCACATGATACCCATCACCTGGCCCTTTGCCCAATGGGGGCTTGACATGGTTGGCCCACTGCGCAAATCTACTCCAGGAGGGTACACACATTTGCTGGTCGCGGTCGACAAATTTACCAAATGGATCGAGGCTATGCCAGTGACTTCGGGTAGCGCCCAATGCGCAATTAAGTTCCTCGACTCCATAGTATGCAGATTCGGGGTACCACACGACATCATCACAGACAATGGTACGAACTTCACCGCAAAGGAGACACAACAGTTCTGCGAGGAGAAAGGAATCAATCTGAAGTTCGCTTCCGTCGCCCACCCGCAAACTAATGGCCAAGTCGAGAGATCCAACGGCTTAGTTTCAGCTGGAATCAAAAAGAGATTGCTGGATCGGCTACATCCCGCTGCAGGACATTGGGCAGAGGAGCTACCCTCCGTACTTTGGAGTCTCCGAACAACTCCCAATAGGTCAACGCAATATACACCATTTTTCATGGTATACGGGGCAGAAGCCGTCCTCCCCGAAGAGGTTCGATTCAGCGCCCCACGAGTTGTAGCCTACAGCGAAGAAACCTCCAACAAAGCTCTCGCAGAAGATATGGATGCACTCGACGAAATCCGAGACATCGCACTCGCAAGATCCGCAGTCTACCAACAATCACTGCGCAATTATCACAGTCGCCGCATACGCCATAGATCATTTGTGGTTGGCGACTTGGTGTTGCGACTGAAGCAAAAAGAAGGACACAAGCTCGAACCTCCTTGGGAAGGACCTTTCATCATACACGAAGTGATCCCAGGAGGAGCCTATCGACTGAAGAATCCAGAGACTGGAGGCATATACTCCAATCCGTGGAATATCGCGCAACTGCGCAAATTCTACCCCTAGGTTTATTTTGCAACAATAAGGCTATACTAGCCAAACTTGTAGCTCGAACACATGACTTCTCAGTCATAGCAATAAAGACATGATTCCCCTCATCATATTTACCCGACAGCTTTCACAGTTTACTACATGCTGAAAAGTTACAGGTACAAACACCCCATAAAATACACGGGGGCTACACCTACAAATATGCATCACGGAAAAAATTACAGAATACAAGGTGGCACACCTTAAATACAGTTCCTACAAACTCAAGACAAACATACAGGATATTTACATCCGATCAAATCAGTCAAAACGCTGGGCATTCTTAGCCGCCAAGACCCTATCCACTTCTTCAGAGGTCATTTGGATAATCTTCTCGGCCGCAGGACGGACAGCATCATAGTACGGCGCAATATCTTCGATTGCATAATCTGGACGCCGAGCTACGGAGTTCAAGTCTATCTCTGGTTGCCATATTCGGACAAATGAGAGAGCAACAACCGCGCCGCAAGTCATCTGATTGCGAACGCACGCGCGAACCTCTCCTTCTCGCCCAAATAACCTGAGAAGATAACTCCAGTCTTCGGGACCTCTCTCGAGTGGATAAAAAGCAGCATTCACCGCAATCAAGGCTTCGTGGAAAGAACCCACGAGAATTCTCGCCTGGCGGACTCGAAACTTCAAGGTGGCCATTACAAAACCTCGACTGCGATCAGACCAGAAGTTACTCGCATGAGGATTTGTGTTGTTAGCCCCTTGGTGAATGTGGTTTTCCACCCACTGCTTTTCTTCCCTGTCATCTGGTCTCACAACTAAGAAGCAAACGCACTCAGTAAGATCACAAATACAGCAGAGGAAAAGGCATAGGGGGCTACACTACTTACACAGTAAGTCCCTTGCAATCGAAGACAATTCACCAATCAGAAATTGCTCGCGCTCAGCCGCCAATTTCTGCTTGGAAATCGCCACGTCAGCGACTCCGCGCAGTGCTTTCAGCTTACGCTCGCCTTCCTGCACCTTATCACGAAGACCAGCTAAAGTGCCCACGGCAGCCACTAGTGGATTTACTGGATTACCACGTCCACTCGAAGATTCAGCGGCAGACACAGTCGCCTGGAAGGAGTACACGGAAAAGAAATGAGACGCCCTACTAGAGTTACTTCTAGTCGCACATTTGACTACTCGCTCGGGGGCTACTCCCATCGGGAGCCAAGGCATACACAACAAGGACGAATTCTAAACGCAAAACGCTTCGATTAAAGATCAACAAAGGTACGGGAATGCATCCCAAAATTCGTTACATCCAAACAACAGAAACAAAGGAAAAAGAGTCTACGAAGCCACGTTGGTGCTGCCACTAGCGGCAGTCGACCCTCCCTTCTTCCGAGCAAACATCTCAGATAATTTCCGAGCAAGAACAGTGGCTTGCTCGGAAAAACGAGATAGCCGTACCTTCTTGCCCGTGGAAGGGTCGACCGGCATGGACGAATAAGCCTCCTCCAGACCTTCGACTCCGTTCGCCAGAGCGAATTGAATCGCGGTCTTTGCGCCAGCTTCTGATTGAGCAACCGCGAAGGCCTCCAGGAGATCGCCTTCCGAGAAGACCTTCGACAACTCGCTCAGCGCAGGCGCAGGAGTACCGCTGGCGACAAGACGGCCATGCACTCGTGCCAAAGCTTTGGAAGCATTATCAATCAGGGAAAATATTCCCTCAGAATGCCTCCTGAGCTGCGCGAGAGTGTCGGTCAGCACGTCCACCCGCTGAATCCCAGGAATCTCCAGAGGAACATTCAGAAGATCTACGGACAGACAAAATGATGCTTAGCAAAGATCAGCAGAATGAAAAATTCAAAAACCTAAGATACTTACCCGCAAAGCGCTTGGCGAGAGGACGAAGGAACGCGACAGTGTCGTTGTCAGCTTTACTGCCGGCCTCCTCCAACTCCTTCACGGCCTTCCGCGACTCCGCAAGCTTCGTATGGAGTTCCTCCGATTGCTTGCGGGAAGCTTCCAGTTCTTGCCGGGTAGTCGCCAGTTCAGCTTCCTGGGCAGTTACCTGCTCTGAAAGTTTAGTCTTTTCAGACTCTGCGAATTCGGCTCGAGCTGCACAAAGGATGTTAATCAGAAATCAAGAATGGATGACACACGAAAGCCAAAGAGATAACGAAACTTACCTTTAAGGAGGTCGCCTTCAGATTTGAGTCGGCTAACTTCTGATCGAAGCGACTCGCAATCTGTTTCGGCCAGAACGACGCGGCGACCGATCGCCGCAAGGGAATCGACGAGCGACTGTGAAAGCACGAAGATAAAGAGTTAGAAGAAAAGAGGTTTGAGCCTGTACCCGATTATTTACAATCGACTACAGCCTCGGGGGCTACTCCCATCGGGAGCACTGCCGTGCACCCGAAGAAGACAAAATAACGGAGAAGTGAAGAAAGAAACTTTTGAGCCTGTACCCGATTACTTACAATCGACTACAGCCTCGGGGGCTACTCCCATCGGGAGCACTGCCGTGCACCCGATAAAATTTTTACTGGGCAGATCAAAGAGATAGAAGATTACCTGTCCGGTGGCGCGGGAGAGTGGATCCGCAGAGCTATCCGTCGCCTCCTTCGAGACCGAAGTTCTAGCGGCGAAGCTAGGAATCTCCCGCCCCATAGTCGCAACATCAGGCGCAGCCTTGGGAGAATTCTGGACGGTGCCCGCGGTAGGAGTCTCATCCGCGTCTTTTGCCTTATTCCTCTTTTCGGGAGGAACAGCAGCGGCAAACCTACTCGGGCTGATCGCCTGCAAACTGCGTTAGAAAGCAAGGAAACATCAGCATAGACAAACAAAGATTGTTCGAATAGAAATACGGAGAAAACACTTACTCGTCATCCTCCTCGTCTTCATCCAAATCATCCGCGTTCCAGGCGGCTGCGAATGGGGCCTGAGGAGGAAGAGATTGGAGCGGAGTCACGAAAATCGGAGGCGACGTCTCCAAAGATTTATCTTTGGAGGTGACTTCATCGTCATTCACCCGACGACGCTTCGGAGGGACGTCACTCGAGTCCTCAGCGTCATCCGAAGAATCATGCTCAGAACTCGAAGAGGCGTTGGCCACGCTAGTGTCGACCGCACCGTCCTGGTGACTTGACTGAAGGCACGAGGCATCATCACCAGCAACGGGCGGATAGCAATTTGCTACAGCTAGGCTCTGCAGAAAAAAAGAAGACAAAGAAGATCTTATCGGCAAGAAAATTCCAAAGATGGAAGTAAAAAAAAAATAAATAAAGACAGAAAAACTAACCTCAGCTGGAGGAGGATTTGAAGCAGAATAAGCCTCGACTGAGCAATCAGGGTATTGCTCCCCAACTTTCAGTCGAGTGATGGCAGCAATCTTCTTCTCGAATTCTACATTCGAAAGCTCTTCTCTGCTCACTCGACTGGGATCTTCTGCGCCTTGATACTCCCACATGGTGGAAGGCCTCTGCTGCAGCGGCTGGATCCTACGCTTCAAGAAAAGGCCGGCCAGGTGAAGCCCGTTGAGCACTACTCCCGAGGTCTGGTCTCGAAGAGCAGCAATTCTTGCGAGCAGGGGCGCGACCGTCTGGGTCTCCTCGGCTGTCATCTTGTGGTTCCACGACTTGCGCCTTGTCAGAACTGCGAGTGGGTGGAACTCGACAAGTCCGCCCGAACTGTTGTCGGCGACGTAGAACCATTTCTTCCGCCAGCCTTGCGCGGAATCGATGAAGTGCATGTTGAAGTACGCGCTCTCGTGGCGCGCCTGGATCCCGAAGCCACCCGTACGAAGCGGCTCGCCGGGCTCGGACTCCACCCGCGATTTTTCGCGGAAGATCCGGATCTTGAACAGCGCCTTCCAGAGCGCCCAGTGCGGGCGAATGCCAAGATAGCATTCGCAAAGCGCGATGAAGCACGCGATGTGCTGCACCGCGTTTGGGGGAAGATCGTGAAGCTGTATGCCATAGGCACACAGCAACCCGATGAAGAAGGGATGAAGGGGGAAGGAGAGGCCCCGAGTCACGTGGTCCACGAAGACCACGCGTTCGTTCGACTGGGGGTTAGGTACCTCTTCTCTTTTCCCGAGGCGAACACGTTTGTCCGCCTCCGCCGGTAGAAGACCCTCCCGCTGCATCTCCTTGATGCTCTTGGCGGTGGTGTTGGGAGTGCGCCAGTCGCCGGCGCGAGTGGCAAGGGGCGCAGAGGGCTCGCCTGATGCCGAAGTTCCAGCGCCGCGTTTCTTCCCACCGGCCATCGTTCGCGGCGGAAGCTTGAGCGCGAGGAAGTTGAAGACGAGTGCGAGGAAGAAGATGAGCGCGAGGTGGAAGACAAAGACGGAAAGCGAGGAAAATTTCACTGCGGCGCTAACACCCTTATTTATATACGGGGTAAAGCAATCTCAACCGTACGATACGCAACGTGGCACCTATCGCAGTTGCCACGCGTAAGGATGAAACGAAGCGGCGGCGTACGCTGTTTCGTGCCACGATCTTAACAAAAGATCGTGCGCATTTACTGCGCATTTCGCGTAAAAAACGGGAGTGACGTCTCGTTTCCCGGTCAAAAAGCTGACAAGGTGGGCCAGTTTCTGCTGCCACTCCGTCACGTCCCATCGGGAGAAGAGGAGCACGCCTTGACGTCATGGCGTTCGTCATTCCGAAAGGAAATTTTTTGCGAATGGAATTCCAAACGCGAAATCATCTTCGCACGAATATCTATTCCTTCGGATAGAACACATTCTTTCCATGAAAAAATTCATGAATCAAAGCCTCTTCGGACAAGAGAAACATGCCTTACACACGAAAACTCTTTCGTACAGGCACAATTTTCCAAAACATGAAAACTCTTTCATACGGAGCTAACATTTCCAACACGAAACTTTTTTCGTACGGAACTCATACCAATCTAATCGGGTAGAAAGAACCCACCTTATGCGTGATATTTACGCATCACAAAAACCTGGATTGTACAGCCGACTAGGCACATCCGGATGCCATATTCTTCGAATATGAAGGTAAGACCCAAAAAGATCTTTCTTTTGGGCCTGGAATCGCACTCGAAAGCTGCGTCCTCCGGCATAGTTCCGTGTCAACAACACGAAGAAAAATCCTAGCGGACGCGCCGGGTACCCCCTTAGGTTAAGTTCGACTCGATAAGTCCACAACGGCCCAGTCGTAACGATCACCTCATCGGATTCGAGTCGGAGGTCTCGAATCTGTGTAGGCCAGGAGTGTTTTTGCCCTAGTCGCAATTAATTGGCCCTGATCTCTCGGGAGAGCCAAGCCACTGAGCCACATCCTTCTGCTAATATAGCCGCAAAAACTGGCACTAATGCTGCTCGATACTCGAGTATTTTTATTCAAGAAACAGGGAACACACCCTTCGTAGGCAACAACTGTCGAGCTGAACTTCTAGAAGGAGATCAAAGAAAAGGTCTGACCGTCTACCCGACTGAAAATAAATCCCAGTCGAGCATACGCTCGGGGGCTACTGACGAAGGCATGGATCCTGGGCCCTACGAATAAGGGCACCCCCTCTCGCACCTTCTAACCAAGGCCCAACAGGAAGCGCCCTTGGAGTACTCTAGAAGGCCCATGAAAAGCCCACTCGCATCAACTTGCGGGCTAAGTTAGGAACTGTAACCAACTCAAGCTAGGGTTTGTATCCTCTCCGGGTTGGACTCGAGACCTGGCTATCTATATAAAGCCAGGAGAGCCTCAAAGGAGAGGACCAAGTATTACCGCACGACCACAAAAGCCTTGAAACTCGAGATCTACTCTCGATTCGAGCACCTGTAATCGATCTCATCGTTTAATACAGATCAGCAGAAGGCAGGAGTAAGGGTTTTACCTCTTCGAGGGCCCCGAACCTGGGTAAATATCGCCTCCCTGTCTAGCCGACGATTCCACCAGCGCCTATGACATCTCCTAGTCGAAACCCGATAGGGTCACCTGAGGGATTTGCGGAGCCAGAGCTTCGACACACCGTGACTAAAGGGCTTTTAGTCCCGGGTCCGGAGGAGATCCGCGACAGAAGGTCATGCGTCGTGGGTTGGGAAGCGCGTGGAGGCGCGTGGAGGGCATTAATTCCGGTTGGCCTGGCCACCCGGGACTAATGGTCCAGTCTGCTGGCCTCCCAGTCTTTTGTCCCGGTTGGCCTGCCCACCCGGGACTAAAGATACAAACTGCTCGCCTCCCGCGCAGCGGTTTTATTTCGCGAGCGAGAGGCAGAAGGGCGTCATTGCTACAGTGCGCACCCGAGTCTCTGTTTCTTCTTCTCTCTTCTCTTCTCTTCCCTCTCTTCGATCTTCCTCCACCAAGCACCATGGCTGAAGTTTGGAAGAGATATGCTGTGGCCACACCATGCGGCAAGAGTCTCGACGTGTGCTACACCGACAATTGCGAGAGGCTCCCCGGTGCTCTTGGGCATTTGACATATCTCTATTTCTCCTCTCCCGATGAACACCGGTTCTTCAGGCTTGATCTAGAGTATACGGCGGATCAACGGGATATTGCCGTCATCCAGACTGCGTTTAAGGAGGCCGTTTTGGTCTTCCAATGGTCAAGGTAACGCACACGTACAATCTTGCATCTTCGATTTGTTTGTTGCATCTGAAGAATACATGTGTTGCAACATATCTAACACGTATCAAATTTTTGTTGTTGCAGTAGTTCAGAGCATTCTCCAGCACTTGTTGATTTTCTTGTCAACAAGGGGTATGACTTTTGCAGCGTTGATATCACTCAAAACCGTCAGAAGTTGATGTGCTTGGGTATTTTGATACCTGAAGATCACTACATTGATCTTCAGGACCTTATCCATTTTGATGATTTGTACGGGCACAAGACCGGGATGGCTCCCATGGCAACTGCCTTCATCCACGAGGGCTATGAAACCATGAAGTCTTGTTTCCCCTCGAGGAATCAATGGTATTGGGAGAAGACCCCACTGGACTGGACCAACCTCAAGTATGCAACCATAGATGCATACGTCTCCTACGAGTTGTTCCGCATCTACTCGACGGAGCCATAGATGTATGCGTTCGATATATGCATGTATTGGATATCTTAGGATGTAATGGATATCTTAGTATGTAACTCTTGAAGCATAGCTTGTATTGTGAGACTTATGTTTGTGTTATGTGTGATCGTAAGACTCTATGTTATGAATGTGATATGATTGTGTTCTATTCATGATTGTGATGTCTCCTAGTTTTAAATGACTTGGAAAAATTTGCAAAGTGTTGCAAAGTGTAATGGATATTATTTCTATATTAATTCCTAGCTATACTATTTCTATATTATGTCAAACACATATTTCAAAACAAACAAACAAAAACACATCAAGAAAACAAACAAAAACACATCAAGAAAACAAAACAGAAAAACTACAGTTTCTATATATCTGTTCAAAACATATATCTAGTCAATACCAAACTCATCCAGTTGGATTTATTTCAAAATACATTTTTTAACTCATTCTAAAAATAATAGAAGAGCCTACTGGTCTTTTTAAGATTTTAAAATGAATTAGTATTATTTTTCTTAATTTTTTGATATATTATTTGTATTTTTAGATTTTAAAAAGAGTTAGTATTATTTTTCTTAATTTTTTGATATATTATTTGTATTTTTAAGATTTTAAAATGAATTAGTTCTATTTTCTTAATTTTTTGATATATTATTTGTATTTTTAGAAATAATACAAATTAAAAAGTTAATGTTTATTTATTTATTCAAAATTATTAATTACATCGTTACTTTTGTTTATTACTAGCAAACATGCCCATGTGTTGCTACGGATAGTTTCTTATTTGGACATGTCGCAGAAAACTGAATGCAACCCCAGTTCGCCTTTCCCCACTCTCTTCTTGAGCACTGCACATGTGGGGGCTTCTCTATTCTATATATCCATTTGGAGATCTTTCTGGAAAAAATGTTGCTTCGATTTGCACCCACCTTTAGATGTACTCCCTAATTCTCGCAATATTTATTTCACCTACCTTTATTTTTTAATTTCTTTTAACTACCGAATGGATATAACATAACAAATCACTCACCCGAAAATAATAATTACGAATAAATGGCACATACATTTAAATCAGTAACAATTAAAATATTATTTTACTTGATCTACTATTAGTTTCAATATCCATTTTTATTAGTATCATTTTATTTTGACCTAGTCAGTGCACAAAGCATTGTTCTGTCCCCTCGTGGATTAAGTGCAGAAACACACTAAACTCCATGCATGGTTTGTGCTTGAGACGCCTATTGCTACGGCGTGGTTGAAGGGATGGTTTGCCGCCATCATAAGATACTGATGACATGCTTTCCATTGAGTGTATCAGCTCACCAAATTCTAAGTCTGAATATTCAGACCAAAACCATCCTCAAGGAAACTGTCTTGACCACGGAACAACCATCAATAGTGGTAGCATAGCATGGGCACATACCCAATCAGCTGCCATGCACTGGAGTTCCAAAGTAGATTAGTTGTCTCTGTCGCAATGTTCGGATCATCGCCCTATGAACGGTCCAGCTAGACCCAAGGCAGCTGCCGTCGACGACGCACGTGCATCGAGGACATCAAATTTCCAAAAGCCCTGCATCATCCTTCGCGCGTGCTCAGCTGGGATATTTCTACCCTTACACCGACCACCTCGTCATCGCCGTCGCGCAAGGGAATGGGGAGAAGCAAGAGCAACCGTTATGCTCCATGCCTCCGTTACACCGGGAGGCTGCAAGTTAGTCCAGGACGGCGGCGTCGCGGAGACGCGGGCATCGCCACTGCTTCATGTGGGTTGTTTTGATCGTTTTTCCGGTCGACGGGCTACTCGGAAAGAACGCCTTCAGGCCGGTCCTTGCCTCATAGAGCTCGCTGACCTCGTGACTTGTGTTCGGTGCCATGTCACTTAACCTGCATGGCGTTGACTTCTGTCACTGCTCTAATACTTTGGTCTGAGATCAGCCATCAGAATGGTGGAACTGACGATATGATCTCGGCGCCTCTGCAGGTGTGCTTGATGGGTTGATTTCCGTGTCTCTTGATGGGCTGATTTCCGTGTCTCTGCAAAGCTATTTTAGCGGTTCAGCAAAAAACGCAGATGAGGTGAACTGAAAACAAAGCATAGCGTAGAATATTATACTCTAGAATTTCTCCGTACGTAGCTACTCCACCATGGCACTGAACTGAAGTATTCTCCAATGGAATCCTTTGCGGCATCTCGCGTCTAGGTGCTCAATAACACAGCCATGCCGACCTAACAGTGCAGTGAATCAAGCCGCCCGACCTCCGCTCGGCGCGATGTGGACAGCTGGGCTGACCTTCTTCCGCGCGTCCATGGCGGACAAGCTCTAGTTTGGCTGCGCCCCGGCCAGGCGGCCGCCCCTCGCCGCCGAAAGTTACGGCAGCCACATGCTTGCCAATGATACACTCCATGTTGCGCCGCCCGTTCGGGACGTCTCTAGCATCGAATCGTCTTCGGCGCCAGGAGTAGTTCCGTTCCAGCACGTGGACCTCGATCATGACAGCGTGGGATTTTATTTATTATGGATACATATTACGTTAGGCAAAACGGCTCAAATCAGGGCTTCATGTTTTCGTTTTCTCTCAGGACTCAGCCAACGATAGAAAAGTCTCCAGCGAATACGTTAGAAGGAAAAAACCAACTACGTAACGGTGACAAACCTCGAAACGTTTTTTATTTACCGGTGGCAGCACAGGTAATTGTATCAACTTTAGGGGCTGTCTCAGTGACCTACCAAACCAAACCAAACCAAGAAAGGCTTAACGCCTTTATTATTAGGTATAGAAAAGATTTATTTGAAATTCAAACAATAAAAAAATGTGGCATCGACCAACATGTTAATAAGATTGATATGATACTACTATCACATATATGCGTGCGAAAAACTTAGATGCGAGACGGGATGGAACTCAGAAGTTAAGCGTGCTAGTGCTACAGTAGTGGGAGGATGGGTGACCGAGCGGGAAGTTTGACCATGAGTAAGTAATTTGACTAGAGATAATTGTAGTTAGACACTAAGTAAATAATACAAATTCTGAAAAAAAAATGAGTGAAAAAAAGTGAGAGAAAAATTGGTGTGAAAAATAATTAGAAACTCAAATGAATTAAAAAAATTACGAAATAAAGTCTAGTTCCGGTTCATGTGGCCAACCGGGACTAAAGGTCCTCCGCCACCCGCCCACGTGGCCGGGCCTTTAGCCGCAGTTCGTAAGAGGCGCGGCTAAAGGGGGGGGGTCTTTAGTCGCGCAGAGCTAGTCCCGGTTGCGCGGCCGGGACTAATGGCCCTGGCGAACCGGGACTATAGGCCTATTTTCTACCAGTGTCCCTCTCTGATGAAACCCTAGCCCCGTTGGAGAAAACTAGGCTTATACGAATAAATCCGGTACTAGCGTCAAAATGGGATAGAAATGTCTAACTACTTGCTTTGTTGTGTTAGTCTAGGCCCTAGGAAGTCACATGACAAAGGTATGACCCAACTCTTGACAAGTTTCCCTTTTGTTTGTCTGATCCAAGACTTTTGTTTGTATGACAAGTTTCCCTCTTGTTTGTATGACCCAACTCCTATAAGTCATGAAACTCACTAGACAGGAGTGGATGTCGATGAAGCAGGTCACACCCCAAAGTGCAAACTTTGTTATCCGTGGGATATAACCTCTGTGGCTTGGAAAACTACTGAACTTGCGATTCATGCAGCTAAACCATAACAAGTTTTTTGGGGATATTCCAGTCAACATCACAAATCTTAAACTACTTCAATACTTCAGCTCAACGAGTAACAATATATCATGATTAATTCCGCCGTCCTTGTCAAAATTAACAGCAATGATCCTTGGACAACATCCAATGGGATTTGAGTAATCTCACTGGTATCTAGTCGAAGGTAAGCACAATGATGTTTTGTCTGTGGTGATGAAGCAACAACAACTTAAGCATGGTACATCTGCAATTAATGAGATGATCGAGATTGACTTGTCACTAAACCAGTTAACTGGCGGGATTCGAAATGAGATAGCTTGTCTTAATGGATTCTTGAATTAGAATTGATCATGGAATTACCTGAGCGGAAATATTCCTATGAATATTGGGGACATGAAATCACTGGAATATCTCGACTTCTCAAGGAACAACCTTTCCTATGAAATCCCTGCGAGCTTGTCAGATTTGACATATCTATGCTCCTTGGACTTTTCATATGATAATCTTGTAGGGAGAATTCCAAGAGGACGCCAACTTAACCTATACATCAATAAACCATCCTTTTACAACAAAAATACTGGTCTTTGCGAGCCTCCTCTTGAAAAGAATTGACCATACAACATTGCACAAGAGCCTGGTCATAAGCAGAGAGGTGAAAATTGTTATGATCCAGTGTTCTTCTTCTACTTTGGGCTAATGGCTGGTTTTGTTGTGGCACTATGGGTTGTTTTGTGTGCTCTACTCTTCAAAAGAGCATGGAGGAATGCTTATTTCCGCGTCTTCGACAAGCTATATGACAATTTTTACCTATTTGCTCTTCTCACGTGGGGAAGGATAACCAATAAGGCCACTACAAGTTAATTGGTGTGCTCAATCAAATAAGACTAGTCTTATGCTCGTGTCACTTTGCTTTTGCAGGCTATCAATAAATAATGAAGGTGAAAATGTATTTAGTAGCTTGTATAAGTATGTGTTTTTGTTGTGGAAGGTTTAGCTTGTAATATGAACTTTGTTTTGACAAACAAGACATTTATTTGTTTGTACTCGTGGGTCATCTGAGCTTTCGTGTTGATGTTTCACAATTCTAAATTAAATGTGTCAAATGAAAATAAGAAGGTTAATCATTGAGTAAGGGTAACAGAAAGGACCCGAAACCCATCAAGTACATCAAAATGAACGAACATCAGCTTGGAGAGTACTGGACTGTACGATCAACCCAGATCAGCAAATTGTGCGTGATCGACCCAGATCGGTGATGCGGAGGCAGCGTGCGTGGGGATGATGTGCAGAAGAAGATTCGGGGCAGAAGCACCGTAGAGAAACAAGGGTCCACGAGAAGCGCGGGAGGTCATGGGCGACGCAGAGGAGCAATCGGAGGTGTGGGCTCCGCTCCGGCGCACACAGTCGTAGCAGCTAGCGTTCCACACCCGCGCGCACGTGGGAGTCAGAGGTCTTCTAGGTGGCGGGGAACCGATAGAGGAGTCTGGTACATTGTGGGGCATGTGAAAGGCCGGGCGTTCGGGTTACCCGAAAAATTCGGGTCGGCTTATTCGGGTTTTTGAAAATTCGGGTTCTGAAAAATGATACCTGAAATTTAGCCAAAATAATAATAACCCGACAATTCGGGTTCGGGTTCGGGTTTTTCCCGATTTGCCCGAATAGGAGCATCACTTAAAGAAATTCCTTAATGCATCAGATTCGTAACTACTATAGGAGGACTTAGGCAGATCGATCGGCGCTGCGCTGCACCCGTACACGTAGTATATGGCTCCCACCGGAGCAGCACTTCATCATAACATGTCGTTCACTCTAGGGAGGCGGCGAGCGCTACGCTGTACAACAGTATGCCGTCAAGATAGGCGACGGGCGTTGCGATGTACCCCAGCACGCCGTCAAGGTAGGCGATGGGCGCTGCATATCACCACAACATGTTATCGAGGTAGGCAGCGGGAGGCGGCGGACACAATGCAGCTCCTTATCATCTCAGGGTAGGGTGGGTGCGGGGATTGTGGAAGGCCACCGCGTACAGGCGGTGGCTAGGTCAGGGTCTCGGTCCGTCGTGTCATGTTCATGTGCGTAAAGTTGAGCGATTGAGTCTTCGAGACTTGTGTTCAATAATGCGTTCTTGGGATGTGCGGGAGTTCAATTCACGTTGTTGTGCTATGGGGGAGTTTAATTCATTGTATTGGGCTAATATTACTTATCTACTTTGGGTTTTTCGGGTTGTTCGGGTTATAGAAGTATAAACCCGAATTTTCCATATAAAATTCGGGTTTTTAGAATTGACGCCCGAATAGGTGATCGGGTTTTTTGGGTTCAGGCTATACGGGTTAGGGTTCGGGATTTTCGGGTTCGGTGATCAGGTTTCGGGTTTTATGCCTAGCGTGATCATGTGAGCGGCGGTGGCAGAGAAGGCATCGCAGTCGTGTGCGTGTGTGCGTGAAGGGATGGAGGGGAGAACTATCCTGAGAGAGCGGAGGTCTTATACACCAAATGGGCTCGGCTTATCGCCTTCCGGGGTCGTTATCCCTGATTTCTCTCTCTTACACTAGTATTTCACGTCTTAGGGTTCTGAGATCACCAGAAAAAGGGAAACATCTTGGAAGGTCACCCCTCGCGTGCCAAGTGTCACCTTCTCGACGTCGAACAAGTTGTGCACGTGCCTTCCGCGGTTGACACTTGTCGTACTCAGGACTGTCCTTATTGGTATCTTGTCCGATATTTCCGGTCCGAACCGTTATCGTAAGGGTAGCGTCGTGTTTTTCCCTTTTTCTCCCATTTTCCCTTCTCTCTTCTTCCTCATCACAATCGCCGTTCCCGGACACTTAACGTAGTCGGCGTTCCCGCCGCCTAGATCTATCTCCGGCGACAATCGGGGACAAAGGGCAAACCTAGGAATCCTTCCGGTCGCGACTCGAAGATGCGCTTGGTCTATTCCATTAGGGTTTAATCTATATTTGATTCTTTACTTCTTGTGTTCTATTTGTTTCTATTATTTTCGACACGATTCCGTATGAAATGTCCTCTGGATTAGTTGCTTCTTCGCTTTTTTCTGGTTTTCCCTTTTGATTTTATGGTTGGTACATTGAAAATTTTGTAGCTAAAATCCATTCTTCCCTTTCATCTAATTTTCCATTTTTCTTGTCCGGGCAGGGAGTTTTCAGGGGAATTAATGGGAGGGAGGTGGCTACTTTCAATATGTTTATACATTAAATTTTAATCGTCAGTACTTTTAACATATATCTTGATTACCAAGCTGAAAGATGGGAAACTGTGGTGGTTCCGGTTTAGTTTCTAATGAACTTCTACCCTCCTTCGATACTTATATCTCCAAAAGTGCTACCTGCTGACAATCATGTGGAGGTTATTTATAAAATCTCCAAAAGTAGTGTCCAGTGTCAACACCTAGTAATTCGGGAACAGGCAGCTAGAACATCACAACACAAGGTACATCAGTACCAACGGTATAGCGCCACTAGCTCCAGTATCATAGGATCATAAGTTACGAGAATACAAGGTAGAGGAGAAACAGTCTAAACTCAGTGTTATCTTGTTTTCGTAAGTAAGCAACATCATATCATGGGCAAAACAAACATTAAAGGATTTACCATTGACATATTGAAGGTATACCCTAATTATGCTAACTAGTCGTCAACCCGTGCATTCGCACGGGCTAGTATGTAAAAAATAGAAATATATACTATAAGTTTTTTTGCTTGAATTTGAAAATTTCTCGGTTTTAAGATCTGGTTTGACAAATTTGTAGTTTTCTACAGTCAATAAAATTTATGAAAATATTCCGAAATTGTTAGTTTTATCGAAAAAACTCAAGGTTACAAATTCCACATGTTGACCTTATAGAATTAGTTTTATAAGTTATGAAGAGAGACAAAAATTTACAATGCAAAATCCAACATGAATTTATTGTGAAGTATCTCTTTCTAATTAAATTAGGCTCCGTTAATTACTTGGTTAACAACATGTCCAAATATTTCAATGTACAGATACAGTTCAACTGTAATATTAAATATTTCTTCATCAACATGTTCATATAACAAATGAATCTTTTGTCTAATAGATAACATGTCTAACCAAGGATGGCTTGTCATCTATGCATTTGGAATTGAGATACATAATTATAGTGTCTCTCAAAAAAAATTATGTCACATTTTTTCAAAGTCATTGTAAACCATCATTTATGAATTAATATATTATGGAAATTGTTTGGATCGTGTACCATAACCATCATGAAACTAAGGATGTAGTTATGTTCAGCTGATTTAACCAGAGCATAGATATGCACCTTCCATAGTTCCATTACCTCTAGATACTTGTTACCTCAAGCGATATATTAAAAGATACATGTGGTCAAGTTCATTGGCATGTAAAGATTTTTTATCCAGCTTCTAGTAAAATGTTTTAAAGCAGTGCCCTGCCAGAAACAAAATATATCATAGTTTCATTCCAAAACATTCCGTATAGATTAACAAAAATTAAAATTATTTTTATGTATTTAACAGCGACATAACTGGACAATGTTATCTCTCATCACCATGGTCCGATTCTAACAGCAAGATATCTTGTGTGTAAATCTAGCATATAAATCGATTTTTTGTAAAGAGTTAATCATCACACCGTAGTGCTGGATAATATGAGCACTAATCTATTTTGGTTGATGAACACATAAAGTAGGCAAGATTGGTTTGGTAAAGTTGTTCTCTTGACCATTATCTAAGTGTATGCATCACCGTATGTTACACATGCATCCATACCTTTAACGTGGAACCATTATCTAAGTGTATGCATCTACCTCCAGTTGAAAACATGCCTATGCAGGTATAATTGATCGATGCTGGCAACTCTAATGATCGGGCTAATTAAGTTGACTATGATAAATGAATCATAAGAATCTAAAGATTTTGAGTAAAATGAATCTCATTCTGGATCGATTTCCTTGTTGGTTGATGCCACATGAAACACTATTATTGAATTTTTTGTGCCATAGTTATGCGGGAATATTTATGGAAGGAGTGAAGAAGAACACTACCAATTTGTGATTTTTTGTAACTTCGAGTTATCCACAAAGCATGTTAATTGTTTCCGTGAACCCTAGCACACAGGAAGAAAGATATTGAAAAAAGTTAGATGAGGAAATACCTTCATTACAGGGAAATCGAAGCGAGACGGCTCTCAATAGTTATAACATGCACCTATGGAGAACATATGGCTAGAATAACCTAAAAATAATTGATAATGGGAAGCATTCACTTTCGCTAAATGTACCATCATTTTGTTCAGCGTCCGGGTTCCTTCTTATTTATATTTATTAGTACTAAATAATCATATCAGTATTAGGGAGTTGTAATAATAAGTTAATTTCAATATTTTAGGAGAAAATATATAGACAAACATAGATGGATTAAACAATTTATGTTTGCCATTTTATACATAATTAAATAAACATTTGTCTCTCAATTTTTTTCCTGGTAAAAAATTGCAAAGAATTCACTTGCTAAAAGTCCGGCATGCAAATTAAAACACGGCATTAAATCCAACTTTCCTCATTTACACTTCATCTTCTATATACTACAAACTCGCAGTATGATCAGTGGATCCTTATACTCACATTGTTCCCCGCAATATACTACATGTCGGATTCACAGTGCCGCCATGCATGGATGTCCGAGATAATATTAAATTAGTTAAAAAAAACTCCCATGAGAACTATTGCAATAATTTATATATACATTTTGGACGCGGAGGGGCCAGGGAAAACAGAACAATAATCAATAAGGTCCTCCGTCAAATTGCACGCATGCTACAGCTTATAACGGATCGTGAGAGGAGGGATAAAGATGAAAATACCTGATGTATATGCTTTTCATCACTAGTGGAAACAGGGCCTTTTGTCCCGGGTCGTAAGGGCCAGTTGTCCCGGTTGTGCAACCGGGATGGGCTAGCCGGGACAAATGGCCCTCCCCCATTGGTCTCGGTTGTGCCAGGACCCGGGATGGTAAGGATAGGCCACGTGGCGAACCTGGGCCAGGGGTCGGCCAGGGAGTTCGTCCCGGTTCGTTCAAGGGACCGGGATGGATACTTTAAAAAAAAAAATATAGCCGTCAATTTTCCCCTGCCGCGGCAGTTTTTTTTTCGTTTCGTTTTTTGGGCTCCTGTCTCCCAATCCCCAGCCGGCCTCCCCCTTCCCCAACCGCGTCCAGGCCCACGTCTTTTATTAAGCCCACTGGCCACATTTTTTGGTCAAAAGGGCCCACTGGCCCGCGTCTTTTATTATGGTCGGTCAACGGTTCGAAGGGGCCACTGGCCAGCGGCCTAGTGGCTGGCTCGCCTGGTCCCTTAAATTAAGATCACAGGGGCGGTCAAAGGGCCCACTGTCGCCTCGTCTTCCCGCCCCGCCTCGGCTTCCCGCGTCCCCACTTCCCCACGCGCGCGTGCCATAGCTGCAACCGCCGAAACGCCTCGGCTCCCGCCCCGCATTCATGGCCGCCTGCAACCGCCGCCACATTCAGGCCGCCGGTTGGCATGCCAGCCCCCCCCGGTCCTTTTTAAAGGGCCCCCGCCGCCCGTACAACCCATCCACCCCGGCCGCGCCCAAGGCAAAGCAACCCTAGCCACCATGTCCCGCTGGTTCTCGAGCGGCTCCGGCAAGCGCCCCAGGAACAACCACGAAGGCTCCTCGAGCGGCGCCGGCCGCGTCCCACCCCCGCCGGCGGAGGCCTTCGGCTACGGCCCTCGAGGTGTCCGCATCGGCGGGACGCCGCGCGTCCCCGCGCCACCTCCGGCGGGACGCCCGCCGCCCCGCGCCGCGCCCAAGGGCAAGCGCTTCCGCCGGTACATCCGGACGGCGGAGTCCGAGTGGCACTGGAACAACGCCACGCCGGTGTTCTGGCCAGACGTCCACCTCCCGGACGGCTGGCACGTGAACCCCCAGCGGATCCCTGTGCCGCCGGCCCCGACCGGCGAGGCGCTGCTCGAGGAGATCGACCGCCGGCGCCGTCTTCTGCCGGCCCCCCTCCTCAGGGACCGCGCGTACGCGCGCAGATCCCCTACTGGGCCACCTGGTTCCAGCAGGAGCACGAGCAGCGCCGACGCTCCTTCATCCCCGTCCCCCACGAGGAGGTGAACGTGGACGACTACCCCGCGCCACCGCCCGGCCGGGAGAGGGAGCTGTGGTTCCTCGAGGACATCGAGGACTTCTCCGGGGAGGAGGACCCCGAGCTCCGGGCCAACATGGAGGAGGCCTGCGAGGCCTCCCGCCGCTCCCTCATCGACGACGAAATCAAGCGGTGGGAGCGGGTCGTGGCCGCCGCCGCCGCCAACACCGCCGCCATGCCGCCGCCGCCCCCTACCGAGCCTACCCCCTGGTGGCACGCGCTGTACGCCGAGTGGGAGGCGTCCGAGGACCAGCCGCCGCCGCAGCCGCTCCCCCCAGGCCTGGAGTACGGCATGTCCTGGGCCTGGACCGGCGGAGTTTGGTCGCCGGAGCAGGAGGAGCTGCCCCCACCACCGCCGCCGCAGGAGGTGTTGCCCCCGCCACCGCCGTACGCGCCCCGATGCCTCCGCCCCCGCCGGGCCCGGCCCAGCCGCCTGCCCACTTGTGGCAGCCACCCCACTACCAGTGCATCTCCTCCGACGAGGAGGATGAGTAGATCGGCGCCGGTGCGCCCCCCTAGACTAAGCTACCCCCCCCCAAGAAAACGGCCGGCAGCCTGTGGCCGCGCCGCCGCCCCCTTTATGCAAGTACGGCCGGCCGCCTGTGGCCGCGCCGCCCCCTATCTATGTAAGCAAGGCCCCTGGCCTTTTTTTTTAATATAAGTTGTGTGCCCTAGTCTACCGTGTCCCTAGCCCATCCCCGCCGGCGGTCCGCCGGCGGGATCTGTCTACTCGTTCCCGCCGCCGGCAGGGCTTCGCCAAGCCATGTCCACTGTCCTGGGGTGTTCGTTCGGCCTGGAGAGAGGGCCGCGATTTTTATACACCTGGGCCTCTAGTCCCAGCCCGTGCCACCAACCGGGACTAGAGCCCCTTTGGTCCCGGTTAATACCCCGGGCCGGGACCAAAAACTAATTTCGAATTTCGGTGCCTCCCTGCGCGCCCAAAAATTTTTAGCGCCAAAATTTGAAAAGAGTTAAGTTTGCACATTAACAACTTCTATATACTTTCAAATTTGACAAAAATTTCAACATGAAAAATGCTAGAATTTGCAAAACTAATTTAAATCCATTTTTCGTTTAACTAAATAATTATTCTAACTATTGAAACTATTAATTATTTTACCATTTGTATATAATTTGAATATAAAAATGTTACAATTTTTGTTTTCTCTCGCGATCTTCCGATTTAGTCCAGAGCATACAAGGCATCCCGGGTGATTTATATAAATTTCGACAAGTTCTGCTTCGAAGGTTTACTCTGCGCATAGTAATTTCCGTGTACGCGGCAAGCCGCAGCGGGAGCAGCAGACTTAAAGCAGAGACGGGCGGTCGGGCGGGGGAGACCGCGCCGTTGCTCTCGCGCTTTCCTCTCCTCTGCTCGTCCGCCGTCGCCTTCGCGCTCCCCTCCGCCTTCAACATTTGGGAACTTTGTTGTTCAGTTAGACGTTTCTCCTCCAAAAATTTATCATATCTGTTAAATAAGTACCGAAGCTCTATTTCTGTTTTAAGGATATCTGTCAGGATGGTATATATCCCATAAGGCAAAGCCCATCTTTCTCTATCCCGGGTTCGACAAAGAGAGTTGTACCTTATTGGTACGGTGAATTTTAGATCTTCGTATACAACAGAAAAACCATAGTTTTCCTTCGAAGGTTTACTCTGAGCATTCTTTCGCCATCTTTTCAAAACATAGTGTGGTGGAATTTCTTTGATATTTCTGATCTCAAGAACCATCAGTACATGGCAACACGGAAGACCTACATTTTCGAAGTCAGGCTGGTCATAGTTGTCAGCCTTTTACCGGTCAATACAAAATACTGATCAAACAGAACTATATGATCATGTACTCCACGCTTATTATTACACATCACCAATAGACAGAGGAGAGAGAAACAGAAAAGTGGGTGGGTGTGCCGCTGGTTGGAATAATAATGAAGTCAGGCTGGTCATAGTTGTCAAGCACTTAATGCTTGCGAGCTTTTGACCGATCAATACAAATTATTCGTCAAACTTACACCTACTCATCGGCCGGGGTGGATGAGTTCGTGTCCCTTGCTTATGATCGCTTCGGCCGTAACCATGGAGCATCTTCATTATTTAACGGGATGGTGGCACTGGTAGAAAATAGGCCTACAGTCCCGGTTCGCCAGGACTATTAATCCCGTCCGGGCAACCGGGACTAGCTATGCGCGACTAAATGCCCCCCCTATAGTCCCGCCACTTACGAACCGGGACTAAAAGCCCGTCCACGTGGGCGCTAGGGGTCCGTTGCGGCGGAGGACCTTTAGTCCCGGGTCTTGTGGTTAACCGGGACTGAAAACCTGCGCAGGTTTAGGGTTTTAGGCCCCCTAAACCTGTTTCCTTTTTAATTTGTTTTGTTTTAATTTCAGTACACATATTCATGCATATATATATATATGAAATATCAAACAAGGAGAATTCAATAGGAATATATAATATATATTCAATATCGGGTGACCATATATACAACCTCGAACAAGTTTCCATATTACACAATTAAGATGGACGAGCATACACAAATTCGCACAAGTTTCAAAGTACTTAGGGCTTATACATGCTTATAAAAGTCATCGTCGGACGCATGGAACTCTCCTTTCTTCTGGATGACATGCCTAAGGAAAAATCCTGCTATTTCCTCTTGAATTGGTCGGAAGCGAGCTTCTGGAGTAAGCGCCCTCCGCAAGTTATTGAGACCGTTCCGCGTTTGCTCGTCCTTCTTCCTCTCAGATATTTCTTTCCGTATGTTCTCACAGACATAGTATCCACATAGACCGGTCCCCGGTGGCTGCTTATCCACACCTTTGAACACATTTTTAAATTTTAGCGCATCTTTGAATTCACCGACATGTTGAAGTGAGAGCCGTCTCCAAACTCTACAATGCAAATAAAATTAAATGAACAAGGGAGTTATTAGCTTAGAAAATGAACAAAAGAGACCGATCGATATAGAGCGCAAATGATTGAAAAATAATTACTTTTGCATCATTTTTCTCATGTCGACCCAAAGATCTGTATTTGAATTCATAGAGTCAATGATGAAAACTATGGACTTGTGAAGATCAATTTTTAGCAGAATCCAGTGGTACCTGCGGACACATTAGATGCAGAGTCATGCATAATTTATCGATTGGACATACCATGCATGGAGTAAACAAAAGAGAATGGGAACATGAGAGAAACACTCACCCAAAATGGTAAGGAAATAGAATATATCTTTTGGATTCATGCTTTTTTAAAAAATTGTACAAGTCTTTCTCCACGTCTATGGGGTGACGTTCTAACATAGTTCCATTAATGATTTGTGGGTCAATGAACCCAATATCATGGATGAGTCTTACTTTGCATTCCCAAATCTTCAATCTGCATAATAGCGTACGGAACAATATAGTTAGGACAATATATATATATATATAGTGTAGGCAAATGAAGAACGAGATGAGGTAGAAATAAATCACTTACAGAACGTAGCAACTCAGGATAGATTTGTCGAGCTCACGCATATTGAACAGTTGGAACAATTCACTCAACTCAACTGTTACAGAGTACTTTTTGGTGTGATGCTCTTCTGTATAATCCACATACACATATTCTTTGTCGGTAAATGTTATGAAATCTTTGTACCAACGTAGCAGACTTTGCATTAGTGGTGGTAGATCCTTTTCCTTCGCAGGCTCGACGAGAGGCCCTTTCTTCACATATTTTAATGCTACATCAGCCACTGGCATATCGTCCATGTCTAAAAAGGCACGGAGAGACATACCGGCCTCGGACGCATTTTGCATGGCAGTAGCTACAGTCAATCCCATTGCTGTCACAGCATTTATGACCTCGGGGTCATGTTCCGGAGCGGCTTTCACTATGAGGGGGGATATCTATTGTTTACTCTGCATCCCGAGCTGGGTACCTTGTTTCCCGCTTTGTATCATTTTTGCTTTTTTTTTCTCCTCCTCCAATATTCCTGCTTGCTTATGAAGTTCAATATCATAGTCTTTAGGCAAATTCTTCACGGATTGGGACACTGTCGATAAAAAATCCGTAGCCCAATAGTCTACAATCGGAGGGAATACTTCCTTGGGCTCAGGCTCCTTTAGCGCCTTCAGTTTGCCCTTCCATTTCTCAACGTCAGCCTTCACGACCAATTTGGTTTCAGCATCACTAAGTTCCCAAGGCCTTGGGGTGAGAGGCTTCAGTGATGGCTCCGGTACCCGTGTGGTCTTAGGTACATAAGGGTCCGGGTTAATAGACCAAGAGCGTGTTCCCTTGCTGGCCGCCTGCTTCTGTTTCTTCGCTGGAGGAGGAATGGGGGGCGACGTCTGCTTATCCTCCGGAGGAGGAATGGGGGGCGACGTCCGCTTATCCTCCGGAGGAGGAATGGGGGGCGACGACGTCTGCTTTTCCTCCGGAGGAGGAATAGTGGGAGACGTCTGCTTTTCCTCCGGAGGAGGAATCGTGGGCGACGGCTGCTTAACCGCCGGAGGAGGAAGATCGGGGGACGGCGTCGAATGGCGTGAAGGAGGCGTAGGTGAACCAGCACTAGCACCACCACCACCACCAGCACCTGCACCATCGTAGGGGGGTGGACTTGTTAGCCTTGGCGTCTCGCCTGGAAACACTATGTACTTCTTTTTCCATAGAATGAACTGGCGCTTGACATCTCCAAGTCTTCTCTCCCCTTCGGGTGTAGCTATGTCAATCTCCAGGTCCTCAAACGCTTGGACTATGTCTTCCACCGTGACACGAGCATAGCCATATGGAATGGGGTTGTTGTGATGGAGTGCTCCAGGTGTATAGGGTAAAGCACTGCCGGTAGCCACCTTCATGGAAATGTTCCCCACGGGATAATGCAGATCACATTCTTTCATCTCCTTTACGTCATCCACGGGGTAGTGAGGCTCCGGTGCACGACTCTCGATCATCGGTGCATTAGCACCTGCAGTCGGGGCCTCCGTGGAAGCCACGCTGCTTCTCCGCTGCTGGCTTCCGAGATCCGTTGCATGTTCTTGATGCGGCCCTGCAGCCGACGCTTTTTCTTTCTCAAGTATTCCCGACACGACCTTCTTCAGGTCAGAAACTTCCATTGCAAGATTCGCCAGTTCATCTGCAGCCCGGTCCGTACCTCTCCTACGGCTTCTGTAACAGTACGGGTCACCCTCCTGGGAAAACCCTACTTTCCACGGCATTCTGCCTTTGCCTCGTATATGTCCTCCGTGTTCAGGATTTCCGAGGGCAACTGTCAGTTGGTCTCTCTCTCTGTTGAACGTGATCTTGCCCTGTTGAGCTTTGGTCATTGCGTCAACGAGTTCTTTTGTGGG
The DNA here is from genome assembly GCA_028641055.1 of Alopecurus myosuroides. Taxonomy (NCBI): domain Eukaryota; kingdom Viridiplantae; phylum Streptophyta; class Magnoliopsida; order Poales; family Poaceae; genus Alopecurus; species Alopecurus myosuroides. Next base: position 4,535,214 of record CM054057.1, read on the forward strand.
AGCAAACTTTTTCTGCCGGTGAACACACTCCCCTGTCTCCGGGTCTAGCGATCCCCCATGCCCGTACCACCACATTTTGGCTCTTTCGTCCCATCCCTCTGTACCTAGACGGATTCCTCTTGCCCTTAGGCCGTCCTCCATTGCCTGCCACTTAGGCGCCGAAACGCGGTATCCTCCTGGCCCCATAACATGATGGTACTGTTTCTTTTTCGCATTAGCCTTATTTTTTGCCGACATTTCCTTGAAATGCTCCGATTTATGTTGCGTCACAAATTCTGTCCAATCATCTCTCAGTTTCTCATATTGTCCAGTGAAAATCGGAGTCTTGCCCTGGCTGACATATTCACGGAACAATTTTTTCTTGAAGTTCCGGAATGCTTCGGCCATCTTCTGAAGAGCGAACTCTTTGACTATCCTCCTCCTCTCACGTCCACCCGGAACGTCCTGACCGAATTCATCTTTTTTGTTGTATTCCGGAGGTAGAATGAAATGTGCAATAAGCTTTCTAAACATAATCTTTTTCGTTCTCTTGTCGACATAAGTGAAACCAACACGTGCTTTCTTTGGCTCCTTCCATTCCTGGACGGTGATCGGGACGATGTCTCTAACAATGACTCCGCATTGGTTGATAAACTTTGTGGTGTGCTGTAGGGGCTTGCCGATTTGACTGACTGATTCGATGGTATATATTTCGGAATCTTTCATCGCCTTGGATTTGCCACGCTTTGTCATACTAGATCCGACCGAGGGCTAAAATAAGAAAGAGAGTCGCGCGCGTTAGTCTTTGCAATTGGACCGAGGGCTAAAATAAGACCGAGGGCTAAAATATATACCTCGCCGGAGGTGGTTGTTCTTTGCAATTGGAGATCGTCGTTTGTCGACGGTTGACCTCCGTCATCAATGTCCATTCCTTCACCTCCTTGATCATCGACAATGTCTGTTCCTTCTTCACCTCCTTGATCATCGACAATGTCTGTTCCTCCTTCACCTTCTTGATCCTCAAGGTTCAGATAAGAAGAGATTACATCATCGTCAATGTCTGTTCCTCCTCCGGCTATGATATCTAATATATAACCTTCAGCCACCTGTTCCGCCGTCAGGTCTCTATTGTCTGCCATATGTCACTCCTGCAGACATGCATGTAGTAAAAATTAATTAAGTATATAGGAGACTTAGCAAATATTGTCGTAGAAAGAGGGAAAACAGATTGGTAGGGTCGCTCAAATGACTTGGAGAACCCCATAGCTAGGTTGCATTTGCTTTTCTGGTCATTTTGGTATATTATACTTAATATTCTGAATTTATTGAATTAAAACTTACTTTCATTATTTTAATGAATTTAACTCAAATTCAAATATGGTCTCATTTTAAACTTTGTCAAACATGAATGATAATGATATAAACAGATAGCTTACATTTTTGTGAACATTTTGCATATTTTTCCATAATTTTTGGAATTATAAATTAAAAGTTATTTAATTTAGAAGATTTAATTATGTTCTGTAATTCCATATACAGTGGGCCCCACGTGTCATGATGACGTCATTAAAAAAAACTCGTCAACACGTGGCCAGGTGACGTCATGATGACGTCACCCCTGGCGTCACACGGTGGCCGGCGGTGGCAGTTCAGGCTCTCGGGTCTCCGGCGATTCCGACGATTCCGGCCACGGGGGAGGGAACGGAGATGGGGAGGAGGCCACTGTGGTGCTCGCCACGGGGGAGGGGACGGAGATGGGGACGAGGCCACGGCCACTGTTGTCTCGCCGGCGGCGAATCTGGCCGCGGTAGCGAGCGCGAGGGCGGCGCGTTCTCAGTTCGTGGTCGCCGTTCGAGGGCGGCGCGTTCGCGCGTGATTCGTGGTCTCCGTTCGATGGCGTTCGCGCGTTGGATCTAGGGCGACGGCGACGGCCCGCGGGGAACCTACCGGAGAGACGGCGACGGGACGGGGGAGGAGCAGGGTGGAGGCGGTGGAGAGAAGGGCTCGACGACGGCGACGGCGACGGCGATGGAGACGGCGCGGTCCTCTGCGCGGGCGACGGCGACGGGGCAGAAAGACGAGCAGGCGCCGGCGCGAGGGAAGAAGAGGGTTTGTGACTTAGAAAATTTTGGGGCAGGAAGGCATCGCACATATATAGTTCCAGCCTTTAGTCCCGGGTGGTGTCACGAACCGGGACTAAAGGTCCCCTGGGGTACCATCCGCGGGCCTTTAGTCCCGGTTGGTGTCACGAACCGGGACTAATGGTGAAAATTTTCGCGGCTTTCTCGTTCCCGCGCAGAACGAGCCTTTAGTCCCGGTTCGTGACACGAACCGCGACTAAAGGTTGTTATTCGATTAGAAATAATAGATGCGTGCAACCTTAAAAATACAAATAATATATCAGAAAATTCAGAAAAATAAAACTAATTCTTTTTCCAATCTTAAAAGTACAAATAATATATCAGAAAATTCAGAAAAATAGAACTAATTCTTTTTCCAATCTTAAAAATTCCCATAGATAAAAAAGGCAGTACATAATGGCAAGAGTGGATCTAAACCTAAACGGAGAGCATAGATGCATGCATGATCCGATATCTGCTGCTAGTCATACTCCTGCCTAGGCCTACGACATGAGAAAATTCAGAGCCCAGGACTGGGCCTGAGGGTAGCGCAGGCGGGGGTTATCGCCGGCCCTGATGTAGTCCATGACGCTCTGTAGAGTCCGGCCGGACCACCATAGCCGACGACCGGCCTCGTGAAAGTTCCCAGGAGGCAGGCCGTCCTCCTCATACCTGGCGAGCGCCCTCTCACGCCGATTGATGAAGAAGGCATCCCAAGTATGTTGGTTATCGGGATGCCAGCTGGGATCTCTCCGCTGCTCCGGCGTGAGCTCGTTGTAGTAATGGTTCGTGATGGCCGCCCGACGTGCCACACCTTGAGGAAGAGGAGGGACCGGCACTCCTCCGGCGCTCAGCATCCAACCGGCGGGAACACTGTAGCCGGGCGGGCAGGGGTAGTTCCAGGCGGAAAGTGCCTCGGCCTGGTTGAATGTTAGAGTGGGTACGGTAGAAGCCATGAGAGAGTGGTGAGTTTGTATGTGTTTATGCCAATGGTGTGGCAATGCACATATATATAGCGAGAAGAAAACATCCCTTTAGTCCCGGTTGGGGACACCAACCGGGACTAAATGGGTTAGGGTTTCGTTTGGACCAATCAGATAGAATCACACGGATCGTGTGTTTCTTTAAAGCGCTTGTGAGTCGTTGGATCCGGGGTGTGTTTCTTTTGAGCTGTTGTGAGCCGTTCGATCAGGGCTACGGTGTGTTTCTTTCGAGTTGTTGTGAGCCGTGGATGAGGTGGTTTCTTAACCGTTGGATCAAAACCCTAGCACCACTTTGTGAGCCAGAGGACCCTATATATAGCCCACCTTCATACACCGGTCAGTTCATCGAGCAAATACAAAACATCCGGATTCGCCATCATACGTCCTACCGGGCATTTGGTAGGGCTGTAATGTGCAACTATTTGCTTGGTTGTGTTAGGGTGGCGCGTGGCGCGGGAATTGTGACGCGTGGCGCGGGAGTTGCGACGCGTGGCGCGGTAGTTTGTGACGCGTGGCCAGGAGGGCGCGGTATAAACTGTCGCGCCTCGAGCGCGTCTTCTCCTCTCCACGCACCGTCGCGCTTCCACCATGCCTCCGAGGAGGAACAGCACCACCGGCTTCCGCGGCGTCCGAGCACGGCAGAACGGAATGTTCAGCGCAGATATCCGCTGGGGGGACGACCGCATCCCCCTCGGCACCTTTGCGACGGCGGCGGAGGCAGCCCGCGCCTGGGACGCGGCGGCCTGGCGCCTCAACCGCCCGCGGTCGCTGATGAACTTCAACGACTGCCACACCGTCTGGGAAGCGGAGGCCAGGGCGCCGAAGCCGCAGATCATCACTGCCGCCGACCACCTCCACCTCCGCCACCGCGCGTTTCAGGGCCTAGTCGACGCCAGGGAAGACCGCGTCGTCCGCGAGTATTACCGCAACAACCCGGGGGAGGAGAGCGCCGACGAGGAGCTCTGGCAGACCCGCGCGGGTCAGCGGGCGGAGCGCCGCCTCGAACGCCACCTCGCGTTAGATGCCGCTCGGGAGGCGAGGACGAGGGCGCTGCAGGAGCTTCGTCGGGCCGACCGCGCCGGCGAAGTCTGGGCCTCCGACGATCCGAGGTGGGGGCCTATCTCGGACATACCATCATGCACCTCCGACGACGACGAGGAGGTCACGGACGAGTTCGGCGACGATGATGACCCGGAGGAGGTCACCGACGAGTTCCCCGACGACGACGGCGAGGAGTAGCTAGTGTTCGTCTGTTTTCTCTTTTTAATAAAAGAATTTGCATTCCGGCGACACTGCGGCGCGCTAGCGCGTCTGTTTTCTGTTTTTAGTAAAAGTTTGGTACAATAAATTAATTAGAGATAATATAATTCAAAATGATCCATTAAACATGATCCATTCAACAAAGTTTGGTACAATAAATTATTACACATCAATTCTTCCCTTGTGTCCCCGCTTTCTTACGATTTGGACGTATCCATGGAGCATCCTCATCATTTAACTTAATGCTTGGGTCAGAGTTCACTTTGAAGGGCGGAATTTCACCAAACATATTATAATCTTCTGACATGTCTGTCTTGTCCTCCACTCCCACGATGTTTCTTTTCCCTGAAAGAACAATGTGACGCTTTGGATCATCGCATGATGCACTGATCGTTTTCTTATCTTTCCGTTTCCTCGGTTTGCTACTCATGTCCTTCAAATAGAAAACCTGAGCGACATCTTTGGCTAGGACGAATGGTTCGTCAAGGTAACCAAGATTGTCGAAATCCACCATTGTCATTCCGTATTGCTCGTCCACCTTTACCCCACCTCCTGTTAGCTTGAACCATTTGCACCGGAACAAAGGGACCTTAAAATAGGGTCCGTAGTCAAGTTTCCATATCTCCTCTATGTAACCATAATATGTGACCTTTTGCCCAATCTCGGTTGCTGCATCAAAGCGGACACCACTGTTTTGGTTGGTGCTCTTTTTATCTTGGGAGATCGTGTAAAATGTATTCCCATTAATCTCGTACCCTTGGAAAGTCGTGATAGTCGAAGATGGTGTCTTGGCCAACATGTACAGCTGATCTTCAACATCATTGTCATTCATTAAATGTTTTCGCAACCAACTGCCGAAAGTCTCCATGTGGGCCTTTCTAATCCATGATTCAGGCTTCCCCGGGTTGTTCGAGCGTAAAATATTCTTGTGTTGCTCGAAGTACGGAGCCACCAAGCTCGAATTTTGCAGAACTGTGTAGTGTGCTTCAGTCATAGAATGACCGTCCATACATATCGTTGATTTCCTTCCGATCGTGCCTCTTCCACTTAGTCTCCCCTCGTGCCGCGATTGAGGAATACCAATCGGCTTAAGGTCAGGAACATAGTCAATACAGAACTCAATTACCTCCTCATTTCCATAGCCCTTTACGATGCTTCCTTCTGGCCTAGCACGATTACGAACATATTTCTTTAATACTCCCATAAACCTCTCGAAGGGGAACATATTGTGTAGAAATACAGGACCGAGAATGGAAATCTCTTCGACTAGGTGGACCAGGAGGTGCGTCATAATATCGAAGAAGGATGGTGGAAACAGCAACTCAAAACTGACAAGACATTGGACCACATCGTTCTGTAACCGTGGTAGATCTTCTGGACTGATTACCTTCTGAGAGATTGCATTGAGGAATGCACACAGCTTCACAATGGCTACTCGAACATTTTCCTGTAGGAGGCCCCTCAAAGCAATCGGAAGCAATTGCGTCATAATCACGTGGCAGTCGTGAGACTTCAGGTTTTGGAACTTTTTGTCCGCCATGTTTATTATTCCCTTTATATTCGACGAGAAGCCAGACGGGACCTTCATACTGCTCAGGCATTCAAAAAAAATGACCTTCTCTTCTTTCGTAAGAGCGTAGCTGGCACGACCTTGAAACCATTCCGGATGCCGGTCATCTGGGTCTTTCAAAAGTTGTTGATCCCGCCGTGCTTCCTTTGTATCCTTTGTCTTCCCATACACGCCCAAGAAGCTTAGCAGGTTCACGCAAACATTCTTCGTAACATGCATCACGTCGATTGCAGAGCGGACATCTAGGACTTTCCAATACTGTAGCTCCCAAAATATCGATTTCTTTTTCCACATGGGTACGTGCCCGTCAACTCCCTGCGGAACTGATTGTCCGCCAGGACCCTTTCCAAAGATGACATTCAAATCCTTGACCATATCAAATATCTCATCTCCAGTACGTTCCGCAGGCTTCGGCCGGTGATCTGCCTTGCCGTTGAAATGCTTGCCTTTCTTTCTTACGTTATGATTTCGGGGAAGAAATCGACGATGACCCAGGTACACGTTCTTCCTACAGTTATCCAAAAATACACTTTCAGTCTCATGTAAGCAGTGCGTGCATGCTTTGTATCCCTTATTTGACTGTCCAGAAAGGTTACTGAGAGCAGGCCAATCGTTGATGGTTACAAAAAGCAACGCTCGTAGGTTAAATTCCTCTTCTTTGTGCTCATCCCACACAGGTACACCAGGTTTGCCCCACAATTGTAAAAGTTCATCAACTAATGGCCTTAGGTACACATCGATGTCGTTGCCGGGTTGCTTCGGACCTTGGATGAGCACTGGCATCATAATGAACTTCCGCTTCATGCACAACCAAGGAGGAAGGTTGTAGATGCATAGAGTCACGGGCCAGGTGCTATGGCTGGAGCTCTGCTCGCCAAAAGGATTCATGCCATCAGTACTTAGACCAAATCTTATGTTCCTTGCGTCAGCTGCAAAATCTTTGAACTCTCTGACGATCTTTCTCCATTGCGTTCCATCAGCGGGGTGTCTCAACTCCCCGTCGGACTTACGGTCCTCTTTGTGCCATCGCAACAACTTGGCATGATCTTTGTTCCTGAACAGGCGTTTCAACCGAGGTATTATAGGAGCATACCACATCACCTTGGCGGGAACCCTCTTCCTAGGTTTCTCGCCCTCAACATCGTCACCAGGGTCATCGCCTCTGATCTTATAACGCAATGCAGTGCATACAGGGCATTCATTCAAATCCTCGTATGCACCGCGGTAGAGGACGCAGTCGTTAATGCATGCATGTATCTTCAGAATCTCTAAACCTAGAGGGCACACAACCTTCTTTGCTTCGTACGTACTGGTGGGCAACTCGTTATTCTTCGGAAACATATTCTTCAAAATTTTCAGCAAATTTTCAAATGATGAGTCAGCTACACCTTCCCGTGCCTTCCATTTCAGCAAATCCAGTGTGGAGCCCAGCTTTTTCAGACTATTGTCGCATCCTGGGTACAGTGACTTCGTGTGATCCTCTAACATGCGATCCAAATTCTCCCTCTCCTTGTCAGTTTCGCAGCGTCTCCGTGCATCAGCAATGGTCCGACCAAGATCATCAGCGGGCTCATCATGTGCCTCTTCTTCACCTTCACCAAACCCTTCCCCACCTTCAGCATCATCCTCCATGAAAGTATCACCGAAAAGGTCATGATAGTTGAAATCGATATCATCCTCTTCTTCATCTTCTTCCATTCTAACCCCTCTTTCTCCATGCTTGGTCCAACAATTATAGCTTGGCATGAAACCGTGCCGAAGCAGGTGCATGTGAACGACTCTTGAGGAGGAGTGACCCTTCTCATTCTTACATTCAGCACATGGACACATAATAAAACCTCGCTGTTTGTTCGCATTTGCCACTACGAGGAAATCTTTCAAACCCGTAGTGAACTCACCGGAGAGTCTGTTACCGTACATCCATTGCCGATTCATCTGCATTATTATTATATAAAGTATATAATTAACCATCATGCATCTGTTAAACTAACTAGCTAGCTGGAAATAATACAAATCATGAAAGGTTCAAGTTGCTAACCGCGATCACGGAGGTAAAATAAATGAAAACGCTCAAGTGTGTTTCATGCTATGGGGAATTTCATCGAACACCTTGTGTGCATAGTAGGAACCAAAAGCATACCCACCACCCCCTTGTGAATATTGTGAGCAAATGTGGCCAAGTGCAGCGAGGTGAGTCCTATATATAGGGATGGGCCTTTAGTCCCGGTTCACCTGGACAACCGCGGCTAAAGGCCGTGGGGCCGGCCCGAGGACCTATTAGTCCCCGTTGGTCTGGCCAACCGGGACTAAATCCCCTCCCCTCCGCCAGCTGTGGGCCGAGCGCGCTGGGCCCAGACTATTGGTCGCGGGTCTCGTCCCGAACCGTGACTAAAGACCCCTATGGTCGCGGGTCCATTATTTTGGGGACTAATGGGGGCGTACCGAAGGCCTATTTTCTACCAGTGTGGGGTCAGCTTTCACTGTGAAGGGTGGAATTTCAACAAACTTATTATAATCTTCTGACATTTCTGTCGTGTCCTCGATTCCCACGATGTTTCTTTTCCCTGAGAGAACTATGTGACGCTTCGGCTCATCGTATGATGAATTTGTTTCCTTATTTTTTTTTCTTCGGTCTGGAAGACATGTCCTTCACATAGAAGAGCTGAGCCACATCATTGGCTAGGACGAATGGTTCGTCATTGTAACCAATATTGTTGAGATCCACTGTTGCCATTCCATAAAGCGGGTCTACCTTTACCCCTTCTCCATTCAGGTTGACCCATTTGCCCTTGAACAAAGGGACCTTAAAAGAAGGTCCATAGTCAAGTTCCCATATCTCCTCTATGTAACCATAGTATGTGTCATTTTTTCCATTCTCGTTTGTTGTATCAAAGCGGACACCACTGTTTTGGTTGGTGCTCTTCTTATCTTGGGAGCTCGTGTAAAATGTATTCCCATTTATCTCGTACCCTTGAAAACTCCCAATAGTCGAAGATGGTGACCCTGCCAACATGTATAGCTGATCTTCAACAGTGCTGTCATTTATAAGACGTGTTTGCAACCAACTTCCGAAAGTCTCCATGTGTTCGCGTTTAATCCATGAGTCATCCTTCCCCGGGTTTGCAGACCGTACAATATTCTTGTGTTCCTCGAGATACGTAGCCATGAACATAGAATTTTGTAGAACTGTGTAGTGTGCTTTGGTCAAAGAATGCCCGTCCCTAGGTATCATTGTTTTCTTTCCCAGCGTTCCTTTTCCCCTCAGTCTCCCCTCATGTCGCGATTCAGGAACACCAATTGTCTTAAGGTCAGGAATAAAGTCAACACAGAACCCGATGACCTCCTCTGTTCCATAGCCCTTCGAGATGCTTCCTTCTGGCCTAGCACGGTTATGAACATATTTCTTCAAGACTCCCATGAACCTCTCAAAGGGGAACATATTGTGTAGAAATACCGGACCGAGAATATGAATCTCTTCACATAGGTGAACCAGGAGATGAGTCATAATGTTGAAGAAGGATGGTGGGAACACCAACTCAAAACTAACAAGACACTGGACCACATCCCTCTGTAATCTTGTCAGACTTTCTGGATCGATTACCTTCTGAGATATTGCGTTCATGAATGCACATAGCTTCACAATGGGTACTCGAACATTTTCTGGTAGAAGCCCCCTCAATGCAATCGGAAGCAACTGCGTCATAATCACGTGGCAGTCATGAGACTTCAGGTTTTGGAATTTTTTCTCTGCCATGTTTATTATCCCCTTTATATTCGAAGAGAAGCCAGACGGAACCTTGATACTGTAAAGGACTTCAAAGAATATTTCCTTCTCTGCTTTAGTAAGAGCATAGCTGCTTAAGTAATGGCGCCTATCTGTGTGCTTGTTGCTTGGGTCTTTCATACGTTGCTGGTCCTCCCGTGCTTCTGGCGTATCTTTGGACTTCCCATACACGCCCAGGAAGCATAGCAGATTGACACAAAGATTCTTTGTCACGTGCATCACGTCGATCGAAGACCGGACCTCTAAAACATTCCAATAGGGTAGCTCCCAAAATATAGATTTCTTCTTCCACATGGGTGCGCGCTTATCAGGGCCGTACGGAACTGGTTGGCTGCCAGCAGCCTTACCAAAAATTACTTCTAGGTCCTTGACCATATCGAATATATCATTACCACTACGCAGCTCAGGCTTCTTCCGGTTATCTGCCTCACGTCTGAAATGCTTCCCTCCTTTCTTTCTTACGGGATGCTTGATCGGAAGAAATCTACGATGCCCCAGGTATACAACCTTTTTACATTTATCCAAAAACACACTGTCAGTATTATCTAAACAGTGTGTGCATGCATTGTATCCCTTATTTGTATGTCCGGAAATGTTACTAAGAGCAGGCCAATCATTGATGGTTACGAAAAGCAACGCCCGTAGGTAAAATGGCTTTTGTTCGTTCTCCTCCCACACACGTACACCTGGTTTGCCCCACAATTGTAAGAGTTCTTCCACTAATGGCCTTAGATACACATCAATGTCGTTGTCAGGCTGCCTCGGGCCTTGGATGAGAACTGGCATCATAATGAACTTGCGCTTCATGCACAACCAAGGAGGAAGGTTGTACATACATAGAGTTACAGGCCAAGTGCTATGACTGGAGCTCTGCTCCCCAAAAGGATTAAAGCCATCTGTACTTAGACCAAACCATAAGTTTCTCGCCTCTCCTGCAAAGTCTGGGAAGTCTCTCTCGATCTTTCTCCACTGCGATCCATCGGCGGGGTGCCTTAACTTTCCGTCTTTCTTACGGTCTTCTTTATGCCATCGCAACAACCTAGCATGCTCTTTGTTTCTAAACAGACGTCTCAGCCGTGGTATTATAGGAGCATACCACATCACCTTAGCAGGAACCCTCTTACGCGGGGGCTCGCCGTCAACATCACCAGGGTCATCTGCTCTGATCTTATACCGAAGTGCAGTGCATATCGGACATTCATCCAAATTCTCGTACTTCTCACCGCGGAAGAGGATGCAGTCATTAATGCATGCATGTATCTTCTGCACATCTAATCCTAGAGGACAGAGAGCTTTCTTTGCTTCGTACGTACTCTCAGGCAATTCGTTATCCTTTGGAAGTTTTGGCTTCATTAGTTGAAGTAAATTCTCAAATGCCTTGTCAGTCACACCGTTCTGTGCTTTCTATTTCAGCAACTCCAGTTTGGTACCGAGCTTTGTGCTACCATCTTCGCAATTTGGGTACAACAATTTTTTGTGATCCTGTAACATGTTTTCCAGCTTCAACCTCTCCAATTTGTTTTCACAGTCTTGTTGGGAATATGCCCTAGAGGCAATCATGTATGATGTAATTCCCATTGTATTCATAAAGTTATTAAGTTGTCCTTGTTTTGAACATCTGATATATGTCATTGAATATGTGATTCGATTGTGGAACTATATATTCATGTTGTTCATACTAGATTGTCCTTGGTCATTTAGGTTGTGCTGGACACACACCTTAGACTAATGTGAATGTTGACGGATGACACGGTTCCACTTGTCATGGGCATGGTGATGCCATTCCAACGTTCACGGACTTGGCTAAAGAGTTTAGCAAGTCGGACTGACCCACATTGAGATGCAACGATCAAGTCGTCATTTGCATGTCTCAATCAATGTAATGCTTAGACCTGAGGTTGTCGCACAATCCGAGTTGTGGATCACCGACTTAGGTTCTGTCAAACGTTGTTCTGTGACAAGGCAACTATAAAGGCAGAGTTCGGGTCGAATGAGAAGCAAGCTGTGTGATGTGGATAATCAAGATGGGATTTTGCCCCTCCTAATGGAGAGATATTCTCTGGGCCCTCTCGAGTGATATGATTCAGGAAGCATGGCCATGCGCGACTCAGTTAAGTGTTAACTGTGTCGGTTGACTAAGAGTTAGTCAGATGAATCGCATATCACGGATCGAGAAGAGAGTTGAACTATTTAAGGGATGACGATAAATCGCCTATAGTTCGACAAGGTATATCGTGAGGCAAAAAGGACTAAGATGAATATCACATTGAAAGGTATGTCGTCATGACTCAATGGTACTTGGGAGTCGGCACGTTCTGCTAGGAGCCGCTACCGATTGATCGATGAGGAGTTGGACTCCAATCGTGTCCAAGTCGCCATGAGCCTGCAGGGTCGCACACTTAAGAGCGGGAGCAAGTATTGGTTGGGTTGGACCCGAACCGGAAATGGACTGAGTTAGTGAGTTGGACTCACAGAGGGAATGGGCCACAAGTGTTGTGCAGCCCATTACCATACGCTATATAAAGAGGGGCGCAGGTTTCCCAACGGGCACGTTAGTCCACTCTCCCATGCGTTGGGAACCCTAGCCCCACTCAGTCCAGCCGCCACACCGGACCTAGCAGTCCGCCGTCGGAGCTCCTCCTCGTACGTGTGGATACCGGCAGAGGTGCTGTACGTTCAGCACTTCGACGTTCGAGGGATTGGATCGGCCGGATCGGATCGTGGGACTGCACTGCCCCGACGCGCTGCATCGATAATCCGCACCTGCGCGTCTAGTGGTAATCATCGTGGCCTTCTACCTCGGCTAGATCTTGGGAGTACCGCGTAGGAAAAGTTTTTGTTTATCTCTACGCGTCCCAACAGTGGTATCAGAGCGGTAGCTTCTGGTATTAGGCCCGAGATCCGTACATATGTGATATGTAGTTAGCGTTAGATGTGATCTAATTGCTATTTTGGTGGTCGGTCTATGAGATAGATCGGTTTTGTACAAGGTTGATTGGATCAATCGTACTCGGGGTTAATGGATGATCTGGTTTCCGTGATCATACTGCTAAGGTCGTGGAACAACTTACCCCTACCGGTCGGTTTCCGCCATCGGGGTATACCGTGACACATAAATCCAGTTGCGGTGATCGAAGATCAAAGAGTTTGGTCGAATTGGAATATGGATCAGATTCGGGTAAAATCGTTTTATCCGATGAAGAAATTCATGATCGGGACCGCCGGCTTCGCCCTGTCGTAGCGCCTTAGATGTCGTTGCGAGTTCACAACGCCGGTAGATATCGTATCTATGCATAACTTGTTTTTGCAGGAAGTTGTGAATGGTATGGCTTATGTGCATGTGATGTGTGTAATCCATACATGATCTGCGTATCATGTTTGTGTCAGCCGGCTGGAGCCTAGGTGCTGTCATTTTATTGTATACCGGCCTGCGTGTCGGATTCTCTATGTAAATTTTCATTTACTAGCTAGTGTAGCTTGTTGGAGAACCCGGAAGGCATGCAAGTCGATGTACAAGTCGGCTACATGGAGCAAGATGGCACGTGACAAAAGTTGGCACGAGTCGACTTGCAAGCTTTGTGGAGATGGAGATCACCATGAAGAGAGCCATACCATTTCACATTATAATTGCTTTATTTGTGTTATTGTTATGTCTCTATTTACCTCTATTTAGATAGTTGGTAGATTCTTTAATCCCTCAAAGAAGGTCTAGTCGGTCGCCCCGCCAGTGCTGCACCATCACAAGTCGGACATTCTTGGTAGTGGGCTCATAAAATTGAGGTGCTACCAATTCTTTCCGGTTAGGTGGGTTTGAGTCGGACTCTTACGAGCAGAAGCACTTGGTAATCTAGACGAGTCCATCACAACGGTTGTGGGGCTCGGGGCGAGGTAGGTTGGGAGCCGGGGCATGTGATGTCACCCAACTAACAGGAGTCGTATTGGATATGATTGGCAAGGTGTTGCCTACCTAGATCACTTGACGGCTAGCGGTGATGCTAAAGCTCACTAGTCGGCTTGCTTATTTAGGATCTTGAATCACTTAGAAACCATCGGAGGGATGTTGGTTCTAGTGGGAGCATAAGTATTAAAGCGTTTAATATGCCTGCTCTTTTATGAATACATGTCTTAAGTGTTTTTGCATATTTTCTGTTGTAGATCAATGGCACCTAGCAACCTTCCTCAGTTGTCCACGTTTGCGTTGAGGTCAATCCTAGAGAAAGATAAGCTTAATGGAACTAATTTCACCAACTGGTATCGTAATCTGAGGATAGTCCTCAAGCATGACAAGAAAGAACATGTTCTAGAAACTCCACTTCCAGATGAGCCAGATGACGATACGACTGTCGCTGTCATAAATGCCTACCGTAAGACTAGAGATGAGTCTATGGAAATTAGCTATCTTATGCTTGCACACATGGAACCGGACTTGCAGCAGCAGTTCGAAAATGTTGAGGCCTACGATATGATCGAAAGCCTCAAAAGTATGTTCCAGGCTCAAGCAAAGACTGAGAGGTATCAAGTATCTCAAGCTTTGCTTGGCTGTAAGCTGAAAGACGGCGATCCACTGAGTCCGCATGTAATCAAGATGATTGGTTACATACAGTCTTTGGATCGGCTGGGCTTCCCAATTAACGAAGAGTTCGCTACTGATATAATTCTGAACTCTCTTCCTAGTGCGTATGGTTCGTTCATCTCGAACTACCATATGCATGGTATGGATAAGAGTATCACTGAATTACATGGGATGCTCAAAACGGCAGAGGCTGATATCAAGAAAGGCACCAGTCAAGTGTTGATGGTGCAGAATAAGGCTAAGTTCAAGAAGAGTTCTTGGACTAAGAAGAAGAAGGATAAGTCAGGAGGTAGCACCCATGGCCCTGTCCAGAGTGCTCCCTCAAAGACTAAACCTTCTCCTACAGCCGGAGCCAACTGCTTCTATTGCAAGCAAGATGGCCACTGGAAGAGGAACTGCACCAAGTATTTGGCTGACAGAGCCAAGAGTGGAGGTGTGACTTCCAACTCAGGTACGCTTGTGTGCAATGTTATAGACATTTATCTTGCTGATGCGCCTAATAGTTCTTGGGTATATGATACCGGATCAGTTATTCACATATGCAACTCGTTGCAGGGACTGGTAAGAACTAGGAGCGTGGCAAGAGGAGAGATTGACATTCGGGTCGGCAACAAGGCGAGAGTCGCTGCATTGGAAGTCGGCACGATGCAACTTCATTTACCTTCAGGATTTATTTTGGAACTAAATAATTGTTATTATGTTCCAGCGCTTAGTCGAAACATTATTTCCGCCTCATGTTTGATGAGACAAGGTTATGAGTCGAATATTAAGAATAATGGTTGTTCTTTATATTTGAAAGATATGTTTCATGGCTTTGCACCCGTTCAGAACGGGTTATTTATTTTAAATCTTGATAGTGAATCGGTCTATAACATAAATGTTAAAAGGTTGAAACCAAATGATCTGAATATGACTTACTTTTGGCACTGTCGGCTTGGTCATATAAGTTGGAAGCGCATGAAGAAGCTCCATGATGATGGACTTCTAACTTCGTTTGACTTAGAATCATTCGAGACATGCGAATCATGCCTACTAGGCAAGATGACCAAGACACCTTTTGAAAGGAGTTGTGAAAGGGCGTCCGGCTTGTTGGAACTAATACATAGTGATGTATGTGGACCAATGAGCACGACAGCCAGAGGTGGTTATGAGTACTTCATTACCTTCACTTATGATTTGAGTAGGTATGGATATATCTATTTAATGAAACACAAGTCGGAAGCCTTTGAAAAGTTCAAGGAATTCCAGAATGAGGTACAAAATCAGCTCGGCAAGAAAATAAAGTTTCTACGGTCGGACCGTGGAGGCGAGTACATGAGCCATGAGTTTGATGACCATCTAAAGAGTTGTGGAATAGTTCCTCAACTCACTCCGCCGGGTACACCGCAGAGAAACGGTGTATCGGAACGGAGAAATCGGACCTTGTTGGACATGGTACGATCAATGATGAGTCGGACAGATCTACCTTTATCATTTTGGGGTTATTGTCTAGAAACTGCAGCTTTCACACTAAACAGAGTACCATCAAAGTCAGTAGAGAAGACACCACATGAGATGTGGACTGGTAAAAAGCCAAGTTTGTCTTTTCTTAAGATTTGGGGTTGTGAAGCATTTGTCAAGCGACTTCAGTCCGACAAGCTCACGCCCAAGTCGGATAAGTGTATTTTCGTGGGGTATCCGAGGGAAACCTTGGGGTACTACTTCTACAACCGGGAAGAGGGCAAAGTGTTTGTCGCTCGGAATGGTGTCTTCCTTGAGAAAGAGTTTCTCGGTCGGGAAGTCAGTGGTAGCACAGTGCAACTCGAAGAAATTCGAGAGGAACCGGCTAGGGGCGAGTCGGCGAACGCCTTGGAGGCTGAGCTGGTCGTGGTACCTACACCGGTAACAGCACCTGAACCACGGAGATCTGCCAGATTACAGAGTGCTCGAGATGTTTTACTGTTAGACAGTAATGAGCCGGCAACTTATTCGGAAGCGATGATGGGATCTGATTCCGAGTCATGGCTTGGAGCCATGAGATCCGAGTTAAAGTCCATGGATGAAAACCAAGTTTGGAATTTGGTTGATCTGCCTGACGGTGCAAGACCCGTCGAGTGCAAATGGGTCTTTAAAAAGAAAATTGATATGGATGGAAATATTTCCGTCTATAAAGCACGACTTGTCGCGAAGGGGTTCCGACAGGTTCAAGGAGTTGACTACGACGAGACCTTCTCGCCCGTAGCGATGCTTAAATCAATTCGGATCATGATAGCCATAGCAGCCTATTTCGACTATGAGATATGGCAGATGGATGTCAAGACGGCTTTCCTTAATGGAAATTTAACTGAGGACGTGTATATGATACAGCCCGAAGGTTTTGTCGATCCGGCTAATGCTGACAAGGTATGCAAACTTCAGAAATCCATTTATGGGTTGAAGCAAGCATCTCGGAGTTGGAACATTCGCTTTGATGAGGTAGTCAAATCGTTTGGCTTCATCAAGAGCGATCATCATTCTTGTTTATACAAGAAGTTTAGTGGGAGCAAAGTAAACTTTCTAATCTTATATGTGGATGACATATTACTAATTGGAAATGATGTCATGATGTTGCAAGAAACCAAAGAGTCATTGGAAAGGAGTTTCTCAATGAAGGATTTGGGTGAGGCGACTTACATATTAGGAATCAGGATCTATAGAGATAGATCAAGGCGGCTCATTGGATTGAGTCAGAGTACTTATCTGGACAAGGTTTTGAAGAAATTCAAAATGGAAGAGTCCAAGAAGGGATTCTTACCGATGTCCCATGGCATAAAACTTAGCAAGACTCAGTGTCCTTCGACGACTGATGAGCGAAGTCGGATGAGTGTGATCCCGTATGCTTCGGCAATCGGATCCATCATGTATGCCATGATTTGTACTAGGCCAGATGTTTCCTATGCTCTAAGTGTTACGAGCAGATACCAGGCTGACCCTGGCGAAGCCCACTGGGCAGCGGTTAAGAACATCCTTAAGTATTTGAGAAATACTAAGGAAATGTTCCTAGTTTATGGAGGTGATGAGTAATTCAGTGTAAAGGGTTACACAGATGCGAGTTATCTCACCGACTGGGATGATTCTCGTTCGCAATCTGGATACATGTTCGTGATGAACGGAGGGGCTGTGAGCTCGAAGAGTTCCAAGCAAGATACGGTGTCTGCATCTACAACAGAGGCTGAGTATATTGCTGCCTCAGAGGCGGCAAAGGAAGCTGTTTGGATCAGGAACCTCCTGATTGATCTTGGTGTGGTTCAGGGCGCGTCCAATCCTTTGGACGTATATTGTGACAACAATGGTGCTATCGCACAGGCCAAGGAACCTAGACAACACCGGAAGAACAAACATATACTCATGCGGTACCACCTCATTCGCCAGTTTGTCGAACAAGGTGATATCAAGTTATGCAAAGTACACACTGATGCAAACATTGCAGATCCGTTGACAAAGGCGCTACCACAACCTAAGCATGAGGCGCAACGAGAGGTATGGGCATTAGATGCCTAGGCATATGATGCCAGGATGATTGACTCTAGTGCAAGTGGGAGACTGTTGGGAATATGCCCTAGAGGCAATCATGTATGATGTAATTCCCACTGTATTCATAAAGTTATTAAGTTGTCCTTGTTTTGAACATATGATATATGTCATTGAATATGTGATTCGATTGTGGAACTATATATTCATGTTGTTCATACTAGATTGTCCTTGGTCATTTAGGTTGTGCTGGACACACACCCTAGACTAATGTGAATGTTGGCGGATGACATGGTTCCACTTGTCATGGGCATGGTGATGTCATTCCAACGTTCACGGACTTGGCTAAAGAGTTTAGCAAGTCGGACTGACCCACATTGAGATGCAACGATCAAGTCGTCATTTGCATGTCTCAATCAATGTAATCCTTAGACCTGAGGTTGTCGCACAATCCGAGTTGTGGATCACCGACTTAGGTTCTGTCAAACGTTGTTCTGTGACAAGGCAACTATAAAGGCAGAGTTCGGGTCGAATGAGAAGCAAGCTGTGTGATGTGGATAATCAAGATGGGATTTTGCCCCTCCTAATGGAGAGATATTCTCTGGTCCCTCTCGAGTGATATGATTCAGGAAGCATGGCCATGCGCGACTCAGTTAAGTGTTAACTGTGTCGGTTGACTAAGAGTTAGTCAGATGAATCGCATATCACGGATCGGGAAGAGAGTTGAACTATTTAAGGGATGACGATAAATCGCCTATAGTTCGACAAGGTATATCGTGAGGCAAAAAGGACTAAGATGAATATCACATTGAAAGGTATGTCGTCATGACTCAATGGTACTTGGGAGTCGGCACGTTCTGCTAGGAGCCGCTACCGATTGATCGATTAGGAGTTGGACTCCAATCGTGTCCAAGTCGCCATGAGCCTGCAGGGTCGCACACTTAAGAGCGGGAGCAAGTATTGGTTGGGTTGGACCCGAACCGGAAATGGACTGAGTTAGTGAGTTGGACTCACAGAGGGAATGGGCCACAAGTGTTGTGCAGCCCATTACCATACGCTATATAAAGAGGGGCGCAGGTTGCCCAACGGGCACGTTAGTCCACTCTCCCATGCGTTGGGAACCCTAGCCCCACTCAGTCCAGCCGCCGCACCGGACCTAGCAGTCCGCCGTCGGAGCTCCTCCTCGTACGTGTGGATACCGGCAGAGGTGCTGTACGTTCAGCACTTCGACGTTCGAGGGATTGGATCGGCCGGATCGGATCGTGGGACTGCACTGCCCCGACGCGCTGCATCGATAATCCGCACCTGCGCGTCTAGTGGTAATCATCGTGGCCTTCTACCTCGGCTAGATCTTGGGAGTACCGCGTAGGAAAAGTTTTTGTTTATCTCTACGCGTCTCAACAAGTCTTCCCTTACATCAGCAATAACTCGGCCAAGATCATCATCGGGCTCTTCTGATGCCTGTTCTTGATCACCTCCTTCTTCTCCATTCTCTTCCATTGCAGTATCGTCGTATTCAGGGAACAAAGGATCTTCTTCTTCTTCTTCATCGTCTTCCATCACAACCCCTCTTTCTCCATACTTCGTCCAGGAATTATAGCTGGGCATGAAACCTCTCCGAAGTAGATGGCCGTGAAGGATTCTTTCGGAAGAGTGCTCTATGACGTTCCGACAATCAACACATGGGCAACACATGAAGCCATTATCTTTGTTCGCCTGAGCTACAGCAAGAAATGCATTCAAGCCTGCCATATACTCGGAAGTGCGTCGGTCACCATACATCCATCGCTGCCGTGCATCCAGCTGCATCGTATAATTAAGTTTATCAAAATACATTACAATAACATATTAATACAGAGATGACCACAGTACATCGACAAATACTAATTTTTTATGTATAAGTTACAGATGAAAAAGATAATTTGTTAACCTCGGTCGAAGATACCATTTTCAGTGAGCTTATGTGCGGCTCGGTAATTTCGTCGAACACCTCGTGTGCATAGTAAAATAAAACACAATAACACCACACTCTCTCACACCTCCAAGCAAAAAAAACGATTGAAGGAGGGGAGGGCTGGGGCAGTATATATAGGGGAAGGGGACATTGGTCCCAGTTTGTGGACTGAACCGGGACAACAGGTCATGCGCGTGCCACGTGGCCTGTGGCTAGGCATTGGTCCCGGTCCGTGGCAAGAGCCGGGACCGATATGCCCCCACGAACCGGGACAAATGCCCCCAGGCGATTCCTGTTGCCCCGGGCGCACGAACCGGGACCAATGCATGGCATTTGTCCCGGATTTTGTTGCAACCGGGACAGCTGCCCCCTGGCCCCCTGGACGAGAGGGGTTGTTTCCACTAGTGCATGTAGACATAATACATCCGTTGAGGGACAGCAACTAATCACTGGATGGAGAAAATCTTGTCAGCTAACTCGTGCAGCCATGTGCATGATAGGTGAAGTTAATTCAAAAGGATGTGCAAGCAAACCTGCAGCATACCTCGAGGTGATCGATGGAGAGTTGCATTCATGGGACGTGCAGTTAGTCAAAGAGCAGTTTGAGCAGAATACCTAGCTAGAGGAAATCTGATCCTTCCACGTCCCAATTTCTAGCATGTTTGATGTATCCCAACGTGGGAATCAAATTATATTTATCCAGACACCCGTAAGTACGTCCAGCCGTCCTAGTCGTCCCCCGCGCCAGCCGTCGACATGCATACATCTGATCTCGGCTGCTCAAATTGCACCACAGGAGTAGTAACCTTGTGAATAATACTACTCGCCGGCACCGGCGCTGGCGGCGTTGTAGCTTAGCAAGAATTAGGCGAGGCAGGGCTTATTTGCATGAGCTTGATCGATCTAATAACCCCCTTGTGGTCACTTTTTTTTTCCACGTGTCCTTTTAGCGATGGAAGTCTTCAAACGTGGCTCATGCATGCATGGCTACCTTAATCTATACGTACATTAGGGCATCTCTAGTCCTCCCCCCAGAGCCCCCCAGGACGCAAAATAACGCCGTTTGGCGTGAATACCGCCGTTTTTTCACCAGTCGCCCCCCCAGGACCTGAAAAAGCGCTGTTTCGACTGAAATTAGCGCCGCTGCCCCCAGGCGGAACCCAGCCCGTTGGCCAGCGCTGTCGGCGAGTGGAGCGCTATTTGCCCACTTTCCCCACCCCCCGACTCGTCTTTTCTGCTCGCCCGCCTCGCCGTCGCCGCACCACCGGCCGCGCTCCACGCCGCCGCTGTCGGCCACAATCGCACAAGATCGACGAGGCAAACCACCACCGGCCGCGCTCCACATCGTCGCCGCCGTTCGCTCGCGTGTCCGCCGCGGAGGAGGTTGTACCCAGTGAGCCGCGTCCACCCACCCGCAAGGTGTTCGACGCTGTATCCGAGCCATGGACTCCGACGCCGAGGAGATGCTCGCCGAGCTGTTCGACGAGGAGCACCTGCTCGTCCTGAGCTGCCTGGCCAGATTGCAGGCCCAGGACGCCGCGCCGCGCCGCACTGGATCGAAGCCCGGTCACCGCAAGAGCAGGCCGAGACAGCGGTACGAGGGCTACTGCATCCTCTACTCCGACTACTTCGCCGAGGATCCCACCAACGACGAGAAGGTGTTCCGGCGTCGTTTCAGGATGAAACGCACGCTCTTCCTCAACATCATGCATGCCATCCGGGAGTTCGACACCTACTTCAAGTTGAAGAAGGACTGCACCGGCACGGTAGGGTTTACCTCTATCCAGAAGTGCACGATGGCCATGAGGTTGCTTGCATACGGTGCTCCCGCAGATGCACAAGATGACTACCTGCGCATGAAGAGCATCTCCAACCCTATCCCAGGAAGCGCAAAAGCTTGGTTTACCAAGTGCCAGGAGGCTTGCAGGAAGGATGTTGAGCGGGCTTTTGGTGCGCTGCAATCTCGATTCGCTGTTGTCCGGTACCCAGCTATGACTTGGTCGAAGTCCAACATGTGGGAGGTGATGCAGTGTTGTGTGATCTTGCACAATATGATCATTGAGAGTGAGCGGGATGACCCGGTGCCTGACAGTGAGACAAGCAAACCATACTACCGGCAGGGCCCTCTTGCAGATGTTGATCACCAGGTGCCGGCATCATGGACAGACTTCCTCACCAAGCGACAGGAGATTCGACACGCTGCAACACATCATGCTCTGCAGGAGGACCTGGTGCAGCATTTGTGGGCGCGAAAGGGGAATGGCAATGTTGAGGACGATGACTAGTGTTCTTTTTTTTTAAATTGTTGAACTATTTATTTGTGTGGCCAAACTCTATTTATTTGTGTGGCAAAACTCTATTTATTTGGTGGGATTTTTTTTTGATTGCCCAAATTTGGCCAAGTCGCCGCTGGGGGGGCGGCCTGGGTTCACGGCTGGGAAACGCGCCCCCCCCCCCAGTTCCGAGAATAGCGCCGTTTCGCGCCGCGGCGCTAAAAAAGCGAGGGTTTTTGCGTCCTGGGGGGGCGCAACGACTGGAGATGCCCTTAGTCTGCTAGGTGAGTTTACATTGCACGTTTCATTCCTAGCGTAGCACATGTGGACTCTTTAACCCACCGGATATCCCTTTAAAAAAGTGTGCGTGCTCCTAGACATGAGGGAATAGAGATGTCCTATCTCCTTTTAATCAACTAGCAGGGTGGCCCTCGCAAATGCGAGGGCAACATCTCTAAATATTATTTTAGTTTAATGGATTACTTTTACTATTACTCTTTATGTGTTGTAAGATTGTAGAGAGGAATGTCATATAATTATTAAAACTACCAAACCTAGAGAGTCTAACAAATTCCTCTCGAGTATATTATACTTCAGCCAAATTTGCTACTCAAAAATAAGGTTATTCCCCTCACATATATATGTTCATATTTGTATCTTTAATTTTCTGTGTGCATACAAAATTGGCCACGAAAGCATGAATTAGTTAAATCTCGAGGAAAGTTCACACACATAATTATACTAAAAGTTTGGTATAAATAAATACAATTTATTACACAACAATAAGGGTCTAATATAATCTTTGTATTACCATCATTGCACTGTAATCCATTCTCGAAACTTACTTCGGTTTCTTAGCAAATCAAACTATCTACAATATAATTAATTGACCAAATGTAAGCGAGAAGACTATTTTTCATCCAAAATATGGTCTCTAAAAAATACCTAAAATGTCTTGCCACATTGTGATCTCATTTTTACCACCACTATAGAAATTTAACCATGTAAAATGAATTAAGATTGTTGGAGGATTAAAAATAATGGTGCAGCTTAAATCCCCGTTTTAACATAATAACTTCCCATCTTGGAGATGTTTGAAATTAATATTTGTTCTGCAAGTTAAAATTACCATTTCTCATGTTCGAGGCTATTACTATTTCTTCTGCGATTTTCATTTGTTAAGAAATTATGTATATCTATAAAAAATAAAATATGAATTCTCACTCAAAATAAATTATGTTTTCTCTTGAATAGTTGGGGGGGGGGGGGGGGAGGGTATGTATGCCTTAACATTGATACACATTATTTTCCCACCTGCATAAGTTATGACAATCAAGAATACCAAAATAGTATTCTAGGAAATTTCTTACATTCTTTGAGGACATCCTTCCCTATTGTATTTGAAGGAAAACTGATTTCCGTATTATTATAAAAAAATGTTCACCATAAACCCAATTTTCGACGGTCCATAATATATACATTGAGTTATTTTTTTTGTATCTTTCGGCATAAAATTTGACCGTACCAATAATATATTAGTGAAAACTACATATGGATATTTAATATGATATGCACTTCATAATTGTATTGTACCATCTTATATGCTAAAATCATATGGTAGTGTTTAAGTGTATTATTTGATAGATTAAATGAGCCCCAAAGTCCTAAAACCTAGTCCTTCATCATGTCTCGTTGGTTATAGATAATGCACTTAAATACGTAGGTGACATATCTTTTGATGCATGTATCAACTGAACTAAAAGATAAATATAACAAAGCTACTTGGTGACCATCTACATATATTAGATGAGAATATTCTTTACGAAAGAACAAACTGGACCGAAAAAGGTGTCATGCGTAATTATACTGTACTATGAACTTCTAGCACACTTAAAATCCACTAATAAACATAAATTTTAGTGTGCATGCCTCCACTTTCTGATGAACCAAGCTGGCCATGATGAACATATTTTAATTGGGCCATACGATTTGTTTTGCGTACAATGATTTTTTTTGAAAGAACTAATTAGAACTGGCAAACCCGGTGTGAGTAAATTAGATGAGTTAAAAGTTTCAATTGAGTGTCCATGACCCTCACTACACCAGTTGACCTCGTGCCTGTGTTGTTCCTATAAGATACAACCTTTCTATTCACGATCTTGACCCACTAATTAATAGTACCATTCTTATGAATACCATCTTAAAATCTGCATTTTTGCGCAAAAAACAAAAAATATATGAAAGTTAGTTCATATAATCCTAAAATTATTTTGGTTTTTGCTTCCTTGTTGTGAACAGAGATGAGGAATTTCCACTTTGCAATTGGTGTATATGACAATATGTTGGTATGTGGCCTAGGCGAACATGTCCTCTTTCGGCAATGGAGCTTTGATATAACCATCGCCATGAACATCAGGGGTACAATTATAGAGAAAACAAAAGGCTCGATTAAGGATCGATCTTCCATCACATTGTATATAGACAATGGATTTAATCAGGAGTATCAACACGACCGATGTTTGCCAACATGAACACTACCTGCACCTATCGCCCGGTTTGTCTACATGGCCCATAGGAAAGGACACCCCCTTTACAAATTGAGCATGCCATCCTCGTTAAAAACAGGGAAAACACTTTCTCAGGTTCCCGGCAACAACAAAAGATGTCTTAGAGGCACACAACATGCTACAAAAATGGGGGTGATTAAGATTTAATTTAGGTTTTGGTGTGTTTTGATTAGGTGATAGGAACAACTATTTAGATGTTGTTTCTCTGCTTTCCAATCCGTCCAGACTATCTATGCATCGCCACGAGAAAAAATTAAAGAGAACTGGATTAGTTGAACCTAGTTTCACTTGTGGAGGAGGGTGCCGATGAGATGAGGAGGTGTCGGGAAGAAGGTCATGCTGGCAATACATCCGGTAAACCGACTGCGGGCAAGGAGATCGTGCAGTCCTAGACATATATTGAAGGAAATTCCCTACTTTTTCATGACAGGGATCAGTCTGGCTGAATCCCATATGACGTCGTATATACATGAGTACATCCGTTGGTCCGCCGTCCACGGTCCTGAGAAATTGATCGGTTCCCTGGAGTTAGATGATCGGCCAGTTTTTTTTTTTTTTTTGACATGATCGGCCAGTTCACCTGCGGTTCGTGAACGGCAGCATCTGGTCTAAGAGGCAACGCCAAGTTTTTTCATTGTGACGTGTTCTGCTGCACAAGTTATTAGGTTGGAACCTTCTCAAAAAAAAAAAAATTGCAATCTGGAGCAGGTAACGTGTTGGAGGTGGAGAAGGACACAATTTTTTTTAGATCAAACAGGTCACGTGTTGAAGTTCTACCATTTACGTAAAAATAATATATATGACCGACCTCTCTCATTAAATCATAGTCGTCAATTTTTAGATCGAACGTTTAAAATAATTTAGATGATGTGGCTCAACCTGGTGCCTCTATTAGAACCCCTTATATTGCTTTTAGTATATAATAATAGATCCTAGACACACAATTCAGATCTAATGGTTAGATGTAATTAGTTTTTGAGGATGAACGTGGAGCCTCGTTTGGTGCCTCCAATTAGTAAATATATAAGAAGCAACAATTACCCACATAGGCAAACTATGACTACACGACAATTCTAGGTATTCATATGCATGCTTTCTCTACTGTCTATGCACACATCAAATTCAACCGCGAAAAAGGAAACATTTTTTCGGAAGAACAATATGGAGGAAGAGAGAGCTCACTGGCAGCAGGTTATTGGGAAGCACAAGCTCAGAGACATGGGCGCTGACAGCAGAAGCTCGGAGACGTTGCCACTGGCAGCATCTCTGTAAGGTGGCCGCCTAATAACGGCTGGCAGCAGTTCAAGGAGGACATCCGACAGCACTAACCTAGGCAGGCGAGCACAATATCTTCCTCCTTGCCACCCCACCGCTCTTCCTGTCGGCTACGGGTCTTGAAAATCCATTTTACAACAAAGTAGGTAAACATAAGAAAGAAATATCTTCAAAACATAAAACTATATAACAGAAACTATCTACAAACTACAAGCGGTGCCCTCGCATTTGCGACGGCTCCTGTGCTAGTTACAGTTATAGGGAACACGTTACAACGGGGAGACTAGACTATGTATTCCGACAATACATATAGCTTATACTCTTAGAAATGAGCTGACCATACATTTCCTGTTCCAAGCACCGGCCAGTGCGTGCAGGCACGTTCGCATGGATTGTGGCGCACTAAACGTTGAGATTACACCTAAAAACGTTCAGATTCAACAAAATTGGAAACAGTTTTACTCCATGCATGCAGAAAAGCAGTACAAAGAGGCCGGACATGGGAGGCACATACATATGCATGTCGACCGAGACAAGGAAACAAAAAGCCTGGCCTGTAAGAGCATGTCTAACAGACCCCTTACGTTTTCGCCCCCTAAAACGCGTGTAGAGGGCCCTGTACACGAAATCGAGCAAATTTTTTGCTCGAATGAACTCGTCCCTCTAGCAGACCCCCTATGCCGGCCTGTATATTTGAATTGAAACTTCCCGGGAGAAAACATTTTCATTTGATCATCACCATTGTTGCTACATTGCTCGAACTCGTCCATCTAGCTACTGCCTAATCTACTAGCTACTGCCTAATCGAGGAAGACGACGCCGGCGGCCTCCATCGCCTTGAACGCCTCGACGTCGGCGAGGGCCTGCGCCTCCTCCTCCGCTTCCGCGCGCGCCGCTTCCTCGGCGTCCTTCTTGGACAGCTCCACGGCTGCCAAGAACGCGGCGTCCTCGTCCGCTGTCGCCGCCACCGCTTGCACCGCCGCGGCTCCGCTTGCACTGCTGCCACCGCTTGCACTGCCGCGGCTCCGCTTGCACTGCTGCAACAGCTCCCAATCGGCGCGCCACCTCTCGAACTTGGGGCCGCGCATCGGCCTCGGCGGCGGGTCGACCGCGTAGTACCGGCCGCCCTCCGCGAAATCGACCAGCGACGGCGGCATCTTCTCGGGGAAGGCCACGTACCTCCACGCGGCGCGGCGACTCCCGGCGAAGGAGTGCTTGCAGTGCACGCGCCACGCCTCCTCGAGCGTCTCCGGCTCGTGGCGGCGCTTCGATCCGGCGGTGGAGGAGCTCGATCCGAGGGGAGAACTCATCGCCGGGAGGAGGAGGCTTTAGGGGCGGACGCGTGGAAATGCAGAGGAGGAGAAATGCGGCGGCGTGGGAGGCGGGATTGCTCGCCGGAGGTAGGACGGCGCGCGGCGGAGCTAGGGTTGCGAGTGGGGGGTTGGACCCCCACCCCGACCCTCACCCGCTACTTGTAGGGGGCGGTGGGGGCGATTTCGCAGGCCCCCTAAATTTCCCGTACGGGCCGGGCCGCATACGGGGGCTGCTAGATGGCCATTTTGGCCCGCACCCCGTATGTCGCCGGAATTATAAGGGGTGCCCGCGCTTTAGGGGGTCTGTTAGACATGCTCTAAGGTTCATGGCTCAGCTCCAACGTGCATCCAACCTAGGGAGCTCTTGTAGTAAAAAAGAAGTTCATTGCCAGAACTACAGTAGCCCGTTGGATCGATGCATGCATTTTTTACCATGCAACGAGGGACGTTCATCTCCTATCCATTTGGTAGACCACTAGTTTAAAAAAAGCAGTACCATCGTAGACTCTGACCTCGTGTGCTAGACTTGCACTGTTTGCCCACTTTTGTAAAGACAGTTGTTAATATACCAAATTTGTTTAGAACAACGATTATTCTTAATCGTATTTAACTTCTTAACTAGCATGGCACGTCTCGCCTTCTGCATGGGTGGATGGCACGCATGGAGAAAAAGAAGAACCAACAGCCTTTTTTAACCTATATATATGGGAATGCATGTACAAATACATATACGTGTATCATCGGTGTACGCAGCTATCAGTGGGTACCTTTCCTACGAGCTGTACCATATCATCAGTGTCTTCAGATACGGGATGCGTCACCTTGGCCCCCGGTTTTCTACTGTTTGGGACAATTCGGAGGACGAGCAATCCGTGTAGATGGGAGCCCTCTCTCGTGACACCCTATATATGCATATTATATATTTCTTAGTGTGTAATGTTTATATATATATATTCGAGACCTAGAAGACATATATACGTGTCCTTGTTTAATTATATATATCTATTTTAAATGTCCTTGTTATATGCATGATCAATCTGAGCGCGCTTAATTACGTAATTGATGTATATGTCATGAAATTTTGGAGTAAGGGAGAAATATATCTATCTAAAGATAATATAATATGTTGAAATGACTAACCATTTGGAGTAAATAATTATTATTTAAATTAATTATTAATTATTATTTTAATTCAA
The DNA here is from genome assembly GCA_028641055.1 of Alopecurus myosuroides. Taxonomy (NCBI): domain Eukaryota; kingdom Viridiplantae; phylum Streptophyta; class Magnoliopsida; order Poales; family Poaceae; genus Alopecurus; species Alopecurus myosuroides. The sequence goes on from CM054057.1 coordinate 4,563,550, forward strand.
GACTATTATTACCTATTTATTTATGTTTAACTAAATAATTTTTTAATTCAAAAAATAAAGATGTGCGACATCATATCTCAAACGTTAACATGATTGACATCACACTATTGTCCATAAAAAAAAATTTGATTTTTGAAAACTGAGAGTGAAGTAACGCAGAAGTTAAGCGTGCTGAGAGTGGAGTAGTCTGACGATTGGTGACCTCCTGGGAAGTGTCAGTTCAGAGTGAAAGAACAGTGATTAGAGTTAAAAATAAATGAGATTAAGGGAAAATAATAGAGACTTAATTAAAAGGAAAACCGAAAAAAAACAAAAAAAAAACTCGAGTCCCAGGTGGTACCACCTGGGACTAAAGGTCCTGCCTCGAGAGCGCCCCGGGAGCTCACCGTGGGATGCCCTCTAGTCGCGGCTCGTGGATCGGTCGGACAAAAGGGGGGCTCTACTCCCGGATAAGTAGTCCCGGATGGCCATCCGGGACTAGAGCCCCTTACGGCCCAGGACTAGAGGCCTGTTTTCTACTAGTGTGGTACTGAAAGCAAAATAAATAAATTGAAATACATAAACAATCGATACGACACCAACAGGTTCGGCGATGCACCATTGTTGTCCATCCATGGTCGGTGATGCAGTGCAGTTTAGGAACTGGTCGCTGACGCAATGAAGGCCTGATTCACGGCTTCCACGAACAACACACAATAGTAACGCAATTCCACTTAATCGCGCAGAAAGCAGTGGATATATAAGGAAGTGGATCGAGAACGCAATCACAACATAGATGCAAAATAAAATGTACAGATCTCTGGTGATGAATACCTGGAGGCGCTACCGGTGGATCTCCCAAAGGCCTCGTTTGGCATGGAGGGATTTCTAGGACCAAAGGGATTGGTGAATTGTGGGGATCGGGTGAATCTCTTCCCATCACCTAATCCCCATTCTTCACCATAGCTGTTTCATCGCTTTCTTTCCGTTCGATCCGCGAGCGATAACTCGAGGCGTGAAATCCGCGTGGATCTGCCGGGTTGGCCAAACCCCACCCTGTGTACCAAATTGGCCTTGCGGGGATTTTTGGGGTCCAAAACCCCTAGGAGATTTTCCCTTTAGATCCCGGTCAACCCCTGCGTACCAAACGTGGAGAAGTGTGGGGGGAGGGAGAAAGTCCGCTGGAGAGGACCACCGTCGTGGGCTCTATTGTCGGAGGTGCATGGTCTTGCATACCTGGATTTGGAGGCTGATGTGCTAGGATATTTCCACAGCTGGGATGGTAGGCAGCGGTAAATTTTTCTCAGCCGATATGAAAAGAGTCGTGGTCGTGGGATGGTGGGATTCTTTTTTAATATGGAGCATAGGAATGATTACAATGTCTATATAATTAGTTGGCAACCTAAATAGAGTACGACACACGGATAACGTCTCTACGTGATAGTTTTGTTGTAGTGTTCATGATGAAAGATCAACACAGTTTTGTTGTAGTATTCATGATGAAAGATCAACACACTTGTAGTTCAAATTTGAATCAGTTTTGGCAAATTGACACAAAATGAGTTAAATGGGCGAAATTATGTAGGATTTGAGAAAATTCCTAATATTTGAGAACTATCCATCAAATGGGCACTACTTTCTGTGAAAATTGGATGAGTGCCATTTTGCATCATATTTCTTATGGTCGCTCCAAAAAAAACAATTTGGACACTTTTGAAATGAAAAATGACATTTTGAAAATTAATTTAAAAATCAAAGTTGGAAACGTTGTTCTCCTATACCATGGTACAACTACTCGCCACATATGATGCATGGCCAAAATTTAGCCATTTGGTTTTGAAACTTATTCTCATCTTCAAAGATGATAGGATTCCTTGTGATACAACTTTATGTAAAGTATGATAAATCTCAGATTTGTCATTTTTCAAATCAACTAGTGGATATAAGAGGAGTCCATGCCAAAGGTTTTTTTTGTGTTAGCTTTCACTTTTTTTTTAGTTTTTTGTATTTTTTTTGCAAAAATGCTCGGCATGGCCGTGCACTTAAAGGCGTCGAATTTTCAAAAAGTATGGAAGTTTCTATGAAATAACCAACCCCTATGCACCTTAAAATGATTTTATCGAAATTCATGATGAAAGATTAACACACTTGTAATTCAAATTTGAAACAGTTCCGGCAATTCGGCATAAAATGAGTTAAATGGGAGAAATTAGGTATGATTCGAGAAAATTCCTAATATTTGAGAAATATCCATCAAATGGGGACTACTTTGTGTGAAAATTGGATAGGCCCCATTTTGCACCATATTTCTTATGGTTTCTTCACAATAAAGCCAATGTGGACACTTCTAAAATGAAAAAAAATGATATTTCAAAAAGGAATTTTAAAAAGCAAGTTGGAAACGTTGTTCTCCCATATCAAGGTACAACTACTCACCACATATGGGCAATACATCACAGACAATGCGTGGTGCATGGGCAAACCTTGGTGATTTGGCTTTGACACAAATGTAGAATCATGTTCTCTGAATGTTGAAACCTCACGACGTAATAGTTAAAACCTGTGTTTTTGGACCAAATTACTAGATACGTGTATACAAATTTATACAAAGACGTTTCATACGTATTTAATCACGTATAGATGCTTATTTAAGCTTCCCGCGGCTCTCTTTGCTGAATTGTATATGTCATCCACTAGGTAGTACCCTCTGTCACACTCACGTCCATTGATCGAGTAGTTGCAGTCCGGAGCATGTCCTTGACCTAGTCTCTGGAATATCTGAGAGAGTTGCAACACGTTGAGGTCATTGTGAGAACCGGCCATTCTAAAAAATGAATGCCAAATCCAAAGAACATAATCAGCCACAGCCTCAAGCACAACAGTGCACTTTCCGTGATAACCACCTTTGTACATAACTTGCCAAGCAAATAGACAATTCTTCCAACTCCAATGCATGCAATCGATGCTTCTAAGCATCCCAGTAAATCCTCTTGCTTGCTCGTGTGCCAACAATTGAGTCGTGTCTGCTTCATGTGGTGATCTCTGATACACAGGACCAAACGCTACAACTACTGTCTTGCAAAATCGAAATGTAATCGCGCACTGCACCATGTTGATTTTCTGAGTTCTAGACCCACCCACGGGCACATAGGAACGACATTCGTGTTGCGTGAGATGGCAATGGGACATGGACAGTTTAGATTGGGTTGGATCCGCGGGAGGAGGATTCATGATTTTTCATTGGCTAAAGTCCCACTTAGCCTTTTCTATGTCAAATTTTCTGGACAAGACCATATGTGCTTTGGGGGGGGGGGGTGCAAACCAAGTCGTCTCCACTTAACCTCCTCGTTGGCAATGACGGTATACCTCAAAGACGGAATTATTTAGGCTGCGGCAAATCCCTAGCTTTCCCATCTTGCGCCATGGAGTAGAGGGTGAGTTAGACCCGCACAACGCCGACGTAGTTCCCGGAGATTCATCGGTGCAGCTGACTTCACGCGCCGCCTTATTAAAAAAGGACATCCCCGCATCCTCGTTCATCACTTGCATTGCCGTTTGGCACATCGACACCGCAACAATTTTAACCAAACCTTGGGGTTACCCTGGCCATGGCCGCCAAGAATCATGGAGAACTCCAACTTGTCCACAAGGGACCAAACTACATAGAAACACGACCTTAACCTACTCCTAGTATGTATAAGCCGTCGTGTGCCTCTCCATCTCTTTACCGACCGGCCACGCCGGGATTGGACCAGGATCTCACAGAAGCCACCGACTCTGAAGGGGGGGTGATTGTCAAGGAAGAGATAAGGCTCCCAGTGAAAGTTTCGATGGATTATTTTGCCAATAATAATAATAATCGGACGGGAAGATGCTCCAACAGTCAGCATGAAATGAGAGTACTTAAAACCGCAAAACGCCACCATCAAGATTGGACGATACCGCGTGACTTTTTGTCGATGCAAACTCGCGCTGATGCATAGAATGACACATGGAATAGAGACCATCGACCTAAGAAAGGAACGATAATTTTAGTAGTAGGGCATGCAACAATATGCCATAACTCATTCCCCGGGACCTAAAATTTCTCAAAAAAATTGAGAGGGAAATCCAGCCAATTTTAGGTCGATCCATACTTCCCCGTCAGGTTTTGGGGCCTAGACCACCTTTTCTTGGGGCAGAATGTTTACCACTCAAAATCATCTTTGTAGATTTCATTTTATTTTGCTTTAGATTTGGCAGACGTGGAGAAAAGGCGGAATCCACTCAAAAACATCTTTGTGGATTTCATTTTATGTAGATTTATATTTATTGTCCCGTACATTTGTGGAGCATATTCAACAACCTGTTTCCTAAGAACAGAATCACATAAAATTTTAGCTGGAATCTATCTACGTAGAATTTTCATTCCCAGTCCTTACTCTCGGAACCAAAAATTATCCTTATATTTGTATTTTAATAGTAAGAAGATTAATATTTAGTTTCATAGAAGTATAACTAAATAATAATGCTCAAGTTAGACTAGATATAACTCCAAACTGAGATTCAGTAACTATGATGCACAAAAATTATACCTTTCAAAAGTGGAGCTATTTTTCTTCAATCCCACCCGGAATCTCCAATTCTAATTGTTAATACCCCAAAGCCGTCCGCCGATGACAGTAGGTGTACTCCAAAGGATTCACTATCCGCGTCCGTGCCCGGTGAGAAACCGTCTGGAACAAGAAACCGTCTAGGGGCATAGAATAGGCAGAATCCGAGCGGGCTTTCCTTTTCCTTGACGGACGAGAGGAGACTGCGTGCCGGGAATTAACATAGTACTAAGCTGAGAAATTTTATTGGCTGAATGTTTGGGATGAGAAGCACCACATGGGGCCCAAAATATTTTTGCCCCGGCAAAATACATCAAAACCAGCTACATACATAACTAACCAACACGTAAAGCGTCTACGGCCGCCGGCGAGGGAGCCCGGGCAGCTGCCGCGGCACGCTGGGTGCTCTCTCCTCCCATGTTCTCGTCCAAATCATATTTATTTTTTTATATATTTTGTTTAAATCTTATTTTAAAAGAGAAATATGTAGATTATTCGTCTTTGTGTTTCGGCGTACTTCACGGCTTTTCATGTTCCCAAGATGTGAAGTCAGAACTGTTGTCGTCTATTAAGTGGACGACGATGACCTATGTTGGGCGCTCGGTTGAAATGACGGGTGTTATGGACAAATACATGACATAGTTTGTTGTAATGACCCCATATTGCACACAAACATGCATCTTGGAAGCACGGACAATGTTGACGAAGAAAGTTTTTTTAAACTGAATAAATAACATTTTCTATTTTCGGAGTGTCAGAAATGGGTTTTTTTGTGAATGACGTACCACAAACAGGTTGCAAAACTTGGGGGCTTAATTTTTCGAACATGCTAGGACATGTGATATGCACAAGTAAACATATTGTTTTCTAAGAAAACATTTTCATCCACCTCTTTTAAAAATCACAAGTTTCTGCCGATTCAGTTGGAAACGGGACAAATTTGAACCACACGTGCCTCGTAATTTGCTCATGAATTTTTGCAAAAATCATTTTTAGGTACTCAACTACCTATTTCAATAGAGATCCACAATGAGTTTCTGAATATACAACCCCTAGGTACGAACGGTAATGCCCGCCGTCTTGACTTTCTGCTAAAACGGGTTGAGAAAATTTCAGAGAATTCAAAAAAACACTAAATAACGCGAGACCTTCGCCTAGTGTCATTACATATGTCATAGTATCCACCAAAAATAATAAACTTGGAATACGATAGTTCTGTTGAAAAAATATTCACAAAAAAGAGCTATCTCCTCCAAACATTCTAAGGTTTCGGTTGAAATGACTGGTGTTATAGCCAAATACATGGCATTGTTTGTTGTAATGAGCCCATATTGGACACAAAAATGCATCTTGGAAGCACAGACAATGTTGACGAAGGAAGGTTTTTTTCACTGAATAAAAAAACCATTTTCCATTTTCGGAGTGTCAGAAATGAGTTTTTTTGTGAAGGATGTATCGCAAACATGTTGCAAAACTTGGTCCACATTACAGCGGGAGGAGTGTCGAGGCCTTTTTACGGAGTCTTGTGCACGGCTGGAGCAGGTGGCGAGGTATATTTTTATCCTACATGGATGGCCGTTTGATCTACTGATAGTAGCTTCATAGAGAGAACAATCTATGTCTACATGATTTGTTTAGGCTTATTGTCCTTTTGTTTACTTTGTTCTGGATTTCGGCTATGTGCATTCAATGCAGAGTCCGGGAGTAATGCTTAAACCTTTTATGTAATAAAAACCCTTTATCTCAAAAATGCGAAATACAAATATCTTTACTGTTTGTATGGAAACGGTTTTGAGTCTCCAAACAAGTGATTATTTCTTGCATCAATTTATTCTCAATGTAACATAAGGACCAATAATTAAGCAATTCAAAAGGAGGATTGCAAATTTCTTCCCTGCTAAGACCAGTCTGCATATTGTTGGGTTTGATGCCTTTTGCTGGGCAATATGAAAGACTAGGAATAAAACTTGTTTTGATAAGAAGTTCATATCCTCCCATGTGGAACTTATCTATAATATGTGTGATTTTCTTTGTTACTGGAAATATCTATAAGTTGTAGATGAAAGGACTTATGTCAGGGAAGGAGCCAAGATGATCCATGATTCGGCACTGGGGCAACATGCTCGCAATCAAGCCAGGGCGCGCAGGACTGCTCTTCCGGAAGCTGATGATGATGAGGAGGTGGACGTTGTTGGATGATTCTACGTCTTACTGCTGGAGTTTGATTTTCTGCCTGCGCGCAGCTGGTGTTTTTTGCTACTTCCTACCCCCTAAGTAGTTTCGACATTTTCTGGTGTGGTTGAACTTCGCGCTATCATTTGTGATTGTGATAGCTGCTTTGGGGCTCTCCCCCTCCCTCTGTGTGGGGGAGATGTTTGTTTCGAAGTATTGTTGTGTTTTCACTTTCTCTTCTTCTACTTTTGTTTTTGTAAATAAGACGTGTTCTGTTATCTCTCGATAGTGGAACCCGTCTCCGTTGGTGTCGTTTGGAAAAGAAAAAAAAAGCAATCCAAAAGGTTTTTAGACAATTCACTCGGAGATATTTGCATACTCTAGAATTTATTGCTTGGATACTATGCTATTTACGGACGAACATTATACAGAATCAAGCACAAAAATTTTCAACTTTAAATGTATGCCTATGATATTTATAAAAACTAAAACAAATACAATATCATTACTATTTTTACAACCCATCTACGCGAGACACAATATTATGTCAAGATATTTGCCTTTTTTTTTGTCCTTTTGGTCTAGGAGAAACGGTTCAACTCAAGATTTTGAATATCCTCGAAAATGCAAAAGACTAACATAAATTCTATTACAAAATATGCTTTCAATGTAGTGCAAGTGCATTTCCACCATCGGCACAGTTAGATTAAAAATGTTGTATCTTTATATTTAATTGCCAAATAAATTATGCCCTTAGTTTTGCTATGGACTGTACAATAGCAGCATGTAATAGTTAAGATCATATGTGAAAATAATAAATTATAAATAAATAGAAAAGTTTAGTAAAAAAATATCATAGCAATTCATTTTAAATAGAATATATTTACTAATATTTGCGGCTATTATCATAGCCTACAGTAGATAGCTGACGGTGAACCGTCATATATAAGTGTGTCTGTCATATATGAGTGTATGCAAGAAATTTGTGTTTAATAAGTCCCGATCGATGTGTTATCTCTAATTTGAGAAATGTTCGTCCATATCCGGTGTTCAGCGGAGCGTCTCCATTGTTTAAGCACAGTGTTTTACATTGGACATCAACACACACGTGGGAGATTGGAGGCTGAATGCTTTTACATACCATGGAACGAGGTAGGCCACACCAGAGGTGCAGATCACTGTATAGAACATAACGATGATGATCAGTGGAGCGTTTCCTATGTTTAAGCACTGTGCAAGGCAGTAATATTGGAGCATGTACTAACCCATAGCAAAAAAGAGGAGGTGAAGCACGGCCATGAACGGCGTCGTCATGTTTGCGAGGTTCACCAGCGTGAGTCTTCTCTGACAAATAACATGGAAAAGTTCATTATTACTTGGTAAGTACGGGTAAATTTTTTATTGAATCTTTTAGCTCATACGTAAACACATTAGTTGAGAGCTTGAACTGCTCATGCAGTAATGCATGGTTGCGCTAGCAGTATGTATATCGATCCAGCATGTACAACACTGCCAAAGAATGAAGCACTTGCTAGCATTACTAGTTTGCAACGCATATACACTCAACACTCCAACGCACCTGCCTCTAGCTGTATTCACCTTCACGTGAAGGCACAAATAATTCGTAAACATCCAAGCATGATTTCTTTGGGTGCCACAAAATGAAAAATACTAATGCGAGTATAGCGGCGCCGTCACCGGCGTGCACATGCATCGGTCGTGCGTTAGAGAGGTTAGTAGTTGCATGCACATGCGCCCAACATGCATCATCACTGCATGCGAGAGGCATCAAGGTTACGATCGTGTACTACACGCATGTTCTACAACGCCATTTTTTTTTAACTGAACAGTGTCAGCTACACTAGGCCTATGACCTAACAACTGCTAGGAGCACACCTAGCTATCACTTGATTATGTATATATATTCATCTCTAAATTGAACAGAACTTTTTGCAAGTATAATTTTCCATTCTAGCAGGTGGAGACTAGAAACCGCTTAGTTGATACCACCAAACAAGGTTTTTTCCCCTTTTTTCTACAAAATGCTAGAATTTTTTATTGGTTTGCAACAAAAATAAAATTAGAAGTAATTATGCACATCAATAAATAATAAACTACTTGATAGTTGTTTTGGATAAATATGCGACGCCTCCGGCCACACAGTTGCGGTGCTTATGTAAAATAATCTGGTTGATGTTGGTAGATAATGTGTTATCTATGGCTAAATAATCTGTTAGTTGTTACTAATATTTGGTAATTGTATTTGACACCGCCTATATTTGAAAAAAACCCGACAAGTTTGGTAAAATGACCTCGTAGTTCATGATAAATGACATGATAGCTATATATTAAATAATCTGATAGTTGTTACAAAATAATTTGGTAACTGTATTTGATAATCACATTTTTATTATAAACCTGATAGCTAGTGTAAAATAACCTGTTAGATGTTGCTAAATAATGTGGTGTCTATGGCTAAATAATCTGATAACCATTAACTAATATTTCTAACTTTATTCGATATCGGATTTTTTTTTCCGAAAACCTGATAGCTATTGTAAAATAACCCGGTAGTTGTTTTTAATAATAAGGTAGTTATCGCTAAATATTACATTGGTATTGTCGACAAAAGTTGCTTTGAAGAATTTGTAGCTAGTGTTAAAATGCATGGTAGTTATTGCTAAATAGCCTTAATAGATATTGATAAATAATCTAGTAGCTATTTTTGCTAGGCAATTTTATAAATATATGAGAAATTTGGTGGTGTCTTCAATAAGCATGGTTATTCGTAAAAGACAATATGGTAGCTAATTTTTGAAGAAACTGGAAATTATTTTACAAAAGAGAATAGGGATGGTAATCGACAAAAAAAGCCTAAAATCTAATGGGTTTTAAACATGTAGTTGATTATAAATAACATGGTTATTTTTCAAAAATTTGATAGCTATCTATCTATCTATCTATCTATACTTCTTATAAGAGAAAACCCCACTAAGGGATCATTTAAGTAGTCTATCTTCACATGCAGCCTAGCCACATCATCACGTATTCACATCCATCCGATCGGCTAGCTCAGTCACTAATAACCGTTTGATATAATCATAGAGTGCCTTTCCATCATGCCATGCACAACGTGTCGGGCGTTGCATTCATACCATCTTTCCCGTAGAGCCATTATCTCTTCTAAAAAGCAGCGCAGCAGCCAACATCCCTCTTCTCTAACTTCCAATTACTGCCCCCAATTTGTGTTTTCCCTCTACCTGTTCACCTTCTTAACCATCACCTTCCATTCCTCCCGTGTCACTACTATTACCCGGCTTTTGGCACGTCACATTAATTCATTGATCGTCATTTGCCATATCGCCCAGTCCAAGCATCTGCTTCGCCTCTTTGGTTACCCATGCTTAATTTTTTACTACTTTTCTTAGCGACCACATGTATGAATTCTCATCATGTAGTAAATCCCATTCACATGGAAGAGGTCAGCCTCGAAAGTCATCATTCGCCGCTGGACAAGAGCAACGTCACCACACTGGATTGACGCATGCATTTGTCCTTGGATTTCCCAGTACTAGGTGCCAGTGCATCAGTTATGTCTCTCCCTCCGTTGAAGCACTTCAGATGCAAAGCATCCATATCTTCTTCCCATCTTCGCTGAAAATATGTTCTTGCTGGCCATAGAGAAGTAAGTTCCAAGTAGTTGCTCCCTTGTTTCAGATTGCACCAATTTACTCGGTTTCAGTACCCTGGACATTCGCTGATTATAGTATGGGGAGTGCAGGATATATTTGCCACTGTGATATTGAAAGCTCCACCTATACAAAAAAAAAATCGCTACATTATATTGAGGTTTTGTACGATAGTATTTCATTTAATTCTGACTCAGTTTGCATATGCCATTACAACTGATTACCTGCTATACATATAAATGACGTTCCAACAGATTACTGATCACAGTATTGTTTCCTGCAGTTTTATGAACTGTCATGAACTTCCCTCCAGCGGTCCAGCCTATCTTCCCTATCTAGACAAGTGACTACTTCTAGGATCCACATCCGATGTTCAGTTTAAATTTCTCCCCATGTCAATAATCAACCAATTGCCTACTCTCTGTTTCCAATTTGGTTTGTTTGTTTCTCAAAATATCAAATTTGTTACAATCCTAACGTCATCACATTGCAATTTCTGAAGTGTTCTCCTCTTTTTGTTCTTTCTTCATTGTATACAGCAGGCAAGCAACATGTGATTGAAACAGGAACGATCTGTAGCAGTTGACTCATACAAAGGTGAACTACCCTCTTGGTTATTACTTCTTTATTTATTTCCTTGATTTTAGAAGTTAACATTGTACATACACAACTCGTGATGTAATTCTTTGGTTCCGTTTACTCATGGTATCAAATGATTCCTCTACTACATAATATTTATGGATTATATATATTGGAAATGTAGACATGTCCTTGTGGGAGGAAACTATAACAATGTTACTCCCTCCGATCCATAAAAAGTGTCGCTCACTTAGTATAAAGTTTGTACTAATTTAGTACAAAGTGAGAGACACCTTTTATGGATCGGAGGGAGTACATCATCAATTTTTTTAACCTTCAAATAAACATCCAATTACGATCGATTACATATAGCCTCTCATGACTAATTGAATCTTCCATGTCCCTTTATATAATTTCATATTTTGTGCATCTTATACCTATTCATATACACAATTGAGTTTCTAAAAAGATTCCCGCTGCAACGCGCGGGGTATCATTCTAGTTTTCCTAAATGAACATGTAGTTAAAACACTTGCGCGTAAAAATAGAGGTGTAAATTTTTGAAAGACTGCGCGCACATAAGTTGATGTGTGCAAACCATCACCGTGCTAGTACTCCCTCCGTTTCTTTTTACTACGCGTGTTAGAATTGTCTTAAGTCAAACGTTATAAAGTTTGGCCAAATTTTTAGAACAAAATATCAATATTTATAATACCAAATCGATATAATATGAAAGTATATTACATGGTGAAAGTATAATGGTGTATAGGGCATAATCAGCTAATATTTAGGCCCAAGGTAGGTGGTGATATATTGGGGCAGAATTCTCTCTAAGTGTCGTAATTATCTTGGGCAGGAATCTATCCTGAACCAGCCTGTCATGCCGTCTCGATCGTTTTTATTTTGTTTCTTCTCGCATATATAGACGCATGACTCGATCGTCTACGCATGGGCGTGACCCTGCGTATAAATTCTTTCCTTTTCAGCGAAACAAAATTGAATGCTCATGCGTGTCTGGCCTGGGAAGTAGACCGACCACCAAAACACGCTGGCCTGCGGGTACACGTCAATACAAGCAGCCTATAGTAAATATTTGGTAAAAAGCCTATAGTTTCAAACCTTCATTTTGTCTATGATACACGTCAATGCATGCAGCCTATAGTAAAAAGCCATTTTTTTCTCATCACATACTTTTATATTCGTACCAGGATACATATATATGGCACGTGCATTTCACAGAAACACTTTTCTTGTTTTGAAAACGGCTAGTTTTTTCTTCGGCCTATCTGGCCGCTCGGCTACTCCGTTATTTCTTCTAGCCTTGCGCGGCGTTCGCGGAAACGACGACATCCTTCTTCTCCGGAGTGGACGTTGGACCAATCAAGACGTCCACTCAGATTATACGCACATGAAGAGGGTACTCGTCCGTCAAAAGGGCGCTCCTCCGGCCGGGCTTCTGTTCAGGCACATGGCGGCTGGCTGTTCCGCCCGGGCCTTGTCTAATTTCGGCATCAAAACATTGACGACATGCGTATGAATCCTTCTGTACGTCCCGCGCATGGCACGACACGCCGGCCGATCCTGCAGTGATTGTTCGTCGCTGCATTTTGCATTTGCGTGCATGGGACACAAGCTAACTTGCTAGGACGATCGCAATGATTTTCTTTCCCTTGATCATGTTCACCAGATCGAAGGGAACAAACTGTTGCCAGATCGGTCGGGCTGCTGTTCGCGTTTGTACGAGAGCAACGACCGGGAACCCTGCATGTTTGTTTGAAAGGTAAACAGTAGTGCCACCTTTTGAAAGTACAGCGTGGTCTCGGCTGACACATGGCGAGCGAAAGAGAAGTCGCTAATTAATCGGTTTGTAAACTGGTCGCTCCGGTTGATTAGATGGATTCTTGGTACACATGCATGCATGTGCGAGGTGATCAACAGGTGGGACTAGGACGATTGGAAAATAGTTAAGCTGGGGCAAAAGTCAAGAGCAGATAGCTAGGCGTCGCACACACATGTGGGATTCTGGGATTGATTTGTGGATGAATGAATCAATCGGGCAGTCAGTCAGTCGGATATTTTATCGATTTAGACATGCGGTTTTTGGTTCCGTGTCGTCAAACCGTAATGTGGATCAATCCAATGTATCGTCCAACAACCAACGAACTAGCTAAGCAGTATGATACTGTTCGAACCGAAACTGAATCGACAGTCTGCAGAGAGTATTATAACGTAACTTCTCTGGCATGTCTGCCGCTGCCTGCTGGAGGAGATATTCATCAGGGAGGTCCTCGTCCGTCTCCCTCCCAAATCCCTCCTCTGATGCCGCGTCGGCTGCCATTCTTTGGGACCCGGCCGTTCCTTCAGGTGTCGGACGCCAGCCCAACCTCCCCATCCTCACCGGCTACGATGACTATGACACCCGCAGCTTACTTGCCTTGGTCGGCTCCAACCAATCGTCGGGCTTGGAGTTTCCTTATTGCTGGAGACCTCTTGCGACGGTCTCCTCATTATGTCTTGTCGTGACATGGATAACATCCACTACTCTGTCTGCAACCTGGCCACGCCTCAGCATGCTTCCCTAGGACAACTCTCCGGCTTCAAGCTACTAGCGATGTATGTGCACCGACCTACCGATGAGTATCGGCTATCAGTGTACCGCCACGACTGTGCTCAACTATCTCAGGCGAGTACGTTTTCGGTAGTTCAAATTTGTGTTCGAGCTAATTTTGATTATACCTAGTTACATTTGACATTCACTAAGTTAGTTTCACCGAGAGTAATGGGAGGTGTGACCCCACAATGTTTTCGTATAACCCATTGAATTTACAGATATTTAAGTAACGGCTATGCTATGTAAGCATGCTGACTCTATAAATACCTACCGTTGTCTTCGCCATGGACCCGAACGGGCATAACAAGAAGCCGTCCGGACAAAATTCTGGCGGTGATGTCAAAAATACTCTTAACTCGTGATGTGCCTATCTCACATCATAATCTACCTTTAATTTTATTGATGGTATCCTTATATATCAAGCTAGTGGTGCGACGATGGAGGATGGCCACCGGGATTGAGGACCTTGTTCTAGGTAAAACAGTTGTCTAAGAGGGAGAGAGAGGCTAAGGCATGGCATCGACGGATGCTCACGGTGCATGTTTATGTCCCGCCGAAAATGCACTTAGCTTTGCCTACATTAATAGCTATTATTACATGTTTACATGTGTTAGCGTGTGCATGGGAAGGATTAGGTATCTAGCACTGGTAGAAAAAAAGGCCTTCCATACGCCCCCATCAGTCCCCAAATTATGCTCACCGTGACTAAAGGGGTTTTAGTCCCGGTTCGGGAGGCGACCCGCGACTGAAGGTCATGCGTCGCGGTTTGGGAAACGCGCGGAGGGCTTTAATTCCGGTTGGCCTGGCCACCCGCGACTAATGATCCAAACTGCTGGCCTCCCTGTCTTTAGTCCCGGTTGGCCTGGCCACCCGCGACTAATGATCCAAACTGCTGGCCTCCCTGTCTTTAGTCCCGGTTGGCCTGGCCACCCGAGACTAAAGATCCAAACTGCTCGCCTCCCGCGCGGTTTTATTTCGCGAGCGAGAGGCAGAAGGCCATTGCTACAGTGCGCACCCGAGACTCTCTGTTTCTTCTTCCTCTCTTCTCTTCTTCCTCTCTTCTTTCTCCACCAAGCACCCATGGATTCTCACGTTTGGAACGTTCTTCGTGTGCCCACACCATGCCGCAAGAATCTCGACGTTGCCTACACCAATATATGCGAGAGGCTCCGCGGTGCTCTTAAGCATTTGAGCAATCTCTATGAAGCCGCCGATGAACACCACAAGTTCTTCGGCCTCGATCTAGAGTACACGACAAATCAACGGGATGTTGCTGTCATCCAGATTGCCCACAAAGAGACCGTTTTGGTCTTTCAATGGGCAAGGTACGCACACGTACAATCTCTCTTGTAGGATAGTTGCATTTTCGATTTGTTTGTTGCATTGGAAGAATACACGTGTTGCAACAATATCTAACACGTGTTCTATTTTTGTTGTTGCAGTAGTTCAAAGCAATCTCCAGAACTTGTTGATTTTCTTGTCAACAAGGGTTACGACTTTTGTAGCGTTGACGTCACTCACTGCCTGCAGAAGTTGATGCGCACGTTGGGTATTGAGATACCTGAAGATCACTACATTGATCTTCAGGACCTTATCCATTTTGATGAGTTGTACGGGCACAAAACCGGGATGGCTCCGATGGCAACTGCCTTCATCCACCCCGACTACAAATCTATGAAGACTCGTTTCCCCTCGAGAAATCACATGTATTGGGGGAAGAACCCACTTGACCGGATCAATCTCGAGTATGCAGCAATAGATGCATACGTTGCCTTCGAGTTGTTCCGCATCTACTCTTCGGAGCTCGAGTAAATGTTGTTTGTGTACTGCATCTATGTACCGCTATGTTGCGTTCGATATATGTAATGGATATATTATGTAATGGATATATGTCTTTCTATTAATTCCTATATTATTTCTATATTAATTCCTAGCTATATTGTTTCTATATTATGTAATGGATATATGTACCGCTATGTTATGTAATGGCTCAAATAAAATGACGGGTTAAACATAGCACAAAATTTACTAAAGCAATCACACAAAGATCTAGCTCACACACAATTCCAAAATAATAAAACTAGAAAGTAACAAATGCTCGTTCCATTTTTATTTGGGTTTCCAATCATGCACACACTTTCTAAGGTAGATGTTCTGCAAGCAAACCACCTAATATCAAGTCCTAACACTCTATACAAGCTAGGAAACAAGATAAGATCAAACACACAATTCAAAACAAACAAAAACACATAAAGAAAACAAAATAGAAAAACTACCGTTTCTATATCTGTTCACAAAAAACTACTGTTTCTATATCTGTTCACCAAAAATAAATCTAGAGCTCCAAAAATTAATCTAAGCCAGGAAAACATAGATCTAGTCAATACCAAACTCATACAGTTAGATTTACTTCAAAATTCATTTTTGAACTCATTCTAAAAATCATAGAAGAGCCTACTGGTCTTTTATTAAAAAGGATGGTATTTTCATTTGGTTGCTGACCTTAATGTGAGGCTAAGTGCTATGGATAGATCTTTTCAATATCTATCTAGAACATTTTAGTTTGTCCATTTTGGTTATGTATTTTAAAAGTTAGGTTCAAATCATTCTCACAGATAGTCATTGCCAAAACAGTTCTTGTGTCCAAAATAATAGTCGAAACTTGGATCTGCAAATTTTATGTGGTTTAGATTTCATATGGTTTGGTTCATGAATTTTATCAGATTTTATTTTGCATTTAGGAAAGGGGAAAATGAATTAGTTTTATTTTTCTGAATTTTTTGATATATTATTTGTATTTTTAAGATTTTAAAATGAATTAGTTTTATTTTTCTGAATATTTTGATATATTATTTGTATTTTTAAGATTTTAAAATGAATTAGTTTTATTTTTCTGAATATTTTGATATATTATTTGTATTTTTAAGATTTTAAAATGAATTAGTTTTATTTTTCTGAATATTTTTTAGAAATAATACAAATTAAAAAGTTAATGCTTATTTATTTATTCAAAATTATTAATTACATCATTACTTTTTTTAATTAAAAGATTTATTTGAAATTCAGACAATAAAGAAATGTGGCATCGACCAACATGTTAATAGAATTGATATGATACTAGTATCACATACATGCGTGCGAAACACTTGGATGCGGGACGGGATGGAACTCGGAAGTTAAGCGTGCTAGTGCTAGAGTAGTGGGAGATGAGTGGCCGAGCGGGAAGTTTGACCACGAGTAAGTAATTTGACTAGAGATAATTGTAGTTAGACACTAAGCAAATAATAAAAATTCTGGAAAAAAAAGGGAGTGAAAAATTGGAGTGAAAAATAATTACAAATCCAAATGAATTAAAGAAATAACGAAATAGCATGTAGTCCCGGTTCGTGTTGCCAACCGGGACTAAAGGTCCTCCGCCCCCGGTGCACGTGGACGGGCCTTTAGCCGCAGTTCGTAAAAGGGGCGACTAAAGGGGGGCCTTTAGTCGCGCCTATTTAGTCCCGGTTGCGCTGCCGGGATTAATGGCCTTTGCGAACCGGGACTATAGGCCTATTTTCTACCAGTGTAGCTACTTCTCCCTGCGCACGGGAGAGGCTGTCAGTACAAGCTAGCCCAACAGGTACACATCCTCGTGCCTACTAGTGCTAGATAGCATGTGATGGATAGATGGAGTACCTTGTTTTATTGGGCTTCAGCAAAAATTCATTTCTTATTTCTCTTTGTTTGTATTAATGTTTCATCACTATTTTAATTTATCTGTTTTATTAATTAATATTTGAATCTCCTTTTCTGGTTTCATTTTTTTTTTAATTAGCATTAATGAAATTACTCTCTGAACACCTATACATCTACCGCCATATCAATGTTTGTTACTACACGCCAGCCCTGTAAGAGAACATTTTAAATTTCAAGCGGCTCACAATGAACAATCCGTTGCAGCGGCACCGAGATCGAAGCTAAAGATTCTCCATAGTTCATTGCATTCAAGGACTTTGACAGAAACAAAAAGGCTCATATCTTTCTCTATGGTGACACCTGGGAGAATCTAACAAGCCACCAAAGACAAGACGACGATCCTCCCTCCTCCACCATAGGTCAGCCGGCGGCGTGTGGACCAAACCAGCTTTCTCCCTTAATGCGGAATTTAGAGTCTAACCATTGCATGGGGAAGCCATCTCGACGGCGTGAGTCGTGGTACGATGGCGAATGTCCGCTGCTCTCTCCAGCAGCGGATAACGGTGGCCTTCTGGTCGCCAACGGCACTGCCCAGGGCGTGCGTGACATGGAAGAGGGCCTTCGGTTCCCAGAGCGCTAACTTAGGATCGGTGAGGTGTTCTATCGGGAGAGATGAGCTGTGGCGACATCGTCACCTCGTACAGGCCGGACTCCCTTTTTATTATAGCGCTAGGGAAACGGGACCCACTCCAAATAACGTTGGAGGGCGCCTCCGATCGTGGCGCAGGTATTACGTACGTTGAGGAGGTACGTGGGTTTGACCACTTATTCTCGTTAGTTAGGCTTAGGGGATAACGAGTGTCTTATCTCTTTAAACCTCCTAACATGTACGTGAATTGACTCGTACGTGAGTGAGGGGTACGTAGATTAAAAGTCCAACAAAAACATGTAGTTTCATTCTTATATTCGGTTTTCTTTTTACAATTTAGAAGTATTTGGTCCAACCATAATGATAGGAAATGTTTTTCAATTTAGAAGTGTTTGGTCCAACCATAATGAGAGGAAATGTCCCAAAATGAGAGGAAAATACCCTATGTACATATTTTTTTTAAATAAAAAATGACGCATTAGTGGCCTTCCCTACTGTTATTCGCGTTAAAAAAGTCTCGAAAGGAAACAAATAGTCTTAGTCCCCGTGCAATATATGTTTACATTTAGTACATATAATTTTGTTTTACATTGACTTTAAAATAATATAATAAAAAATATTGTTTCTCAATATTTAGTTGTAGTGTGATCATACTAGTTTTTGTTATAGAAATGAACATTGTACAAATGTAAATCATAATTTAGGAGAGATAGTAGGTTATAAACAAGTAAAATTGTGTTGTACAAATAAGAGACAGCCTCCCTGGCCTAATACACAAGTCTTTGGACTATAAATTCTGAAAGCGTTATACACAAGTAAAAAATCTTTTTTCAACCATGAACAAGAATGAATGTGTATTTCAGAGTTACTGTTAATTTTTTAATATCTTCTAGATTAACCCAAATCGATACGCTTCTTAATTAAAAAATTATAGGAGAGCCAATCCATTAGATTAAATCCTCTCTAATATTGTTTATGTACACAAGTATAATTTTATCTGGAGCTAAGTCTTGGAACTATGTTAGTCAGCGTTGATTTATCAAAATCTAGTGAAAACGACTACTCCGGCACATAACCATCTTTGTCTTCTTCCACTTTCTCATGGCCTCCTCAAGTGATATTTTTCGGGAGGCTACGGCTCGCCTCCACCATGACTTGCATGACAGCGTGAGTCGGACCTAATCCGCTTAGTTTGTGCGTGTGAGAAACCACCAAGAACCACCAGAGTCTCAGATGACCAGCTGGACCACTAGCGATTCCACCGCTTCCTTGTGCTCTATTTTGCAGTTAGCTCGTCGTTGCCTTCTGCCATTTTTGACGATGACTGAAACTCTCAAGGCTGGACATCCCAGTTGAAAAATATATTTCAAGATTTATCTGGGACATTAATTTTATATTCTATCTTAATAGTTTTTTAGATCTTGAACAAACTTTACAAAGTTTGACACATGAAAAAAAAATTATATACAATGCAGATACTGCCCGCTATGGGTTGAGCCAAGGCAATCGATAAGTGTATGCGGCCTAGGAGGTGATTTTTATTTGTCGAGAAATATATACTGGTAAATCTGGCGCTGATCATGGACCTCGCCGACCTAGAAGCGTCTCTATTCTATGGCGCATCCACTTGTGGAAAACATGCTATTACTACCGGTTCCAGAGGGCTTCTAGTGGTTGGACAACCGGTACTAATTAATCGGCACTAAAGTTGTCCAACCTTTAGTACCGGTTCCATTACAAACCGGTAATGAAGGTACCTCCACGTGGCCTCAGGGGAGCCCGCGGGGATGGAGACATTTGGTACCGGTGTTCGTTACACGAACCGGTAACAAGGGGTTGGGAGGGGTTTAGCTAGGGTTTAGGGGGTTTTAGGGTTTAGGAGGGTTTTATGGTTTAGGAGAGGATAGATTTAGGTTTTAGGAGTGGCCGTATCATACGTTTTCATCGTACGAGGATCGCGTCGATGTGCCAGGAACGTGTTTGGGTATATATAAAATATCATACGAAGATCGCGTCGATGCGCCAGGAATGCAAGTTGAGGCCTATATACCAAGTTGGTGCATACATATAACACATGCAATTAATTACATGAGCTCATGAGGTGGCCTTGCCACGGTGCCCGAAAAGACGATATATTATGTTGTCCATCGGGCTTCTTCGTTCACTGGCAGCGGCATCTCCGTTCCATGTCTTCGCTGTAGAACCCTCATGATGCAGAGGTCGGGGGTGGGGGCCTAGCCATTGAGGAGCGCGGACAGTGGACGTGACGGCGGTCGGCGAGTAATCATGTTGAAAAGGACGGAGTAAGTGCGATCTTGATCGTGCGAGACTGTCTATATTCGTTTTTTTCCCGGGCAGTCTTCGCGTGGATCCTCCTGATGGAAAGTCGCGTGGACTGTGAGGGGTGAGGGTGGGGAGAACAGATGAATCTAGACCGTTGATCCATGTGTATGAACGGTTTTCCCACGAAGTTTTGTCTTTTATTAGTAGTGGAGATGGTTGCCACAGAGCACGTGCATGGCCTAGCTATCTATGTCTCATGCGGGTTAGTGTGTGGGTATGTGTCACACAGCAGGGTTCGAATTTGTTTCGTCCAACTTAGACGTTGACATTTAGCTAAAAAAAAGGGGTCAGACACATGCATGCGCGAGAAGAAAAAAATGCGTTATTTGTTCTTTTCTTTTCGAGATTAAATTGCGCCTTGCTTATGGCGTGTTTCTTGTATTCATTTTTTCTAGGGATGCACATGCACTACCACCCCGACGATTTCTTTGGCTTTCTTTTGTTTTCTTGTCACAGCATCCCAGAGCAATGGCGCGGAAGTATGTACCGTCTGGAAATTAATTAATCAGAAGAGATATGTTTAGAGAGAAGAAAGCGGAGCAGCAATGTCGTGTCAACGCCTCATACAATATTTAGTTTAGTGCCGCGCGTCGTACATGCTACAGAAACAACCAAAATTCAGAAAGTCAAGGTATGTTACGTACAGGCGAGGCGTGCAACCGGGCCTTAACTTGGAAAAAAATGAAGTGAATGCGAGTTCTCTTGTTCATGCACCATCGCCTTAGCCCCCCTTAAATCTCCGCCCTTGTGTGAACATATATAACGATGTGATAACTATAGCCTATTGATTCCAGCAATCAGATTCAGCGCGACACTTTATTTCTAGCATTTTGTTGTTGTTTTATTTATACATGGTGCCTATTTTTTTGGGCCGCGGGGGTGCTATACCCGCTTGCGCGTAAACACCGTCGTTGCGGCCGTGACTTGGCTGCGTGCAATTTGGTTCCTTGTTGTCCGGTTACGACACGGAGGTTTCGGTGAGGCTACGCCGAGCTTTCCAATCTTTGGGAGTCTCCTGCCCATATTTTGCGCCCAAATCGGTGCTTTGTCCCTTTTCACCCAAAATTTTGCAACGGCGTACTTGCTACGTGTTCACCCACAACTTCTTGGCCCGGACATTTCATGTGTCAGTAACATTTTCGGAGAGCAGTAACCGTTGCAAACGGACACCGATGGAGGTGATTGATGCCTTGTTGCGAAGCACTCGGAAATTTGTGGTTTCTCCGGATTTGTCGTATTCAAGCTCTCGCCTCTTCAGTATGCCGTTAAAATTTTATTTGAACGAAGTGCATGTCGGACCCTCGGAGACATGAGAAAAAAACTCCGGGCCCATCGGAGGTTGTCTCGGCACCCGAAAGTGACCCGCGAGTTCGAATCGACCAAAAAGCGGCCGGAATTTTTTCCATCTGAAATCTTCGATCCTTCCGGTTTGAGGTATGACCTAGAGATAATAATATTCATTTGTTATTCTATCTCCAAATTCAGAATTAAGATTATGTCATCAGAACTTCAAAAGCGATTTTTCAAAGGAAAATCTGTGTGCGGGTGTGAAGACGTAAACAAACAAGAGTTCAAAAACGTGTCTCTAAGATTAGTTTTTGTTTTGTGAAATGATCGTATTTTCCTAATCATGGATTTAGAAGAAAGTCTAGCAAAGCACGAGAGTTTATTGTTAGGATAACAATAATATTGAACCAACATAAGTGTATGTTGTTGCTAAAAGAGACTAAACAATCAGCATATGTTTTAGCAAATACATATGAAGTTAACATTGGCTATAATTCCTAAACTATGATATTATCTAGTGACCACATGATCGAAATTTATTCTTTGTATATCATCAACCGACTTGCCGTAACTGGTGACTATAACGGTGATGTCTAAGTATGACCTAGAAAATGTAATGAATTCCCCCGGACTTGTCATTGTTGAGATCTCACCTCTTTTGCATTATGGGAAATAATATTACCACTAAATAGATGTCGGATCTTCGGACTCATCATAAATATTTTAAAGCCCATCAGAGGCTGTCTACTCCGTCAAAACTGACACGCAACTTCGAATACACAAAAAACGGATGGATTATTGTCCTTCAAAATTTACACAACTTCGTTTTATCACACGTCGTTCCACATGCCCTCTCATTGACTCGTTTGATGCATCACATATGATTTCATGTTCTGCCCGTCGTCATTTTATGCAGTACGAGGTAGCTTGGGACCCATCTTTCCGGGTGCCACCTTGCCATCGCGCGTCCACTGGGAAGCTTGTTTGTTTCCCGTCGACGGTAATTTGAACCGCATTTCTCTCGGCGGCTATTTCGGTGCAAACAACGCCAAAATTTGGGCAGGAAACTCCCAAAACCTCCACTGCGTGACGTATCTTCGACGAAAGAAGCGTGCAATGGACCATGGAGTATCCAAAAAACCCTTTCACACCCACACGCCTTGGACTGCCTGAATGAGATAATAGCGGCCCCGTGCCCCAAGGTAAGCGTGGCAGGGAATTTTGGCGAGTAGCAACCTTCGTCCATGAATTAACAACACGCGCCCAAGAAGAGAGCATGTATTTACGCATAGTCGCCGTCCCCATGCACCAATTAGTTCCCATAGGACGTACGCCTACGTGGTACCATGTAGAGCATAAATTAATGATGTGCGACACATGAAATCATAGGTGATGATTCGAATAGACCAAGGAGACAGTGCGTGTTATAAAAGGTGATAACTAGTAATATCCAACAAAGTCTCATAATTTTCTACTTAAAAAAGTATGACCACTTATCCGTTGTGGGGTCCAATTGACCTATGGTGTGCCCTGAGTTCTTTCTGATGTATCTGTGGGACCGATATCGCCATTCGCCAAGCTTTGGGACATCGCATGATTATGCTGGTATGACCAATGGATCCCTGATCATTCGGAAGATTCCTAGGGTGGTGGTGCCGGCACCGATTTGTATTACGGCGGAGCAACTATAACTTATTTATACTAAACATCTATATTTTTTTAATAATGGACTTTCTGTCTCCCAACTTATGATGTTAATTTGTACAAATTTCAGTTACGTAAAAAAGTTGACATGATCACACTACAACTTAATATTGAGATACATTATGTTTTTTGTATGATTTTCGAGTCAAGGTTGAACATTATTTTTACTAAATATAAAACATATATTGCAGGGAGACATTTCCTCTATTTTTGGTTATACCAGCGACTACTCCATTGAAAAAATAGACAATAATAAAAGAATGAAATTGTATGTCTTAAAAAATTTATTATGAAACTTAGATGCATATCAAGTATATGTGTATATTCAAGCAATTCTACCTTGTATCCTTAAGTATTATGAACCAGAGCTCTAAAGGTGTTAGAAGTTTCTACGGTACATGACTTTATGTCTATGTAACTATGAATAAAAATGAAGTAGAAAATTAAAGAGTATACACAATATTTATTAGATTTGCCTTCTTCAAATCATTAGCATTGCTTGTTTATTGTTTTTTCTTGGCTAGATATATCTTTCGTATAGCAGGGTTCAACAATTAACCATCATCTATATTCGCATGTATTTGTTCATCGAACGACGTCATGTGGCTCAACTTGCATCACATGGATCGGGTAACAACTAACCAAAGAGCCGAAGACGCACCACATGCATTGGGTCACAATGACGTCTTGGTAATTCTCATGAATCCAACATGTGTGGATAAATAGCCGACACTAGTAGAAAAAATGACATTCATTCCCGGTTGGGGTGGGCCTTTTGTCCCGGTCACTGGTAGAAAAAAGGTCTTCCATACGCCCCCATCAGTCCCCAAACTTTGCGCACCGTGACTAAAGGGGTTTTAGTCCCGGGTCGGGAGGAGACCCGCGACAGAAGGTCATGCGTCGTGGGTTGGGAAGCGCGT
The DNA here is from genome assembly GCA_028641055.1 of Alopecurus myosuroides. Classification (NCBI taxonomy): domain Eukaryota; kingdom Viridiplantae; phylum Streptophyta; class Magnoliopsida; order Poales; family Poaceae; genus Alopecurus; species Alopecurus myosuroides. The sequence goes on from CM054057.1 coordinate 4,587,750, forward strand.
GGAGGCGCGTGGAGGGCTTTAATTCCGGTTGGCGTGGCCACCCGGGACTAATGATCCACGTCTGCTGGCCTCCCTGCCTTTAGTCCCGGTTGGCGTGGCCACCCGGGACTAAAGATACAAACTGCTAGCCCCCGCGCGGCGGTTTTATTTCGCGAGCGAGAGGCAGAAGGGCGTCATTGCTACAGTGCGCACCCGAGTCTCTGTTTCTTCTTCTCTCTTCTCTTCTCTTCCTCTCTTCGATCTTCCTCCACCAAGAGCACCCATGGATGAAGTTTGGGAGACTGTCCGTGTGGCCGCACCATGCGGCAAGAGTCTCGACGTGGGCTACACCAATAATTGCGAGAGGCTCCCCGGTCTTCTTGAGCATTTCAGCTATCTCTATGAACAAGCCGATGAACACCATAGGTTCTTCGGGCTTGATCTAGAGTATACGGCGGATCAACGGGATGTTGCCGTCATCCAGATTGCGCTCGAGGAGTTCGTTTTGATCTTCCAATGGTCAAGGTAACGCACACGTACAATCTTGCATTTTCGATTTGTTTGTTGCATCTAAAGAATACATGTGTTGCAACATATTTAACACGTTCTATTTTTGTTGTTGCAGTAGTTCAAAGGATGCTACGGCCCTTGTTGATTTTCTTGTCAACAAGGGGTACGACTTCTACAGTGTTGACATCACTCAAGACTGGCAGAAGTTGATGCGATTGGGTATTCTGATACCTGAAGATCACTACATTGATCTTCAGGATCTTATCCATTTTGATGATTTGTGCAGTCACAAGACCGGGATGGCTTCGATGGCAACCGCCTTCATCCACGCCGACTAAAAAACCATGAGGTCTGGTTTCCCCTCCAAGAATCACATGCGTTGGGGGAAGACCCCACTGGACCGGATCAACCTCAACTATGCAGCCATAGATGCATATGTTTCCTACGAGTTGTTCCGCATCTACTCGACGGAGCTCGAGTAGATGGTGTTTGTACCGCATCTTGCGTTCGATATATGCATGTAATGGATATATATTAGTATGTAATGGATATTATTTCTATATTAATTCGTAGCTATATTATTTCTATATTATGTCAAACACACATTTCAAAACAAACAAACAAAAATACATCAAGAAAACAAACAATAACACATCAAGAAAACAAAACAGGAAAACTACCGTTTCTAAATTAATCTAAGCCATAGATGCATACGTTTCCTACGAGTTGTTCCGCATCTACTCGACGGAGCTCGAGTAGATGGTGTTTGTGTACCGCATCTTGCGTTCGATATATGCATGTAATGGATATATTAGTATGTAATGGATATATATTATTATGTAATAGATATTATTTCTATATTAATTCCTAGATATACTATTTCTATATTATGTCAAACACACTTTTCAAAACAAACAAACAAAAACACATCAAGAAAACAAACAAAAACACATCAAGAAAACATATATCTAGTCAATACCAAACTCATCCAGTTGGATTTACTTCAAAATACATTTTTGAACTCATTCTAAAAAATAATAGAAGAGCCTACTGGTCTTTTTAAGATTCTAAAATGAATTGGTATTATTTTTCTTAATTTTTTGATATATTATTTGTATTTTTAAGATTTTAAAATGAATTAGTTTTATTTTTCTTAATTTTTTGATATATTATTTGTATTTTTAAGATTTTAAAAAGAATTAGTTTTATTTTTCTTAATTTCTTGATATATTATTTGTATTTTTAAGATTTTAAAATGAATTAGTTTTATTTTTTGATATATTATTTGTTTTTAAAGATTTAAAAATGAATTAGTTTTATTTTTCTTTATCTTTTGATATATTATTTGTATTTTTAAGATTTAAAAATGAATTAATTTTATGTTTCTTTATTTTTTATATATTATTTGTATTTTTAAGATTTAAAAATGAATTAGTTTTATTTTTCTGAATGTTTTGATATATTAATAGTATTTTTAGAAATAATACAAATTAAAAAGTTAATGTTTATTTATTTATTCAAAATTATTAATTACATCATTACTTTTGTTTATTAAAAGATTTATTTAAAATTCAAACAATAAAGAAATGTGTCATCGACCAACATGTTAATAGGATTGATATGATACTACTATCACATACATGCGTGCGAAACACTTGGATGCGGGAGGGGATGGAACTCGGAAGTTAAGCGTGCTAGTGCTAGAGTAGTGGGAGGATGGGTGACCGAGCGGGAAGTTTGACCACGAGTAAGTAATTTGACTAGAGATAATTGTAGTTACGAAATCCTGAAGAAAAAAAAGGGAGTGAAAAAAAGGGAGTGAAAAATTGGAGTGAAAAATAATTAGAAACCCAAATGAATTAAAGAAATTACGAAATAAAGTTTAGTCCCGGTTCCCCGGCTCCCCGGGACTAAAGGTCCTCCGCTCCCCCGGCTCACGCCACCCGCCCACGTGGCCGGACCTTTAGCCGCGGTTCGTAAGGGGCGCGACTAAAGAGAGGGGCCCTTTAGTCGCGCCTAGTTAGTCCCGGTTGCGCGGCCGGGATTAATGGGCCTGCCGAACCGGGACTGTAGGCCTATTTTCTACCAGTGGGTTGTGCCTAACTGGGACTAAAGGCCCACCACCTTTAGTCCCGGTTTACCTAGAACCGGGTCTAAAGGCCACGGTAGAGCCTATGGGGCGGGGGACCTTTAACAACACGAACTAAAGGTTAATTCTTAATTTTTTATTTTGGGTTTAGCATTTATGTTTTTTTTGGGGGGTTTAGGTTCTATGTTTCCCGAATTTGTGTTGTTTTTTTCATTTTGGGGTTTAGAATTTATGTTTCTCAATTTTTTTTATCTCTGTCCATAATTTAGTTCAATTTATATTTCTCACCTATAGTCACACTTCCTAATTTCAAGTGGTTTGTACCTTTTTCAAGTGCATCTACTCTTAGTGGACGTTTTGAGTGGTCGAACTTGCAAAACACACTTCAGACAAGAAGGATGTCGCCGTTTCCGCGAGCGCTGCACGAGGCTAGACGAAATAACATAGTAGCTCTCCCGGTATTCGGCCATAAAGGACACAAGCTAGTGGTGTCTCGCCTCACGCGCCCTCGCTCAAAGTTTAGTATCCCTTGGAACATGGCCAGGTCCTAGAAAAAGCTAGTCGTTTTCAAAACAAGAAAAATCACGTCAGCGAAATGCACGCATCATATATTTATGTACCCTGGTTCGAACCTTAAAAGTATGTGATGAGTAATAATTTTCCTATTACTATAGGCTGCATGCATTGACCTTTATTCTAGACAAAAGGACTATTTGAAACTTAAAAGTATGCGAATCTCAACTCCTACGAGGATATCGCCATGAGAAGCCACCTAACTCGTGTACGAATGGAACCGCAGTCCACACCGGTACGCTACAATTTCCAAAAAATCCAGATAAGATGAATAAACTGGCAGGATTTAGACATCCTTTATCTGTCTTTATATGTCATGTCGTGTTTTCGGCGTATCTTCTAGCATCCCATACAAGCCCATGAAGCCTAGCAGGTTCACGCAAAGATTTTTCGTCACGTGCATCACATCGATTGAAGAGAGGAAATCTAGAACATTCTAATAGGGTAGCTCCCAAAATATTTATTTCTTCTTCCACATGGGTACGTTCCGTTAGCATCATTAGGAACAGATTGAATGCCAGGACCCTTTCCAAACACGGTGGACGAGTACGAACCCTCCCAGGTCTCACCATGAAGGATGTGTGGCCGGAGTGCGCTAGGAGTTATAGAAGTCGTTCGAGAACGTAGAAGAAGTGCGCTGACCGGTTATCGACATTGGAACAACGGGTGCAGCAGCTGGAGTAGAATAATCGGCAGAGGGCACCTGATCAGCCGCTTTTTATAGATGATCATCAAGCCGATGCCGTCTCATCTCAGCCAAAAAGCAGCGTGGGTTCCTCGCATCTTGAAGGATGTGGAGCAAGCTACCCCGTAGATTTTGTCACGGAGAAGACAGAGTGCGAGCTACACGTGCCAATGAGGAACATGTCCATTAAGGTGGGGATTGGCTTTGTTTACCCACAACAAGATGGAGCAACGCACCATCATCAGCCCATTATAGTTGATTGTGCTCTTATCGGGGTGGATGATACTGTGCTTGGTTATGAAACAATAGATCTTGATCATCCTAGAGGTGACGATGAGAAGACACTGGGCGATGTCAAACGCGGTTTCGCCCTCTGGACAAAAAAATAGATCGTCTTCTCAGGCACCGTTCCAAGGGCACCGGCTCCTCGTGATAGCGGTCAGCAGAGCAGTCCACATGAGCAGGAAGGGCCATCGATTACTCCTGCTAACAGTCCACATGAGCAGCAACGGCCATTGATCTCCCCTGCTGGTAGTCCACATGAGCAGGATGGGTCACACCTAGCTGAGGGGGAGGGGGGCATCACGAGTCCAGCATCTCGATATCCTCCGTGTGATGAAGCGCTCGTTAAGCGGAACTGTTCGCCGCCCAGGAAGAAATCTAGAATAGATAGAGCACTGCCGCCTCTTCAGAAGTTACCTTGGGAAAGACCTGGCGAGGAAAACAGGGCCATCACTCGTTCCGAGGTGGCTACCCATTTTGCTAAGAAAGTGCCAGAGATACCTTTTAAGAAGACGCTAGATCGAGCGAAAGTTGTGCATACCGTTGAGAACCTATATAACCCTCCACCATCGCCGCCATCAGACTATAGGTGTTCTATTGAAAAGTTATATGGCGAGATTCTCCAGGAGGGAAAAGGGAATAAACCGGTGGTCCAGCAGGCACCAAAAAGGAAACAACCGGTCAAGGGGAAAAAGGGAAAAAAAGTTCCCCAGCTCGGAGAACAAGCAGGTCAATCGGTTGCCCCTCTCAAGGTGTTTGACGAGAAGGCCGTACAAAGTACTTATCACACAACACATATCGAGTACCCCATCGCTGAAGTAGCATACAAATATGAAAAAGGAAAAAATATGATCGAGAATGTTTCCATGCTACCAACAAAAATGCGCAATTTGCATAAGTGGTACTTGGGTAGGTCCACACACCGTTATCATACTTAGTTATTGTTTGATTGAATTATATTCTTGCATACGAATGCAATCAACAACCAAGTGGGACTAATCTATGTGCTTACTATATTTGTGAGAACATTCACAAGATTTTCTGCGAGAGAATAAATAATGATAGAAATAAGGAGGTATGTAAACTATATTTACAAATTTATGTTGTTACCATCAGTTCTGCTAAGTTTCAGTGGTTGTTTTTATTATGATTTGATAGTTTAAGTACGTATTCATTTGTATCTCTATCATTCTTTTACATTTGGCAAGAAAGCGGGAGAAGCTCCCCATCGAGCGCCGCTTCCAAGCAATTTGCGAGGAAATAGCCTGATTTTTTCTCCAAGAAGTCATACCTCCTTTCGGAGAATACCACCATGCATCATAGTGTGTATGCATGCCTCAATGTAATAGTGAGCTAGCTACATGTAATATACGGTATGCCTCGGAGAGTACCCCACTACTTAATTTGTGATCTCATGTAATTAATTGAATGTGTTATATGTATGCACCAAGTTGATATATAGGAATCAACTTGCATTTCTGGCGCATCGACGCGATCCTCGTACGATATTTTATATATACCACTGAGGGCACGTGGAGGGACGTTCATTAACGGTTTGTAATGGAACCGGTACTAACGGTGGACTACCTTTAGTGCCGATTAATTAGTACCGGTTGACCAACCGGTACTAGAAGCCCTCTGGAACCGGTACTAGTAGCCTGTTTTCCACTAGTGGGCAGACCTCATGCTTACCACGGCGTGCCATTGTGGGTCAGGTCGGTTGGCGCCGCCGCCGCCCTCCTCGTCATGGGAGGTGTGATCGCCGACAAGAAATATTGCTTCCGGGCCGGCAAGAACCTAGGACGACGTACGTGGTGGGCCTTCTCACCATGGATCGAGACATATACGAGAAGTGCATGCGAAATACTATATAAACTTGATGTGCCATTTCGTGCAGATGGAAATATAGGTATATATAATGGTGTGATCTAGTAATGCCATATCTCTTTTAATACATAGCATTCTTGCATCAGCTTGGGTCCTTGTCACCATCAGCCTCTCTACTGCATGCCTGCTCAAATCTCATCACAAATTAATGCCAAAATGAGATGAGACTTGAATATGCATCGGCGTCCCTTTTATGTACGTGTTTTACTCTTTTGCATACGCATCCGGCCGTGCGTTGGAGTGAAAAAACAAATTGCAAATCCGATATGATCATTTTCCCGTTACAAGGAATCATTCGGATCTGGGCGTGTAGTACTCGCGTTAACTGTCGCACATCCATTTCTAAGATGTGGTGGTTGTAGGCCTATGTAGCGTGGACTATTTTTTAGCAAACCATATATCCTAGCTGGGTTTTTTTTTTTCTGGAGTAGTTGCCTAGTCTGCCTGCATTCATAATGGGGCTGAGGAATCACATAAGTTGGGTGGAAGATTTAGTCAAATTATAGCTGATTTCTAGCGGTATAATCACATAAGGTTGGAAGAACTAGCGCCACACAAGGTGGGCTTGGAAGAACTTTCAAAAAAATATGGCGAGCAGGTAGGCCCCCGTTCCCGTTTAAATATGGCGAGCAAAATGAGCCTTCCATCCCATTTAAGAATCTCTTTCGTATTATATGTGGTCCATTTAATTTCCTGAATTTAGTGTAAACATATGTGGTACATCGATCCTATTACTAGTCTTGAAATTGATTGGGCCTTCCCTAATGCCCCATGCCAGGCAGTTCTTAAGATATGCTACATATGATTCTGATGTTTTTCAATAGAAACTAGCATAGTGGACCCCGCAAATGCGCGCATAATTCTGTGGTTATAAATAAGTTCATAGCTATGTTGGTATTTACGGCATTTCAGTGGAAGTCATTTATAGTCCCTTCAATGGTTGGATGCAACAACATATGGCATGGGTGATCTTCCTGTGTTGTTCGGAACTCTTGATATTTCGAAGGAAGGAGTTTAAGTTGAAGAAAATATATTCATGTCGATGCTCTCTAGGTATGGACTTTGTTTTGTCCTTCTAAAGAATATGAATATGTATGGGGCGACCATATTTTATGATGCAGAATATGACATCTAAAACACACAAAATTATGTGTAGAACAATAGGATATGACCATGTTTTGTCCTTCGGCGACGGGGGCGACGACCGGAGCGACGTTCTGGTTGGCGGCGAGCCTGGGTCGTCGGGTTGGCGTCCACCGGTGCGTACTTGGACGACTTGGCGACAACCGGTGCGGCGGCGCAGTGGAGCCGGGTGGCGTTCTGGTCGGCGGCGAGCCTGGGTTCATCGGGGTTGGCATCCATCGGTGCGGAATTGGACGACTTGGCGACCACCAGCGCGGCGGCGCAGTGGAGCCGGGTGGCGTTCTGGTCGGCAGCGAGCCTGGGTTCGTCGGGGTTGGCATCCACCGGTGCAGAATTGTACGACTTGGCGACCACCGGTGCGGCGGCGCAGTTGAGCCGGGCGGCGTTTTGGTCGGCGGCGAGCATGGGGTCTTTGGTGTTGGCTTCCACCGGTGCGGAATTGGACGACTTGTCGACCACCGGTGCGGCGGCGCAGTGGAGCTTGGCAGCATGCTGGCCGACGAGGAGTCTGGGAGTCATCGGGGTTGCCTAAGGTTAACTTTTTAGGACTTTTTTCTTGTTACTTTACTTTTTTCTTTTGAGAAATAGGGCTTTTACTAGATCGAGGAATAGGTGGACACAAGGCCGAGCCCACTGTTGTGCTAACTGTGCGGCCTTCACAGGGCCCATAAATTTTGGGGGCCCAAATGTTTTATAGATACATTATACAGGTTCTTGGGTGCTGTCAAATGTGAATAAACGAATATCCAACAGTCCTTGTCGATTGTCCCCGCCAGTTGGATCCAGCCAGTTGGGCTTCTGGGCCGCGTCAGTCTAGCGTGCGGCCGTGGGTTCTGGCCTTCTGGGCCTCTTACGTGCTGATGATCCAGCCAGTTGGGCTTCTCGATGACTCGCTCAGGAACGAGAAGGAATATCCATCAACACTCTAAAAAAAACATCAACACTTGGATTTGCACACACGATCGCATCCCTGCTTCAAACGCGATCGGTTTTCTCTTTTGTTACTTGGCTGATCGGAAAACAGGTGCCGCTGGTTACTTGTTTCTGATTATACTTGGGCTGATCCGCTCCTACTCCTAATTTCTAAATTATAATTAACTTTTGGCGGGGATGAAAGATCGGTTCTCCGTTCTTGCCTTTTTGTAGGTCAAATTTTATTGTATTGCAGTCCTACCTACCGTACATGACACGAGACTAGATGAGTTAGGCAGTTCGTCTAATTACCAAACATAGCCGCATAATCTCCAATTGACATCTGATGCCGTATCACTTTAAAAAATTATTTTATTTATCTTTCGCATCTTTTTGCAATGATGAATTTTGTTTGGATTATTATGGGGAAATAAGAGTCAGCGTAAGAGAGAAGAAAATAAACATTCAGATATTGGAATATTGGCGAAAAAAGTGATTAAAAAATACCTACTATGTATCAAAATGTTAGATGTTTTAACTTTTTTGTTCTATATGTATCTATACATGTTTTAGTATAGTAAACCTTGCACTAAAACATGTCTAGATACATATAGGACAAAAAAATATTAAAACATTATGCATTTTGATACGGAGAGAATATGTTATATACATTAAAAGTGTTCTCTGTTTCAACTTTTGTGTGAGGGAGGGCCTCGTTTTGCATTTTCGCACGGGGCCCCGGATTTTGTCAGCCCGGCCCTGGGTGGACATCCAAGCAGCATACAAGTGGCGCGCGTGGGCCAAAAGGTTCATAACGTGGCTGAGGTGGTGTGTCGAGAGGGTCTTTGGCATGGATGAAAAGTTACACACTAGATTTTCTACAATTTTAATATTTTTATCAGCAGGAGGGGGGGCCATTGCCCCCCCCCCCCCATCTCAAATATGTGCATGGAATCTACTGACACATGCCAAAATACCATTTCTGTCAAAAACTACCATCTATGTTAACAAATGTTTGCTAATCCGTACATAGTTGACTCTCTTTGATCTGTTACATACATACACAAAGATCTAAGAGATGGATAGAAGTCTCAAAAATTAACATATGTCCATACCAACTTGAACAGAGATCAATTCAAGATCCATCTCATGAACCAAAAAATGAAATAAACCAAATATTCAGTCGAAAATTGATTGGATTTACAAAGGAGCAGGTCTTGCAGATCTGGTGCTCCAGCATGCGTTACCCACTAGCCTCGCCGACGACCGGAGTTGTTATTGTCCAGCCACCGGCGCTGGTCGGGGCAGAAGCCACGACGCTCGCCCGTTGACGTGGGGATGAATCATGGACCTATCGGGTGAGTCTACCCGGTCCAAGGCCCAAGACCTAGGCCCAAAACGAGGTACTATCCCGCTCTTCTAGAAGGCCCAGCAGAAGCCTGCTACGCCCTGATGGTGCCAGGAATTCTTGTGGCTATGGATGACATGTTGGGAACCCAAAGAGGAGGGTGTGATGAGTGCAGCGGTAAGATTTCCCTCAGTTAAGAACCAAGGTTATCAATCCTGTAGGAGGAAGAGAATCTCGGTAAGGTTGATGCCACTAGGAACTGGATATTCGCATGGTCTAAAAACGTGGGTATAGATTAACATTTCTACGCTTATACTAACAACATTTGACGACGCAATCTCGTAGTATATCATTTAATTGGGTCTGTCCAGCATTAATTGTTTTGCCAACAATGTTCTCCCATTTTTTCTAGCATCCAACTATACCCAAGATCAGGAAAACTAGATCATCATGCAACACATGAGCTAGTCTTAGAGGCGATAATAGGGAACTCTTTAGTGTTTATGTTTCCACATGTGCATATGTTTTCTTTTTCTGAATCTCATATTTATGAACCATAGCAGTTATAGCACAAAAATATAAAGGTTAATTACGAACATGGAAATAAATAATAACTTTTATTATTGCCTCTAGCGCATATCACCAATAGTCTAGGTGTGTCGATTCCGCCGGTTTCCTTCAGACTAGTCGAGCTACTCCCTGTAGTGAAGTAGTTTAAATTGGTTCATGAACAATTAACGTGAACATTAATGCACTGCATTTTTTTACAATTTTTATATTATTGATAGTGGGAGGAGGGCCAATGCCCCCCCCCCCCCCTCCCAAACACATTGACAAAATTTTCTTACTTGCGCGCTATCATAAGAAGTTAGAGTACCCAGTTGGTCCAAGCCAAGTTATGCCTCGCGACTGTTTATTCTTTCTTAACTACTAAGGATAAGCAGGTTGTATGGTTACCAGAGTCGGAGCTGCACCCGGTGCGTAACACCCCTCCAGCTGACTAGAGTGAGGGAGAATGTACTACCTGTTCAGCCTTGTCTAAAAAATAGATTTTCAGCCCAAATACGTGAAGCTTGCTACAGAGCATCTTGCAGAGGACAAGCATGTCGCTCTTTTACCCCTACTTCGTTCGCAACCGATCTCCATGCAATAGATTCACTTTGTGCCCCTCATCTTCTTCTCCTACTATTTCAATTTTGAATCCCCGATAATTTAATCTCATAAATTTATTTTTGGAGCCCCTGATCAAACCCATGGTCAGTTTTTTTATGCAACATGTTAGCATCCTTCTTTCTTTGTTTATGGCTCCGCCACTGATGGTTACACATTTTTAGTTGCCAAAATTTTAGTTGACAAGGCACTGCTCTGTCACGAAAATTGTTCACCGGCTAAGTGCATCAATGTACATGCAAGAAATCAAAGCTATAGATGGAGATGAGTTGTCCTTGTTTAATTTTCTCCGATAATTTCTTACAAAGAAAAAGGGTATTGTACCATATTTCTGGAGTGAAGGTGTTGGAATTGTTGTAGAAATCTCCAATAATTTACATTCAAATGATTAAATTTAAATAGAATAAACGGTACCAACTTGTTTTTGTATTCTCTCCCAAGGTTCCTGGGACATTTCTTATGAAAAAAATAAGTATCTAGTTTGGTCAGAGCATCTCCAGCAGACCCCTTATCCCTCCGACACCCTTAAAATTCTGGCGAATTTACAGCTTCGGGCCAGTTTTGTGTCCAGAGCAGAGTCTGTAAAAATCCGCAGACACATAAACATTTTACATGGCACTGAAAATGTGAGTCTCAGACCTTTATATCTAGGGGGTTACTACCTCTTTAAAGCCATGCACATAAAAGAGCGGGTTACCACTCCTTAATAGCATACACATTAAAAAGTTGAGTTACAACTCATTCATTGCATGCAACCCATGGTGTCTCCCGTAACATTCTCGAAGGTTCTGGAATACTCTAGAATCTTCCTAGAACGTTCCGGTGCCTTTAGGTTTTCCCGGGATTTTCCCGATACTTCACAGTTCTTTTGGTTTCTCTCCGAAACAATTTCGATGTTCTCCGAACCATTCCATTGACATTATCTCATACTACTATCACATCCTAGTACAAATAGACCGATGATACTTAAGCGTGTGACCCCAGAGGTTCGGTGAAAATGTAGACATGACCAGAAACTCCTTCCGGTTAATAATCAATAGTGGATCTGGACATACATGTTGATTACTACAGTTACACGAATGAATTTGAGTGAACCTTTTGTTCTCGTACACAATTCCCTTTGCTTCGTGATACATAAGTTAACCTGAGGCGAGATTATAGTTGTATCGCTGTGAAGAAACACTCTATCACGATATCTAGTTATGCTCGTGGCCGGTTTGTTCTCTTTTCTCGTTTCCATATTCTGGTATCCCCGTTGATCACATCACGTTGTGTCTGGCCAGACGATGATGGATACCGTAATACAGAGAGGGCCCAAAAGTATCTCTCCATCGTGAGCAAATCCCAATCTTGAACTATCAAGTCCTAGACGCACTTTTTCGAACTACCTGAGGACTGCCGTTACAATTATCCTATAACGTTTCACGTCATCAAAGTAAAACGTCTGATACATAGGAACTGGATATTCACATGGTCTAAGGACGTGGGTATATGTTAACATTTCTATGATTATACTAACAACATGTGACGACGCAATCTCATAGTATATCATTTAATTGGGTCTGTCCGTCATTTTATTGTTCCGCCAAAAATATTCTCCACTTTATTGATCACGAAAACGAGATCATCATGCAACACATGGGCTAGTCTTAGAGGCGAGAATAGGAAACTCTTTAGTGTTTATGTTTCCACACGTGCATATGTTTTTTTTTCTGAATCTCATATACAAGAACCATAGCAGTTATAGCACAAAAATATAAACGTTAGTTACGAACATGGAAATAAACAATGACTTTTATTATTGCCTCTAGGGCATATCACCAGCAGTCTAGTCGAACTACTCCCTGTAGTGAAGTAGTTTAAATTGGTTCATGAACAATTAACGTGAACATTAATGCACTACATTTTTTACAATTTTTTATTATTGATAGTGGGAGGAGGGCCAATGCCCCCCACCCTCCCAAACACATTGACAAAATTTTCTTACTTGCGTGCTATCGTAAGAAGTTAATTAGAGTACTCATTTGGTCCAAGCCAAGTTATGCGTCGCGACTGTTTATTATTTCTTAACCACTAAGGATAAGCAGGTTGTACGGTTTACCAGAGTCGGAGCTGCACCCGGTGTGTAGCACCGCTCCAGCTGACTAGCGCGAGGGAGAATGTACTACCTGTTCAGGCTTGTCTAAAAAATAGATTTTCAGCCCAAATACGTGAAACTTGGTACAGAGCATCTTGCAGAGGACAAGCATGTCGCTCTTTTACCTCTATTTCGTTCGCAGCCGATCTCCATGCAATAAAGTCTCATCTTCTCCATGTGCTCGGTGTACACGATGATGATGATGTGGTCATGGAGTGGAAGGCGGAGAGGTACGTCTGTCGCTCGGGCGATGCTTAGCCGCATCCGTCCGGCTTGTCGATGTCTGATGATGAAGATGGTTTGCACCATCGGAAAGCGACATGTCGATGTAGAGTTTCAAGTCGTCAAACCTAGGAAAATGGTTGGGGAGAGCGTCTGTGTACAAGTTGAAGCATATTTGAATGGCATCATGATGCAGCGTGGCCTGATGATGGTGGTATATGAACTTGGCGATGTAGATATTGTGTCCTTGGAGGTGTGCATGATCTCCCAGAGGCTTGATATGTCGTGGTATATGCTCGACGTAGACAAACAGCGACGTGGCCTTGTAGTGGACATTCTCGCTGGGGAGATGTCGGTGTATTTTGCTTCCTCATAGGGAAAATGTCCATGAACTCACGCATGATGGGAAATAATATTACCACTAAATAGATGTCGGATCTTCGGACTCATCATAAATATTTTAAAGCCCATCAGAGGCTGTCTACTCCGTCAAAACTGACACGCAACTTCGAATACACAAAAAACGGATGGATTATTGTCCTTCAAAATTTACACAACTTCGTTTTATTACACGTCGTTCCACATGCCCTCTCATTGACTCGTTTGATGCATCACATATGATTTCATGTTCTGCCCGTCGTCATTTTATGCAGTACGAGGTAGCTTGGGACCCATCTTTCCGGGTGCCACCTTGCCATCGCGCGTCCACTGGGAAGCTTGTTTGTTTCCCGTCGACGGTAATTTGAACCGCATTTCTCTCGGCGGCTATTTCGGTGCAAACAACGCCAAAATTTGGGCAGGAAACTCCCAAAACCTCCACCGCGTGACGTATCTTCGACGAAAGAAGCGTGCAATGGACCATGGAGTATCCAAAAAACCCTTTCACACCCACACGCCTTGGACTGCATGAATGAGATAATAGCGGCCCCGTGCCCCAAAGTAAGCGTGGCAGGGATTTTTGGCGAGTAGCAACCTTCGTCCATGAATTAACAACACGCGCCCAAGAAGAGAGCATGTATTTACGCATAGTCGCCGTCCCCATGCACCAATTAGTTCCCATAGGACGTACGCCTACGTGGTACCATGTAGAGCATAAATTAATGATGTGCGACACATGAAATCATAGGTGATGATTCGAATAGACCAAGGAGACAGTGCGTGTTACAAAAGGTTGTAACTAGTAATATCCAACAAAGTCTCATAATTTTCTACTTAAAAAAGTATGACCACTTATCCGTTGTGGGGTCCAATTAACCTATGGTGTGCCCTGAGTTCTTTCTGATGTATCTGTGGGACCGATATCGCCATTCGCCAAGCTTTGGGACATCGCATGATTATGCTGGTATGACCAATGGATCCCTGATCATTCGGAAGATTCCTAGGGTGGTGGTGCCGGCACCGATTTGTATTACGGCGGAGCAACTATAACTTATTTATACTAAACATCTATATTTTTTTAATAATGGACTTTCTGTCTCCCAACTTATGATGTTAATTTCTACAAATTTCAGTTACGTAAAAAAGTTGACATGATCACACTACAACTTAATATTGAGATACATTATGTTTTTTGTATGATTTTCGAGTCAAGGTTGAACATTATTTTTACTAAATATAAAACATATATTGCAGGGAGACATTTCCTCTATTTTTGGTTATACCAGCGACTACTCCATTGAAAAAATAGACAATAATAAAAGAATGAAATTGTATGTCTTCAAAAATTTATTATGAAACTTAGATGCATATCAAGTATATGTGTATATTCAAGCAATTCTACCTTGTATCCTTAAGTATTATGAACCAGAGCTCTAAAGGTGTTAGAAGTTTCTACGGTACATGACTTTATGTCTATGTAACTATGAATAAAAATGAAGTAGAAAATTAAAGAGTATACACAATATTTATTAGATTTGCCTTCTTCAAATCATTAGCATTGCTTGTTTATTGTTTTTTCTTGGATAGATATATCTTTCGTATAGCAGGGTTCAACAATTAACCATCATCTATATTCGCATGTATTTGTTCATCGAACGACGTCATGTGGCTCAACTTGCATCACATGGATCGGGTAACAACTAACCAAAGAGCCGAAGACGCACCACATGCATTGGGTCACAATGACGTCTTGGTAATTCTCATGAATCCAACATGTGTGGATAAATAGCCGACACTAGTAGAAAAAATGACATTCATTCCCGGTTGGGGTGGGCCTTTTGTCCCGGTCACTGGTAGAAAAAAGGCCTTCCATACGCCCCCATCAGTCCCCAAACTTTGCGCACCGTGACTAAAGGGGTTTTAGTCCCGGGTCGGGAGGAGACCCGCGACAGAAGGTCATGCGTCGTGGGTTGGGAAGCGCGTGGAGGCGCGTGGAGGGCTTTAATTCCGGTTGGCGTGGCCACCCGGGACTAATGATCCACGTCTGCTGGCCTCCCTGCCTTTAGTCCCGGTTGGCGTGGCCACCCGGGACTAAAGATACAAACTGCTCGCCCCCGCGCGGCGGTTTTATTTCGCGAGCGAGAGGCAGAAGGGGCGTCATTGCTACAGTGCGCACCCGAGTCTCTGTTTCTTCTTCTCTCTTCTCTTCTCTTCCTCTCTTCGATCTTCCTCCACCAAGAGCACCCATGGATGAAGTTTGGGAGACTGTCCGTGTGGCCGCACCATGCGGCAAGAGTCTCGACGTGGGCTACACCAATAATTGCGAGAGGCTCCCCGGTCTTCTTGAGCATTTCAGCTATCTCTATGAACAAGCCGATGAACACCATAGGTTCTTCGGGCTTGATCTAGAGTATACGGCGGATCAACGGGATGTTGCCGTCATCCAGATTGCGCTCGAGGAGTTCGTTTTGATCTTCCAATGGTCAAGGTAACGCACACGTACAATCTTGCATTTTCGATTTGTTTGTTGCATCTAAAGAATACATGTGTTGCAACATATCTAACACGTTCTATTTTTGTTGTTGCAGTAGTTCAAAGGATGCTACGGCCCTTGTTGATTTTCTTGTCAACAAGGGGTACGACTTCTACAGTGTTGACATCACTCAAGACTGGCAGAAGTTGATGCGATTGGGTATTCTGATACCTGAAGATCACTACATTGATCTTCAGGATCTTATCCATTTTGATGATTTGTGCAGTCACAAGACCGGGATGGCTTCGATGGCAACCGTCTTCATCCACGCCGACTAAAAAACCATGAAGTCTGGTTTCCCCTCCAAGAATCACATGCGTTGGGGGAAGACCCCACTGGACCGGATCAACCTCAACTATGCAGCCATAGATGCATATGTTTCGTACGACTTGTTCCGCATCTACTCGACGGAGCTCGAGTAGATGGTGTTTGTACCGCATCTTGCGTTCGATATATGCATGTAATGGATATATATTAGTATGTAATGGATATTATTTCTATATTAATTCGTAGCTATATTATTTCTATATTATGTCAAACACACATTTCAAAACAAACAAACAAAAATACATCAAGAAAACAAACAATAACACATCAAGAAAACAAAACAGGAAAACTACCGTTTCTAAATTAATCTAAGCCATAGATGCATACGTTTCCTACGAGTTGTTCCGCATCTACTCGACGGAGCTCGAGTAGATGGTGTTTTTGTAACGCATCTTGCGTTCGATATATGCATGTAATGGATATATTAGTATGTAATGGATATATATTATTATGTAATGGATATTATTTCTATATTAATTCCTAGATATACTATTTCTATATTATGTCAAACACACTTTTCAAAACAAACAAACAAAAACACATCAAGAAAACAAACAAAAACACATCAAGAAAACATATATCTAGTCAATACCAAACTCATCCAGTTGGATTTACTTCAAAATACATTTTTGAACTCATTCTAAAAAATAATAGAAGAGCCTACTGGTCTTTTTAAGATTTTAAAATGAATTGGTATTATTTTTCTTAATTTTTTGATATATTATTTGTATTTTTAAGATTTTAAAATGAATTAGTTTTATTTTTCTTAATTTTCTGATATATTATTTGTATTTTTAAGATTTTAAAAAGAATTAGTTTTATTTTTCTTAATTTTTTGATATATTATTTGTATTTTTAAGATTTTAAAATGAATTAGTTTTATTTTTTGATATATTATTTGTTTTTAAAGATTTAAAAATGAATTAGTTTTATTTTTCTTTATCTTTTGATATATTATTTGTATTTTTAAGATTTAAAAATGAATTAGTTTTATGTTTCTTTATTTTTTATATATTATTTGTATTTTTAAGATTTAAAAATGAATTAGTTTTATTTTTCTTAATGTTTTGATATATTAATAGTATTTTTAGAAATAATACAAATTAAAAAGTTAATGTTTATTTATTTATTCAAAATTATTAATTACATCATTACTTTTGTTTATTAAAAGATTTATTTAAAATTCAAACAATAAAGAAATGTGTCATCGACCAACATGTTAATAGGATTGATATGATACTACTATCACATACATGCGTGCGAAACACTTGGATGCGGGAGGGGATGGAACTCGGAAGTTAAGCGTGCTAGTGCTAGAGTAGTGGGAGGATGGGTGACCGAGCGGGAAGTTTGACCACGAGTAAGTAATTTGACTAGAGATAATTGTAGTTAGACACTAAGCAAATAATACAAATCCTGAAGAAAAAAAAGGGAGTGAAAAACTGGAGTGAAAAAAAAGGGAGTGAAAAATTGGAGTGAAAAATAATTAGAAACCCAAATGAATTAAAGAAATTACGAAATAAAGTTTAGTCCCGGTTCCCCGGCTCCCCGGGACTAAAGGTCCTCCGCTCCCCGGCTCACGCCACCCGCCCACGTGGCCGGACCTTTAGCCGCGGTTCGTAAGGGGCGCGACTAAAGAGAGGGGCCCTTTAGTCGCGCCTAGTTAGTCCCGGTTGCGCGGCCGGGATTAATGGGCCTGCCGAACCGGGACTGTAGGCCTATTTTCTACCAGTGGGTTGTGCCTAACTGGGACTAAAGGCCCACCACCTTTAGTCCCGGTTTACCTAGAACCGTGTCTAAAGGCCACGGCAGAGCCTATGGGGCGGGGGACCTTTAACAACACGAACTAAAGGTTAATTCTTAATTTTTTATATTGGGTTTAGCATTTATGTTTTTTTTGGGGGGTTTAGGTTCTATGTTTCCCGAATTTGTGTTGTTTTTTTCATTTTGGGGTTTAGAATTTATGTTTCTCAATTTTTTTTATCTCTGTCCATAATTTAGTTCAATTTATATTTCTCACCTATAGTCACACTTCCTAATTTCAAGTGGTTTGTACCTTTTTCAAGTGCATCTACTCTTAGTGGACGTTTTGAGTGGTCGAACTTGCAAAACACACTTCAGACAAGAAGGATGTCGCCGTTTCCGCGAGCGCTGCACGAGGCTAGACGAAATAACATAGTAGCTCTCCCGGTATTCGGCCATAAAGGACACAAGCTAGTGGTGTCTCGCCTCACGCGCCCTCGCTCAAAGTTTAGTATCCCTTGGAACATGGCCAGGTCCTAGAAAAAGCTAGTCGTTTTCAAAACAAGAAAAATCACGTCAGCGAAATGCACGCATCATATATTTATGTACCCTGGTTCGAACCTTAAAAGTATGTGATGAGTAATAATTTTCCTATTACTATAGGCTGCATGCATTGACCTTTATTCTAGACAAAAGGACTATTTGAAACTTAAAAGTATGCGAATCTCAACTCCTACGAGGATATCGCCATGAGAAGCCACCTAACTCGTGTACGAATGGAACCGCAGTCCACACCGGTACGCTACAATTTCCAAAAAATCCAGATAAGATGAATAAACAACGAACATCCTGTGGTACCAATGAAAACTGGCAGGATTTAGACATCATTTATCTGTCTTTATATGTCATGTCGTGTTTTCGGCGTATCTTCTAGCATCCCATACAAGCCCATGAAGCCTAGCAGGTTCACGCAAAGATTTTTCGTCACGTGCATCACATCGATTGAAGAGAGGAAATCTAGAACATTCTAATAGGGTAGCTCCCAAAATATTTATTTCTTCTTCCACATGGGTACGTTCCGTTAGCATCATTAGGAACAGATTGAATGCCAGGACCCTTTCCAAACACGGTGGACGAGTACGAACCCTCCCAGGTCTCACCATGAAGGATGTGTGGCCGGAGTGCGCTAGGAGTTATAGAAGTCGTTCGAGAACGTAGAAGAAGTGCGCTGACCGGTTATCGACATTGGAACAACGGGTGCAGCAGCTGGAGTAGAATAATCGGCAGAGGGCACCTGATCAGCCGCTTTTTATAGATGATCATCAAGCCGATGCCGTCTCATCTCAGCCGAAAAGCAGCGTGGGTTCCTCGCATCTTGAAGGATGTGGAGCAAGCTACCCCGTAGATTTTGTCACGGAGAAGACAGAGTGCGAGCTACACGTGCCAATGAGGAACATGTCCATTAAGGTGGGGATTGGCTTTGTTTACCCACAACAAGATGGAGCAACGCACCATCATCAGCCCATTATAGTTGATTGTGCTCTTATCGGGGTGGATGATACTGTGCTTGGTTATGAAACAATAGATCTTGATCATCCTAGAGGTGACGATGAGAAGACACTGGGCGATGTCAAACGCGGTTTCGCCCTCTGGACAAAAAAAATAGATCGTCTTCTCAGGCACCGTTCCAAGGGCACCGGCTCCTCGTGAAAGCGGTCAGCAGAGCAGTCCACATGAGCAGGAAGGGCCATCGATTACTCCTGCTAACAGTCCACATGAGCAGCAACGGCCATTGATCTCCCCTGCTGGTAGTCCACATGAGCAGGATGGGTCACACCTAGCTGAGGGGGAGGGGGGCATCACGAGTCCAGCATCTCGATATCCTCCGTGTGATGAAGCGCTCGTTAAGCGGAACTGTTCGCCGCCCAGGAAGAAATCTAGAATAGATAGAGCACTGCCGCCTCTTCAGAAGTTACCTTGGGAAAGACCTGGCGAGGAAAACAGGGCCATCACTCGTTCCGAGGTGGCTACCCATTTTGCTAAGAAAGTGCCAGAGATACCTTTTAAGAAGACGCTAGATCGAGCGAAAGTTGTGCATACCGTTGAGAACCTATATAACCCTCCACCATCGCCGCCATCAGACTATAGGCGTTCTATTGAAAAGTTATATGGCGAGATTCTCCAGGAGGGAAAAGGGAATAAACCGGTGGTCCAGCAGGCACCAAAAAGGAAACAACCGGTCAAGGGGAAAAAAGTTCCCAGCTCGGAGAACAAGCAGGTCAATCGGTTGCCCCTCTCAAGGTGTTTGACGAGAAGGCCGTACAAAGTACTTATCACACAACACATATCGAGTACCCCATCGCTGAAGTAGCATACAAATATGAAAAAGGAAAAAATATGATCGAGAATGTTTCCATGCTACCAACAAAAATGCGCAATTTGCATAAGTGGTACTTGGGTAGGTCCACACACCGTTATCATACTTAGTTATTGTTTGATTGAATTATATTCTTGCATACGAATGCAATCAACAACCAAGTGGGACTAATCTATGTGCTTACTATATTTGTGAGAACATTCACAAGATTTTCTGCGAGAGAATAAATAATGATAGAAATAAGGAGGTATGTAAACTATATTTACAAATTTATGTTGTTACCATCAGTTCTGCTAAGTTTCAGTGGTTGTTTTTATTATGATTTGATAGTTTAAGTACGTATTCATTTGTATCTCTATCATTCTTTTACATTTGGCAAGAAAGCGGGAGAAGCTCCCCATCGAGCGCCGCTTCCAAGCAATTTGCGAGGAAATAGCCCGATTTTTTCTCCAAGAAGTCATACCTCCTTTCGGAGAATACCACCATGCATCATAGTGTGTATGCATGCCTCAATGTAATAGTGAGCTAGCTACATGTAATATACGGTATGCCTCGGAGAGTACCCCACTACTTAATTTGTGATCTCATGTAATTAATTGAATGTGTTATATGTATGCACCAAGTTGATATATAGGAATCAACTTGCATTTCTGGCGCATCGACGCGATCCTCGTACGATATTTTATATATACCACTGAGGGCACGTGGAGGGACGTTCATTAACGGTTTGTAATGGAACCGGTACTAACGGTGGACTACCTTTAGTGCCGATTAATTAGTACCGGTTGACCAACCGGTACTAGAAGCCCTCTGGAACCGGTACTAGTAGCCTGTTTTCCACTAGTGGGCAGACCTCATGCTTACCACGGCGTGCCATTGTGGGTCAGGTCGGTTGGCGCCGCCGCCGCCCTCCTCGTCATGGGAGGTGTGATCGCCGACAAGAAATATTGCTTCCGGGCCGGCAAGAACCTAGGACGACGTACGTGGTGGGCCTTCTCACCATGGATCGAGACATATACGAGAAGTGCATGCGAAATACTATATAAACTTGATGTGCCATTTCGTGCAGATGGAAATATAGGTATATATAATGGTGTGATCTAGTAATGCCATATCTCTTTTAATACATAGCATTCTTGCATCAGCTTGGGTCCTTGTCACCATCAGCCTCTCTACTGCATGCCTGCTCAAATCTCATCACAAATTAATGCCAAAATGAGATGAGACTTGAATATGCATCGGCGTCCCTTTTATGTACGTGTTTTACTCTTTTGCATACGCATCCGGCCGTGCGTTGGAGTGAAAAAACAAATTGCAAATCCGATATGATCATTTTCCCGTTACAAGGAATCATTCGGATCTGGGCGTGTAGTACTCGCGTTAACTGTCGCACATCCATTTCTAAGATGTGGTGGTTGTAGGCCTATGTAGCGTGGACTATTTTTTAGCAAACCATATATCCTAGCTGGGTTTTTTTTTTTCTGGAGTAGTTGCCTAGTCTGCCTGCATTCATAATGGGGCTGAGGAATCACATAAGTTGGGTGGAAGATTTAGTCAAATTATAGCTGATTTCTAGCGGTATAATCACATAAGGTTGGAAGAACTAGCGCCACACAAGGTGGGCTTGGAAGAACTTTCAAAAAAATATGGCGAGCAGGTAGGCCCCCGTTCCCGTTTAAATATGGCGAGCAAAATGAGCCTTCCATCCCATTTAAGAATCTCTTTCGTATTATATGTGGTCCATTTAATTTCCTGAATTTAGTGTAAACATATGTGGTACATCGATCCTATTACTAGTCTTGAAATTGATTGGGCCTTCCCTAATGCCCCATGCCAGGCAGTTCTTAAGATATGCTACATATGATTCTGATGTTTTTCAATAGAAACTAGCATAGTGGACCCCGCAAATGCGCGCATAATTCTGTGGTTATAAATAAGTTCATAGCTATGTTGGTATTTACGGCATTTCAGTGGAAGTCATTTATAGTCCCTTCAATGGTTGGATGCAACAACATATGGCATGGGTGATCTTCCTGTGTTGCTCGGAACTCTCGATATTTCGAAGGAAGGAGTTTAAGTTGAAGAAAATATATTCATGTCGATACTCTCTAGGTATGGACTTTGTTTTGTCCTTCTAAAGAATATGAATATGTATGGGGCGACCATATTTTATGATGCAGAATATGACATCTAAAACACACAAAATTATGTGTAGAACAATAGGATATGACCATGTTTTGTCCTTCGGCGACGGGGGCGACGACCGGAGCGACGTTCTGGTTGGCGGCGAGCCTGGGTCGTCGGGGTTGGCGTCCACCGGTGCGTACTTGGACGACTTGGCGACAACCGGTGCGGCGGCGCAGTGGAGCCGGGTGGCGTTCTGGTCGGCGGCGAGCCTGGGTTCATCGGGGTTGGCATCCATCGGTACGGAATTGGACGACTTGGCGACCACCGGCGCGGCGGCGCAGTGGAGCCGGGTGGCGTTCTGGTCGGCAGCGAGCCTGGGTTCGTCGGGGTTGGCATCCACCGGTGCAGAATTGTACGACTTGGCGACCACCGGTGCGGCGGCGCAGTTGAGCCGGGCGGCGTTTTGGTCGGCGGCGAGCATGGGGTCTTTGGTGTTGGCTTCCACCGGTGCGGAATTGGACGACTTGTCGACCACCGGTGCGGCGGCGCAGTGGAGCTTGGCAGCATGCTGGCCGACGAGGAGTCTGGGAGTCATCGGGGTTGCCTAAGGTTAACTTTTTAGGACTTTTTTCTTGTTACTTTACTTTTTTCTTTTGAGAAATAGGGCTTTTACTAGATCGAGGAATAGGTGGACACAAGGCCGAGCCCACTGTTGTGCTAACTGTGCGGCCTTCACAGGGCCCATAAATTTTGGGGGCCCAAATGTTTTATAGATACATTATACAGGTTCTTGGGTGCTGTCAAATGTGAATAAACGAATATCCAACAGTCCTTGTCGATTGTCCCCGCCAGTTGGATCCAGCCAGTTGGGCTTCTGGGCCGCGTCAGTCTAGCGTGCGGCCGTGGGTTCTGGCCTTCTGGGCCTCTTACGTGCTGATGATCCAGCCAGTTGGGCTTCTCGATGACTCGCTCAGGAACGAGAAGGAATATCCATCAACACTCTAAAAAAAACATCAACACTTGGATTTGCACACACGATCGCATCCCTGCTTCAAACGCGATCGGTTTTCTCTTTTGTTACTTGGCTGATCGGAAAACAGGTGCCGCTGGTTACTTGTTTCTGATTATACTTGGGCTGATCCGCTCCTACTCCTAATTTCTAAATTATAATTAACTTTTGGCGGGGATGAAAGATCGGTTCTCCGTTCTTGCCTTTTTGTAGGTCAAATTTTATTGTATTGCAGTCCTACCTACCGTACATGACACGAGACTAGATGAGTTAGGCAGTTCGTCTAATTACCAAACATAGCCGCATAATCTCCAATTGACATCTGATGCCGTATCACTTTAAAAAATTATTTTATTTATCTTTCGCATCTTTTTGCAATGATGAATTTTGTTTGGATTATTATGGGGAAATAAGAGTCAGCGTAAGAGAGAAGAAAATAAACATTCAGATATTGGAATATTGGCGAAAAAAGTGATTAAAAAATACCTACTATGTATCAAAATGTTAGATGTTTTAACTTTTTTGTTCTATATGTATCTATACATGTTTTAGTATAGTAAACCTTGCACTAAAACATGTCTAGATACATATAGGACAAAAAAATGTTAAAACATTATGCATTTTGATACGGAGAGAATATGTTATATACATTAAAAGTGTTCTCTGTTTCAACTTTTGTGTGAGGGAGGGCCTCGTTTTGCATTTTCGCACGGGGCCCCGGATTTTGTCAGCCCGGCCCTGGGTGGACATCCAAGCAGCATACAAGTGGCGCGCGTGGGCCAAAAGGTTCATAACGTGGCTGAGGTGGTGTGTCGAGAGGGTCTTTGGCATGGATGAAAAGTTACACACTAGATTTTCTACAATTTTAATATTTTTATCAGCAGGAGGGGGGGCCATTGCCCCCCCCCCCCCCCCATCTCAAATATGTGCATGGAGTCTACTGACACATGCCAAAATACCATTTCTGTCAAAAACTACCATCTATGTTAACAAATGTTTGCTAATCCGTACATAGTTGACTCTCTTTGATCTGTTACATACATACACAAAGATCTAAGAGATGGATAGAAGTCTCAAAAATTAACATATGTCCATACCAACTTGAACAGAGATCAATTCAAGATCCATCTCATGAACCAAAAAATGAAATAAACCAAATATTCAGTCGAAAATTGATTGGATTTACAAAGGAGCAGGTCTTGCAGATCTGGTGCTCCAGCATGCGTTACCCACTAGCCTCGCCGGCGACCGGAGTTGTTATTGTCCAGCCACCGGCGCTGGTCGGGGCAGAAGCCACGACGCTCGCCCGTTGACGTGGGGATGAATCATGGACCTATCGGGTGAGTCTACCCGGTCCAAGGCCCAAGACCTAGGCCCAAAACGAGGTACTATCCCGCTCTTCTAGAAGGCCCAGCAGAAGCCTGCTACGCCCTGATGGTGCCAGGAATTCTTGTGGCTATGGATGACATGTTGGGAACCCAAAGAGGAGGGTGTGATGAGTGCAGCGGTAAGATTTCCCTCAGTTAAGAACCAAGGTTATCAATCCTGTAGGAGGAAGAGAATCTCGGTAAGGTTGATGCCACTAGGAACTGGATATTCGCATGGTCTAAAAACGTGGGTATAGATTAACATTTCTACGCTTATACTAACAACATTTGACGACGCAATCTCGTAGTATATCATTTAATTGGGTCTGTCCAGCATTAATTGTTTTGCCAACAATGTTCTCCCATTTTTTCTAGCATCCAACTATACCCAAGATCAGGAAAACTAGATCATCATGCAACACATGAGCTAGTCTTAGAGGCGATAATAGGGAACTCTTTAGTGTTTATGTTTCCACATGTGCATATGTTTTCTTTTTCTGAATCTCATGTTTATGAACCATAGCAGTTATAGCACAAAAATATAAAGGTTAATTACGAACATGGAAATAAATAATAACTTTTATTATTGCCTCTAGCGCATATCACCAATAGTCTAGGTGTGTCGATTCCGCCGGTTTCCTTCAGACTAGTCGAGCTACTCCCTGTAGTGAAGTAGTTTAAATTGGTTCATGAACAATTAACGTGAACATTAATGCACTGCATTTTTTTACAATTTTTATATTATTGATAGTGGGAGGAGGGCCAATGCCCCCCCCCCCTCCCAAACACATTGACAAAATTTTCTTACTTGCACGCTATCATAAGAAGTTAGAGTACCCAGTTGGTCCAAGCCAAGTTATGCCTCGCGACTGTTTATTCTTTCTTAACTACTAAGGATAAGCAGGTTGTATGGTTACCAGAGTCGGAGCTGCACCCGGTGCGTAACACCCCTCCAGCTGACTAGAGTGAGGGAGAATGTACTACCTGTTCAGCCTTGTCTAAAAAATAGATTTTCAGCCCAAATACGTGAAGCTTGCTACAGAGCATCTTGCAGAGGACAAGCATGTCGCTCTTTTACCCCTACTTCGTTCGCAACCGATCTCCATGCAATAGATTCACTTTGTGCCCCTCATCTTCTTCTCCTACTATTTCAATTTTGAATCCCCGATAATTTAATCTCATAAATTTATTTTTGGAGCCCCTGATCAAACCCATGGTCAGTTTTTTTATGCAACATGTTAGCATCCTTCTTTCTTTGTTTATGGCTCCGCCACTGATGGTTACACATTTTTAGTTGCCAAAATTTTAGTTGACAAGGCACTGCTCTGTCACGAAAATTGTTCACCGGCTAAGTGCATCAATGTACATGCAAGAAATCAAAGCTATAGATGGAGATGAGTTGTCCTTGTTTAATTTTCTCCGATAATTTCTTACAAAGAAAAAGGGTATTGTACCATATTTCTGGAGTGAAGGTGTTGGAATTGTTGTAGAAATCTCCAATAATTTACATTCAAATGATTAAATTTAAATAGAATAAACGGTACCAACTTGTTTTTGTATTCTCTCCCAAGGTTCCTGGGACATTTCCTATGAAAAAAATAAGTATCTAGTTTGGTCAGAGCATCTCCAGCAGACCCCTTATCCCTCCGACACCCTTAAAATTCTGGCGAATTTACAGCTTCGGGCCAGTTTTGTGTCCAGAGCAGAGTCTGTAAAAATCCGCAGACACATAAACATTTTACATGGCACTGAAAATGTGAGTCTCAGACCTTTATATCTAGGGGGTTACTACCTCTTTAAAGCCATGCACATAAAAGAGCGGGTTACCACTCCTTAATAGCATACACATTAAAAAGTTGAGTTACAACTCATTCATTGCATGCAACCCATGGTGTGTCCCGTAACATTCTCGAAGGTTCTGGAATACTCTAGAATCTTCCTAGAACGTTCCGGTGCCTTTAGGTTTTCCCGGGATTTTCCCGATACTTCACAGTTCTTTTGGTTTCTCTCCGAAACAATTTCGATGTTCTCCGAACCATTCCATTGACATTATCTCATACTACTATCACATCCTAGTACAAATAGACCGATGATACTTAAGCGTGTGACCCCAGAGGTTCGGTGAAAATGTAGACATGACCAGAAACTCCTTCCGGTTAATAATCAATAGTGGATCTGGACATACATGTTGATTACTACAGTTACACGAATGAATTTGAGTGAACCTTTTGTTCTCGTACACAATTCCCTTTGCTTCGTGATACATAAGTTAACCTGAGGCGAGATTATAGTTGTATCGCTGTGAAGAAACACTCTATCACGATATCTAGTTATGCTCGTGGCCGGTTTGTTCTCTTTTCTCGTTTCCATATTCTGGTATCCCCGTTGATCACATCACGTTGTGTCTGGCCAGACGATGATGGATACCGTAATACAGAGAGGGCCCAAAAGTATCTCTCCATCGTGAGCAAATCCCAATCTTGAACTATCAAGTCCTAGACGCACTTTTTCGAACTACCTGAGGACTGCCGTTACAATTATCCTATAACGTTTCACGTCATCAAAGTAAAACGTCTGATACATAGGAACTGGATATTCACATGGTCTAAGGACGTGGGTATATGTTAACATTTCTATGATTATACTAACAACATGTGACGACGCAATCTCATAGTATATCATTTAATTGGGTCTGTCCGTCATTTTATTGTTCCGCCAAAAATATTCTCCATTTTATTGATCACGAAAACGAGATCATCATGCAACACATGGGCTAGTCTTAGAGGCGAGAATAGGAAACTCTTTAGTGTTTATGTTTCCACACGTGCATATGTTTTTTTTTCTGAATCTCATATACAAGAACCATAGCAGTTATAGCACAAAAATATAAACGTTAGTTACGAACATGGAAATAAACAATGACTTTTATTATTGCCTCTAGGGCATATCACCAGCAGTCTAGTCGAACTACTCCCTGTAGTGAAGTAGTTTAAATTGGTTCATGAACAATTAACGTGAACATTAATGCACTACATTTTTTACAATTTTTTATTATTGATAGTGGGAGGAGGGCCAATGCCCCCCACCCTCCCAAACACATTGACAAAATTTTCTTACTTGCGTGCTATCGTAAGAAGTTAGAGTACTCATTTGGTCCAAGCCAAGTTATGCGTCGCGACTGTTTATTATTTCTTAACCACTAAGGATAAGCAGGTTGTACGGTTTACCAGAGTCGGAGCTGCACCCGGTGTGTAGCACCGCTCCAGCTGACTAGCGCGAGGGAGAATGTACTACCTGTTCAGGCTTGTCTAAAAAATAGATTTTCAGCCCAAATACGTGAAACTTGGTACAGAGCATCTTGCAGAGGACAAGCATGTCGCTCTTTTACCTCTATTTCGTTCGCAGCCGATCTCCATGCAATAAAGTCTCATCTTCTCCATGTGCTCGGTGTACACGATGATGATGATGTGGTCATGGAGTGGAAGGCGGAGAGGTACGTCTGTCGCTCGGGCGATGCTTAGCCGCATCCGTCCGGCTTGTCGATGTCTGATGATGAAGATGGTTTGCACCATCGGAAAGCGACATGTCGATGTAGAGTTTCAAGTCGTCAAACCTAGGAAAATGGTTGGGGAGAGCGTCTGTGTACAAGTTGAAGCATATTTGAATGGCATCATGATGCAGCGTGGCCTGATGATGGTGGTATATGAACTTGGCGATGTAGATATTGTGTCCTTGGAGGTGTGCATGATCTCCCAGAGGCTTGATATGTCGTGGTATATGCTCGACGTAGACAAACAGCGACGTGGCCTTGTAGTGGACATTCTCGCTGGGGAGATGTCGGTGTATTTTGCTTCCTCATAGGGAAAATGTCCATGAACTCACGCATGATGGGAAATAATATTACCACTAAATAGATGTCGGATCTTCGGACTCATCATAAATATTTTAAAGCCCATCAGAGGCTGTCTACTCCGTCAAAACTGACACGAAACTTCGAATACACAAAAAACGGATGGATTATTGTCCTTCAAAATTTACACAACTTCGTTTTATTACACGTCGTTCCACATGCCCTCTCATTGACTCGTTTGATGCATCACATATGATTTCATGTTCTGCCCGTCGTCATTTTATGCAGTACGAGGTAGCTTGGGACCCATCTTTCCGGGTGCCACCTTGCCATCGCGCGTCCACTGGGAAGCTTGTTTGTTTCCCGTCGACGGTAATTTGAACCGCATTTCTCTCGGCGGCTATTTCGGTGCAAACAACGCCAAAATTTGGGCAGGAAACTCCCAAAACCTCCACCGCGTGACGTATCTTCGACGAAAGAAGCGTGCAATGGACCATGGAGTATCCAAAAAACCCTTTCACACCCACACGCCTTGGACTGCATGAATGAGATAATAGCGGCCCCGTGCCCCAAAGTAAGCGTGGCAGGGATTTTTGGCGAGTAGCAACCTTCGTCCATGAATTAACAACACGCGCCCAAGAAGAGAGCATGTATTTACGCATAGTCGCCGTCCCCATGCACCAATTAGTTCCCATAGGACGTACGCCTACGTGGTACCATGTAGAGCATAAATTAATGATGTGCGACACATGAAATCATAGGTGATGATTCGAATAGACCAAGGAGACAGTGCGTGTTACAAAAGGTTGTAACTAGTAATATCCAACAAAGTCTCATAATTTTCTACTTAAAAAAGTATGACCACTTATCCGTTGTGGGGTCCAATTAACCTATGGTGTGCCCTGAGTTCTTTCTGATGTATCTGTGGGACCGATATCGCCATTCGCCAAGCTTTGGGACATCGCATGATTATGCTGGTATGACCAATGGATCCCTGATCATTCGGAAGATTCCTAGGGTGGTGGTGCCGGCACAGATTTGTATTACGGCGGAGCAACTATAACTTATTTATACTAAACATCTATATTTTTTTAATAATGGACTTTCTGTCTCCCAACTTATGATGTTAATTTGTACAAATTTCAGTTACGTAAAAAAGTTGACATGATCACACTACAACTTAATATTGAGATACATTATGTTTTCTGTATGATTTTCGAGTCAAGGTTGAAAATTATTTTTACTAAATATAAAACATATATTGCAGGGAGACATTTCCTCTATTTTTGGTTATACCACCGACTACTCCATTGAAAAAATAGACAATAATAAAAGAATGAAATTGTATGTCTTCAAAAATTTATTATGAAACTTAGATGCATATCAAGTATATGTGTATATTCAAGCAATTCTACCTTGTATCCTTAAGTATTATGAACCAGAGCTCTAAAGGTGTTAGAAGTTTCTACGGTACATGACTTTATGTCTATGTAACTATGAATAAAAATGAAGTAGAAAATTAAAGAGTATACACAATATTTATTAGATTTGCCTTCTTCAAATCATTAGCATTGCTTGTTTATTGTTTTTTCTTGGCTAGATATATCTTTCGTATAGCAGGGTTCAACAATTAACCATCATCTATATTCGCATGTATTTGTTCATCGAACGACGTCATGTGGCTCAACTTGCATCACATGGATCGGGTAACAACTAACCAAAGAGCCTAAGACGCACCACATGCATTGGGTCACAATGACGTCTTGGTAATTCTCATGAATCCAACATGTGTGGATAAATAGCCGACACTAGTAGAAAAAATGACATTCATTCCCGGTTGGGGTGGGCCTTTGGTCCCGGTCACTGGTAGAAAAAAGGCCTTCCATACGCCCCCATCAGTCCCCAAACTTTGCGCACCGTGACTAAAGGGGTTTTAGTCCCGGGTCGGGAGGAGACCCGCGACAGAAGGTCATGCGTCGTGGGTTGGGAAGCGCGTGGAGGCGCGTGGAGGGCTTTAATTCCGGTTGGCGTGGCCACCCGGGACTAATGATCCACGTCTGCTGGCCTCCCTGCCTTTAGTCCCGGTTGGCGTGGCCACCCGGGACTAAAGATACAAACTGCTCGCCCCCGCGCGGCGGTTTTATTTCGCGAGCGAGAGGCAGAAGGGGCGTCATTGCTACAGTGCGCACCCGAGTCTCTGTTTCTTCTTCTCTCTTCTCTTCCTCTCTTCGATCTTCCTCCACCAAGAGCACCCATGGATGAAGTTTGGGAGACTGTCCGTGTGGCCGCACCATGCGGCAAGAGTCTCGACGTGGGCTACACCAATAATTGCGAGAGGCTCCCCGGTCTTCTTGAGCATTTCAGCTATCTCTATGAACAAGCCGATGAACACCATAGGTTCTTCGGGCTTGATCTAGAGTATACGGCGGATCAACGGGATGTTGCCGTCATCCAGATTGCGCTCGAGGAGTTCGTTTTGATCTTCCAATGGTCAAGGTAACGCACACGTACAATCTTGCATTTTCGATTTGTTTGTTGCATCTAAAGAATACATGTGTTGCAACATATCTAACACGTTCTATTTTTGTTGTTGCAGTAGTTCAAAGGATGCTACGGCCCTTGTTGATTTTCTTGTCAACAAGGGGTACGACTTCTACAGTGTTGACATCACTCAAGACTGGCAGAAGTTGATGCGATTGGGTATTCTGATACCTGAAGATCACTACATTGATCTTCAGGATCTTATCCATTTTGATGATTTGTGCAGTCACAAGACCGGGATGGCTTCGATGGCAACCGCCTTCATCCACGCCGACTAAAAAACCATGAAGTCTGGTTTCCCCTCCAAGAATCACATGCGTTGGGGGAAGACCCCACTGGACCGGATCAACCTCAACTATGCAGCCATAGATGCATATGTTTCCTACGAGTTGTTCCGCATCTACTCGACGGAGCTCGAGTAGATGGTGTTTGTACCGCATCTTGCGTTCGATATATGCATGTAATGGATATATATTAGTATGTAATGGATATTATTTCTATATTAATTCGTAGCTATATTATTTCTATATTATGTCAAACACACATTTCAAAACAAACAAACAAAAATACATCAAGAAAACAAACAATAACACATCAAGAAAACAAAACAGGAAAACTACCGTTTCTAAATTAATCTAAGCCATAGATGCATACGTTTCCTACGAGTTGTTCCGCATCTACTCGACGGAGCTCGAGTAGATGGTGTTTTTGTAACGCATCTTGCGTTCGATATATGCATGTAATGGATATATTAGTATGTAATGGATATATATTATTATGTAATGGATATTATTTCTATATTAATTCCTAGATATACTATTTCTATATTATGTCAAACACACTTTTCAAAACAAACAAACAAAAACACATCAAGAAAACAAACAAAAACACATCAAGAAAACATATATCTAGTCAATACCAAACTCATCCAGTTGGATTTACTTCAAAATACATTTTTGAACTCATTCTAAAAAATAATAGAAGAGCCTACTGGTCTTTTTAAGATTTTAAAATGAATTGGTATTATTTTTCTTAATTTTTTGATATATTATTTGTATTTTTAAGATTTTAAAATGAATTAGTTTTATTTTTCTTAATTTTCTGATATATTATTTGTATTTTTAAGATTTTAAAAAGAATTAGTTTTATTTTTCTTAATTTTTTGATATATTATTTGTATTTTTAAGATTTTAAAATGAATTAGTTTTATTTTTTGATATATTATTTGTTTTTAAAGATTTAAAAATGAATTAGTTTTATTTTTCTTTATCTTTTGATATATTATTTGTATTTTTAAGATTTAAAAATGAATTAGTTTTATGTTTCTTTATTTTTTATATATTATTTGTATTTTTAAGATTTAAAAATGAATTAGTTTTATTTTTCTGAATGTTTTGATATATTAATAGTATTTTTAGAAATAATACAAATTAAAAAGTTAATGTTTATTTATTTATTCAAAATTATTAATTACATCATTACTTTTGTTTATTAAAAGATTTATTTAAAATTCAAACAATAAAGAAATGTGTCATCGACCAACATGTTAATAGGATTGATATGATACTACTATCACATACATGCGTGCGAAACACTTGGATGCGGGAGGGGATGGAACTCGGAAGTTAAGCGTGCTATTGCTAGAGTAGTGGGAGGATGGGTGACCGAGCGGGAAGTTTGACCACGAGTAAGTAATTTGACTAGAGATAATTGTAGTTAGACACTAAGCAAATAATACAAATCCTGAAGAAAAAAAAGGGAGTGAAAAACTGGAGTGAAAAAAAGGGAGTGAAAAATTGGAGTGAAAAATAATTAGAAACCCAAATGAATTAAAGAAATTACGAAATAAAGTTTAGTCCCGGTTCCCCGGCTCCCCGGGACTAAAGGTCCTCCGCTCCCCGGCTCACGCCACCCGCCCACGTGGCCGGACCTTTAGCCGCGGTTCGTAAGGGGCGCGACTAAAGAGAGGGGCCCTTTAGTCGCGCCTAGTTAGTCCCGGTTGCGCGGCCGGGATTAATGGGCCTGCCGAACCGGGACTGTAGGCCTATTTTCTACCAGTGGGTTGTGCCTAACTGGGACTAAAGGCCCACCACCTTTAGTCCCGGTTTACCTAGAACCGTGTCTAAAGGCCACGGCAGAGCCTATGGGGCGGGGGACCTTTAACAACACGAACTAAAGGTTAATTCTTAATTTTTTATTTTGGGTTTAGCATTTATGTTTTTTTTGGGGGGTTTAGGTTCTATGTTTCCCGAATTTGTGTTGTTTTTTTCATTTTGGGGTTTAGAATTTATGTTTCTCAATTTTTTTTATCTCTGTCCATAATTTAGTTCAATTTATATTTCTCACCTATAGTCACACTTCCTAATTTCAAGTGGTTTGTACCTTTTTCAAGTGCATCTACTCTTAGTGGACGTTTTGAGTGGTCGAACTTGCAAAACACACTTCAGACAAGAAGGATGTCGCCGTTTCCGCGAGCGCTGCACGAGGCTAGACGAAATAACATAGTAGCTCTCCCGGTATTCGGCCATAAAGGACACAAGCTAGTGGTGTCTCGCCTCACGCGCCCTCGCTCAAAGTTTAGTATCCCTTGGAACATGGCCAGGTCCTAGAAAAAGCTAGTCGTTTTCAAAACAAGAAAAATCACGTCAGCGAAATGCACGCATCATATATTTATGTACCCTGGTTCGAACCTTAAAAGTATGTGATGAGTAATAATTTTCCTATTACTATAGGCTGCATGCATTGACCTTTATTCTAGACAAAAGGACTATTTGAAACTTAAAAGTATGCGAATCTCAACTCCTACGAGGATATCGCCATGAGAAGCCACCTAACTCGTGTACGAATGGAACCGCAGTCCACACCGGTACGCTACAATTTCCAAAAAATCCAGATAAGATGAATAAACAACGAACATCCTGTGGTACCAATGAAAACTGGCAGGATTTAGACATCCTTTATCTGTCTTTATATGTCATGTCGTGTTTTCGGCGTATCTTCTAGCATCCCATACAAGCCCATGAAGCCTAGCAGGTTCACGCAAAGATTTTTCGTCACGTGCATCACATCGATTGAAGAGAGGAAATCTAGAACATTCTAATAGGGTAGCTCCCAAAATATTTATTTCTTCTTCCACATGGGTACGTTCCGTTAGCATCATTAGGAACAGATTGAATGCCAGGACCCTTTCCAAACACGGTGGACGAGTACGAACCCTCCCAGGTCTCACCATGAAGGATGTGTGGCCGGAGTGCGCTAGGAGTTATAGAAGTCGTTCGAGAACGTAGAAGAAGTGCGCTGACCGGTTATCGACATTGGAACAACGGGTGCAGCAGCTGGAGTAGAATAATCGGCAGTGGGCACCTGATCAGCCGCTTTTTATAGATGATCATCAAGCCGATGCCGTCTCATCTCAGCCGAAAAGCAGCGTGGGTTCCTCGCATCTTGAAGGATGTGGAGCAAGCTACCCCGTAGATTTTGTCACGGAGAAGACAGAGTGCGAGCTACACGTGCCAATGAGGAACATGTCCATTAAGGTGGGGATTGGCTTTGTTTACCCACAACAAGATGGAGCAACGCACCATCATCAGCCCATTATAGTTGATTGTGCTCTTATCGGGGTGGATGATACTGTGCTTGGTTATGAAACAATAGATCTTGATCATCCTAGAGGTGACGATGAGAAGACACTGGGCGATGTCAAACGCGGTTTCGCCCTCTGGACAAAAAAATAGATCGTCTTCTCAGGCACCGTTCCAAGGGCACCGGCTCCTCGTGATAGCGGTCAGCAGAGCAGTCCACATGAGCAGGAAGGGCCATCGATTACTCCTGCTAACAGTCCACATGAGCAGCAACGGCCATTGATCTCCCCTGCTGGTAGTCCACATGAGCAGGATGGGTCACACCTAGCTGAGGGGGAGGGGGGAATCACGAGTCCAGCATCTCGATATCCTCCGTGTGATGAAGCGCTCGTTAAGCGGAACTGTTCGCCGCCCAGGAAGAAATCTAGAATAGATAGAGCACTGCCGCCTCTTCAGAAGTTACCTTGGGAAAGACCTGGCGAGCAAAACAGGGCCATCACTCGTTCCGAGGTGGCTACCCATTTTGCTAAGAAAGTGCCAGAGATACCTTTTAAGAAGACGCTAGATCGAGCGAAAGTTGTGCATACCGTTGAGAACCTATATAACCCTCCACCATCGCCGCCATCAGACTATAGGCGTTCTATTGAAAAGTTATATGGCGAGATTCTCCAGGAGGGAAAAGGGAATAAACCGGTGGTCCAGCAGGCACCAAAAAGGAAACAACCGGTCAAGGGGAAAAAGGGGAAAAAAGTTCCCCAGCTCGGAGAACAAGCAGGTCAATCGGTTGCCCCTCTCAAGGTGTTTGACGAGAAGGCCGTACAAAGTACTTATCACACAACACATATCGAGTACCCCATCGCTGAAGTAGCATACAAATATGAAAAAGGAAAAAATATGATCGAGAATGTTTCCATGCTACCAACAAAAATGCGCAATTTGCATAAGTGGTACTTGGGTAGGTCCACACACCGTTATCATACTTAGTTATTGTTTGATTGAATTATATTCTTGCATACGAATGCAATCAACAACCAAGTGGGACTAATCTATGTGCTTACTATATTTGTGAGAACATTCACAAGGTTTTCTGCGAGAGAATAAATAATGATAGAAATAAGGAGGTATGTAAACTATATTTACAAATTTATGTTGTTACCATCAGTTCTGCTAAGTTTCAGTGGTTGTTTTTATTATGATTTGATAGTTTAAGTATGTATTCATTTGTATCTCTATCATTCTTTTACATTTGGCAAGAAAGCGGGAGAAGCTCCCCATCGAGCGCCGCTTCCAAGCAATTTGCGAGGAAATAGCCTGATTTTTTCTCCAAGAAGTCATACCTCCTTTCGGAGAATACCACCATGCATCATAGTGTGTATGCATGCCTCAATGTAATAGTGAGCTAGCTACATGTAATATACGGTATGCCTCGGAGAGTACCCCACTACTTAATTTGTGATCTCATGTAATTAATTGAATGTGTTATATGTATGCACCAAGTTGATATATAGGAATCAACTTGCATTTCTGGCGCATCGACGCGATCCTCGTACGATATTTTATATATACCACTGAGGGCACGTGGAGGGACGTTCATTAACGGTTTGTAATGGAACCGGTACTAACGGTGGACTACCTTTAGTGCCGATTAATTAGTACCGGTTGACCAACCGGTACTAGAAGCCCTCTGGAACCGGTACTAGTAGCCTGTTTTCCACTAGTGGGCAGACCTCATGCTTACCACGGCGTGCCATTGTGGGTCAGGTCGGTTGGCGCCGCCGCCGCCCTCCTCGTCATGGGAGGTGTGATCGCCGACAAGAAATATTGCTTCCGGGCCGGCAAGAACCTAGGACGACGTACGTGGTGGGCCTTCTCACCATGGATCGAGACATATACGAGAAGTGCATGCGAAATACTATATAAACTTGATGTGCCATTTCGTGCAGATGGAAATATAGGTATATATAATGGTGTGATCTAGTAATGCCATATCTCTTTTAATACATAGCATTCTTGCATCAGCTTGGGTCCTTGTCACCATCAGCCTCTCTACTGCATGCCTGCTCAAATCTCATCACAAATTAATGCCAAAATGAGATGAGACTTGAATATGCATCGGCGTCCCTTTTATGTACGTGTTTTACTCTTTTGCATACGCATCCGGCCGTGCGTTGGAGTGAAAAAACAAATTGCAAATCCGATATGATCATTTTCCCGTTACAAGGAATCATTCGGATCTGGGCGTGTAGTACTCGCGTTAACTGTCGCACATCCATTTCTAAGATGTGGTGGTTGTAGGCCTATGTAGCGTGGACTATTTTTTAGCAAACCATATATCCTAGCTGGGTTTTTTTTTTCTGGAGTAGTTGCCTAGTCTGCCTGCATTCATAATGGGGCTGAGGAATCACATAAGTTGGGTGGAAGATTTAGTCAAATTATAGCTGATTTCTAGCGGTATAATCACATAAGGTTGGAAGAACTAGCGCCACACAAGGTGGGCTTGGAAGAACTTTCAAAAAAATATGGCGAGCAGGTAGGCCCCCGTTCCCGTTTAAATATGGCGAGCAAAATGAGCCTTCCATCCCATTTCAGAATCTCTTTCGTATTATATGTGGTCCATTTAATTTCCTGAATTTAGTGTAAACATATGTGGTACATCGATCCTATTACTAGTCTTGAAATTGATTGGGCCTTCCCTAATGCCCCATGCCAGGCAGTTCTTAAGATATGCTACATATGATTCTGATGTTTTTCAATAGAAACTAGCATAGTGGACCCCGCAAATGCGCGCATAATTCTGTGGTTATAAATAAGTTCATAGCTATGTTGGTATTTACGGCATTTCAGTGGAAGTCATTTATAGTCCCTTCAATGGTTGGATGCAACAACATATGGCATGGGTGATCTTCCTGTGTTGTTCGGAACTCTCGATATTTCGAAGGAAGGAGTTTAAGTTGAAGAAAATATATTCATGTCGATGCTCTCTAGGTATGGACTTTGTTTTGTCCTTCTAAAGAATATGAATATGTATGGGGCGACCATATTTTATGATGCAGAATATGACATCTAAAACACACAAAATTATGTGTAGAACAATAGGATATGACCATGTTTTGTCCTTCGGCGACGGGGGCGACGACCGGAGCGACGTTCTGGTTGGCGGCGAGCCTGGGTCGTCGGGGTTGGCGTCCACCGGTGCGTACTTGGACGACTTGGCGACAACCGGTGCGGCGGCGCAGTGGAGCCGGGTGGCGTTCTGGTCGGCGGCGAGCCTGGGTTCATCGGGGTTGGCATCCATCGGTGCGGAATTGGACGACTTGGCGACCACCGGCGCGGCGGCGCAGTGGAGCCGGGTGGCGTTCTGGTCGGCAGCGAGCCTGGGTTCGTCGGGGTTGGCATCCACCGGTGCAGAATTGTACGACTTGGCGACCACCGGTGCGGCGGCGCAGTTGAGCCGGGCGGCGTTTTGGTCGGCGGCGAGCATGGGGTCTTTGGTGTTGGCTTCCACCGGTGCGGAATTGGACGACTTGTCGACCACCGGTGCGGCGGCGCAGTGGAGCTTGGCAGCATGCTGGCCGACGAGGAGTCTGGGAGTCATCGGGGTTGCCTAAGGTTAACTTTTTAGGACTTTTTTCTTGTTACTTTACTTTTTTCTTTTGAGAAATAGGGCTTTTACTAGATCGAGGAATAGGTGGACACAAGGCCGAGCCCACTGTTGTGCTAACTGTGCGGCCTTCACAGGGCCCATAAATTTTGGGGGCCCAAATGTTTTATAGATACATTATACAGGTTCTTGGGTGCTGTCAAATGTGAATAAACGAATATCCAACAGTCCTTGTCGATTGTCCCCGCCAGTTGGATCCAGCCAGTTGGGCTTCTGGGCCGCGTCAGTCTAGCGTGCGGCCGTGGGTTCTGGCCTTCTGGGCCTCTTACGTGCTGATGATCCAGCCAGTTGGGCTTCTCGATGACTCGCTCAGGAACGAGAAGGAATATCCATCAACACTCTAAAAAAAACATCAACACTTGGATTTGCACACACGATCGCATCCCTGCTTCAAACGCGATCGGTTTTCTCTTTTGTTACTTGGCTGATCGGAAAACAGGTGCCGCTGGTTACTTGTTTCTGATTATACTTGGGCTGATCCGCTCCTACTCCTAATTTCTAAATTATAATTAACTTTTGGCGGGGATGAAAGATCGGTTCTCCGTTCTTGCCTTTTTGTAGGTCAAATTTTATTGTATTGCAGTCCTACCTACCGTACATGACACGAGACTAGATGAGTTAGGCAGTTCGTCTAATTACCAAACATAGCCGCATAATCTCCAATTGACATCTGATGCCGTATCACTTTAAAAAATTATTTTATTTATCTTTCGCATCTTTTTGCAATGATGAATTTTGTTTGGATTATTATGGGGAAATAAGAGTCAGCGTAAGAGAGAAGAAAATAAACATTCAGATATTGGAATATTGGCGAAAAAAGTGATTAAAAAATACCTACTATGTATCAAAATGTTAGATGTTTTAACTTTTTTGTTCTATATGTATCTATACATGTTTTAGTATAGTAAACCTTGCACTAAAACATGTCTAGATACATATAGGACAAAAAAATGTTAAAACATTATGCATTTTGATACGGAGAGAATATGTTATATACATTAAAAGTGTTCTCTGTTTCAACTTTTGTGTGAGGGAGGGCCTCGTTTTGCATTTTCGCACGGGGCCCCGGATTTTGTCAGCCCGGCCCTGGGTGGAAATCCAAGCAGCATACAAGTGGCGCGCGTGGGCCAAAAGGTTCATAACGTGGCTGAGGTGGTGTCTCGAGAGGGTCTTTGGCATGGATGAAAAGTTACACACTAGATTTTCTACAATTTTAATATTTTTATCAGCAGGAGGGGGGCCATTGCCCCCCCCCCCCACCCATCTCAAATATGTGCATGGAATCTACTGACACATGCCAAAATACCATTTCTGTCAAAAACTACCATCTATGTTAACAAATGTTTGCTAATCCGTACATAGTTGACTCTCTTTGATCTGTTACATACATACACAAAGATCTAAGAGATGGATAGAAGTCTCAAAAATTAACATATGTCCATACCAACTTGAACAGAGATCAATTCAAGATCCATCTCATGAACCAAAAAATGAAATAAACCAAATATTCAGTCGAAAATTGATTGGATTTACAAAGGAGCAGGTCTTGCAGATCTGGTGCTCCAGCATGCGTTACCCACTAGCCTCGCCGGCGACCGGAGTTGTTATTGTCCAGCCACCGGCGCTGGTCGGGGCAGAAGCCACGACGCTCGCCCGTTGACGTGGGGATGAATCATGGACCTATCGGGTGAGTCTACCCGGTCCAAGGCCCAAGACCTAGGCCCAAAACGAGGTACTATCCCGCTCTTCTAGAAGGCCCAGCAGAAGCCTGCTACGCCCTGATGGTGCCAGGAATTCTTGTGGCTATGGATGACATTTTGGGAACCCAAAGAGGAGGGTGTGATGAGTGCAGCGGTAAGATTTCCCTCAGTTCAGAACCAAGGTTATCAATCCTGTAGGAGGAAGAGAATCTCGGTAAGGTTGATGCCACTAGGAACTGGATATTCGCATGGTCTAAAAACGTGGGTATAGATTAACATTTCTATGCTTATACTAACAACATTTGACGACGCAATCTCATAGTATATCATTTAATTGGGTCTGTCCAGCATTAATTGTTTTGCCAACAATGTTCTCCCATTTTTTCTAGCATCCAACTATACCCAAGATCAGGAAAACTAGATCATCATGCAACACATGAGCTAGTCTTAGAGGCGATAATAGGGAACTCTTTAGTGTTTATGTTTCCACATGTGCATATGTTTTCTTTTTCTGAATCTCATATTTATGAACCATAGCAGTTATAGCACAAAAATATAAAGGTTAATTACGAACATGGAAATAAATAATAACTGTTATTATTGCCTCTAGCGCATATCACCAATAGTCTAGGTGTGTCGATTCCGCCGGTTTCCTTCAGACTAGTCGAGCTACTCCCTGTAGTGAAGTAGTTTAAATTGGTTCATGAACAATTAACGTGAACATTAATGCACTGCATTTTTTTACAATTTTTATATTATTGATAGTGGGAGGAGGGCCAATGCCCCCCCCCCCCTCCCAAACACATTGACAAAATTTTCTTACTTGCGCGCTATCGTAAGAAGTTAGAGTACCCAGTTGGTCCAAGCCAAGTTATGCCTCGCGACTGTTTATTCTTTCTTAACCACTAAGGATAAGCAGGTTGTATGGTTACCAGATTCGGAGCTGCACCCGGTGCGTAACACCCCTCCATCTGACTAGAGCGAGGGAGAATGTACTACCTGTTCAGCCTTGTCTAAAAAATAGATTTTCAGCCCAAATACGTGAAGCTTGCTACAGAGCATCTTGCAGAGGACAAGCATGTCGCTCTTTTACCCCTACTTCGTTCGCAACCGATCTCCATGCAATAGATTCACTTTGTGCCCCTCATCTTCTTCTCCTACTATTTCAATTTTGAATCCCCGATAATTAAATCTCATAAATTTATTTTTGGAGCCCCTGATCAAACCCATGGTCAGTTTTTTTATGCAACATGTTAGCATCCCTCTTTCTTTGTTTATGGCTCCGCCACTGATGGTTACACATTTTTAGTTGCCAAAATTTTAGTTGACAAGGCACTGCTCTGTCACGAAAATTGTTCACCGGCTAAGTGCATCAATGTACATGCAAGAAATCAAACTATAGATGGAGATGAGTTGTCCTTGTTTAATTTTCTCCGATAATTTCTTACAAAGAAAAAGGGTATTGTACCATATTTCTGGAGCTAAGGTGTTGGAATTGTTGTAGAAATCTCCAATAATTTACATTCAAATGATTAAATTTAAATAGAATAAACGGTACTAACTTGTTTTTGTATTCTCTCCCAAGGTTCCTGGGACATTTCCTATGAAAAAAATAAGTATCTAGTTTGGTCAGAGCATCTCCAGCAGACCCCTTATCCCTCCGACACCCTTAAAATTCTGGCGAATTTACAGCTTCGGGCCAGTTTTGTGTCCAGAGCAGAGTCTGTAAAAATCCGCAGACACATAAACATTTTACATGGCACTGAAAATGTGAGTCTCGGACCTTTATATCTAGGGGGTTACTACCTCTTTAAAGTCATGCACATAAAAGAGCGGGTTACCACTCCTTAATAGCATACACATTAAAAAGTTGAGTTACAACTCATTCATTGCATGCAACCCATGGTGTCTCCCGTAACATTCTCGAAGGTTCTGGAATACTCTAGAATCTTCCTAGAACGTTCCGGTGCCTTTAGGTTTTCCCGGGATTTTCCCGATACTTCACAGTTCTTTTGGTTTCTCTCCGAAACAATTTCGATGTTCTCCGAACCATTCCATTGACATTATCTCATACTACTATCACATCCTAGTACAAAAAGACCGATGATACTAAAGCGTGTGACCCCAGAGGTTCGGTGAAAATGTAGACATGACCAGAAACTCCTTCCGGTTAATAATCAATAGTGGATCTGGACATACATGTTGATTACTACAGTTACACGAATGAATTTGAGTGAACCTTTTGTTCTCGTACACAATTCCCTTTGCTTCGTGATACATAAGTTAACCTGAGGCGAGATTATAGTTGTATCGCTGTGAAGAAACACTCTATCAAGATATCTAGTTATGCTCGTGGCCGGTTTGTTCTCTTTTCTCGTTTCCATATTCTGGTATCCCCGTTGATCACATCACGTTGTGTCTGGCCAGACGATGATGGATACCGTAATACAGAGAGGGCCCAAAAGTATCTCTCCATCGTGAGCAAATCCCAATCTTGAACTATCAAGTCCTAGACGCACTTTTTCGAACTACCTGAGGACTGCCGTTACAATTATCCTATAACGTTTCACGTCATCAAAGTAAAACGTCTGATACATAGGAACTGGATATTCACATGGTCTAAGGACGTGGGTATATGTTAACATTTCTATGATTATACTAACAACATGTGACGACGCAATCTCATAGTATATCATTTAATTGGGTCTGTCCGTCATTTTATTGTTCCGCCAACAATGTTCTCCATTTTATTGATCACGAAAACGAGATCATCATGCAACACATGGGCTAGTCTTAGAGGCGAGAATAGGAAACTCTTTAGTGTTTATGTTTCCACACGTGCATATGTTTTTTTTTCTGAATCTCATATACAAGAACCATAGCAGTTATAGCACAAAAATATAAACGTTAGTTACGAACATGGAAATAAACAATAACTTTTATTATTGCCTCTAGGGCATATCACCAGCAGTCTAGTCAAACTACTCCCTGTAGTGAAGTAGTTTAAATTGGTTCATGAACAATTAACGTGAACATTAATGCACTACATTTTTTACAATTTTTTATTATTGATAGTGGGAGGAGGGCCAATGCCCCCCACCCTCCGAAACACATTGACAAAATTTTCTTACTTGCGCGCTATCGTAAGAAGTTAGAGTACTCATTTGGTCCAAGCCAAGTTATGCGTCGCGACTGTTCATTATTTCTTAACTACTAAGGATAAGCAGGTTGTACGGTTTACCAGAGTCGGAGCTGCACCCGGTGTGTAGCACCGCTCCAGCTGACTAGCGCGAGGGAGAATGTAGTACCTGTTCAGGCTTGTCTAAAAAATAGATTTTCAGCCCAAATACGTGAAACTTGGTACAGAGCATCTTGCAGAGGACAAGCATGTCGCTCTTTTACCTCTATTTCGTTCGCAGCCGATCTCCATGCAATAAAGTCTCATCTTCTCCATGTGCTCGGTGTACACGATGATGATGATGTGGTCATGGAGTGGAAGGCGGAGAGGTACGTCCGTCGCTCGGGTGATGCTTAGCCGCATCCGTCCGTCTTGTCAATGTCTGATGATGAAGATGGTTTGCTCCATCGGAAAGCGACATGTCGATGTAGAGTTTCAAGTCGTCAAACCTAGGAAAATGGTTGGGGAGAGCGTCTGTGTACAAGTTGAAGCAGATTTGAATGGCATCATGATGCAGCGTGGCCTGATGATGGTGGTATATGAACTTGGCGAT
Organism: Alopecurus myosuroides; assembly: GCA_028641055.1. Taxonomy (NCBI): domain Eukaryota; kingdom Viridiplantae; phylum Streptophyta; class Magnoliopsida; order Poales; family Poaceae; genus Alopecurus; species Alopecurus myosuroides. The sequence goes on from CM054057.1 coordinate 4,631,612, forward strand.
GTAGATATTGTGTCCTTGGAGGTGTGCATGATCTCCCAGAGGCTTGATATGTCGTGGTATATGCTCGACGTAGACAAACAGCGACGTGGCCTTGTAGTGGACATTCTCGCTGGGGAGATGTCGGTGTATTTTGCTTCCTCATAGGGAAAATGTCCATGAACTCACGCATGAGGGGTGTTTATGAAGCCAATAGTTGGTGTCAGGGAGAAGTCGTTGAAGACGGGCCTAGGGAAGATGTCCATGAACTCACGCATGTGGGGTGTTCTTTTGCATTGTGTCGCCCAAGTGAACATGGCCGTCGCATGGGCGTTGATGTCAGCGGGTTGCATACCGTCAACGCATTGGCTGTGTCGTCTTGATTGTTGTTGTTGGAGAGGCATATGGGCTGCTCGATGGCATCACCTCAATGTGGGCCACTCCGGAATGAGCTATGGATGACGGTTGCCGACTTTCATCTTCAAGTGATGGCGCTTCTTTCTTGTGAAGTTTGTTGCTTCGGCCTTGATTCGTCTGTACTCGTTGCGCCATTTGAGATGCCTTTGGGCTGCACGCCGGAAGCGGCTCCATTGGCGTTGTATCAAATTGTCGGAGAGTGGAAAACGAGGCATCCTCACGCCAAAGCACTGCCGTTCTCGTCTTTGGCATGGTCTGCCAGAGTGACTCACCTTCGCCATAGCTTCATCCTAGTTGCTCGCTGTCAGCCCCGCCAACACCGATGCGGGGATGGGGATGATTCCAGGCTGCACGAAGGCAGCTCCGTCGCTGATGTCGCCCGCGGAGATGGAGATGGCTCCGGGTTGCACGCCGGCTGCCCCACCGACTATGTTGCGGGGATGGAGATGATGTTGGGCTGCAGGCCGGCTGCCCCGCTGATATTGTGGCGGTTGAGAGCGAAAATTGCATCCGGTGTAAGTAGGATGGAACGGCTATGACTTATTTATACTAAATATTTTTAATTTCTTATGATATACTTTATCTCCATCAACTTAAGGTCTAAACTCGTATAATTTCCTACTGTATAAACAAAATTAACAATGGGAGGCCGTATCTTTCGTACCCCCCTCTCCCTCTGCTACAGTACCCCGTTGAGAGTCCACCACCGTCGTTGTCTAGTTCCGGCCATCCCCGGCGCTAGTTCTCGGCGATGTTGTAGGGTGTCGGCCCCGCCTATACAGCAGTAGTCTAGGTTTCTTTCTTCGTAGTTTGCTTCGTTCGTCGAGTGTTGGCGGCATGTTGTCCGGGATTTGTGCGCAGGTGAGTCCGATCCTCGCCGGCGTGGTGTTGCTGCTGCTGCTCTCCGGTCTCAAGCTCTCGCGGTGGGAGTGGGATTCCAAGGAGATGGCGGCGGGATCCCATTTCTCTCATAAGATCGATGGAGGGCCTCTGGATCTGGAGCGCTCTCGGTTCCTCTCCGAAAAATCCGAAGAAGCAGTCGCTGATCTTCTTGTTGGCCGGCCGTGGAGGCGAGGAGCGGACTGAGGATGCTGCTGCTGCTTCCTTTTTCATTGATTGGAACCTGGTTCTTCGCTGCAACGACGAGCTCATCACACGAAGCATGTTTTGCTTCCGCGTCTCAAGGCCAGGAGGGTGGCCTATCTTCAACCTCCGTGTTGGAGGCCTGCCGGAGAAGCCGTCAGGGCTCGACGTCGTTCAAAGAGCAAGTGGTCCGTCCTCGCACTTCGAGCGACTGCTGGCGGTTGTGCTCCATCGCCGGCTTGGAAGAGCTTCGAGCACCCTGTGCTCCATCCTCGGTGCATTTGGCCTGGAGGACGCCGGCGATTCGGTGGTGGAGAGGAAGCTGGACTTGATTGCGTTTTATTTTTCGTTCCAGGGTCCTCAATGTAATTTTCCAGTCCTTTTTTGAAGTCCAAGGTCTATAGGGCAAGAATTGTTAAGGGCCTGGATGTAAAATGTACCCACCACGTGGACTGAACACGCAACTTCTGGGGTCTTCGACCCCCTCTCAGTTCAAAAAAAAAAAAATTAACATGATCACACTATGACTTAATATTGAGGTATAATTTTTATTATATGATTTTTGATTCAATGTTGAAATCTTTATTTGTACTAAATGTAACACATATATCGCACGGAGAAAAACATAATTTGTTTCATTTGTTGTACATATAACTTCTAAATTGAAAAAAAATCAAATGAAAGAATGACATTGCATGTATGTACACATTTTTTGTGCCACTTAGACTTTTATTATAATAGCATCCTTATGTATTATGAAGGAGAGCTCTAAAGGTGACTGAAGTTTCTAGAGTGCATGCATTTATGTATCGTGTTTATTAATAAATACGAAATTGAAGTCAGGAAATTTGTATGCCATTCTTATAGGTGTGATGTTTAACTTGTCATTCACCACTTTCCTAACCCTGATGGAAGTCGTTAGGCATTAGGTCATTCAGGAGAAGGAAGAATTCGGGCCGACCTTATATGGCATATCGGTTAATGGGCGACATGCAATCTTTTTTTTTTTGAACTGGGAAGAGTCCCGAAGGACCCGGATTCTGCATTACCTTGACGGTATTACAAACAGGGCCCTAAGAAAGATCGAAATTACAACAAGACCCTGCACAACTACAACGCACACCCTGCCGACAGACCGAGAAACGCGATCAAGTCCAGGGGAACCACCGTCGAGGAGATGCCTCCAGGTCTGGCCGCCGTCGTCGAAGCCGGGGACAGAACCACTTGGATCGACCACCGCGTATGCTGCCACACCGAGGCCTGTAAAGATCCTCCAGTGAAGGAGGAAGAACTTCCTTGAGCCGCTGCCACGCTCAAGCTTGGCGAGGTCACTCCTCCGGTGACCAAAGGTAGCTGCAACAAACAATCGATGCGGCTTGGAAATCGCCAATCTGGAAGCAGAATCACCGCCCCACCGAAGCAGAGCATCCCTACACCTTCTCTCTGCATCAAGCTCCCACTGCTGCTTCTCCTCTCCCTCACCTCCATGGCCGGCCAAGAGAAGAAGGACAAGACAGGAGCAAGTAGATCGAAGGCGGAAACCGAACCAGCGCTTATTTGAAGAGCCTGCAACTCGGAGGACGTCACCCACCTTCCTCCTTGGAAGCCTGCGCAGACCACCTCGTCGTCATCCCGACGCATCGCGCCCTGACACCTCGAGATGAAAGCTCAAAAGAGAAGAAAGAGCGGCCTTATTAGCCGAGATGCCACCCTCCGAGCTCGTCGCTTGCAAACGCCCTTGCCACCAGGGCCGCGCAGCCACGAAGAACAGAGCGCGGGACGCATCGAATCCGGCCGACGGGATCCGATGGCCTACTCCACAGCAGCACATCTAGGCAAAGTCTACAACTAAAAAAACTACGAGGACTAGTATATACAGGATACCAACCACCTACTCCATCCCCTCGCCGGCCGCCGGCCGGAATCCCCGCCGGAGAAAGAAAAGGAGAGGGGCAGCCGCTCTGACAGACGGTGGACTCTCAAACTAGGCGGAGGGTGGGGGAGAAAGAAAAGCGCTACTCCTACGTCACCGGCGACATGCAATCCGTCAGAGTGTTTTAGGAAGTCAATCAGAGCAGGAGAGCGTCCATTGGTCTCGCTGGAGTCTGTACACCAATAACGTTGCCCACTCTTTAAGCGTGGTGCTCTTCGGGCTCCTCTAATAACAAGCTAATATTTTTTATCCAAACACGCCCATAGTTATTCATGAGAAGATTATGTGCATAACTTTTCATCCATGCTTAGTCGCATATGCCCCAAGCACCCATTTCGGGCAGGTTGGCAGATTTTCCCGTGTGGCTTTCCTTCGGGAGGGTCCCAAACAGATGTGCTCTTCTCCCTTTTCTCTTTATCCTTTAACTACTATTAAATAAATAAATTAAAATATCTAATTCATAATTTAATATATTTATATATTATTTAGTTTCCGTGGCTTCGGAACTTCTTCCGGACTATTCCGAATTTCTTCCCGTCTTCCTCATAACCCTTCCGGATTCTCTATTCTCCATTGATGATTCCAAAAACGATCTCCGAGCGTCAGCAAGCTTTGTATCCTACGGTTCAGAAACACTCCAGACATTATCGAGACCCCTCTCCGACCAATAATTATCAGACAGGGTATTTTCTCAATTGCTTCAACTTTAGCTCTGTTAAGAAAATTTATTGTTTTTCTTGGAAGATTTTGTGGTCGTATTAAATGTAAATGACAAGGGTATATCTACAAATATGTAACGAAAGGGTGGGTTATTTTATAAAGTTTCCATAGATTGGTTCCGATCCATAAGATATAAATCGAACGATCGTGAATAATAGATGGAAGGCACAGACACACCATCATAACCAACCGTGGTTTTTATAGGAGTAAATAAATAATATGGAATCAGTCGCCTTTGTGATCCTGTACGGGAGAGGGAGAATTAAATTTTTGGGAACCTCTTCGCGCGACTGCTCACTGCTTCCACGACGGCTCGTCTGCCTAACAAGTCAGGCGGTGCTGCGTGCCGTCGTCTCAAGCGTCGTCTACTCCGACCCGTCATCGCCAACGTTGTCATCAAAAACGTTACTACAAACGATCGGTACGGAATCTGTGTCCCGATCTGTCTGTTTAACATGTCTGTTGTGCGATTCGGTTTGAAGTGCGGAGCATTTGGATAATTATGTCGATAATTTTTAAGTTTTGTTTGTTTTTATATGTCTTTGTTTCCCTGTCGGTTATGCACTGACAGAGTTACACCTGTTCCTGGTTGCCAAGGTTGATGCTAACTTCCCTGTGAGCCTACAAATACCGCCAGGAAACTGGGAAAACTGACAGGGAAATACTTTCTGTCGGCCAGCTGACATGCATATCATATTTTCCCTGTCAACCTATGCCTGTCGGCTAGCCCTGGCGGCTGGCCGACAGGAAATACTAATTCTGTCGGTTTAGCCTATTCTCCTGTCAGTTTTGACGTAACCCTAATATATACTAAACAATTTTACTTCTTATAACTTACTCTCTCTTCCCCAACTTATGATTTCGCCTTACATTTGTCAACTGTATAACCAAAATCGACCTGATCACACTACGACTAAATATTGAGATATAAAACATTCATCATATGATTTTAGAGTCACTTTTTAAATATATTTGTTTTCACTTAATGTAATATATATATATATATATATATATATATATATATATATATATATATATATATATATATATATATATATATATATATATGGCAGAGAGACGAACATTACTTGTTTCCTTTCAAGATATTGCATTTCAGTTTTTTATAGTAAACACTTCTTAATTGGAAAAAAACAGCCCGACAGAAATGAATTGCATGTATTTACATTTTTATTGTGCCACTTAGATTAATTTCAGGTATATATGTATATTCATGCATGTCCACTATGGTATGATTAAGTATTATAAACCAGAGCTCTAAAGGTGAGACATGTCTCTAGAGCACGTGCATGACTTTTTGTGTAAGTATTTATTAATAACTATGAAATGCAAAACTCGTGAGTATTAATCGCCCCGCCGCCACCTTTACCTCGTCGGCACCGCAACCCTAACCCTAATGTGTTGTACACGCCAAGATCAAGGTGCCAAGGTTCCTCCCAAGGTCCGATGGATCGAGAAAGAAGGAACCTTCCCCACCATTAAAGGATCTTGACCAGGTCAATTCCGAGATCGGGTAATTATTCTACCCGACTGTGAACACAATGCCACCATTCCCGTTTGAACGACGAGGGGTCGAGAGAGTTTACATCTACCGTCCGGATCGGACCATTCCTGGTGATGTGTGCCTACCACTTGCTACCCCTACAGCGTGTTAGCTCACTCATCCCTCGCCATAAACATTGAGTTGTGAAAATTTTGTACTCGATGTCAAAAACGACCATAACTTTTGCATACGATGTCAACAATTAGTTTAATATACCAAAATAAAATAGAGGAAATTTTGTACTCGGTTTCACTAGATAAACATAGGCAGCGTAGCCATGCATCCCCATGATGTGAGTCCGATATGTTAGCACATCAAGACCATTTGTTGTGGCTTTTTTTTTTGCGCAGAACCACAACATTCCATGGCTTTCGGTGTGCCCTTGTGGCGGAGGAGGTTTCTCCCTGCGATGAGCCGCTACCGATTTTCCAAAAGCTATCTAGAGAAGGATGGGGAAGAGGCCGCATGGCCGTAGCCTCATCAAACTAGTCTGTATGAGTTTGTAGGTCGTTGTCGTGTGGTATCTACATAAAAAACGACACTGGGCCGGTACACCATCAAGATCATCAGCGGCGGCACATATAGAAAAGGCACCATCGGTGGGGCTAGAAGGTGGCAATTTCCATCTCCCTCCCTTTGAACACACAGCCACAATGATTACGACAGTAGGAGCACGACCTGCACCCTACGCCATGGGAGAGCCTCCACGCCGAACTACATCAATCGGGCGGCAACGGAAGACAGGGCGTCCCCAACTAGTACCTCCTCCCAACACCTTAGTTCCTCGGCGACAAACGCCGTCTTGCCGCACGAACGGCCACCTCTTGACGCGGTTGACGCCTCCATGACGCCGTGTAGCGCCTCCACACCACCGCGCCGTGCCGCGCTTCCGCTAGTCGACCTGGGCGCGCTCACGCCGGTCACCACCATGCCGGACTCGACCTGGCGCACACACGCCGGTCGCCACCGTGCCGGACCCGACCTTGGCGCACTGACGCCGCCCGCCACCGTGCCACTGCGGCCTCCACCGCCACGCAGCACCTCCATGCTTGCCGCTGCGCCGGGCACCTCCATAGGGCCGACACACGGCCCGGAGCTCCCGCTGCCGCCTCCACGGCTTCCGTGCTCGTCGCGGACTCACCGCTTGCCACGGCCACCACGCCTTGTGGCTCTGATACCAAATGTTGGAGCTGCCGGAGGGCAGCCCCTCTCTTCCTCTCTTACTCGCACGAACGAAGGTAGAAGAAGGGAGACAACACAGAATTTTACCGGCGACGAACGCCGCCACGGGCGCACGAACACCCTAATCTTTTCTGTTTTTCAGCTGGCTCAAACTCATACAAGCAGTGCACTGATGGTTATATAGGCGGAGCACGCAGCGCACGCACGCCTCGCTCCGCTCCTGCCCACCAGCCAGCCCACTCACGCACTAACCTGCCGCCATGTCCGGCCACTAACCCAGCTAATCTAGCTACATGCAGGCGCACGTACGCCACTCAAGCAATCTGTCCATAACGGCCACAGGACTTGGTCCGGCAGCTGCGCACGACCCAGTCACACGCGCACCTGTCAAGATTAGTGCTAACATAGTTCATGGAAGTGGACATCACACGCCAGGATGCATGCCGGCAGCCCCACGATATCGCCGTGGATGTCCATGCCGCCGCAGGCTGCGGTTTGGCAGTTCCGATGTCGTCGTGGTGGAGATCGAGATGGCGTCGGGTATACGCACTTGCATGGTGGAGAAAGCATGTATTTCCATCTACGGTGGAGAATGAAAGAAAAATTGTTCGGAGCAGCTAGATCTGTCGGAAAAAACATGCATGCAGCTAGCACGGTGGTAGAAAATCGCTATATAATTTTGAAGTGTAACTGAAATCATCAGCTCGATGCGTAAATTTTCTGCCACACGCTCCTATAGATGTGTAGCATGTAAAAGTAGCCCGAATCTTCCTTACCCAAGAGCTATATCCCACTTAGACGAGGAATACAAGTACGGAGTGCATGTGACTAACGTTTGCCAAACAAAAAGCGAGCTAGCTTTCTCGCACATACTTACTTGCTTCGACATGTTACGCACCCACTTGTATTTTAATGATTGATAGAGGGAAAAAAGGTCTAAGTTATACCCAAAATTCCAATGTATTAATCATCATACTCAATCTTTTAGTTTGAATCGCGTACCTTGTAATCAAAACATAGGCTTGGGTCATTTCAAACTTATAAAAAACCTTTCTACAGACTTGGAAAAAAGCATGAATACTCAACAAATATAAGTGAAGCACAAGACTATTCTAACGAAAAAGCAGAGTGTATCTCTCTCCCAAACAAATATGGTAGGATCCAAATATTTATTACATCAAAGAAAACCGAACAAACTGAAAAAACGCTCCAAGTAAAGCACATAAGATGTGACTGAATAAAAATACAGTTTCACTAGAAGTGACCTGATAAATTTGTCGATGAAGAAGGGGATGCCTTGTGCATCCCCAAGCTTAGACACTTGAATCTTCTTAGAATTTGCTGGGATGTACCTCAGGGGCATCCCAAGCTTAGGCTCTTCACTCTTCTTGATCATGTCATATCATCCTCTTCTCTTGACCCTTAAAAACTTCTTTCACGCCAAACTTCTCACAATCTTCATTAGCAACGTTAGTGCAATCGAAATAATAAATTCAAATGGTTCAGTTTCAACACAAGACTAACACTCATAAAAACATTAGCTACTGTCACAACTTATTTTAAAACTCTTTTTCGTAAAAGAAAGAGATTAAGAGGCAAATGCAATTATTGGCAGAAATTTGTCAAAACAGGACAGCAGGTAAAGATGATTTGTTTCGAAAATCTTCTGTTGCTCAAATCAAAAAGTGGTCAACTAAGAAAAGTTGTGGAATTAGCTGAGTAATAAGCACAAAAAAGTTTCAGATCATTCTGAACTTTCAGGATTTTATACGATGTTTTACGGTGGACAACAAAATTTTGTTTTCTGCGCAGAAATCCAAAAACCAACTCCAACTTTCATCAGAAACTTTACTTGGCACTACCAAAACATGAATAGAACGATGCAAAGGAGTTGCTAAAGAAGTATACAACCCCTTGACTCAAACAAAATAGATAAAAACAATGCAAGAAATAAAAACATGGGTTATCTCCCAAGAAGTGTTTTTCTTTAAAGCCTTTTCAGCTAGGCATGATAATTTGAGAAGATGCTCACATAAGAATTATGAATTAAAGAAAAAGAGAGCATCAATAAGAAAATGTAAAACAAATTTAAGCCTAACCCACTTCCTATGAAAAACAATCTCGTAGAATAACAAGTCAATAAAACACAACATGGCTAGCATAGGAAAGCAAAACAAGTGCAACTTCATAATTTTCAACATAAAGAGGGGAAACTTGATAATGTTGAGATGCATAAAATTCTGTTTCCCTCTCTCATAATAACTTTCAGTAGCATCATGATTAAAATTAACAATAGAACTATCACATGAAATATTCTTATGATGTGTCACATGCATAAAAGAATAATTACTCTCCACATAATCATAGTCGTTCTTATTAATAGAAGTGGGAGCAAATTCAACAAAATAGCTATGATTATTATTCTCATCACCATAATCATCAAATATAGGAGGCATATTGTAATCATAATTAATTTTCTCCTTAATAGTAGGTGGACTAAAAATAATATATTCATCATTGTAATCATCATATATTGGAGACAAAGTGTCATCAAAGAAAATTTCCTCCTCAAAATTGGGGGACTAAAAATATAATATTCATCAAAAGTAGCTTCCCCAAGCTTAGACTCTTCCATAGCATTAGCAATAATGGTGTTTAAAGAGTTCATACTAATAACATTGCCACTAGCATGCAAATAAAGCTCCACAGGTTTTTTAATTTTCTCTTCAAACACTTCATGTCCTAACTCAAAATAAATATGATAAAGCTCTCTCATATTTTTGTTGTTTTACATTAAGCCTAACTAGTGAAAACAAGAAACAAAAAGATATAATTGCAGAATCTAAAAGAAATAACTCCGAGCACTCACACCCGAGGATGTGAGAACCTTTTAACTTACCTCCCCGGCAAAGGTGCCACAAAAGAGCTTGATGTCTACGCACGCTTCTATTCTTGTAGGCAGTGTTGGGCCTCCAAATGCAGAGGTTTGTAGAACAACAGCAAGTTTCCATTAAGTGGATCACCCAAGGTTTATCGAACTCAGAGAGGTAGACGTCAAAGTTATCCCTCTCAAGCAACCTTGCAATTAAGATACAACAAGTCTCTTGTGTCCCCAACACACCCAATATACTTGTCAGGTATATAGGTGCAATAGTTCAGCGAAGAGAGAGTAAAATGCAAGTAATATAGATGATAATAGGTGATAATAGCAATCTGAAATAAAAATGTTAGCAAGAAAACATGTAGCAGAATAGGCAGAAAATGGTGTTTCAATGCTTGCAAATAAGGCCCAGGGATCCTACTTTCACTAGAGGACACTCTCAAAAATGATCACATAATTGACTAACTAGATATATTCTCTTCACTATGCTACTCTTAACCACTCTCCGGTCGAATAACAACACCAATCCACGCGTAGGGCTTTAACAGTACTCCTCAGAGTAAGCACTGTCCCAACCAAGTAACACCCATGCTATCACCATGGGACCCAGATGGTTCCACGCAAACACCACAATTTCATAGGGTTATCCACCACAAAATATAAATATAATGCTAAACCACACGGTGCACACACTGTCACGTTTACACCGTGATCAAAGTGTTTACGGAGATCTCATAACAAATAACGAACACTAATCATTGTGTAGGGCTGCAAAAAGCAATCCTTAAGGTAAGCATTCCCATGTCTAGTTAACCCCACGCTGTCACTATGAGCGCCCTAGATGGTACTAGACAAACACCACAATCATAGAGGAGACACACACGATGTGCACACTGTCATCTTCACACCGCGGGACAAGGTGACTCCAAAGTTCATATTAATAAAGCACTTGAGTAGTAAAAGATGAAGAGTAACATCTACGAATTCAAATAGATTACAAAGCTCATGATCACACATAGATCACACCATGGGAGAGAGAGATGAACCACATAGCTACCGGTAGAGCCCTCAGCCTCGGGGGAGAACTACTCCCTCCTCCTCATAGGAGACAACAACGGCGATGGAGATGGCGGTGGAGTCGATGGAGATGGTTCCGGGGGCACTTCCCCGTCCCGACAGGGTGCCAGAACAGAGATCTTTTCCCCGAAACTTGTCGGCGGCGGCGGTGGAGCAACGGATGTATTTTGTGGAAAACGTCGATTCTCCTCGGGTTTATGCATCGGGGAGTATATATGAGCGAAAGGGCGATGCCGGGGGGCCAGGTGGCCCACACCACCTGGTGGTGTGGCCAAGGGGGGACCCGCGCCACCCTATGGTGTGGCCCCCCTCCGGGGCTCTTTAGGACTTCTGGATGCTTCCGGGGAAAATAGGAACTTCGGGATTCATGGGGTCCAATTTCGAGAATACTTCCAGAACAACTTTTCTAAAAAAATAAAAAACAACAGAAAACAGGGAACTGGCACTTAGCATCTGGTTAATAGGTTAGTCCCGGAAAACGTGTAAAAATGACATAAAGTGTAAGGAAAACATGTAGGAAATAACATGAAAACAACATGGAACATCAGAAATTAGGGATACGTTTATGACGTATCACATACCACATCACCATTGCAGGAACCCTCTTACGGGGTGGCTCGCCATCAACATCACCACGGTCATCTGCCCTGATCTTATACCGCAGTGCAGTTCATACCGGACATTTATCCAAATTCTCGTACTTCTCACCACGGTAGAGGATGCAGTCATTAATGCATGCATGTATCTTATGCGCATCTAATCCTAGAGGGAAGAGAGCCTTCTTTGCTTCGTACGTACTGTCAGGAAATTTGTTATCCTTTGGAAGCTCCGGCTTTATTATTTGAAGTAAACTCTCAAATGCCTTGTCAGTCACACCGTTCTGTGCCTTTCATTTCAGCAACTCCAGTGTGGTACCGAGCTTTGTGCTGCCATCTTGGCAATTTGGGTACAACAACTTTTTGTGATCCTGTAACATGCCGTCCAATTTCAACCTCTCCAATTCACTTTCGCAGTCTTCCCCTCAGTACTAGGGATAAGGTCATGCATGACGCACCGATTTCCTTATCCGTGACACACCACTGCGGGTCACGGCTATCACGCTGCGCCTATTGGGTTAGCCGTGACGCACCTCATCGGTGCACCGCGCCTATTAATACCCGTGACGCACGCGCACGGTGCGCCGCGGCTAGTTCGCGGTGCGTCAAGCCTAACATTTTAGGTGCGTCACGGCTATATAATGCCTCCACGGCTAAGTTTCCTGGTGCGCCACGGCTATCCTTTTAGGTGCGTCACGGCTATCCTTTTAGGTGCGTCACGGGTATTCTTTTAGGTGCGTCACGGCTATACTATGCTGTATTTTTTTTAAATACACAGTACTGTATTTATACAGGTATATACAACTCAAATACAGAAGAATATCAGTAGACAAAATGTATCAAAATAGTTCTGTGACAAACAAATAATATATGTTAGTTGATCATACTGCTTAGAATTCCGAATAGCTACATCAGACAGTTGATTATCAATACAAAGTGTTTATCAGAGTCAAATAGATACATCAGACAGTTAATCATCGGGACCGATTACATCGATCCATGCTTCATCATCGTTACAAGTGACATATCTAGTCACTGATAACCTAATCATCTAGCTAGGAACCATAGCATGAGGAGCGAGGCGACGGCGACAAGAGCGGCGGCAAAGTCTTCATCCACTTGTTGTTCTTCTTCTTCTGTTCCTCGAGATGGATGAACCACCTAGCTTCCGCTGCCAATCTTGTGTTGTAGGATTTGTAGGCATTCCCTCTGAACTTGTTCACCTGCTCGAAGCAGTCTTCCCAGTGATCGTAGACTCCTGGAACCCTGCCTCTAAACACCACGTACCACCTCGGCATCTGTAATAACAAGAAAGAAAACCAAAAACAATAGTTTTAAACATGTCTGTAATAAATAGTAAATAGAGATATATTACATAAATAAGATGAAAGTTAAACACAAAGGATCAAATTGGCCATTCATATCTTGTGCTTGTTACGAGGTAGTACACGTGATGGCGATCCGGAGAAGGATAAAGACAAGGGTTTCTGAACTTCGTTGAAACTAAACAAAATCACATACGTAAGTGTTTGTGAGATCCGGACAAAGTTGGACCATTTCGTGCATATGCATAATGGGGACATTCTCCATAGCCCCGTCCGGGGCTATGAAAAATATCCCCATTACGTATATGTACCAAACGGTGCAACTCAGTTCTGATATCACTAACAATAATATTACATATGCGACGTTCCTTAGTTCCAACCGAAACCCTCATCTTCATCCTTTTCCCGGATCACCACCGCCTGTAGTACCTCTTAACAGGAACAAGATGGTCATCGGGCCTTGATGTGAAGTTTGACCTTCACATTTTGTGCCTGTTACGAGGTAAGTACACGTGATGGCGATGACGGGGAAGGAAGGGTTTCTGTAAATCTTTGAAACTAAACAAAATCATATATGTAATATAGTGAGATCCGGAAAAAATTGGATCCTTTTGTGCACATCCATAACGGCGACATTGTTCATAACCCCAGACGGGATTTCTGAGGAATGTCACCATTACGAATGTGCACCAAAGGGTTCAATTTCTTTCGGATCTCACAAACCATATTACATATGTGACATTATTTAGTTCGAAAGAAATCTAGAAACCCTCGCATTCGTTCTTTTCCCCAGATCACCACCTCCTGTAGTACCTCTTAAGAGGAACAAGATGGTCATCGGTCTGTGTGCCTCATATTTAGGGTGGACACATACAAGCGGCCTAGGTGGTGCCGCTACGCCAAGTGGGATGCACAAGATCCTAACTTTGTGAAAATCACAAGGCGCACCGGACCACCTAGACCATCTGAGTGTGAACCAACTCTTTTAATCATCGGCATTTATACATAAGATCGAACGAACATCACAAGTAGGACCGGAATAATAAAAAGCAACATAATCAAGCATTGACATAATTGAGCATCAGTTACAGAATGGACGATTCATAACCGTAACGATGTGTGCCTCATATTTAGGGTGGACACATACAGGCAGCCTTGGTGGACCTGGAGCCCCAAGTGGGATACACAAGATCAAAGTTTTGTGAAAATCACAAGGCGCACCAGACCACCAAGGCCATCTTAGTGTGAACCAACTCTTTTAATCATCGGCATTTATTGAAGAGATCGAACGAACATCACAAGTAGGACCGCAATAATAAAAGGCAAGATAATCAAGCATTGACATAATTTAGCATCGGTTACACGATGGACGATTCATAACCCTAACAGTTGAGTTCAACTAATTTCGGAAAATGTAGCAAGCCTTACAATAGTTCTCACTCCTTCTGACTCATCCGCCCAGTGATTACAACGGGACAGCCCTTCGGAGTGATGAAGGGCCTGTCGTCACATGCAGTTGCTAGGTAGGTATCTATGTCGCGGTTCGGCATGGCGAACCGGCAGTGGAATGTCCCGCTCTTGTTCACCACGTCATGAACGATTTTCGTGGCAAAGCACTTCTGGATATCATATATCTCTTCTCTAACCTTGTCATCGCCGACCATCGACAAGCGGGAGGCCCATTCTTGGACTTGACTAGGCAGGGTAAGGTACTGTTGATCCCGTACGTACGCCCGCATATGATGGAGGACATAGTAGGTGTCTTTGTTACTGCCTGCTGGATGCTTGATGCACGTGAAAGTCGTCGTGTGGGTGAACACCCGAGCGCCCTGAACGACCTTCTCCCTAGCGATTATGCCCCCCTTTGCGTGGTAGCCGGTGAGAGCGTTATTCAAAACTTTCTTCACGTTGGAGTAGTCTTTCTTCACCGCACTCCCTGAGTCGAGATACGTGGCATGCGAATGACTGATACAGATGCAGATGAGTGTGCATTGTGTATATCTGCGCGGAACAATCCAAACAAAGTGTTGGAAAGGAGCGATGAAAATCTAAAGAAAATCACTTTCGATTTGGCTAAGAATATTGACTTACCCGGCAAAGTAAGGCACGAGGATGTAATCCTTGGTCTGGTTCGCCAGCATGAAGTCCCGGAGATATGTCGACGCGACTATCTGGTTCCCAACGGAGCGCAACACGTCGTGGCGCATGTAGAAGGGGTCCTCTATCGCGATGCCCGGTGTATTATCCCTGCTGACTTGCACCGCCGGACCGAGCGAGTATAGGCGGACCATAGAGTAGTTCAGCGGATTGCTATGGAACATATCCAAGATGTCCGAAAACCACAGTACTATCCTATCCGCGCCGGTTGATTCAACGAAGCCCAAGTCCTTTGGTACCATGACAATGAAAACCGGGTATGATGGATCCTTGGATTCAATAAGGCGCGATTCAAGATAAAGAATGCTGTCATGCAAACTCCGCATATCCCCACTTGCGACCTTAAGCTTGTTCTGGTTAAGTATAGGCTGACCCATCACATGCACCTTCGGCGTATGCTTAGATGTAGGTGGGCCGTCCTGAACACGGAGCGGCATCTTAGCAGGCTGGCTCGCGGACTTTGTGGCCTTGGATCTAGGTCCTCTTTTCCGCGGCTTCGGCGCTTTCGCAATGCACTCCTTCTCAATCTCCTCATTAGCTGCCTTACGGATTGTGCCAGCGCTGAAAATAACTCCTCCCTTCGCACTTTTCTGAGTCTCGGTACAGGGGCGACATCTGGAGGCGTGTCTTCCTGAGAACCGAATAGACGCTTGCAATTGGATTTATCCGCGGGAGGAGCCTCACCACGAGCCTCCGTGCTATGGTAGGGTTCTTCTGGCGGAGGAGCAATGTAATCTCCGCCATCAAAGTCATCAGCGATGAAATCCATGGCATCAAGATCGTCATCCGCCGGGTGTTGTGCCATCTCCATGTCAGGGGTAGGCGATGGCGCTACGACTGTCTTGCCATGGCTCCGCTCCGGAGCTTCTAGAGGGGTTGTTTTCGAGGTGGTGCCTCGCGCCGGTAGTTCTAGAGGCGATGTCTGCGGGGTGGCGCCCCTCTTCCCCAGGCGAATCTGGCTCTTCGGCCATTCCATGTTCCAAGGTAGGCACTAGAGCAGCGTCAGGGTATCGGGGTCATCTTCTTCCTGGTAGGGTTGAATGGGAGGCAACAAGTCATCGTAGCCCGCCAGCACCTGAAGCACTCAAACTCTATATACGTCTTCGCGCATCGGCCTGTTGTGGAACCTGCGGGTTGCCGGTTGAACAATCATACCCACATCAACATCCTTCAACACGCCGTCCACTGTGTGTTGAAGAGTGCATGGAACGTCGGCGTTCTGCGGAAAACATGCAGGGCGTCATAGATGCCAGTCTAAGGCAAAGGAAGATCGACGCTCCAACGCTTAACTATTTACCTGGCTGGCGATGGCGTCGAGCTCCTCTAGTGGCGAGGGGCCAACGACGGCGGGCGTGCTAGTGATGCCTTGCGAGGGACCGCCGGCGGCGGGCGTGCAACTGATGACCATTCGGTCGTTCGTTGGTGCACGCTCTTCATTCGGCGGAGGACCGCCCACTGTGGGCGCGCAACGGATGGTCAGGCGGCTAGAGGCGGGCGGAGTCACCATCGGCGCCGTGTTGTAGGCGGGCGGAGTCACCAGTGGGTCCGCCACCGTGGCGTTGGCCGGCGAGACTCTGGACAAGACTCTTGAGTTGTTGCCCTGCACGCTAGGCACCGGGCACGGCCCCACTCGACCTCCTTCATTCCATCGAGTAACAACATCGTAGATGGCAGGCAAAACGCTGCCGATTTGTTCTGCCAAAGTATCTTTGACAATATTCGGAATATCGACAACTTTGGCCTTAAGGTCTGCAATCTCGCGATCGCGGGCTTCGTCACGTTGGATATCTTCGACGGTCTTCCTGAAGGGGAACGTAGCATAGAAAACAAAAAATTTCCTACGCGAGAGATACCCGAAAGGCCAAGATCTAATCTAGGAGACGAAGTGCAACGGGCAACAAGAGGGTTAAGGAGAACACATACCCTCGAAGACTCAAAGTGGTACGAGATCAAATCTCGTTGTTGGCGTAGTCCTACTCACACCGATCCCGATAGCGAGAAGATGGCACCGCAATCCGGCGGTGCATCCGTGATCGGTCACACGTACGGTTGATGACGACCTCCGTTCCCTCGTTCCAGCGGGGCGCGGAAGTAGAGGATCCCTCGGAACTCCAGCAGCACGACGGCGTGGTGTGGTGGAGAAAAACATTGCTCAGGGCTTCGCCAAGCGCACGAACAAGTGGTGGAGCAGCGGCAGGAGGGAGGAAGAGATGACACAAGTGTGTGTAGGGGGAGAGGGAGCTCTCACCCCTCCTTTTATAGGAGGGGATGGCAGCCACGAATTTTTGGCTGCCTCCACCTCTCCCTCATCATGTGAGTGGAGTCTCCACTCAACCCACTCATTCTTCCATGAATTCCCACTCAAAATCCCAAGGGTTTTCTTTAATAAATAAATAAAACAATTTTATTTCTTTATTTTAATATTTGTTAATTCCATTAACAAACATTAACATATAACCCCTTGAGTTAGTTGTTAAATCTATTAACAACCATTTGATAAGAATCCCCTTGAACTATTTCAAAATTACTCGAAACAATTTCGGTGACTATTTCAATATTCCCCGAAACAATTTCGGTGCTGTCCAAACTTTTCTCCGATATTCCGTATCCTCTCAAATGCGTCATCGAACCTTAAGTGTGTCACCCTACGGTTCGCGAATAAGATAGACATGATCGAGACTCCTCTCCGATCAATAATCAACAGCGGGATCTGGAGATCCGTGATGGCTCCTATATATTCAACGATGACTCTCGTGATCGTGTGAACCAACAACGCCGTGAACTATTCCCTTTGTCTCGCGATATTTTACTTGTCCGAGATTCGATCATTGGTATCAACCATACCTTGTTCAATCTCGTTACCGACAAGTACTCTTTTCTCGTTCCCGTGATATAACATCCTTTGTGATCATATCACGTGCTTGCAAGCGGTTTCGATGTGATATCACCGAGAGGGCCCAGAGTATATCTCTCCGTCATTTGGATGGACAAATCCCACTCTTGATCCATGATCCTCAACTAATACTTTCCGAATACTTAACGACACCTTTATAGTCACCCTGTTACGGTGTGACGTTTGATGCCATCAAAGCACTCTTCCGGTATCAGTGATTGACATGATCTCATGGTCTAAGGAATAAGTTACTTCGTATGTTTGATATAACAATGTAAACTAAATGACTTGATCGCATTGCTATATTATCTTTGGGTATATGTTCATCACATCATTCTTCTAATGACATGACCCCGTTATTAATAACATCCAATGTTCATGATCAGGAAACCTTGATCATCTATTAATCAACGAGCTAGTTAAAAGAGAGGATTTACTAGGAACCATTGTTTGTTTATTAAGCACACATGTATCAACGTTTCCGATTAATACAATTATAGCATGAGAAATAAACATTCATCATAAACAAGGAATAAGATAATAACCATTTTATTATTGCCTCTCGGGCATATTCCCTTCAGTCTCCCACTTGCACTAGAGTCAATAATCTAGTCTGTAAGCACTTTAACACATATGGCGTACCAGTGTTATTACCATGCTTCGCATGCGGTAAACATCATCAAAAAGATCTGAACTGTTCAGGTCCTATTGTATTTGCATGTTCTTTGCGTCTACACGCATCACTCATTCTCTAATGAGATGGCTTTGTATATATATAGTCAATTCGTGAAAACTTAATTCCTCAGCTTAAACTGATGTCACTAACATTGTGAAAATGTAGCTTCATAGTGTTAGCATTCTTGGAAACTCACCAAGTTCCGGTGATACCTTAATTCCTCAGCTTAAACTGATGTTACTAACATTGTGAAAATGTAGCTTCATAGTTTCAGCATTCTTGGAAATTCACCAAGTTCAATAAAGAACTCCTTGACACAAAATACGCTTATAATTAGTTGTCAACACAACGATATACTTTAGCCTTTGTTGTAGTATCTGTCACAATATTTTAATTTTGAAACTCTTTCAAATCCAGCATGGAACTTTCTTCCATCCTATTGTGCTACCCTTCATCACATATTTTAATTGAGATAAAATTACTTGAATAAATGACAAGACTATTAGTGTAACATATTACAACTATTATTTTGTCATTACTATATAGGAAAACATATCCCTAGCATTTCTAAAATGACACAAGGATCTCTCCCACTGTTGTCTAATCATCATATGAATTATCCTACTATAACATTTTATAGCATAGGACTCATCTGGTTGTGTACATAGCATGGAAACATGACTTAGAAATCTCAATTTCAATGATGCTCATCATGTGTCAAAACACATGAATCTTGCTCAATTATTTTCCATGTGACAAGAACTCCTTCTTATCAATTTTATATTGACTTACTTCAATATTTCATCTATGTAATTTGGCTTCAATCATATCAGGCGCTTCAATCCATCTTTTATAGATATCGATGCCCAATATCTTCTAAGCCTTTCATCAATATGAAATCTTAACCGTGTTAATTTAAAATACATATTTTCCAATCAACCATATGTCATCTACATAAAGTATTGGAAATATGTCATAACGCTCCCACTTAATTTCTTGTAACTCTACAAGCATCTTTATCATTCATGATGGAATCAAACTCTTTTGATAACTTCATTAAGGTAAAGATTTCAACTTCGTTATGCTCACTTCAACCATTGAAGTGCGCATGCCTTTCTAGCAACCTTTTGAATTTTACAAAACTCTCAGACTGTGTCAAGTACACATCCTTGAATAAACTTCCTCGAGAGGAGAATTGGTTTTGTTATTCAACATCCATATCATAATATGTAACTTTGCTAGAACTATCTGCAAAGACTAAGCATCACTACGGAAGATCAAAATCTTGTAGTAGTGAACTCTTTGAACTTCGTCGAAAACAACTTTTCGATAAGTATCCATGTCTTTGTCGCTATATAGACCCTTTTGCTATCGTTAGGCATCATGCCTATTGAAAGGACTACCAAGTCACATACTTGATATTCATACAAGGATACTATGGCGGATATAATGACTCATAGTCAATTTTACGAAGTCAGTGCCCATCATTTGCTTCCTTTATAAGGTCTAGGTCCTTTGTTGTCAAAACAACACTTTATACTTAAACCACAAGTTGTTTAAAGTACAAAGTTTTTGGACTTTTCTGGTACAGTTCGCAAACTCATTTGAAGTATCTACAACATTTGTAGTGTCTTCTACTTAGTCAAAATAGTAAACCCCGGACCAACTTCCAGTGCTGCGCTACTCTTGACATGATAACGGAGATTCTGTAATCTTGTTGAGTTTGTACCGTGCTCCCACTCACTTGTTTCGCAAGAACTACTTTCTCGAGAAATCAACCCTTTCTGACAAACAACATTTGTCTTTTGGTTCGGTGATAGGATAAATACCCAATGTTTTATTTGGGATAACCTTATAAACATATATTTATCCTATTTTGGTTGTAAACATTTTACACATGCTATGCATACCAAAACTTAAGAAAAATGACAATTCAGGTCATTACCCAAACCATATCTTATATGTTGTCAATTTCAACGGATCATGATGGTGCTCTTTTCAGTGTAAAAGCGGTTGTCCTTAATGTATAAACTACAAAAATATAATGGCAATTTTATTAATCTTACCATGTCAAACAGGGTTTGATTTTGTCTTTTGAATACTCCAATCTAATGTGGGGTATTCGAGAAGTATAAGTTGTAGAACAATTTTGCAACTTCTCAGATGTTTTGCTAAACTTGTAACTCAAACTTTATCCTTTATGATCCAATCATAAATACTTGATTATCTTGTTACATTGATTTTAACTTCATATTAACAACCTTTTGAACCAATTCAAAATGTCAAACTCTGTTCCCTTTAAATAGATATACTCACATATCTACTTAAATCATCGACAGAATTTTATGAAGGAAAAATTAATCCACCATACATGACTACACATAATGGACTATATACATCAATATGTATAATCTCCACTAAATTAGTCGTCCATTCTACTTTGGCCTAAGAACGGAATTCTAGTCATCTTTTGGAAGAGGTCTCACAAGCGTCAATAAAATGATTCCGGAAGTCCATCAATATGGAGTTCCTTCATGTTTTCCTTTCCGATATGAACTAAAATGGTGGTGTCACAATTTAAGTGAAACTCTTAAACGTCTTGCAACGTTTAGCATTTAGTCTTATAGATGTTTACTTTACCAACATGATTTATATTAACATATCCATCAATTATGGAATATGATCATAGTTTGAACAATCTCATTTGTTCTCACAAAAGACTAGAACAAAATAACAAATTATTAAGTTCTTCAAATAAATCTCGACTGGTTGGTTCGATACGACAATGAACACAATAACACTTTATTTATGTTCTTGTCATAATCGATTCCACATCTATTACTAGTTCCTTGTAGGCCCTTGTATTTCTTTCATTGTGTTGCTTTGTATGACAACTCATACCAACCAATGTGGTATCAAAATACCAAAAATACTTTGTTAACTAGTAATACATCTATATCTTGTATATCAAGTATATACTCCTGAGCTGGACTTTTCCAGTTATCTTCTTTTCTGCCATATATCTATTTGTAATTCTATTTTCAATATTCCCTTTCCTTTATAGAAGAATCATTCAACATCAAACAATGCTAGTCTTACTAGCTCATTTTCTTTGGCGTGTTAGTCATATACTATCACCCATTGAGTCATACTTTGAGTTTCATTGTTCTACTAATATCACCATATTAATAGCATTCTTCTAGATTCCACTCTTAGCAATTTCCAAGTAAGGTAAACTACTTTACCCATACTTCTAATCCATCCCATCATAACAATTTTATGATTAAGCTACTATAGCTCGAAGGAAGGAATTTAGAGGATAATTTTAGCATCCAATTTCTTGGAATATTCAAACGCCTAGTGTCTTCAATCATTGCATATATTCAGATAATATAAGCAAACATTGTCACGCTAAATTATACTCAGTCATGTTGCCACAAATAAGTTTCTAGATATCAATATATCTTTCACTTGATTGTTTCTGAAAACAACTCTTTTCAGTCCCTAAATCACCTTGATCAACAAAACATTCTTTTGAAGATAAAGTAATACGGAAGCAACCATGACTCTGGATTCTAAGTAGGAATTATTTGCTCTCTAGATTAATCAATCATTAACCACATGGAGCTAGGTAGGAAATACCAAAAATCTACAATAGGACTCAATTTTAAATTTCACTAATACGGTACCAATCTTAAATGGTATTTACCAGATCATAACAGTTTTATCTCAATTAACAATCTAAGTGTAAGGTAGTTATGAGGATGCCAATGACTACTACAAGTTGTGCAAATTCACTTTGATTTGTTGTTCATGATAAATAAGTTCAAGTTAATTCAAATTAAGCCATGAACTCCCACTCAAAAACAACATCCCTCTTAGTCGTCTTTAGTGATTACACGAACCAAATTCACTACAACAAAACCGATCATCACGTGAGATGATGTAGCTTCAAAGGCGAACATCGACATGTTCATCATATCATCCATATGACTCATGCTTTACCTTTCGGTTACGTGTTCCGAGGCCATGTCTGTACATGCTAGGATCGCCAAGTAGAACCATAGTATTGCGTGTGTTTCAAGGCCATGTCTGTACATGCTAGGCTTGAAAACACCCGTTGTATGCGAACGTTGAGTCTATCACACCCGATCATCACGTGGTGTCTCGAAACGACGAACTTTCTTAACGGTGCATACTTAAGGAAGAACACATTATTATCTTGATATTAAGTGAGAGGGATCATCTTATAATGCTACCAACGTTATCTAAGCAAAACAAGATGCATAAAAAGGATCAACATCACAGACATCACATGAAAGGATAACGTGATATGATATGGTCCTTCTTGCACTTGATCTCCATCATGTGCATTATGGTATGATCTCAATCATTCCACCGGCGTGGTACCAAGTACCACGGTACCCCAAACTTGTTTGTCCATCAATAAGAAGACAACCATATGGATACCTTACGGTATATCAATAATTTACAAAATAAATCATCTCATAATCAAATTTGTAATATTGACCATATCACATCACATGCCCAGCAAAAACTAGTTAGACGCTTCTAATTTATTTTTGCATATTTTACGTGGCTTAGGGCTTTCGAGGATAGAACCGTTCATACCTACGAACATCAACCACAACGTTGATAAACACATTTTTAACAACCCTTCATAGATTAGATCTTAACTATAGTAGGAGAAACAGACACCCGCAAGCCACTTATGCAATACAAGTTGCATGTCAGTTGTGGAACAAGTCTCATGTACGTGGACATGTAAGGTTAGTCCGGGCCGCTTCATCCCACTATGCCACTAAGATCATAAAATAATCAAGGAGGTAATAACATGATCATCAACGCCCACATACACCTATGTGTTCTACCCGTACAAAACATCTACGCATAGATCCGGCTCTGATACCACTGAAGGGGAACGTAGCATAGAAAACAAAAAATTTCCTACGCGAGAGATACCCGAAAGGCCAAGATCTAATCTAGGAGACGAAGTGCAACGGGAAACAAGAGGGTTAAGGAGAACACATACCCTCGAAGACTCAAAGTGGTACGAGATCAAATCTCGTTGTTGGCGTAGTCGTACTCACACCGATCCCGATAGCGAGAAGATGGCACCGCAATCTGGCGGTGCATCCGTGATCGGTCACACGTACGGTTGATGACGACCTCCGTTCCCTCGTTCCAGCGGGGCGCGGAAGTAGAGGATCCCTCGGAACTCCAGCAGCACGACGGCGTGGTGTGGTGGAGAAAAACATTGCTCAGGGCTTCGCCAAGCGCACGAACAAGTGGTGGAGCAGCGGCAGGAGGGAGGAAGAGATGACACAAGTGTGTGTAGGGGGACAGGGAGCTCTCACCCCTCCTTTTATAGGAGGGGATGGCAGCCACGAATTTTTGGCTGCCTCCACCTCTCCCTCATCATGTGAGTGGAGTCTCCACTCAACCCACTCATTCTTCCATGAATTCCCACTCAAAATCCCAAGGGTTTTCTTTAATAAATAAATAAAACAATTTTATTTCTTTATTTTAATATTTGTTAATTCCATTAACAAACATTAACATATAACCCC
This sequence comes from Alopecurus myosuroides, assembly GCA_028641055.1. Lineage (NCBI taxonomy): Eukaryota > Viridiplantae > Streptophyta > Magnoliopsida > Poales > Poaceae > Alopecurus > Alopecurus myosuroides. Next base: position 4,655,680 of record CM054057.1, read on the forward strand.
TTGAGTTAGTTGTTAAATCTATTAACAACCATTTGATAAGAATCCCCTTGAACTATTTCAAAATTACTCGAAACAATTTCGGTGACTATTTCAATATTCCCCGAAACAATTTCGGTGCTGTCCAAACTTTTCTCCGATATTCCGTATCCTCTCAAATGCGTCATCGAACCTTAAGTGTGTCACCCTATGGTTCGCGAATAAGATAGACATGATCGAGACTCCTCTCCGATCAATAATCAACAGCGGGATCTGGAGATCCGTGATGACTCCTATATATTCAACGATGACTCTCGTGATCGTGTGAACCAACAACGCCGTGAACTATTCCCTTTGTCTCGCGATATTTTACTTGTCCGAGATTCGATCATTGGTATCAACCATACCTTGTTCAATCTCGTTACCGACAAGTACTCTTTTCTCGTTCCCGTGATATAACATCCTTTGTGATCATATCACGTGCTTGCAAGCGGTTTCGATGTGATATCACCGAGAGGGCCCAGAGTATATCTCTCCGTCATTTGGATGGACAAATCCCACTCTTGATCCATGATCCTCAACTAATACTTTCCGAATACTTAACGACACCTTTATAGTCATCCTGTTACGGTGTGACGTTTGATGCCATCAAAGCACTCTTCCGGTATCAGTGATTGACATGATCTCATGGTCTAAGGAATAAGTTACTTCGTATGTTTGATATAACAATGTAAACTAAATGACTTGATCGCATTGCTATATTATCTTTGGGTATATGTTCATCACATCATTCTTCTAATGACATGACCCCGTTATTAATAACATCCAATGTTCATGATCAGGAAACCTTGATCATCTATTAATCAATGAGCTAGTTAAAAGAGAGGCTTTACTAGGAACCATTGTTTGTTTATTAAGCACACATGTATCAACGTTTCCGGTTAATACAATTCTAGCATGAGAAATAAACATTCATCATAAACAAGGAATAAGATAATAACCATTTTATTATTGCCTCTCGGGCATATTCCCTTCACTTCCTTCTATTCCTTCTCGCCTCCTTGGGCTCCTTGTAGTACTCTCTAAGCTTCGTCGTCGTGCCCAGGCCACAAACTCGGCCACCTGATGGCCTTTTGTGCTTATCCTTCCCCTGCGTCACGTTCACCGCCCTGTTGAAATGGTCGTCCCACGGGCCGTGCAGCCCCGGCATGGATACCGAGGTTCCGCCACTTTCGATTTCTATGTTCTGCACAATTAGCGTGAACCGTTTAGAATTCCGCCAGTACACTATGATGCAATTGACTTGATCGTCGAGAGCAAACTAATTAGGGTGGTGTATTTACTTACCAAGTTTTTATATAACTCCTTCACCTTCTTATCATCGGTAGTATACTCATTAGCTACCGGGTCATATTTAAACCGAGCCTTGATGATGTTTTTTGTCCGCGGCGAGTACCTTGCGAGGGGGTCAGGGATGCCCTCTGCTGCACGTTTGGCGTCCTCCTTCTCCCAATTGGGAATCGCCGCTCTGTAACCGCCGCATCCCAGTTTGTGGGAACCTATGTTCAACTGCCGCATCTTCTGCCCCCAATCACTATTAGCCTTGGCAACTTCGCTCTCGCAAAGTAGCTTGAAGTCCCGGAGTTCAGCTTCGGTGATGTTCGGCTCACTCGCTAAAACCTCCTCCAAGCTTTTTTTTGGGTTCAAGACCGCAACCTTCACCCGGTGTTTCCAGTTGGACAAGGAGGTGTTCATCTTACCAATGGCGGCATTGTTGACCTTATTCCCCTCCAGATTGTCGTTATTGTACTTAAACGGCTCTTCTGGTGGATGCGGGTACAAGTATCGCCCGTGCAGCTTTCTAAAGAGAACAACCCGATAATGGGTATTCTCTTTTCTCCTTAGATCGTCGGTGGTGATCCTGACAGTGTCCCGGACCATGCAACCGATTTGGTTTCTGAATCCTTTGACCACCCGCTCGGGCGCGATAGGATACCCACTTCTATAAATTTCCGTGATCTCTTCACGGTAGGTGCGGAGACTTTCCTTTTCCGTTTTCTCGTTGCCGTCTTCTTCTTGGCTTGGTTACCACCATCTGTCTGACCGCCGGCATCAGTGGTGTCATTTCCGCCGGCGGCGCCACTAGTGGTATCACCGGCGCCACTAGTCGTGGCGTCATCCTCCTCGCCACCGCTAGTGTCCGCGTCAGCCCCGGCATCCGCCGTCGGGTCGTATTGCTCATCTTCTTCCTCGGAGATTTCCCAAAACCGCTTAGAACCGCCAGCCTCGTCGTTGTGTGCCATGTTCTGAAGGGGAAATTATTGGTTAATCTAAAGGCAACGAAAAATCGACATACTACTCGATCACGGGAAAACGGCTAAGTCCTAAATTCACCGAAAAATCCGGCATGACCTTTGCTAATTTTCTAACACTAGAGTGCCCGATTCTCGCCGAAACGGAAATTAATCAACATTTCGGCGAAAATGGGCAACTCATTTGAATTCCCTGCAAAGTTTTAAACGGCTCGATGGCCGGAGAGATATCCAAATTTGTTCAAGTACCAAACTAGCAATTTGGTACTTAGCCGAGGTGTACTGCCCTGCAATTTGTTCCGGAAAATGGGCAACCATCCTAGCAATAGACAAGTACCATCCATAACATCAAACAGCAGCAGCATCTATTTCATACTAGCAGCAGCAACAGTTATCCTAACAGCAGCAACAGCACTAGCCTGTCTTGCTGCCACATACTAGCAATTTTTTTAACTTCTATACTCCTTTCCTGGAATATTTTCCCTACATCAAAAAGTCAGTACTCCATTGTATTGCATATTCTTTTAATATGCAATCAAAGGATAAAGAAAATAAAACAAATGGACCATCCATCTCCAGGACAGTACTTACTGCAGTCTTGAAAAAGCGTATTCTTTTAAGCTTGCAAAAGCATGTAAAAAACACCAGCAACAATGGAGCAACAACACCAGCAGCTCTACCCAAACAATGGAGGAACAACTCAAAACAACTAAAAAAAAGCATATTCTTTTAACTTCTATACTCCTTTTATTCTTTTAAGCTTGCAGTTCTCTGTAACTCCAAACAATGGAGCAACAACACCAGCAGCTAGCTGCTATCCTACAGAGCGAGCTAATGGTTAATCCGGACGCAAAAACTCAAAAAAAATCCTTCTAACACTTGCGGTTTCTGCAACATATGATTTGTTTCCTTCTAAAGAACATCACAAAACAATTCTGAACTACATAAGACCCTGCAAGATTTGTTGCCTGTGATGCCTGTGATGGATGTGTTAGCTCTGTGTGTGGTTGCTGTGATCGAGAGAGAGAGGTGTGAGATGGCTGGCATGGTTGGCAGTGTATGTATAGGTGTTGCCGTGCCATTGTGGTTGATTCGAAACTTGTCTGAAAAATGTTTTGGGCGAGAGGGTAAGTTGTTGTTGGTATGGAGGTGAAGAAACAGAGAATGCCTGGTGGCCAAGCCACCATCGCAGCCAAGCCACCTCCTCTCTGCTGGCTAGCCCTTCACACAGAGAAGAAGTGGTTTTCAAGTCCACCCAAACGATGGATGGTAAAATGATGGAACGTGCACTGGTTTATTTACCTCTTTGAGCTCTCTTTTAAACTTGTTTCGTTTTCAGGGTTTACTAGAGTTGATGGATATCCTTTTGAACATTGTCCGGATGTGCGTCCTAAATTGATTTTAATTTTTTTTCCTAATTAAGACGAGTTTGACAATAATCATGAAACTAGCTACACTGATACGGAGATTCCGATTTTTGGCCCTGTTTACAAGGTAAATGTATTGTCTTGAAAAAATTCAATCATATGTTCATTTTAATAAAATATACATCAAATCACTATTTCCTAAAAAACATCCTTATATATTTACGGTTGCCCCACATTCTTGGCTCTAATTCATAGAGGCTCACAACTGACCACCCCAAATTTGTTGCTGCACTTGTATGGGAACAATATTGTTATATCTTTGGAATTAGTCAGTAGGTGTGGACCATTTGCTTCAAGATATCAATCTTGTTTACTTGTTGAATAATGAATAGGAATGGCAAAATGACCTTTTGTTGTTAGATAGACAGTTGTGCATGATCCCTGAACTCTACCTTTACAAATAGTAAAATTACTTTTAAGAGGTTGACAGTGGACTGACCCTGCAACCTTCTGATTTCATTTCAGACTTAGTTCATGCTGTAAGTATTAGCCAACTAATGTAAATTTCTGTGGCAATTGGAAGCGTGTATCTCCTTTGGATCTGATCATACATTGGAATAGTTAGAGGTGCTTAAATTTAATAATAATGCTATGTTTACGGATGATTTGTTCGAAAACATTGGCTTATGGATGGACGTGGCGTCCCAGTCGAGTTATGCCACAACCGCGCCTATAAGCTTATCCCGTAGACTGCCTCCGTAAGTGTAGAATGCTAGAGGCAGGATCAAGGAGAAGGGCAGGGAGAGAACTAGGGGCGGCGCACCTTTGTTCGTCGGGCTTCGAGGTCGATGGAGACGGGACGACTACACAGTCGATGGAGACTAACAGGGACGGCGCCAAGCTCCTAGTTGATGGAGACAGGGACGGCCCCAAGCTCCTCTTTCTCCTGGTTGTTCTCCTGGACCTGATCCTGCGCCTGCTCCTCCTCTTCCTAGGTCACAAAGCGGTGATGGTGACGGAGCGCCTCCTCCTCCTCCTCCTAGGTCACGGCGCGGTGGTAGCGGTTGGTGGCTAGAGGGATTGGGCCGGGCGCGCCGATGGGGACGATGGTGGCGTGTGCTGTGGGCTAGGGCTCTCGGTCTACGGTGGCTAGGGCTCCTCGGTCTACGGTGGAGAGATGGGTGACGGCGAATGGGGAGAAGAAGAAAGGGGAACGGGGAGAAGAAGAAAAGGGGAACGGCGCCCCTCGATCTACCTCTATGTCCGCTAATAGCCGTGGCGCACCTTTGCTTTGTGCGCCGCGCATTAGATAGCCGTGACGCACCTAAGAGCCGTGCGCCAGGCATAGCTTAGCCGTGACGCACCGCAGGGATGTGCGCCACGCATAGCTTATCCGTGACGCACCGTAGAGAGGTGCGCCGCGCCTATTCGCAGAGTATGTTCAAAACGAAACATTGCCTCTCTGTATCACAAATACTTACTTAGCCCAATGGTTGGACTGTGCTAATCCCAAACACCTGAGTTCGAATCCCCCCACACCCATTTTTTTGACTAATTTTAGAAAACAACATAAATTTATATAAATCAATATAAATTTCAAAATAAAATCTTAAATCATGTGTTGATTAATTTAAACATCATTAAATAATTTCAAATAACACAATATAAACTTCAAAACAAAAAATTAAATAATGTGTTGACTAATTTAAACAGCACATCTTAGTGCATACATATAAAATACATCATCATACATTGCCATCACTTCCTCGAATGCATGCAAACACACGACACATATATCGTTGTTCTTAGAGCTAGTGTTTTACAATTTTCTTTATCTTCTTTGTCGCGATTGAGTAATTCAGTCCCGGAACACCGTGACTTCTTCGGTGGAATGGGCGACCTGTAGATAGCGGTGTCCTGCTTCTTCTTGTTGTGTATTTCATTCCGTCGTCGTTGTCATCTTCCATTTTCGGGTCGCTGTACTGGTCAAAGTCTTGCTAGGCGCCTACTCCATCCATTCCGGTGATGCTTCTTTTGCCTCTACGCACGACAACACGGCTAGGCCTTGTCAGGTCAGTAATGAAGAATCATTGGTCCACCATATTAGCCAAGACCCATGGCTCATTTTTTGCGGTGACATTCGTGCCGGATTTGGCTTCAGGTATAACCATGGTGGTGAAATATTGTCCTTCTTTCCTGACGCTCTTTTCCCATGTGACACGGAACATTGGCACCTTCTCTCCGCAGTAGTCGAGTTCCCATATCTCGTCGATCGTACCATAGTATCTTTCCTTGACGTCACCTGTTAATGATTCCATCGTTACCCCTGAGTTCTGGTATTCGCAATTGCGGTCCTTATTTGCCGTGTAGAATGTGTAACCATTGATACCGTATGCCTGATATGTCATGAGGTTATGTGCGGGGCCTTGTGACAATGTGAGTATGAGTTTTTCTTCTTAAGAATAAGGCGTCTCCGGGGGATCGGTCATAATATTCTCCCTGAACCACTGTGTGAAATGGATGTTGTGCTCTCTGATTATTTCTGCTTCGGTCCTATGTTGGCCCCGGTCGCTGTAATACTTCGCGATTAACATTTTGTGCACTTCCAACCAAGGATCGACCACTGTTAGATGTTGTAGCGCAACTAGGTTTGCTCTGTCAAAGTCGTTGCGTCGGCCCTGAAAGTCGACATTCATTTCGCGCTGGCCCTCGCGGTGTCCCCATCCAGCGAGCCTGCCAAAGTGCATGTTTACGGGCAGACCAGGGTTCTCATCTTTGTCTAGAAAATTCGTGCAGAAAGAGATGCACTCTTCTGTTAGAAAGCCCTTGGCAATGCTTGCGTCTGGACGGGCCCTGTTGCGGACGAATCCTTTGATGGAACCATTCATCCTTTCGAACGCCATCATGGAGTGTAAAAACGGCGGCCCGAGCTGGATGATATCATCCACGACATGGACAAGGAGATGCACCATAATGTCGAAGAATGCAGGCGGGAAGTATATCTTAAGCTCCCATAGTAGCACCACGATCTCTTCCTGTAGCCTTGCGAGATGCTTCATGCCAATCGACTTTCGAGAGATGACGTTGAAAAAGTTGCAGAGTCCAAACAGCATTTCGCGGACGTGCTCGTCCATTATCCCTCGAATTGCAACTGGAAGTATCTGCGTCATCATCACGTGATAGTCGTGAGACTTCATCCCGCTGAACTTATGCTTTGGTACGTCTAGGTATGTGCTTATCTTCCCAGCATAACCGTAAGGAAATTTGACTCCAAGGAGGCACTTGAAGAATTGGTCGATCTCCTTCTCGCTTAGCGTGAAGCACGAAGGGGGACAGTAATATTCCGTCTTCTTGGCCTTTTTTCCCTTGCGGCGAACTTCCGTCCCATCTAACACATCATCATCATCATCGTCATCATCATCCGGTTTTCCTCCGTGGAGCTCTCCCCTGATATTCAAAAATCTCAAGTCCTTCCTTGCTTTCGGCCCATCTTTGGTCCTCTCCGGCATGTTGAGCAGGGTGCCAAGCAGACTCTCACACACGTTTTTCGTGATATGCATGAGGTCAAGGCAGTGAGGCATGCGGAGAATCTTCCAGTACCTCAGGCCCCAGAGAACAGACCTTGTTTTCTATACACTATCTAACGGTGTCGGCGCCTTTCGCTTCTTTCCCGGCGCAGGGCACTCTTTCCAGTTCTTCAACAGCTCGTCGGTTTCCTCCCCGCTCCTTTGACGTGGGGCTCTTCGCATCTCAACTTCATTGTTGAACAAATCTTTGTGTTTTCTCCACGGGTCATCCTTGCGAAGACACCTTCTATGCCCCAAGAACACGGTTTTCGAAGACCCGGGGTTTCTCTCTAGCTGGAGATACGTAGTGTCATCCATGACCCTAACACATGCACAGAATCCGTGCGTCACCTGCCCCGCGACATATCCATAACCGAGGTAGTCATGCACCGTCGTGATGAGCGCGGCTCTCATTGGGAAAAACGTTTCTCCATAGTCGTCCCACGTATTGGCTGGCTTGTCCCACAACGTGGCTAGCTCCTCTTTTAACAACTGGACATACAGATTGATGTCGTTACCTGGTTGTTTCGGCCATTGAATAAGCATACTCATCTGTATGTACTTCCTCTTCAAGCACAACCAGATGGGTAGGTTGTATATACATACAAACACGGGCCATGTGCTATGGGTGCTGCTCTGGTTGCCAAAAGGATTTAATCCATCCGTACTCATGCACAACCTGATGTTCCTTGGATCGTCCCCGAATTCGGGGTATTCGATGTCTAGTGCCTTCCACTGGCTAGCATCTGAGGGGTGTGTCAGCATCGTGTCATCCTTCTCTGGATCAATTCCATCATCCTCTTCTGGCTTCTTCCTTTCTGCGTGCCATCGCATGAGCTTCGCCTGTGTGGGGTTTGCGAAATACCGCTGCAGACGGGAAGTTATCGGAAAGTACCACACCACTTTTCGAGGAGATGCCTTATTCCCTGGCTTGTATCGAGTTGCGTCGCAGACCGGGCATATGGTTCTCTCCGCGTCCGCGCCCCGATAGATGATGCAGTCATTAATGCAAGCATGGTATTTCACGTGAGGTAAATCTAGAGGGCACACGACCTTCTTGGCCTCCTCGATGCTCGTTGGACACTTGTTCCCCGTGGGAAGACGGCCGTGCCAGAATGCCATGTTCTCATCGTAGCTCGCATCAGTCCATCGGTGTTTTGTCTTCATCTCGAGGGTCCTTAACGTTACATTCAGACGGGTATCCTCGCTCGCGCATCCTTCATACAATGGAGTAACCGCGTCTATCTCGAGTTGCGACAGCTTCGATTTCTCTCTAGCAGCATCTCTGGTGTTGCTAGTCTCCTTGAGAAGCAGAGCTTGAACATGAGGGTCCCGCACCTAGTCCGACGACGATGTCCCGACATCTTCATCATGATGTCCTTCGTCTTGATTATGATCATCTCCGACATCTTCATCATGATGTCCTTCGTCTTGATTATGATCATGTCCTTCATCTTGATCATGATGTCCTTCATCATGTCCGGGAGACTCTTCATCTTCATCACTTGTCGGGTAAAGAGTGTAGCCATGCATGAAACCACGACGGATAAGGTGCAACTCCAAGTCACCACAATCATATCTGATCAAGTGTTGCAGTTTGCATCTTCGACAAGGACATCTTATCTCCGTCATGTTATTTCGAAACATTTCGGCCGTCGCATGTTTCATAAATCTAGCCACGGTGCATGTGCTTATATGCATGATTGCCTGCATAGTAAAAACAGATCAAAGGACAAATTAATTAGAATCAAATTACGTAATATATGGATAATGCATGCATGGTCGTCGACGGAAAAATTCGGCATGACCTATGCTAAAAATAGGACATTCTCGGAGTGCGTGGTCGCCGAAATGGAAATGAATCAACATTTTGGCAACACATGACAACTCATTTTTAAGACATCCATAACTTTCATCAAAAATACGCAACACAATTTCGCATATGTATATATGCAACCATATGAATCTTTTGTGACGACGCGCAGGCCGATACCGAGCGAGATCTATGAGAGAGCAAGATCAAGACACACACATATACATACAACACATATACATATCCCTCCAACAACTTACCAACTATAGATCTTGACGACTCGAGACCGAGAGAGTGTGTATGTGGCTATAGGGAGTGAAAAAGATGGAAGAGAAAGTGGTAAAGTAAGATGGGGGTGGAGAGGAGTGTTTACTAGACTCCCCTCACATATATATATCAAATAAAATAGGTTAAATAAATTTTAAATGGTGGGAAAATGGGGAAATAGGGTGGTGAGGAGGTGGGGGGCGACCAGATCTAAAATGGGGTGGAGATGTGGGGGGATGGGAGGTGGGAGGTGGTCCCAACCACTGAAATTGCTCCCAGGTATACCCGTGACGCACCGTGCCGTTGGTGCGTCACGGCTATGTGGGATAGACGCGGCGCACGGGACCGTGGTGCGTCACGGCTATGGTTGCTATACGTGGAACACGTAGCCGTGACGCACCGCGGTCCCGTGCGCCGCGCCTATCTCACATAGCCGTGACGCACCAGCGCCACGGTGCGTCACGGGTATACCTGGGAGGCTCGCCACCCCGGCCCCACACGTAGGCGTGACGCGCCGTCTGTTTGGTGCGCCGCGGGTAAGGCGGTAGGCGCGACGCACCTTGGCGTGGTGCGCCACGGCTATTAGGCGTGACGCGCCGAAATGCAGGTGCGTCACGGGTATGGTCACTCCTATAGCTGTTTTCCTAGTAGTGCCTGCATAAGCAAGAACTCAACCAAGATCATCATCGGGCTAATCTGATGCCCGTTCTTGACCACCTCCTTCGTCTGCATGGTATTCCATTGCACTGTATTCAGGAAACATAGGATCCTCTTCTTCTTCATTTTCTTCCATCACAATACCTCTTTCTCCATGCTTGGTCCAACAATTATAGCTGGGCATGAAACCACTCCAAAGCAGGTGGCTGTGAAGGACTCTCAAGGAAGAGTGCTCCCTGACGGTCTGACAATCAACACATGGGCAACACATAAAGCCATTCTCTTTGTGAACCTGAGCTACACCGAGAAATTCATCCAGGTCTGCCCTATACTCGGAAGTACGTCGGTCACCGTACATCCATCGTTGTCGTGCATCCATCTGCATCGTATAATTAAGTATCACATTAAGATGAAAAGGACATGTTTGCTAACCTCGATCGAAGATACCATTATATGTGAACTTAAGTGTGGCTCGGGTATTTCGTCGAACACCTCGAGTGCATAGTAAGAGAGCACACACTAGCACCCACCTCTCTCACTCCTCCAAGCAAAAAAAACAGAGGGAAGGGGGGCTGGGAGGCAGTATATGTAGGCAAGGGGGGCCCTTGGCCAAGTGTCGCCAAGGCAGGTCTGGCTGGCTTCTCTCCCTCCGGCTCCAGACGGGGAAAGGCAAGATTCGCCAAGCTGAAATCGGACACCTCTCTATTCTTTGCGCTCTATGTGAGCCCATGGCGTATTTTTGTGGTTCTGCTCTTTCTGAACCTATTGTGTAGAGAGAATAATGTAGAGGCTAGACAAAAATCAGAACTGGTTTGGGACAAAGTGAATGTGGATGCAGTTGCACACAAGTTTTGGGCATCACACTCGCTTCTAGAAACAATCTAGGCGAGCCCATTGTATCTGCCATGTGCACAATTAGGAGAAGTGTTGCACTTCTGGAGTGTTTTAGACTAGGCTTGATGTTCTCACGTCACCATTTGATTGTTCCACATGGTTTCACGTGATTGGTCGAAACTCGTGACGGAAAAAAACGTCGTTGGGTAGCAATCGACGAACAGATTTCGTCCGAGAAGAAGGCAACGTGGCACCATTTTGTTTCCATGTGGCGTATTTCGATTGGTCCGCATGGTTTCGCCTCATTGGTCGAGACTCGTGACGTAAAAAAAGTTCCCACGTTTGCCACATCAGCTGATTACGATAACGGCCGTTAGAACCTTGTTTGTCACGTGTCGCCTCATAGCGAAGAAATAAAAACGCTTATTGGGCCTAGGCCGGACGGCCCGACTGGTGGCGACGATTTGCTAAACGTTGCGGATAGCCTTGACATTTTTAGTTTCATATAAACGCCGCAGACTCGTCCCAGACAGTCGATCTGATACGTTTTCATTCCGTCGCGCAAAACGTACCGGATTGCCCTTAGTGATGGTTTGGAGGTTATCCGCAATGTCCCAGACCGCGCAGAATTTGGTTGCGAGAAGACCAATACGTAGGTCGAGACCAAGTACACATTTATATTGAAGAACTCCATATGTTATACACGCTTGACGCTCTTGACTTGAGTCTCGTCAGTACCTATTGTCTGTAAGTAATTCAGTTCATTTATTTCTATAATACATTCTCTAGCTCAGCTCGTTCATTACGTGTAAATTATGCTGACTACGCTATTATACAGAATGAAGAGTCATGAACGTGACTGGAATGGAATCTTAGACATTGGTTTCGTTGACCCTATGGGAATTAATGAAAACTTGCTCCTGGACTTCACCAATGAAACGAAGGATAACTTGCTAAGGTTCATACAGAGACAACATTACAAAAAGAAGATAATGTTTTCTTACAACTCTATGTTAAGTGTAAGTAATGAGTTACAAACGTATATAAACATGCGAAAATTCCATTTCGATCTTCTAATCATTCAAGTTGACGACGAAAGAGTTGAAATCTATGACTCATTGGAAAACCCCAAAGAGAAGTACACAAACCTTGTAGATTCTCTTCAAGTATAATTTCAATCATTATCGCACTATATCGGTCTCTTTTATTCATTTTCTGAGATATCAAGTAACTAATAACTGATTAATCTATTCATTTTTTTCTGTGCAGGGTCTAGAAAAATTTCAAACAGAGCACACCTGGTGAATTAAAGTAGAAACCTAGTTTTTGTCGTATGAAGGTAAGCAATACGAGCTAGCTCCGTACATCTCTTTATTTATAATTTCAATACAATTATATCATACTTGATTATATTTTATTGAATTATATTCTCGTAAAGTACGAGAGGCACCCAATGGGGACCAATTTGTGTGGATACTTCGTTTGCGAGTGGATTCGCAAGGAGATCAGTGAGGGGAACCGAGCGACATTTTTAGAAGTACGTGATCAAATATATTCAGAATTTTATTTTATTAACATTAGTTGTGTTGAGTGTCATTTATAATTTTTCTTTTAATCATTTGATATTCATTTTGATCTCCTTCTTTTCTAGTTGGATGTCAAAGGCGATCAATTTAGCCACACGTGTGCGCTACATGAGAATTGCCAAGATGCCATCATGATGTTATGTGGCGGGTGCGTCTTTGGCCCTTTTGTTAATTGTTACCCAAGGCATGTGATGTAAGTTGAGCCGCATGACATCGTTTCATGAACATACATACGAATGTGCATCATGGTTAATTGTTATCCCTGCAATAAGAAAGATATGTCTAGCCAAGAAAAATCAATAAATAAGCAATGTTAATGATTTGAAGAAGACAAATCTAATACATATCGTGTATACTCTTGAATTTTCTATTTAATTTTTATTAATCATTAATTACACATAAATTCATGTATCCTAGAAATCTCTAACACCTTTAGAGCTCTTATTCATAATACTTAAGGATACAAGGTAGACATGCTTAAATATACACATATACTTGGAATGCATCTAAGTTCCATAATAAAATATTTGAAGACATACAATTTCATTCTTTCATTTTCTGGTATAACCAAAAAGAGAGGCAATGTCTCCCTGTTAGTCTCCCTGCGATACATATTTTTATATTTAGTACAAATAAATGCTCATATAATAAACATAATATATCTCAATATTTAGGTCTAGTATGATAATGTTAAATATTTTATGAAAATTGTACATATTAAATCAAAAGTTGAGCGAGAGAAAGTGCATTGTAAAAAGTAAAGATGTTTGGTATAAACATTGATCATGTTAATCTTTTTGGGAGGTGTAATGTATCAAGATCCTATTCCAGGGTGTGACCGGCTTCACATACTTCCTCGTAATGTCTTGAACTTCTAGCTCCAAACTCCCAATTCGGACGCACCGGAGTAAATCTTATGAAGAGTGGTGGTAGATCTAGATTTTCCACGTTCCTATGGCCTAACATAACACAACCAAGCCAAAATTTCCAGGACTACTTAAGGAAATAACACGGGTTTATATGTCAAAAGAGAACCATTGTAATGTCTTGAGCAAAATAGATGGTTATAACAGTCATGATTTTGATAAATTGGAGGTTAAATTATGGTGATTAATTTGTCGCTATTTTTTCTCTCTTTAAACAAGCGCAGCCAAACTTTGTTGATGTTTAGAAAGCATGACCAAGGTCCTAGGGAGGTCATGTTGAACGTGATATGTTTGTTGTAAACCTATTCTTGTTATCTCTTATCAAATATGTCTAGTACTACTTTCAAATATATTTTTATTTATTGTTAGAAGATGATCCCCTAGTTATTGAATAAAAGGCCTCTAATGTTTTTCAGAAGTCAAATACATAAAGTTTGACAAGGCGGCACCGGGTCATCCTGCCGACTCATAAAGTCTGCGTAGGTAGCTACACATCATCATATACAGATTTCACATATACTAGCTTCCTTGTGCCCCGTCATGGACATGTACATGTATGAATCTGATGTCGCCTCGTAAAGAAAAACAGATGAATTGAGAGAAATGATATACTGCGGCTGGGGCAGCACGTCGCTCGACAATGAAAGAAACGAAAAGCAAAGAAACAGTCAGATCGGGGTGCTAGTGCATGTGCCTCTCTCCCTAGTAAAAGAAACAGTTGGTCAGCCCGATTGTATCATTTTTTTTTTCTCCTGAGGCCTTGTTTGGTAAACAGGTTTCGGTGCCGCCTTGTCAAACTTTACGTACTATTTGACTTCTAAAAAACATTATGAGTCGGAAGGATGACCCGGTGACTAGCTGCGCGGTTTGGAGTGAAAGGAATGCGAGGAGGCATGGAGAATCAACAAGGACTCTTAACACAATCAGTAAAATGGATCTAACTATTACAGGTAGGCAGACAGCGACATCCATCCAGCAGACCGATACGAGATGGATTCCCCCTGCTCCAAGTACTTTGAAGATCAACATGGACGCATCCTTTTTTCAAAAATGAACCATCAAGGTGGCACGTGTTGCGCTACAGATCAACGAGGGCCAGCTTCTTTTTGCGCACGCGATATGGTACATGTCGGAAGCAACTACCCTGATTATGGAAGCCTATGTTGTCCGAGATGGCATCAGGCTGGCCATTGATAGGGGAATTCAAAAGATTGCAATGGAGACATACTCCCAACAAATAGTACAAATGTGTTTGTTCATGGTGTAATTTGGCTAGAAGTTTTTGTGATCTGCCAAATTAATTTAATCGTTGCTCCGGCTGCTTATTGATGGATTTGTTAAAAATTGCAACAGAAATGTTGGGTCGACCTAGGACAAGTCTTAGCGTGAATCAGAGATATATAGTTGTACAAGGCTGCTAACTGGGACAAGTCCTATCCCACCCAAGCCGAAGGATGTTTAAAATTATAACGCCATCACGCAAGGAACCATGCAGCAAAGGAAGATACCATTTGCATGCACGATGATGCTTGACACGTGATTTCATTAGCTGGTATGACAAGATTTGTGGCCGTATATATTTCTTGGTGAGCCAAACAATAATTGTACGTCAGCATGGCTTAGGATTTGGAACTCGTATGGATAATTCCAGATTAGCTAGCTTATTTGGAGGCATGGATTTGTACAAGATGACGGAGTCAAGGAAGAGAAGTCCTGATCGGTTTTTACTTTGGGAGTTCTAAACCTGTACCACAAGTCCTGCGTGCCTTAAATACTAAGGCCATGGCCGATTGTGAAAGCACCCAATCGTTATACAGAAAAAAACAATCTATCACACCATGTTAATATCCATGACACTAACTATATTATCGCTGTCCTGTGAATTCTCGCCATCAACTGTGTCATCTGTGAGGCCATCCGATGTGTCATGTGCAGCCCTGTTCTCATCCGCTATGATGCGCTTCTCCTTCCAAGATTTTGTAGGAAACAATGGTCTTTCAGATGAAATAGTTCATCACCTTCTTTCTCAGCTATCTTTTCCCTTATCTCCAATGCTCGCAACCGCTATACTCGGTGTTTCTGTGTGTATGTGTGTGTGTTATACCCGCGTCGGACACCACCGAGGTACCGGTTTGGTTCCAGGAGCGACTGACTTAATTCGGCTGCCCCCAGTCTCTCGGCCTATAATGACGTGTTGTCGTGCCTGGCAAAAAAATTCTTCCCTTGGCCGAAATATTTTTCTGCTGATTGGATACTAGATCGGATTCATTAACTTGGCTTCCCATATTACTTGTATTCACGTGTTGGCGAAATCTGGCAAAAAAAAATTTGAGACAAAGTGGCTGTTGCCTCTCATGATTAGATCGGTTGTGCTAGCTGCACCAAATTTTTGACTAGTGCTAGAAGAGGCAACTGTACTAACCAAATCATTGTCTTTTTTATTGCAATCATTTTCCTGTACCGATAGGCACCTTGCCGCATCATCCTTTTATGTGTTTGTACTCTTATCAACACATTCAGCTGATTGCTCTTTTCCAAATTTCAAGGCCTGATTGTTATTTAAACCACATGTATTATTTACAGGCTTAGGCACCCAAGTGAATTTGCGGCCACCACAATGATTCCTGTCATATGTATTGCGCACCGAGTGATTGGTTCCCTTGGACAACAATTGCATCACGTGGTCGAACTTGTTGATTAAACTGGGCACTTTTCTTATGTATTGGTCCTCTGTACATGTGCCCTGATGGAGTCCACTTCGGCTGACAATAACCTGCTGGTCTCGTACAATATGGCGCACATGGATTAAAACCCCACGGAGGAAATTGTGAATATATAGGAGGTGCGCATTACCCGGCTTCATTGCAAAATACGGCTGTTGATCATATGAATTTCTTCTCCAACGTTCATGACTACCAGATCCAGAAGGAGATCTTGGACGCTTCAGACGTGTATTTTTCCCGCACAAGTTGAAGTCAAGTGTTTCATTTGGAATCATAAAAACTTGTATGTATCTTATATGATTCAACTTGTGCGGCATCATGTAGTTACAATAGTTGTGACTACATGTCATTTGCCACAGAATGCCCAAAACAGGGAAAGGCCGTGTTATTTACAATAGCTGTGGGTACATGTTATTCGGCCGTTCCAACGGGGCCTGGCCCACACTGCTTCAAAGTTTGTGCGGGTCATCTTTTTGGGTCGCATGAAACCAAACGTTGGGCCATCTTGGCAGCTCGCGGGTCTGGCCGGAGGAGCTGCAGGATACCAGACGAGCCCCTAGATACCGCACTCGGCACTCACTTTTGACTAGCAGCAGCTAGCCAGACTATGTGTAGTCTGCGATGTGTAAAAAAAGTCTCTACGCATGCAAAAAAAGGCGAGGTCCTGAAAATGACATGTCTGGAGAAATCACAACTTCTTGAGGCTTCAAAACGAGTACCACGTGTTTCGATCGTAGTCTGTATGCAAAAGCTCCGTCCCTCGCAAAACGGCACCGACGCATGAAATCTCCGGCACCAAAAGTTTGGCGAGAACAAACAGCTGGTACGATGGTCTACAAATTTGGCGTGGGTGTCTCTCCCCTCCTTGGAGGCGTCACCGAGGTGTGTAGATACTTATATCGCTCCCCCGTGCCGGTTGATACCCCCGGACGAAAGCTTAGATTGGGAGTGGGTTTGGCGCGATGGCGGCACCTTCTACGTTGTTACTCGGTTGGGAGCATCGCACTTGGGGTCACGGCTTGGAGGTTCTATGGTGATCTACCCCGGTCTTCGCCGCGGTCATCAGCGTCGTCACTCTCTTGGGAGCATCGCGCTTGGGGACACGGCTTAGACGATCTATGGACAAAGAGAATTTTTTTCCTTTCGGTGCTGATGCCGATGATCTCTTGAAGCGTCTAGATCGCCTTGGAGGCGAGCCGCAAGACCTAATTTCTCTTTGATCAGGGTCGAATGCGTCAGTTGTAAACGTTGGAAACTCTCTCTCGATTTTTCTCCACTGCGACCCATCAGCGGGGTACCTCAACATCGCGTCGCTCTTACGATCTTCTTCGAGCCATCGCAACAGTTGGGCGTGCTCTTTGTTTCTGAACAAACATTTGAACCATCATGTTGTACGATCATGCCACATCACATTGGCAGGAACCCCCTTACTTGGGCGCTCGCCCTCAACATCACCAGGGTCATCTCGTCTGATCTTATAACGCAATGCACCACATACCGAGTATGCGTTCAAATTCTCTTACTTCTCACCGTGTTAGAGGATGCAGTCATTAATGCTGACATGTATCTTCTGCACATCTAATCTTACAGGGCAGAGAACATTTTTTCCTTGGTATGTACTCTCAGAAAATTCGCTATCCTTAGGAAGCTTTTTCTTCATAATTTTCAGTAACTTCTCAAATACCTTGTCAGATAAACCAGTCTGCGGCTTCCATTGTAGCAATTCTAGTCTGATACAGAGATTTGTGTTGCCATCTTCACAAGTTCGGTACAATTTTTTTTTCTTATGACCCTCTAACATGCGTTGCAACTTCAAATTCTCATTTGTACTTTCTGTTTCTCTTTGTGCATCAACGATGGCCCGACAAAGATCATCAACGAGCTCTTTTGGTGCCTCTTCTTCAGCTTTTATCTCCATTGCAGTTGTATCACTGTATTCATTGAACCCTCCAGGATAGTTGTCATCATCTTCTTCTTCCTCATCGTCTTCCATTATAAACCCTTTTTCTCCATGCTTCGTCCAACAATTATAGCCAGACATGAAACCGAACATAAGCAGGTGTGTGTGAATCGTTTTTGAGGAAGAGTAATTCCTCATATTCTTACAGACACCACACATTTTAAAACATGAACTCCTTAATTATGAACATAGTCTAAAATATATTTTGCAAAACCTTTGTAGATATTAACAAATGTAATAGCACTCTTAAAACTTATATGTTTTCCAGCGATTGAGAAGCTTAATATGGTAGGTCCAACTTCATAGTGTTATACTTTAGCTTGAGAATACTCCATGTTCAAACTTTATAGTTTTAACCCCCACACAGTAGCATTGTCAGAGTAAAACACAATGTGTGGCCCACTTTTTGTACACAGAACCACGCTACCATGTGCATAAATCTCTCCACGCGGCGTGGCAACTGCACACGTCCCCACCGCATGTCACCGCAACTGCACAAACACGGCTTGATGTTCCAACACTCAAATAATAGAACGAGTAAATATTCGAACCGTCCAAACATTGACCTATCATTTTTAATTGAACTTCTATAAGCATCACATACATGAGTACAATTCATGATAATCATATTAGGTTGTACAATTGAACTCCAACTCATATGGAGTAAAAATGATAACGTATGCGACAATGTGCTATTGATTCTTGGCAAGTATATATCATATTTCTTTATTTTCCCGTATTAAAAAATATATATTAGAAAGATATGTATCATTAATGTCATTCGTAATTAGGAGAAAAATATTTCAACGCACATTGTTCAGTCTTAATGATAATACAATGCATGTCAACAAGATTCATTAGAATATACAAAATTTCATCACGAACATTGGCTTCAATCATTAATCTAGAGTGAGGTTTCCAATGTCTTTCTAGTACATATCCTCATATTTGTGAATGACCTACCATTTTGAAATTTAATTGACATGTATAATTTAAATTAAGTTTATATATCCAAATTAGGATGTGATGACAATGAAAATTGTGTTTTCGACAAATTTTACATTTTCTTTATTTATCGTTAGTACTTATATATAATTTGGATATTACCAACAATTTTCGGACCTTCCATACGTGACCGAAACAATCCTAGACTTGGATCGGCCTGACTGCATAGATGACCGGTGGGGCTACTGCACTCCAGGCCCCACATGCAGGATGCAAACGAGTCGAGTTCGAGTGACTTATACTCAGCTCAGCTCAGCTCGACTCATTATAAACTTTGATCGAGCTTAGAGTAAGTCGATTTAATGGTCGAGCTGTAATATTGACTCATGCTTGGCTTGTAACGATCTGGAGCAAGTTTCGAGCTTAGCAAGACCACTGAAATTTCTACATTCGAAAGCAAATAGTTCATATAGTCTACATTCCAAGACCATGCGCTGTATGTTAACTTATTCATAGGGACGGACCACGTACAATTAATGCCAAAAATTGCTCCCTTTAATTAACTTTCCATATTTGGTAGTGCTAAGAAGGAAAGAACAATCCCGTTCAACATATAAGGTACCAAATTATCCTATTTTATTTTAATATATATATCAGAATCATGAAAAATAATTATATTATTCCGAACTATCGAGCTAAAATTGAGTGGGCTAGTGGTCGCTCAAGATTGGCTTGTTTTCCTGTCAAGCTATAGAAGGCACTCATACTCAGCTCATTTCTTTTCGAGTCGATCTCGAGTCAACATAAAAACGCGAGTCGTTCTCGATCCACTCACGAGTCTCGAATTTTTTCTTGCTGCCCTGGCCACATGTCATCGTACATGTCTTGATTCAATCCGTCTATAAAATCAATCAAAGTGATCTAACCTTCGTTAATAAACTGTAAAAAAATGAACTTTTTGAATCTCTTAGGGATTTTTTCTATTGAAATTTTTTTCAAATGAATTTCCTGCGGTTCATTCAAAAAACTATCAAAAGTGAGTGACTGTTCATCGGAACTATTATGGTCCGAATACTCATAAGGTTGGGTTAAAGCCTATATATATGACATTTATTTATTTTTCCTTGGCAAACACATATTTATGTATAAAATATGTGTATCATTAATCTTATTTGTAATGAGGAGAAAAAGATTTTAAAGCAAACTGTTTAGTCTTAATGATAATCCAACGCACGTGAACAAGATAAAATAAAATGCGAACTTTCATCATGAAAATATGTTTTGATCACTACCATAGAGTGAGGTTTCCATTCTAAATCCAGAATCTTAACACTAGTACGAAACTGCCTTTCTATTGAAGGCTTTCTATTGCGCACCAGAGAACAATGCACCACAGAAAATAAAATTTGTGGCGCATGACAAAACATGCGACACAGAAAAGAGAAATTTTGTGGCCCACAAGTGAAGGGTGCGCCACAAAAACTAGGCGGGGTCCGTCCGAATCATTGTACTCAAACATTTCTCTGGCGCACGTAATCTGGTGCGCCACAGAAATGTCATATTCTGTGGCGCATGTGTATTGGTCCGCCACTGAATATTACATTTCCATGACGCACCCATACACATGCGCCACAGAAATGTTCGACATGTCCCACCCCCCCTCCCCCCCCCCCCCCCCCCCCCCGCTCGCCTTTCTAGTGTTGCCACGGGAGAGTTCCATGTCCAAGAATCATCAAAAAATAAATTCCTTATAGATGTATGGAGAGTTTAAGGTCTACTTTTTTTTTATCAAATTTCGAAAAATTAATTTCGACATAGAAATGGGCATAACTTTTGCATACGATGTCGGAATTTAAAGTTTAATATGTCAAAAAAAAATAGAGAAAATAAGGAACTCAACCTCACTGGCCTTCGGCCTGTGAGGTTTTTTTAGATTCTCCAAATTCCAAAAGGAAAAAAAGTTATTTTAAACAGAAGATATTTTCCTACGTGGTGGTGGGTGCGCCATTGAATAGTTTGGCGGGATTCGAAATTTGAATCCCGCCCCTTCTCTTCTTCCTCTTATTTCTCCTTGTCGGATATATTCCGATTAGGAGTATATCCAACATTGTCCTCAAGAGCCGAATTACCAGGGTGGCCTGTTGGTAATGGATCACAGTCCATTAGGCGGCCTAGTAAGCTGATGCACGGAAGCCGGATTCTAGAAGAACCCGGACCACGACCCAAAGTGGTGTGGCTTGGAGTAGAAGACGGATTCCTTACTTTCCAAGTTTGATACTTTCCGTAGTCTTCTAGATTACCTTTCTGTAAGCCCTAACCCGGCTATCTATATAAAGTCGGACGGGAGAGAAGAAACAGGGAGGCAATTAGCTAGAAGCCAACTCGCCGAGAAGTTGATCCTTGCCGAGTTAGTGAAACCCTACTCACATTGTACTTTGTATACTTCAGCCTCCATCCCTGATTTAGTGAGATTGCAGCAGTAGGAACGCCGCCTAGTTGCGTCGTACCAAACCTGGGTAATACTTGGTGTTCTCGATTGTCGTACTACCATGTCCCACACATCTCTACCCGTAGGCTCATGGCACCCCCGTCTATGATCCTTACTACGATGTCTCGACATTTGGCGCCCACCATGGTGCCAGCGACGTCAGGTGTTACGTTTCGATCGGGGATACTCGGCGGAATCGGAAGTACAATAACTGTCGGAAGCTTGGAATTCAACGACGACGTCAGGCGCTTCCTCGACAACGGATCGTACATGCCAGCACGGAATCAGCGTTTACCGATTGGATCTGCAAACATCTTTATTGGATTAACTGCAGAAGCAATGGGATTCTGTGGTGGAAGCAAATTTATCCTACCCGCCCTATACCCAGTTGAGGAAAATTACGATACCGGACTCTGCTTCCATGTTGTTTCCATGTTATTTGCTACATGCTTGCTATACACTTTACGTCAATTTTATCGATTTCCAGGACTAACCTATTGACAAGATGCCACAGAGACAGTTCCCTGTTTTCTGTTGTTTTTAGTTTCAGAAAAGTTGTTCTGGAAATATTCGCGGAATTGGAAAAATTCGAAACCCGGAAGTCTTAGAAATCCCGAAGGTTACATGGAGTCCCTAAGAGGCTCGGAGGGGGGCACACCATAAGGCTGTGCCCCGCCTCGCCACGCCGTGGGGTGGTGTGGGCCCCTCGGGCATCCACCGCCATCTCCATTTCGCCTATTTATTTCCCCCGATACGTGAACCCTATGAATATCCCACTTTTCCCCAAAAACACACGAGGCCGCCATCATCGTCATCCCGAGATCAGGAGGGTTCTAGAGCTCTCCCCGGCACCCTGCCGGGAGGGAAATTCATCACTGGAGGGGTCTAAGCAACCATGCCCTCTTCCGAAGAGATACGTGAGTAGTTCAACCCTGAACTACGTGTCCATAGCAGTAGCTAGATGGTAGTCTCCTCCACATTATGCCTCATGTTTAGATCTCGTGAGCTGCCCTACATGATCGAGATCATCTTTATGTAATGCTACATGTTGTGTTTGCTGGGATCCGATAAATGTTGAATGCTATGTCTTATGATTATCAGTCTATCATGTAGTCTTCATGCATATGTTACTTATGATGTTCCATGCGCTCCGTTATTAGTAGATGCTAGTGACTCCAAGAGGGATTATTTATGCTAGATAGTGGGTTCATGCCTCATTTGCATCTGTGCTCGAGTGACAGAAACGTGACAGATGGAGGATGTGATGTTGCCATTAGGGAGAAAACAACGATGTTTACTAAGTTTAAATTTTTTATATTACACACTTTGCTTACTGAGATTATCTGTTGCTTGCAACTTAATACACAACGATTGTTCGGATGATATTCGGAAGGTGGATTATTAGTCATAGATGCAGTTGGATGACAGTCTATATATTTTGTTGTAATGCCTGCATGAATCACATAGTAATCTTAAGGACTTGCATATGCGCTACGGTGCAGCCTTCGTTTCTGTTAATTGCTCAGCTGTAATTTGTTCACCACACGTGTTATTTATCTTTTATGGAGAGACACCACTAGTGAACTGTGGACCCGTTCCATTTTCTCATACTGATAATACAACCATTGCATTTACTGTTTTCATAGTGTTGATATTGTTTTCATATTGTTTTCCGCACCATATGTTTAACCTCTTTGTGTTCAGCAAAACCGGTGAGACTGACAACCTCACTGCTTCGTTGGGGCAAAGTGATTTGATTGTGTTGTGTAGGTTCCACGTTGCTGCTGAAGCGCTAGTGCACCCTACCATCTCAACTGCATCAACCTTCTGAAATTACTCCTTGCTCCTACTGGTCGATTCAAACTTGGTTTCTTTCAGAGGGAAATTTGCTACCGTGCTCTTGATACCTTCCTCTTGGTGTCTCCCAACGAACGTGTGTTACACGCGCATCAAAGTGGGAGTCCATCGCCCTGCGCTTTTGGGTCAATAGCGGAGAACACGGTGTACACCAGTACGAAAGTGCCAATGATCTCCGCTGCCAGACCTACACTGTTGGAGTACACCGGCACGAGCTCGTTTGCGCCTCACCATACTGTGGATAGTGCGAGAGATACACTGACTTGACGAGGTCGGCCCCACACATGGCGCCGAGGTACTGCGGCACCATGTAGGGCAGCGCTCTAGGAAGGGAGACCTTGTGCGCGAGGAGGAGGCTGAAGGTGATGGCAGTGTTTCATGGTTAGTATATCATGAGCCAAATGGATCTTAATTAATTGCATGGTTAAAGTGGCGTCAAACCTGGAGTAATTTAATTTCTGCTGCACTAGCCTCTTTTTATGGATGCATGCTAACATTTTCCTAGCTTAATGAAGAAGCAGTAAAAGTATAATTTTATGAGCTAGCATGGACGTGCAAGAACAGAGAAAGCAGGCCCGATTACTTTTTGACATGCATGCATGTGTCCATGTAATATAATTGACTATGTTCATTCCAATGCATGCAACATGCATTTCTGCATGTCTAAAGCCTAAAGCTCTCTCCATGGTCTAAACATGCATCCATGTGTAAAGCTTGCAAGCTACTGCGCAGAGATGGCATGGAGACATCTTGGGCATGCAATAGCTCACAAAGCAGACAGATCACTTGCTTTTATTCATGGGTCAATGCACTATTATATTTTTAGTTAATGGGTCGATGTAATATAATCTTGTACACTTTGCATGCATGCATGCAACCTTCCGGGTGTATAAAAGCTCGTTGTGTAAGTGTTCTTATTGTGCTCGTCACTTGGACAGCTCGTCGCCTTGACCAATTTTTACACAAGAGATGGGATGCACATCAACTTCAAACAATAGACCAGGTTGAGCTTCGTCATTCATAGTCTTTTAGGGCTTTTTCGGACTTCCACTTTTCGCCATATCTTCATAACCATATGAAAAATAAAAGGGGACTAATCTTCTTTTTGGAGGGAAGAAAACTCAATTTATTTGTTCTTATTCAGAGTACATAACAATTATAGAACATGAATTTGAAATGTATTTTGACGGCTATCCAATCACAACATTATGGTTCATTGGTTATCCTTAGATTATCTCATTCGTATAGCTCCTTGTGGTTGGTACATGGAGATATTAAGTGGTTGTATCATCTTTATGTAATTATTATAAGATAAATGGCCTAGAATTCTCTAACAAATACACTATCTCTAGTTCTTTACCATTGTCCACGAAACATGCATAGTAATTATTCTATTTGTTCCCTATAGTGTAAGTGTCTTCCTTGCAAAATGTCTAGTTTCTAGAAATTCTATAGTTGTGTACGATGCGCAAGACGAGGACTGAATATCTGAGTTTAAGTTACTTACCAATGTCCACAAATATAGAACTAAAACATGATTAACTAAACAAGTACAAGTTACATGCAAATCACAGAACACAGAAGGCATACATAAAATCAGATATTTTCGTAATGCAATTATTAAATAAACTTACAACACAAAACATATGTATGAATCAGATGCGTAATTAACAAAACAAAAACTAACGGTATTTAAATTCCCAAGCCGAGCGATGCAGGTCGTGCATGTATGTATATCTGCAAATTTGGGCTGGTCGATCGAAACAATGTTGCTATGCGGTGGCGGTGTAGTTGGAGCGGAAAGAGGCAAGTGCCTTGCCGGCGCCGCCCCTGATGATGTACTGGTGGTACACCATGGCTATGGCGGCGCCAATGAAGGGCCCCACCCAGAAGATCCACTGGTCGTCCCACGCCTTCTTGCCGTTGTACACGACTGCGGGCCCGAGGCTCCGGGCCGGGTTGATGCCGGTGCCGGTGATGGGGATGGTGGCGAGGTGCACCATAAGCACGGCGAATCCGATGGGCAGCGGCGCCAGCACCGGCACATGGGAGTCCCTGGCCTTGCGCTTTGGGTCAGTAGCGGAGAACACGGTGTACACCAGTACGAAGGTGCCGATGATCTCCGCCGCCAGCCCGGCACCCTTGGAGTAGCCCGGCGCGAGCTCGTTGGCACCACCGCCGTAGCGCGTGTACTGCGAGCCGTGCACTGACTTCACTAGTCCTGCGCCGCACATGGCGCCGAGGCACTGCGCCACCATGTAGAGCAGCGCTCTGGGAAGGGAGACCTTGCGCGCGAGGAGGAGGCCAAAGGTGACGGCGGGGTTTATGTGGCCGCCGGAGATGCCGGCGGTGCAGTAGACGAGGACGAAGATCATGCCGCCGAAGGACCAGGCGATGCCGAGGATGCCCGCGCCGCCACAGACGGTGCCCTCGGACTGGCGTTTGTGGCCGATGACAGTGGCGACGGTGACGTAGACGAAGAGGAGCGTGGCGGTGAACTCGGCGATGACGGCGCGGTAGAGGGACCACTTGCCCAGCTCGCCAGCATCTATCAGCGGTGCAGGAGGAGGGTCGCGGTAGTCCTTGTTGGTGGTGCCGTTGCCGTTGCCATTGCAGCTGGGCGCCATGTAGCTCGATGGATGGGAGCTCAAGATCTAAGCTTTGCTTGGTCGATGTTGGCAGGCTTTAGGTAGATGCACGTATATATATAGGCAGGCCTGGTATGCCCTAGCACATGCTGCGTCTTATTTCTGTCGGTCCAAGTCACATCCTACACACATACCATCTCCGTCCAAGTAAAGTTACCATCCTCCGGCATTTTACCTATCTGTCATGCAGTAACTTTAGTTCCCTAATTTGTTTGTGGTTGGCATTAGAATTTGCAATAGATTTGATGGTTGCGGAATACTTTATCGAGGAAGTCCCCACCTTTTTAGCGTGAAATCCCATACCGGACCATGTCCAGGAAAGTCATAATCTCATTCTCTAGTTGCAGAATACTTTATCGAGGAAGTCCACCTTTTTACTCTCTCTGTTCGAAATTAGATGACTTATCTTTGTCTATATATGAATGTATCTAGACATCTTTTAGTATCTAGACATCTTTTAGTATATAGATGCGTTCGTTCTTAGACAAACCGAAGTCATCTAATTCCGAACGGAGCGAGTAGTTTAATATAAGCCCCATCGACTCATCAATGTTAAGTAAGTTGTCTATCTGTCTGATTGACTTCATCGCCTTACTTGCATCAGCATCAACATGGAATGAATGAGATCTTTCAACGAGGTAGGCTGGGGCTGGTTAGATCTTTGTGGTACCCTACAGTATTGGTATATATGATATCTAGATCTATATATACAAACACGCACAAGTATACATATACTATATATGTATCTATATCTATCCGGGGGATATAATATTTACACGCGACAGAGTACGCGTGTACACATGCTCGATCAAACGCATTCCAACCACAATAGAGAATGCATCACATACTACTTCAAACAGCCAAAAAAACGGATGATCGGATGGGAACATCAGAAAGTCCTGCGAGTGATGATGCCTGAACAACAAGAGCAGCCACTTTTGAAAATAGCGGGCCTCTAGATGATGATGCTCATATATGATTTCATTTTCTTCGGGATGTGCTCCGTTTATCTATGCTATGATTATTGTGAATCCATTCCAATCGAAGGGGAAAGATCATTCGTTTTCTGTGTGTACCATCAAACTCTCTTCACTGGTAGAAAAAAGGCCTTCCATACGCCCCCTTTAGTCCCCAAAATATCTGAACCGTGACTAAATGGGTCTTTAGTCGCGGTTCGCGAGGCGACCCGTGACTGAAGGTCTTGAGTGGCGGTTTGGGAAGCGCGCGGAGGGCTTTAATCCCGGTTGGCCTGGCCACCCGCGAATAAAGGTCCGAACTGCTGGCCTCCCGGTCTTTAGTCCCGGTTGGCCTGGTCACCCGCGACTAAAGTTCCAAACTGCTTGGCTCCCGTGCGGTTCTTATTCACGAGCGAAGGCAGAAAGGCCTCATTGCTACAGTGCGCGCTCGGCTCTCTCTTCTTCTTCCTCCACACCATGGATTCTCCCGTTTTCAAGATTCTAAAGGTGGCCATACCATGCGGCAAGACTCTCCACATCGCCTATACCAATATTTGCGAGAAACTCCCTGAAGCTCTTAACCGTTTGAGCAAACTCTATGAAGCCGATGAACACCACAAGTTCTTTGGGCTTGATCTCGAGTACACGGCCAATCAAAAGGATGTGGCCTTCATCCAGATTGCTTACAAGGAAATCGTTCTGGTCTTCCAATGGGAAAGGTACGCACACGATCTCTCTTGTAGGAAAATTGTGTTGTCATATTGATAGCAATAGTGATATGTATTTGTAGAGAGGAAAATTGCATAGGGTAGCAACATTTGTAGAGAGGAAAATTGCATAGGGTAGCAATATGGCATTTTCGATTTGTCGTTGCATTGAAAGAATACACTTGTTGCAACAATATGTAACATGTGTTCCATTTTTGTTGTTGCATTGAAAGAATACACTTGTTGCAACATATTTAGTCCACGCCACCCGCCCACGTGGACGGGCCTTTAGCCGCGATTCGTAAGAGGCGCGACTAAAGGGGGGGCCTTTAGTCGCGCATATTTAGTCCCGGTTGCACGGCCGGGATTAATGGCCTTTGCGAACCGGGACTAAAGGCCTATTTCCTACCAGTGCTTCTTGTCCGCCCGTCTACCCCTTATGTATTGTCCTTTTGCCGAAGGTTGGGTATATGGTGTTCCCCTCCAACAGAGAGCTATCAAACAAACATGTTTTTACTCCGTCACTGATGCAGACAGAGAGAGAAAACATATGTGCAGATCTCCCGTGCTACAGATAGCCTTGTAGAGAACCCTTCTTTATCATCATCTGAGGCAAGTTTCTTGTTTTATATCAGTGGGTGACACCGTGAAGTGCTAATCCACGGAGACGACGTAGGCGCAATTTTCCTTGAACAATGGTTATTCATATACATTTTTCTATATTTAACTAATGTTTTTAACAAGGCCAAGACGTCATAGCACATGGCGTATTATATTCAACTTTACAGTATAAAATAAGTTTATTGCAGGGCAATTCAGAAACTACCAACCGAGCCTTAGTAACACTTATTTTAGGCTATCACATTGCTAACAAGACTACATAATAGAAATTTATTTTAATATATAGTTAGATGATTCTACCTATATGTTTCAATGCAACGATGTAGCAAATGATTGTGAAAGTACATCTTAATGGTGTACATAGTGAAAAAGTTTTGGATGTCCCTCACGTTATACCACTCCAGAGAGTGTATTCCTTATGAAAGCTACTTTTCTTCCCTCAAAAGGAAAATACAATGCTCCTTTCTTTTTCTTATATATATGAAGATAAAGGTACAAAAGTAAGAGAAAAGCGGAAACCCAAAGGAAACCTAAAATAATCCAATTAAGAAGCTCAACCTTTTTCATTAATTAATTTTTCATTTTAGTGGGTTTATTTGGTATCTTGACACCTCCATCGTGTACTAGGTGGTCTTAATTAATTTAGTGATGTACGTCCTGAAAGAATTTGCTTACACAATTAAGCTCACCACACACACGCACACACTTGAACAACCCTAATACTTAATCAGTAAAAAAAATCTTTGACGCATGGAATCCACATCATGGATGCCTGACCGCACTTGTTGTTAGGTCTGAAATCCGAGTAGTGCCAAGCCAGCTCGGCTTGACTCGTTCGAGCTCGTTTGATTTTTTGAACTCTTTTAACTCAGTCTAAGTGTTTGAAGAGTAGCACATATAAATGATAGAAGTCTCCAACTAATACAATTCCACACATCTACTCAAAGGATACATTAATTCTAAATAATAGGAATTCTGCACCAGTGTTGGTGCAACAAGTATTGCCTATTTTCCACCTAACTCTTTGTTTTTTAATGAGTTTAACGAGCTAAAACGAGTAATTCATAACTCGTGTTGTTTAGCTTGGTCGATAAACGATCTCAAATAAAAAACTCGACTCAAATCGCGACTTTCAATTTCTAATTCCAGCCTTACTTGTTGCTATCTAGACTAGGCACATACAAAGTAGCATGTGTTAAGTTTATTTGGTGTATAAACGTAATTAAAAGTCAACACTTCTTAAATGTATGACCTAATATGTTGATAGAAATATCAACAACTATAATATTTAACACATTATTGTATGAAATATATCTTACAATGGATCTATTGACATGTATTGGTTACCGTAGATAATTATATTGTTATATATATAGTGTTACCGAATGGCACTCCAAAGAATTCATTCCGTATAAAATTCACTTTCATTCCACAAAAAAGGGATAAGATTCTTTTTCGTATGAAGATAAGCCGAAAAAGGAGGAGAAATACGAAGCCCAAAAAACACCTTAACAACTCGAATTAAGAAGCTCAAATTGGTCCATAAGGTAAAATTGATGTCAATTTGTTGGGTTTGGTTGGTATATATGTTGATATCATTAGCTTCAGTGTCCCTCTTTGAGGCCTAAAGTTGAGCATGGCTGCTTCTGTTGATACTGGCTGTGTTTTTCGTTGTTTACTAGTACTCTCTTGTTTACTAGTACTCTCTCCATATCAAAATATAAGATGTTTTAGTGTTTTTTAGACAAAACATATCAAGACATGTTCTAGTGTGTAGATTCATGTGTATCTTGTACTAAAACGTGTCTAGGTATCTAGGAAGCGGTAAAACATCTTATATTTCGATACGGAGGAAGTAGTTGCTAGTAGCCTTGTTTCATTTGCGTGTGTGTGGATGGTGGTGATGTATGCTGGTTTCAGCATTTTGTATCTTACTCGCCGTGTCGATGGGCCTTTTCGGCCTTTATACCTAAATCTTCGATATATGTTCATGACATCTCTCGGATCACAACTAGTTAAAGTTGGACACATGCACGCCCTGACAAGTGACGAGCACAGTAACAACCTTTACTTTACACCAAAAAGAATGCATGCATGCACATCTAGAAAGAAATTTGCCACAACGAGCTTTTAGACATGCAGCAATGCACCTTGCATGCATGCCACGTATTTTGCATGTGAAAAAGTGATCATGTCTGCTATCTTAATTAAATCGGATTGGTATTGCTTCTTCATTAAGGAAAATAGATATTATATGCTCAAGTCCCATCAAATCACTTTTATCATGCATGATGCATCAGTGGCAGCATGGATCAATACATACATACTTTTGCCCTTAGACAAGCCATTTGAGAGAACTAGCTTTTGAACATGAAGAAGTGTACGTTGCATGCATGCATGCAAAATATACGAGATTATATTCCAAGTAGTGGTTTGTATGCTTTTGTCAGTTCTTGCACTGCATGCCCATTCATACTGAAAGGTGCAAATAATATACGATGGATGCATGAATAAACATACAGTATATGCAGTGGCTACTGCCTACACATGCATAAAGATTGTTTCTTCGTTGGTAAGTAATACGAAAGGATTTGTTCACACGATTAAATAAGTCCGTACGTGAGAAGCGGCACCAGCTTACTTTGCATGCGACGAAAAGTGTATGTTTGCTGGATGCATGCTAGTCTGGCTCTATTTTTTATTTTCGCTCTAAATAGATTCGTTAATTACTATTCTATGATTCTTATCATCGAAAGATGCATGGGCAGATACATACTCTTTTATCCTATTTCCCCATACTCTTTGATCTGGCCGTTGATGCTCTAGCGGCCATCTTGGATAAAGCTAGGGGAGCCGGTCACATCTCTGGGGTGGTTGGCCATCTCATCATAGGGGGCGGGGTCACCCACCTGCAGTATGCAGACGATACTATGATTATGGTTGAGGGCTCGAAGTTAGATCTTGTCAACCTCAAGTTCTTGTTGTTGTGTTTTGAGGTCATGTCGGGCCTCAAAATCAACTTTGACAAGAGCGAGGTGGTCGTCCTCGGATATACCCAGGAGGACCAACAGCGGATAGCGGACAACCTCAATTGCAGGCTGACCACCATCCCTGTTAATTATCTTGGGGTTCCTTTGAGCGACTCCAGAATTCTCATCAAGGACCTTGATCCTGCGACGGGAAGGGTGGGAAAGAAGGCAGATCCCTGGCGTGGACGCTTTACCTCCAAGGGAAGCAAGTCTGTGTTGATCGGGCCTGCTTATCTAGTATCCCCTCCTATTTGATGGGGATTTACTCCCTACCAGAGGGAGTTCATGCAGCTTTTGACAAGGAACTCTCGCGCTTCTTCTGGCAAGATGCTAACGGTAATCAGAAATACCACATGGTCAAATGGGTGGATGTGTGCGCCCCTAAAGATTTTGGGGGCATAGGGATTCTAGCGTCCCGGAAGATGAATGTGGCCCTCATGCTGAAATAGGTGTGGCGCATTCTACGGGAGGAGGGGGTCTCTGGCTCCAGCACCTTAAAGCCAAATACTTGCAGGACCGCCCACTCCTTGCATGTGACCGTCAGGACGGATCTCTATTTTGGAGGTCCATCCAGTCCATTAAGCAGGACATTAGGAAGGGTGCTACGTTTAGTGTTGGTGATGGTCGAGGGACCATGTTCTGGTTGGACCCTTGGCTTCGCGAGCAGGTGCTACAGCTTGAGTTCCCGAGGCTTTCCGCTATCTGCTCTGAGCCCGTCCTACTGGTAGCGTCGGCGGCCCTAAATGGGCATTGGAACATCGTGTTACGACGCAATTTTATGTCGGCTGAGGCCGCTGAGTGGGAGGTGCTCAGGGGCGAGCTGCCTGACTCCCTTCCAGGGGGCCCTGACTAGGTGACCTGGTCACTAGTCCCCTCGGGGTCCTTTTCGGTTAAAT
Source organism: Alopecurus myosuroides (assembly GCA_028641055.1). Lineage (NCBI taxonomy): Eukaryota > Viridiplantae > Streptophyta > Magnoliopsida > Poales > Poaceae > Alopecurus > Alopecurus myosuroides. The sequence continues at coordinate 4,687,814 of CM054057.1, forward strand.
CGGCGTATAAGGCCCAGTTCTCTGGGCCAGTTAGGTCATGGGCATCCCCTCTCTGGAAGGCCCCACTACCGCTGAAAATTAAGATTTTCGTTTGGCAACTGTTACGGGATAGGCTGCCCTCTGGGACTGAAGTGGCGAAACGCCATGGCCCGGGGGATGGACTGTGCCCCTTATGTAGGTGCCCGGAGTTTCTATTTCCTTAACAACCCCGATGTATCTTTTCTTTTGAGTTTTTGTTGAGCCAAGTAAAGGCTCTAGTGGAAAGTTGAGACTATATTTCGGATTTCTGCGTAGGAAACAGATTTCTGATGTCCACTGTTAAATACGTATAAAATCACAGAAATTTCAAAATGACCTGAGCTTTTTTGTGCTTAATCCTGGGCTATATACGCAAATTTTCTTAGCTACCACTTTTAATTTGAGCAATAGAAGATTTTCTAAAAAAAACCTATCTTTACCTGTTATTCTGTTTTGACAGATTTCTGGCAATTATTGCATTTGCATCTTAATCTCTTTATTTTGGTGTTCTTTTGAGAAAAATAGTTTTGAAAGAAGTTGTGATAGTAGCTAATGTGTTTTTGAGTGTTAGGCTTGTGTTTAAAATGAACCATGTGAATTTATTATTTCGATTGCACTAACGTTGCTAATGAAGATTGTGAGAAGTTTGGTGTGAAGGAAGTTTTCAAGGGTCAAGAGAAGAGTATGATATGATGTGATCAAGAAGAGTGAAAAGCCTAACCTTGGGGATGCCCAGGTGGTACATCCCAGCAAATTCCAAAAGGACTCAAGCGTCTAAGCTTGGGGATGCCCAACGCATCCCCTTCTTCATCGACAAATTATCAGGTCACTTCTAGTGAAACTATATTTTTATTCGGTCACACTTTATGTGCTTTATTTGGAGCGTCTTTTATTTTTTTTTCAGTTTGTTTTTATTTTTATCATAAGCTTGGTTGGATCCCAGCATTCTTTTATTGGAGAGTGACACGCTCCGTTTTTTCATGAGAATGCGTTGTATTCTTTGTCTCTGTCTGGCTGCTGCATTTATTTAGCTCATGTTTTGCATGCATCTCTTATCAGAGCTTTTAGTTTTAATAGTGTTATATGAGTACTCTCATGTTTGCTTGATGTATCATAAAGAGTATTTTTGTTAAAACATATCTTGTATGGTGCTTGTTGGGAAAAAAACTGATGCTTGATGTAGAATTTATAATAGTGCTAGTAGAAGCTTGTATAGATTGTGGCTAGAACTTTTTCATGCCATGCTAAATGTTATTTTAGTTTTAAAGCCATGTGGTTATAGACTAGCATGAATAGCCTTAAATAGCTGAGAGTGTTTAATATGTCTTGAAAGATTCATGAGTTGTTCTTGTCATATTAAAGCATCAATATATGGTATTCTCTTTCGAATGTTTTATTTGGTTGACTTGGCGCATGCTCACACCATGTTTATGACTACAAACCAGTCACAAATAGCATCCATGACCACTTAGTTTTTGAACTTGTGATGCCGCTTATGCTTTAATTAATGATGCTTATATCGTTGTGCATGATTATGGCTCTTATGCTTGCTTGATTTGTCGCTCCCAGTCTTTTGCTAGCCTCCACCTGTACTGAGTATGAGCTATACTCGTGCATCAAAACTCTCTTAAACCAAAGTTTTCCCATTGTGTACACCATACCTACCTACATGTGGTATTTCACTGCCGCTCCAAGTAAATTGATCATGTGTTACCTTTAAAACCTTCAAAATTACTCATGTTTTGTGTTCTTGTTTTTACTCATGAGGGCGTCAATAGAGAATCTTTATCTCACTTGTTGATTGGATTTCACACCATGGACTAGTGGCTTCATCCGCTTCTCCAAATGATAGAAGAGCTGGCAGCGGGGTGCCCAGCCCCAAATTAATACAAACAAATTATGTTCACTATTTTTGCCCCTGATTTATCAGTCAAAGCATAATTGTGTACACAAAAGAGAAAGAGGGATGACCTTCTACACAAATTTGATCCGTATAAGACATGTCTGAAGTTGCAGATATTGTGTCTGTGGGTATGTTACCTCTGCGATTCGTAAAGAAACTAACAAAGTGCGGCTTAATCACTCCCTTGTTGCCGCTCTTCAGAATTATAAGGTGCCATCCCAAGAGAGCTCAGAAGCTACATGAGAAAAGAAGATTCAATGCTTTGAAGCATACAAACCTGATCCAAAGCAGTACCATCTAAATGTTTTCATTCAACAGAGCCTTTGTTGTGATTGATATGATGTAAGTACATCTGAATGTTCACAACTGGAATATGAGTAAAATCAACACAATATATATCACATACTGCAGCCATTGCACGCATACCACGAAAGTGAAAGTTGAGCATTAATTCACATCAGATTGTACTCTTAATATTTTCAGCCAACATAAGATGGAACTGTAAGTATAGAATGCTGATGCTTTATTCATATGCATAAATCCGAAATAAACGAAAGCACATAAATTATGTGTTTGGCAATGAAGTCAAGGAAGAATAGTATACTGCAGTGCATCAACATCTTCTTGCTGGGACATGATCACAAACGATGAACTCCTTATTAGAGTCTGCTTGCCAGTTGCCACACCTCTCCTTTGGATAAGATGCTTGCTACTCATCGTTGGAGATTCAGAACATGAACTATTGTAGATTTAGATGGGAAGCTGCATATCAATGGAAGAAACAACAGAGCATCAGTAAGCCTTACCATGTGCGCAAATCGTAGAGCACCAGGTGATTCAAAAAATGAAACGAATAGATGATATTGTGAGCAGCGCAGAGTTGTGTAGGTATTTAAAACCAAACATGGCAATTTAGTTTCTTTCTACATTAACGTGGCAATTAAGATAGGCAATTGTTGGGATTTTTCTTCCGTTTCAGATGTACGCACCGCTGTGGTGGAACCATGGAAGAAAATCAGGAGGTAATAATGTAAGGGAGAGGAGACGAATTGACGGGATGGGGAGCCATCATTGGGGGTGTCAAATGTTTTAGAGCGACATGGCTTCACTGAATTGCAGAGAAATCTTGTAGTGGGGCATAGCTTTTTAGGTATAGAAGATAATGTCGTGATTGTTAGGGCATAGTGTCTAGTATCTTCTATTAGTGCTATTGACATTGTTCCAACTTGTTATGATTAATGATTGCCACTTTGGGGCCTCGGGTTCCGGACAACGATATGTGTAAACAACTTGCCGGTATGATCAACAAACAATAATTATCATCATGATTCAACAACATGTTCAGATCTGAGATCATGGCACTCCATCTAGGATAGAGCATGCCAGTTTGTTGCTATGGCGATGAAAAAGAGAACGATGATGATAACTACTGATCTATGTTCTATGAATATTCAGATACCGCAATGGATGACAATGAAGAAGACAATGAAGAAGAAGGGTTGCAGAACAGGCACCAGATGAGCCTGCTAATGATCTTGGTCGGGTCATTTCTAATGCAAGGCGAGGCTGCGACACGGAAAAGGAGAGGTTGCAGTTCGATTAGATGTTGGAGGACCACAAAACATCGTTGTATCCAACTTGTAAAGATGGACAAAAGAAGTCGGGTAGCACACTAGAATTGCTAAAGTGGAAGATAAGAGACCGGTGTGACTGACTAGTCACTTGGAAAGTTGTTGGTACCACTGAAGAACATGCTTCCAAGATAGAACGAATTTCCCGCCAGCATGTACAAAGCCAAGAAGCTCGTTTGCCCTCTAGGATTAGACGTCCAGAAGATACATGGATTCCCTAATGACTGCCTCCTCTACCGCGGTGAGAAGTACGAGAATATGGATAAATAATCGATATGCAATGCATTGCGGTATAAGATCAGAATAGATGACCATGGCGATGTTGAGGGCGAGCCACCCAGGAAGAGGGTTCCTTCCAAATTGATGTGGTATGCTCCTATAATACCACGGTTGAAATGTCTGTTCAGAAACAAAGAGCACGCCAGTTTGTTGCGATGGCACATGGAAGACCGTAAGAAAGACGACAAGTTGAGGCATACCGATGATGGTCGGCAATGGAGAAAAATCGAGAGAGAGTTCAAATACTTTGCAGGTGACCCAAGAAACTTATGGTTTGGTCTAAGTACAGATGGCATGAATCCTTTTGGGAAGCCGAGCTGCAGTCACAACACCTGGCCCGTGAATCTATGTATCTACAACCTTCCTCCTTAGTTGTGCATGAAGTGGAAGTTCATTATGATGTCAGTGCTCATCCAAGGCCTGAAGAAACATGGCAATGACATTGATGTGTACCTAAAGCCATTAGTCGGTGAAATTTTGCATTATGGGTCTAACCAGGTGTAAGTGTGTGGGATGAGCACAAACATGAGCCATTTTACCCACGAGTGTTGCTTTTTGGAACCATATATGATTGACCTGCTCTTAGTAATATTTCAGGACATACAGACAAGAGATACAAATGCATGCATGCAAAGTTGGGATCAGACAGAAAGTATATATCTATATAGATGTAGAAAGAATGTGTACCCGTACAATTGTCGTTTTCTTCCGCCCAGGCATTTCATAAGGGAAAAGGGCAAGTATTGCGATAGCAAGGCAGAAATCCGGACGAAGCCTGCCTCCATAGCAGCCAACCTGTTTCGAACGGCACTAATAAGGGTGCACCCATGTGGAAGAAGAAATCCATGTCTTGGGAGCTACCCTATTGGAAAGTCCATGAGATCCGCTCTGCAATCGACGTGATGGACCTAACGAAGAAACTTTGCGTGAATATTCTAAACTTTCTAGACTTGTATGAGAAGTCAAAAGATACACCGGAAGCACGGGAGGACCAAGAACGTCATAAATGACGAGACGCGGCATGGATCCAGGTAAGTTAAACATCACAGTCTATAAGAAAACTTGGTGTTCTCTAGTAAATTCATGAAAGGCCTCGGTATGACTTACAAGCTCCAGCCAAGGAATCCAAGTAGTGGTCAAGGCTTTGTGTGACGCTAGATTCGCAGAAAAATCGTAATAAGACATAGTCGACTATTCAAGTTGCAAATAAGTGCAACATAAAGTTCTAGGTGAAAATTCAACTTAACAGTCTCCACTTCGTGCGGGGATTGTTGAAATTTTGGCCCACTTTAGCATTTTAATAAGTCCTGAAAATCCTATAGGCCATGTGACCTATTTGTGTATGGCAAGAGGTGGAGCATAATTTTAGTCTCACATATCTAGTTGAGTGGATGTTTGGCCTCCTTATAAGGAAGCATCTTCTACTTTGTGTATGAGCATAAGAATAAGAGGCTACATGCGTGCTCTCACGCCTCGCCTCGCGACGAAGCGGACGACCTGGGTTGCGGGAGTGATCCGTGCTGAGTTAGGAATTATGCCATGTGTACGTGTCATGTTATTTAGTCACAGATGAATGAATGAATGAATGTGAACGGTTGCACGAAGCTGAAAATTTTTGTGCCAGTGGAGAATGAATACAAAACGATGGCTTCTGGGCCACCGCTGCTCCATGTTTAGTTCGTGTCCCGTCTCTTCGCTTCCTCTTCCGCGGTTCCGTTCGCATCCTTCTATTTGCCTACAAAAGAGAGGTCGGTCCTCTCACATAGACATAACACACAATCACATTTCCTATGCGCCAGCCTCCTATTTCTCGTGCACACTTCCGCTGATCAGGAATTATTCATCTAGTGCCGCTGCGTGCACCGCTGGACTGGACAGTAGACCTCGGGAACTCCGTCCTTTCCGATTCTGCACGGGTGAAGGGCGATAAGGTTTTTTGGGAGCGCTACCCTGAGACTACTTGCTTCTTCTCGAACACGGAAGCAGACGACTACTTCCCGGACGGCGACTCCTTCTCAAACGTCGACGACCTGTTCGGAAACATGTATACTACCAACGCAAATAGTTCTTCCTTGGCACTGTACGTTTTCTTGATGGACATGATGCTACATGTTTCGCTTATTATGATATGTTTTGATTTGTTTTTCACATACTTTGCGGTAGATTACATGTCTAGTATATTTCCAACTATCCTAGCCCTGTTTTATTTACTATTATCATGTACTATGTTAATCTAAAAAATGCTAATATATCCAACACCAACCTGGTGATCCAACCCTTCCCACCTCTCCTTCTGACTACGGCTTGGAGATATCGGATTTTGACATTCGTACCCGCTAATTACCAAGAAATGAATGAGTCACAAAGAGTTAAATGACCATGGATAAGAAATTGAGAGAGCATGCCATTAATTCCATGCACTAAATAGAACCTTTATGCTCTTTAATCGCCAAAACTAGGTAAACACTCAAAGAACTTCGTTGTGGAGCAATACATCACCACGACACATCACGCAGACTGAGAGGTGCACGACGTTGCGGTGTTGGAACGTGGTGTTCTTAAGTTTTCACCACTTTTGTTGAGTCGCTAGTTCAAATTCTAGCTCATGACAGGTGCTAGTTCTCACCTGAGGTGCAAGTTACTTCTGTAGTTGCATATGAAATTAACCAGATTTGCAAGTGTAACTAAGTTTCAAATTCAAGTTAATCATCTAGTTGCATATGCACCTTTTCCTCTATCACAACTAACCTGAGTTTTGACTTTATCTCCTCTCCCCATTCATCACTTTATAGGGACCGAAAAAAAGTAAGGGTAAAAAGGTAAAAGAAAAACTACAAAAATCAAACACTACCAGCACCGTAACAACCCAAAAATAAAAACAGAGTTGCCCATAAAGCAACATAGCCTGGGCCAGCAAAAAAATCTGAGACATAGAGTCCATACCATTGTTTAGTTTTCTATCACTTCTTTCGTAATTTGGTTGAATCCAATAAATTTTAATTTTGGAAGGACGATAAATTTTAACGCATGAGTGCTACCAATTCTGTCTCTGAAATTTAAGTTATTTTTAGTGAGGTACATGAACAATTTTCTCCCGTACATTAACATATTTTATAGATACTAATGTTGTTTGTACATTTTTTTTCCTAGAAAATATGTTTTTATATTTATTTGAAATTTTTTTGTTGACACACATGACCATCTTGATAGATGGCGAAATATATTTTGATAAAAAATGATTTTCGGCACAACATATTTTATCAGGTGACAAGTTTTTGGAAGGCTCGACTGTTCTCCTTTGACATGTAAAGGGAACCATTTTAATGGAAGGTGAAAATATTCAATTAAATACTTGATGATGCTTTGGGAGGCGGACATACGGTCGGCGTTGCATAGTTACAACGAAAAAGTGAGAGGAATCGCGACAACGTGTGGCCACTTAGTTAGTTTTTATATGGTAATGTAGCTAAGAGTTCAGAATGTTACGCTGCCAAGCTTCTCTGATGTATGAGTTGTTGTTTCTCATAACCTGTCAATTGATATATGTACCCTGAGAAAGTACATGAAAATTTTGTCTGCAAAATTAACTCGGCTAGAGATGGAGCGTGGTTGGCATTTCTGATAATTTCGAAAACATTAACTTGATTCATGAATTCGAAATTGCTAGGAATAACTTGTCTACTAAATCTGTTTCTATTAGTGACACTCCTTTAGTTGTTGTTCATGATATTGGGTCTAGGACCCCTATTTACCTTACTTGGATTGATGCTGATGAGATAGATAATTCATTTACTATGGTTAAATAAAAAACAGAAGAAAGTGGGGGGCAAGAGAAATGTTGTGGTCAGTAAACCTATGACCAGAAGTCAAAATAAAGCTGGCACGTCTACTCTGTCTCCTACTAGACCTGTCAGGAACAAAAGAATCCCTAATCGTTTAAAATAACTTCGACCTTTTGGAATAGCAGTGGTGTGGAAAAAAAGGGATGTTTACCTCTCTCACTGACATTATGAGAGATTGTAACCTCGATTTTTTTGTTTTACAAGAAACAATGAAGAGAACTTATAGTCAAAGTTTTTTTTGTAAGCTGGACCCTGATAACAAGTTTTTTTGGAAATGGATTCCTTCGGTGGGTAAATTTGGTGGTATCCTATGTGGTGCTAAGTATGAAACGCTCGAAGTGCAAACAGTCAACTTGGGAGAACATATGATTTGAATGAAACTCTGGGATAAAATTAAAAAATGTCGTTGGCCGGTGATTGTGGTTTATGGCCCTGCTCATGAGAACCTTAAGGAGGCTTTTTTAGCTGAGCTATCCTCTTTCTATAGATCTATGGATTGTCCTTTTATTGTGGGTGGGGACTTTAATATTCTTTGTTTTGCTCATGATAAGAATAAGCCCACTGTCCTACCTCATTCCTCGAGTATTTTCAATTCCATTATTCATATCCTGAGCCTTCGGGAAGTTTCCTTGCTGGGTGGTAAATATACCTAGTCTAACCAACAAAAAAATTCTACTCTAGAAAAACTGGACCGTGTTCTTATGTCCTCTGACCGGGAAGTGTTGCTCCCTTTGGCCACCCTTCGTAAGATTTTTAGGGATCGTTCTGATCATAATATTTTGCTCCTCGGCCATGGTGGTTCATCTGTGACACCCTTGAGGAGCGAATTCAAATTCAATACCTCTTGGTTACATAATGTTGATTTTTTGCCTAAAGTTGCTGAGATCTGGTGGAGGCATGTGGATGCTATGGATCCTATAGATGTTTTCAATATTAAGCTCAAAAGAGTTTTTAAAAAAGTTCTTTAAGGGGTGGGGGTCTAATATGTTTGGCAATTTTAAGAAACGTAAAAAAGAACTCAAACTGAATTGGAATACCTGGAGTGCTTAGAGGAAGACAGTGAGCTTTCTCCTGATGATTTTATTCGTAAAACTTTTATTCAAACTAAATTGCTGAATATGGAGGCTGAAGAGAAGAATTACTGGCATCAAAGGGCTCATGCTAGATGGCTTTTGCAAGGGGACCAAAACACGTCATATTTCCATAGAATAGCTAATGGGAGAAAGAGGAAAAATACTGTCCACTCCCTTTATGATGATGGTGTGGTGGTTGAAGGCACAGATAATTTGCTGAATCTTGCGACCAATTACTATAAAAACCTGTTCGTACCCGCCCCTGGTAATTTGTTTGAGTTTTCTCCTGATAAGTGGAAACCTGAGGAGTTGCTATCAGCTGAGGATAATTTTATTCTTACCAGAGCTTTTACCTTTGAGGAGGTGAAACATGCCCTTTTCCTAATGGAACCCAATATGGCTACTGGGCCTGATAATATGTCTGTGGAGTTCTTTCAGCATTGCTGGGAGGTTGTTAAGTATGATATTATGAAATTGTTTTCTCATTTCTTTGATGGTACCTTGAATATTCAAAGATTGAACTACGGTATTATAACCTTACTTCCTAAGACTTCTGAGGCCAACAAAATCCAACAGTTTAGACCCATTTGCCTTATAAGATGCACTTACAAGTTGATCACTAAAACCTTGACCATTTGGCTGGAACCTTTTGTTGAGAAGCTGATTAGTGTGGAACAAAATGCTTTTATTAAGCACCACAGTATCATGGATGGGGTCCTTTCCCTGCATGAAGTCATGCACCATGTTCATGTTAAGAAACAAATTGGGGTGGATCTAAAAATCGACTTTGAGAAAGTGTACGATAAAGTTAACTCGGATTTTTCACTCTATTGCCTTAAGCTGAGGGGTTTTAATGAGCAGTGGTGCTTCTGGATTAAAGGGGTTTTGCATAACGGGACGGTTAGTGTTAAACTCAACAATGTGGTGGGGCAGTATTTCCAAAGTGCCAAAGGGGTCCGTCAAGGCGACCCTCTGTCCCCTATCCTCTTTAATCTTGTGGGTGAAGTGTTAACCAAAATGGTGCTGAGTGCTCAAAGTAATGGCTTATTTTCTGGTCTCACTCCTGATCTGGTTGATAATGGTGTGGCCATTTTGCAATATGATGACGATACGTTTTTTTGCATTTCACATGATGTTGATAAAGCTGTTAACCTCAACTTGTTGTTATACATCTTTGAAATCATGTCCGGGCTTAAGATCAATTTCGGGAAAAGCGGGATTTTTCTAATTGGGGAGGGGGGCAATGACATTGCCCAGTTCTATTCTAACCTGTTCAACTGTCAGGTTGGGCCACTGCCTTTGAAGTAGCTTGGGGTTCATGTTTCGTTCTCTAACCTCAAAATGGCTGACTGGGACTTTTTGGTTGCTAAGTTCATTAAAAAAACTCGAGGTTTGGATTGGGGATGCGGGCTCTTCGGGAGGAAGGTTAACCTTATTGGATTCTAGTCTCTCTGGGGTTCACTATTATTACATGTCTATGTTTTTACTGAGCAAAGGCTTTATTGAAAAATTGGATAAACACCGTAGGAATATTTTCTGGTCAGGCAATAATAACAAAAGGAAGTATCATTTGGTCAAATGGGCTCGGGTGTGTAGGTCGAAGAACAAGGGAGTCATGGGTGTGAAAAACCTTAGGAGACAAAACTTTGGTATTCTTTGTAAGTGGTGGTGGAAACTCGAGACTCAAAATGGCCTTTGGCAATAAAGTGTTCGGGCTAAGTACTTGAGAAACAAAACAGTGGCCAATGTTAAAGTTAGGGTGAATGACTCACCCATCTGGAAAAATCTTTTAAAAGTCAAGGATGTGTATTTCCTTGGTAGGAAGCAGGTTCTAAAAAAAGGTAACCTTGTTCGTTTCTGGAAAGATGCATGGCTTAACAATCATTCCCTTATGGTGTCGTATCCTCTGTTGTTTGATATATGTCATGAACAGGATTGGACGTTTGAAAAAGTGGTTGCCTGTGAGTTTCAGGTCCCCTTTCGGAGAAGGTTTTAATAAGGCCTTAGATAGTCAATGGAATCTGATTGTCGAGGAGGCTATAAAGTTAGTTTCCTCAACTGATCAGAACGAGGTTACCTAGGGCCTTAATGCAAACAAAAAAATTTCTACCAAGTATGTGTACTTGGAGTTGGAGAAACCCATTGCTGGATCTCATGATAAGTGGATTTGGAAAGCTTGAATCCCTCTTCATATCAAGGTTTTCCTTTGGCAATTGTTTCAAAATGCTATTCTTACTCGAGATAACCTAAAGAAGCGAAATTGGAATGGTAATCCCTTGTGTTCTTTCTGTGACCAAAATGAATCTGCTCGACACCTGTTCTTTTTGTGTTCCCATGCTAGAGTGGTTTGGGGTACACTAGGGTCGGTGTTTGGTGCGAACTGTTGTCCTGTCTCTTTATGGCAGTGTGTTGCTTGGCTTTACGCTTTTTTCCCTGATGGTGCTCGTTTCCATATGCTAATCTTTGCAGCGGTTTGCTGGGCGATTTGGATCAAAAGGAATAGAGTGACTTTCGATAAGTTGGTGGTGAAATCTCCCTACTATTTTCTATGTTTGTTCTCTCCTTCGTTACTAGGCAGGTCTCTACGGCGAAGAAGAGAGAGCTACGATCATCGGAGGAGCTGATCAGTTCATTAACAAAGCTGCTCGGCTGGCTGCTGTTGCAGGAACCTCCAGGAATGCGTTTGGTGCTGCGGCTGAACTCCCCTCCCTCCTTGGAGGGCTCTGTAGCTGGTTCTGCTGCCGTTTTGGTCACTACTGTCTGGATCCAGCCCTGTGGTGGCTTCCCGTGTTTTGTTGTTTTCTGCTTGGCTTGTATGGTTTGGTTGCGTTGGACTTGTGTGGTGGTGAACTTATTAGTTTAGGTGGTAGGTTTTTTGCCCCGTAGCGTAATCTCGAAGCCGAGGTTGCGGAGCCGTAGGTTTTTGCCCCGTAGCGTAATCTCGAAGCCGAGGTTGCGCAGCGGGATTTCCTACCTTTCGTTTTCTTTCTGTTCTACTCTCCTCCCTGCCCCTTGTTTGTTGGTTAGCAAAAACTTTGTATTTCCGTTATGAAAGTAATGGAAAGGGGAGTAGTCCATTTGGGGGAAAAAATCTATACAGAGGGTGCAATATTCAGGTGATTTCTTGCTGTGTTCCAACCTTCAAGTTTTGTCCTAAAAAGTAAAATGGACTCGAAAGAAGCATCAGGTGTTGCATGGAATACTCCAGGATGTCGTATCCCAGATCAGCTCAACTTACCGCAACTTACAGGTAAATTTGTATCCCTGTAAAAGAACACGAGATGACGCTTGTCCTGTATTTTTTCCTTTCGAGGTAAACGCGCGTGACGTGTATCTAACTAGCACCACAACTTGTGGGCTTTGACTCAATATATACACGGTGCAGATAAAACCCATATATTGCGTCTCCTGACAGGTCTAAACAAGAGAACGACTCGTTCTGCCTCTCGCCGCCACCAAACCCTAGACGCCATGAACTCTCGATTATTCTCGGCCTCCCAGTAGATCCCAGTACTGTCTTCCCTCCTCGCATGGAATCTGCAGATTCACGGGTGATGGAGCCGCGGAGGCGCAAGAAGAAGAAGAATAAGAGGGACACGAAGAGGAGCCCAATGGCCGAGCTCTCCGACGACGTGCTCGTCGAGATCATCTCGCGTGTGTCGTTCAAGTCGACCTGTTGCTGCAAGTGCGTCTGCACGCGCTGGCGTGACCTCTTCTCGCACCATGAACACCACAAGAAGCTTCCCCGGTCCACCCTTGCCGGCTTTATCCACCCGTCATACAACCTTGACACCTCCCCATCATATATGCAACCTGGTTACAGAAGCGTGTCGGGGAACTGGTGTGCTCGCATCAACACATCCCTCTCCTTCTATTCCAGATACGAAACCGAGACGCTGGATTTCTGGTTAGACTGCTGCAATGGCCTCCTCCTCTGTCGACGCCGGAGGCGCGCTGATCGTATGACAATTGGTTACATGGTATGCAATCCCGCCACTGAGACATGGGTGGACGTGCCTGCCACCAACTGGTCCGATGAGCTGTGGCTTGCTCGTCTCGCGTTCGACCCGGACATCTCCTCCCACTTCCATGTGTTCGAGTTTGCACCTGCATGTCTTGTCGATGCAAATACACATAGTTCGTGCATCAAAGCACTGAGGATCTACTCGTCCAAAACTGGAGCTTGGACACATCCGTTTGTTTGGGAAGGTCCAGTTACGTTATGCAACAGTGAAGGCGTTTTTACCATGGGTATGCTATATTCTTGTTCGTATGATAAGTCTGTTGTAGCAGTTGGCTTGGATGGGAATTGCATGTCCATTCGGGCGCCACATTCTACTCCCGGCAATCACGATCTTTATCTATCACAAAAACAATTGCATTTCGTCAAGGATGGTTCTTTTGAAATATCAATCTGGGCACTGGAAGATTTCAAAAGTGAAAGTTGGATCTTGAAGCACAATATAACTAACTTACAACTGCTCGGAACAGCGTTCTCAATGTATAGATATGATTGCAAAGTTATCTCAGTCCACCCCGAAAGCAATTGTAACATCCCAAGTATGAAAACCATCCCCTTAGAATGTTTGTTGCATGTTTATTTAAGTATTGCATCATGTCATCATATTCATTCTGTTTGCATTTGTTTCTTATTTGATGCATCTGTTTTTCCCTGTTTTTCCCAATTCAAATTTAAACTTTATTCAAATGATTGTTTCATCCTTGCTCTGTTACAACATTTGAAATAAAAATCACAAATAACAACAACCAATTTGTTTCATGTTATTCCATAGTGATCACTTGTTAAAAGGATGGTTTTAAATCAATCATTTAAATTCCAAAAACACATTTAAAATTCCAAATTCAAGCATCAAACAGCAACCAATTGAATCCATGCAAATTATAAAACACTTTTGATCAATGGGTTATAATTTAACATAGGGGTTACCCTATTTTAAAGGTTGGTTCTTATTAATGATCATTAATATTAAAAATTTCACCCAAACTTGGTTTAAATTCAAACAGCAAACAAAATTCAACCTTTTTGAAAATAAAAGTTAAAACCTGGTTGCAAATGATCTAAAAAGGTTACCCAAATTTTTCCAAATTTTTTCACTAAGTTTAAACCTATCAAATGCTTCCAATTACTTGTCAGCAAAAAAAAAGGGAGAAATAAAAATTTAAAAATCAAATTTTGGCGCCAACAGAGACTGGGCTGCGCCCAGCCCATTTCTCTTTTCCCTCCTCCTCGTTTTTCTTCCGCCGCGCAGCCCAGCCCGTTATCCCCGCAGAAAAACGGTTCATTTTTTTTTCCTCGTTCTAATCTGCCGTCATCAACCTGTACGGCGTCCATCCGGAGCGCCACGGCGGACGCGGCCACCTCCCGACGGCGATCCCGCCCCCGTACTCCCTATATATCCCCCCTAGGGCTCCGCGCCACCTAACCCTAACCCTAGGAGGCTGTTTCCCCCTCGAGCCCGCCGCCGTCTGCCCTCTCCCGGCCACCTCCCTCGCTCTGATCCCCTCGCCGGAGTTTTCTCCCCTCTGAACTCCGATGATAACCACCGCAGCAGTCACCCGTCTACCTACCTAGACCCTAAAACCGAAACCCCACTCTCCCCTCGTCCGATTAGACACCCGTGCAGCCCCGGAGACGCACGGTGCCCTCGCCGCCGTCCACAGCCGTGTCGCCGTCGAGCTCGTCACGGTCTCTGCAACCTCGACCCTATGGTGAGCGGCTGCTCCCGTTTCCCTACCCCTCTCCTGTTCTGCGCAGCGCGAGTAGCACACGCATCCGGTCGATCGCCACCACAGCGAACCACGGCAGCTAGGCCCTACGGAAGATCGCCGCCGGTGACCAAGTTCATGTCAGGTTCAGTCGCTGTCGCGCGCGTTCAGTTTCAGTAGCTAGATCTGAAGTATTTCCTCTCTGCGTCTCTATACCTGACAGAACGAACGCAACACCGCAGTGGTTCAGTGCTAGCGTGCGCAGCGTGAGGTGCGGGGATCGATCCCTCGCTCTCGCTGAATAAAAAACCAACACCTTTTTTTTCCGCGCGACGCTGACGGGCAGGCCCCACACATCAGTGACTCCCACTGCCACGCACGCGCAGCACGCCACGCTGGCCCCCCAGGCCCACGCTGCAGTGGCTGGGGCTGGCTAACCGTGCGGTAACAAAAGTTTCTGCATTTTTTTCTGTTTTCAAAATAGAACCTTTTAATTACAGATTAGTCCTCAATTCTAATTGGTTAATAACTTTTAATATATAACTCTAAAAAATAAAAGTTAAATATGTTTATTGTTCTAAATTTAATTGTCTATCCAACTATGCCATTTGTGTACTGTTTTGAATTTTCAAAATGCAATTCAAATTTGAATTCAAATAATTCAAATGCAATTTTCTAAATTCCATAACTAATTCATCTTTAATCCAAATAATGCAAATAAAATATGTTTTCCATACCATTTTGAACCACCTATTCAAATATAAATTTTGTTTCTTGGTTTGAATAATTTAAATTGCTTAAATAATTTAAATCTTAATTTGATCATTTAAAATTGCTAAAATCATAACTTGCTCAATTTAAATTATTCTTGACCATGCAAAATATGTTTTCAAACCACCAAAGTATAAACTTTTCAAATATGAGTTTGAAATTATGTTTTGAGCAAATAAAATTCAAATAAAATTCATGCATGTTTTAAATTCATTCAAAACTTGTTTAATTTTGCTTAAGTCATAATAACTTCCTCCTAATGCCTTTTTCAATATTTGAAACATGTAATCCACCCAAAATTTCATGATCTTTTCAAATATGAATTTAGTTATTTGTTTTGAACAATTTAAATGGTTGAAAACAACAAATAATTGTGTGTCACCTTTAAGGCACCAATAATTCCCTAAAGTAATAAATAAAATTCTTAATTGGTAAACCCTATTTTAAATTGGTTCTAATGTTGTTATTTTGCTGTTTTCCTCATGCATGCATCATACTAAACCACTAGCACCTGTTGATTAGTTGGAAAACAAATAATCTAACCAAAATCCATGGGCTTTTCATATGCAACTCAAAATTGCATATGTGTCCATTTAAATTGTGTTATCATATCAATTAGTTTATTTTGATGCATCCATTAACTTGACTTGCATCATCCTATGATTGTGCACTATGCCATGATATTGATTGTTTATTTTTCCTGCATTGTTTGTTTGCTTCTTCTCGGATAGACGACGACGTTGAGACCGACGATCTTTACGACACCCCTTCTGAGGATCTAGCTCAGTACCCGGCTACTGGGTTTGCAGGCAAGTTATCACTCACATGAACCATTGTGTTCCTTTCAACATTGGTTACCGATACTTTCCGTTGTCTATATTTGCTAGCCCTATGTATCGTTGCTTCTGTTACGAACATATCACATGATACCCTGAACCCTGATATTGCCTTACCTCCAGTCCTAAAACCCCGTTGCTTGGGCCCGTGTCTTACTAGCATGCTTAGGGTTGTTTTGCTCGAGTCTGTTATCAGTTACTTTCTGTTATCATATCTGCTTATATGCTGGGGCTCGATGTTAAACAACAACCTGTTAATTTGAGGTAATAATAATTTGCTGATAAGGCACCGGCAGGAGGCCCGGCGTGGTTTTGAGGCCTGCTAGTGTCGACCCTAATAGGAAAAGGGTCTTGTCTACTGATCCATGATGAGCGCACTATCCGCATGTGGGAAGCGTGTATGGGCGCCCCCATCAATTTGATTCGATTCGCATCTCGTCCAAATCACCACACTTAGTTCGGGCTTTCCATTTGATGCACGCATATGCAGGTACGAACCCGAGGCCAGGGTGGAACTTTTGTAGTCGGTATTTAGGGCGGCGTGGTCTTCCAGTGCTATGAGGGTCCCCTTTTCTTCGTGGGGCTCGATTAGCCGCGCACGCACAGCACGTGGTGCTTTGGGCTTGATGCGAAGAAGAGTTGAATTGTGTTGAGTGCCCCGCTTGGTGGGAAAGGCCTTCCCATCTGGCGGGTTACTCTTACGTGTACGGCCAAATTGGTGCACCCCTGCAGGGATAAATCTTCTCGAGAAGCCGTGTTTTCCGCGGTTATGGTTAACTTGGTGAAAGTACTGGCTAACAAGTACTCAGAACAACTTACACCTAACTAATGATAACTTGACTAGTAATAGGCTTATTGACACAACAACTGGATCCATCATTAATCCAACTGGGTGAGTTTTCCTCGGATTGCTTCTTTGGATAAGGGGCGAGATCCAGGATGGGTTTGTTTGGTGGTTAGCTATAGTTGGTTACGATACGTTATCTTAACTCTTTCTGTTACACCGGAAGTTGTAGTATGTTCTGTAGTTGGTTAGTGCAGCCAGTTGCAGCATCTTTTATACCCTTTTTTTTCGTTGATCCCAAGGCATCTGTGCTTGGTGTTGACGGGCTACACTTTGGTGAACTGTGAGTCTTGCTTGCCAGTACGTTTATGTACTGACCCCTTTGGGGCTGTGGTTTCCGCAGACTACGCTTACGAGGATCCAGGTGACGGCTACTACGTGGAGTTTGACGAGGCTGCTGACGAGTAGTTAGCGGACCCGGGCAGGATCCGAGACATCGTGGATGGGCTCCGTTTTCTTTTCATTCCCGGCTTCTTAAGCCTATTTGGATTTGTCTGTACTCAGACCCCTTTTGAATGCTTCCGCTGAGTTGTAATGATGTTATGTTGGGACATGTGTCCTCTGGATGATTGTTTTTGCTATCTCTGCCCTAGTGAGGGCCATTTGCAACTTATTTCAATCTTTTGTGTCTTAGAGATATGTTATGTTATCAGCTTGTTCAAAGCCGTTGACGTACCATGTGTGTATGGTATGAAGTACGTCAATGGTAGTGCCCTGATTTCTACGGGATAGTTTACATCGACGGTGAACAGTAGAGATTGGTTGTCACACATAAGTGTTGGCCTACTCGTAAGAGATGCGGTTGCCGGTAAGCCCCGTAATCCAATCAAAATACTGTTCAGTTCGTACGGTGAGTATCCCCTAGAAGTCCGGGTGCGACAAATGGTATCAGAGCATGTCTGCCTGTAGGATCCCTTTTACTAGTCGCAGTTGAGTCTAGAAACTATTTTTGTAGCTATGTAGGAAAAATGAAACGTGAGAGTAGGAATTCTGCCATTTTTCTTCTTTCCCCACCCACCCACCCTTTTCTGGTAAGGAAGTGCAACGTTGTTTCTGTTCTCACCTAAACTTTCAA
Organism: Alopecurus myosuroides; assembly: GCA_028641055.1. Taxonomy (NCBI): domain Eukaryota; kingdom Viridiplantae; phylum Streptophyta; class Magnoliopsida; order Poales; family Poaceae; genus Alopecurus; species Alopecurus myosuroides. The sequence continues at coordinate 4,705,813 of CM054057.1, forward strand.
GTTAGGTTTTCACGAATCCTGGTTTCTCTAGGATAGTTATATCTACTAGACCATAGGAATGGAGGTGGTTGTAACATGATTTATCATGTTGCCTACTCATGATTGAGAACGGAGGCGTGTAAGCCCCGGAAGCAAATCCTCTATCCCTTAAGCAGTAGATATTGATCCTTTAGAAGCCCGGATGGGTTTTCCGTAGTACCTCAGGAGTTTTGGTCTCGTGTTTCCCGATGTTGCTTCGATATCCTGTTCTTCTCACCATCCTTTTCGTCCGTTGAACCTTGTTGTTGCTTTCCACTTCAGTTCTCTACCGGCGTCTAATCAAAACCTCCCAAATCATCTGCAGATGGATCTCAGGTTCTTCCCGCAGGTGGTTCGGATGACTCGCTGTGAGAGCACCGCCGGTTATCCGGAGATGCTGAGAGACATGGTCACCTATCTGGGGTTCCATTGGGCACCAGAGTACCAGGTCTACGAGCAGCAGCGAGAGTTTGACCAGACCTACTACCGGGCTATCGTCTACATTTTGTCAGATGATGGCATGAGCGTTGTCCACCGCTACGAGGCAGTAGGTTCCACAGTGGATATGGCCGTGCAGCAGGCAGCTTACGTGAGTCTCACCGTCCTCCGTGCTGACTACTGGGGGTTTGACGATTCTATCTATCGCCACATCCCCCGTGGTTACATCACTTCAGCGGGAGCTCACTTCACCCTCTACGACAACCTGGATGTCTACGAGCATGATAACACCAGGCTGCACACCACCGCTCAGTTTGTGAGGCACAGTGACGCTATTGCCACCACACTTTCTCAGGATTTGGCCTCAGTCAGGGAGCAGCTCTACCTTGCTTTGACTCGTCTGGCTACGTACACCACAGACTTTGTTGGAGATGAGCGCTTTGCACGTTTCCATCAGACAGTGGGACGTAGTTTGCCAGATGCTGGAGGTTACGAGCCGATCAGAGGTCCACTCCTCAACCTCGGAGCTGGTTACACTGGGATTCCACGCTTTGGAGCACAGGGAGACGACGCTTTCTACTTCACCACACCGAGAGTCGCTCTCAGAGCAGTCCCGATCTACGTGGATCGTCATTCTACCTACTTCTGTGGGATTCCTCCACACCGTATCTCTCATCGTACTACTCACCGCCGTCCTGCGTGATGAGCATGGGAGTACCGATGTATCCATTCATATCTATGTTTAGTTATCCTTTGGCTTTCGAACCATGTATTGGTCTGTTGGATATTCTGATGTATTTGAACATGTGATGATGTACCTGTTGGTTATCTATTCATGCGTCGGAATAATCGATCTTTCGGTTACCAAGTCTATCCTTTTCTATTGTTGTGCTAAAATGCATGTCTATTCAGGATGCCGCCAACAAGGAGCAACCCGCCTGAACCACCTCCGCTCACGGAGCTGTTGACTCAGATGACTCAGGTCGTGGCTCAGATGGCCCAGATCCAGGCTAACCAGCACAACAACCAGAATGCTCCGCGAGTCAGCATCAAGGAGTTTCTGAGTATGGGGCCGAGAGCTTTCGTGGCAACACGTGAGCCTCTGGATGCTGATGACTGGATCCGGGAGATGGCCAGGGCTCTGGACATTGCTCACGTTGCTGAGGAGGATAAAGTCAAGTATGCCACCTACCTGCTGAAGGGTCAGGCAGCTACCTGGTGGGAGAACTACCAGACCATGAGAGCTGGATACCCTATCACCTGGGGATGTTTCAAGGATGCCTTCCTGAAGCACCACATCCCAGATGGCCTCATGGAAAGGATGCGTGAAGAGTTCTGCTCTCTTAAGCAGGGCAAGCTGGACGTCATTGGCTACCAGAATGAGTTCAATCGCCTCGCTCGTTATGCTGGTGATGAGGTGTCCATTGAGGCCAAAAAGATGGCAAGGTTCCGCCGAGGTTTTAACCCGGAACTGAAGTACGCTCTCACCAACATCAAGTGCAAGGACTTTGAGGAGCTCGTGAACACCGCGCTCAATGAGGAGAATGGGCGCAAGGCGTTCGAAGAGTCGCGGAAGCACTCGCGTGAGGGTGGTTCCTCCTCCAACATGACCACCCCTCCGCAGAAGCGCCGCATCTGGGTGCCAAATGCTGCTGTCACTAGGGCTCCATATGCCCAAGCTTCTCCAGGCTTTGCTCCCCGCCCACCCAACCCAGCTCAGATGCAGAGTCAGAGGGTTCCAATGGGGCAGCCAAGGCCAGGTCCTTCTCGTGTTGTCACTTGCTACAAGTGCAAGGATACTGGACACTATGCTGATAAGTGCACTCAGAGGCAGCTACCTCCACCCCCTCCTCGCCCCAACACCAACCAGGCAATGGTTCGTGCTCCCCCGGCTAAAGCCTTCAACTCCAACAACAGGCCTGTCGGGAGGACCGCGAGGGTGAATCATATCAAGGCCGACAAAGCTGAGGAAGCTGCTCACGTCGTTCTCGGTACATTCCCCGTAAACTCTAACCCAGCTAAAGTGTTGTTTGATACCGGAGCATCGCATTCTTTCGTGTCAAAGATCTTTGCGACAGCAATTAAGCTCCCCTTTGTTGGTTTGGGTTCCCCGCTAGTAGTAAACTCCCCTGGAGCAACTATGCAAACTTCCAAGATCAGTCACGAAAATCAGATTCTAATTGGAGGTCACATATTCGTTGCTTCTCTCATTCTGCTTGGCAATTCTGACATTGATGTCATCCTTGGCATGGATTGGTTGAAGGCCAATAAAGCTACGATTGATTGTGCTAAGAAATCAATAACTCTGTTCCACCCGTCTGGCCAGATAGTCTATTCTCCAAATGAATCAAGTTCTGTTCAGCTGTACACCCTGGATGCTAAACCTCTACCTCTGCTTGAAAATGTTCCGGTGGATTGTGAATTCCCTGACGTCTTTCCAGAAGAGTTGCTAGGGATGCCTCCGGACAGAGCAGTTGAGTTCGTGATCGAGCTTGAACCAGGTACTGCTCCAATCTCTAAGCATCCATATAAGATAGCTCCTCCTGAACTGAAATTGTTGAAGGAGCAAATCGATATGTACATGGAGAAAGGTTACATTCAACCTAGTTCTTCCGCTTGGGGTTGCCCAACTCTGTTTGTTGCCAAGAAGGATCAAACAAAAAGACTCGTGGTTGACTATCGTCCTCTCAACGAGAAAACTATCAAGAACAAGTATCCAATTCCTCGTATCGATGATCTTTTTGATCAACTTGCTGGAGCCTCAATATTCTCAAAGTTGGACTTGAGGATGGGTTACCATCAAATAAAGATCAGAAAGGAAGATATTCCTAAGACAGCTTTCACCACTCAGTACGGTCTATATGAATACACCGTCATGTCCTTTGGTCTCACCAATGCACCGGCGACTTTCTCAAGACTCATGAATTCTGTATTCCATGAATACCTCGACAAGTTCGTTGTGGTATATCTTGATGATATTCTAGTCTACTCAAAATCTGAGGAAGAGCATGGAGAACACCTTCGTCTCACTCTCATGAAACTTCGCGAGCATCGTCTATATGCCAAGTTCTCCAAATGTGAGTTCTGGATTCCAGAAGTTGCTTACCTTGGTCATGTCATCTCCGCCAAGGGCATAGCCATTGATCCAGAAAAGGTTAAAGCAATTGTTGATTGGAAACCTCCTAAGACGGTAAAACAAGTTAGAAGCTTTCTTGGCTTGGCTAGCTATTGCCGTCGTTTCGTCCAAAACTTTTCCAAGATTGCAAAACCTCTCACTGATCTCACAAAGAAGGACAAGAAGTTCGTTTGGACTCCATAGTGTGATGAGAGTTTCAATCTCTTGAAGACTAAACTCACTTCCACCCCAGTTCTGGTTGGCCCAGATACTACCAAACCTTTCCAGATATTCTGCGATGCATCTCTCCAAGGTCTAGGTGCAGTTCTTATGCAAGAACGCCAAGTTGTGGCTTATGCTTCACGTCAGTTGAACCCACATGAGCAAAACTATCCCACACATGATCTTGAACTTGCAGCAGTTGTGTTTGCCCTCAAGAAATGGAGACAATACTTGTTGGGTAACAAAACTGAAATCTTTTCCGATCATAAGAGTCTGAAATACATCTTCACTCAACCAGATCTAAACCTCAGGCAAAGGAGATGGATTTAAAAGATTAAAGACTTTGATCTCACCATTTCTTACACTCCAGGCAAGGCTAATGTTATGGCCGATGCTCTCAGTCGCAAGTCCTATTGCAATAATCTCATGATCATGGAAAGCCAACCTCCACTTCATGAAGAATTCCAGAAGCTAAACCTTGGTCTTGTTCCTCAAGACTACCTTGCTAGCTTGATAGCCAGTCCAACTCTCGAGGACAAGATTCGTTCTGAACAACTTCGTGATACTGAAATCAAGAAGATGGTTGAGCACATCAAGGAAGGCAAGGAGAAATTCAAGTCTTTCTCGATTGATGATAAAGGAACTGTGTTCTTTGAAGGACGCATTGCAGTTCCTCAAGTTCAAAGTCTCAAAGATATCATTCTCAAGGAGGCTCATGAAACTCCTCTTTCCATTCACCCTGGAAGTACAAAGATGTAAGGATCTTAAGACACTGTATTGGTGGCCTGGCATGAAACGTGAAATTGCTCAATACGTTTCTGAATGCGACGTTTGTCAACGTGTTAAGGCAGTCCATCAGAAAACAGCAGGTCTACTCCAACCTTTGAAAATTCCTGAGTGGAAGTGGGACATGATTGAAATGGACTTCGTCACTGGTTTTCCAAAGTCCAAGAAGGGCAACGATGCAATCTTCGTTGTTATTGATCGTCTCACTAAGGTAGCTCACTTCTTTGCTGTCAAGGAAACTATCTCAGCTAGCCAATTAGCAGAGCTCTACACAGCAAAGATCGTTCCTCTTCATGGTGTTCCATTGGAAATAAGCTCAGACCGTGGAAGTATCTTCACTTCTCATTTCTGGAAGAGTTTTCAAGAAGCATTGGGCACCAAACTTCTGTTCAGCACAGCTTATCACCCTCAGTCTCAAGGGCAAGTCGAAAGAGTCAATCAGATTCTCGAGGATATGCTCAGAGCATGTGGTCTCTCCTTTGGCATGAAATGGGAGGATTGCCTTCCATATGCTGAATTTTCCTACAACAACAGCTACCAGGCAAGCCTAGGCATGGCACCATTTGAAGCACTCTATGGCCGCAGATGCAGGAGTCCAATCAATTGGTCTGGAGCTGGTGAACGTTCACTCTTTGGCCCTGACATTGTTAAGGAAGCCGAGGAGAAAGTTCGTATCATTCGTGAAAATCTCAAGATTGCTCAGTCTCGTCAGAAGAGCTACTATGACAGCAAGCACAGGGATATGATCTATGCACCTGGTGATAAGGCATATCTCCGTGTAACTCCCCTCAGAGGCACTCATCGTTTCGGTGTGAAAGGAAAGCTTGCACCAAGATACATTGGTCCTTTCAACATTCTCTCAAGGCGTGCAGAAAATGCTTATCGTCTTGAACTTCCAGAAAAACTATCCAAGGTGCACGATGTGTTCCACGTGTCACAGCTCAAGAGGTGTTTCAAAGATCCAGACCGTGCAGTTGATCATGATTCCATTGAACTGCAAGATGATCTACCTTATGAGGAGCACCCTGTTCGTATTCTCGATGAGACCGAGCGTAAGACTCGCAACAAGAGCACCAAGTTCTTGAAAGTGCAGTGGTCGCATCATTCCGATAAAGAGGCAACGTGGGAGACCGAAGAGGATCTTCGCAAGAAGTATCCGGACCTTTTCCTTTCTCAGTAGGAATCTCGGGGCGCGATTCCTTCAAGGGGGGGCGTTTTGTAACATCCCAAGTATGAAAACCATCCCCTTAGAATGTTTGTTGCATGTTTATTTAAGTATTGCATCATGTCATCATATTGTTTTCATTCTGTTTGCATTTGTTTCTTATTTGATGCATCTGTTTTTCCCTGTTTTTCCCAATTCAAATTTAAACTTTATTCAAATGATTGTTTCATCCTTGCTCTGTTACAACATTTGAAATAAAAATCACAAATAACAACAACCAATTTGTTTCATGTTATTCCATAGTGATCACTTGTTAAAAGGATGGTTTTAAATCAATCATTTAAATTCCAAAAACACATTTAAAATTCCAAATTCAAGCATCAAACAGCAACCAATTGAATCCATGCAAATTATAAAACACTTTTGATCAATGGGTTATAATTTAACATAGGGGTTACCCTATTTTAAAGGTTGGTTCTTATTAATGATCATTAATATTAAAAATTTCACCCAAACTTGGTTTAAATTCAAACAGCAAACAAAATTCAACCTTTTTGAAAATAAAAGTTAAAACCTGGTTGCAAATGATCTAAAAAGGTTACCCAAATTTTTCCAAATTTTTTCACTAAGTTTAAACCTATCAAATGCTTCCAATTACTTGTCAGCAAAAAAAAGGGAGAAATAAAAATTTTAAAAATCAAATTTTGGCGCCAACAGAGACTGGGCTGCGCCCAGCCCATTTCTCTTTTCCCTCCTCCTCGTTTTTCTTCCGCCGCGCAGCCCAGCCCGTTATCCCCGCAGAAAAACGGTTCGTTTTTTTTTCCTCGTTCTAATCTGCCGTCATCAACCTGTACGGCGTCCATCCGGAGCGCCACGGCGGACGCGGCCACCTCCCGACGGCGATCCCGCCCCCGTACTCCCTATATATCCCCCCTAGGGCTCCGCGCCACCTAACCCTAACCCTAGGAGGCTGTTTCCCCCTCGAGCCCGCCGCCGTCTGCCCTCTCCCGGCCACCTCCCTCGCTCTGATCCCCTCGCCGGAGTTTTCTCCCCTCTGAACTCCGATGATAACCACCGCAGCAGTCACCCGTCTACCTACCTAGACCCTAAAACCGAAACCCCACTCTCCCCTCGTCCGATTAGACACCCGTGCAGCCCCGGAGATGCACGGTGCCCTCGCCGCCGTCCACAGCCGTGTCGCCGTCGAGCTCGTCACGGTCTCTGCAACCTCGACCCTCTGGTGAGCGGCTGCTCCCGTTTCCCTACCCCTCTCCTGTTCTGCGCAGCGCGAGTAGCACACGCATCCGGTCGATCGCCACCACAGCGAACCACGGCAGCTAGGCCCTACAGAAGATCGCCGCCGGTGACCAAGTTCATGTCAGGTTCAGTCGCTGTCGCGCGCGTTCAGTTTCAGTAGCTAGATCTGAAGTATTTCCTCTCTGCGTCGCTATACCTGACAGAACGAACGCAACACCGCAGTGGTTCAGTGCTAGCGTGCGCAGCGTGAGGTGCGGGGATCGATCCCTCGCTCTCGCTGAATAAAAAACCAACACCTTTTTTTCGCGCGACGCTGACGGGCAGGCCCCACACATCAGTGACTCCCACTGCCACGCACGCGCAGCACGCCACGCTGGCCCCCCAGGCCCACGCTGCAGTGGCTGGGGCTGGCTAACCGTGCGGTAACAAAAGTTTCTGCATTTTTTTCTGTTTTCAAAATAGAACCTTTTAATTACAGATTAGTCCTCAATTCTAATTGGTTAATAACTTTTAATATATAACTCTAAAAAATAAAAGTTAAATATGTTTATTGTTCTAAATTTAATTGTCTATCCAACTATGCCATTTGTGTACTGTTTTGAATTTTCAAAATGCAATTCAAATTTGAATTCAAATAATTCAAATGCAATTTTCTAAATTCCATAACTAATTCATCTTTAATCCAAATAATGCAAATAAAATATGTTTTCCATACCATTTTGAACCACCTATTCAAATATAAATTTTGTTTCTTGGTTTGAATAATTTAAATTGCTTAAATAATTTAAATCTTAATTTGATCATTTAAAATTGCTAAAATCATAACTTGCTCAATTTAAATTATTCTTGACCATGCAAAATATGTTTTCAAACCACCAAAGTATAAACTTTTCAAATATGAGTTTGAAATTATGTTTTGAGCAAATAAAATTCAAATAAAATTCATGCATGTTTTAAATTCATTCAAAACTTGTTTAATTTTGCTTAAGTCATAATAACTTCCTCCTAATGCCTTTTTCAATATTTGAAACATGTAATCCACCCAAAATTTCATGATCTTTTCAAATATGAATTTAGTTATTTGTTTTGAACAATTTAAATGGTTGAAAACAACAAATACTTGTGTGTCACCTTTAAGGCACCAATGATTCCCTAAAGTAATAAATAAAATTCTTAATTGGTAAACCCTATTTTAAATTGGTTCTAATGTTGTTATTTTGCTGTTTTCCTCATGCATGCATTATACTAAACCACTAGCACCTGTTGATTAGTTGGAAAACAAATAATCTAACCAAAATCCATGGGCTTTTCGTATGCAACTCAAAATTGCATATGTGTCCATTTAAATTGTGTTATCATATCAATTAGTTTATTTTGATGCATCCATTAACTTGACTTGCATCATCCTATGATTGTGCACTATGCCATGATATTGATTGTTTATTTTTCCTGCATTGTTTGTTTGCTTCTTCTCGGATAGACGACGACGTTGAGACCGACGATCTTTACGACACCCCTTCTGAGGATCTAGCTCAGTACCCGGCTACTGGGTTTGCAGGAAAGTTATCACTCACATGAACCATTGTGTTCCTTTCAACATTGGTTACCGATACTTTCCGTTGTCTATATTTTCTAGCCCTATGTATCGTTGCTTCTGTTACGAACCTATCACATGATACCCTGAACCCTGATATTGCCTTACCTCCAGTCCTAAAACCCCGTTGCTTGGGCCCGTGTCTTACTAGCATGCTTAGGGTTGTTTTGCTCGAGTCTGTTATCAGTTACTTTCTGTTATCATATCTGCTTATATGCTGGGGCTCGATGTTAAACAACAACCTGTTAATTTGAGGTAATAATAATTTGCTGATAAGGCACCGGCAAGAGGCCCGGCGTGGTTTTGAGGCCTGCTAGTGTCGACCCTAATAGGAAAAGGGTCTTGTCTACTGATCCATGATGAGCGCACTATCCGCATGTGGGAAGCGTGTATGGGCGCCCCCCTCAATTTGATTCGATTCGCATCTCGTCCAAATCACCACACTTAGTTCGGGCTTTCCATTTGATGCACGCATATGCAGGTACGAACCCGAGGCCAGGGTGGAACTTTTGTAGTCGGCATTTAGGGCGGCGTGGTCTTCTAGTGCTATGAGGGTCCCCTTTTCTTCGTGGGGCTCGATTAGCCGCGCACGCACAGCACGTGGTGCTTTGGGCTTGATGCGAAGAAGAGTTGAGTTGTGTTGAGTGCCCCGCTTGGTAGGAAAGGCCTTCCCATCTGGCGGGTTACTCTTACGTGTACGGCCAAATTGGTGCACCCCTGCAGGGATAAATCTTCTCGAGAAGCCGTGTTTTCCGCGGTTATGGTTAACTTGGTGAAAGTACTGTCTAACAAGTACTCAGAACAACTTACACCTAACTAATGATAACTTGACTAGTAATAGGCTTATTGACACAACAACTGGATCCATCATTAATCCAACTGGGTGAGTTTTCCTCGGATTGCTTCTTTGGATAAGGGGCAAGATCCAGGATGGGTTTGTTTGGTGGTTAGCTATAGTTGGTTACGATACGTTATCTTAACTCTTTCTGTTACACCGGAAGTTGTAGTATGTTCTGTAGTTGGTTAGTGCAGCCAGTTGCAGCATCTTTTATACCCTTTTTTTTCGTTGATCCCAAGGCATCTGTGCTTGGTGTTGACAGGCTACACTTTGGTGAACTGTGAGTCTTGCTTGCCAGTACGTTTATGTACTGACCCCTTTGGGGCTGTGGTTTCCGCAGACTACGCTTACGAGGATCCAGGTGACGGCTACTACATGGAGTTTGACGAGGCTGCTGACGAGTAGTTAGCGGACCCGGGTAGGATCCGAGACATCGTGGATGGGCTCCGTTTTCTTTTCATTCCCGGCTTCTTAAGCCTATTTGGATTTGTCTGTACTCAGACCCCTTTTGAATGCTTCCGCTGAGTTGTAATGATGTTATGTTGGGACATGTGTCCTCTGGATGATTGTATTTGCTATCTCTGCCCTAGTGAGGGCCATTTGCAACTTATTTCAATCTTTTGTGTCTTAGAGATATGTTATGTTATCAGCTTGTTCAAAGCCGTTGACATACCATGTGTGTATGGTATGAAGTACGTCAATGGTAGTGTCCTGATTTCTACGGGATAGTTTACATCGACGGTGAACAGTAGAGATTGGTTGTCACACATAAGTGTTGGCCTACTCGTAAGAGATGCGGTTGCCGGTAAGCCCCGTAATCCAATCAAAATACTGTTCAGTTCGTACGGTGAGTATCCCCTAGAAGTCCGGGTGCGACAGCAATGTCGTATTTATATTATGTGGGATGGGCTACGACCGATCACCCTCGAAAATATTGTCATTTGAAATGGATTCAAGGAAGCTTAGTTTCATATGTGATATTGAATCGTATTGGAAATATCCTTTTCTTTCATATGTTCCCTTGTTCTCGGAGTAAGTGGCATGTGGGCACTAGGATTCTTCATTGCTAGTGTGGATTTCTTTTTCGAAGAGGAACTTTCATGTATTTGTTTTTAATATTTTACTTAAATCTTGAACACAAGCACCTGTGAATTGTGTAGGCATTTATGAAGACGTGATAATCCTTGTTGGTTCTTGAGTGCACTCTGTCACGGCCCATCTCCTCCCATCGGCCATCAAGGCCTCACGACGGTCCGCCAAGCGTCACGAGCTGCGCCAGGCCCAGCAAGCAGCAGGAGGCCCAGTACAAGACCCAAGCAAGGAAGGCAGCGCCCCGGCATCGACCACTACTTAGGGCAGCAGGCGGCTGCGGTAGGAGCATCGAAAAACAACTGTGTAAACACCCGAGCGGGTCAACATATCTCTTCCTCCTCTCATATCGATGAACACATGAGTTCATCGAAGATTTCCTTCCTCCTGGCGTGACGCTGGGGCTTGAAACCCTTTGAACCTCGTGTATCCATGTATTCGTCCTAGTAGTGTGTTACATATGGTATCCAGTGCCACCGATCTCTCGGCCAAACCCTAGAAAAATTCCAAAAAAAAAATACCCACTCACCCGCTCACCAAATCCACAGATCTGCTCAAATTCGGAGGCGAATCAAGCATGAGCGTTGGTGGTTGGGATCTCCCGTAGAATCCCACCAGCGGTCGGTGTTTGCGGCGATGACGAGATCTCCAGCAACAAAAGGGGATCGGCGGAGGCGAAGCAGGCGGCGGAGTCGAATTCGATCGCAGATCAAGGCGTACGCGTTCGGTTGGCTGTGGACCCCTTCCCAGTCAGTAAAATCCCGGTTCGCGACCTAGATCCGTGCGAAAGGGAGGCAAATCACGGAAGGCTTACGTGATGGAGCAAATGCAGACAGATCTCTCCGATTTGAAGGAGCAGGGCGCAATTGCGACCAGCTCAATCAAGGCGATGACGGAGACCCTACAAGGGTTAGGAGTATGGATGCCCAAGGTGGACACGACCATCATCGCCATACAGAGGTCCATCTTGGCGGTGGGGGAACGCGTCACAGCGCTGGAGGCAGCGCGGTCAGCTTCAACAGACCAAACACCTCGGCCCGACGGGCACCGCGCGGCAAATCAACACCAGGGACTCGACTCTGATGCTCTCAAAGCACCAGGTCCAGTCCTGGGCAGGGGTAAGCGGTCGCATCCTTACACTCCTGTCCATTTTGAGTTAGGCGAGAGTTTTGAGCACCACCGTGAGGTAGAGGATAGTGGTTACAATTTCAATTCTCCGGCTAGGGATAGGGGTTCCTCTCGCATGCCCAAAACGGATTTTCCCCGTTTCGATGGAGAAAACCCCAAATGGTGGAAGACAGTGTGTGAAAAATATTTCAACACATATGATGTCAATAGGGACTCGTGGGCGAGTTTTGCGACTATGCATTTCACTGGGAATGCTGCCCCGTGGCTCACAAATTATGAGGCCGTGGATGACATAGATACGTGGGAAGAACTAGTAGTCGCAGTACATGCTAAATTCGGGAAAAACAAACACCTCAAACACTTAGATGCACTAGAGAGACACAAGCAAAAGGATAGCACAGTAGAGCAATACTACAAAATCTTGGAGTCACTTAGGCACAAGGTCTTAGTTCATAATAAGCACTACGATGAAGCTTTCTTTGTTACCAAGTTTGTTAATGGTCTTAGGCCTGAAATTCAAAAAGGCATAAGGCTACATTGCCCAAAAACTGTTGATGCTGCTCTGTCTCTCGCTGAAACGCAGGAGGAAATGCTCGAAGAGGCTCGTAAATTTTCAAGCAGCCGCTACAAGCATGAATATACCAGATCAACTTTCAAATCTGGTCTGTCAGGGAGGGGCCTGCTCCAGCTGCCAACTGAAGAGAAGCACAAACCGGAAGAAAAACCACCATGGTCAGAACAGCTACGCACACTCAAGGCCCAGCACAGAGCCAGAGGAGAATGCTTCAAATGTGGCGACAAGTTCCAGCAAGGTCACAAGTGCGCAAAAACCGTGGCGTTCAGTGTGGTGGAAGAACTGCTAGAACTCCTGCAGATACAGTCAACCTCTGAACCAGAGGACAAGGAGACAGACATCAGCGAGGAAGAATCAGTTACGACCATATCATACTGTGTAGCCACTGGCACAGCATTGAAGAAAGCAATTCGCTTGCATGCAACAGTGCAAGGAAAACAGCTGCTGGTACTGGTAGACTCGGGGAGTTCAGGTAGTTTCATAGCACAGCGCACAGTGGACACACTCAAGCTCCAAACAAAGGCAGTGGAGAAGGTCAAGGTGATGGTAGCAGATGGCGCCAAGTAAGAATGCTCGACAGCGGTACCTGATGTGATTTGGCAGTGTCAGAACAATGTCTTCTCCTCCACACTGCGTGTGTTTGACTAAAAGGGGTACGACATGATTCTGGGGATGGATTGGCTCGAAGCCTGCGGGGACATGTGGATCAGCTGGGAGAAGAAGACAGTACGGTTCCGTCATGAAGATAAACACATCACCCTGAGGGGAATCAAGGACAGAACAGATCAATGCGAGCAGATCTCAGGCAGCCAACTCCACAAGCTACTCAAATCCGACCAACTAGCACAAGTCATCCAGCTCTGTCCAGTACAACAGGAAAGACAGGAAGATGGAGACATTCCATCAGTAATTGCGCAGGTCATAGCAGATTATGAAGGATGTTTTGGGGAGCCCCAAGAGTTGCCACCACATCGAGCATTCGACCATCGTATCACGCTGCAACAAGGGGTGAAGCATGTCAGTGTGCGACCCTACCGCTACACTCCTCAACAGAAAGACGAGATTGAGCGACAGATTCGTGAAATGCTCAAGAAAGGGATAATCCGTGCCAGCCATAGCCCATTCGCCTCACCGGTGTTACTCGTGAAGAAGAAGGATGGCACCTGGCAGGTTCTGCGTCGATTACCGACACCTTAATGCCGTCACAGTGCCAAATAAATACCCAATGCCAGTGGTGGAGGAGCTCATAGATGAGTTGGCAGGGGCCTGCGTGTTCACCAAGCTAGACCTGCGTGCAGGTTACCATCAGCTGCGTATGGCAGAAGAAGATGAGGGCAAAACTGCCTTCCGAACACACAGTGGCCACTTCGAGTTCAGAGTCATGCCTTTTGGGCTTTCGACAGCACCAGCCACGTTCCAGGCAGCAATGAACCAGGTGTTCTCAGACCAAATTCGCAAGTCCGTGCTGGTTTTTGTGGATGACATCCTGGTCAACAGCAGGTCAGAAGAAGAACATGCAGCACACCTGAAAGAGGTATTGGCCTTGCTTGCAAAACACCAGTTGTTCGTCAAGAGAAGCAAATGCACCTTTGCACAGCAATCACTGGAGTACCTAGGGCACATCATCAGTAAGGCTGGGGTAGCCACAGACCCAGCAAAAATAGCAGCAGTCGAGAAATGGCCAAAACCAACAAACGGGAAACAGCTGAGAGGGTTCTTGGGGCTGGCTGGGTACTACAGTAGGTTCATTAAAAACTTTGGGGCAATGTCTCGCTCTCTCACAAACCAACTTAAGAAGAACACACCCTTCATCTGGACCGCAGACGAACAAGCTTCCTTCCAGGCACTCAAGGACGCGCTGATCGATGCACCGGTCCTAGCAATGCCAGACTTTCAGCGGGAGTTCGTCCTGGAAACGGACGCCAGCGACAAGGGGATAGGGGCGGTGCTGATGCAGCAAGGGCACCCCGTGGCATTCCTCAGCAAAGCTCTCGGGCCCAAGAGCCAGACACTATCGACCTACGACAAGGAGGGTCTGGCAATTTTGTTAGCCATTGATCGCTGGAGAGCTTACTTACAACACAGCATGTTCGTGATTAGAACTGACCAGAGGAGCTTGGTCCACCTCACGGATCACAGAATCACAACCCGATTCAGCAGAAGGCCTACTTCAAGCTAATGGGTTTCCAGTACAGGGTCGTATACAAGAAGGGGGCCGAGAATAGAGCCGCGGACGCGCTCTCACGACGCCCGGCAACTGAGGACAGCTTTGCAATCTCAGCGGTGACACCGCGATGAATGGAAATTGTGGTGGAAGGGTATGCGTCTGATCCTAAGGCACAACAGTTACTGTGTGAGTTGAGCCTGACGGCAACAAACAACCAAGGCTACTCCTTACAGGATGGAGTCATCAGATACAAGGGACGCGTGTGGCTGGGATCGCACACAGAGGCGCAGAAGGCGGTGCTCCAGGCCCGGTTTGAGTAGCCCTGGTATAGGCTACTCAAACGAAGGCACTTTGGGATTCAGAACTCTCTGCAGCTGGCAGTAACAGACGTCAACCACTGGCTGCATGAACGACAAATGCTCATCCCCATTTTCAAGCAGCATCTGGAGCGTGCCCAGCAGCGGATGCGTGCGCAGGCAGACAAGAAGAGAACGGAGAGACAATTCTTGGTGGGGGAGCTGGTCTATCTCAAGTTGCAGCCATACGTGCAAACATCAGTGGCGCAACGATCTTCGCAGAAGCTCGGTTCCGATACTTTGGTCCATTCAAAATCCTCAAGCGGGTCGGCTCGGTAGCCTACAAGCTTCAACTGCCGCCCGACTCTTGCATCCACCCCGTGGTACACGTATCCCAGTTGAAGAAGGCACTCAAACCATCGGACCCGGTAAGCTCTGATCTCCCAGCTCATCACATTACTAACAAAACCTCGGTGCAACCATGCGCAGTGATGGCAGAGCGATTCATCAAGCGTGGCCGCAAGATGGTTCCACAAATCAAGATGCAGTGGACGGGGCTACCGACAACATGCACGACATGGGAGAACCTGTTCGCGATCGTCGAAGCGTTCCCGGAGGCACCAGCTTGGGGACAAGCTGGCACTTTAGGAGGGGGTATTGTCACGGCCCATCTCCTCCCATCGGCCATCAAGGCCTCACGACGGTCCGCCAAGCGTCACGAGCTGCGCCAGGCCCAGCAAGTAGCAGGAGGCCCAGTCCAAGACCCAAGCAAGGAAGGCAGCGCCCCGGCATCGACCACTACTTAGGGCAGCAGGCGGCTGCGGTAGGAGCATCGAAAAACAACTGTGTAAACACCCGAGCGGGTCAACATATCTCTTCCTCCTCTCATCTCGATGAACACATGAGTTCATCGAAGATTTCCTTCCTCCTGGCGTGACGCTGGGGCTTGAAACCCTTTGAACCTCGTGTATCCATGTATCCGTCCTAGTAGTGTGTTACACACTCGTGTACTTGACTGTATGTATCTCCCCATTGCTGTAAACTTCTAGGATTACAATGTTTTTTCTAATTTGTCTAACGGGCTCGGTCACCGGAACATGGGAAAGTACTGAAAATAGGACTGGTGTTTCTTCTCACCACAACTTGTGTGAGTTGAACTTCGAGATGCTTCTAACAATATATCTCCCGTGTATGCCAACTGTCGGGTTTGACGCTCTTGTATGCCAATGCATGCTTTTTGTCACTAGGCTGCTTTTGCATTGACATATTACTACTCATGCGAGTAGTTAATATTGGAGGGTTTGATCATACTAGTGAATGTGAATGTGCCATGCACGTCTCTAAATAACATCTAATCTCATGTTTTCTCTCCGAGTCGCGTGTCCCAAATACGCCCTCTCTGTCACTTTTAAAGAATCCCCAATCCTTTTGCTTGTTGATGTGTATAGCCATATAATGAATTATACAATCGCCCACGCCGGTCCTCCCACTCATGCAAGTGTTGCGGTAACATCGACACCGCCTCCAAACATGGTAGTAAGGACATGCAATTTCTCTTTACATACCATCACGAGCGTCGACAAAAGTTGTTATACACTGGTAGAAAATAGGCCTACAGTCCCGGTTCGCCAGCCCCATTAATCCCGGCCGCGCAGCCGGGACTAAATTCATTAGTCCCGGTTGGCCACACGAACCGGGACTAATGAATTTTAAAATCTTACGAACCGCGGCTAAAGGCCCGGCCACGTGGGCGGGTGCCGTGAGCCGGGGGCGGAGGACCTTTAGTCCCGGTTGGCCACACGAACCGGGACTAAACTTTATTTCGTAATTTCTTTAATTCATTTGGGTTTCTAATTATTTTTCACTCCTTTTTCCCTTCAGAATTTGTATTATTTGCTTAGTGTCTAACTACAATTATCTCTAGTCAAATTACTTACTCGTGGTCAAACTTCCCGCTCGGTCACCCATTCTCCCACTACTCTAGCACTAGCACGCTTAACTTCCGAGTTTCATCCCGTCCCGCATCCAAGTGTTTCGCACGCATGTATGTGATAGTAGTATCATATCAATCCTATTAACATGTTGGTCGATGCCACATTTCTTTATTGTTTGAATTTCAAATAAATCTTTTAATAAACAAAAGTAATGATGTAATTAACAATTTTGAATAAATAAATAAACGTTAACTTTTTAATTTGTATTATTTCTAAAAATATTATTAATATATCAAAATATTCAGAAAAATAAAACTAATTCATTTTTAAATCTTAAAAATACAAATAATATATCGAAAAATTAAGAAAAAAACTAATTCATTTTAAAATCTTAAAAATATAAATAATATATCAAAAAATTAAGAAAAATAAAACTAATTCATTTTAAAATCATAAAAATACAAATAATATATCAAAAAATTAAGAAAAATAATACTAATTCATTTTAAAATCTTAAAAAGACCAGTAGTCTCTTCTATTATTTTTAGAATGAGTTCAAAAATGTATTTTGAAGTAAATCCAACTGGATGAGTTTGGTATTGACTAGATATATGTTTTCCTGGCTTAGATTAATTTTTGGACCTCTAGATTTATTTTTGCTGAAGAGATATAGATACAGTAGTTTTTGGTGAACAGATATATAGAAACGGTAGTTTTTCTGTTTTGTTTTCTTGATGTGTTTTTGTTTGTTTTCTTGATGTGTTTTTGTTTGTTTTCTTGATGTGTTTTTGTTTGTTTGTTTTGAAATGTGTGTTTGACATAATATAGAAATAGTATAGCTAGGAATTAATATATAAATAATATCCATTACATAATAATATATCCATTACATACTAATATATCCATTACATGCATATATCGAACGCAAGATGCGGTACACAAACAACATCTACTCGAGCTCCGTCGAGTAGATGCGGAACAACTCGTAGGCAACATATGCATCTATGGCTGCATAGTTGACGTTGGTCCGGTCCAGTGGGGTATTCTCCCAATACCTGTGATTCTTGGAGGGGAAACGAGACTTCATGGTTTCGTAGTCGTCGTGGATGAAGGCAGTTGCCATCGAAGCCATCCCGGTCTTGGGCCCGTACAACTCATCAAAATGGATAAGGTCCTGAAGATCAATGGAAGATGAATGTAGTGATCTTCAGGTATCACAATACCCAAGCGCATCAACTTCTGACGGTCTTGAGTGATGTCAACGCTGCAGAAGTCATACCCCTTGTTGACAAGAAAATCAACAAGTGTCGGAGAATGCTTTGAACTACTGCAACAACAAAAATAGAACATGTGTTAGATATGTTGCAACACATGTATTCTTCAGATGCAACAAACAAATCGAAAATGCAAGATTGTACGTGTGCGTTACCTTGACCATTGGAAGACCAAAACAATCTCCTTGATCGCAATCTGGATGACGACAACATCCCGTTGATCCGCCGTATACTCTAGATCAAGCCCGAAGAACCTATGGTGTTCATCGGCTTCTTCATAGAGATCGCTGAAATGCTCAAGAAGACCGGGGAGCCTCTCGCAATTATTGGTGTAGGCCACGTCGAGACTCTTGCCGCATGGTGTGGCCACATGGAGAGTCTTCCAAACTTCATCCATGGGTGCTTGGTGGAGGAAGATCGAAGAGAGGAAGAGAAGAGAAGAGAGAAGAAGAAATAGAGACTCGGGTGCGCACTGTAGCAATGGCGCCCTTCTGCCTCTCGCTCGCGAAATAAAACTGCCGCGCGGGAGGCGAGCAGTTTGTATCTTTAGTCCCGGGTGGCCAGGCCAACCAGGACTAAAGACAGGGAGGCCAGCAGACTGGATCATTAGTCCCGGGTGGCCAGGCCAACCGGAATTAATGCCCTCCACGCGCCTCAACGCGCTTCCCAACCCGCGACGCATGACCTTCAGTCGCGGCTCTCCTCCCGAACCGGGACTAGAACCCCTTTAGTCACGGTGCGCGAAGTTTGGGGACTGATGGGGGCGTATGGAAGGCCTTTTTTCTACCAGTGATATGAGTCCATTTCTACTTTTTCGTCACTTTCTAGTGTCAAACATTCATGATGCAAATGTGCCAAGATTAAAGACTCGAGGGTTCAAAACTCATATGCTGCTCAGCAACTACATGCCAACAATCATCAAGCAGCAATACATAGGCGCTAATGTCTTGAGAACTTAAGATGCAACTTTAAAAATAAAAGGATCATTATTCTGTCCAGAACTAATTACTATATATAGAAGTGTCCTTTTGACAAGCTACATCATTTCGCAGTTTCTCTTGGCATGCTTGTTGGCGCGTCGTACAAAAACATTTTACTTGGAGCAACCACTTGATTTTAGTCTAAAAGTGCTGATAAGTGACAATATAAATAAACAAACTATGCCAAAAAAAAACAATGCATACTTCACACTACATATTCTAGCACAGGTTATAAACAACATAATATAATGTAGTATAGTACTTCCAACATAAGATGGAGTTGAACATCCCTACTTCTTTCTGCATAGCTGCATTAGCAATTCACCACAGACTTAACCGATTCCACGAGTATTATATTACACAAACTAACCATCAAAAGACAGAACAATCCTACATAACTCTTTGTAATCATCCATAGAATGCACAAAATAAAACAAACACGGGTTTAAAGAATCCTCCTCCATATTCTAGCTAGTGGTGTTGTCTAACTTGAGGACCCTATAGCATGTCACCGGAGAGCAGCTCGTGGGGAGCCGCCAAGAACAACCTCCGGCCCAGTGCTCCAGCACCGTTGGTCAGCACTTTGCTTCCCACCGTGAAGAACATGAGAACCACTTTTGGCCTTGTTGTAGCCCAGCCATGTGATACAACCAACTTGGCCTTGTCGTCGCTCATGTGTGGCTTAGTTATGGCGGTAGACGTTGTACCGCTCTCTGGAAATGTGATAGAAGAAATGAACATGAGAATATAAAGTTACATAGACTTCCAAGGATATAGTACTTAATAAAGTTGCACATTGTAACTGAATTAAATAAAGCTACTGTAGTGCTAAAACATTGAACATAGAATATCATAAATCATATCCAGATCAGCCGGTAACTATTGCCCAATTGAGTGGTTAGCTTAGCACTTTTTATCTAGCTATCTAAGCACAATTTTATTTATATTTATCGCAGTATGATTTTGTACTTCGGTGCCCCTAGTGGAAAAAAGCAGCTGAAGGCATCTTGTATTCTCAAGACATTTTATAAACGTGTACCTTGTTCATCATGTTCCATTGGCCGATCCTTGGCAATGCACCCTTCTCTCTGCCACATCATCGTACATCACTAATGGAGAAGAGGTGCGGCGACCTGCTATGCACAAGATACGCCCAAGTTACTAAATCAACGGTTGTGTAATCACATATGAAAATATTTACCATTGCCATAGGAAGAACACAAGCGTCAGCCGATGCATTCGCTAGTCAATTTTTTGCAACAACTTGCACCAGAAATATGGTGAACATTCACCTCCAATATGTCCTTCTCGGCCTTGGCACGTCACTTTCAGGAAGTATTGCATCATATTCTTCAGAGAACCCCCATCATCAGCAGGGCATCTACCATATAGAACCAACAGGAAATCAATAATAGCCCACAAAACTGCAAGAGCATAAAAGAATTATGTGTGTAAAACAAAAAACCCACAAATCTGCATGAGTAAGTCTGGATATACATATTTCCTAGACATATTTTCTCGATGCATAACCTCAGCCTTTACACCTTGTAGGTTTTTGTTATAAGCAGTAGGGAGAATAATTATGGTAACTCTGCATAAACCATGCCGGGATGCTCTTAAAACATGACATATTTAAGTAGCCACGCCACAAAATAAAGCTGTAGTGAAATAATGTTGATTGCATAATTATTTTCTTGCCTCTACAAATATAGGATGATCATTAGTATCACCTTTGTATTCTCGTATAAAGATGAATCACATGAGAACCAGGAAAACAATGTAATTGCACACATGTAGTTAAAGGCTTTAATCTGAGAAACAATTTTCCTTTTCAAAATTTTAATAAGAGAATTTATACAAAGATCAACTAAATTTTGTGCCATGGTATTAATCCTATGTATCTAGTGCCATGAAAAGAAGGTGTGTATAGCTTAGGCAGACCGCTGGAATTTATAACCCTGTAACAAATTTGCACAGAAATTACGGAGAGAAACATTATTTGAAAAGTTGCATACTCTTTCTTAGTACTTTTATGGTTGGATGATGACATCTAAACTGAGATGCAACAAATAATGGCCACCAATGGTACAATTAGGACCAAGAGTTTGGCAAGCTCAAATTCTTCATGCCTAAGTTTGCGGGAACTGATGACCCACAAGTATAGGGGGTGTATCGTAGTACATTCGATAAATAAGAGTGTCGAACCCAATGAGGAGCAGAAGGTGTTGACAAGCAGTTTCAATGAAGAAATAACTGTAAATACCGAAAAATAGATTTGTAGGGGGTTTTGATATTGCAGATAAATAAAGTGCAAGTAAATAAAATACAGTGGTAATAATTGCAGCAAGTGGCCCAATCCTTTCTTCAGCAAAGGACAAGCCGGTGAGTTTACTTATGATTAACAAACGTTCTCGAGGACACACGGGAGGTTTCTGTCAAGTGTTTTTGTTCCATGCAGCTGAATAATTTTAGGTGTTTTGATAAGTGTTGTGTGGGTGAACCTATGCTAATGTACCTTCACATCCAAGACTAATACATACTTGTGATTATATCCCTTGCAAGCATCCGCAACTATAAGAAAGTAAATAAGAGATAAATCTAACCACAGCTTTAAACTCCGGGATCCTACGCTCCCTCGTGTAATGGTTTCCTAAAGGGGGTTTAGGTTTGTGTCACTCCGGCAACCCCACAATTAGTAACCAAATACACAATGCATTCCCCTAGGACCATAAATGGTGAAGTATCATGTAGTCGACGTTCACATGACACCACTATAAGAATAACACCACAACTTAAATATCAAACATTAAATATTACTCAACATTACTTCACTACTAACAGCTTGACTTCTCCCATGTACTCAAGAACAACAAGAACTACTCACAAGACATCATATGGATCATGATCAGAGGTGATATAATGGATGATAACAATCTGGTCATAAAGTGCAAACACCGATAAATCTCATAAGCATCAACTACTAACAAGTAATCCACACCGGGAGAGAGATCTAATGCAAAACAACGATAGAGGCCCCTAATTGTTATAGCGGGATGACGGTGGATGATGAGGGTGATGGTGTTGGTGGTGATGATGATGATGATTATCTCGATGATGCCCGGAGTGATGACGGTGACGATGGCAGTGATTTCCCCTCTCCGGAAAGGAATTTCCCCGGCAGATTTCTCCCTGCCACAGAGCTTTTCTCTCTCGGGTGTTTTCCGTCCCGAGGCGGCGGCGGAATAATTCTTCGACGATGGAATGAGGCTTAGGGTTTCCTGGGGGACATGCACACAAAATATACCCCCCAGAGGTTGGCCAGGGTGGCCACACCCCTAGGTGGCGCGACCAAGGGGGGCGCCACCTCATGGTGTGGGCCCCTGGTGGCCCCCCTCTGGCTCTCCTTCTGGCTGGGTTTTTCCTCTGAACTTTTAGGACAGCCCCGGTGTCCCACTTCTTCTTCTAATCTTCTGAAATATGGTATCCCGGCAGTGCTTTTTTGCATCAGATTCCTGGTCCCGATGTTTATTCTCCAAAAATTATAAAACATGCAAAATAGGATAAAATAACATAAGAGATGCATCATAACATGAAATATATTGATGAATAACAGAAAACTATGATATAAAATAGTGATGCAAAATGTACGTACCAACTCCCGCCAATCTTAGACCTCGTTTGTCCCCAAGCGAAAATGAACTCAGAAAACATGACCACATGTTTATGGAGTGAAGAGTCGATAAATAAAATAAGGACAAGAAGCATCACAACTATCTATGAACCAATCATTATAGACAACAACTTCCTCTCATATAACCTAACCTCAAACGAGTAATGTGAGTCACAAACAAAGATGCAAAAGAGAGAATCAAAATTGGTAATGGCAAACTTCATTCTTGGTCAGAGAACATTTAATGATATCCTGTTTATCTTAGGTGAAGTCTTTATAACAATGTTTATATTGTAGAACTTAACATGTTTAATTATAACAATTCTCTTACAATGATTCATAGCCTTTCAAAGTAATATTCATTCACATAATAAAGCATGTGCTAAACAAAGAAAAATAGAAAACATGATTGAATAAATCAACATATAGATGGTGAGATCACAACAACTCAAATGCTTGCTGGAGACAGAGAGGAGTGGGTTTACTGACTCAACATAAATGTAAAAGATAGGCCCTTCGCAGAGGGAAGCATTGATTACTCATGTGATAGAGATTTTATTTTATTAAACAAAGGTATTGAAAACATTTTTAAGAGAGTTGTATGCTTATGTCAACGAATGGTAAACAGACAATACAGTACGTCACAAGCCAACTAGGCTTCATAAGAGCGGCTCCCATATGAGGGACACAACTGGTGTAGAAGGTCATCCCTCATTCTCTTTTGTTTACACGATTATGCTTTGACTGATAAATCAGGGGCAAAAATAGTGAAGAGAATTTGTGTATTAGTTTTGGGGCTGGGCACCCCGCTGCCAGCTCTTCTAGCATTTGGATAAGCGGATGAAGCCACTAGTCTAGGTGTTTGAATTATAATGAACGAGTGAGGTAAAGATTCTCTATTGACTTCCTCATGAGCTAAAATAGGGGCACAAAACAGGAATAATTTTTAGAACGTTTTAAATATAGCACATTAGCAATTTACTTGGAGTGGCAGTTAAATACCACATGTAGGTAGGTATGGTGTACACAATGGCAAGGTTTTGGGTCTCAAGGTTTGGATGCACGAGAAGCATTCCCTCTCGGTACAAAGTTTTTGGCTAGCAAGGTTGGGTAGCAAGCATAAGAGTTGAGGGAAAACAAACAAATATACATATGATAAAACCAACCATGCAATCTTCATTGAAAGCCCAAGCGATCTTAACTTGTGAATACTAACTTTACGAGCTAATAGGCAAATTCTTCTTTCTTATGCTAGCATCTCAAATTATTATTTCTGCTAACCCAAGCTAAGTTTGCCAAAACCAACAAGATTAACTTGATGATCTCTAGAGTGATACCAAATACTAATAACAAGCTCAACCATATGACAGAAATTGAAAACTAAAATGATATGTGCAGAAAGTAAACGATGAAACTTCTCATTAATATTTCAAACCGGCAACTCACACCAACGGATACAACGATAACCAACTAAGGAGAGATACTTCCATACTGCAAACCATCCTATATAATAACCTCTCTACTCATGATATGACTCTACTGAAAAAGAAAAAAGATGAAAGATAGTGATGTGATACCGCGGCACTCCCCCCAAGCTTAGAACAAGCCGAGGGGATGCCAAAACCAATGACGAATCAATTCCTGAGTGGTGGTGGTGAGTCCTTCTCGATGAGCTTACCAATCGATTTCTTCGGATCTTCAATCGCGAACATAAGCATACGCATCACCTCCGTATTGCGATTAGTACAGTTTGCATGCCTTTCGGACTGTGAATCCCAGCCACCAAGATTTTTCTCCCACTCTTCCTTAGGTTGAGAGCTTCCTTCATCTGCACGGTTAGAACGATTGATATCCCACATAGAGGGAAAACCCCTCTGGGGCACCTTTTTGTAATCATGAATTAATGAGTGGAAGTAATTCTTGACGCCCGCAGTAGGCGTCCTCGATGCTAAGGAGTGACGTGGAACCTTCCCTCCTGTGCTCATCTGCGCGCCTCTCTTGAGCTTCAAGGGGTTAGCCACCACTCTAATGCTTGCAATGGTGGCGCGTGGATGCACTCGTGAGCTCTCTTCTACACCTCCTTCAGCTCCACTCTCGATCTCCTCCTGCTGCTCCAGGTCTTGGACATCATCTTCCTTCGGTCCCTTTCCCTTGTTGTCGTTGGCGGAGACCATGATGCTTCTAAAACCGAAAACAAATCCTGGCAGAAACAGATCGAAACAGAAAAACGAGGAGAAAACGATATACGAACCTCGGGGGATCCGAGGGATTATATAGCAAAAAGTTTTATAACGAAAGGAAAGTCCAGGTCGAAAACGAGTCGGAGAGGGGCTCCCGGCTCCGGGGCGCCCACACCAGGGGCTGGCGCGGCCAGGGGGCGGGCCCGCGCCACCCCATGGTGTGGAGCCTCCGGGCTCCGTCTCCGGCTCATAATTTTTCATATTTTCCAAAAATAGTAAAAATAAAAGTTTGAAGATGTTTCGCGAATGTTTTCTTACCAAAACTGATACCTATTTAAAAACTGACTCTGCAGTTTCTAAAATATGCTTCTTAATAAACTCCTCCGGGATCATGGCTTAAATACAATCAACATTTTCATTATAAGGATCTCCAGAAATATAATGCTTGAGTCTTTTGCCATTCACCACTTGTGAAGTATTTTCTTCAAGGGAAACAATTTTAGGTGCCCCCGAACGATATACCTCTTCGATAACAAAACGTCTTTCCCATCTCGAGAGTAATTTTCCTGCAAAAAATCCGAGACGAGACCTATACAATAGCACTTTCTCACCAACATGAAAATCTCTTTTAATAATTCTCTTATCATGCCATCTTTTAAGTTTCTCTTTAAAGAGATTAACATTTTCATATGCTTCACTCCTTCATTCATCTAAAGAACTTGAGTCAAGCAACCTTTTCTCACCAGCCACTAGTAGGAAATAGCCTACTGCTGACGAACATAATTAGGCTACCGCTGGCGAACACTTGTTGCCCAGCGCTACTACGCCAGTGATAACATGTTACCGCTGGCGAACACATGTTGCCCAGCGGTAAGACAGCTTACCGTTGACGAAGCAAATGAGTAGTGCGCCAGTGCTATTATTTGCATGTTAAAAAAAACAAATCGGGTGACACCGTTTGACCGCTCGTTTCGGAAGCAGCCGACCAACGCCGCCGGTTACGGGCCTGTTCTGCCGGTACGCCCATGAGTGACGTCGTATCACATAAACCAAAGCACGCTCCCGCACACGCACATTTTTCCATCTCTCGAAGGGCTCGCCGGCATGGCGGCGGTTGAGGACGGCGGCGACGAGGAAGAGGAGGCTGTCGAGAAGGACGGGGACTACAGCAGTTGCACGCGGCCGTCGGCGTGCTCGTACACCTGACACGAGTTGAGCGTGGAGCCCAGCAGTCACAGCGCGTTCGCCGCACGCCACTCTCCCATGTCCACGTGCATTCTCCCGTCGCCCTGCTCACCATCAGCAAACAACACAAATGCAGAGCAGTCAGCCGTATCGGCGTGTCCGTGTCTAACAGTTCGGGAACGCCATGCCGAAACGAACCTGTGCGAGGATAAACGCAACGCTGACCACCGCGAGGACGCGCGAGGACGCACCCGGACGCTTGAGCGCGGGCACGAGAAGCTCGACGAGGCCGAGCCGCGGGTCGAACTGGACGAGCGCCACGCAGAAGTCCATGCCGGCGAGGTGCGCCCCCAGGTCGTGCACGTTCACGGCCACCATGATCACGAGCCCCGCTGCCAGCCGACGCCGTCAGACGACAATGCGCACATCGCCCAGAGTGCCGTGGAGAGGAGCAGGGTCGTGAACACGTACGCGCCGGCGTTGATGTACTTCCACCTCCGCACGGACAGCGCGGGGCCGTACATGCGCGCCTCTCTCGCTGTTGCTAGCTTCCCTCGGCGCTGCCGTACGTGTGGTGTTATTTGGTGTGTGGTGTGGAAGAAGATAAGACAAAGAGGGGAATTGAGATAAGGGAGAGAGAGGAAGCAGTGGTCAGCCCGCGCGTGGGTGTGTGCTGCATCATGAGTGTGGGAAGTACCACCGGCGAACAAAAATTAGGATGCCCAGTGGTACGTATCAATCAACACTACCGGCGCACCAAAATACCTGTTCGTCAGTGATGAGATAAGTACCGTTGGGGCACACGTAAACTTTTTTGCCAGCGGTACTTGCTTCCGCGCGCACCACCGTGTCCACACTTACCGCTAGGGAACAAAATGGTTTGTTCGCCAGCGATAAACTGGGTAGCGCTGGCCAACGTAAAATTGGCTTCGCCAGCAGTGATAGCACTGGCCAACGTGTATTTAGCTTCGCCAGTGATTATGTGGTGTCTATAAGGCATTTCCTACTAGTGAGCAAATTTAAAATCTCTATTTAGGTCTTTCACTGCCCAATAAGCTTTGTGTTCTAATTCTAGAGGAAAGTGACAAGTTTTTCCATAAACCATTTTATAAGGAGACATGCCCATGGGATTTTTATAAGCAGTTCTATAAGCCCATAGAGCATCACTTAATTTCTTAGCCCAATTTTTCTAAATTTGTTAACGGTCTTTTGTAATATAGATTTGATTTCTCTATTTGATAATTCTACTTTCCCACTGGTTCGAAGATGATAAGGTTAGGCAATTCTATGATTAACATCATATTTAGCAAGGGTATTTCTAAAACCACCATGAATAAAATGAGAGCCCCCATCAGTCATAAGATATCTAGGCACACCAAACCTAGGGAAAATAATGTCTTTAAGCATATTTAATGAGGTTTCACCATCAACACTTTTAGTCGGTATAGCATCTACCCATTTAGTAACACTAGTAATTATGCACGTGCAATGCACGTGTTCGCTAATGCGACATAAATCATGGGTAACTATAGATTAAGTTCATGTAGATTCAAATACTGGCTATGATTGTGAAAATGTTCGTGGTACAGTGAACCATCTATAAAGTTGTTAACTGGCTGCATCCC
Organism: Alopecurus myosuroides; assembly: GCA_028641055.1. Taxonomy (NCBI): domain Eukaryota; kingdom Viridiplantae; phylum Streptophyta; class Magnoliopsida; order Poales; family Poaceae; genus Alopecurus; species Alopecurus myosuroides. The sequence continues at coordinate 4,733,348 of CM054057.1, forward strand.
TTTCCCTTCTTGGGATGGCTTGGAGCAAAACCTAAAAAGGAAAGGAATTTACAAAACCTAATAGATCTAGAGTACATAGAGTCTGATCCCAAGAGACAAACTGAACACATAACTGAATAATAAATTGTGCACACACTTGTAGCATCTAGACACAAACATTCACGTGTAACCAAACACATGGTACATGCACTTGGCGAGTCATATACGTTGGCAATGGTGTCATAGATAAGAACACATATATAAGACATGGGGCCCGGGGCATCCGGCCACCCAGAGAGACTATTCTCGAGAGTCGAGAAGCTGTAAGCAAACACATGGACAACAACCTTCATTAGTTTCACACTCCACGGCGCTGACATTGTCGGCTGTTTCACACTCCACGAAGCTCATCGGCTTTTTCATCCATGAAACGATGGTAACTTCTACTCCTGGTGCAATTCCTTGTACCTCAGGTGCCATTTTTTGTCCCTAGCGTTACAATACTAATATTTTTTTATAATACGGCCAGCGATAATCCATGGAATGCTGCTATGAAAATAGATGCTAATATGCATACCTCAAATCATTACCATATTCTATTCTATCATCTTGGGCACGGGAACACGCATCATGTTGAAAAAATGCATGGCCAGTTACTGTCCAGTACAAGGAAGAACAGCATAAAGCTTTACACTGAAAGACTACCACAGTAAAACATCTACAAGTCAAGTCATCGTTTGAGTTACGCGTTTGGAAGGAGAAATAAATCATGTTTACGTCCGAGATCAAGATGCAGTAAAACAGGACATGCAAAAAGCCATGCATTACACTAATCTGTAACTGTGAGCTATAAAAAAGTACACTAATAACGATCCTTCTTCAGGTCTAGGTAAGAAAAAACTGAAATCAAGTGTAGAGAAATAGTAAATGGATTGAATGCCACATACCTGAATAATGTTCGCACTACTGAAACTCAAGTAATCTTCTGCAAACAATTCGCTGATTTTTTTTGTAGCATCATGGCTTTCTAACTACAGTGTTATCTTCTTAAATTGCATGAGTAAAGACCATTTGTTTCGTTCAAATGCAGGTCATTGCCTCCGGCCAAAGCAAGAGCCTGATTCATCAGGGGGGCTTTATTATGCATAAGCATGCAAGTGTTTAATCATATGACCGAGGAATAATGCTAAAAATTGTACAGAGGCGCATCCTCCTACTGCCTTTTGCAGGTACAGCTCAAGAGCCAGAGAATCTGTCGAACCTGAAGTCTGAAGAAATTCGAGCTGTGCACGGCCGGCGCATGCAGGCACGTCATGGCGGCGGCGTCCAGGCGTTCGCGTTGGATGCTCTCGCGCTGGAGTCAAGTGCCGCCGGCAGCGTTGAGCCAGCGGGGAGGTGCGACTGGCGGCCAGCGACGGCGTGGATGCGGTGATGAGGAAGCATGGGCGCGTCCGCCGTCCGGGGGTTGGATGCCCGCGCTTGGCTCACTCGGGGAGGCGGCGTTTAGGTGTTCCGGCGTCCTATGCGATGCAAAAAAAATCAATTTGCGGGCGCCGCGGGCGTGATTAGGGATGCTTCCTTTTTTTAACCCGTGATTAGGGCGGGCGGCGTGAAGGGCGGCCGGCGTGGAGGACGAACGGCGTTGAGGGGAGGGCGGCCGGAGGACGCGTTGAGGGCGCACCGGCGTTTAGGGGAGTGCGGCCGGAAGACGCGTGGAGGGCGCACCGGCGTTTAGTGCAGCCGGCGTTGAGGGCACTCTCTTCCTTCCCGATAGGAAGTCCTCACTTTTCCAAGAGCTGGCTGTTGGGCGTGCGGCGGCGGCGGCCAAAATCTGCCTGTCGTGGACGGGGATGGGGACTGGGCCAGTTAGCTGATTGGGCTTTTTTTCTAGAGATTAAGTCCTGGTTTGGGTTGTCTGCCGCGGTGATGAGCCGTCAAACACGGGAGGAGCGAGAATCGTTAGATCTTTTTTGTTAACAGCCCAGATTAGTTGGATCTGACCCTCTGGGTCTTTTTATATTAGTGGTGATAATCAACAACAAAAAAAATATGAGTATAGCCTTGTGAAGGAGGGAAAGGACCCATAAAGTCAAAACTCCAACAGTCAAACGGTTCAATAACAAGAGAATAATTCATAGGCATTTCATTACGTCTAGAAATATTTCCAACCCATTGACATTGATCACAAGATAAAATAAACTTTATAGCATCTTTATAGAGAGTAGGCCAATAAAAACCTGACTGTAGAACCTTATGTGCAGTTCTATCTCCAGCGTGATGTTCTCCATAAGCACTACTATGACATTTTCTCAATATCTCTCGTTGTTCATTTTTAGGAACACATCTTCTCATAATACCATCAACATCTTCTTTATATAAGTGTGGGTCATCCTAAAAGTAATGCCTCAAATCATAGAAGAATTTTCTTCTTTGCTGAGCTGTAAAGGTAGGAGGCAAATACTTGGAAACAATAAAGTTAGCATAATCAGCATACCATGGACTCTCTTGAGAGCTCACTTTTATTGCATCTAACTGTTCATTAGGAAAACTATCATTGACAGGAATAGGGTCATCAGGGATATTTTCTAATCTAGACAAATTATCAGCAACATTATTTTCAGCAACCTTCCTATCCACAATATGTAAATCAAATTGTTGTAACCATGTAATAAGACTACGCTTAGCATCTTTCTTTTCCATTAGGTACTTAATAGCAGCATGATCAGCATGAATAGTAACTTTAGAATCAACAATATACTGCCTAAATTTATCACAAGCAAAAACTACAGCTAGGAATTCTTTTTCAGTGGTAGCATAATTCCGTTGAGCAGCATCAAGAGTTTTACTAGCATAATGAATAACATTTAACTTTTTATCTATCCGATGTCCAAGAACAACACCTATAGCATAATCACTAGCATCACACATATATAATTTCAAACGGTAAATTCCAACTAGGTGGTTGAACAATAGGGGCAGATATTAAAGCCGTATTTGAAATTTCAAAAGCTTCTCTACAATCTTCATCAAAAACAAAAGGTACATCCTTTTGAAGAAGATTAGTAAGAGGCTTTGATACTTTAGAGAAACCTTTAATAAACCTTCTATAGAAACCAGCATGACCAAGAATACTACGAATACCTTTGACATCCCTGGGACAGGGCATTTTCTCAATAGCTTCAACTTTAGCTCTATCAACTTCAATACCTCTTTCAGAAATTTTATGTCCAAGAACAATCCCTTCATTAACCATAAAATGGCATTTCTCCCAATTAAGAACAAGATTAGTCTCCTCACAACTCTGCAAAACTTTATCAAGATTCTGCAAACAATTATCAAAAGAAGTTCCATAGACGGAGAAATCATCCATGAAGACTTCCACAATTTCTTCACAAAAACCATGAAAGATAGCATACATGCATCTTTGAAAAGTAGCAGGAGCATTACATAAACCAAAAGGCATATGTCTATAAGCATAGGTTCCATAAGGACAAGTGAAACTTGTTTTCTCCTGATCAAGCTTTCTAACAGCAATTTGAGAGAACCCAGAATAACCATCAAGAAAGCAGAAATGAGTTTTCTTAGACAACCTTTCTAACATTTGATCAATAAAAGGCAAAGGATAATGATCTTTCTTAGTAACTTTGTTAACCTTGTTAAAATCAATACACATCCTATAACCAACCACTACTCTTTGAGGAATAAGTTCATTATTTTCATTTGGCACAACAGTCATCCCTCCTTTCTTAGGGACACAATGCACATGAATAACCCATCTACTATCAGCAATAGGATAAATAATGCCAGCATCAAGGAGTTTCAATACCTCATTTCTTACCACATCCTTCATCTTAGGATTTAAACAGCGTTGATGTTCCACAACTGGCTTTGCATCAGGTTCAATATTAATAGCATGTTGACATATAGTAGGAGAAATCCCCTTCAGATCATCAAGAGTATAACCAATAGCACCTCTATGTTCTTCAATATTCCCAATAATCTCTCCTCTTCTTTATCAGAAAGTTGAGAACTAATAATAACAGGATATAATTTCTTATCATCAATATGAGCATATTTAAGATTATCAAGCAAAGGTTTTTAAGCAAAAACAGGATCCTCCTTGGGTGGTAATGTGGTACCCAAGTCTTCCACAGGTAAATTATGTTTCAGCATTGCTGGCTGATGTAAGAAAATCTCATCAATTTATTTCCTTTCTTCCATAAAGACATCACTTTCATGGTCTTCCATGTATTTCTGCATAGGACTGTTAGGAGCAAGAGCAATAGCACCCAATTTTCCAACTCTATAATTCTCATTAGGTAATTCAGCTTCATAAGGTGTTTTAGAAAATTTGGAGAAATTAAATTCATAAGACTCTCCATCAAACTTTGTAAGGATTTTCTCCTTTTTACAGGCTATAACAGCACCACAAGTTTTTAAAAAAGGTCTACCAAATATAATAGGAAAAGTACCACTAGCAGAAGTGCCTAGTACTAGAAAATCAGCAGGATATTTAGTTTTACCACATAAGATCTCCACATCTCTAACAATACCAATCGGAGAAATAGTTTCCCTATTAGCAAGTTGAATAATCACATCAATGTCTTCAAGTTCACAAGAACCAATTTCATGCATGATTTCTTTATAAATCTCATAAGGGATAGCACTAAAACTAGCACCAATATCACACAAACCATAATAACAATGATCACCTATCCTAACAGATAGCACAGGAACACTAGGTTTCTTAGATTTACTAGGACGAGAGACAATATTAGAAGCATCTTCACAAAATATAATGTGTCCCTCTTCTATATTTTCAAAAACAAGGTCCTTCACTATTTCTACTATAGGTTCTACAGTTATTTGTTCCTCGGGTTCTACCAGTTTCCTTGCACTTTTATTAACCATGCTAGCTAACATAGAATGTTCTTTTACCTTAGCAGGGAAAGGCATTTTCTCAATATAAGGTTCAGGCACAATAGAATCAACGGTATGAATTTCTATATCTCTAGCAGTAACACAATTAATAGTAACTTTATAAGGTGCATGGTACTTATCACATTCCTTTTTAGGAATATCAATGTAAGAAACAAAAGCCTTATATAAGTTTGCAGCAACTTGAGAATCAAGACCATAAACAACACTAACATTATGAAAATCATCGGATGACATAAAAGTTTTAATGCATTCATAATCATAATTTATACCTGACTTTCTACCTTTGTCGTTCTCCCATCCTTTAGTGTTTTCTTGAATATGGTCAAGAAGATCCCATTTAGCTTCATCCTTCATACGTGTAAATGATCCAGAACAAGAAGCATCCAATAAATCCTTATCATGAAGAGGAAGCCTTGCATAGAAATTATTAATAACAATATTACTGGGGAGCTCAAGAATGGTGCATTTGAGCATTAGTAACTTCAATCTCCCCCATGCTTGGGCAATACCTTCTCCGTCATGAGGCCAAAAATTATATATATAATTCCGATCTCTATGAATTTCACTGGGAGGATAGAATTTAGAATAAAAGAGAGGTACAATTTCCTCCCATCCCATAGTCTGGCTATTTTTCAGATGTTTGAACCATTTAGCGACTCGGCCTGTAAATGGTATAGAGAATAATTTCCTCTTCACTTGGCTCATTGTAATACCTGCACACTTTAACAACTCGTATAATTCATGTAAAAAGAGCAAATGATCACCCGGATGGACAGTTCCATCACCTGAATAGCAGTTATCCCTAACATGTTTAGCAATCTTTATAGGTATTTTTATAAGGATCCAAATCATCAGGCGGTGGGTCACTTACTACCCTAGCAGTGGTAGCAGTTCCCGCAGATAAGGACTCAAAAGGAGATCCAAACATAGTGCAATAAAGTAGTAGACAGTAATAAAAACAACACTTACAGTAGAAGCTTCCTTTATCAATTCCACTTCCCAATAGCGCTTCACTCCCCGGCAACGGCGCCAGAAAATAGTCTTGATGACCCACAAGTATAGGGGGTGTATCGTAGTACTTTCGATAAATAAGAGTGTCGAACCCAACGAGGAGCATAAGGTGTTGACAAGCAGTTTCAATGAAGGAATAACTGTAAAAACTGGAAAATAGATTTGTAGGGGTTTTTGATATTGCAGATAAATAAAGTGCGAGTAAATAAAATGCAGTAGTAATAATTGCAGCAAGTGGCCCAATCCTTTCTTTAGCAAAGGACAAGCCGGTGAGTTCTATCAAGTGCTTTTGTTCCATGCAGCCGAATAATTTTAGGTGTTTTCATAAGTGTTGTGTGGGAGAACCTATGCTAATGTACCGTACCATCCAAGACTAATACATACTTGTGATTATACCCCTTGCAAGCATCCGCAACTACAAGAAAGTAATTAAGAAATAAATCTAACCACAACTTTAAACTCCGGGATCCTACGCTCCCTCGTGTAATGGTTTCCTAAAGAGGGTTTAGGTTTCTGTCACTCCGGCAACCCCACAATTAGTAGCCAAATACACGATGCATTACTCTAGGACCATAAATGGTGAAGTATCATGTAGTCGACGTTCACATGACACCACTAGAAGAATAACACCACAACTTAAATATCAAACATTAAATATTACTCAACATTACTTCACTACTAACAACTTGACTTCTCCCATGTCCTCAAGAACAACACGAATTACTCACAAGACATCATATGGATCATGATCAAAGGTGATATAATGGATGATAACAATCTGGTCATAAAGTGCAAACACCGATAAATCTCACAAGCATCAACTACTAACAAGTAATCCACACCGGGAGAGAGATCTAATGCAAAACAACGATAGAGGCCCCTAATTGTTACAACGGGGTGACGGTGGATGATGATGGTGATGGTTCTGGTGGTGATGATGATGATGATGACTGTCGCACCCGGACTTCTAGGGGATACTCAAAGTCCGCTAAACAGTAGAACAAATAGCTTACGGGGCATACTGGCACCCGCATCTCAATATGAGCAGGCCAACACGTAAACGTGTGACAACCATTCTCTACTATCCATCGTCTGCGTAAACCAACCCCTAGAAATCAGGACACTTCCGTTGACATACTTCATAACATACACACATGGTACGTCAACGGCATTAGAACAACTGATATCACAACATATCTCTAAGACACAAAAGATTGAAATAAGTTGCAAATAGCTCTCACTAGAGCAGAGATAGCAAATACAATCATTCAGAGGACACATGTCCCAACAATTCATCATTACATCGCAGCGGAAGCATCCAAAGTGTCTGAGTACAGACAAGATCAAAATAGGCCTAAGAGGCCGGCAACGAAAAGACGGAGCCCATCCACGATGTCTCGGATCCTGCCCGGGTCCGCTATCTACTCGTCAGCAGCCTCGTCATACTCCACGTAGTAGCCATCACGGGGATCCTCGTAAGCGTAGTCTGCGGAAACCACAGCCCCAAAGGGGTCAGTACATAAACGTACTGGCAAGCAAGACTCACAATTCACCAGAGTGTACCCAACAACATCAAGCACAGATGCTTTGGGTTCAACGGAAGAAAGGGTGATACAACAGATGCGGCAGCGGGCTGCACTAACCAACTACAGAAACATGCTATAACTTCCGGCTAACAGAAAGGGGATAAGATAGCGTATCGTAACCAACTACCAACTAACTCCAAACAAACCCATCCTGGATCTCGCCCCTTATCCAAAGAAGCAATCCGAGGATAACTCACACAGTTGGATTAATGATGGTTCAAGTTATTGTGTCAATAAGACTATTACTAGTCAAGTTATCATTAGTTAGGTGTAAGTTGTTCTGAGTACTTGTTAGCCAGTACTTTCACCAAGTCATCCATAACCGCGGAAAACACGGCTTCTCGAGAAGATTTACCCTGCAGGGGTGCACCAATTTGGCCGTACACGTAAGAATAACCCGCCAGATGGAATGGCCCTTCCACCAAGCGGGGCACTCAACACAACTCAACTCTTCTTCACATCAAGCCCAAAGAACCCCGTGCAATTGAGCGCACGGCTAATCAAGCCCCACGAAGAAAAGGGGACCCTCATAGCACTCTAAGAACGTGTCTCCCTAAATGCCGACTACAAAAGTTCCACCCTGGTACCAAGGGTTCGCACCTGCATATGCATGCGGCAAATGGAAAACCCGAACTGAATGAGGCGATTTGGACGAGATGCGCATCGAATCAAATTGAGGGGGGCTCCCATACACGCTTCCCACATGCGGTTAGTGCGCTCATCATGGATCAGTAGACAAGACCCTTTTCCTAATTAGGGTCGACACTAGCAGGCCTCAAAACCACGCCGGGCCTCCTGCCAGTGCCTTATCATCAAATTATTATTACCTCAAACATTAACAGGTTGATTGTTTAAACATCGAGCCCCAGAACATAGTAAAGTATGATAACAGAAAGTAACGGACAACAGACTCGAGCAAAACAACCCTAAGCATGCTAGTAAGACACGGGAAACAAGCAATGGGGTTATAGGTGTGGAGGTGAGGCTATATCAGGGTTACAGGATAACAGGTGATAGGATCGAACACAAGCAACGATTCATAAGGCTAGCAGAATAGACAACGGAAAGTATCGGTATCCAATGTTGAAAGGAACACAATGGTTCATGTGATTGAATACTTGCCTGCAAACTCAGCAGCCTGGTACTGAGCTAGATCCTCAGAAGGGGTGTCGTAAGTATCGTCTGTCTCAACGTCGTCGTCTATTCGAGAAGAAGCAAACAAACAACGCAGATTGACAAACAATCAATAACATGGCATAATGCACAATCATGGGATGATGCATGACCATTTAATTGATGCATCAGAATAAACTAGTTGACAAGATAACATGTTTAAATGGACCCATATGCAATTTGGGTTGCATATGGAAAGCCCATGAGTTAAGGTTGGTTTAGATGATCTACAACTAAACATTAGGTGTAAGTGAATTAGCATGATGCATGGATGAGGAAAACAAAAAGAAAACAACAATAGAATCCATTTGAAATGAAGTTTACCAAGTTTGGAATTTTATTTATTAAGTTATGGAATTTTGGTTTCTTAAAGGTGTTACACCAGCATTTGTTGTTTTCACCAATTTAAATTGTTCAAAATAAATAACAAAGTTCATATTTGAAAAGAACACAAAATTTTAGGTGGATTACATGTTTCACTTGTTGAAAAAGGATTTAAGATGAATTAATTATGAATTAAACAAGTTTAAACAAAATTTAAATGAATTTAATTCAAGTTTGAAATTATTTGAATTTTTATTTGTTCCAAACATTAAACCAAATTCATATTTGAAAAGTTTATGTTTCTCTGGTTTGAAAACATATTTTATAAGTGCAAAAATAATTTAATTTGACCAAGTTATGAATTTAACAATATTAAATGATTTAAACAAGGTTTAAATTATTTAACCAATTTTAATTATTCAAAACATGAAACAAATTTTATATTTGAAAAGGTGGTTCAAAATGGCATGGAAAACATATTTTATTTGTGTTATTTGAATTAAGTTTGAATTAGTTATCAATTTAACCAAATGTGAAATGAATTGTTTGAATTTGAATTTTGAAAACATTTGAAATGTTCAAAACAGAAAACAAATGTTTCAAATAGATAGAGAATTTAATTTGGTATTGAAAACATATTTAAAATGTTGAATTTGGAGTTGGAATGAATTATTTAGGCAATTTTAGAGTTTAGGTATTATTCTGCCATTTTAAATAATATCCAGGGACTTAGAAAATATTTATAGGGCCTAAGAAAAAAATACTTGCAGGGACTTGTTTGTGATTCTGTCAAGTTTCTGTAACTAAACAAAACAAATAAAAAGTGTGGTTTAATTTGCGGGAGGGGGACTCGAACCCAAGACCTCCTGCTCGTGCGCGCGGGCTGCTGCCAATGCGGTATTGCTGTGTTGCTTGTCAGGTAAGGAGGGCTCAGGGGGTTGAGGTTCAGGTACGGGTCTATTTCTGAAACTGAACATTTTCAGTTAACTGCAGCGGACGGAGGCCACCGGCGGCAGCTGCAGCGCTGCTGCGGTGTGCTCGCCGTGGTGGCCGTGTGCGACGGTGGGCGTGCGCGCATCGCCACGGTTGCAGAGAGTGGATAGGGGCCGAGGGGAAGGTGGAGGTGATGCGCTCACCTCCTCTGAAGAAGTGGCACTTGCTCGGCGCAGCAGACTACGGCGGCGATGTCGAGGACGGCGGCGGCGCACCGGTGGCTCCCAGCCACCGGGAAAACGTCGAGGAGGAAGGCGGAGGAGAGGGGAATCCATTCCCGCAATTAGCCCGTGCGGAGGAGAGCCCTAACGTCGGCGATCGCCGGAGAGGGAGGAGGTGGCGCTCGAGTGGTGAGGGTTCATTACAGAGAGGAAGAGGGAGGTGGGAGAAAGGAGGAAATGGAGGCGGGGGAGAGGGAGAGAGGCGGAGAGGACTAGGGCAGAGGAGGAGGAACCCTAGGGGGTAGCTATAAGGAGGGGGCCGAGCTCACCACGGCCGTCTGCTGCTGCTGCTGTCAACGTGGACAGCTTCAGATTCGAGCCGTACGAAGGAGGAATAGAGGAGGGGCTACCGGGCCAGGGGAATTGGTGGGCTGGCCCAAATGGGCTGGCCTGCCCTTTCCCCCTCTCTTTTCTTTATTTTATTTTGTTTCTTCTGTTTATTTTTTTTTGCTGAAAAGGAAAATAGGGAGAAAAGGAAAGGTTTTTGTTGATTAGAAACTTTAGGAAAAATTGTATGAGTTACTTATTATAAAAACAGCAATGTGCAACCTTTTGTTTCCCAATAATTTTAATTTATGTTGCTGTTTGGAAATTAATTGAATTTAAGTGAATTTGATATTAATTCAATTATTGAACTTAAGCCATTTAATAGTTTGAATGGTATAGTTTAGTGGAAACAAAGTAATGTTTTGAATTGGAATTTTCATTTGATAAATTGTGACAACACAAGTATGAAACAATTATTTGAATGTTGGTTTGGAATTTCAATTGAATTTGAAAATGTTTTTGGTATCAAATGAAATATTGATTAGAAACAAATCAATAGTTTTTAAATTACAAATTTAATGGAAACAATTAATTGCTTTATTTTGAATAATTCATTTGGAAAATTGTAACATCACAAGTATGAAACAAAAGGTTTGAAATTTGATTTGAAATTCAAATAGAAAACAAAGGAAAACAGAGGAAAACAGTTGGAAAACAAAGCAAAACAAATGCAATGAACATGATGTCATGATGCAAAACATAAAATAACAGAGAGCAAACATTCTAATGGATGTTTTTCATACTTGGGATGTTACAATGACGATCTTGATGATGCCCGGAGTGATGACGGTGATTTCCCCTCTCCGGAGAGGAATTTCCCTGGCAGATTTCTCCCTGCCAGAGAGCTTTTCTCTCACGGGTGTTTTCCGCCCCGAGGCGGCGGCGGAATAATTCTTCGACGATGGAATGAGGCTTAGGGTTTCCTGGGGGACATGCACGCAAAAGATATCCCCAGAGGTGGGCCAGGGTGGCCACACCCCTAGGTGGTGCGGCCAAGGGGGGCGCCACCTCATGGTGTGGGCCTATGGTGGGCCCCCTCTGGCTCTCCTTCTGGCTAGGTTTCTCCTCTGAACTTTTAGGACACCCCCGGTGTCCCACTTCTTCTTCCGATCTTCTGAAATATGGTATCTCGGCGGTGCTTTTTCCATCAGATTCCGGGTCCCGGTGTTTATTCTCCAAAAATTATAAAACATGCAAAATAAGATAAAATAACATAAGAGATGCATCATAACATGAAATATATTGATGAATAACAGAAAATTATGATATAAAATAGTGATGCAAAATGGACGTATCAGGAACCAATGACCCCGAGGCTTATCTCTCATGGTATCTAAAGTTGATAAGATATTCTTCTTGCATAACTACCCCAATGAGAAGATTGTAGCAATGACCTCCCTTGAATTTTAAGTCTATGCACTTCTTTGGTGGGAGAAATTGCAAATGTCACGAGAATTCAATGAGGAACCACATATTGCCACATGGGAAGAAATGAAGCATGAGATGCGTGGTCACTTTGTTCCACCACACTATACATGTGGCATCTTCAAGAAGCTCCAAGAGTTGAGACAAGGAATGCTCACCATGGATAAGTACTATACAAAAATGGAGACCTCAATGATGAGAGATGAAGTGAATGAATCCGAGGAACAAACTATGGATCGCTTCATGAATGGCCTCAACTACCCCATCAATAAAATCATGTAGTTCCAACAATACTCATCTCTTGTGGAGTTAGTGCATCAAGCCACCAAGGCGGAACACCAAGTAATTGAGGATATCAAGCATAACAAAGTCAAGGCCTGCTTCAACAAGAAGCAAGCAACCTCTTCACAACAAGAGCCACAAGCAACTTGCGAACTCCAACAAGGCACACCAATGCTTCCAATGGACCCTCACACTCAAGTTCAAAGAAGTGGGAGCAATCATATGTGTCCTCTCAAGCTTCAACCAACAAGTCAAGTAGAATCCTATGCTTCAAGTGTTGCGGTAAAGGACACAAATGATTTGAGTGTGCCAACACAAGAGTCATGGTCATGAATGATAAAGGAGAATATGACTCCATGAGTGAAGGAGAATACGGAGATTTGAAAAAAGTGGCTCAACAACCCAAATTTGATGAATAAAAAGGCACCCCTCACTTGTTATGTCAAGAATATTGACCACCTCTCTTCATGCCGATGCATACCAAAAGATGCAACTTGTTCCAAAAAAGATACAACATAGAAGGAAGATCAATCAAGGTCATCGAGGGAGTTGTCTCAACCTTGCAAGTGAAGAAATGTGTGACAAAATAAACTTGCTAAGAAGAAAGCATCCTAATCCATACCATGTCCAATGGCTAAGTTACAATGGAAGTGTCAAGATCAACTATCAAGTGGATGTATCTTTCACGACTAGACACTATGAAAACACCGTTCTATGTGATGTGGTTCCCATATCGGTTTGCCACCTACTTCTTGGACACCCATGGCAACATGATAAAGGTGCAACGCACGATGCACGAAACAACTACTATAGCTTCGAAGATATGAATTGAGATTTGAGCATGTTGCTCCTATGAACTTCCTTGTGGAAGCTACCAAAGCTACTCCATAGATTTACCTATTGGATTGTATCAAGGCCTCATTACATGAAGTCCCTCGGTTGGGTGATTCTACCTCACGGTCTGCCCCTATCGATTTCACCGAGCGTTTGCCAATAACTCGGAAGGTGATTCTACCTCACAGTCTCTCGTCTTCCGATTCTATTGGTCGGGTTGGTACACCGGTGAGAGAAAGGTACCATCAACAGGTTGGTAGGTTTGTGGTTACGATCCAAAGCATCTCCCAAGTTATCGTGTGTTTTGTGTTGTGTTTTTCCTCCGTTTTTTGCCTTCACCTTCGTGTTCGTCTTAAATCCATGAACATCGGGCCAACCCCACCGACCCATCAAGGGGCCACATCACTATTAGGATAGAAGGCAAAAGAATGTCCACCCAAGTAGAGTCCTAAACTTTGAAAGATAGGTACTCCCTCCGTTCTAAAATACTTATTTTCATTTATGCAAGTCAAGTGTTTTAGAACGGGGGAGTAAGAAATAAGGCTCTAAATTAGAGAAAGATAAGAAAGAAGAGATCATTTAGAGGTAAGGAATAAATAAGAGTCCTACTGACATAAAGAATGCCAAATGGATTTTCATATTTTATTTTTGTTTTTTTGGGTAATTCAGAAAAAGGCTTTTTGAGAGGAGGAATTCTTTTTAACCTAGGTTAGACTATCCAGGTCAAACACAAGCTGATGTCAACCCTGGCAAGGGATTGGCGGCACGATCTGGATCGGACGGTCGTCCGCCGCACCTAATCCAACCCAAACGCCGCCGTCCGGGATCCACTCCCCCCAAATCCAGAGCCCACCTCCCTCCCCTTCCCCTCAGCCGTCGCCCCGCCGACTCTCGGTCTCCGGCCGCCGCCGCCGCCGCCGCTCGCGGGGATGTCGGCCGGCCAGCAGCCCAGGAAGCGCCCCACCAGCTCATCATCCCTGCCGCCCGACCACCACAGATCGAGGCCGAAGCGGCCGAGGCCCGACCACCACGACTCCCCCCCGCTCACCCTCAGCTCCCACGTCCGACTCCGCTGGGACGGGGCCTCGAGGCGGGTCATCCCCGCCGAGGACCAGATCGGGATCCCGTGGTCCCGCCTCGCCCCCTTCGTCGACTCCCCGCGCCACCGCGCCTCCCGGCTGCTGGCCGATGTCGCCACCGTCCCGGGAGAGGTCTTCGCGCTCGACAACCTCAGGCGGGTGCTCTCCTACGAGGTACGCACTATGTTCGTTCATGCTCTCACTCACTGGACTCACTCAGCCGGGTGGTTGACCTGTATATGCTCCAAGTCAACTCACATAGAACGATTCTTGTATTTCAGGTCTGGGACAAGTGCCTGACGCAGCCCGACAGGAAGTTCCTGGCCCAGTTCCTCCCAATCGGGACCGACATAGAGGAGACGGTGCGTTCGCTGCTCACGGCCAAGAATCACCACTTTGGGAACCCTCTCCTAACCTGGCAAGTACTATTCCCAGTTTACAGACAGGCCTGATTTGTTGGTTATGCTATCAGCACCGCTTGAGTGTCTCTACCTACATGTTATATTCAGCCAGTGACCTAGATGAGCACTGAATTTAGCTTCTCTTGCGCTCCATCCAGGTCCTCTGCGCTCTGCTACGGCGATCTTCATCCGGACGCTGTGGTTAACAAGGAGCGGCAGATTAGAGAGGACAAGAAGGCGTACCTTGAGCAGCTAAACGATTACCATTCAGAGTACGTCGGTCAAACTGCAAACCAAAATCTATCTACTCCATGATGCTTGCTCCTATTGTCTGTGCAATTCTGATTAGCGCCCAACTACGCATATGCAGCATGACCGAGATCCTGACCAAGTGGAGGGACAAATGGTTGACTTGTGAGGACCCACAAAGCTTGTTCAGGTCACTAGAATTCCTCCCGTATCTTGAGATTTATATAACTTTTTTCTTAGGTTGAATATCCTGGTCATACTTTGTTAGCTGCTACTGATAGCTCAACTGCTTCCCATTGACTCTTATATTATTATAAGGGGAAAAAGGCTCATCTTTTTTGGATTATTATTCTGACTTGAAGTGTTTTCTTGCTATCTGGTGTGGTGTAGGGATAGCCCTGTCAAAGAGGGAAAAAGAGGCCTGCAATCACGCGGAGAAAATGTCACACCTTATAAACCTCGTAATCAATCCACAATGCCCATGAAGGTGGTGCGGAATGGTGATGTCACAAAGTTCATGTCATATATCAAGGTAAACCTTTTGCTTCTTACAATATCTGTGTTTAATTATCCTATGAAAAATTGCTACTGTAAATACAATTTGAACCATAACACCAGATCCGATTCTTTAGTGAAATATTTTCCAAGAGAATTGTGTGTTTACTTTTTCATTGGTGCATCCTCCAGCCACTGCCAGTTCGTAATATAGCATGTTTCTCTTCGTATCAGGATGCTATATCGTTGGATGTATGAACCAGCGATTTTTAATGTACTGCTCACATTATGCAGATCTGGGATCACACATTTACTTCATCGTTCCTATTTTTCAGATCACCAGGTCACAGCATGATCTTGTTAAGAGAATGAAACAGTCTGGTGATGGCATCCAGACCAAACATCTTACTGGTGTCATTGGTGACATTGATAATTTCCACGTGAAACCGTATGAGACACTGATGGAGGATGAGAAGAAGAAACTGCATGCTTATTGGTCAGTAATATCTTAATGTAGCATGTTCTCACTTTTGACGGGTCTTTTCTTACGTCAAATTATACCCCATGCTAGGGCCATTCTATCACGTAAAGAACTCCCTGCTGCTGCTGAGGCCCGCTTGGAAAGGCAGTCCATGACCGAGAAGTTAAGGATGTCATTGTGCCTTGAACTTGCAGAAAGGAGTATGCCTGCGGCGGAAGAGGTTTGTTATGCCTTATCCCACCATTTTATCTCTGGGACTTTTATTTATTTATATACGAAAAACATGTTGTGGAATTTTCTTTTGTAAGAAAAATTTTCTGCCTGTCGGGATGGGTGCACGTGGTTGGGAAGTTGCATACCCGTGTTGCAAAAATATGATCACGTCAGTTGTAAACAAAATATGATGCTGTAGATGTTTATCATGCATGAGAACAGCAGACTTCCGACCATACATTTATGTCCTTTAAGTCAGTCTAGAATTCTACAATGGCAAATTATTAGTAATCATGCAGCCCAGTTGGTTTAGATACCAAGCAAACATGGATTTTTCTATAAAAAAATACTTCTTAATATCCTTTTAAAAATCATGATGTTTTTGTAACAATCTGCCTTGTAATTTTTTTGAGAAGGCAGAGCAGGTAGCTGACAGAGCAACTTATCAAAATGGGGGCATCTCAGATGAACAGGAAGAACCAGTAGACCACTCGCCTTCGGATGTGCCACAAGCCGGGGATGATAGTAGCCCAGTTCCTGAAGATGAAGATGACAATGTTACAAGCGATACAGATACATCCACGGACTCCCATGACAGCCAAAATATTGCAGATCGAGATGTCAATGGTACAAGTGATACAGGTACATCCACTGACTCTCATGACAGCCCAAACATGTCAGATCAAGATGCCATGGACATGAATAACACAAATGTAACTACACAGAGTCAGAGTAGCGCAGATGAACAAGATCAAGAACTTGAAAAGATCAGCGGCAACAGCTCAGACAGGCAAGATGATGATATGGAAGATACCAGCTGCAAAGATTTTAATACAGGCGCGGAAGAAGATGATATGGAAGATGGGAGTTGCAAAGATACAGCTCATCAGGATCATAAGATTTCAGATACGCAAGCTCAGGAGCCCAAGGCCATGAGCCACACGGTCTCACCTGGCCTTGAGAGCCCAAATATGCTAGTTCAAGATTGTAAGAACATTGGCTATGCAGGTTTTCCTTTTCATGGTCATGGCGGTTTGGAGGAGCAAACCGATGACTTGAAGAACCTGTGCTACCGGAGTGCCTCAGCTGGGCATGACAATAAAAAGGAGATGAATCCTATTATTCTTGATCAAAGAGAGCCGGGGAGTATTACAATGATGTCCTCGGATAATACCTTGGTTTTCTCGAAGCCTTTGTGTGAACAAAATAATGTGGATCAAGGCCCTGAATTAAATGGGCATAGAAAATATCAGGAAATTATAAGGCAGTCAGCAGGCCCTGTGGATTGCTTTTACCGCCCTCCGGGGAATAGTCTGTATGCGCAATCAGCCCCTCTGCAGCTTAAACATCATCTTTCTGGAGGGCCAGCAGCTCCCATGATTGACCTGGGGGTAGATGCCAGACTGCGACATGAAGCTCAAATCACTGTTGCCGCTGCATTACCAATGAGCAATTCGGCATCTCTGTTGCAACCATGCACGAGCCAGTTAACCAGCGAGCAGCTCCTCAACGCTGCAAAGAGTATAGGAATGGTCCCCCCGTCGTATTCTGTCGGGCAAATGAATGGCCTGAAACAGTCTGTCGGCTTACATTCGGTGACAAATGGGCATTTAGCTCAATCTGGTCTGATTCAGGAGCAGATGCAGCTGCTTGATGGGAGTCACAATGGACTCTACTCCCAGCAAGTTGAGAATAACATGCTGTATTCCGGTTCAGCTCTTTGTACCCAGGACACCTTTGCTATGGTTGAGCCGCAAGCAAATTTCGGCGGCCACGCACCTGTGGACCAAAGTCGCAGCTGGTTCCCTAATGAGCAGCAGCAGCCATCATCATCACATGATAATAACTGGTCTGTGATGGGATCAAACGGAATGGTCTTAGGGCAGGATCTGCCTAGTGGGGACGGAAGCCTTTCGAGCGTGCTGTCCCAGTACAAACAGGTGTCTTCACGCGTTCAACCGAGCTCGGGCCAGTTCCTTGGAAGGAGGAATCTAGTTCCTCCTCATGTCAGTCAAGGTGTAGCTGGAAACATGCTTCCCCTGTTGTCCTCGGATATGTACGGCTACACCCAGAATAATATGGCAAGTAGCAATTCAATTCCAAGAAGCCAGGCTGATGGCAGGAATCTGCAGTGGGCGCAAGGAGGCGGCCCTGGGATGGCCCATCCTTCATTCAGGCAGTTTGGTGGCGATCCATGGTCAAGATAGCAGCAGCGCCTGTGTTGTTGCATCAAGAAATTTGTTGTACAGGTTGAATCCCGAGATTGCGGGATGCGCCGCCGGTTTTGTTAGACGGGAGAGAGGATTTGTTTGTGTACATATAGTGAGCCGAGGCGGCGTAGATGACGAGTTGCGGCGACGCAGAGAAGGAATAAGTTGAGGGCTTTGCAACTCCATGTGTTGTTTAGATTAGAAGAACGCTGTTTTTTTTTTCCCCTTTTACAGAATAAGGAGATGCTGCTGCTCTGCATGCCTGGTGTTAGTTGTGTAATGTCAAATGTGGCATTCATATTCATTCATGGTGGATTCAAGATTCGTTGTTGACTCTGGTTTACTAGCGCAATTTTGACGATGTACCGTATGATTGAATCCATGTCTTGTTGGGGTATTATTCCCTGGGTATCACAAATACATGTCGCTTTGGTCATGCCTTAGGTCAAACTTTGACCGATAATATCGTTTCAACTACTGGTACCTTTTTCAAGATTTAGTTACCTTTTTTAATATGACATGTATGGTTTACTGGTACCATTTTTTGTCTATGATTGAATTGGATCCATGTTTTCCTCAAAATTACATGTGGCTTTGGTCAATAATTTAAAACTTTGACTAGGGTTAGTATTCAATTTGAATATAAATGTCTCAAAAAAATTGTATGCAATATTTTTGTTTTTATACAGATATTTAGTAAATACGAGTAGTAGTCAAAGTCATGTGCTGAAGACAGAGGGTGCTAATGGACGTCCGAAATGTTGTAAAATAAGCGCACACAATTTCTGAGCAAAAAATGATTTTAATAAAAAATCGAGAAACGGATTTTTAATGCAAAATAAAAGAAAACGCTGTAAAAAAATTCATGAACCGGATTTGGACTTGGGATTGGAACCGGAAAAAACAAAACCCAGACCCAGTCCAATCGGCCCAAACAAACCCAGCTGCGGCTCTTTTCTTTCTTCTCTGTCGTCCACGGCACACACAGACAGATACGAGGAGACCGCGCCGCCGCCGCCGTGTTCTAGGGTTAGGGTTTGCTTGGCCGCCGCCGACGAGATTAGGCGAGGATGGACGCGCAGCGAGCTCTGCTTGACGCGCTGATGGGTTCGTCGCGGAACCTGACGGACGAGGAGAAGAAGGGGCACCGGGAGGTGGGGTGGGACGACCCCGACGTCTGCGGCCCCTACATGGCCCGCTTCTGCCCTCACGACCTATTCATCAACACCAAGAGCAACCTCGGCACATGCTCCAAGATCCACGACCCCGTCCTCAAGCAAAGGTCAGTTTAGGGTTACTCCTCCTCTAGATTCAATCCCAAACCAATGTTCATCCTTAATTTCTCTCAGGATTACATATTAACCCCAAATCCATGTTTAAACTTCAATAACGACAGCACTCGTATATAAAAGGATGACTTTTTCTCAGGATTGATTAACATACCATCTGTAATTATTACTCACAAATGTTATGCCATGTTTCCTTCCTGCCCAAATAAAACACAGTTTCGAGCATGAGTTCTCATATATGTGTCCTCGGATGAAGGATGATTTTCTTATAGATGTTTCGTCCATCCAATAGGGAATTGTAATTTTTCTTCTCAGGATTTATCAACACTCCTATCTGTATATTCACATGGGTTCTGCTGTATTTCCTGCCTGAAAAACACAGTTTCGAGGACTCCCCCAGGCATGCCGCCGTCCTGCCCAAATTCGAGGCCGAGCTAGCACACCGCTGCGAGAAGCTGGTCAGTTCCTCTGCACCACACACACACACATTCTACATCTACAAAGACACGGAGATGCGTGTTTTGGTTGAATTAGCCTGACTCCAACCTATTTCCCCTGCACATATGTATATATATACAGGTGATGGACTTGGACAGGAAAATCAGGCGCGGCCGGGACAGGCTTGCCCAGGAGGTCGAACTGCCGCCGCCTCCCGCCCACGGCGACAAGTCTGAGCAGCTCTCCATGCTCGAAGAGAAGATCAAGAAGCTGCTTGAGCAGATCGAACAGCTCGGGGAAACCGGCAAGATTGATGAAGCTACCGCGCTTATGAGGATGGTACTGTTTTTATAGACCTCCTCCCCTCCCCTCCCCTCTCCTCCCTGACCGCAACTTTTCTTTGGTTCGCTAATTCTTACTGCCCCTTGATGCTAGTTGCCTCGACTAAAAAAACTTCTCTTTCCCTGGCTCACAGGTTGACGTTCTGAATCTCGAGAAGTCGGCTCTCACCCACCAGATGGAGAGCAAGGCCCTCATGGTACCGCAGGAGAAGAAGATGGAGCTCTGTGAGCAATGTGGTTCCTTCTTGGTCACCAATGACGTCCTCGAGAGAACGCAGTCCCATGTTACTGGCAAACAGCACATCGGCTATGGTCTGGTCCGGGAATTTCTTGCCGAATACAAGGTGGGTAATCCTTCTGTCACGCAGCCAAAAATAAACAATAGCATTTGAGTTAATGACGTCATAGAGTCCTGATTGCTTTTCAGGCTGCGAGGGAAGAGGAGAGGCTTGCGAGGGAGAAGGAAGCGGAGGAGCGTCAAAACCAGAGGGAGAGAGGATACCATAGCGGAGGCCGGCGCGACGAACCTAGGGAGAGGTCTAGGGAGCATGACCGTGATCGGTACTGTGAGCGGCACCGTGAGGTCCGTGACAGGGAGAGGCCTTATGAGCACGGAGGCAGAGGCTCAGACTATAGGAGTGGTTCCTACAACAACAGGAGGGACTACGAAAGGGAGAGGCACAGGGACAGTAGGAACGGCGATACGAGAAGAAACCAAGGGAGAATGAGGAGCAGGTCCCGGTCTCCGGGCAGGCATGGTTATTAAATAATCATCATGATCATGATGACTTTGCAAGTTATGGAACCAGTGAGGTAGACCGTTATGCCCCTTTACTTGTTCATCATTCTGTGCCAACCGGCGAGTGCTGTCGTTATTGAAGTTTAAACCTTACTATGCCCCAGCAGCTTTGTTGAAACCCTATCTATGGTCTTCCTTTTAGAGGGAAAAAAAGGAAGGTATCATCTGTCCTTGGCTAATTTCTTCGTGCTGTTTATATCTTACGTGCGCTTTCAGATTGTGCTTTCAGTCTAGGAACTGAAAATTTGTTATGTGGTAGAGCTGAAAGTGGTATGTCATCCTATGGTATGGCAGGTAACCCGTAACCTCTGTCCGTCATACATGTTAAACTGAAATTGATATACATGGTTAGGTAGGGGACCTGGAAGCATATTAGGCGGCGGTGTTTTGGGGCAGAATATAAGAGGTAACAAGCTAAACAATTGGTTGATTTGAGTAATAATAAACTAGTGCAGCAATTGTTTGGTCAAATGGATGGTTTGTTGCTCGCTTAATTCGGGCTTGTGGCGGAGTGGCCAGCCTCACCGCCATTCACGCTGGCGCTGGTGCTGCCTCGGGCAGGTGCCCTTCCTCCTGGTGCTGATGCTGCACGCCTGGGACATCAGATTGTGCTTTCAGAATGTGTTTTTCAGTCTAGGAACTGAAAATCCGTTATGCGATAGAGCTGAAAGTGAAACTATCATTTTATGGCAGGTAATCCGCAACCTCTGTATGTCTTGCACGATAAATTGGAACTGATGTACATGGTTGGGTAGTGCTTGTTAAATTGAAACGATTATTTAGGTGGAGCTACATTTGGCATAGAACAGGCAACATTATAGCACCATTACACCATACATTTCTTCCTTATCAAGAGATGGACACCGGCTAATCTTCAGACACATGGTGGTCATTAGTATCGGCAATATGCGTTTGTTTCAATCTTTAAACACGGGGATCATTCGCTTCGGAGTTTATCTTACCAGAAGAAGATTTGAAGCATGCATGTTGGTTGGTGCGACGAGATATCCATGGTAGATTTGAGTTGCACATGAGTGACTGTTGATTCTGTTGAATTTGAGCAGATCTGTATGTAAATTACACCCAATGTTTGGGCGTTTGTTCTAGTGATATCGTTGGCTGTTCACAAGCAATCGTTGTATGGTATGGAAAACGAGTTTAGGAAATACTGTGTTCCTTGACAAATGTGCTGCCAAGTGCTGGATACTGTGAACAATTGTGATCTTATTTCATCTACTAAGAACAATGCTTATCCCATCCTAAAAATGACAAAAAAAAACGAGTGAATTCAAAGCAACAGCACAGATTTCTGAATATACCCATTCTTATTAATCTGTTACACACAGCCACACACACAGGCAGCATGCTCATATTTAAAATGTTTACATTGAGGGCAAGACTAGTTACACAGTGGTACATCTCCTCGCCAGGAAGTTGACGTGGTAGCATGTGCAGTTGTTGTAGTAGTTAAGACCAACACATAGCTACTTTGGTTTGGATGAATTCACTTTCTCTGTACGATTTGGACAGTTATGCTACCCGTAACCTCTGTATGTTTGAAATTGAAACTGATGTATGTACATGGTTGGGTAGGGCGTATACATTTCTTCATTTTTACTACGGTTGTTATTAGTAGTATCTGCAATATATGATTTGTTTCCATATTTTGACAAATCTATGACAACGAATTTGGACAGAGGGAGTAGTATTGAACACTGGGATCGTCTGCTTCGGTTTGCTACTCTCGCCGTATCAAAATATAACAATGTTTTAGCATATTGTATCTACGTGTTTTACCAACAAGACACACATGCTATATTTGACTTACGTTGATTCTATTGAATTTGAGGAAATGTATATGTAAAGTTCATCCAACTGTTTCGCCGCTCATTGTTCAGCAGGTGCCATACAGTTGAATATGACCACCTTTTCATTCAAACCAACAGCACAAGTGAATAAACAATAAAGCATCAACGGCTTGTACAAATGAATACACTGAAAACATATTCATCAAATATTTTCTTCTGGTACATACGCCAATACAACATCACATATCAGATTAGATACCAGTACAGACCAAAGCGTCACACGCCGCAATGCATCATGTGAACGAATGCCATCTTTTCTTACCTGCCTCTCCGACTTGCAGCACTTGAAACAATCTCTTAAAACAGATTCAGGTGTTCAAAACAAACAAGATATCAGGAAGGAAACTTTAGCAGTAACATAACCGGTTATTAATCACTTGGAACTGCCACAGAAGACTACAGCCACAGAATGGATCTCCCTCTTAACTTCCAGTCCTAAATATCACTGCATGCACAAAATCCAATTCTCCCAAACACACTGACTACTAATAGCATGGTACCATTTCGTAAACTTATTGCCTGTCGAGTGCATGACTGATTTAAATCACGGTAACACCAAAACAATATTCATGCTAACTGATGTAACAAAATAACCAATGAATCTTTAGACAAGTCTAACTTGACCAACTCCGATAATTCTGACTGCAGAATCATCCTCACAGCCTTATGTGCTGGAACTACTGCATGATCCACTAAATAAACCCCAAAGACGATCATTCAATTTCATACTAACAACAGTCTCAAATCAATTTCACATCCCCATGAAAAAACCAAGATCAGTAATCTCAGGAAACTTCCATCGAAATCACATAAATCGTCTGAAGATCATTCCTACCATCCATAAAATCCATCAAGTCATCATCTAAACAAATACAACGGCCCATGCCATGCTCCTAGTAGATGACATCATCTAGTTATCCACCAATATCCTCATAGGAGATCCATGACCCTAAAGATGCCCTCTAACAGGGACAAATTATTGCTTTGCAAAGGTCTGCGACAACGGTAATTATAAACGTAACTAACAGCCAGCTGACTCGATTAGCTAATAAGCAGGAACATGTTGTTTCTGACTAGCAAACCAAACACTACTGCCCCGCAGACCCACCTGAAATCTGCATATTTGAACGGATGCTACTGCTGCACGATGCTAATATCATATGGGACCAGTAACAGAAAGTGTCACCAGATGACTGAGAGACATACGGTGCCACCACCTAGTATTAGTAATACCCGCTGCCTCTTGAATGCCCGCCCCTAAATCCAGAATGCCCGCCTCTATAATGTGGCCGGAATCCGCCCCTATCATATTGCTGCATAGCATGGGAAAGAAAAATACAAGACAGAAAATTAGATAAATAGAGGGATAACCAAAGGACTCAAGACAAATGCTTACATCTGGGGCAGGACCACGAGCAGGACCAGGGCCATAGTAATCACGTGGATGAGCACTCCTCATCTCAAAAGAGTCTGCAATTACAGTATACTGTGAGAAACTATCACAAATACGTATCAAAGGAGCAACCCGAAACATGTCCTTGCTCCATCCAAGAGGATCATAACCTCTGTAGCGGTCCCCTCCAGGAAATGGTGGCTGGTCATAACGGTCAAAGCGGTTCCCTCCATGAAATGGCTCGTCGTAATGGTCAAAGCGAGGGCGCACACGGGGAGGACCAGGCTCAAAGTATCCAGGGTCAGGTTCCTATCAGACAAAAGGTAAGTTCAGTGGAGATAGTAACAGAGAATTACTTGACATTTAACATAGTAACGAATGCTGCGACAAACCATGTGAGAGTATGGCCTTTTAACACTAGACCGAGCAGCTGTGAAGTATGGATCTTCACCGAAGGGCCCAACAAAAGGACCCTCAGGCTCAAATGCCGGTCTTCTAGGTGGAGGGTATCCTCTCGCCCGCCAACTATCAAAGGAACCATGCCTTCCTGGTGAAGGTTCCCATCTATCCTCTGCTAATAATAGTCCGAAGTGTAAAAAATGCATTCAGAAGGTTGAAACAGTACACTAGTGTTTTGAATCTGATAGAAGTCCACCTCGAAACACAGGAGCCTGCCTGCCTCGGAAACCAGAGGGTGAAGCTTCAAAACTGTTATTCACTGCAGAATCAAATCTCCCGCCACGACCAACAGAATGATTATTGAAACCCCTGCCACCATGGAAACCTGCCCGGTGAGGGGCAGATCTTCCTCTATTAAAACCTCTACCTGTTCAATCATAGAAGTTAACAAATAAATCCACATATAGCACAAGAAATAGCGAAATTGAAGGGGGGGAGCAAAATTACTTACCGGGCTTGTTAAACCCAGATCCAGAATATCCAATTCGAAACCCACCACTCATTCCACCTTTCACAGCCTGACTTTTAGGTAGAGGGTTTGAAAGTCTAACCCTTACTTTTAGCTGCGTTAAGAACACCAAAATCATCACTGAAGCATCGACACAAGGGCATGTGAGTGGAAACAAACATGACAATATTCCAAAGCAGAAAATACCTTTGATTTTCCATCATCACCCAGCTCAGTGTTGTTGGTGGCTTCAATACAGGCAAGAGCTGCCTCATGGGTTGAGAAGTTTACAAATCCAAAATCATTTCTCTTGGCACTCGACATATTGCGAGCAAGCACAACACGTTCTATCAGACCATAGGATTTGAATCGGTCCTTAACACGATCTTCATCCCAGTATGGTGGAAGACCATCAATAAAAACTGACTTAACCTGCAGGTTGGCATGAAGAACAAACAATTGAGAACAGTCCAAATGTTAAAACAGATACTTCAAGGCACGCCAAAATACCAGAATGTAACAAAGTAAGGACATTGAGAAAAGAGTATATGACAACAAAATACAGTAATTATTTGGACAACAGACATTAACTTATTTTGTAAAGAGAAATCTTGGTATAAACATATTGTAGGCACCAGAGCTGAGAAGATGTCTGAATTCAAATTCTAAATAGAAGTGCTAGGTAGTATTAAAGCCATTACTGAAGGTGCAATCAAATCTTTCTACACTCGATCACTCTTTCATTAACCCCAGCAATAAAAATTTAAGGCAATTTGTTCAGTAATTCTTCATAAAAACAGGAGGATGGTAAAACGATTCACGCACCTGAGCCATAACTTCTGCATCTGGTTCTTTTATTGGCTCAGCAAAAGCCACTTTTGCAGTCCTCTCAGGATGACCAAACAGAGCATCTGGTTGCTGCAGCCTTTTAAATGCAAGCATCGCATCTGCATGGCAAGAAAACTCAAGGAATGCAAAGCCCCGACTCTTTCCCTCATTTTGAGTATCAGGAACAAGAGTTAAGCTTTGAACTCCTTCTACCCCATAGTCAGTCAGTCTTCTCTTAATCTGAAAAATAAAAAGGTACAGACTTATCAAGTTACTTATTTATTTATGGACTCGTGAGTGCGTATATGAGAGAAACATACAGCTTCCTTTGTCCATGTATTGCAGATATTGCCCAGGAATAGTGTATCGTTGTCCTCACTAGCAGCAACACCACAGCGTTTGCCATGTATCTGCAGTAACAGAAAATTTAAAACACATAACAAATCACACAAACAGTGATATCATGGGAGTATCAGGGGAGGTGAGCTGAGGTACTATTACCATAGGATGCTTCATCTCAGCAAGTGCCCGAGCAACCTGCTCTTTGCTGGCAAACTTGACAAACGCAAACCCCTTATTCCTGTTGGTCGAGAAATCTTTGTGCAGACGGACCTCCACAACATCGCCGACCTGTCCAAACACCTTCCTGATATCCTCCTCGACAGCGTCACGGTCCAGCCCTCCAACAAAGATCTCTAGCTCCTTCTTCGATTGCCTGTTCTTCGCCATGTCCGACATAACTGTCCGCTCATCCTCCTCCGCCCTTCCCCGGTCCTCTTCTCCTTTGACCTCAGCCCCAGTCTGCCCTTCGCCCACGGGTTCCTCAAAAACCACCTCCTCAGGGTCCTCCTCTTCTTCTCCTTTGACCTCAGCCGCAGCCTCCTCTTCACCCATAGGGTCCTCAAAGATGACCTCTTCAGGGTCCTCCTCCTCGTCGTCTTCTTGCTCAGCGTCCATTTGTTGTTGGGCGAGTGGGTCAGCTTCACTGTGCTGCTTATTTTCCGCATCATCACTTGCAGTCTGTGCAGCAACATCAACATTCACCAACGCATCATCAGCGTTCCCACACTCCACCTCCTCTGCTGCTTCATTCTCTACCAACAGCTCATCCCCGCTGGCCACTGCTGCGTCCTGGTCAAGTCCTTGAGGTTCTTGCACGGGCACTGCGTCCTCAGCAGCCATGCCATGAGCCTCTCCACCCTCCACCTCCTGCGGCTCTGCTGGCTCGTCATCAGAGATCATGACAATGTCACTCGGCTGCTTCAGCTCCTCCCCAACTGTCTGATCGACTGTTGTCGAGCATTCTTCAGCTTCCTCCCCAACGGTCCGATCGACTGTTGTGGTGCCTGGGCATGGCATTCCATCAAACAGTTAGCAACAGTAAAGCCCCTGGGGAGCAAACTAAGTAACTAAATCAGCAGATCCATCCACCGCGAGCAAGCATCAGTCTACCAGCAGAGACGAACAATGGTCAGGTCAATCGTACCTTGAGCCGGTTCGTTTCCGTCCGGCGCCTCGGCCGTCTCCGGCTCAGCAGAGGCGGCGGCGGCTGCGGGTAAGCTAGTGGTGTGGTCGTCGGCGGCGTCGGGCGACTCGTGTGGCTCAGCCTCTGCGGATGCAAGGCAAGGGGGTTAGGGAGAGAGAGTGAAGAGAGGAGTGAGCTCGGGGGCGGGTGGAGGAGTGGCTCGCCTGGGGAGGGCGGCGAGGCGGGGGGAGGGGTCTTGGCTGAGCGGCCGCGGCCACGTCCTCGCCGTCCACGGCCGCGGGCTCGGCCTCTGCCTCGGCCGCGAGTTGCGGCCGCCGGCGGCGTCATGCTGGGATTTCCGGCTAGGGTTCGGGGGATAATCGGACACGCGCACGCGAATTACGGCTAGGGTGTTCTCGGATGAGTGGAGCACTACCGCAATTAGACTAGTCACTAATCTATGTTACTACCTCCATAAGGCTGGTCACAATGGGGAGGAACTTAGGAGTAATATCGCACACTCCAATACAATTTTGCTTATGTGGCACGTATTTAATGATGAGAGAGGTGCTTAGGCTGGCCACAATGGGAGTAACTAAGGTAGTAACATCACACATCTCAAGGCAATTTTGCTTATGTGGCACATATTTAATGAAGAGAGAAGTGTTTGTGGTAACTACCTATGTTACTAGTAACATCACACATACCAAGGACAAATGTGTCTATAGCCATAATAAATGAAGTCATGCATGACACCACAAATATGTTACTACCCACTATGGAGGTAGTAACTTAGACTAGTAACATCACGATGTTACCACTCTTAGTTACTCCCCATTGTGACCAGCCTTATGGTAACTAGCTAAGTTACCGGAACATCACACACTCCAAGAAACAATGAGTCTATAGCCTAATAAATGCATCGTTGCATGATGTTACTCTCCATTGTGGAGGTAGGAACATTGTATAGGAAAGTGTGTAGGTTACTACCTTATGTTACTCTCCATTGTGACCAGCCAATGCATAGTAACATATACTCCCTCCGTTCAACAATAGATGACTTCCACGTATCTATATATTGACATATATAGATATGTGGAAGTCATCTATTGTTGAACGGAGCGAGTATGTGGTATCATATAGTACTATATTTATTAAGCTATAGACACATCTTGTATTGGAATGCGTTATGTTACGGTATCTACCTATGATACCACTAACACATCTCTCCTCATTAAATGAGTGTCACATCATACTTTTTGCCTATGTGGCACTTATGTTACCACCTATGTTACTCCCACTATGAGTAGTCTTAGGGCAGCTATAGCGTGTCACTATCGGCGCGCAATGGATGGAAAGTTTTGGTGAATTTTTACATAAATAACCTTTTGGCGCAGAAAATTCACACTCTAGCCCTTGATCAAGAAAATTCGAAAACTAACCCTTTTACTTAACGCCCGCCACGAGGGTGTTATGCTCCATTGCTCAACGCCTCATGCCTAGGGCCTTATGGACCGTGCCAGCGTGGACTCGCGATCCGAAGTGGCAGGGGAGCTTAACGCCCCCGACGAAGGCGTTATGCACCTCAACGCCCTGGCCGGGGGCGTTATGCGAAGGTAAGTGGCCGGACAGGCACACTCCACACCACTCCACTCTCCACTCCCCACTCTAGCTCGTCCCACTCTCTCACCCCACCCTCTGATCCCTCCAAATCTTGGTGATTTCTCCAGGGAATTCGTGTTCCCTTGCTTCAGGTAATCTTCCCTCTTTCCCCTCGTTTTGTCCAAGCACAATGTTGCCATTTAGTCAATTTGCTCCCCTATTTTTAAAACTCTAGAAATTGGTTTTTGCCACAATAATCGCTAAATTGGTTAGCTTTTTGTTGATGTATGGAGCATATGTGGTTGTTATGATGTTCTAGACCTATCAATTTGGTTGCAAACCCTACATATGTTCTGTTGGGGCTATCCCTAATATGTCCACCTAGGAATTGCAATGGTAGGGCCTATTTGTTAGCTATTGCGGCAATATAATGGATGTTGTGGTTTTGCTTTTCTAGATGTTGTCGAGAATCATGAATGCCCATCATGTCGACTTTGCCGGTTTTTCGAAAGGAAACATTGACATTCGAGACCCGGACGAGGTAGTCATGTTCTTTGACTCTAGTCCAACATTTTTTATGTTGTGGACAAGGTCCTGAGTGAGTTGAATTGGAAGGACAAAAATGATGTAGTTGACTTGCAAGGGAGATATAATTTCTCCCACGGTCATTACATTCGATGGAAGATGATGTCCGTCGACTCGGAGAGTCGTTGGGAAGCTTACAAGGCGGTTGTCTTGGACTCCCAAGACAAATCGTTTGAGTTGTTTGCAACAAAGAAGGTTGGTGCTTGAGTGCACATTGATTTGAATTTCAAAGCATGTCCTAGTGAAGGGAGTAGCCCGGTTGAACGTGGCGAGTCACGTGTCGACCCGGAGCCGAAGTGTATGACACAATGATGGGCCAACCTCCGTTGACACAACCCTTCAGCCCCTTTTGCAATAACGATTATCGTGATGACTATGATGACGGTTATGGTGGCTATGATGAGCCGGAGCGGCATGTGGAGGAAGATGAGACACTGGGACGTCATGGTGGCGGTCATGAGCCCGAGACCTGTGCTGAGGTCGTGCTTGAAGGGACCGAGGGCGACCCAAGGGAACATGCCTTCCGTAACCATAATATTTGAGATGTGGAAGCGAACTGCTTTGAAGAGGACATGGACCCTGAGATCCCTGTCGGATATATACCAATTAGGGGTATATCCGGCATTGTCCTAAGAACCGGATTACCAGAGTGGCCTGTTGGTAATGGATCACAGTCCATTAGGCGGCCCAGTAAACTGACACACAGAAGTCGGATTCTAGAAGAACCCGGACCACGGCCCAAAGTGGTGCGGCTTGGAGTAGATGATAGATTCCTTCCTTTCCAAGTTAGATACTTTCCGTAGTCTTCTAGGTTTCCTTTCTGTAAGCCTTAACCCGGCTATCTATATAAAGCCGGACGGGAGAGAAGAAACATATAGACAATTAGCTAGAAGTCAACTCGCCGAGAAGTTGATCCTCGCCGAGTTAGCGAAACTCTACTCACATTGTACTTTGTATACTTCAGGTTTCAGCCCTGATTTAGTGAGATTGCAGGAGTAGGGACGCCGCCTTGTTCCGACGTACCGAACCTGGGTAATTTTGGTGTTCCTGATTGTCGTACTACCACGTCCCCCCACGTCTCTATCTGTAGGCTCATGGTACCCCAGTCTATGAACTCTACTACGATGTCTCGACAGTTGGCGCCCACCGTGGGGCCAGCGATGTCAGGCGTTATGTTTCGATCGGGGATACTCGGCGGAATCGATAGTACCATAACTGTCGGAAGTTTGGAATTCGACAACGACGTTGGGCGCTTCCTCGACAATGGGTCGTACATGCCAGCACATAATCATCTGGTAAGTGCCTACGTTTTACCGATTGGATCTGCAAACATCTTTATCGGATTAACCATAGAAGCAATGAGATTCTGCGATGGAAGTAAACTTATCCCACCCGCCCTATACCCAGTTGAAGAAAACTATGATACCGGATTTTGCTCAGATCGCCAAAACTCTGAATTTGCCGCCTCTTCGGAGATGCATGCAATCAGATCTCACTTCATTGGCATGGTGCAATCCGAGGTCGCTGAAAACACGGAAGCAAGTAATCCCATGGAAAAAGCAGAAAACAACAATCCCACGTATCAAGTGGAAGATCCGACACCCGCCAATGAAACGGCAAACTCGGAAGCCGATTCTGTACTAGCTGCCATCGAGGCAAGGTTGGAATCAGAACCTGGATCTGAAGACCTAGATTCAGAAGATGAAGATGCTTTCGAAAGAAAAGTTAAATCTATGACGGGGGGCTTCCATGAAGTACTCATGGCAAAACCGACTGATAACTCAGAAGCTGAAAGCCAGGAAGACCCCAAAACACCTCCGCCAGATGAGGAAAGAGAGGACGGTGAAACCAGTCCAATTTACCCTGATGTCAAGGAATTGACAGAGGAAGAACCTGCCAAAAACCTCCCTCTTCCAAGAAAAGAAACAAGACTGTCAAGAAACTCCAGTACAAACTCCGGAAGAAAAAATTGGCAAATCCTGCTAATGAAAACCTGAAAATAGGAGGAGGAAGCGGAGTCAAGCCTGCGGAGAAGAAAACGAAGGAAATCCCTGTCCCACCAATGTCAGAACAGGACGAACGTGATTTACTTCAAACACCAGTGGGACTCCATGAACCCCCCGAGGTGCTGGAAGCCAGGAGACAAGCTCTCCAAAGGCAGCAGCAACATCTATTCAGAACTTGGGAAAACCTTCTAAAAAACCCAAGCTGACATTAAGTTGCAGCAGGAAGAAATTGAGGAGTACGAGAGAAGGAATAGATCTGGCATAAAACCTATACGGTTACCCGGAATCGCAAGACCGGAAGTATTGCTGCCAAAGAAACGGTTCCAAAACCCTTCCTGGCAAAAGCAAGTAAAAGACACTGATGCCAAGGGCGAACGTGTATACAAAACCGCAGCAGAAAACGCGGAAGCCGCATTCGCCATCCTCAATGATGATTTGTACTCCAATGGCGAAAAGCTGCAAGGGGTGTATGCTTTCTTAGGAAAACCTGGAGATTCAGGCAATTCCAAAGAGAAGAAAGGAGATCCGAGAAAGGACAAGAAAATCCCGGACAATAGGGATGAAGCGTCCAGAATGGGATCCCATATGCCGAAAGGCGGAAATATACCCCGCGATCATAAAGACCGGGAGGAACAAAACCGGAAAGACGAAAAAATGATGCCGCCTCCGAGACGCCTTCCTGAAAAAGCCGGAAGACACGAAAATCCTCACAGACGTGAGAGGTCCCGTACTCCTCCTAGGAATAAAGAAAGTCCAAGGAGTAGAACTCCGCCTCATTCCAAAGGACACGATAACGGATGAAACAGGGATAATCCCGGAAGAGCGCATTCGCGCAACAATGGGCCAGAAAGGAGCAGGTCCCCTTCTGTCCACTCAGCCGGCAGATATTCCGCACACGCCGATAAGGCGGAAAGAGATGATCTATACTTTGGACCTAAGTGTTTCACTGACAGGATCCGAAGAATAACTCTACATTCTGGCTTTTCCAAGGTTGGTCCAACTTACCAAAAGTATACCGGAAGTACAAACCCGGATACATGGCATTCAGATTACTATACTACCGTTCAGATCAACAAGGGGACAGACCTGGAAGCAGTAAAATTCCTCCCCCTAATGTTGTTGGATGGAGCCAGAGACTGGATTAACGGGCTTCCGTCAAGAACAGTGGATTGCTGGGATGATATGGCTAGAGTATTAGCTCAGCACTTCCGGGGTACGTACAAACGCCCTTAGAGCATCAACTAGCTAAATCGCTGCATCCAATTTGAAGACGAGTCGTATGTCAACTTTATGTCAAGATGGAAAGCAATGAAAAACAGCTGCTCTGGAGTAAGTGATGTACAAGCAATGCATTCTTTCATCAATGGATTAAAACCCGGCCTCGTACCGTTCATGGTTGGTTCAAAGGAGCACAAGGATCTTGGATCTATGCTCACTACCGCAATTGAGCACGCAGCGGCCGAAGATGACATCAGAGCGAGAGGTGGGAATATTTATGCTTTGGTTCAGGCCAAAAAGACGCCTCGTTCTGAAAAGAAGACCACTCCAAAAGCACAGAAAAAACCCAAAGAAGTAAATTTAACCTTTGGAAAGGATACTGGCGGCAAATGGAAAGGAAGAAACACAGAATCTATCTCCTATTCTAAGGAAGAATGGGAGAAGATTAACTCGGAAAACTGTGTCCATCATTCGCAATTTGGGAAGCCTACCCATACAAATGCGCAGTGTCGCCTCAACAAGCACATGAAGGGCATCGCGGGATCCGGGAATAAAGGTAAGAACTCCAAGAGGAAATTCTCCAAGCAAAAGCTAGAGGCTGAAAAAGAAGACAGTGAATCGGACACTGATGAAAAAAAATCTAGGAACAACAGCGAAAAGGCGAACCAAAATTCCCGAGAGTTGATGGAGAATGCAATTTAAGTTTCCTGGCAACCCCCTCAGCAAAACAGGCAAAGCGAACACTTCGAGAAATAAACGCGGTTGTCCTACCAACGTCCAAATTCTTGAAATATCCCAATATGCCAATTACCTAGGATCAGTCAGATCATCCCGGAAATATCCCAGAACCCGGCACGCAAGCTCTAATTGTAAGCCCTATTATTCAAAACACTAGGCTAAAAAGAGTGTTGATGGATGGAGGATCCAGTATCAATATTATGTACCTGGATACACTAAAGCATCTGCGAATTTCCGAGACCCAGCTCAAACATAGCAACATACGTTTCCACGGCATCGTCCCTGGCAGACAAGCACATTCCCTAGGAGAAATTTCCCTAGATGTAACCTTCGAAGAAAGAGAACATTTTCGACAGGAAAAAATCTCATTCGAGGTAGTGCCGTTCGAAAGTGTATACCATGTAATACTCGGACGTCCAGCTTTCGCCAAATTCATGGCAAGATCATGTTATATTTATAATAAGCTGGAGATGCCAGGGCCAAAAGGAGGAGTAATCACCATATCGGGAGACTTCAAACTGGCCAACGAGCTGGAAAAAGGAAAAGCCCTTTGTGCTAAAAAAGTAATAGCAAAGGAAGAACTGAAAGAGCTGGCAAAGGAAGTATCGCTGATGAAAACGCCGGCAGGAAAAGAAAGTCGGAAGCCGGCAGATAGCTTCAAAGCTTCCGAGAATACAAGACAGGTTATCCTAGATCCCAACGATCCGACAAAATTTGTAGTAGTGGGGACTGGGATGACCGACAAATAGGAAAGCGCGCTCATCGAGTTCCTCCATGAGAACTGAGATATTTTTGCCTGGTGTCCTGCGAACATGCCGGGAGTACCCAGAAAACTTGCTGAACATCAATTGAAGGTAATTCCAGGTTCAAAACCCGTCAAACAAGGTCTCCGTCATTTTGATGGAAGAAGACGGAAGACTATAGGCAAGGAAATTATCCGTCTTTTAGCAGCTGATTTTATCCGGGAAGTCATACATACTGACTGGTCTGCGAACCCAGTATTAGTCCCGAAGAAAGATAGTACTGTTCTTAGGATGTGTATAGATTACACCGGATTGAACAAATTGTATCCAAAAGATAGGTTCGCATTACCGTGAATCGATCAAATAATATATGCCACTACTGGCTCCGAGCTTTTATGATTTTTGGATGCTTACTCCGGGTATCATCAAATACGTATGAAGGAGGAAGATCAAATCAAAACTTCCTTCATAACCCCGTATGGAACATACTATTACATAACCATGCCTTTTGGCCTGAAGAACGCAGGTGCTACATACCAGCGTTGCATGCAACGTTGCTTGCATAGTCAGATCGACAAAAATATTCATGTTTACGTGGACGATATTGCCGTAGTTTCCAAGGAAAAGGACACACTACTTGAAGATCTA
Source organism: Alopecurus myosuroides (assembly GCA_028641055.1). Taxonomy (NCBI): domain Eukaryota; kingdom Viridiplantae; phylum Streptophyta; class Magnoliopsida; order Poales; family Poaceae; genus Alopecurus; species Alopecurus myosuroides. The sequence continues at coordinate 4,768,440 of CM054057.1, forward strand.
CAAGAAACCTTCGAAAATTTGTGCACTTACAAAATGAAGTTGAATCCATTAAAGTGCGTATTCGGGGTTCCCTCCGGAAAGCTTCTGGGTTTTATCGTTTCTCACAGAGGAATAGAAGTAAACCCGAAAAAGAGCAAGGCAATCTTGAACATCACAAAGGCTATGTGTTTAAAGGATGAACAAAGATTGACGGGTTCTGCTGCCGCAGTCAGCAGGTTTATAAGCCGGCTAGCAGATAAAGCTCTACCATTATACAAATTGTTGAAAAAATCCAACAAATTTGAGTGGACAGAAGAGGCGGACAAAGCATTAACCCAGCTGAAAGAAACCTTGATGAAAGCACCAATTTTGGCATCGCCAAAAGACGAACATATCTAACAGCAACAAACATGGTTATTAGCACTGTGATAATTGTGGAAAGACGGAAAGAAGAACAAAGCATATCAGATCAACATCCAGTATATTATGTTAGCGAAGTTTTCTCCGAGTCAAAGCAAAGGTATCAACATTATCAAAATCTGGCATATGACGTGTTTTTCGCATCTAGAAAACTCCACCATTATTTCCAAGGACATTCCATAACAGTGGTAAGCAAAGCACCACTAGGGGATATCATTAACAATGCGGATGCAACATGCCGAGTAGCCAAATAGGGCATTGAGCTAGCTGCGTTCGACATTAAGTATCAACCCTGGACGGTAATTAAATCCCAGGTGTTGGCAGATTTTGTCGCTGATTGGACAGAAGCAATGGAGAACACACCAATGCCGGAACCGGAATACTAGATCATGCACTTTGATGGATCCAAGATGAAAGAAGGTGCTGGAGCCGGTGTAGTGATAAAATCCCCAAAATGTGACATTATGGAGTATGTGTTGCAAATACACTTCAACGCCAGTAATAACGTGGCAGAATATGAAGCATTGCTTCATGGCTTGCATATTGCAAAAGAAATAGGCGTCTATGGTGACTCAGATTTGGTGCAGCATCAGCTAAACCAAACATGGGACGCCAAAATCCCCATCATGGCCGAATATCGGAGAACGATGGACGAGTTTGCCATTTGCTTTCTTGGATTTGAAGTACTTCATATCAAAAGGGAAGAAAATTGGAACGCGGATGCATTAGACCGCATGGGATCGGAAAAAGTGAAAAGCCTACCACCTGGTGTGTTTCTCCAACACTTGCACGAACCATCGATCAAAGGTGGAGATGTTGACTATCTTCTCGTTTCCGAGTCGATTGAAGTTTTGCTCGTTAACCCTGATTGGACAATTCCATACTTAAACTTCTTAGTCGACCAGAAGTTCCCGGATGGAGCAGACGAGGTCTTGCAAAGGCAGATACAACGCTGATGCAAAGGATACACGGTAATTAATGGTTGACTGTATAAGCACAGCACTATCGGAATTTTTCAGCGATGTATTTCGCCAGAGAAAGGACGAGAAATTTTGCAAGAAATCCATGCAGGAGATTGCGGACATCATGCTCAATCAAAAAACATAGTCAAAAAAGCATTACGTGCAAGGTTTTTCTGGCTCACAGCCAAGACAGATGCCAAACACATAGTAAATACATGTGCCGGATGCCAGTATTACGGCAAGCAGACGAATATGCCGGCCCAAGCACTCAAAACTATCCCTATAACATGGCCATTCGCGGTCTGAGGGCTAGATATGATGGGACCATTCAAAACTGCAAGAGGCGGACTTACACATCTACTCGTTGCAGTGAATAAGTATACCAAGTGGGTGGAGGTGAAACCCATCAAGAAACTTGACGGTGTGACTGCCAGAAACTTCATCATTGACGTAGTCATGAGATACGACGTTCCACACAGCATAATCACCGACAACGGGACAAATTTCTCTATTGGAGAGTTGGCAAAATATTGCCGGCAAACGAGAATACGCCTAGATCTTGCATCTGTGGCTTACCCACAATCCAATGGGCAGTTTGAAAGAACGAATAGCTCAATCCTGCAAGGAATACGCACAAGACTCCAATCTCCTCTTCATAGAGCAGCTGGAGCATGGGTAGAAGAGTTGCCTTTTGTGTTTTGGAGTATTCGAACGACGCCAAATAGATCAATAGGGCAAACCCCGTTTTTTCTGGTCTATGGTGCAGAAGCAATGCTTCCAACGGATATAATCCATGATAGCCCAAAAGTGCAGGCTTACGATGACTCGGATGCCGAAAGCGCACGACAGGATGCCGTCGATCTTTTAGAAGAAGAATGAGACCTTGTGCTTCAAAGATCCGTCATTTATCAGCAAGGATTGAGACGTTACCATAGTCGGAAAATCAGGCATCGATCTTTTAAGGAATGTGACCTAGTGCTAAGATTGGTGCAAGAAAGGAAGCACAAGTTATCCCCAGTATGGGAGGGACCATTTGTCATTAGCAAGGCTATGAAAAATGGATCTTATTATCTTGTAGATATTCGAGACACGGAAGATGATCCCAAGCGTCCGAATCGCAAAAGAAAGAGGAAGATAGATGTTGAACTAGGAGAGACAAAAAGGCCCTGGAGCATCCAGCAGTTACGTCCCTTCTACACTTAGTTCAAATTCTATGTAAACATTTTTGAGATCATGAAATAAAATTGTCGGAATTCATGCATTACTGTTTTTATCTGTTTTCATAAAGCATAAGTCCACCTTATCTATTTCCCAATGATCTTTCAAAATACTCAATGTTAACCCGAATTGTGCCTGCGTGCTCGGAGTTATAAAAACTGAATGCTTTTCGGCCTAAGGAGCCTTAAGGAAACCCAGATTGTGCCTGCGTGCCTGAGTTTCATGCAATTTCAAAATTCCTTACTTTCTCTAAATATTATCTGATTGTTTATGTGTTGGGTCACTGAAATTAGTAAGTAAAAATGCCTTTAGTATGATCCATGTTTTCTGAGTTCTGACTGATCGGTTATACCTAGTCACTTGGTGTGAAGATTATGTACTATCGAGCCATTTCAAACACTAAGGACAGTTAAGACATATAAACCAGAGAACTTAGAAGATAAAAGAATTAAAACCCGGAAAACTTGCAAATACTTAATAATTTAACTGCAAAAGCGGAGTACTTGTTTATACAAAAGAATAGATAGCATTACAATAAGTGTTACATTGTAAGAGCACTAATGCTTCTATTTCCCTATCTTCTACCCAGGATTCAAGCAGCTTCTTCGGCATCCAAGTCTTCGTCCTCGCTGCTGGATTCCTCCGAAGTTGTCGGAATTGCCTCCTCTGGGTAGAAGGTGGAGATGTTCACCATGTTGGCAATCTTGGTGGCGTGGCCTTTGACTGCATCAAAGATGTTGGTCCGCTGAGCGTCCGTGTATCCCTGAGGAATACCGGATGCCACGCGCCAAGACTTGGCGGTGGTATAATGCATACGCATGAGCCCAAGGGCCATGTATGCACCACCGCGACCTCCGCGGAGCGGAACCAAGAATCCTTGCGGTTTGCCACTTCGACGATCGCCTCCGGAAGCTTGCTGACTCCCGAGAACTCTCCTGATTTTTCGGGAATGTACTTATTAATAAGTAACAATCCCGCAGCTTTGAACGCGGTGAAGACCTTCTCGAAAGCCCGGATTCTTTTGACCCGGGTTAGTTGGGGGCTACCTTCTGTTTCAATCAATAAAACAAAGTTAATGAAAGCAAAAGAAAGGAAGAAGAAAAAATCCGAAAAAAAACTTACCGAGTATCCGGTCCATTCCCGTGCCTTCCTCCAGGCGCTGGTTCAGGGCGTTCTCCAGGTCCCTGATGGTGGCTTTGTCCTTCTCGGCCTGGTTGGAGGCCTTGGACTCGGCAATGCCGATAGCCAGTTGGCTGGCCTCCAGGTCTTTCTGGAGCTTCACAGTGATCTTGTGAAGCTCCATGTTTTCCTTGCGGAGGTTCTCCGCATTGCCGGCATCTTCAGCAATTTGTTTGGCTTTCGCCAAAGAAGCTGAAAAGCAAGTAAAAGGAAGAGTTAGAAACTCGAAAAAATACTTAGAAATAATTCGAAGCAAAAGCAAGAAAAAAATTTACCTGCTGATTCATCCAGCTTTTGCTGAATGGAGGCCAGCTCAGATTCCTTATCTTCAAGAATATTAAGAAGGGGTTTCATCTTCTTATTCTTGATGTTGAGCTTGTTGAATCCATGTTAATGGTTTCAGCAGTTTGCTGAAACAAGGAAAATAAACAGAGCGCTTAAGTCAGAAATCAAGCAAGGTAATGGAAAAAGCATTAAGTCAAAAAAGTATGCTTTTGACAAAAATGCTTGGGGGCTAGAGATATTACCTGGCTCATTCGCTGAAGACCTGCCAAGTTTTCGTTGAACTCTTTTGCATAGTCTGCAAAAAGAATCCCAACATGGCAAAGGCCGTCCTGGATGACCTCCCGAGGTGAAAATACGAATTTATTCCTTACAATAAGCCCGCCTTGCGGCCAAGAACGGATTAATGGAGCTGGGGCGAAGTGTTTTGTCGCCCACGGTTTGATAAACCCGTGTTCGTCAAATGGATCCTCCTTTACCTTGAACTCATTGTTGAACGTCGGGATAGGCTCCTCCTCTAGAACTCGAGAAGGACCTCCCGCCTCTGGCACCGCCCTTTCCCTCGCGTCCGTTTCCGGTGCAATGGGATGGCTGGTCTGCTGAGTTTCCTCCTCCCTGGCAGCAGTGTTTTCCTCCGCAGCTGCGACTGGAGTGTCGGGAGCAGCAACAGGAGAAGGTTGTGATCCTCTTCGGGCCACAGACTTGATTTTCTTCCGGACTTTTGGCTTCAGTGTTGTGGGAGCCAGGCTAGAAAGAAAGAAAATCTGAGAAATTAGAATTCTGATGAAAGAAAAGAACTCCTGCGACAAAAAGCAGAGAAAACAGAAACCCAGATGGTTTACCTGGAAGTAGCGACGGGAATTCCGTCAAGTTCGACCACTTCCTGAGTGGTGGCAGGCTTCTTATGCTTCCGCCCACCATTAAATTTGGCACGCAGAGCGTCCAATTCAGCATCGGACGCAAGCTCCGAATCAGGAAGGGTTGTAATCTGTCAAAAAAGACAAAGATCCGGGTATGATTAGAACATCCGAGAAAAGTGAAAAGCGAGAAATTTTCCCAAAGAAGATAAAATTTACCTTTGGAGCTGGATTCTTGGCGTGATACATTTCTTGGCTTTCTTCATATTGATCTCGAGTAGAGATCAATTGATTCAACCGTTTCTTGAAGTCCTTCTTCAAAAAACCCTTGTCCGTCGTCCTCATTTTGTCGTCCGGACCCGAGTATGTGCATATTAGCCAGGTTCCGCGATAGGCTAATGGCTGAATGCGCCGCCCGAGCCGGCACAAAACTGTGTCTGTGTCGGTGAGAGGAGGAGAGGCGGATACAAGCTTGGCTATGCACCGCTTGATCCTCATCAGATCTGCTGGCAGAGTCTGGACCGCGTCCACAGCCCAATTATCCTGGGGGTGGTGGCGGAATTCTCGAAAGGTGGAATGCCCGTTTCCTTTCCAGGAAACAGGACATCTTCGTGATAAAAGAAGGAACCCGTCCAAAATTTGACGGATTCCGAGGTTTGGATCTTGGGCAACCAATCCTCCCTAAACCTACGGAGGGTGAAGGAAATGGTCCCGCAAGTTGGGAGTGCGCCCTCAGAAGGGTTTCGCTTAACCCCAAAGCAGTATTGCCAGAAATCTAGCCTAGGTTCTATTCCTAAGTAGCCTTCGAAAAGGGCTTGGAACCCGGCGAGATAGAGAATAGAATTTGGTGGAAGGTTATGCGGCTGAATGTTGTAATGGTCAAGGACCTGGAGGAAAAAGGAAGAAGGTGGGAAACCCATACCTCTATTTATATGAGAGGCAAGGAGAACCCTTTCTCCGGGTTTCAGCTGTGGCTCGGAGTCGTCCTCCTCGTACCGCCATTTTCCCTTGACGACGAATACTTCCTTCTCCATAGCCGGGAGAAGGGATGGAGCCACGTTGCAGTGATTCCAATTCCCGGAGATTTCTCCGTCTTCCTCCGCTCCGGCGGCGGCCGCAGCAGCGAGCTCCTCGTCGCCGAGAGTGATCTTATCCTCTGCGGGCTCGGTGGTGAAAGGCGGAGATGGCGCGGTGGACGATCAAGGCGCATTTTCGGCCGCGAGAGGAGGATCCTCGCAAGCCAGGTTACCGACGTTTTCCTCTGGTGCGCTCGTGGTGGCACGGCCGGGAGAATCTGGCTGAGGGTCGATGTCATTGATGATATCGTCGATGTCGTGGACGACGGTGTTTTCCTCTGCAGCGCGTGGTGAATCGCCGGTAGCCATTTTTGGGCGGCGCGGTGAAGATCCGGAGCCTCCGATGGTGATTTTCCGGGGACGGTGCAGGATGCACGAGCTCTTCTCACACTGCAAGCTTTGGCTCGGGAGCAATGGCGCTTGGGGGCTGGAAGATGGAGTGAGAGCGGAAGGGAAACCGGAGGACCCGAGGGCGGCTATTTATAGCCGGAAAAATGTTGAGATGCGCGCAAGGGCTCTTTTGAACGTTAGATCTTCGACGCGTGTCACGCACCATTAAACCTGGGAAATAAGGAGGCGGAGTGATAAGTGCTATCTCCTCGTTTCCCGCGAGAATCTGTCAGAGATATGTTTCAGGGTTTGACTGAACCCAAACGTCCGTGATGTCATCACGCTTTTATCGCTGTCGTCATGAAGTTCCTTCTCCACGAAGTCTCGTGGAAGAGGAGTCGGATTCTGGTAAATCCGAGTTTTGAGTTACACATTGAGAAACTCCTTCTCCGCAAAGGTTCGTGGAAGGAAAAACCGGATTTTGATGAAATTCGAGTTATGCATTACGAAGTTTTGGGAAAAAGAAGAATCGAGACAAAGCGCCAACATTTCTTGGAGCAGAATGCGAATTGACGAAATGTGGTAGAATGAAGTCTCAATCCTTCTTGGGGGTTACTGTCGGATATATACCAATTAGGGGTATATCCAGCATTTTCCTAAGAACCGGATTACCAGGGTGGCCTGTTGGTAATGGATTACAGTCCATTAGGCGGCCCAGTAAGCTGACACACAGAAGCCGGATTCTAGAAGAACCCGGACCACGACCGAAAGTGCTGCGGCTTGAAGTAGAAGACGAATTCCTTCCTTTCCAAGTTAGATACTTTCCGTAGTCTTCTAGGTTTCCTTTTTGTAATCCTTAACCCGACTATCTATATAAAGCAGGACGGGAGAGAACAAACATATAGACAATTAGTTAGAAGCCAACTCGCCGAGAAGTTGATCCTCGCCGAGTTAGCGAAACTCTACTCACATTGTACTTTGTATACTTCATGTTTCAACCCTGATTTATTGAGAATGCAGGAGTAGGAACGCCGCCTTGTTGCGACGTACCGAACCTGGGTGATTTTGGTGTTCCTGGTTGTCATACTACCTCGTCCCTCCACGTCTCTATTCGTAGGCTCATGATACCCCAGTCTATGAACTCTACTACGATATCTCGACAATCCCATACTCCCGAGCACATGCATTTGACTCGGAAGACGAAGGGCCGGAAGAGGAACTTGAGGAGGATGGTTTGACGCCTAAGGAAGCAAAAGCATTTATGTATGCATTTGGCCGGGATCACCATACATCGTTGTTTCGTGATCTCAGCCTTGCGAGTAAGGCTATTATTGATGGTGGTACCTCTAAGATTCTTGGGCCAAGCTCTTATTCTAAGAAAGAAACCAAGCTACACAATCATGGGGTTGGTAAAGAAACCATCTTTTCATGCATGGAAGAAATAAAACAATGGGTAAAGGACTACTCGTTGAAGAATCATCGAGAATTCACTGTTAAGTACTCGGATGTTAATGTTAAATACCAAGTGGTATGTGACCGGAAAAGTTGTCCATGGACTATCCGTGCAAGGCATATCAAGATGGGCGGAGTCACCAAAATACCACGGTGGAAGCTTATAGGATGTTGTCTCACGCACCGATGTCCGTCAAAGAATACCGATATGGCCAATTCTAAGAATGATCACCGCCAATTGAGCTCTGAGTTCATCGGGCAGAAAATAAGCTAAATGGTCAAGATCCTTCCAACATGTCCAATTAAAGCCGTTATGAAGTATGTGTCCCCATGTTGTGTTAAACTATGCTATGAACTATGTACTCCATCGCACTTTGTGTCCCTATGTTGTGTAAACTATGTTATGAACTATGTTGTTGTTGTGTTACTCTATGTTTTTATGTACGATGTTATGTTTCCGCATTAAATACAACTTAGTATGTCCTCACACGATTCGTTGACAAACAAACTGAATTTTTTTTGCCCCAGGAGCATAACGCACTGGACGAAGGCGCTAAGTGATATAGTGAGGAATTTGCCCGAACTTCCGTCCTTAAATCCGTCTGAGGTCTGTTTGGTTCAGGAGTTTACCCGGACTTGGGGTGGAGCTCCGTGTCCTGTTCGAGCTTAACGCCTTTAATGAAGGCGTTATGGCCCCCACAGCGTGGAATTCCGGCCCTATATCCGGTTGGGATCTGTTATGGTCAGGAGTTTACCCGGACTTGGGGCGGAATTCCGCGTCCTAACAGCTTAACACCTTTAATTAGGGCGTTAAGTTCCTAACGCCTTCCGTCAGGCGCATTGTGCTCATCTACTTCATCATTTTACCTATGAACTAGGCACACAAAAAATTCATTGTTCATCAACACATAGATAATGTTAGAATACAACACATAGAAACAACGATAAGGTTCGATACATGAAAGATAAGGTACGAATAGAACACTAAATTAAAGTCCACTAAAATGTCTTCGCATATCAGCGAAATTACAGTCCATTAAATGACAGTCCACTAAGTGCATTCTCCTCACTTGTTGCATATCAGTTTGATCCTCTTCAGCTTCTCCTTGTTAGCTAAACTTGATTTCAGCAGGTTGAACAACTGATATTCTATCTTTTTCTTCTCCTCCTTGAGTGCATTGTTTTGCATCTCCAACTCGTGTTGTTTGTTTTTGCTACTCTCAGCTTCGCTTATATGCAGTTATTTCAGCATTGCCACTTACTTTGAAATGCATCTCTCTCTTTCTGCATCTCGTCAAGCTTTCTCCCTAACTTCTCCAAATCCGTGTCTTGTTTCTGCATTTTTCCAAGTTTTTTATTAAGCCCTTGTATTTTTCATCAAGCTTATTCTTCTCGTTTGACAATTCTTGCAACAACTTATCATTACGAATCTTGTCATCGATTCTAGAATTGTTGCTCTCTTCATACATGTTCCAGAGTCGGTCAATTGATCTTTCCAGGGTAGGCTCCCACACAACATCCACCCAACGCATAAATCCACAATTTATGGCATCCTACACACACAAGAAAATAATGTTATCATCCAGAAAAGTATCCACAAGGACCATAGCTCAAATGGTGATGCACTTACGTTTCTAACAGAACACCCATAGAAACGTCGTACTATATTCGACCCTCCGAAAGCAACGAACCTCTCGGGCAGCGCATTATGAAAATGTCAAGTCTCGTTTGAATCGAGAGCAACCCCACACCACAAAGGGTCCTCAATAGTATCCAGAACATTCTCAATATCGTGGAGCTACAAAGACCGAAAAATTAAAACACTAACCCTAGAATTTGAGCACTATGAAATTAACACTAACTAAAGTTAACAAAAATTAGAATTAACAGAGCTCAAAATTGGCCATAGTACTTACAAGACCCAGCCACGAGTCCTGGGAACTCTCACTATCGGGCCAACTTGGCATCGTGAAGCCTATGGGAAGGTTGGAGAGAGGGGATTAGTTGCGGAGGGAACTTGCTGGAATGGGGCTGGGCCAACCTCAGAGGTCTCCGGGACGAGGAGCACTAGAAGAGGAGCAGCGGCCGCGGAGACTCCCTAGCCGGGCCGGAGAAGACCAGGAGAAGACGGCAGCGGCGGCTGCTCTGTTTGGTGTGGGAAGGATATGGGGAATTGGGGGCATTCATAGGGAACTTAAACCCTAGATCGCATAACGCCTTCCATCAGGGAGTTAAGCCTGCACACAACGGAATTCCGCAAAAGTCCTCTTCATTTCCTTACCCTAACCGAACCTAGCCGGACATAGGAACGGAATTCCGCGTGTCGCAGCATCATAACGCCTTCCATCAGGGCGTTAAGCCTCCACGACGTGGAATTCAGTGTTACCTCCTCGCAATATCCCCCTCTAACCGAAACGGGGCGGATGTTAGCCCGGAATTCCGCTAACAGGACATAATGCCCTACTTCAGGGCGTTATGCTAGCTAACTTAACGCCCTACTTTGGGGTGTTAAGATCCTGGAAACCATACTGCGCAACCATATTGCAATGTCCATGTTACAATGGTTTTCAAAAAAATAACACAACAAGCACGTCAAGTTATCCAAAACGACAGTTTGCATAACGCCATGGTAAAATAAATTCTACAAATACGTTCATGTTACATAGACGGTTCAAATTCGACAATACAAATACGAAAAATGTTCAAATACGACAAGTCTTTAAATTGAACCATTACAAGACGGGATTGCTGATGAAGTACTACGCAGTAGACCCGTCTTGGCTATCACCGTCATCTTGGCTGGTACCGAAGTTAGGGAGTGCACCACCCCAACCGCGGAAGTCATCATCGGTAAGCGGTGGCGTAGGGTAATCTTCTGCGTCACTATCGTCCAAGTTGTCCCCATCGTTAGGAACATCGTTGAATCCACGTTGCCTTCGGTCCTTCCGGAACTCCCTGAAATGCTTCCTCTCAAGTTGATGCATCCGATGGGTCCGGACATATTTGAATTTGCACATGCTCCAAAACTTGCTGAAAAATTCCCGTAGCGCACTAGGGTTGCCCTACATACCACTAGATGATGCACCCGCACCGACGGCTCTTGAGATTCTCTTGGCCTGTGGTTGATATGAGTGATGGGGCACGTTTGCTGGAAACAACTCCTCAAGTGGTGCTAGCTCACTGTACCTGTGGGTCCTCACCTACTTGATGAATACATAGTTGTATGGTGCATAGCAAAGAGACCGTCGGTTCTTCACCACAAGCTTCATCATCTCGTACATCCACTGCATCACATCTACCGGAGCATTGGAATTACGAGTATGGAACAATAGCTGGATGACATGACCGCTAACTTCGCCTAGATTGCCAGCCTTGGGACAAATTCTCACGTTTAGCAGCTTCATCAAATAGTAATACCTTGGGTTCAGTCCAGCAATTTTACCAATGATTTTTGAGGATGTGCCCTCGGGGTAATGAAACTTAAGGCAAGTCTTGCTTGGTGGAGCACCCCGACCATAACATTCAAATTCTCTCCCTTCTATATTGTTCCTCATAGTCCATTGCTTTGACAAAGTCGAGGAAGGGGGCACTAAGCATGTCTTCACTACACATCCACGTTATTGTCTTGTGCTGATCTTTCATGAAGAATACGGTTGCATAAAACTGTTTCACCACATCGGCATTATAGGCTTGTTGAAATTCCATGATCCTCCTAACACCAATGTTTTCATAGACGGAAGTGAGATTGCCAAACTGATATTTGTAGCCGCCGATGTACTCAAAATCAACGTGCTTCTGACTCACAATCTCCGTGTTCTTATTTTGAATGACAACTTCAAACACCGCAGCTTGTTGTTTGTTCCAAAACCGGGTATCGGCTAGCTTCTCTCTCGGTGTCAAATAAGGGTCTACCTTCATTCTCACCTCTTCCCATTCGTGCAAACCCTTGCTCATGTAATCTATATTCTTCCCCTTCTTGCCCCTTGAACTAGTTGCCTTCATTGGTTTGGTCTTCACAGTGTTGCCCTTGCTAGTACCGGAGGCATCATCCTTGCATTTTGTGCTCCTTGTCATCTAACAATACAAAAACCAAAGTCATATTACCTTGTTCAAATATAATGGCCACATCAATTGTAAATACTGTTACTAATTGAAACCTAACAACATAATAATAGCAATAGTAACTTATTACTAAAAATCAAACCTAGGGTTTCAAACATGGTACTACAAATATCATAATAACTACTTAGAAACACACTAATCCACTACTAGCAACCTAGTACTAACAAACTTAATAGCTAAAAACTAGATAGATTAGGGATCGAGAAAACCTAGAGAATGAGATGTGAGAGATTCAACCAATAAAATAAGGGGAAAAGGGGGCAATACCTTTGGGATTCTGTAGGGAACCAAATCCCTAACAAATGGCCCCCGATCTTCCCAAAACTCGACGGATTATGGAGAGAAAAGGGGTGGGGCGGCGGGGTAGTTTGTGTTCTTCCTCAAGAACAAGAGAGAGGGAAAAAAGAAACTGGTTCGGGAGGGGGTCGTGCGCCTGTGGTAAGTCACAAGTCATAACGCCCCCGTTCAAGGCGTTAAGGAGCATAACGCCTTTGTCGGGGGTGTTAAGCTCCCATGCCACGTCGGATCGAGAGTCCACGCTGGCACGGTCCATAACGCCCAGGACATGAGGCGTTGAGAAATGAAGCATAACGCCCTCATGACGGGCGTTAAGCAAAAGGGTTATTTTTCGAATTTTCTGGATCGGGGGGGGGGGGAGAGGGGGCTTAGAGTGTGAATTTTCTACACCAAAAGGTTATTTATGTACAAATTCACCAAGTTTTGAGTTTTACTAGGCATCCAGTTCGTTGCTATCTCTATCTTTATCTACATGGATATTAACATGCATTGTTCTTTCAAGACATGATTTTGCTTTAAAGAGTAAAATAAATCTCTTGCTAAATCACTCTTTTAAGCGAACAGACAAGGCGGGCCCGCTGTCAGTGCACACATGGCAGAAACAGCCGCTAGAGGTTGCCGTATGGACCGCTCTGTTATGACCGTGTCGGCCGCATCGATCCTGCAAGTTCACCCCCCAATTATGCACTCTCATACGCGCGCAGGACATTGCAATTCGGGGAGGCGGAGGCCCAACTGGTGACAGCGGCGGCGGCCGTGGCGGTGACATGGGTGGGAGTGCTGCCGGTGGAGGCGAAAACTTTGGTGCTACCTAGAACATGGATGAAGAGATGGATGAGCACTGACCGTCTCGGCCATCATTGGTGGCGGCTAATCTTGGGAAGATCTGGGTGGACAATCCTACGACGAGCGCCTATTGGATGTCAGGCCTAGGAGGAATCGATTAGGCATTCTATCGATATCTATCTATCTCGATGTCTCACCGTAGAATCAAAGATTTAGGGTTAGCCTTTACCGATTTTGGGATTTCACTTTCAAGAGGGGCAAAGTAGCTGCTTGTAAGCATGCTAATTATGCTGAGAAAGAGGGTAGCAACAGTTAGAATTCTATTTGTTTGGCTAAAGATGTATCCACATTGGTGTTTGATTTCATCCCACCTCCCGTTTTTTGTTGTGGATGATGAAGGCTCTGTTTTCCCAAGTCAAGGTTCTTGTGGTTCAGGTAAAGCCCCAACATTTCCAAGTCTGAATATCTCAAATCCATATGTGTGCACCCAATAAAGCATGAATATTGACAGGGGAAGCAAGTTGTGCTAGATGACTCGGAAGAGGGCTCAGAAAATGAAGAAAATGATGCATATTATGACAATGGAGAGGCAGATTTTGTTGCTATGGAAGAGAAGAGATCATAAGAAGAAATTGAACTTGCTGAGCTGATTGAGGAGAGGAGGAAGGTTAGGGAAAATCCACTCATGCACTGTGAAGGAGATGCTGACATTGAAGATTTATTTGTGACAGAAGAAGAAGCATCCCCGGTTTCAAAGCCTGAGAGTGACATGAACCATTCCGGTGTAATTATTGAAGATGTGGATGCTTTCTTGCCCTTCTCAGATGAAGAGAAGTGTCCAGGTTTTCTAAAGGACGGTGATGATGATGGATATGAACCTCTGTCAATGGTGCTTCCAAAGAAAAGGAAAAGTAGAGGAAAGAAAATTCAAGAGAGAAAGTGGTATGATGAGAGGAGGCTGCAGCCACATGAGCAATTGTGCATGAATATGTGTTTCAGAAATGTTCAACAATGCAGAGATGCACTAATTAATTTGCACATTGCACAAAGTAGGAACTATAGGTATCACAAGAACTCTAATGTCAGGATCATTGTTGAGTGCATCAATCAGAACTTTCCTTTCTTTATGGTTGCATGTGAGATAAAAGGGGAGACGATATTTTGTATCCGAAAAATGAACTTGAGGCATACATGTGGGACAACAACAGAAACCACAAGGGACAGTGCCAAATGGTTAGCTCAAATCTATGAATCAATGTTCAGATCTGATCCTAATACAAATATTCACTCTCTTATAGACAGTGCCAGGCAACAATATGGTGTTGAGGTTCCTGAGATGATGGCCTATAGGGGAAAAAATTGGCGCTTGATGCTATGTTAGGTGATCACAGGAAACAATATGTTAGGCTCAGAGATTTTGCATAGACTTGTGTTGATACTAACCCTGTAAGTAGGATTATTGTGCAATGTGTCACTCTAGCACCAACTGCAGGGAACCCTCATCCTGGCCCCAACTTCCATGGTCTATTTTTCTGTATTAATGGACCCGAGGAGAGATTTCTAGAAGGTTAATTGCAGGTCATTCATAGGTGTGAGGCATTTTATTTATATACCACAAGTAATTACTTCAATTTATTTTCATGTCTAACTTGTTATATATTGTTGTAGGTTTGGATGGTTGCTTCATCAAACTATGCACACGAGCTCAAATCTTGGCTGCAACAGGCATAGATGACAATAACAACATGTTCCCAATTGCCTTTACTGTAGTAACAAAAGAAGACACGACCAATTGGCGTTGGTTTTTGACTCAGTTGAAGTATGCTTTGGGTGGAGAACAAGGGCAGTTTGGTGCATACACCATGAAGTTGTCGTCGATGACAACTTTAATGCTTTCAGTCAAAACTAGTTGTCTTCAATGGTTCAAATTATAACTAATCGTCTTCAATGGTTCTAGTCATAACTAGTTGTCTTCAATGCTTTCAGTCCTAACAAGTTGTCGTCGACGATCATCGACGATCGTCAACGACAACTTCAATGGTTTCAGTCATAACTTAGTTGTCTTCATCATAACTAGTTGACTTCAATGCCTTGCCCATGTGTGCACTAAAAGTGATCCATGAAAGTAGTTAGTGATTAAATCTTTATGTAATGCTACATGTTGTGTTTGTTGGGATCCGACGAATGTTGAATGCTATGTCTTCTGATTATCAATCTATCATGTTATCTGCATGCATATGTTATTTATGATCTTGCATGCTCTTCATTACTAGTAGATACTCTACCAAGTATATGCTAGTAACTCCAAGAGGGAGTGTTTATGCTCGATAGTGGGTTCATGCCTCCTTTGCATCTATGCTCGAGTGACAGAAACGTGACAGATGGAGGATGTGTTGTTGCCATCAGGGAGAAAACACTGATGTTTACTTCGTTTACATTGTTTACATTACACACTTTGCTTACTACGATTATCTTTTGCTTGCAACTTAATACCCAACGTTTGTTCAGATGATATTCAAAGGATGGATTATTAGTCATAGGTGCAGTTGTATGACGGTCTATGTATCTTGTTGTAATGCCCGCATGAATCACATAGTAATCTTTATGTCTTGCATATGCACTACGGTGCATCCTTCATTTCTGTCAATTGCCCAACTGTAATTTTTTCACCACACATGTTATCTATTTTCTATGGAGAGACACCACTAGTGAACTGTGGACCCCGGTCCATTTTCTCAAACTGATAATACACACACTGCTTCTACTTTTTTCGTACTGCTGCTACTGCTTTCATACTGTTCTCATATTGTTTTCCACACCATATGTTTAAACTTTTTGTGTTCAGCAAAACCGGTGAGATTGACAACCTTGCTGCTTTGTTGGGGCAAAGTGATTTGATTGTGTTATGTAGGTTCCACGTTGCTGCTGAACTGGTAGTGCGCCCTGCCACCTCAGCTGCATCAACCTTCAGAGATTGCTTGTCCTCCTACTGGATGATTCAACCTTGGTTTCTTTTATGTGGGAAAACTTGTTGTTGTACTTTTCGTAAACTTTCTCCTGGGGTTTACCAACTTCCATTACACCATCAAGTTTTCTGGCGCCATTGCCGGGGAGGAAGAGAATTTCTACAAGGGGAGTATCTCACTTCCAATCTCTTTACTTTGTTTTAGTTTTGCTTAGTTTATTTTATTTTGTCCTGTTTTTTTCTCTATATCATAAACACAAAAAGTTAGTTCTTATTCTCGTTGTTATTTTTATTACCTTGTTGTTTTTCTTCATCATGTTGCTCCCTAAGTTTACCCTAGAAGATCTTCTAGTTGGTAGTGGTTCTATACTTGGAAAGGATACCATTAAAGAATTCTTTAATCATGTTAGTAAGCATGAAAATTTAGAGGACAAATCCATAGTAGAACTTCCTCCAAATTATGAAACTGCTGCAACTTCTTTAATTCCTATGTTAGAAGGTAGGTTTGTTAACCTTCATCCCATACTGCATCATTTGTTCCCTAACTTGAATGATATTGAAGACATCAAAAAAAGAAAATTTATTTTATAAACCATGCTTAAACAATTTGGAGATGCTGCTATAGAAGTTAGAAAAGTTTTCGATCGTTTCAATATGCTAGGTTCATGTGTAGATGTTGTTGGTACTCTCGAAAAAGCTAAATCTAAAAATGAAAAGGAGGATAAAATACCAATCCCCTTTAAATTGGTAGAACTGCATGAAGCCCAAGAAAATAATTTTGATTGGATTGTTCCTGAGAATTTATTTGATGGGAGTAGTAAACCTAAGAGTTATAAGAGATCAACATCTAAAACACATTTAGGTAAAATACAATGCATTATTGAGGATTTTCCTTATATCTATTTGAAAGCTTCTTCATTTGAAAATACGTGAATCAACTTTTCTCGGCCTAGCTAAAAGACGTTTAAGAAAAGCAATTATTGGGAGATAAGCCATGGTTTTATTTTGTTTGCTTTGTTTTTATCTGTTTTCTTTGAGTCAAGGGGTTGTATACTTCTATAGAAACTCCTTTGTATCTTTATTTTCAGGTATTAGTTGTGCCAAGTAAAGTTTCCGACGAAAGTTGGAGTTGGTTTTGGATTTCTGCGCGGGAAACAGATTTCTGCTATCTACCGTAAAAAATCGCATAATTCGTAGAAAAAATCGAAATGACCTGAAACTTTTTGTGTTCATTCCTTAGCTGATTCCGAAACTTTTTTGTTCTTTAAGGTTTTTTATTTGAGCAACGTAAGAGCCCCGACAAAATTTGTCTTACAGAATGGTCTGGTTTTGGCAGATTCTGTAATTTTTTCTTGCATTTGCTTTTTTACAATGTCAAGTGGATTTATTTGCCTCACGAAACATCAGTGGCTGTAGGTAATGTTCAAAAGTATCAATAACACTTGTGCCCATACAAAACCCGTGGATTCTTGATTGTTGCACTAAGAGGAACTCTAATAGTGCCCGTAAACTGAAAACTGAGTTTTCAGTTCGCCTTTTACCCAATTCAACCTC
Source organism: Alopecurus myosuroides (assembly GCA_028641055.1). NCBI lineage: Eukaryota > Viridiplantae > Streptophyta > Magnoliopsida > Poales > Poaceae > Alopecurus > Alopecurus myosuroides. Next base: position 4,785,919 of record CM054057.1, read on the forward strand.
CCGCGAAGGTGTGCGTCGTAGCAGTGCCCGTAAACTAGAACTGAAAATTCACATTTCATAGATTCGGATGAACTCGCTGATCCCTGTCGGAGTTGCAGAATACACTCTAGGGTTAATTAAAGGCGGCGATGAACTAGGGTTCATCGCCGCACCTACAGCTAATAGGGCCAAAATGCCCGGCTTCTACTTCGCCGGGGCTTCTTCTTCTTCTTCGCACTGCTGCACCGTCGTTAGTCCTCCCCGCTGGAGTCGCTGGAGGAGCAGCTAGAGGAGGCGGCTGGCTAGAACTGGGCCGCCGCAATGGCCTCCCACTCCCGCTTCTTCGCCTGCGTCTCCTCATCCGCGCGGAGGCCGCGCTGGAGCTGACCGTCGTTGAAGCCGTCGACGTGTGCCTGGTAGCAGCGATGTCGAATTGCCTGGCAGTGCGCGTGGCGGAGGCTCTTCTGGATCCTGAGCTGGAGGAGGTCCTCGTCGGTCTCCACGAACTAGAAAGGGCCGCCCTCGTCGCCGCTGTCCTCTGCCAGGACGCCTGCTAGCATCACCGGCGACCGGGGGGGGGGGGGGGGGGCGACGTCGGACTGGCCCCGTGGAAGGCCCCCAACCACACGCTGGGGACAACTGCCCGTGGATGAGGCAGTGCTCGTCCACACGAGGCACGGCCTCACCCACGGTGGCTGTGGGTCGTTCCCGGCGAGGAGGGGACACAATCCTCCCGTTGGAGGCGCCAACGTTGTTGGCTTGTGGCTCCATCGTGCGGGGGAGGCGGCTGTGGGGGGCCGATCTACTCTAATCGCTCGCCGGAGGGGGTAGGGGCGGTGAGAAATCGCGGTGGAGGCGGCTAGGTTTCGGGAGGGGGTTGGACCCGAAAACGGCTCGCGGTGCCGAATAAGTACGGGCTAGGAGGGGGGATTCAGGGAGGGGGGGCGCTATCGCGTTTTCAGGCCGGGCCGAGTTTTCGGGCTCTACTACGGCCTCAGAACTGAACACAGCCCCTAAAAGCGCCGGAATTTTTTAGGTTCCGACCCTTTTAGGGGTACTGCTAGAGTTGCTTTAACTTTCTAATGCGAATTACTCTTTGAGTGTGGTGTGAAGGAAGTTTTCAAGTGTTAAGAGAAGAGGGTGATATAATGTGATCAAGAAGAGTGCAAGGTCAAAGCTTGGGCATGCCCCCGTGGTTCATCCCAAAAAATTCTAAGAATACTCAAGCATCTAAGCTTGGGGATGCCCAAGGAATCCCCTTCTTCATCAACAATTTATTATGTCACTTCTAGTGAAACTATATTTTTATTCGGTCACATCATATTAAATTTACTTGGAGCGTCTTTTATTTTTTGTTCAGTTTTCTTTTATTTTCTTTTGTTTTCCTTGCTGCAATAATATCATTGGAACCTCGCATCCTTGTTTGGGATATAGACACACTCCTCTTTTTCATTTGAATACTCGGTATGCTCGTATTCTCAATTTTTCTTCTAGCTGCTGCAAAAATTCCTGTTTAGCTCTTGTTTCCAATGCATCTCTTATTCAGAGATGTTAGTTTTAGTAGTGTTATGTTATTACTCTCATGTTTGCTTGCTGTATCATTTAGAGAGTTTTTGTTAAAACATATTTTTTATGGTGCTTGTTGGGAAAAGAAACTGCCGCATGTGGTAGAATTTATAACGATGCAATTATAAGCTTGTATAGATTGTGGCTAGACTTATTCTTATCATGCTAGATGTTATTTTAATTCCAAAGCCTAGTTTTTATTTCGTAGCATGATTTGTCTCAAATAACTTAGAGTGTTTAATGTGCCATTGAAAGAATCATGAGTTCTTCTTGTCACATTGAAGCATAAATTGTGGTGTTCCCCTTTGAATGTTTTATTTGGTTGATTTGGCGCATGCTTACACCATGTTTATGACTACAAAACAGTCACCTATAAACTCTATGATCATTTAGTTTTTGAACTTGTGGTAATACTTATGCTTTGATTAATGATGTTTTTGTCGCTATTCACGATTATGGCAATTATTGCTCTCTTGATTTGTCGCTCTCAGTCTTTTGCTAGCCTCCACCTATAATGAGTATGAGCTCTACTCGTGCAATCCAACTCCCAAAAACCAAAGTATGTCAAATGTGTCCACCATACCTACCTACATGTGGTATTTAACTGCCACTCCAAAGTAAATTGCTCATGTGTTATCTTTAAAACTTTCAAAATTACTCCCGTTTTGTGTTCCTGTTTTAGCTCACGAGGACGTAAATAGAGAATCTTTATTTCACTTGTTGATTGGACTTTCACACCCTGGACTAGTGGCTTCATCTTCTTATCCAATTGATAGAAGAGATGGCAGCGGGGTGCCCAGCCCCAGATTAATACAAACAAATTCTCTTCACTATTTTTGCCCCTGATTTATCAGTCAAAGCATAATTGTGTAAAAACAAAGAAAGAGGGATGGCCTTCTACACCAGATGCGGCTCTTGTGAAGTGTAGTTGGCTTGTGACGTACTGTATTTTGTGTTTACCATTTGTTGACATAAGAATACACTTTTCTAAAAAAATGTTTTCAATACCTCTGTTTAATAAAATTAAAAGCTCTAGCACATGAGTTAATCCCTTCTTCCCTCCGCGAAGGGCCTTTCTCTTACTTTTATGTTGAGTCTCCATCTTCTAACTTTATGCACAGTTGAGAGAGCATAGTTGCCATTCTTAGTTTAATGTGCATTTGTCTCAGAAACATTATTAATTGGTTCATCATGTGTTATTGTTTCTTCTCAAATTATTTGTTCTTGTCTTCATAAAATTTGAAGGTGTCCTGGCATTTATATTTTGCCCCACTCTTAAGGAGAAGCGAATTATCACTTTGCTATGTTTTCTCTATACTTGAAACAAACATATAATTTGCGATGCATTGTTATGTATGATCTTTTATTTGTGTTACTTCTCACAATGCAAAGTGATTGTTATGTTTAATTGTTAGTATTATATCTATCAGGCTTGTGTTTAAAGTACTATGATCTCAGCTCACATATGCGTTTACATTATTGATGATCAAGTTTATGTTTGTAGGATGTCACCTCAGAAATTATGTGTTTTTATCGTTTACCTAATCGAGGACGAGTAGGAACTAAGCTCGGGGATGTTGATACTTCATAAACGTATCCTTAATTTCCGATGTTCCATGTTATTTTCATGTTATTTCCTACATGTTTTCTATACACTTTATGTCATTTTTTATCGATTTCAGGGACTAACCTATTAACAAGATGCCATAGAGCCAGTTCCCTGTTTTCTGTTGTTTTTAGTTTCAGAAAAGTTGTTCTGGAAATATTCTCAGAATTGAAAAATTCGAAGCCTAGAAGTCTTAGAATTCCTGAAGGTTCCATGGAGTTCCAAAGAGGCCCGGAGGGGGGGGGGGGCAAAGGAGGGGCCACACCATAGGGCGGTGCGCCCCTTGGGGTGGTGTGGGACCCTCGGGCGCCCACCGCCATCGCCCTTTTGCCTATTTATTCCCCCCGATACATCAACCCTAAGGATATACCACTTTTTCCCGACAAACACCCGAGGCCGCCGTCATCGTCATCCCGATATAGGGAGGGTTTTGGAGCTCTCCCCGACACCCTGCAGAGAGGGAAATTCATCACCGGAGGGGTCTACGCCACCATGCCCTCCTCCGAAGTGATGCGTGAGTAGTTCATCCCTAGACTACTGGTCCATAGAAGTAGCTAGTTGGTTGTCTTTTCCACTTTATGCCTCATGTTTAGATCTCGTGAGCTTCCCTACATGATCGAGATCATCTTTATGTAATGCTACATGTTGTGTTTGCTGGGATCCGATGAATGTTGAATGCTATGTCTTCTGATTATCAATCTATCATGTTATCTTCATGCATATGTTATTTATGATCTTGCGTGCTCTCCGTTATTAGTAGATGCTCTGGCCAAGTAGATGCTAGTAACTCCAAGAGGGAGTATTTATGCTCGATAGTGGGTTCAGGCCTCCTTTGCATCCGTGCTCGAGTGACAGAAACGTGACGAATGGAGGATGTGCTGTTGCCATTAGGGAGAAAACAACGATGTTTACTTCGTTTACATTGTTTACATTACACACTTTGCTTACTGCGATTATCTGTTGCTTGCAACTTAATACCCAATGTTTGTTTGGATGTTATTCGGAGGATGGATTATTAGGCATATATGCAGTTGGATGTCAGTATATGTATCTTGTTGTAATGCCCGCATGAATCATATAGTAATCTTTATGTCTTGCATATGCACTATGGTGCAACCTTCATTTCTGTCAATTGCCCAGCTGTAATTTGTTCACCACACATGTTATTTTCTATGGAGATACACCACTAGTGAACTGTGGACCCCGGTCCATTTTCTCATACTGATAATACACACAGTGCTTCCACTGTTTCTACACTGCTGCTACTGCTTTTATACTGTTCTCATATTGTTTTCCACACCATAAGTTTAACCTCTTTGTGTTCAGCAAAACCGGTGATATTGACAACCTCACTGCTTCGCTAGGGCAAAGTGATTTGATTGTGTTATGTAGGTTCCACGTTGCTGCTGAACCGGTAGTGCGCCCTGCCACCTCGGCGGTATCAACCTTCAGAGATTGCTTGTCCTCCTACTGGTCGATTCAACCTTGGTTTCTTTTCTGAGGGAAAACTTGTCGCTGTACTCTTCATAACCTTTCTCTTGGGGTTTACCAACGTCCATTACACCATCAGGACACAAATGGACCAACTTCTTATAAACTTTGATGCTAGATATTCTTATTAGAAAGAACCATCATGCGGTGAGTGCATTTATATCAAGTTATTCTCCATTTATGTCCTACATGCATATATGAAATTCATGCGCTCTGAAACTTTTACTTGTACAACAGCCTAACAGAGATGGAGAAGCTCCACCTCCAAGACAAGCTCCACCTCAGCTTCCTGCTGCAAGACAAGCTCCACCTCAAGCATCTGCTGCAAGGCAAAGTGCACCTTAGGCTTCTGCTCAAGCTCCTATTAATGCAAGGCAACCTCCTGCCAAACAAGCTCCAACAGCTGGATCAAGGCATGATACAACAGCTGCAAAGCATGAAACAACAGCTTCAAGGCACACTAGAAGGAAAGCTCCACCAGCAGAATCAAGGCAAGCTAAAATTAAACAGGTCCAAGTCAAGCACCACCAGCTGCTAGCTAGATCTCCATTTGCTGCCCCAATAGCTGCTAGATCTCCATTTGAAAACTAGGACATGGGGCTATATAAATTGTGGCTATGTTGACATGCATGAAGAGGAGTGGGGGAGAGATGGCCCTTCCAACAACTAAATTATATGCAATTCATGCCTTTACCAAAACTTCCTGGATATTTTGGGGGTATTGTTGTGTTGTAATGGACAAGTTGGCATTGTATGCATTTGATGCCTTTACCACAACCGGTTTTGAAACTACTATGTAATGGTTATGTACCATATCATGCCTTAAGAATTTGCTATTATGTTAAGGTTCAGTGCTGGAATTTCATGCCTTTACCATAACTGATGGTGAAACTATTATGTGATGGTGAAATTTCATGTGTTCAATTCAATCTTATTGTGTTTAGTTAAATATATTCTTAGTGTATATATCTAGGTCTGCCTATATTGTCTTAGTTGTCGTCAATGACAACTCGTCAACGAACAACTATCTAGGTCCATCTATAGTTTTTTAGTTGTCGTCGACGACAACTATCTAGGTCTGTATATATTGTTTTAGTTATTGTCGCAGACAACTATCTAGGTCTGTCTATAGTCTTTTAGTTGTCATCGATTCGACGACAACTATCTAGGTATTCGAACAGAGATTCTAACATACATTCAAACCGAATTTCAAACAGAGATTCAAACATACGCTCACAGACATAGATTTAAATAGAGTACATACAATTCTCCCGATAACTACTTAAACCTGATACATTTTTCAACCTGATACATTGCCACATTGCTACCTAGATTTAAGTAGAAATATATTTCCTTCATATTACACCCATTTCATTCATCACATATGAGTCTAATTCTCTTAAGCTTGCCTTTGTTCACATCATTGGCCTTCAACATGTCGTAAAACATATACTCGAGCTTCTTCTTTTCCTCCTTAATTTCTTCCCTTTCTTCTATCCTTTTCGTCTAGATCTTCTTAAATATCTCACAACCACGAGTTAATCAAATGAAAAGCTCTACCACATACCTCCGTTTATCAAATGAAAAGGTCTAGCACATGAGTTAATCCCTACTTCCTTCTGCGAAGGGCCTGTTCTTTACTTTTATGTTGAGTCGGTAAACCTACTCCTTTATGTCTTAAGCAAGCATTTGAGTTGTTGTGATCCATTCATCTATATGTTGATTTACTCAATCATGTCCTTTATCCTTCCTTGTTTAGTACAAATGTTTTTATCTGAATGAATATCACTTTGAAAGTTATCAATGATTGCAGATAAATTGTTATGATTGAGCATGTTAAACTCTGCAATATAAGCTCTAATATAAAGACCCTGATTGAAAGATAAGTACAATCTGTTAATTGTTCTCTGACCAAGAACGAAGTTCTCCTTCACCAATTATGATTTCCTTTTTGCACCTCTATTATGATTCCCTCTACTTGTTTCAAGTTAAATTATATGAGAGGGAGTTGTTGTATAGAATGACTTGTGTATTGATAGATGTGATGCTTCTTGTCCGTATTTTATTTATCGGCACCATACTCCATAAACCTGTGGTCATGTTTACCGAGTTCAGTTTCACTTGGGGAAAAGCGAGGTCTAAGCTTGGGGGGAGTTGATACGTCCATTTTGCATCACTATTTGATATCGTAATTTTCTGTTATTCATTGATATATTTCATATTATGATGCATTACTCATGTTATTTCATCTTATTTTGCTTGTTTTCTAATTATTGGATAATAAACACCGGGACCAGAAATCTGATGGAAAAAGCACTGTTAGGATACCCTATTTCTGAAGATCAGAAGAAGAAGAGGGACACCGGAGGAGTCTTAGAAGTCCACATGAGGGAGCCAGCCACGAGGAGAGCCAGAGGGGGCCACTAGAGGCCCACACCACCAGGTGGCGCGCTCGCCGCCTTGGCCGCGCCGCTAGGTGGTGTGGCCACCCTGGCGCACCTCTGGTCGCCTCCTTTCACGTACTTGACCCCGAGGGAACCCTAACCACAGAGAACCATCGAGGAAATATTCCACCGTCTCCTCGGGGCGAAAAACAACAGAGAGAGAAAAGCTTTCCGGCAGGGAGAAATCTGTCGGGGAAATTCCTCCCCGGAGTGGGGAAATCGTCGCCATCGTCACCGTCATCACTCCGGGCTTCATCAAGATCATCATCGTCATTGTGATCGTCCTCACCACCAGCACCATCACCCTTACCGTCCACCTTCATCCCGCTGTACAATTAGGGTTGTTGTCGTTGTTATCCACTAGATCTCTCTCCCGGTGTGGATTACTTGTTAGTAGTTGATGCTTGTGAGATTTATCGGTGTTTGCACTTTATGACCAGATTGTTATTCATCATTATATCACCTCTGATTATGATCCATATGATGTCTTGTGAGTAGTTCATTTAGTTCTTGAGGACAAGGGAGAAGTCAAGATGTTAGTAGTGGAATTATGTTGAAATAATATCTAGTGGTTTGATATTTAAGTTGTGGTGTTCTTCTTCTAGTGGTGTCATGTGAACATATACTACATGACACTTCACCTTTATGGGCCTAGGAGGATGCATTTTGTGTTTGGCTACTAATTGTGGGGTTGCCGGAGTGACAGAAACCTAAACCCCCATTAGGAAACCGATGCACGAGGAGTGTAGGATCCCAGAGTTTAAGGCTACTGTTAGATTTATCTTAATTACTTCTTGTATTTGCGGATGCTTGCGAGGGTTTTAATCACAAGTATGTATTAGTCCTAGTTGGGCGGTGCATTAGCATAGGTTCACCCACAAAACACCTATCAAAACAATAAATATTAATCAACTGTATGAAACAAAAGCACTTGACGAGATTCCCATGTGTCATGGAGAACGTCTAGTCATCATAAGTAAAACAACCGGCTTGTCCTTTGCTCTCAAAAGGATTGGGTCACTCACTGCAATTATTATTATTGTCTTTTATTTACTCGCACTTTATTTATCTGCTATATCAAAAACCACCAAAAACCTGTTTGCTAGTGTTTACAGTGAATCCTCCATCCAACCTGCTTGTCAACACCTTCTGCTCCTCGTTGGGTTCGACACTCTTATTTATCGAAAGTACTACAATACACCCCCTATACTTGTGGGTCATCAGGAGCCACAACCTTCTCAACACTAGGGCCCTTGCCCTTGATTCTTGTTAGCTCTTCCTTTAAGCTAGCATTCTCCTAGAAGTTTTCTTCTTAGAGGAAGGAGATTCACTTTAAGTTCCTCCACCATCCTCCTCCTCATCTTCCTTATTCTCCAGAATTTCTTCCGAAGGAGTAGAGGATGAGGAGTCCGGGCCCTTGGCTTTCAAGAGTTGCAACATTAGATCTCGCAACTCCGTCATTTTGACATCCATGGACGAGGTCAAGGAATCTTTCAATTCCTTGAGATCATCCATAGTGACTTGTGATGCTTGCGTGTTGGGAACCCCAAGAGGACGGTGTGATGAGCACATCGGTAGGAGTTTTCCCCTTAGTTAAGAACCACAGTTATCAATCCAGTAGGAGGAAGAGGACCTTCGGAAGGTTGATGCCATTAACGGTGGTGCTGGTGCTTCACCACTGTTAGCAACAACGTGGAACCTGCACACAACACAACCAAAATACTTTTCCCCAAAGGTACAGTGAGGTTGTCAATCTCACCGGTATTGCTGAAAACAAAGATTAGACGTATAGTGTGGAAAACAGTGTATGCTTGCAGTAAGTAAAGAGAGCAGGAAATTGTTGTGGTTTGTTTAACAATGTGGAAAATGGACCGGGGTTCATAGGTTCACTAGTGGTGCATCTCCATAAAAATAACATGCTAGGTGAACGAATTACAGCTGGGCTATTGACAAATAGAGGTTGCACCGTAGTGCACATTATAACATGATGACTACTATGATATTTAGTGAGCGAATTACAACAAAATACATAGACCGAAATCCATCTGCATCTATGACTAATAATCCACCCTCAGGTTATCATCCGAACCCCCTTAGGTATTAAGTTGCAAGCAACAGATAACTGCATTAAACAATGTGTGTAATGTAAGCAATGCTTGTGCACGCGGGCACTCACACCGCTGTTTTCTCCCTAAGGACAACAACACATCCTCCCCCTTCACGTTTATGTCACCCGAGCAAGGCGATAAGGAGGCATGAACTCACTATCAAGCATAAATACTCCCTCTTGGAGTCACTAGCAACTACTTGGCCAGAGCAATGATACGTCGAAAACGTATCTCCTTTTCCGAACACTTCTCTTATTGTTTTCCTCTAAACTTGTGTGTTTTGGAGACAACTAACACGGACTAACGCTGTTTTCAGCAGAATTACTTTGGTGTCTCGTTTTTATGCAAAAAAATCAACTTTCGGGAAAATGCCCAGAAAGAGCCCATTGATGTTTTCACCCCGGAAGACCCCGGGAGCCAGAAGGGGGCCAGGAGAGGGGCCAAGAGAGGGGCCTGATGCACCCAAAATGCATCTACTTTTCCAAGCACTTTGCATCGTATTTCTCTCCGGAGCCCCCCATAATTGAATAAATCTGCGGAATCTGACGCTGTTTTTAGCAAAAGTCTTCTTTCCGTCTATTTTCGCAGTACTTTTCACAGGGGACGAAAACCACGTAAATTTTTATGGAAAAGAAGGGGAATGAGCACCAGATGGGGCCGGGGGGCCACCCGAGGGCCAAAAGGGGGCCCCACACGCGGCCAGATTCCTTGGCCGCGTGGGGTCACCCCTTTTGGGCCTAGATGGCCCACTCCGGCTAGGTCTTCGACGTTGATGGAGGGATGATAACCCGGTAGGCTAACGCCAAGGAGTAACTCGGCCCAAAGGACGCTGCGCAATACCCGGCTTAGGATAAAGGAGCTTCTAGAAGGCCCAAGAGCATAGGCCTCATAACCCGGATTGTGGGTTCCGGTAAGGAAGTTTAGGGTTTGTAAGCAGTGTCCGGGTAGGATTCAGAGTGCGCCTGGGAGAGTAAGCCGGGGGGTCCGGGTGTTATATAAGCCGGTCCCTAGGTTAGGATTAGACAAGCTTTTACGTGAGCAAGAACCTGATCGCTAGGTTGAGAGGTTTCGAGTATCCATTGTAACACCAATATCGAGCTAATATATTCAGATCGTAGACTCGGCGGCTTGATTGCCGGTTACCGGATCGCATATCACCATGGTTTCCTTTGAGCTAAACCCTCTCCCAAACACTCGAGTCGATTCGCCCCAAGATAAGTTACCCCTGGTAACGTCTGCCATGATTATCCCACGACAGTTGGCGCCCACCTTGGGGCCTACGTCCAAGGGTGTTTACATCACGGGAGAAGCTCGGGAGAACATGAAGAACCTCGTCGTCGGCGAGGTCTACACCAACCCCGAAGGAGAGAAGATGGTGGACGATTTTGGCTGGGGGCCAGAGTCGGATCTGCTCGAATCCGGATCCGTCGTGACAATCGGCCGGATCAACGTCTTCATTGGCATGGTACGTACGTCCGGTTTAGCTCCTGACGATTCTGGATTTGATTCTGTGTCAGGGGAGGCCACCTGCGTTCAATCCGATGGGGAGGAATCGGTCGGGACGATAGATCCGGCGGAAGAGCCCACCACGAAGAGGGAACAGCCGGAGGAGCCGGCATGGACCCCGCGTGGCCGGGTTATGAGAGAAGATGACACTGAGTCTATCCTGCACCTGCTGGAGGACCGGTACGAGGAAGACAGCGATGATGAAGAAGAATACGAATCTGCGCCAAGCATTGTGCGCCAGGTCGCGGTTTACACGGCCCCCGCAACCAATCTTAATCAGGGGAACGTGACTGCGGCCGCTGTCGGAACAGTACAAGTTTTGGGCCAGCAGCAAAATCCGGTTGACGGAAACCCGGTTTTAACCCGGGTCGACGGAGAATCGGCATCAGTTACTAGCCATGCGGCGGATAGCGAGTTACAGACAAACATGTTCGGATATCTAGCAAACCGGACACCAGGGGCGGGCCCTTCAAATCCGCAACACCCGGCCCTGTTCAACAACAACCTGATCCTGGATCCCACCGTTCTAGCCACAGTCATAACTCCGGAAAACGCGGCGGAACGTGTTAGGGATCTGGATGTAGCCCGTGGTGCATTGGAACAACAGAGATGGCAAGTGGAAGCAGAAAAACAAGGGGTAGCCGCGCGCCAGCGCGATCTAGATGCATTGGAGAACCGGCTCCGAGAAGAGACAACCAGGGTGCGTCAAAGACACTAGACCAGATTACCGGCAACGGGTGGAGTTATAAACCCGGCCACACTATTTATCACGCCACAGGATCAGCCGATTCCAGCGGCAAACCAAGGAACTGTATATCAACCCGCAACTGGAGGAGCACAACCGGTAAACACGCAGGCCGGGTTACCCATATTACAAACTGGAGTTACTACTGGCAATACATTACCACCACCACCACCATCGCGGTTTCGCACGCCAGCAGGTCATTACAACAACCCCATTGATAACGTGTATGCTGCAACGTTAGCATTGAATCAGATCCCCGTAAGAGAGTCACCCCATGCGGAGCAGACCCGACGGGCGATAGATTTATTGCATACGGCAGTGGCACAACAAGTTAATTACCTGGACAACAGAAGTGGAATGCATGGGACACCGTATATCAGCCAGCAACGAGCTAATACCGGCAATATTCAGACATGCTCAGCGCGACGGAGGGCAGAGCAACAGCAAATGCCGCCTCCTCCCCGTGTTCAAGCAGTACCAGCAGCATCAGCGGCGCAAGCCATTGTGGATAGTTCCAGAGCGAGGAGAGCCGCGGCCGGGTCTGCGGTGCATGGACCAGCAGCAGCGCCACGTCCAGCCGCGCCCCCGCAGGATCACACGTTTCCCGAGTGAGGCCGGTTCCGACTAATCTCGCTGGGCCTAAGTGCCTGTCGGATAACATCAGAGCTGAGCCTTACCCGGATAAATTCAAGGAACCGGGTAATGTAGTGAATTATGAGCCGACTATGGATCCAGAAACATGGTTGAGCAGCTATGAGATGGCAATGTCAATTCGCAACGCAACTGAAAATCTTCAAGCCAAGTTCATGTACCTAATGATGTCAGAGGGAGCAGCAAAATTATGGTTCAATAATCTACCGGAGGGATCCATCAAGTTATGGGAGGAGCTGAAAACTGCGTTTATCAAGCACTTTCATGGGACGTGCAGAAAGTTATTTACTATTGATGACCTAGAGCGGTGTGTCCAGAAGAAGGGAGAATCGGCGCGTAGTTGGGTGCGCCGAGTCATGGAGATACTTCACTCATCTACGGATATTCAGCCCAAGGATGCGTTACAAGCGATGGCAAAGACGTGCAAGTACATACCTTTAGTGCAAAAGTTAACTCGCATGAAATCTAGTCGAAATGCTTCAGAGGTTACGATGGGAGAGCTAATGGATGCATGCAACAAGCACGCTGCAACAGATACTACAGAAGAGGATGTCGATGACAAGAAACCAAAAGCAAACACAAGCAACAATGGGAGAACCGGCAATGGATCAACGCCGGGTAACAATGGAGGTAACAATGAGAACAACCAGAACAAGCGCCCGTTTGAAGGAAGCTCCGAGTTTGTCGCTAGCACAGAAGCCGGGTCCTCAAGACCCAGGGCGGAAGGAAACTTCAATGGAGGAAACCAAAACGGAGGAAATTATCAAGGTCCGCCAAGGCCGGGTAACAATTGGGATATCTTCAGGATGGCGTGTCCAAAGCACAGCAGAAACGGTAGGCCGGCTAACCATTCATTAGAGCAATGTGCGGACCTACAGAGATGGAAGAACGAGGAAATCAATAAGGCTATGCGAGGTGCAGGTCGGGGAGGAGGACCGGGTCCGGGTGGAAACCCGGGCCACGGCCCACCCCCAGCCGGCAACCCAGCAGGCGGAAATCCGGGTAATAACCAGGGGGGAGCTGGAGGTTTCCAGGCCAACCCCAAGCAGTTGGGATAATATCACGTACACACTACAGGAATTTCCAACAAGGACAAAAAGATACTGAAAAAGGCGGTAAACTCAGTTGCTTCGGCCGTTCCGAGATACCTGAGATGGTCAGAGCAGGACGTAACATGGAGCAGAAGGGATCACCCGGAAAGGATAGAACACCCGGGAGTCTTAGCATTGGTGGTTGCGCCGCAGGTCAATGGTTATGAGTTGAAAAAGGTCTTAATGGATGGCGGTAGTAGCATCAATATCTTATATTGGGAAACCTTTCTACGCATGGGTCTCAAGGAGTCCCAGCTACAGAAGAGTTCGACAGTTTTTCACGGGATAGTACCGGGTCACTCAGCGTGCCCCGAGGGAAAAATCACACTGGAGGTAGCGTTTGGAGAATCAAAGGACAATTTCCGGGTTGAGTGGCTCACTTTCGAGGTGGTCAAGTTGCGCAGCCCTTATCACGCGCTATTCGGAAGTCCGGCTTACGCTAAGTTCATGGCCAGGCCATGTTATGTGTATCTACAGCTAAAAATCCCAGGTCCAAAGCAGACCATCACCATACATGGGAACCGGGATATAGCGGCTGAGTGCGATGAAGAAGATGCAGCAATGGCTGAACAAGCCTGCAGAAAAGAGGAACTCAAGTATTACCGGTCTCAAGTAGACCCGGATGACAGAACAACGTTAAAAAGGCCGAATACTGAAGATGAGAGGGCAAAGTTCAAGGCAGCGCAGGACACCAAGATGGTGGCTTTCGTCGAGGGTGACCCCTCCAAGCAATTTGCTATAGGATCTAACTTGGACAGCGAACAGGAGAGAGCACTTGTGGAGTTCATTCGTTCGAATCAGGATGTGTTCGCCTGGACGCCCAGCGACATGCCGGGTATCCCTACAGAACTGTCAGAGCACAGTTTGCACGTTGATCCCAAGTCCAGGCCTGTGAAGCAGGGCCTGAGAAAAATAAATGAAGAAAGAAGGAAGGCTATAGGAGAAGAAATCGCACGGCTGCTTACAGCCGGCTTTATTATGGAAGTATTTCACCCGGACTGGTTAGCAAACCCGGTTCTCGTGATGAAAAAGACCAATGAGTGGAGAATGTGCATCGATTATACAAGTCTCAACAAGCATTGCCCAAAGGACCCGTTTGCACTACCAAGAATAGATCAGATCATTGACGCAGTAGCTGGAAGTGACCTATTATGTTTCCTGGACGCATATTCCGGGTATCATCAGATCAAGCTCAAGAAGGAAGATTGGGAGAAAACATCGTTCATAACCCCTTTTGGGGCCTTCTGTTACAATACCATGACGTTTGGATTGAAGAACGCTGGCGCAACCTATCAACGGTGTATTCAGAAGTGCTTCGAGGACCAAATTGGACGCAACGTTCACGCATACATGGATGATGTGGTGATCAAGATCAGGAAAGCGGAGACATTTATTGATGATCTAAAGGAAACGTTAAAGAATCTGAGAAGGTACCAGATGAAACTTAACCCAACAAAGTGTGTCTTTGGAGTCCCAGCCGGGAAATTACTTGGCTTTATCGTTTCTGAGAGAGGAATTGAGGCAAATCCGGATAAAATCAAAGCTATCCAAAGTTTGAAAAAGCCGGAAAATTTGAAGAATGTCCAGAAGCTCACAGGGTGCGTAGCAGCGCTCAGCCGGTTTATATCCAGACTCGGAGAAAAGGCAATACCCTTGTACCGGCTCTTGAAGAAATCTGATAAATTCGTATGGGATCAAGAGGCGGACGAGGCGTTCGAAGCACTAAAAAAGCAATTATCTGAGGCACCAGTCCTAGCAGCCCCGGGTCCTAAAGAGCCCATGTTATTATACGTTGCAGCCGGGCCCCGGGCGGTTAGCGCAGTGGTTGTTGTCGAGCGTAAGGAGGATGGGAAAGATCACCCGGTCCAGAGGCCGGTTTATTACGTCAGCGAGGTATTATTAGAAGCAAAACAGCGCTACCCACATTGGCAAAAGCTGGTTTTCAGGGTCTTCATGGCCAGTCGGAAACTGAAGCCGTATTTTCAGGAACACCCCATAACAGTGGTCAGTTCTATACCAATGTCGGATATCATCAGAAACTCGGACGCAACAGGCAGAATAGCCAAGTGGGCGATTGAGATGGGAGATTATCACATCAACTACGAGCCAAGGTCAGCAATCAAATCTCAAGCTCTAGTCGACTTCATTAACGATTGGACTCACACAGGCATGCCCACCATGGCTCCAAATTCCGAGTCTTGGATAATGCACTTTGATGGTTCCAAGCAGTACGAGGGATCAGGGGCTGGAGTGGTGCTAACGTCACCCAAAGGAGACAAGTTAAGTTACGTGTTGCAGATTCATTTTGATTGCTCCAATAATGTGGCCGAGTATGAGGCCCTATTGCACGGCTTAAAGGTAGCCAAGGAGATGAACATTAAGTGGATACGATGCTTTGGAGATTCGGACCTTGTGGTACAACAGGTCTCAGGAACTTGGGATAGAAAAGACGCAACTATGGTAGCATACCGCAGAGAGGTGGATAGGGTTGCCGGATGTTTTTCCGGGTATGAGGTGGAGCACATAGACAGAAGAAAAAACGAGGCAGCAGACGCACTCGCCAGACTCGGCTCGCGCAGAGAGCCGGTTCCACCTAATGTTTTCCTGGATGAGCTATGGCAACCATCAGTTAAAACCGAGTCTGAGGAAGAACTGGCAAATCAAGACCCGGACTTGGAGCTCGTGGCCACAGTACGCGCTGTTCCCGAGTGGACAGAACCGTTCCTGGCCTACCTATCACGGGGCGAGTTACCACAACAGGAGGTATTAGCAAGACAAATTCTGAGGAGAGCAAAAGGATATTCTATCATCAATGGGGAGCTGTACAAACAAGGTGCAGCAGGAGTCTTTTTGCGCTGTGTAGCACCAGAAGAAGGCCGACAGATTCTCAAGGAGATCCATGAAGGTGATTGTGGGCATCATGCATCCACAATATCCCTTGTGGCTAAAGCCTATCGACATGGTTTCTTCTGGCTCACGGCCCTAGCAGACGCGGAGCGCCTGGTGGCAAGGTGTGACGGATGTCAAAGGTACGCTCGCCAAACCCATGTGCCGGCTATGGAACTGCGGACTATCCCGTTAACTTGGCCGTTCGCTGTTTGGGGTATGGATATGGTTGGCCCCTTCCACATGTCACCTTGCAAAAAGACACATCTCTTAGTGGCAGTTGATAAGTTTACCAAGTGGGTTGAGGTAATGCCAGTTACAAATTGTGAAGCAATTACAGCAGTCAAGTTCCTGAAAAGGATTATCTATCGGTTCGGATATCCCCACAGCATAATTACCGATAATGGAACCAACATGTCCCTTGGCGAGATGGAGAAGTTTTGTGGAAACAATGGCATCCGTTTGGACATAGCCTCAGTGGCCCACCCACAGGCTAATGGACAAGTGGAGAGAGCAAACCAGAAGTTGCTTCGTGGATTAAAGCCACGGTTGCGAGTCCCGTGTATCAGAGCTGCTGGTGCATGGGTTGATGAATTACCTTAAGTAGTTTGGGGTATCAACACCACACCTAACAGATCTACCCAGATGACACCGTTTTTCATGGTTTATGGCGCAGAAGCAGTGTTGCCGAGTGATATTATCCATGACTCGCCTCGAGTATCGGCTTACATCGAGGTGGAGAACGAGAAGACCCGGCAGGACGCCGTGGATATGCTAGAAGAAGAAAGGGAACAAGCTTTGGAGAGATCAGCCATATATCAGCAGGATTTGCGAAGGTATCATAGCCGGCGCGTGAAAACCCAGGTCTTCCAGGAAGGAGATCTGGTTCTGCGCCTGGTGCAGTCAAAGGAAGGAAAACACAAATTATCACCGCCATGGGAAGGACCGTTCATCATAAGCCGGAATCTGCACAATGGATCATATTACTTGGTAGATGCAAGGGAAGAGTCGGTTACGGTTAATGACACCGCTCACACCACTTCATCTATGCAAGAGAAAGAAAGACCATGGAACGTGGCTCAGCTGCGTCCCTACTATACCTAGCATAGCCTAGATTCATAAAGTGGAATTGCACGATGTAACAGGCAGCAGGTTTCAGACGCACTCTTTTCCTATCCAGGGTACCTAAGGGGACTGGAGGGTTTTTAATGAGGCGGCCTGCTGACCTAACTTTTCTCATTTCAATAAAGAGATGGTTGAACAATATATTATTTCCTTTGCATGTGTTTTTATCAATTTTTATTTCTGTTATACTTTTTTATCTTTCTTCCAGGTAAGTATTGTTTACTGTTTGTTAGTAAATTAGCTTCTTTAGCAGTTTGCGTATATTTAGGTCTTGGGGGCTGATTGCTTGAATAGCACAGTTACAAACTCAAAGACCCTGCCATGATGCCTATGAGTTATAAGGGCCGATTACTCGCAAACGAGTACGGCTGCAAGCTTATAACCGGACAAAGGAGCCAAACTTTCTTGACTTTTCTTACTTAAGCTCGATGTGACTCGCACTGAAGTGGCATGATTTGCTCGCATATGATCACAATCAGTCATGATGCCCAATGGGACTTGCCTGACCCTGTCTTCGTATAGATGTAGCAACATGATTATCCACGCGAAAGCCGGCTTACAGTACAAGAGAGCCAAAAGGGTCATCTAAACCACAAGTTATGCAGAGTACAGGGTTAATAACCGGAAACTCACAGTTTATTAAGCATAACTTCAAAACCTACGTGAAACGGCTCTAGGTTTTGGGCATTGGCAAAGACAATTTGTTCTATCTGAAAGACCTAGCACCCTAGACTCGGAAGTTTGGGCCTTGGGGACTGGGGATTTTGAAAAAAGAAACAAATTATCTAGCTATTAAGCTCAAAAACCCAAAAATCCGAGTCTTGGGGACTTGGGGACTTAGAGAAAAGTCCACCTGTCAAAACCCACGAGACCCGGAGACCGAGTCTCACAAAAGGAACCATAAAGTAAGTCGGAATATCAAGAATAAATGAACTCAAAAGCAGATAGACATCAAATTCATCCAAAGGCCAAAAGGGCCACGAAAGCTATTAAGTTTCAAAGCGCATTACAAACCATGATAGTAATATCAAAGGTGCACAGGCGCACTATCAAAAACAATCGTTTAAAAAAGGCCCATTGGCCGAATGACGTATTTGATGACAGTGGATAGCAAGTATCACTCGGCATCTTGGGCTGAGGCATCCATCTTCTCCTTGCCCTTGCCAGCCGGGTCCTGTCCCTTGACCTGCTCTTCAGCACTCTTGGAGGCAGCAGCACCCGGATCAGCAGTAGTGCCGGCCCGTGCGGGAGGAGGGACGATTGGCGTGGAGGTGGCAGGCGCAGAATCGGCCTCAGCCTTCTTCTTCGCGGCCTCCTCTCTCAATTGGGCAGCCTCTGCCTTCCATCGGGCCAGCATGTCGTATGGCTTGGGAAGATCCGACTTGATAGCCTTGTCATCAGAATCATATGCTGGAACTACGACACTAAGGTCCAAACCATCGGCAATTATGCTGGCTGGGTGCCGGACTTCCTTCTGGATGGCCTTAAAATTCTTCACGGAGAACTTGGACCCATCGTGGTTAAACTCGGGAAACCCGCCTATAAGCTTGGCTGGCTCGAGTTTGGGAAGATACGCCTTGGCCAACGCAAGACCCCGGGTTACCCCAACCCGGCAGGACGATCCTCCAGTGCCTAATCCACTCGGGGACGGTGGAGCAAGCGTCCAGCAGCATCTTCAGGTTGCCGTGCCCGGAACCCGGCCACCTCAGCTCCTGAAGGATCCATTTGGTTCCGGCGCATAGCTGCCGGATAGTGCTCTTAATGGTCTTCAACTTGGCAATGTCATCTTCTTCTGGGATTACTTCATCCGGACCTGCAGAAAGTAGCAAAAAACAGCAAGTAAGGAAATCCGACTATTTATCAGAATGAGAATCCGGATCATAATTATCAAGTCAGCAATCGTACCAGCCAAAGCACGATACGTATCGGCAATTTAAACAGAAAGCTTTGTCAGCTCATCTTCTGCCGCATGAGCCCTCCTCCTATACTTCCTCGTGATCTTCCCACTCCTCCTAGCTTCAGCTTCAGCTGACTCACGCAGAGCCGCCTCCTTCTCAACGAGCTTGGTGGCCTTCGCTAATTTTTTCTTAGATTGGGTCACGAACGCCTGAGTGGAGACACAAGGAAGGATTAGTCGGATATACTACGAAGTTCCAAGAAAATTATCAATAAATTCACTCGTAACTTGGGGACTAGATAAGGATACAGGCAACATTATTCGGATTTACCTCATGTTTAGCTATCAAAGCTTCTAAGATATTCTCTTCATCGGCCCTCAAGGTGTGCAGGGCATCAAGCATCTGGGAGAACGTCATGTCTTCGGGCCTGACACCAGAAGAGCCGGCAGCTTGATCGCCTGGCGGGTGAACTTTCCCCGACTTTGGGGTCGAGACCCGGACTGTCTGGGTGTCCGGGTTTGGAGAACCCGTCTTTGTTTCCAGGATCTCAACCTCCTCGTCCTCAGCCTCTTCAGATGGCTTCGGAGACCCGGCTTCCTGGCGAGACGGGTCACCCAAGGGGCCTTGTTCCTGGTTACCTTTAACGTCATCGCCAATCGCGGCGTCCATATCATCGGTCGGCCCCTCCGTCTCCCGGTTATCTGTCTCCAGGTTCTCCGGGTCACTAAGTGTGACTTGGGCGCTAAGGAAAAAAGAGAGAAATAGTTAACGACAATGGATGAAAATTATCAAGTATACAAGGATGTCATATAGCAAAGACTCACCCGGTGTTCACAGCGTAATCCGATGGGAGCTCGCTGCTGTAAGCGGATGAAGCTGTTACGGGAACCGATAGCGGAACCCGGAACTTCCCGGCCAGTGGATGGTTGGGGGAGGGGTGACGTCGAGGAGAGTTGGAAGGGTGAGGTGGAGGAGTACCGGCACGGCGGACTGGTGAGGTGGAGATGCCCGGGTTGAGGGGATCGTCACCCGGGGAACTCCGGGTCACTCTGCGCTTGGCCGGAAGAGATTCCTTCAAGTGTGATGAGTCGGATAGTTGTTGGTTAAGTTTACGCATGTTATCAAAGGAATAGGGTTCGGAGGACATAAAGGAGAAGGGAACCTTGGATACCACCCCTCTGGTCTTCCTCTTGTTCTCGACCGTTACTTCTTGTTCGGATTCGCTTTTATCGGACTCGGTGGCCTCCGGGTCCTCCTCTTCCTTGTCATCCTTGTCCTCCAATCCTGTAAGCCGAGTATGTATAGTCAGAAAAAGTTAGACGCGTGAGCAAAATGATGCAAGTGAAGCTGATAGAAGACCCGGATGAATACCTTCATCATTATCAGCCGGTTCCTCGTCCTCTTCCGGGTCTCCGGAAGAAGGGGAGGTCTCGACGTTCCAAAAGACGTTGTCGGCCTGAGGTAAAAGCATAAGAATGAGAGTTACTAATTGTATCGAGCCAAAGTGTAAGGGTAAGTGTTTAAGTATCGGGTTTTACCGCTGGAGCCGGGTTGTCCCAGGTAAACGGCGCTAACTCGGCGATGTTCTTGATCACCTCCAACTTTTCCGTCAAGAAACTCTTGATGGTCTTGTTGGTATCCCCAGCTGGATAATTTTTAGAGGAATATCGGAGCACGTCCGTGACGTTCCCCGAGTAATCGCACATCATCTTGGTGCGGATGGAGTTGGGCTGGATCCGGAAGTCCACCCATGTCTTGACCAAGTTGAGCCCAAGGAGACCTTGGGCGGAAAGGACGGCTATTTTTGAGAGGAGGGGCTGTATTGCTTCCCTGTCCGACTCAGAGGGGAAAGCGTTGAAGGTGCCGGAGAGATCCAAGAGACCTTCCGAGTAACCTGGCAGTTTCCTCTCGCCGGGTGGGGATGTATCTTGGCAGTAGAAAAAAGAAAGTTGCCAATGCTTGACATGGGAATTGAGAGTGAGAGTCGGCATGGGGGAGTTCTTGCGGCACTGGATAGAGACCCCGCCGCAAGCTAAAAGCGCCCCGTCACCGCTTTCGCGGCACGGTTTGCATTGGAAGAGTTCAATGAAAAGAGCCAGATTTGGCGGAATGCACAGATAAGACTCGCAGAGGACAATGAAATGGGTTATGTTCAACATAGAGTTAGGCCCTATGTTGAACACCCGGAGGCCATAGTGGCGGAGGACTTCGCGAAAGAAAGAGTGACCCGGGGGGCGAAACCCCCGGATCACGTGTTCGACAAAGCAAATTACCTCGTCCGGGTTAGGGGAAGGCCGGGTCTCGTCACCCGGCACCCTCCAGTGGATCTCCTTTTGAGGGGGCAGGACGCCCAACTCGGCCAGCTCCTCCAGCTTGGCCTTCGTCACAGAAGATCGCGCCCAGTTGGCGGATATTGATTGGGTCATCCTTGGCTTGGCCGTCTGCTTCCCTTTGGTCTTGGGCGCCATCGGTTCAGTCTGCAAAAGCACAAGACAAAGGGGCACAAAGCATAAGACTCGGAAATCATGGACTCTCCGAGTATCGATAAACAGTATGAGAATTACAAATTATCCGGGTATCGAGTATCATTACAGGAACTATGGGGTACTTACGTATTGGGAAGCATTTGTGGAAGAAGGTTGATTGCCCATGTATCTAGTGCTGGTAAAAGAACCGGAAGAAGTGGATTTCCCGGGTATCAGTGACAGCCGCGGAGAATTTGGGCGAAATGAATCTAGATTGGAAAATTTACGGACGATTCTGCGGAGAAATCGATGATTAATGGTGATAGGGGAGTGATGTGTGACCATCTGTCAAGCTATTGGACGAGCTAGCGTGGAACTATGCGACTTCATCCGGCGCGGAATGGGAAATGGCCCGC
Organism: Alopecurus myosuroides; assembly: GCA_028641055.1. NCBI lineage: Eukaryota > Viridiplantae > Streptophyta > Magnoliopsida > Poales > Poaceae > Alopecurus > Alopecurus myosuroides. Next base: position 4,807,896 of record CM054057.1, read on the forward strand.
GGAAGACCAAGATCAAATCTAGGTCGAAACGGAGAAATTACCCATTAAATCAGGGGGAATAGGAACCTTACCGGTGCGGATTGAAGGAGGATGCGACGACGACAAACGGCGCAGTCGCGGTGCCCCGGTGCGATTACCGGCGGGCGGCTTGGAGACGCGGCGGCGGAGTTTGGCGGCGGCACGGGGTGAGCCGTGGATGAGCGCGGACGGCGGCGGCCTTGCTCCAGTGATGCGCGCAAGATTTCCGTGATGGTGCTATGAGTGCTCGAATGGGGGTGCGCTGGAGGGGAGGAAGAGAATGGGAGCAACGGACCGTTAGGGTTAGGTCAACCCCTAGGTACCTATATATAGGTGCGGGTGGGGGGACCTAGGCTAACGGGCGGGAACCTAAATTTCCGGGATAAGGATACCCGTCCGAGATTTTGGGGATATGCGTTAAGTGCCCGAGAGCGATATTCGGACAAGATAAGAAGGAAATCTTTCCGCGATATCAGGGTCAATTATCAAGTGAACTAAGTCGGATCTTTGACATCCTCATCGGGGCATTGACCCGGAAAAGTAAATGATGGACTTAGAGAAAGCCGGGTTACTATATGGCCACCATGGAGTTAGGCCTAGCTGTTTATCAAAGCAATCTAATCCGGCCTCTATGAACTTGTATGTTTATTGTTTTTACAGGGAATAGCGTGCACTTCAAGGAGGATCCCGTGAAGCCCAAGCTATTCTGGGGACTACTGATGGAGGGATGATAACCCGGTAGGCTAACGCCAAGGAGTAACTCGGCCCAAAGGACGCTGCGCAAGACCCGGCTTAGGATAAAGGAGCTTCTAGAAGGCCCAAGAGCATAGGCCTCGTAACCCAGATTGTGGGTTTCGGTAAGGAAGTTTAGGGTTTGTAAAAAGTGTCCGGTAGGATTCAAAGTGCGCCTGGGAGAGTAAGCCGGGGGGTCCGGGTGTTATATAAGCGGGTCCCTAGGTTAGGATTAGACAAGCTTTTACGTGAGCAAGAACCTGATCGCTAGGTTGAGAGGTTTCGAGTATCCATTGTAACATCAATATCGAGCTAATATATTCAGATCGTAGACTCGGCGGCTTGATTGCCGGTTACCGGATCACATATCACCATGGTTTCCTTTGAGCTAAACCCTCTCCCAAACACTCGAGTCGATTCGCCCCAAGATAAGTTACCCCTGGTAACGTCTGCCGTGATTATCCCACGACAGACGTACCCCTCCATATATACGAGAAACCGACGGGTTTCGAAGGAGAGGGATGTTCACGAAACGGAGGGCCGCCGCCACCACGATCTTCGATTTCAGAGTCAGATTGATCCGGGATTTCACCCCCGGAGGTGGAATTCGAGGGGCTTCGTCACCATCATCATCACTACCATCATCTCCATCAACCATGATCTCCATCACCCCCTCCATGTGTGAGTAGTTGTTGTAGGCATGTGAGGTGTGAGGGGTTTTGGATGAGATTGATCATGTAATTGCTACCCGGTATGTGGGATCTAGGGGTTTGTCTTGAGAATTCTTATGTCTTATGTTGATGCTCTATTGCTAGGCTTAATGCTTGTTACTAGGGCCCAAGTGGCATGATTTCAGTACTGAACTTACATTGCTACATCATATATTTGAGTTTGATATCTATCTGCAATGTGTATTACCTGCTATTATGTTGAACCTGCGAACCCTAAAGTGACAGCTAGGGAAAACAAGGGGGATATGTTCTAGTTTGAGGATTATGTGTGTTCATGGAGTGTTAATGTGTTGGTCCGGGCTATTCGAAAGGGTAGACCTTAATTACCTGTAGTTCCAAATTGGCCCCGGTGAAATGGGCTGGTAGGACAATAGGCTTTGTGCAAATTCTCTTGGTTAATACGCACAATAATTTACGGAACACACACCTACATAAAACTGAGATAGAGAAAGGCCCCGCTGCTAGCAAAACATTATTACATGATCAATCTTATCCGTGCAACACCCCGCTGTCACCTCATGCCTGCGTTTTAGTCTCTGGTTTACTTTCACTCTTTTCCGGTGAAAACTGGGAAAACACTTGCTCTCCATTTACTTTCTGTTTGTTTACTTTCACTGCATTATTACACTCACCACTCTCGCTGCAAGTTTGTTGATACACAGGTGTGGTTGGGAGTGACGTCCCAATTGCTAAAGTCTCACCGGTATTCTTGTGTTCCCACTGAGTCGAACTACAAATTTGGGTATAATACTTCCCATCGAAGACTACGGTTGATCTCCTGCACTTGGGAGCGATCAAGACTGTTTTCTGGCGCCGTTGCCGGGGAGCCTAGCTTTATTGGTAAGACCACTTGTTATTGTCTACTTGCTGCACTTTCTTGTTCCCTACAACGGGAAAGGGAAAGGACACTTCGAAGGAGGTAATGCCTTCGACTACTCGTTCTGGTAATGATTTGCCTAGTAGACCAAATTTTTCACCTAATATTGTTTCTACTGTGGCTGCTAAGAAAAAGAAAGGAATAGCTGGTAAATCACCATTGTCAAAAATGTCTACTAGTACATCTAATGATCAAACACTTGATAATGTAGACAAAGAACTAGCTTCTGAAATTCCTGAAAGTATTGAAACACCCGAGGCAAATGAAACACCTGAAACAACTGAAATTCCTGAATCTTCTGTAGATGAAAATGTAGAACTTGAGCTAGAAAGAAATGAGACTCATAGAGAGTATGAATATGGGGCCTCTTCTGAAGAAGAAGAAGCATTTATTGAGGCCTTTATATCACCTGATTATACAAAACTTAATGAACTCTCTATTTATGATGATGCATCTCTTGGAAACTGTTTTGCTGCTACTAGGAATTTGTGTGGCCCAGCTATTAGAATTAGAGATAAAGATTATGAATTAAAAGTTAATCCTGAGATAATTGAGATAGTTGAGAAGTCTAGATTCTGTGGAAAGGATGAGGAGTCTCCTCTTGATCATATTGCTGAATTGCATGCTTTATCTACTACATTTGGAAATGATGAAATCCAGCAACATTATTTATTCTTAAAATTGTTTCCTTTTTCTTTGGGTGAAGATGCTAGAGTTTGGTATAATCGTTTAGGACCTGCATGTATTACTAGTAAGGAAGAATGCTTGCAATTGTTTTTCGATAAATATTTTCCTGCTGAAAGGATACATGCATTAACTGTTGAAATTGGCAATTTTAAACAAGATAAGAAAGAGAGTCTACCCCAAGCTGGGGGGAGATTTGGTAAAATGTGTAAGAAATGTCCTGGTCATGGTTTTAAACCTCATGAATTGCTTGATATATTCTATAATGGACTAATGGGGGAAACAAGAGACTACCTTGATAGTATTGCAGGGAATATCTTTAGGGACAGAAGTGTTGATGAAGCAATTGAATTACTGGAGTCTATTCTCGAGAATGAAGCTGATTGGAACATTGAGGAGATAGATAAAAATGAGACACTCCCAGAGAAGAAAGGAGGTATACTCGAATTGAACCAAGAAACAATGGCTGAAGCTTCCAAGGATATTAAAGAGAAGGGAATTAAAACCTCTCATGTCAAGGAATTATCTGAAATGGGTATTAAACTTCCTACTGATGAACCATGCTTTCCAATTCAAGTGAACTCTATACTCCCTATGGAAGGTAATGAGGAGGTAACACCTCCCGTTGATGTCTCTTATGTTAACAATTTTGCTTATCATGATAATCCTGAGGAGCGTAAAATTAGAATGACTATCATGGAAAACCATCATAAAATTAATTTCCTCCATGAAAATTTAAATGCTAGTGTAGGGGAAGTTAAAAGAATTGTTAAACATTGTGAAATGATGAACAATCAAGTTGAGCAAATGATTTCTTTACAAAATCAATTGTATGAAAATCTAAATAAACAAAAACAATTATGTGGAGTTAATACAAGGGGAGGTGCAAGCACCCAGGATCCTGATTATCCTGATGATCATCCTAAAAGAAAAGAGCAAGTTGCTCTTAAAGATAAATCTTTTGCAGGAAAATCTCCCAATGAAAATGAGCATGATGATGACTCCAATGAGCAAGACAAGGATATTTCTATTTCTGATGCTGAAACTGAGGATGATAATAATGAAGAAGAAGAATCATCTCCACCTGATATTGAACAACATGATGATAATAATGAAGAAGCTGCTGGTAAGGAGGATCCTCAGCCTCCTATTGAGAAGACCAAAAAGAAACCAAATAAAGATAAAGATAAAGGTAAAGAAAGGGATCCATGGGTACAAAGACCCATTCCATATCCCCAAGAGGTATCAAAAACAAAAGATGAAGAGAGGTATGGGCAATTTTATGATATGATTAAGAATATGAAATTAGAGATTCCACTTATTGATGCTATTAAGAATCCTCCATATTCAAAATACATGAAAGATATTGTCACTAATAAAAGAAAGATACCTATTGATGCTATTACTGCTATGCTTGCTGATTATTCATTTAAAGGAAAATTGCCTGAAAAACGTGGAGATCCTGGTATTCCTACTATTCCTTGCAAAATTAAAGAAGCCTATGTGAAATATGGATTATGTGATTTAGGAGCTGGTGTTAGTGTTATGCCTTTCTCACTATATAAGAAGCTTAATTTGAACAAACTAGTTCCAACAGAAATATCTTTACAAATGGCTGATAAAACAACTGCTGTACCTATATGAATATGTGAGGATGTTCCCATCTCTATTGCTAATGAGTTGATACCTACTGATTTTGTTATATTAGAAATGCCTGAAGATGATAATCTATCTATTATTCTTGGTAGACCTTTTTTGAATACTGCAGGAGCTGTGATAAATTGCACTGAGAGCAAAGTGACATTTAATGTTAAAGGCAAAGAGCACACTATTTTTTTTCCCAAGAAGAAACATGTTAAATGTATGAGCACAAGTGTGAATGCTATACAAATAAATTCCATTAAGATTGGTAGCATTGAAATACCTATACCACCTCCAGCACCAAGGTATGAAATATTGATGATTGGGACCATTCCAATCAAATATGAGGTAACTTGATTTATTGTTTTATAATAAGTAATAATAAGAATCATGAGCTATATTCTTTACATGTTGCTAATGAGACCTGATCAACCTCATTACTAATGTGGAAATGATAACGGCATGATTCACAAACATTGAAATTGCATTTTTTTATGTTATTTGCTTTAAAATTGTGAGACATAGACATAGTATTAAAAAATTTAGAATCAGAAATCACAGAATATGAAGTTTTAGAAATTCTATGTAGAAAAGTTTCACGTAAAATTCCAGAAAAATTAGGGGGTCAGTTTTTTGCCCGAAGGGTCCAGCAGCCAGTGGGGGAGCACCAGCAGGCCACCAGGGGCCAAAATAGGTACCTCCACGCGGCCAGATTCCTTGGCCGCGTGGGATACCCCATTTTTGGCCACAAGTGGATGCTGGGGCCCATCCAATGCTCATCTGCTCCCTTTCGACCGAAAACCAACCCCAGTTCATCTCCTCCATTTTTCCCGTGCTCTGTTTCTCCGTCAATCCTCGATCTCCACATTTGAGGCAGATTTTTCAAATCTGTTTGATGGAATCACTCCTTGGTATGTAACTCCTTCACTCATCCAATTACTTTTTGCTCCCATGCTTCGTGTATGAAGTATTTTGCCGCACTAGGTGTCACCTATTATGTCTAAGAACTCCATGAATTTAAGTTTTCTAGTTGATATGGATGCATGATATTGATTAGAGGACTAGTTATGGATGCCTTAGCAATGTTTTAGAGTGATACAATTTAATTTTTGTTGAATTTTATTTTGGTACAGCAAGGTAACATGCTGAACAAGGGAAAGGCATTGCTTGGGATGTCCTCAAGGACAAGGAGAAGAGAATCAAGGGTGTCCAACAATCATGATGATAATCAGTTATGGGAGGATGAATTGGTTTTTGCAGGTGAAAATCTGCGTGTCCATACCACAAGATGGCAAGACCCCGAAGTTCTTGAACATTGGAGGATTGCTGAAGATTTCCAAGCCTTTGCTGCAACTACGGGGCTGCTTGAGTTCTCACGCCATCCACGCAAGACATATGTGGAACTCTTGAGGGAATTCCTCTCTACATTCAGGTTTGAGGGACCGGTGGTGCACCGGAAAAGTAAGTCTAAGAACCCTCCTCCAGCTACTTTTGTCATTAAATTTACAATGAGGGGGCAGCGTTTTGTCATGTCATTAGAGGAATTATGTAAGGCTATACGTGTACCAACTACGGGGTTATGGGATGAAACATATGCTGATTCTAGAGAAGAACTTGTCACATTCTGGCGTAGCATTGCTAAAAATATTCCTGAAAGAATGAATAGAGGCAAGCTCACATGCATCCAACACCCGGGCCTTAGATATTTTGCATTGTTTCTTGCTAGAGGATTCCTTTCTAGGGATAACACTTCTGCTTGCACTGGTCCTATGATCTATTTATTAAAATGTGCAATGGAAAATACAACACCTATATATAACCTGGGAACCATACTTGCTAGAACTTTGCATTTAGTTGTGAGTAGGAATGGCACGGATAAAACTCCTTTATATGTTGGTGACATTGCCACTTTAATCCATGAATACATTATGGCAGAACGAGGTTTTAATGATAACTTGGGTACCATGGTAAATGAGTCTCGACTGCTGGATTTTGGTTTACTTTTTCGCATGGATATGAGCAGGGCTGAGAAAGAATATTTTTCATATTGCTATAAGGATTCTAATGGGCACATTGTATCTGTTAGGCTCCCTTGTGCTGACTTGTTTGACATGGAGACAAAGTGGACTGTGCAAGAAGAGCCACAACAAGAAGAGCAACAACACGAGGAGCCCCAATACCAGGCGCCTGTGGTATATCCCTGGGGCTTCCCTAAACCACACCTTGGAGCACAGGCATGGCAGGATCCATCCTTCTTCCAGGGAGGTTCGTCGAGTGGTGGACATGATTACCACCCAGGATACTAGCTTGATCACAAGCTTGGGGGAGTATTTCTCTCCCTCCTCATTCGTTGTGTTATATCACTTGCATGTTATTTGTTGTTTTATGTTCTTTAAATCTGAAAAACACAAAAATATTTTTGTTAGATATTTTACTTCTGGTTATTTACATTATGTTTATAAAAATCAAAAACCACAAAAAGATTTTTGTTTTCTTGAGTTTAGTATAAATACGGAGCTGCAGGAATTGCTGAAATATGTTCACTGTTATATGCTTTAATCTTTACTTGTGACTCCGTTTGAGCTGAAAATTTAATCACTACTGCAACTTTTTATGGCCTTCACCTCTGTAAAACATGAGAAACTTTTGAGGTGTTTAGGTAGGTAAACAAATTGCCGAATGCAGTAACTTTTTATAGCAAGATTTGAGTTTTTATTGAGCAGTTCAAGTGGGGAGAGGAGAACAACAATGATATGATAATGTGCTTGAAGGGATGAAAGGTATGACACCTTTGCCGTGCTTATGTATGCTTTTTAATAACAGCAAGTGCACACCTTATGATTCCCTTAACACTTAGTGACATAATAGCCATTGTTTATCTTCTCCGTGGTTTAGTAGAATATATTCTGATGCAACTGAAATATTGTTTAGTGTCATTACTTGGCTGATGGATTGAATAATTGTAGCCTTAAGCAAAGGTTTACGCATCCCATTGTGCTTACTGAACATGCCAACCAAGGAAAGAATTAAAAGAGAAAATTTCATGGATGATAAAAGTGGAGTCTTATGCTTGACGAACTTATGGTTGGGGGTTAGTCTAAATGTGTATCACATGGAAAACTTTCAACGCTGCACTAAGAATTCTATATTCAAGTTGATATCATGTTCTTTTAACTGTGGATGCCTGTCATGCCAAAACGAGGTAGAGGAATAGTAAGTCTTGATGAGTAAGTATATATGATTAGAGAGACGCATTGGGCCGCTAACCCAAGCCATGCGATATCATGGTGGAAATTTACTTATAGCTAGAATGGACTCCGCAACATATCCTATAATAAAATAAGAAGCTATGCATATAGTGAATGAAATAAAAAAGGATAATGAGTCCATTCCATTTGTTTCTCTTGCCATTTTGACATGGGCTGGTTTCCATGTCATGGGGCAAGAGGTACCCCAATTGCTGCTCTCTATGATGTCATTAATACTTACAATGATTGTACAAGGCTTATTAGGAATCTAGAGTTGAGTAATCATGGTGCGGGACTTCGCTTTTAAGGGGCATGAGGCTTTCAACTTGTAGTTTGTCAAGCATAAGAATCAAAATGAAAAATTAATGCTTTAGCAAAATTGAGAGCAAGGTAGTAAGCACAATGATTTTACTTGTCAACATATGAAAGAATCAGAGATCTCAAAAATCTTGATATGATTCAATCATCAGCGATGCACAAGCCTTTGTTTATGTCTACAATTGAGCAAACTCATTCAAGTATTAACACTTCATGTTATTTCTATTGCAACAAGTATATATGCTTCAACACTGAGTAGATGCACACTTGCTAGTATTTTTCTACTTGTTACAGGAATCATGTCTTGAGTATTTGCTAGTATTAATTGATGATGCATATGCAATGCAAAGTTCTTGCCAAAGTTTTTATCGCTTCTGCACTGCGTTTGAGTTGTTCGAGGAAAAACAACGAGCTAAGCTTGGGGGAGTTGATGCACTCAAAATGCATCTACTTTTCCAAGCACTTTGCATCGTATTTCTCTCCGGAGTCCCCCCATAATTGAATAAATCTGCAGAATCTGACGCTGATTTTAGCAAAAGTCTTCTTTCCGTCTATTTTCGCAGGACTTTTCATAGGGGACGAAAACCACGTAACTTTTTATGGAAAAGAAGGGGAATGATCACCAGATGGGGCCGGGGGGCCACCCGAGGGCCAAAAGGGGGCCCCACACGCGGCCAGATTCCTTGGCCGCGTGGGGTCACCCCTTTTGGGCCCAGATGGCCCACTCCGGCTAGGTCTTCGACGTACCCCTCCATATATACGAGAAACTGACGGGTTTCGAAGGATAGGGCTGTTCGCGAAATGGAGCGCCGCCGCCACCACGATCTTCGATTTCGGAGTCAGATTGATCCGGGATTTCACCCCCGGAGGTGGAATTCGAGGGGCTTCGTCACCATCATCATCACCACCATCATCTCCATCAACCATGAGCTCCATCACCCCCTCCATGTGTGAGTAGTTGCTGTAGACATGTGAAGTGTGAGGGGTTTTGGATGAGATTGATCATGTAATTGCTACCCGGTATGCGGGATCTAGGGGTTTGTCTTGAGAATTCTTATGTCTCATGTTGATGCACTATTGCTAGGCTTAATGCTTGTTACTAGGGCCCAAGTGGCATGATTTCAGTACTGAACTTACATTGCTACATCATATATTTGAGTTTGGTATCTATCTGCAATGTGTATTACCTGCTATTATGTTGAATCTGCGAACCCTAAAGTGACAGCTAGGGAAAACAAGGGGGATATGTTCTAGTTTGAGGATTATGTGTGTTCATGGAGTGTTAATGCGTTGGTCCAGGCTATTCGAAAGGGTAGACCTTAATTACCTATAGTTCCAAATTGGCCCCGGTGAAATGGGCAGGTAGGACAATAGGCTTTGTGCAAATTCTCTTGGTTAGTACGCACAATAATTTACGGAACACACACCTACATAAAACTGAGATAGAGAAAGGCCCCGCTGTTAGCAAAACATTATTACATGATCAATCTTATCTGTGCAACACCCCGCTGTCACGTCATGCCTGTGTTTTAGTATCTGGTTTACTTTCACTCTTTTCCGGTGAAAACTGGGAAAACACTTGCTCTCCATTTACTTTCTGTTTGTTTACTTTCACTGCATTATTACACTCACCACTCTCGCTGCAAGTTTGTTGATACACAGGTGTGGTTGGGAGTGACGTCCCAATTGCTAAAGTCTAACCGGTATTCTTGTGTTCCCACTGAGTCGAACTACAAATTTGGGTAATACTTCCCATCGAAGACTACGATTGATCTCCTGCACTTGGGAGCCATCAGGGCCGCAGGGTGGCCACACCCCCTGGCGCGGGCCGCCCTGGCCGCGCCAACACAGGGTGTGGGCCCCCAGGACCCCCTCGGACTCCCCTTTCGACTACAAGTAGCCTCCAACCCTAAAATGCGAGGGGGTTCCTCATATTCCACAGAAACACAAGAGAGTGCCACCGCCGTCGCGAACCTCGATTCGGGGATCAGAAGTTCCTGTTCTGGCACCCTGCCGGGACGGGGAAGTGGAGGAGATCATCGTCATCATCATCACCAACGCCTCTCCATCGACCATCCATGTTTCCCCCACCCATGTGTGAGTAATTCCCCGATGTAGGCTGAAGGGGATGGTAGGGATTGGATGAGATCGTTCATGTAATAATGTCGTGATTGTTAGGGCATGGTGCCTAGTATCCTCTATTAGTGCTATTGACATTGTTGCAACTTGTTATGCTTAATGCTTGCCACTTTGGGCCCGAGTTCCATGATCTCAGATGTGAACATGTTATTGAATCACGATTATAATTATTGTTTCTTGATCATACCTGCAAGTTGTTTACACATATTGTTGTCCGGAACCCGAGGCCCCGAAGTGACAGAATTTGGGACAACCGGAGGGGAAGGGGATGGCTGCGATCTGAGGATCACATGTGTTCACAGAGTGTTAATGCTTTACTCCGGTGTTCTATTTAAAGGAAAACCTTAATTACCAGTAGTTCCCTTGAGGCCCCGCTGGAAATGGGATGGTAGGACAAAAGATGTTGTGCAAGTTCTCATTGCGAGCACGTACGACTATTTATGGAACACATGCCTATGGTTACTTAGTGCTTGGATGCTTTATGTTATTTAACTGCAATGCCCGTGACATGATCATTATTTGAACTTTCTTAGCCATGCAACGCCCGTTCATCCATCCCTATGCCTACAGTATTTCATCCCGCTCTTTATTTCAATAACTACTGCTGCTGTTTTCATCTCACTGCTACTATTATTTCACTACTGCTCCTACTATAAAACTGTTACTACTGATAAACCACTGCGAACAAAAGTACTTTCAGGTGCAGGTGAATTGACAACTCACTTGTTAAGGATCACAAATATTCTTTGGCTCCCCTTGTATCGAATCAATAAATTTGGGTTTTACTTCCCCCGAAGACTGTTGCGATCCCCTATACTTGTGGGTCATCAAGACTATTTTCTGGCGCCGTTGCCGGGGAGCATACCTCTATTTGCGAGCTCACCAGAGAGTATTATTATCTACTGCCAATCATTCATCATGAGTAAGTCTCGTGATGGAAGAGTTCCTATATTACCATCCACTACAAGAAGAGGTACAACTCTGAACACCTCTGTTGCTCTTGATTGACCATCTGTTATGAGTAAGCTGCTTACACCACCATATGCTACACATGCTACTTCTGCTGAATCTGAAAATGCTTCTGATACTTTTGATGATGCTTCTACTATGCTTCATGAGAGTGGTTCTCTCGGTCCTTTCTTAGATGCCACTATTGCTAAAGCTAAAAAAATTGCAAACACTGAAACTCCTGATAAAATACATGCTATGAAACTCCTGATGATCTTATTGATGAAATACATGCTATGAAAGATAAAGATGCTGCTATACGTCTTATGGAAAGTTGTGCTGTTAGATATAAATTATCTCCTGATGCTAAGTTTGCCACTTCTCCTATTAATATTAGGGATAATGATTATGATTTCTCTCTTGATTTATCTTATATATCTATTGTTGAGAAAGAACCTTTTTGTGGAACTGAAAATGAAAGTGCTGTGAAACATATGAATGAGCTCTCCTCTTTGAGTAGTTTATTCTCTGATGATCTTAAGAAACGTAGCTACTTTGTTGCTAAAATATTCCCTTTCTCATTAAAGGATGAAGCTAAAACTTGGTTTAACAACTTGTCTCCTGGATCTACTGATAGTCATATTGGTTTGGTTAATGCTTTATTTAAGAAATATTTTCCTGCTAGTGCTCAACATGCTGCTTTACAAAATATATTTAATTTTAAGCAATTGGAAGAAGAGAAATTGCCTGTATCTTGGGAAAGGTTTCGTTCTTTAGTTAGAGCTGCACCTGGGCATAAGCTAGAAGATAATAAACTTCTTGATATATTTTATAATGGACTAACTGTTGAATCTAGGACATACCTGGATAGTTGTGCTGGTTGTGTTTTCAGGCAAAGAACTCCAGAAGAAACTGAGGAATTAATGGCTAAAATAAGCCAAAATCACGATGATTGGACTATGGTTGAGCCTGATGATGAATTGATGAGAGAAGCCAAGAAATCTCTTAAAGAGAGGGGTATTAAATCTGAAGATGTGAAGAATCTTCCACCTATAGAAGAATTATGTAAGCCAATCCCTCACTCACCATCCATTGAGGTACACTCTCTCCAATATTTTGATAGTAGAGATATTCCCTATAAAAAACCTCCTGATCAATGCTTAGATGAATTTGATAATTATGTCATTAAGAAAGATAATTTTAATATGAGAGTGCAGAACCACTTTATGGAAAACTCTAAAGCTATTAATGATTTACATGGTATTATAGAAAGAACCTCTAATGATGTTAAAATGCTTGTTAAACATTTTCAAATGGTTCAAACTCAAATAGATCAACTTGCTAAAGTGCAAAAAGATTTTATATTTAATGCTTCTAAAGAAAAACATGCTTATGAGATAAGAACTAGAAGTGGTATTGCTACACACGATCCTTTATATCTTGAGGGACATCCTAAAAGAATTGAACAAGATTCTCCGCAAACTAATAATGATGTTATTTATACTAAGAAGAAAAACTAGAAGAAACATAAAACCGCTGTAGAATCCTTTGAATCCGCTAAAGATCCTAATAGTATATCTATCTCTGATGCTGAAACTGAAAGTGGTAATGAAAAGAATGATGCTTCTGATAAAGAAGAACCTGTAGCTGAACCTGAAAAGCAAACTAAAATTGCAAAGTATACTAAGGAAGATTTCATTGCTAATAAACATGGTAATGAGAGAGAACCTTGGGTACAAAATCCAATGCCCTTTCCTAATAAGAAACATAAATCTAAGAAAGATGAACATTATAACAAGTTTTGTGAATGGATGAAACCTTTGTTCTTGCAAATTCCTTTAACTGTTGCTATTAAATTGCCTCCTTATGCAAAATATATGAAATATATTGTCTCTAACAAAAGGAAGATTCCTAATGAGGAAATTTCCACTATGCTTGCTAATTACTCTTTTAATGGCAAGGTTCCTCCGAAGCTTGGAGATCCTGGTATACCTACTATTTCCTGTTCTATTAAAAATAATTATGTTAGAACTGCTTTGTGTGATTTGGGAGCTGGAGTTAGTGTCATGCCTTTAACTCTCTATAAAAGACTCCTCCTAGAAAAATTGATACCAACTGATATATCTTTGCAAATGGCTAATAAGTCTACTGCTATTCCTGTGGGTATATGTGAGAATGTTCCTGTTCAAGTTGCTAATAATTGTCTGATATTAACTGACTTTGTTGTGTTGGAAATGCCTGAAGATGATAATATGTCCAATTCTTGGGAGATCTTTTCTTAATACTGCAGGGGCTGTTATTGATTGCAATCAAGGAAAAGTTACTTTTAATTGTAATGATAAAGAGCACAATGTTTATTTCCCAAGAAGATTGATAGAAAATATGGTCTAAATTCCATTGAAAATGTTGAGACCATAAATACTGGAGAATTTTATTGTCCTATTCCAAAGCCACCAAAAGAATATGATATTATTATGATTGGGACTAAGCCTATAAAGGTTGAGGTAACATGAGTATTTAGTGAGAAACAAAGTTTTGTTTCATATAAAATTAGTTTGATAGAAAGACTTGATCACCCTTGTTAACAAAATGATTTTAAATGAAGTGGGCAATGTTTTCACTATGTTTTCACCTTCCCCATATTGTTTTCACTATGTTTACTTCTGTTATCACATTATTACTTGAGTGCAATCATGTTTTCCACCATCCTTATGCATGTTTTCCTGATGTTTTCACTCTGTTTACTGAGGTTATGCATGTTTTCACCACACATACTTTTGTTTTCACCACTACCACCTTTGTTTTCTTTGGTTATTCTTTCATTGCAGTGTCTTAGAACCTCTGTAGTGCTGGTTTTGGTTTTGTTTTCCACCTTTTCACTTTTGTTTTACCGGTTTTTATTAATTATTAAAATTCTGGAAATACCTCAAAAATAAAGTTTCTCGAAAAATTCCAGAAAAATTATAATAAACTTTTACGTAAAAAATGGGGCAGTAAGCCACCTGGGAGACCCAGGGGAACCCACCAGGCAGGCACACCCCAGGGTGGCGCGGCCTGCCTCTGGTGGCGCCAGGCCATGGTGTGGCCCCCTGGCCCTCTACTTATTCTCTCCACCGCCAAAGTCTTCTTCTCACCCCCAAAGCTGAAAATATTTCCCGAAACCTGTGTTCTTGGTGTTCTTCCTCTGAATTTTCGATCTCCTTCTTCAGCCCATCATTTGTGCTGATTTTTGGTGTGTTTGATCTCCGGTATGTGACTCCTCCGATGATCCAAGTAGAATTTTGTTTAGTGAAGTATTTCTTGAGTATTTTGCCGCAGTAGGTGACATCTTATGTGAGTTTGCACGCTTGATTTGAGTAGAAATAATATAGTTTTGATGCATGTTTAGCTCTCATATAAGTCCCTATGGTAGTTTCCACCTTACAGTTGGTTGAAATTAATTTTTATGATGATTGTTGAAAAATTTCAGAGATGGATAGGTTCAACTTTGGTGAGATATTTAGGAGTGATGCTCCTAGAAGGACAAGGCCATCACGCTCGTCTACTTCAGCGAGGCCATCATATAATGAAGGCGTTATGGCATCAACTATGAATGATGCAGAAGATGACGGTACCATTTACCCATCTAGCTTCCCTTGTCACACATTTTTAAGAAGTGCAGGTATTTTAGATGATTTTCTTATGCTTGTTGAGAGAGTTGGTCTCACAAACTTTATGGAGGATGAAAGACCTCAGTATGCCATGCTCACAAAAGCTTTTGTTAAGAGCTTAAAATTTCAGAACTCTCTATATGGTCCAACTGTTGCATTCAAATTATATAGTAGTCGTGTGTCTTTGTCCTTGGAGGAATTTTGTGCCATTATAGGTATCAACGCCACCAGGACGGCAAGCAGGATTCAAGATAGACCAGCAGACCTCCAGGGGATCTACCGAGAGATCACCAACGATGACGGTCGCTCATCCCAGCGTGGGAAGATAAGGAACATTCAACTCCCTGCTCTTAGAAACTTTACTTAATATATTGGTACTAGTATTCTTGGTAGGGAGAACACTAGAAATGTTTCTAGTTATCACCTTGCTTTCATTGATGCTACACTGAACCGTAGCACAAAGTATAACCTTGGTGCACTTGTTGCACGCCGCCTTGCTGCTGCTGGGCCTATTTTGGTGGCATTATTGATACACGCGTCGCAGCTGCTTTGCATGTTTCCATTGGTCCTAATGATGAAATTATTGCTCCACATAGGCTTAACCTTGCTGCTATGAAATCCCATCAGTTTGTCACTTCTAACTCTACCAATGAACGCTTAGTCTATAGTGTTTTATATATGGATGGAGAAGAGCGGAAAGTTACTTTGACGCAGCCTGTCTTGTTTAAGATTGACATGTCACCATGGTCGCTCTCCAAGGAGCAAGTACACGAGCATCTGAGCACCATGGAGTTTTACCGGCAGCAGGAGAGGCGAGACGCGCCTCCCAAGGACAACAACACGTAGTACACCGCCGCATCCTCGAGCACATATCAGGAGGAGGCTTCCTCCTCGGCGTATTACGGGGGAGGCACCTCTTGGACCCCTTGGTGATTGATCTCCACTTAGGCCAAAAGCCTAAGCTTGGGGGGAGGTATACCGACATCACACTCATTTATATATCATGTTCGGTCGGTTCTTTGTATATCCATGTTTTCTTTTCTTTTGCTTCTTTTTGTTTCTTTTGTTTGTTTTCGTTTCTTTCATTGCTTTTGTTTTTATTGTTTTGTTTTTGCTTTCCAAAACACAAAACGACCAAAAATATTTCTGTTGTTTCTCTCTATTTGTTTCTTTAGTTGGTTTTTTTTATTTTTTAGTTGCGTTTTAAGATTCAGAAACCAAAAAAATATTTTCTTTTGTTTTCTGTTTGCTATCTTTTGTCTTGCTTCATTTTGAAAACCCAAAAAGATTTTTGTTTTGTTCGCTTTCTCTCTCTTTGTTCGTGCTTTAATGAAAAAACCCAAAAATGTTTGTTGTTCTTCTTTGGTTTTGTAAAGTTTGTTGCAGAGTTCAACAGTCGTCCGTGATTCCATTGGAGCTTGGTTTTCATTATATATTATTCGAGCCACAAGTGAAGAGCAATAATGACGACATACGACAACTCAAGTTGTGGTGAGAGGCTGGTATGAACTCTATTTGCTTTCATTTTTGTACATATATCCATCTATGTGAGCATGCTTAGTTTGTTCGTATAAGATATATGTGACTTAATGGCTTCTTAATAGTTCATGCTCTCTCATGTTTTGTTCCAATGTATTAATAGTAAATTACCCGTCGCATAAATATTTGTTCGCATTGTTCTATTCATAGAAGGGTATGATATTGTGGTAGCCTCCTCTGACTATTTTATTTGAATCGACTTGGCACAAGCTCACGCATGCTAAGACTGAAAACAAAAAGTCAATAAGACTCGATGATTTATTTTGCCTCAGAGTTCTAGTATCAATTTTATGCCTCAGGTAGTTTTACTTTGTCGCAAACATGATTATGATAGTTGTCGCTCTCTTGATTGTCGCTCCCTGTCTATTGCTAGCCTTCACCTGTACTGAGTATGAGCTCTACTCGTGCATCCAAATCCCTGAAAACCAAAGTTTTCCAAATGTGTCCACCATACCTACCTATATGTGGTATTTAACCGCCACTCCAAGTAAATTGCTCATGTGCTACCTTTAAAACCTGCTAAAAATTATTCCTGTTTTGTGCCACTGTTTTACCTCATGAGGATGTAAATAGAGAATCTTTATCTCACTTGTTGATTGGATTTCACACCCTGGACTAGTGGCTTCATCCGCTTGTCCAAATGATAGAAGAGCTGGTAGCGGGGTGCCCAACCCCAAATTAATACACACAAATTCTCTTCACTCCTTTTGCCCCTGATTTATCAGTCAAAGCATAATTGTGTAAACAAAAGAGAAAGAGGGATGACCTTCTACCCAGATGCGTCCTTCACATGGGAGCCGCTCTTGTGAATCCAGTTGGCTTGTGACGTACTGTACTGTCTATTTACCATTCGTTGATATAAGCATACACCTCTCTCAAAATGTTTTCAATACCTCTGTTTAATAAAATAAAAAGCTCTAGAACATGAGTGATCCATGCTTCCCTCTGCGAAGGGCCTTTCTTTTACTTTTATGTTGTGTCTCCGCCTTATTCTTCGAGCACTTTCTTGAGAGCATGATTATCATTCTTAGTGTAATGTGTTTGTCCCAAAGCATGGTTGATTGTTGTATATTCTTGATACTTGCATCTTTGATATCTTTACTTCTAGTCTTCCCTTGAACTTCAAAGGTGCCCTCGCATTTATGTTTTGCCCCACACTTAAGGGCAAGCGAGATATCACTTTATCATATCCTATTATGAATATTTTAATCTTGCAAAGAGTTATGCTTCATGTTGTTTATTATTAACATGTTGTTATCTCTTCATGGTTTGCATAGCTATTAAGTGTCAATATCTTGCATGCATCTTATCATGAGCATAATTAAGTATTTGATCACATAGTGAGTATATATACATCATATGAAAGAAATGTGTTTGTAAAAGTCTTTTGTCGCACTCAGTTGTCACTGAATTGATTGAGGACAAACAATAAGCTAAGCTTGGGGGGGGGGGGGGGGGAGTTGATACGTTGAAAACGTATCTCCTTCTCCGAACACTTTTCTTATTGTTTTCCTCTAAACTTGTGTGTTTTGGATACAACTAACATAGACTATCGCTGTTTCAGCAGAATTACTTTGGTGTCTCGTTTTTATGCACAAAAATCAACTTTCGGAAAAATTCCCAGAAAAGAGTCCATTGATGTTTTCACCCCGGAAGACCCTGGGAGCCAGAAGGGGGCCAGGAGAGGGGCCACAGGGTGGCCACACCCCCCTGGCGCGGGTCCCCATGGCCACGCCAGCACAGGGTGTGGGCCCCCAAGGACCCCCTCGGACCCCCCTTTCGACTACAAGTAGCCTCCAACCCTAAAACGCTAGGTGGTTCGTCATATTCCACAAAAACACAACAGAGCGCCATCGCCGTCCCGAACCTCGATTCGGGGATCAGAAGTTCCTGTTCTAGCACCCTGTCGGGGCGGGGAAGTGGAGGAGATCATCTCCATCGTCATCACCAACGCCTCTCCATCGACCATCCATGTTTCCCCATCCATGTGTGAGTAATTCCCCTCTGTAGGCTGAAGGGGATGGTAGGGATTGGATGAGATCGTTCATGTAATAATGCCGTGATTGTTAGGGCATAGTGCCTAATATCCTCTATTAGTGCTATTGAGATTGTTGCAACTTGTTATGCTTAATGCTTGCCACTTTGGGCCCGAGTGCCATGATCTAAGATCTGAAAATGTTATTGAATCAGATGATAATTATTGTTTCTTGATCATACCTGCAAGTTGTTTACACATATTGTTGTCCAGAACCCGAGGCCCCGAAGTGACAGAAATTGGGACAACCGGAGGGGATGGCTGCGATGTGAGGATCACATGTGTTCACGGAGTGTTAATGCTTTGCTCCGATGTTCTATTTAAAGGAACACCTTAATTACCAGTAGTTCCCTTGAGGCCCCGCTGAAAACGGGCTGGTAGGACAAAAGATGTTGTGCAAGTTCTCATTGCGAGCACGTACGACTATTTATGGAACACATGCCTATGGTTACTTAGTGCTTGGATGCTTTATCTTATTTAACTGCAATGCCTGTGACATGATCATTATTTGAAATTTGTTATCCATGCAACGGCCGTTCATCCATCCCTATGCCTACAGTATTTCATCCCGCTGTTTATTTCAATAACTACTGCTGCTGTTTTCGTCTCACTGCTGCTATTATTTCACTACTGCTCCTGCTATAAAACTATTACTACTGATAAACCACTGCGAACAAAAGTACTTTCAGGTGCAGGTGAATTGACAACTCACTTGTTAAGGCTCACAAATATTCTTTGGCTCCCCTTGTGTCGAATCAATAAATTTGGGTTTTACTTCCCTCGAAGACTGTTGCGATCCCCTATACTTGTGGGTCATCAAGACTATTTTCTGGCGCCGTTGCCGGGGAGCATAGCTTTATTTGCGAGCTCACCAGAGAGTATTATTATCTACTGCCAATCATTCATCATGGGTAAGTCTCGTGATGGAAGAGTTCCTATATTACCATCCACTACAAGAAGAAGTACAACTCTGAACACCTCTATTGCTCTTGATTCATCGTCTCTTATGAGTAAGCTGCTTACACCACCACATGCTACACATGCTACTTTTGCTGAATCTGAAAATGCTTCTGATACTTTTGATGATGCTTCTACTATGCTTCATGAGAGTGGTTCTCTCAGTCCTTTCTTAGATGCTACTATTGCTAAAGCTAAAAAATATTCCAAACACTGAAACTCCTCATAAAAATCTTGTTACTCCTGCTTTTCCACCTGAGTTTAGAGAGAACCCTAGTGATGATTTAGATGATGCCTATATTGAACTGAGTGATGATCTTATTGATGAAATACATGCTATGAAAGATAAAGATGCTGCGATACGTCTTATGGAAAATCGTGCTGTTAGATATAAATTATCTCCTGATGCTAAGTTTGCCACTTCTCCTATTAATATTAGGGATAAGGATTATGATTTCTCTCTTGATTTATATTATATATCTATTGTTGAGAAAGAATCTTTTGTGGAACTGAAAATGAAAGTGTTGTGAAACATATTAATGAGCTCTCCTCTTTGAGTAGTTTATTCTCTGATGATCTTAAGAAACGTAGCTACTTTGTTGCTAAAATATTCCCTTTCTCATTAAAGGATGAAGCTAAAACTTGGTTTAATAACTTGTCTCCTGGATCTATTGATAGTCCTATTGGTTTGGTTAATGCTTTATTTAAGAAATATTTTCCTGCTAGTGCTCAACATGCTGCCTTAAAAAATATATATAATTTTAAGCAATTGGAAGAAGAGAAATTGCCTGTATCTTGGGAAAGGTTTGGTTCTTTAGTTAGAGCTGCACCTGGGCATAAGATAGAAGATAATAAACTGCTTGATATATTTTATAATGGACTAACTGTTGAATCTAGGACATACCTGGATAGTTGTGCTGGTTGTGTTTTCAGGCAAAGAACTCTAGAAGATGCTAAGGAATTAATGGCTAAAATAAGCCAAAATCATGATGATTGGACTATGGTTGAGCCTCACCCGACTCCTACTCCAGTACCTACACCAACACCAACACCCAAGAAGAGGGCAATGATTGAATTAAATGATGAAGTGATGAGAGAAGCCAAGAAATCTCTTAAAGAGAAGGGTATTAAATCTGAAGATGTGAAGAATCTTCCACCTATAGAAGAATTATGTAAGCCAATCCCTCACTCACCATCCATTGAGGTACACTCTCTCCAATATTTTGATAGTAGAGATATTCCCTATAGAAAACCTCCTGATCAATGCTTAGATGAATTTGATAATTATGTCATTAAGAAAGATAATTTTAATATGAGAGTGCATAACCACCTTATGGAAAACTCTAAAGCTATTAATGATTTGCATGGTATTATAGAAAGAACCTCTAATGATGCTAAAATGCTTGTTAAACATTTTCAAATGGCTCAAACTCAAATAGATCAACTTGCTAAAGTGCAAAAAGATTAACTAGTTAATGCTTCTAAAGAAAAACATGTTTATGAGATAAGAACTAGAAGTGGTATTGCTACACAAGATCATTTATATCATGAGGGACATCCGAAAAGAATTGAACAAGATTCTCAGGAAACTAACAATGATGTTATTCATACTAAGAAGAAAAAGAAGAAGAAACATAAAACCGCTGTAGAATCCTCTGAACCTGCTAAAGATCCTAATAGTATATCTATCTCTGATGCTGAAACTGAAAGTGGTAATGAAAAGAATGATGCTACTGATAAAGAAGAACCTGTAGCTGAACCTGAAAAGCAAACTAAAATTGCAAAGTATACTAAGGAAGATTTCATTGCTAATAAACATTGTAATGAGAGAGAACCTTGGGTACAAAATCCAATGCCTTTTCCTAATAAGAAACATAAATCTAAGGAAGAGGAACATTATAACAAAATTTGTGAATGGATGAAACCTTTGTTCTTGCAAATTCCTTTAATTGATGCTATTAAATTGCCTCCTTATGCAAAATATATGAAAGATATTGTCTCTAACAAAAGGAAGATTCCTAATGAGGAAATTTCCACTATGCTTGCTAGTTAATCTTTTAATTGCAAGGTTCCTGAGAAGCTTGTAGATCCTGGTATACCTACTATTCCCTATTTTATTAAAAATAATTATGTTAGAACTACTTTGTGTGATTTGGGAGCTGCAGTTAGTGTCATGCCTTTTACTCTCTATAAAAGACTCCTCCTAGAAAAATTGATACCAACTGATATATCTTTGCAAATGGCTGATAAGTCTACTGCTATTCCTGTGGGTATATGTGAGAATGTTCTTGTTCAAGTTGCTAATAATTGTCTGATATTAACTGACTTTGTTGTGTTGGAAATGCCTAAAGATGATAATATGTCCATTATTCTTGGGAGACCTTTTCTTAATACTGCAGGGGATGTTATTGATTGCAATCAAGGAAAAGTAACTTTTAATGTTAATGACAAAGATCACACTGTTTATTTTCCCAAGATGATTAATAGAAAATATGGTTTAAATTCCATTGAAAATGTTGAGACCATCAAGATTGGAGAATTTTATTGTCCTATTCCAAAGCCACCAAAAGAATATGATATTATTATGATTTGGAGTATGCCTATCCATGTTGAGGTAACATGAGTATTAAGTGAGAAACAAAGTTTTGTTTCGTATAAAATTAGTTTGGTAGCAAGACTTGATCACCCATGTTAACAAAATGATTTTAAATGAAGTGGGCAATGTTTTCACCTTCCCCATATTGTTTTCACCATGTTTACTTCTGTATCACATTATTAATTGAGTGCAATCATGTTTTCCACCATCCTTATGCATGTTTTCCTGATGTTTTCACCCTGTTTACTGAGGTTATGCATGTTTTCACCACCCATACTTTTGTTTTCACCACTGCCACCTTTGTTTTCTTTGGTTATTCTTTCATTGGAGTGTCTTAGAACCTCTATAGTGCTGGTTTTGGTTTTGTTTTCCATATTTGCACTTTCCTTTTCTCGGTTTTTATTCATTATTAAAATTCTGGCAATAACTCAAAAATAAAATTTCTCGAAAAATTCCAGAAAAATTATAATAAATTTTTACGTAAAAAATGGGGCAGTAAGACACCTGGGAGACCCCAGGGGAACCCACCAGGCAGGTACACCCCAGGGTGGCGCGGCCTGCCCCTGGTGGCGCCAGCCCATGGTGTGGGCCCCCTAGCCCTCTACTTATTCTCTCCACTGCCAAAGTCTTCTTCTCACCCCCAAAGCTAAAAAATATTTCCCGAAACCCGTGTTCTTGGTGTTCTTCCACTGGATTTTCGATCTCCTTCTTCAGCCCATCATTTGTGCTGATTTTTGGCGTGTTTGATCTCCGGTATGTGACTACTCCGATGATCCAAGTAGAATTTTGTTTAGTGAAGTATTTCTTGAGTATTTTGCCGCAGTAGGTGACAGCTTATGTGAGTTTGCACGCTTGATTTGAGTAGAAATAATATAGTTTTGATGTATGTTTAGCTCTCATATAAGTCTCTATGGTAGTTTTCACCTTATAGTTGCTTGAAATTAATTTTGTTGATGATTGTTGAAAAATTTCAGAGATGGATAGGTTCAACTTTGGTGAGATATTTAGGAGTGATGCTCCTAGAAGGACAAGGCCATCACGCTCGTCTACTTCAGCGAGGCCATCATATAATGAAGACGTTATGGCGTCAACTATTAATGATGCAGAAGATGACGGTACCATTTGCCCATCTAGCTTCCCTTGTCACACGTTTTTAAGAAGTGCAGGTCTTTTAGATGATTTTATTATGCTTGTTGAGAGAGTTGGTCTCACCAACTTTATGGAGGATGAAAGACCTCAGTATGCCACGCTCACAAAAGCTTTTGTTAAGAGCTTCAAATTTCAGAACTCTCTATATGGTCCAACTGTTGCATTCAAATTATATAGTAGTCCTGTGTCTTTGTCCTTCGAGAAATTTTGTGCTATTATAGGTGTCAACGCCACAGGGATGGCAAGCAGGATTCAAGATAGACCAGCAGACCTGCAGGGGATCTACCGAGAGATCACCAACGATGACGATCGCTCATCCCAGCGTGGGAAGATAAGGAACATTCAACTCCCTGCTCTTAGATACTTTACTTAATATATTGGTACTAGTATTCTTGGTAGGGAGAACACTAGAAATGTTTCTAGTTATCACCTTGCTTTGATTGTGCTACACTGAACCGTAGCACAAAGTATAACCTTGGTGCACTTGTTTCACGCCGTCTTGCTGCTGCTGGGCCTATTTTTGGTGGCATTATTGCTACACGCATCGCAGCTGCTTTGCATGTTTCCATTGATCCTAATGATGAAATTATTGCTCCACATAGGCTTAACCTTGCTGCTACGAAATCCCATCAGTTTGTCACTTCTAACTCTACTAATGAACGCTTAGTCTATAGAGTTCTATATATGGATGGAGAAGAGCGAAAAGTTACTTTGCCGCAGCCTGTCTTGTTTAAGATTGACATGTCACCATGGTCGCTCTCCAAGGAGAAAGTAGACGAGCATCTGAGCACCATGGAGTTTTACCGGCAGAAGGAGAGGCGAGACGCGCCTCCCGAGGACCACAACACGCAGTACACCGGCGCATCCTCGAGCACATATCAGGAGGAGGCTTCCTCCTCGGCGTATTACGGGGGAGGCACCTCTTGGACCCCTTGGTGATTGATCTCCACTTAGGCCAAATGCCTAAGCTTGGGGGGAGGTATACCGACATCACACTCATTTATATATCATGTTCGGTCGGTTCTTTGTATATCCATGTTTTCTTTTCTTTCGCTTCTTTTTGTTTCTTTCGTTTGTTTTCGTTTCTTTCATTCCTTTTGTTTTTATTGTTTTGTTTTTGCTTTCCAAAAAAAAAGACCAAAAATATTTCTGTTGTTTCTCTCTATTTGTTTCTTTAGTTGGTTTTTTTATTTTTTAGTTGCATTTTAATATTCAGAAACCAAAAAATGTTTTCTTTTGTTTGCTGTTTGCTATCTTTTGTCTTGCTTCATTTTGAAAACCCAAAAAGATTTTTTGTTTTGTTCGCTTGCTCTCTCTTTGTTCGTGCTTTAATGGAAAAACCCAAAAATATTTGTTGTTCTTCTTTGGTTTTGTAAAGTTTGTTGCAGAGTTCAACAGTCGTCCGTGATTCCATTGGAGCTTGGTTTTCATTATATATTATTCGAGCCACAAGTGAAGAGCAATAATGACGACATACGGCAATTCAAGTTGTGGTGAGAGGCTGGTATGAACTCTATTTGCTTTCATTTTTGTACATATATCCATCTATTTGAGCATGCTTAGTTTGTTCGTATAAGATATATGTGACTTAATGCCTTCTTAATAGTTCATTCTCTCTCATGTTTTGTTCCAATGTATTAATAGTAAATTACCCGTCGCATAAATATTTGTTCGCATTGTTCTATTCATAGAAGGGTATGATATTGTGGTAGCCTCGTCTGACTGTTTCATTTGAATCGACTTGGCACATGCTCACGCATGCTAAGACTGAAAACAAAAAGTCAATAAGACTCGATGATTTATTTTGCCTCAGAGTTCTAGTATCAATTTTATGCCTCAGGTAGTTTTACTTTGTCGCAAACATGATTATGATAGTTGTCGCTCTCTTGATTGTCGCTCCCCGTCTATTGCTAGCCTTCACCTGTACTGAGTATGAGCTCTAATCGTGCATCCAAATCCCTGAAAACCAAAGTTTTCCAAAGGTGTCCACCATACCTACCTATATGTGGTATTTAACCGCCACTCCAAGTAAATTGCTCATGTGCTACCTTTAAAACCTGCTAAAAATTATTCCTGTTTTGTGCCACTGTATTACCTCATGAGGATGTAAATAGAGAATCTTTATCTCATTTATTGATTGGATTTCACACCCTGGACTAGTGGCTTCATCCGCTTGTCCAAATGATAGAAGAGATGGCAGCGGGGTGCCCAGCCCCAAATTAATACACACAAATTCTCTTCACTCCTTTTGCCCCTGATTTATCAGTCAAAGCATAATTGTGTAAACAAAAGAGAAAGAGGGATGACCTTCTACCCAGATGCGTCCTTCACATGGGAGCCGCTCTTGTGAATCCAGTTGGCTTGTGACATACTCCATTGTCTATTTAGCATTCGTTTACATAAGCATACACCTCTCTCAAAATGTTTTCAATACCTCTATTTAATAAAATAAAAAGCTCTAGCACATGAGTGATCCATGCTTCCCTCTGCGAAGGGCCTTTCTTTTTCTTTTATGTTGAGTCTCCGCCTTATTCTTCGAGCACTATCTTGAGAGCATGATTATCATTCTTAATGTGTTTGTCCCAAAGCATGGTTGATTGTGGTATATTCTCGATACTTGCATCTTTGATATCTTTACTTCTAGTCTCCCTTTGAACTTCAGAGGTGCCCTGGCATTTATGTTTTGCCCCACACTTAAGGGCAAGCGAGATATCACTTTATCAGATCCTATTATGAATATATTAATCTTGCAAAGAGTTATGCTTCATGTTGTTTAATATTAATATGTTGTTATCTCTTCATGGTTTGCATAGCTATTAAGTGTCAATATCTTGCATGCATCTTATCATGATCATAATTAAGTATTTGATCACATAGTGAGTATATATACATCATATGAAAGAAATGTGTTCGTAAAAGTCTTTTATCGCACTCAGTTGTCACTGAATTGCTTGAGGACAAGCAATAAGCTAAGCTTGGGGGGAGTTGATACGTCGAAAACGGATCTGCTTTTTCAAACACTTTTCTTATTGTTTTCCTCTAAACTTGTGTGTTTTGGATACAACTAACAAAGACTAACGATGTTTTCAGCAGAATTACTTTGGTGTCTTGTTTTTATGCAGAAAAATCAACTTTCGGGAAAATGCCCAGAAAAGAGCCCGTTGATGTTTTCACCCCGGAAGAACCCGGGAGCCAGAAGGGGGCCAGGAGAGGGGCCACAGGGTGGCCACACCCCCTGGCGCGGGTCCCCCTGGCCACGCCAGCACAGGGTGTGGGCCCCCAAGGACCCCCCCGGACTCCCCTTTCGACTACAAGTAGCCTCCAACCCTAAAACGCGAGGGGGTTCGTCATATTCCACAAAAACACAACAGAGCGCCACCGCCGTCCGGAACCTTGATTCGGGGATCAGAAGTTCCTGTTCTGGCACCCTACCAGGACGAGGAAGTGGAGGAGATCATCTCCATCGTCATCACCAACGCCTCTCCATCGACCATCCATGTTTCCCCATCCATGTGTGAGTAATTCCCCTCTGTAGGCTGAAGGGGATGGTAGGGATTGGATGAGATCGTTCATGTAATAATGCCGTGATTGTTAGGGCATAGTGCCTAGTATCCTCTATTAGTGCTATTGACATTGTTGCAAATTGTTATGCTTAATGCTTGCCACTTTGGTCCCGAGTGCCATGATCTCATGTCGCACCCTGACTTCTAGGGGATACTCATCGGGCCGAACTGGATAGCAGATGCTTGGATTATGGGGCATATCCGCTCCCACATCCTCGCTTCTGAGTAGGCCAGCACTTATGTGCGACAACACAAGCTCTGCTATTCCATCGTCGATGTAAACTATCCACTAGAGATCAAAGGTACTACTGTCGACGTACTTCATATCAATCACACACGGTACGTCAACAGCGTTAAACAAATGATAATCACAACATATCTCTAAGACACAAAAGATTGAAATGAGGTTGCAAATGGCCTTCACTAAGGCAGAGATAGCAAATACAATCATCCAGAGGACACATGTCCCAACATAGCATTCATTACATCAGCGGAAGCAAACAAGGTGTCTGAGTACAGACAAAACCAAATAGGCTTAAGAAGCCGGAAACGAAAAGACGGGGCCCATCCACGAAGTCTCGGATCCTGCCCGGGTCCGCTATCTACTCGTCAACAGCGTCGTCGTGCTCCACGTAGTAGCCTCCATGGGGATCCTTGGAATCGTCGTCTGCGGAAACCACAGCCCCAAAGGGGGTCAGTACATAAACGTACTGGCAAGCAAGACTCACAGTTCACCAAAGTGTAACCCGTCAACACCAAGCACAGATGCTTTGGGTTCAACAGAAGAAAGGGATGATATAAAAGATGCGGCAGCGGGCTGCACTAACCAGCTACAGAAACATACTATAACTTCCGGCTAACAGAAAGGAGATAAGATCGAGTATTGTAACCAACTGAAAGTAAATCCAAACAAACCCATCCAATGTCACCCCCTTCTAAGGAAGCAACCCAAGGATAACTCACACAGTTGGATTAATGATGAGTCAGGTTATTGTGTCAATAATTCTATTACTAGTCAAGTTATTATAGTTAGGTGTAAGTTGTCTGAGTACTTGTTAGCCAGTACTTTCACCAAGTCGTCACATAACCGCGGACAACACGGCTTCTCGAGAAGATTCTTCCCTGCAGGGTGTGCTCCAGTACCCGTACACACTCAAGCCACCAACTAAAACTCAGGTGGACTCGACACGACTCGAACCATCTCTACAGCCTGTCCTAGGAGCCACGGAGCTATAAGGTCCCAGCCACGCAGCCGAATACTCAGCGCAGGTGTGCAAAACTCCCGCAGGACACAACACCCCGGCACTACAGGCCTCGCCCTATATGTGTGCATCATCATCATCATCAGTAACCATGGGAGCGACCCATTCATGCGTATGAGCCAAATGGAACACCCGAACTAAGTGTGGCTCTTCGGACAAACTGCGGATCAGATCAAAGTCGAGGGGGGTTCCATACCACCACCCGGATGCGGTGAGCACGCTCATCATGGATCAGTAGACAAGACCCTTTTCCTAATTAGGGTCGACACTAGCAGGCCTCAAAACCACGACGGGCCTCCTGCCGGTGCCTTAACATCAAATTATTATTACCCAAGCATTAACAGGTTGTTGTTTACACATCGAGCCCATAGAACATAATAGAAATATGATAACAGAAAGTAACGGGTAACAGACTCGAGCAGAAACAAACCTAAGCATGCTAGTAAGACACGGGCTCAAACAACGGGGTTATAGGAGTGGAAGGTGAGGCAATATCATGGTTTCAGGGTATCATGTGATAGGATCGTAACAGAAGCAACGATACATATGGCTAGCAGAAATAGACAACGGAAAAGTATCGGTAACCAATGTTGAAAGGAACACAGTGGTTCATGTGAGTGATAACTTGCCTGCAAACTCAGCAGCCTGGTACTGAGCTAAATCCTCAGAAGGGGTGTCGTAAGGATCGTCGGTCTCAACGTCGTCGTCTAACCGAGAAGAAGCAAACAGACAATGCAGAAAGGGTAGACAATCAATATCATGGCATAGTGCACAATCATGGGGATGATGCATGTCATGTTAATGGTTGCATCAAAATAAACTAGCTAACATGGTAACACAAATTAAATGGACACATATGCAATTTTGAGTTGCATATGAAAAGCCCATGAATTTTGGGTTAGATTATTTGTTTTCCAACTAATCAACAGATGAAGGTGAATTAGTATGATGCATGGATGAGGAAAACAACAAAATAACAACAATAGAACCAATTTAAAATAGGGTTTACCAATTTTAGAAATTTATTTATTAAGTTAGAAAATTTTGGTTCCTTAAGGGTGTCACATAAACAATTGTTGTTTTCATCAAGTTAAAGTGTTCAAAACAAATAACAAAATTTATATTTGAAAAGAACATCAAATTTTAGTTGGATTACATGTTTCAAATATTGAAATTGGAATTAGGATAATTTAATTATGAATTAAACAAGTTTTAAATGGATTTAAAACAAGTTTGAATTTAATTGAAGTTTTATTTGTTCAAAACATAATTTCAAACTCACATTTTAAAAGTTCACACTTTGATGGTTTGAAAACATATTTTGCATGTTCAAAATTATTTTATTTTGAGCAAGTTATGATTTTATCAAATTTAAATGAATTAAACAAGTATTAAATTATTTAGGCAATTTAAATTATTCAAATCATGAAACAAAATTTATATTTGAATTGGCGGTTCAAAATGGTATGGAAAACATATTTTATTTGCATGATTTGGATTAATAATGAATTAGTTATGGATTTTAGCAAATTGCAATTGAATTATTTGAATTCAAATTTGAATTGCATTTTGAAAATTCAAAACAGAAAACAAATGCTATAATTAGGTAGATAATTAAATTTGGTGCAGTGTACATATTTTATTTTTATTATTTGGGTTTGTGAAATAAAAGTTATGTGATTTTTGAGTTTAGGGGTTAATCTGAAATAAAAACTGGACTTAAATTAAAGAAAAGGGCCGAAAAAAGCTAGGTGCACCGCGCAGTGGCCAACCCCCAGGCAATGACAGTGGGGCCATCGCCACTGTGGCGCTGAGGTGGAGCGGCTAGAGGGTGACGTGGCCGCACGGGTCCATGACGTGCGGGGCCCAGTGCGGGGCGCGCAGAGGAAAAAATTGGGGAGGCAAATGCCTCCCGCGGGATTTGATCCCAGGACCTCGCGCTTCCGCGCACGGGCGGTAGCCAGTGCGGCTGGTTCAGTTTCGTGACAGATACGCGGTGCGAAGGTGGATATCCTTCAGATAAAAAATATAACTGAACTTTGTTCAGTTCGCTCTGAACTTCCGATGGAAGGTGCAGCAACCGCCGGCGGCCGTGGCGTGCTCGCGGTGGCTGACCGCCGCGACTCGTGCGGCCGGTGCTGCCGGTGTGGTGCGGACCGCCGTGCGCGGGCCACGAGGCAGGGAGAGGAGAGGGATCGAGGGGGTGAGAGGCGCTCACCTTGCTGTCGAGATGGAGGGAGCAGGGGCGGTCGTCGCCGGAGTTGGGGACGGCGGCGGCGGCTCGGAGGGGCTCCGGGGAAGCGGAGGGCATGTCGAGGTAGAGCACGCAGCGCCGTTTCCGTTCCCGGCCCTAGCGCGGCCGGGCAGGCACCGTGGCGGCGGCGCTCGCCGGAGGGAGGCGACGGTGGTGGAGGCTTCCGTGGTGTACAGAGAGGAGCGAGAGAGAGAAAAAGAGGGAGGAGAGCGGCGCTCGAGGGAGAAGGAGGGAGGTGAGGAATTAGGGTAGGAGGGGGGGGGGGGAACTCGAGTTCTTAAGGGGGAGGTGGAGCACGGGATCGTCGTCCCCTCCTCTGTATCCCCACGTGGCCACCATGGATGAGCTCCATACCGTACGGAGGTTAGGGAAAGGGTGGGCGGTATGGGCCAGTGGGCAGCTTGGGCTGGCCCCAAAGTGGGCTGGATGCCCCTATTCCCCCTCTCCCTGACTTTAATTCTTTTTCCCCCTTATTTTTTTTTGCAGATTTGGGAAAGAGAGAAAAACCATTGGTGTTAGGGTTTAGCAAAATTTGGGACAATGTTTTTATTGATTAAGTTTTGTAATAGCATCAAGTACCCACTTTGTTTTTTCCAATTTTTTTTTAAATAGGTTGCTTGTTGAAAAATTAAATGAATTGAGCCATTTGTGGTATCAAAATAAATAAATGAAACTTAGCCAATTTAAAGATTTTGATTCCAAGTTTTAGTGGAACAATTTGTTTGTTTGTTTGTAGTTTTTATTTGACACAAAGTAACATAACAAGTATGAACCACAATTGAATTTTTGTTTTGGAATTCAAATAGAAATCAGATGGAAACAGATGCAAACAATGCAAGGAATATGATGACATGATGCAAAGCAATAATAAACAAGAAACAAACATCTAGGGGGAGATTTTCATACTTGGGATGTTACAAAACGCCCCCCCTTGAAGGAATCGCGCCCCGAGATTCCTACTGAGAAGAGAAAAGGTCCGGATACTTCTTGCGAAGATCCTCTTCAGTCTCCCACGTTGCCTCTTTATCGGAATGATGCGACCACTGCACTTTCAAGAACTTGGTGCTCTTGTTGCGAGTCTTACGCTCGGTCTCATCGAGAATACGAACAGGGTGCTCCTCATAAGATAGATCTTCTCGCAGTTCAATGGAATCATGATCAACTGCACGATCTGGATCTTTGAAACACCTCTTGAGCTGTGACACGTGAAACACATCGTGCACCTTGGATAGTTTTTCTGGGAGTTCAAGACGATAGGCATTTTCCGCACGCCTTGAGAGAATGTTGAACGGACCAATGTATCTCGGTGCTAGCTTTCCTTTGACACCAAAACGATGAGTGCCTCTGAGGGGAGTTACACGGAGATATGCCTTGTCACCAGGTGCATAGATCATATCCCTGTGCTTGCTGTCATAGTAGCTTTTCTGACGAGACTGAGCAATCTTGAGATTGTCACGAATGATGCAAACTTTCTCTTCGGCTTCCTTAACAATGTCAGGGCCTAAGAGTGAACGTTCACCAGCTCCAGACCAATTGATTGGACTCCTGCATCTGCGGCCATAGAGTGCCTCAAACGGTGCCATGCCTAGGCTTGCCTGGAAGCTGTTGTTGTAGGAGAATTCAGCATATGGAAGACATTCCTCCCATTTCATGCCAAAGGAGAGACCACATGCTCTGAGCATATCCTCGAGAATCTGATTGACTCTTTCGACTTGCCCTTGAGACCGAGGATGATAAGCCGTGCTGAACAGAAGTTTGGTGCCCAATGCTTCTTGAAAACTCTTCCAGAAATGAGAAGTGAATATGCTTCCACGGTCTGAGCTTATTTCCAATGGAACACCATGAAGAGGAACAATCTTTGTTGTGTAGAGTTCTGCTAACTGGCTAGCTGATATTGTTTCTTTGACAGCAAAGAAGTGAGCTACTTTAGTGAGACGATCAATAACAACGAAGATTTCATCGTTGCCCTTCTTGGACTTTGGAAAACCAGTGACGAAGTCCATTTCAATCATGTCCCACTTCCACTCAGGAATTTTCAGAGGTTGGAGAAGACCGGCTGTTTTCTGATGAACTGCCTTAACACGTTGACAAACGTCGCATTCAGAAACGTATCGAGCAATTTCACGTTTCATTCCAGACCACCAATACAGTGTTTTGAGATCCTGGTACATCTTTGTACTTCCAGGGTGTATGGAGAGAGGAGTTTCATGAGCCTCCTTGAGAATAACATCTTTGAGACTCTGAATTTGAGGAACTGCAATGCGTCCTTCGAAGAACACCGTTCCCTTGTCATCAATTGAGAAGCACTCATACTTCACATTGCCTGCTTTGATGTTATTTGCGATCTTCTTGATCTCAGTATCACGAAGTTGTTCAGAACGAATCTTATCCTCGAGAGTTGGACTGGCTGTCAAGTTCGCAAGATAGCCTTGAGGAACAAGACCAAGGTTCAGCTTCTGGAATTCTTCATGAAGAGGAGGTTGGCTTTCCATGATCATGAGATTATTGCAATACGACTTGCGACTGAGAGCATCGGCCATAACATTAGCCTTGCCTGGAGTGTAAGAAATGGTAAGATCGAAGTGTTTGATCTTTTCAATCCATCTCCTTTGCCTGAGGTTTAGATCTGGTTGAGTGAAGATGTATTTCAGACTCTTATGATCGGAAAAGATTTCAGTGCGATTACCCAACAAGTATTGCCTCCATTTCTTGAGGGCAAACACAACTGCTGCAAGTTCTAGGTCATGTGTGGGATAATTTTGCTCATGTGCATTCAACTGACGTGAAGCATAAGCCACAACTTGACGTTCTTGCATAAGAACTGCTCCTAGACCTTGTTGAGAAGCATCACAGAATATCTGGAAAGGTTTGGTAGTATCTGGGCCAACCAGAACTGGTGTAGAAGTGAGTTTAGTCTTCAGGAGATTGAAACTTTCATCACATTGTGGAGACCAAACGAACTTCTTGTCCTTCTTTGTGAGATCAGTGAGAGGTTTGGCAATTTTGGAGAAGTTTTGGACGAAACGACGGCAATAGCTAGCCAAACCAAGAAAACTTCTGACTTGCTTCACCGTCTTAGGAGGTTTCCAATCAACAATTGCCTTAACCTTTTCTGGATCAATGGCTATGCCCTTGGCAGAGATGACATGACCAAGGTAAGCAACTTCTGGAATCCAGAACTCACATTTGGAGAACTTGGCATAAAGACGATGCTCGCGAAGTTTCATGAGAGTGAGACGAAGATGTTCTCCATGCTCTTCCTCGGATTTTGAGTAGACAAGAATATCATCAAGATATACCACAACGAACTTGTCGAGGTATTCATGGAAGACAGAATTCATGAGTCTAGAGAATGTCGCCGGTGCATTGGTGAGACCAAAGGACATGACGGTGTATTCATATAAACCGTACCGAGTGGTGAAAGCTGTTTTTGGAATATCTTCCTTTCTGATCTTTATTTGATGGTAACCCATCCTCAAGTCCAGCTTGGAGAATATTGAGGCTCCAGCAAGTTGATCAAAAAGATCATCGATACGAGGAATTGGATACTTGTTTTTGATGGTTTTCTCGTTGAGAGGACGATAGTCAACCACGAGTCTCTTTGTTTGATCCTTCTTCGCAACGAACAGAGTTGGGCAACCCCAAGCCGAGGAACTAGGTTGAATGTAACCTTTCTCCATGTACATATCGATTTGCTCCTTCAACAACTTCAGTTCAGGAGGAGCTATCTTGTATGGGTGCTTAGAGATTGGAGCAGTACCTGGTTCAAGTTCGATCACGAACTCAACTGCTCTGTCAGGAGGCATTCCTGGAAATTCTTCCGGGAAGACGTCAGGGAATTCACAAACCACCGGAATAGTTTCAATAGATGGTAGAGGATTTGCATTGAGAGTGTAGAGTTGAACAACTGGATTTTCAGCATGGAAGTAGACTATCTGGCCAGAAGGGTGTGTGATTTTGACAGACTTAGCAGGACAATCAATGACTGCTTTGTTGGCTATCAGCCAATCCATCCCAAGAATTACGTCGATATCTGAAGAGTGTAGAGCTATCAAAGATGCCTGGAATGGAAGGTTTCCAATTGTGATCTCGATGTTCTGGCTAACTTTATTGCTTTGCCAGCTAGATCCCGGTGATTTCACTAGGAGAGGGATAGACAACTGTTCGAAGTTGATTCAACTGTTGTTTGCAAAGCATTGAGAGATGAAAGAGTGTGAAGCACCAGAATCGAACAAAACTTCAGCACGAAACGAATTCACAAGAAGTGTGCCCATTACAACCTTTGGAGATTCTTCTGCTCCCTGGGCCTTGACATGGTTCACCCTCACTGTTCTCAAGACAGACTTGTTCCTGTTGCGGGGCCTAGGCGAAGAAGTGTTTACCATCACATGATTGACATTAGCGATAGGTAGTGATGGTAGCTTGTTCTGCGGGCACTTGTAGGAGTAGTGTCCTGATAGACCGCACTTGAAGCATGTACTAGCAGAACGAGGAGTTGTTGGACTTGGCTGAGATGGAGCACCTCCTAAGGATACCACTGGGGTGGGAGGGAGGGCAAGAAATCCTGCCGGGCTTGGCAAGCAGATGGGCGGTGTTGGAGTGGTATATGGAACCCAAACTCTTCGTTTTTGTGGAGGCATGATAGCTTTCGAGAGATTAGCCTGTTCACGAGAGTGCTTACGAGATTCCTCAACCAACTTGCGCCCATGCTCTTCATTTAGAGCGATGTTGATGAGGTCCTCAAAATTCTTGGCCTTGATGTTGGTGAGAGCATACTTGAGTTCCGGGTTGAGACCCCTGCGGAACTTTGCCATCTTTCTCACTTCTGTGGAGATTTCATCTCCGGCGTAGCGAGCCAGACGATTGAACTCTCTTTGGTATTCGAGAACGTCCAGATTGCCTTGTGTGAAAGAATAGAATTCCTCACGCATTCTCTCCATGAGCCCATCGGGAATGTGATGGCGCACGAAGGCTTGCTTGAAATCCTCCCATGTGATTGCCACACTAGAACCTCTCATTTCTTGGAAATTCTCCCACCAAGACATAGATTGCCCACGGAGAAGGTAGGTCACACAAGGAACACGGTCCTCGTCAGCCACATGAGCTACCATAAGAGTTCGGTTCATTTCACGGAGCCAGTCATCAGCATCCAATGGCTCGGAGGAGCTATCAAACGTGCGCGGATTGAGCTCAAGGAACTCCCGAATAGACACCCGGGTGTTGCCATTACTCCCAAGGTCTTGGTTCTGTTGCATCTGCTTTATAACTTGTGTCATCTGAGACAGCACTTTCCCCATCTCAGGTGGCAGTGTGGGTTCTTCGTCACCACTTTCCATCCTGAAGAGGATACCAAGATTAACACACTAACCGGATAACAAAATCCAATATAAGTGCTTAAAAGGATTACTTCAGACGATAAGAAGGTAGCATAGAACAAGGATGGAGGTTAACAACGGATCAACAGATAAGTTGTTACAACGGAAGAGAAGATTTATGAAGGACGATATTGAAGCAACAACTGGGAAACAGGAGACCACAAACACCTAAGGTACTACGGAGAAAACCCATCCGGGCTTCTAAAGGATCAATATCTACTGCTTAAGGAATAGAGGATCTGCTTCCGGGGCTTATGTGCCTCCGTTCTCAATCGTGAGTAGGCAACATGATAAATCATGTCACAACCACCTCCATTCCTATGGTCTAGTAGATATAACCATCCTAGAGAAACCAGGATCCGTGAAAACCTAGCTTGAAAGTTTAGATGAGAAGAGAAAACAACGTTGCACTTCCTTACCAGAAAAGGGAGGGTGGGTGGGGAAAGAAATAAAATGGCAGAATTCCTACTCTCACGTTTCATTTTTTCCTATATAGCTACAAAATAGTTTCTAGACTCAACTGCGACCAGTAAAAGGGATCCTACAGGCAGACAAGCTCTGATACCATTTGTCGCACCCTGACTTCTAGGGGATACTCATCGGGCCGAACTGGATAGCAGATGCTTGGATTATGGGGCATATCCGCTCCCACATCCTCGCTTCCGAGTAGGCCAGCACTTATATGCGACAACACAAGCTCTGCTATTCCATCGTCGATGTAAACTATCCACTAGAGATCAAAGGTACTACTGTCGACGTACTTCATATCAATCACGCACGGTACGTCAACAGCGTTAAACGAATGATAATCACAACATATCTCTAAGACACAAAAGATTGAAATGAGGTTGCAAATGGCCTTCACTAAGGCAGAGATAGCAAATACAATCATCCAGAGGACACATGTCCCAACATAGCATTCATTACATCAGCGGAAGCAAACAAGGTGTCTGAGTACAGACAAAACCAAATAGGCTTAAGAAGCCGGAAACGAAAAGACGGGGCCCATCCACGAAGTCTCGGATCCTGCCCGGGTCCGCTATCTACTCGTCAACAGCGTCGTCGTGCTCCACGTAGTAGCCTCCATGGGGATCCTCGGAATCGTCGTCTGCGGAAACCACAGCCCCAAAGGGGGTCAGTACATAAACGTACTGGCAAGCAAGACTCACAGTTCACCAAAGTGTAACCCGTCAACACCAAGCACAGATGCTTTGGGTTCAACGGAAGAAAGGGATGATATAAAAGATGCGGCAGCGGGCTGCACTAACCAGCTACAGAAACATACTATAACTTCCGGCTAACAGAAAGGAGATAAGATCGAGTATTGTAACCAACTGAAAGTAAATCCAAACAAACCCATCCAATGTCACCCCCTTCTAAGGAAGCAACCCAAGGATAACTCACACAGTTGGATTAATGATGAGTCAGGTTATTGTGTCAATAATTCTATTACTAGTCAAGTTATTATAGTTAGGTGTAAGTTGTCTGAGTACTTGTTAGCCAGTACTTTCACCAAGTCGTCACATAACCGCGGACAACACGGCTTCTCGAGAAGATTCTTCCCTGCAGGGTGTGCTCCAGTACCCGTACACACTCAAGCCACCAACTAAAACTCAGGTGGACTCGACACGACTCGAACCATCTCTACAGCCTGTCCTAGGAGCCACGGAGCTATAAGGTCCCAGCCACGCAGCCGAATACTCAGCGCAGGTGTGCAAAACTCCCGCAGGACACAACACCCCGGCACTACAGGCCTCGCCCTATATGTGTGCATCATCATCATCATCAGTAACCATGGGAGCGACCCATTCATGCGTATGAGCCAAATGGAACACCCGAACTAAGTGTGGCTCTTCGGACAAACTGCGGATCAGATCAAAGTCGAGGGGGGTTCCATACCACCACCCGGATGCGGTGAGCACGCTCATCATGGATCAGTAGACAAGACCCTTTTCCTAATTAGGGTCGACACTAGCAGGCCTCAAAACCACGACGGGCCTCCTGCCGGTGCCTTAACATCAAATTATTATTACCCAAGCATTAACAGGTTGTTGTTTACACATCGAGCCCATATAACATAATAGAAATATGATAACAGAAAGTAACGGGTAACAGACTCGAGCAGAAACAACCCTAAGCATGCTAGTAAGACACGGGCTCAAACAACGGGGTTATAGGAGTGGAAGGTGAGGCAATATCATGGTTTCAGGGTATCATGTGATAGGATCGTAACAGAAGCAACGATACATATGGCTAGCAGAAATAGACAACGGAAAAGTATCGGTAACCAATGTTGAAAGGAACACAGTGGTTCATGTGAGTGATAACTTGCCTGCAAACTCAGCAGCCTGGTACTGAGCTAAATCCTCAGAAGGGGTGTCGTAAGGATCGTCGGTCTCAACGTCGTCGTCTAACCGAGAAGAAGCAAACAGACAATGCAGAAAGGGTAGACAATCAATATCATGGCATAGTGCACAATCATGGGGATGATGCATGTCATGTTAATGGTTGCATCAAAATAAACTAGCTAACATGGTAACACAAATTAAATGGACACATATGCAATTTTGAGTTGCATATGAAAAGCCCATGAATTTTGGGTTAGATTATTTGTTTTCCAACTAATCAACAGATGAAGGTGAATTAGTATGATGCATGGATGAGGAAAACAACAAAATAACAACAATAGAACCAATTTAAAATAGGGTTTACCAATTTTAGAAATTTATTTATTAAGTTAGAAAATTTTGGTTCCTTAAGGGTGTCACATAAACAATTGTTGTTTTCATCAAGTTAAAGTGTTCAAAACAAATAACAAAATTTATATTTGAAAAGAACATCAAATTTTAGTTGGATTACATGTTTCAAATATTGAAATTGGAATTAGGATAATTTAATTATGAATTAAACAAGTTTTAAATGGATTTAAAACAAGTTTGAATTTAATTGAAGTTTTATTTGTTCAAAACATAATTTCAAACTCACATTTTAAAAGTTCACACTTTGATGGTTTGAAAACATATTTTGCATGTTCAAAATTATTTTATTTTGAGCAAGTTATGATTTTATCAAATTTAAATGAATTAAACAAGTATTAAATTATTTAGGCAATTTAAATTATTCAAATCATGAAACAAAATTTATATTTGAATTGGTGGTTCAAAATGGTATGGAAAACATATTTTATTTGCATGATTTGGATTAATAATGAATTAGTTATGGATTTTAGCAAATTGCAATTGAATTATTTGAATTCAAATTTGAATTGCATTTTGAAAATTCAAAACAGAAAACAAATGCTATAATTAGGTAGATAATTAAATTTGTTGCAGTTTACATATTTTATTTTTATTATTTGGGTTTGTGAAATAAAAGTTATGTGATTTTTGAGTTTAGGGGTTAATCTGAAATAAAAACTGGACTTAAATTAAAGAAAAGGGCCGAAAAAAAGCTAGGTGCACCGCGCAGTGGCCAACCCCCAGGCAATGACAGTGGGGCCATCGCCACTGTGGCGCTGAGGTGGAGCGGCTAGAGGGTGACGTGGCCGCACGGGTCCATGACGTGCGGGGCCCAGTGCGGGGCGCAGAGGAAAAAATTGGGGAGGCAAATGCCTCCCGCGGGATTTGATCCCAGGACCTCGCGCTTCCGCGCACGGGCGGTAGCCAGTGCGGCTGGTTCAGTTTCGTGACAGATACGCGGTGCGAAGGTGGATATCCTTCAGATAAAAAATATAACTGAACTTTGTTCAGTTCGCTCTGAACTTCCGACGGAAGGTGCAGCAACCGCCGGCGGCCGTGGCGTGCTCGCGGTGGCTGACCGCCGCGGCTCGTGCGGCCGGTGCTGCCGGTGCGGTGCGGACCGCCGTGCGCGGGCCACGAGGCAGGGAGAGGAGAGGGATCGAGGGGGTGAGAGGCGCTCACCTTGCTGTCGAGATGGAGGGAGCAGGGTCGGTCGTCGCCGGAGTTGGGGACGGCGGCGGCGGCTCGGAGGGGCTCCGGGGAAGCGGAGGGCATGGCGAGGTAGAGGACGCAACACCGTTTCCGTTCCCGGCCCTAGCGCGGCCGGGCAGGCACCGTGGCGGCGGCGCTCGCCGGAGGGAGGCGACGGTGGTGGAGGCTTCGGTGGTGTACAGAGAGGAGCGAGAGAGAGAAAAAGAGGGAGGAGAGCGGCGCTCGAGGGAGAAGGAGGGAGGTGAGGAATTAGGGTAGGAGGGCGGGGGGGAACTCGAGTTCTTAAGGGGGAGGTGGAGCACGGGATCGTCGTCCCCTCCTCTGTATCCCCACGTGGCCACCATGGATGAGCTCCGTACCGTACGGAGGTTAGGGAAAGGGTGGGGGGTATGGGCCAGTGGGCAGCTTGGGCTGGCCCCAAAGTGGGCTGGATGCCCCTATTCCCCCTCTCCCTCACTTTAATTCTTTTTTTCCCCTTATTATTTTTTTTTGCAGATTTGGGAAAGAGAGAAAAACCATTGGTGTTAGGGTTTAGCAAAATTTGGGACAATGTTTTTATTGATTAAGTTTTGTAATAGCATCAAGTACCCACTTTGGTTTTTCCAAAAAAAAATTTAAATAGGTTGCTTGTTGAAAAATTAAATGAATTGAGCCATTTGTGGTATCAAAATAAATAAATGAAACTTAGCCAATTTAAAGATTTTGATTCCAAGTTTTAGTGGAACAATTTGTTTGTTTGTTTGTAGTTTTTATTTGACACAAAGTAACATAACAAGTATGAACCACAATTGAATTTTTGTTTTGGAATTCAAATAGAAATCAGATGGAAACAGATGCAAACAATGCAAGGAATATGATGACATGATGCAAAGCAATAATAAACAAGAAACAAACATCTAGGGGGAGATTTTCATACTTGGGATGTTACATCTCAGATCTGAAAATGTTATTGAATCACGATGATAATTATTTTTTCTTGATCATACCTGCAAGTTGTTTACACATATTGTTGTCCGGAACCCGAGGCCCCGAAGTGACAGAAATTGGGACAAACGGAGGGGATGGCTGCGATGTGAGGATCACATATGTTCAGGGAGTGTTAATGCTTTGCTCCGGTGTTCTATTTAAAGGAACACCTTAATTACCAGTAGTTCCCTTGAGGCCCCGCTGAAAACGGGCTGGTAAGACAAAAGATGTTGTGCAAGTTCTCATTGCGAGCACGTACGACTATTTATGGAACACATGCCTATGGTTACTTAGTGCTTGGATGCTTTATCTTATTTAACTGCAATTCCCGTGACATGATCATTATTTGAACTTTCTTATCCATGCAACGCCCGTTCATCCATCCTTATGCCTACAATATTTCATCCCGCTGTTTATTTCAATAACTACTGCTGCTGTTTTCATCTCACTTCTGCTATTATTTCACTACTGCTCCTGCTATAAAACTGTTATTACTGATAAACCACTGCGAACAAAAGTACTTTCAGGTGCAGGTGAATTGACAACTCACTTGTTAAGGCTCACAAATAATTCTTTGGCTCCCCTTGTGTCGAATGAATAAATTTGGGTTTTAGTTCCCTCGAAGACTGTTGCGATCCCCTATACTTGTGGGTCATCAAGACTATTTTCTGGCGCCGTTGCCGGGGAGCATAGCTTCATTTGCGAGCTCACCAGAGAGTATTATTATCTATTGCCAATCATTCATCATGGGTAAGTCTCGTGATGGAAGAGTTCCTATATTACCATCCCCTACAAGAAGAAGTACAACTCTGAACACCTCTGTTGCTCTTGATTCACCGTCTGTTATGAGTAAGCTGCTTACACCACCACATGCTACACATGCTACTTCTGCTGAATCTGAAAATGCTTCTAAAACTTTTGATGATGCTTCTACTATGCTTGATGAGAGTAGTTCTCTTGGTCCTTTCTTAGATGCTACTATTGCTAAACCTAAAAATATTACAAGCACTGAAACTCCTGATAAAAATCTTGTTACTCCTGCTTTTTCACCTTAGTTTAGAGAGAACCCTAGTGATGATTTAGATGATGCCTATATTTGACTGAGTGATGATCTTATT
Source organism: Alopecurus myosuroides (assembly GCA_028641055.1). Lineage (NCBI taxonomy): Eukaryota > Viridiplantae > Streptophyta > Magnoliopsida > Poales > Poaceae > Alopecurus > Alopecurus myosuroides. The sequence goes on from CM054057.1 coordinate 4,849,646, forward strand.
GATGAAATACATGCTATGAAAGATAGAGATGCTGCTATACGTCTTATGGAAAATCGTGCTGTTAGATATAAATTATCTCCTGATGCTAAGTTTGCCACTTCTCAGATTAATATTAGGGATAAGGATTATGATTTCTCTCTTGATTTATCTTATATATATATTGTTGAGAAAGAACCTTTTGTGGAACTAAAAATGAAAGTGCCGTGAAACATATGAATGAGCTCTCCTCTTTGAGTAGTTTATTCTCTGATGATCTTAAGAAACGTAGCTACTTTGTTGCTAAAATATTCCCTTTCTCATTAAAGGATGAAGCTAAAACTTGGTTTAACAACTTGTCTCCTGGATCTATTGATAGTCCTATTGGTTTGGTTAATGCTTTATTTAAGAAATATTTTCCTGCTAGTGCTCAACATGCTGCTTTACAAAATATATTTAATTTTAAGCAATTGGAAGAGGAGAAATTGCCTGTATCTTGGGAAAGGTTTGGTTCGTTAGTTAGAGCTGCACCTGGGCATAAGATAGAAGATAATAAACTTATTGATATATTTTATAATGGACTAACGGTTGAATCTAGGACATACCTGGATAGTTGTGCTGGTTGTGTTTTCAGGCAAAGAACTCCAGAAGAAGCTGAGGAATTAATGGCTAAAATAAGCCAAAATCATGATGATTGGACTATGGTTGAGCCTGAGCCGACTCCTACTCAAGTACCTACACCAACACCAACACCCAAGAAGAGGGGAATGATTGAATTAAATGATGAGAGAAGCCAAGAAATCTCTTAAAGAGAGGGGTATTAAATCTGAAGATGTGAAGAATCTTCCACCTATAGAAGAATTATGTAAGCCAATCCCTCACTCACCATCCATTGAGGTACACTCTCTCCAATATTTTGATAGTAGAGATATTCCCTATAGAAAACCTCCTGATCAATGCTTAGATGAATTTGATAATTATGTCATTAAGAAAGATAATTTTAATATGAGAGTGCAGAACCACCTTATGGAAAACTCTAAAGATATTAATGATTTGCATGGTATTATAGAAAGAACCTCTAATGACGTTAAAATGCTTGTTAAACATTTTCAAATGGCTCAAACTCAAATAGATCAACTTGCTAAAGTGCAAAAAGATTAGCTAGTTAATGCTTCTAAAGAAAAACATGCTTATGAGATAAGAACTAGAAGTGGTATTGCTACACAAGATCCTTTATATCCTGAGGGACATCCTAAAAGAATTGAACAAGATTCTCATCAAACTAAGAATGATGTTATTCATACTAAGAAGAAAAGAAGAAGAAACATAAAACCGCTGTAGAATCCTCTGAACCTGCTAAAGATCCTAATAGTATATCTATCTCTGATGCTGAAACTGAAAGTGGTAATGAAAAGAATGATGCTTCTGATAAAGAAGAACCTATAGCTGAACCTGAAAAGCAAACTAAAATTGCAAAGTATACTAAGGAAGATTTCATTGCTAATAAACACTGTAATGAGAGAAAACCTTGGGTACAAAATCCAATGCATTTTCCTAATAAGAAACATAAATCTAGGGAAGAGGAACATTATAACAATTTTTGTGAATGGATGAAACCTTTGTTCTTGCAAATTCCTTTAACTGATGCTATTAAATTGCCTCCTTATGCAAAATATATGAAAGATATTGTCTCTAACAAAAGGAAGATTCCTAATGAGGAAATTTCCACTATGCTTGCTAGTTACTCTTTTAATGGCAAGGTTCCTGAGAAGCTTGGATATCCTGGTATACCTACTATTCCCTATTTTATTAAAAATAATTATGTTAGAACTACTTTGTGTGATTTGGGAGCTGGAGTTAGTGGCATGCCTTTTACTCTCTATAAAAGACTCCTCCTAGAAAAACTGATACCAACTGATATATCTTTGAAAATGGCTGATAAGTCTACTGCTATTTCTGGGGGCATATGTGAGAATGTTCCTGTTCAAGTTGCTAATAATTGTCTGATATTAACTGACTTTGTTGTGTTGGAAATGCCTCAAGATGATAATATGTCCATTATTCTTGGGAGACCTTTTCTTAATACTGCAGGGGCTGTTATTGATTGCAATCAAGGAAAACTAACTTTTAATGTTAATGACAAAGAGCACACTGTTTATTTTCCCAAGAAGATTAATAGAAAATATGGTCTAAATTCCATTGAAAATGTTGAGACCATCAAGATTGGAGAATTTTATTGTCCTATTCCAAAGCCACCAAAAGAATATGATATTATTATGATTTGGAGTATGCCTATCTAGGTTGAGGTAACATGAGTATTTAGTGAGAAACAAAGTTTTGTTTCATATAAAATTGTTTGGTAGAAAGACTTGATCACCCTTGTTAACAAAGAATTTTAAATGAAGTGGGCAATGTTTTCACTATGTTTTCACCTTCCCCATATTGTTTTCACTATGTTTACTTCTGTTATCACATTATTACTTGAGTGCAATCATGTTTTCCACCATCCTTATGCATGTTTTCCTGATGTTTTCACCCTGTTTACTGAGGTTATGCATGTTTTCACCACCCATACTTTTGTTTTCAGCACTTCAACCTTTGTTTTCTTTGGTTATTCTTTCATTGGAGTGTCTTAGAACCTATGTAGTGCTGTTTTGGTTTTGTTTTCCACCTTTTCACTTTTGTTTTCCCGGTTTTTATTAATTATTAAAATTCTGGAAATACCTCAAAAATAAAGTTTCTCGAAAAATTCCAGAAAAAGTATAATAAATTTTTACGTCAAAAATGGGGCAGTAAGCCACCTGGGAGACCCCAGGGGAACCCACCAGGCAGGCACACCCCAGGGTGGCGCGGCCTTCCCCTAGTGGCGCCAGCCCATGGTGTGGGCCCCCTGGCCCTCTACTTATTCTCTCCACTGCCAAAGTCTTCTTCTCACCCCCAAAGCTGAAAATATTTCCCGAAACCCATGTTCTTGGTGTTCTTCCTCTGGATTTTCGATCTCCTTCTTCAGCCCATCATTTGTGCTGATTTTTGGTGTGTTTGATCTCCGGTATGTGACTCCTCCGATGATCCAAGTAGAATTTTGTTTAGTGAAGTATTTCTTGAGTATTTTGCCGCAGTAGGTGACAGCTTATGTGAGTTTGCACGCTTGATTTGAGTAGAAATAATATAGTTTTGATGTATGTTTAGCTCTCATATAAGTCCCTATGGTAGTTTCCACCTTATAGTTGCTTGAAATTAATTTTGATGATGATTGTTGAAAAATTTCAGAGATGGATAGGTTCAACTTTGGTGAGATATTTAGGAGTGATGCTCCTAGAAGGACAGGGCCATCACGCTCATCTACTTCAGCGAGGCCATCATATAATGAAGACGTTATGGCTTCGACTATTAATGATGCAGAAGATGACGGTACCATTTACCCATCTAGCTTCCCTTGTCACACGTTTTTAAGAAGTGCAGGTCTTTTAGATGATTTTCTTATGCTTGTTGAGAGAGTTGGTCTCACCAACTTTATGGAGGATGAAAGGCCTTAGTATGCCACGCTCACAAAAGCTTTTGTTAAGAGCTTCAAATTTCAAAACTCTCTATATGGTCCAACTGTTGCATTCAAATTATATAGTCTTCCTATGTCTTTGTCCTTGGAGGAATTTTGCGCTATTATAGGTATCAACGCCACCGGGACGGCAAGCAGGGTTCAAGATAGACCAGCAGACCTCCAGGGGATCTACCGAGAGATCACCAACGATGACGGTCGCTCATCCCTGCGTGGGAAGATAAGGAACATTCAACTCCCTGCTCTTAGATACTTTACTTAATATATTGGTACTAGTATTCTTGGTAGGGAGAACACTAGAAATGTTTCTAGTTATCACCTTGCTTTCATTGATGCTACACTGAACCGTAGCACAAAGTATAACCTTCGTGCACTTGTTTCACGCCCCCTTGCTGCTGCTGGGCCTATTTTTGGTGGCATTATTGCTACACGCATCGCAGCTGCTTTGCATGTTTCCATTGATCCTAATGATGAAATTATTGCTCCACATAGGCTTAACCTTGATGCTATGAAATCCCATCAGTTTGTCACTTCTAACTCTACTAATGAACGCTTAGTCTATAGAGTTTTATATATGGATGGAGAAGAGCGGAAAGTTACTTTGCCGCAGCCTGTCTTGTTTAAGATTGACATGTCAGCATGGTCGCTCTCCAAGGAGCAAGTAGACGAGCATCTGAGCACCATGGAGTTTTACCGGCAGCAGGAGAGGCGAGACGCGCCTCCCGAGGACCACAACACGCAGTACACCAGCGCATCCTCGAGCACATATCAGGAAGAGGCTTCCTCCTCGGCGTATTACGGGGGCGACACCTCTTGGACCCCTTGGTGATTGATCTCCACTTAGGCCAAAAGCCTAAGCTTGGGGGGAGGTATACCGACATCACACTCATTTATATATCATGTTTGGTCGGTTCTTTGTATATCCATGTTTTCTTTTCTTTCGCTTCTTTTTTGTTTCTTTTGTTTGTTTTCGTTTCTTTCATTCCTTTTGTTTTTATTGATTTGTTTTCGCTTGCCAAAACACAAAAAGACCAAACTATTTCTGTTGTTTCTCTCTATTTGTTTCTTTAGTTGGTTTGTTTTATTTTTTAGTTGCGTTTTAATATTCAGAAACCCAAAAGTATTTTCTTTTGTTTGCTGTTTGCTTTCTTTTGTCTTGCTTCATTTTGAAAACCCAAAAAGATTTTTGTTTTGTTTGCTTGCTCTCTCTTTGTTTGAGCTTTAATGGAAAATCCCAAAAATATTTGTTGTTCTTTTTTGGTTTTGTAAAGTTTGTTGCAGAGTTCAACAGTCGTCCGTGATTCCATTGGAGCTTGGTTTTCATTATATATTATTCGAGCCACAAGTGAAGAGCAAAAATGACGACATACGGCAATTCAAGTTGTGGTGAGAGGCTGATATGAACTCTATTTGCTTTCATTTTTGTACATATATCCATCTATGTGAGCATGCTTAGTTTGTTCGTATAAGATATATGTGACTTAATGGCTTCCAATGTATTAATAGTAAATTACCTGTCGCATAAATATTTGTTCGCATTGTTCTATTCATAGAAGGGTATGATATTGTGGTAGCCTCCTCTGATTGTTTCATTTGAATCGACTTGGCACATGCTCACGCATGCTAAGACTGAAAATAAAAAGTCAATAAGCCTCGATGATTTAATTTGCCTCAGAGTTCTAGTATCAATTTTATGCCTCAGTTAGTTTTACTTTCTCGCAAACATGATTATGATAGTTGTCGCACTCTTGATTGTCGCTCCCTGTCTATTGCTAGCCTTCACCTGTACCGAGTATTAGCTCTACTCGTGCATCCAAATCCCTGAAAACCAAAGTTTGCCAAATGTGTCCACCATACCTACCCATATGTGGTATTTAACCGCCACTCCAAGTAAATTGCTCATGTGCTACCTTTAAAACCTGCTAAAAAATATTCTTGTTTTGTGCCACGGTTTTAGTTCATGAGCATCGGAAGCAGACTGTGCTTGATGAGATTGTACGCATTCTTAGTGAAGATTTTCACCTACATGTCTCTCACTCTGAAACATACCCGTGGGGTGTTGGTCTTGTTGCATTTGATTCCCCTATCATCCGTGACCAATTAGTTATGGATAGCCCACATGTCTTTGATGAGGATTCCACTTTCAGTTTTGTGCAACACGATGAGGGTATCAATATGCGTTTTTATGTCTTTCAATATGAAACTTGGGTCATGTTCTTGGGATTTCCTTTGGACTATCAGACAGAATATTACATTAACAAGCGGTCTCGTGTTTTGGTAAGATGATTCTATGGCACCTTCCTGGTATCCGTAGGGCGCGTGTTCTTGTGCGGGCATGGATTAATGATCTTGCACATGTTCCATTCAGTCTCTGTATTAAGCGCATTGGCATCCTTGGTGGCAGGGGTCGCTCCTGGTTTGTCCCTGTGTATGTGCTTAATGGCAGGCGCACGAACTCTGCACTATTTTTCACTGAAGATCCACTTCCTCTACATAATGCTACACCACACCCGCTTGTAATGCCTGGACTGTCTATTGAATTGCAGATTCAACTTGCTGTTCACAACTGGCTGGAGATGAATGCGCAACAGAATCCTCATAATGAAGCTCCATCTGAATAGATAGATCATGCCTCTGATAACTGGGATGAACCTGCCCCTATTCCTGATGTTATCCAAGCCAATGGATGGAGGGGATGGCCACCTAGTACCCCTCCTATCATCTCTATTCAAGGTTTCTCTGGTATTAGTCTACGTAACCTTACTGGCTATGATGGACCATCAATGATGGACGACATCCCCCATCTGATTCTCTGGTGGAAGATGGCATTGATCTGTGGAATGCACATGTTGCGGATTCAGAAATCTTAGCTTCACTTGCTAGTGCTAATCTGTTGGAGTATCCTTCTCTTGGGATATATATGCCTCCATGTCCTACTTTTCTGCACTTCCTGGGCTGGATGCTCTGTCAGACCTACACTCGCTGCATCTGTACTGACAGTCATGGTGGTGGTACTCTGGGTTCAGTTAATGATCTGCTTCTCCATCTACCTTATGTTGTGGACTAGGCTTTCATAGATAATCTTCTCCAGTCACTGAATATTTTTGCTGACCCGCTGTGCAACCTGGAGTTTCTGCTGGCACCGTTGGATAACTCAGTGTCCCCTTATTCTACTGATGAAGATTGGACTCGTCTCGCTAGTCACCCATATGGGGTGAGTCTGTATCTCCCTCTGCTGAATGCTAGCTCCCTGGCTCATGCCCTTATGCCACCTCCGCAAGCCCTGATGCCACTCCCCCGGGGACGTGGTCGCCCACGCAAGACTGAAGCTCAACTGCACGTCACTACTGAACGCCGCTCCACTCGCAGGAACAACAAGGATGGCTACAGGCTTGAAGCATTGCCTCTTGGACCGAGTCGCCGCAAGGGTACCCAGGTGCCCCGTGCTTCTCCTCCCCCAGTCACCCAGGTCGCTGAACTGCAGCGCATCGGCATTGAGGAGTGCAACATCGACCCCGCCGAGCTCACGGTTGATCTGCTGCACCAAGCCAAACTTGGTTGAAGCGCCTGCTTTGCTCTAAGAGTGCTGTCTTGCACTAGTATCTTTGCTTTCCTTTTATATCGTTAAAACTATGCCGCGTATCCCGATTAGAACTAAACTGGCGAATCTTGCTGGGCACATCCTCTGTTGGAATGTGCATGGTATCAATAGGTCTGAAAAATGGCCACTTAATCGTGATAAAGTGGTCGAAAGTGCAGCTTCCATTTTATGTTTTCAAGAAACTAAACGATCATCCTTTGATCTTGCTTATATTAGGTCGTTTGCCCCAAAAAGATTTGATCGATTTGCGTTCATTCCCTCTGATGGCGCATCGGGTGGGCTAATAGTGATTTGGCCTAGCTCCGAATTCACGGGGCAGGTCCTTCTTGAGGAGTCATTCACTATCGTAATTAATTTTACGTCCACTGCCACGCTAGATTCATTCATCCTTGTTAACATTTACGGACCATGCGAAGGTATTGCACGCGAGAATTTCATTGCATGGCTATTTCATCTCGATATTGCACCTGAGGCTCTTTGGCTCATAGTCGGTGACTTTAATTTTTATCATTTCTCCGACAACCGTAACCGCCCTGGTGCTAACATCGAAGGCTACATTCAATGAGGTGATTGCTTACTTAGGCCTTATTGAACTCCCCATCAAGGATCGTTGTTTCACATGGAGTAACAGGCAAGCTGAGCCACTATTGGTGCAATTGGACTAGTTCTTCACGTCGACTGCATGGACCCTCAAGTACCCTAAGTCATCAGTTAAAACCCTTTCGCGCCCTACCTCTGATCACACGCCTTGCGTTATCTCGATTGGGACAGATATTCCGAAAGCAGTGGTATTCCGTTTTGAGAATCATTGGATTAAACTCCCTGGTTTTATTGATGTTGTTTCTCGCATTTGGGATATACATTGTCCAGGTGATAGTGCTCGTTCTATCTCCGCCAAATTTAAACTTCTCCGCAAGGCACTTTGCAACTGGTCCACTAGCATTTCGACGCTCTCTCTATTTATCGGTATTTGCAATGCTGCTATTCTCCGCTTTGATGAGATTGAGGAACTACGCTCGCTTCATATTACGGAGTGGAACTTTCGTAGCATTGTGAAAAATAAACTCCAATTCCTTCTCGATTGTCAACAGGAATATTGGAAAAAACGTTGCACCACTCGGTGGGCCAAATTTGGAGGCGAGAATACTAAGTTTTTTCACTCTATGGCTACTATTCATTTTCGACACAATTTTATCTCCTCTCTTGATCGTGAAGATGGGACTCTGGCTTCCGATCATCATGAAAAGGAGGGTATCTTGTGGGCTTCATTCGAAAATCGTCTTGGGGTTTCATCCCCAATTGACACCTCTTTTGATTTCTCGAAATACATTTCACGTAGGGAAGGAATGGGTTGTTTGTTCGTTCCTTTTACACGAGAGGAGATTGATTCCATTGTGGCGGATCTTCCTATTGACAAGGCCCCCGGCCCAGATGGTTTCTCCGGAGTATTTATCAAAACTTGCTGGCCTATTATTCGTCATGACTTTTATAATCTATGTGATTTTTGGTCCAATTTGGTCAACTTACAAAGTATGAATGATGCTTATACCACACTCATCCCCAAGATCACTAAACCCACTTGTCCTAATGATTTTAGGCCTATCTCGCTGCTGAATTCTTCATTTAAGCTCCTTACTAAACTCCTGGCCAACCGTTTGCAACAAACTATTCTATCCCTAGTGCATGCTAATCAATATGGATTCCTCAATTGTCGTTTGATACATGATTGCATTGGGTGGGCTTATGAATACATTCATCAATGCAAACAGGCCAATATTGAGTCTGTGATTCTGAAATTGGATTTTGCTAAAGCCTTCGACACTATTGAGCATGCTTCCATTCTTGCCATCCTCAAATGTTGCGGTTTTGATGAGAGATGGATTTCTTGGGTTAAGTCATCTTCACTACTGCTTCCTCGTCAGTCCATCTCAATGGGGGTCCCTGGGAGGAAATTTCCTTGTCGATGTGGTGTTCGCCAAGGTGATCCATTCTCGCCCATTCTCTTTGTTGCAGGAGCGGATCTCCTACAATCTATGGTTATCTCCCTGGCGACAGAAGGCACTCTGGTACCCCCTCTCCCCATTCCGGGATTGGACTTCCCTATTGCTCAATACGCAGATGATACATTAATTATTCTTCAAGCGTGTCCTGATCAACTTCTTGCACTCAAAAACCTGTTGATCAACTTCTCGGCTGCCACTGGTCTATGTGTTAATTACTCCAAATCGTGTCTTATTCCAATTAATATCTCACCTGATCATCTTAATACCCTAGCCTCCACTTTTGGTTGTGCTACGGGTTCCCTCCCTTTTACTTACTTGGGGCTACCGCTGGGTGCAACCCGACCCACTGTACAAGACTTATCACCGATCGTGGATCAAGTTGAACGCCGACTTAATGCGAGTGTCCGTTTCCTCGATTATGGATGTACACTCACTCTTGTCAACTCGGTCCTCTCTTCCCTCCCTATACACTATCTGTGCTCTTTGCGGATTCCCAAAACCACCATTTCCTTATTTGATCGAGTTAGAAGACAATGCCTTTGGGGAAAAAAATGACGACTCTCAAGTGGTTAATTCCCTTGCTGCATGGCCACTTGTTCGTCGTCCTAAACTTCAAGGTGTCTTCGGCATCAAAAACCTTGAGATTCAGAACAACGCACTCCTCATGAAACAATTGCATAAATTCTATTGCAAGCATGATACTCCTTGGGTTCATCTTATTTGGTCTCTCTATGACCCTTCCACCCCCCCTCATGCTCAATCTGCCCGTGGATCATTTTGGTGGCGTGACACATTTAAACTTATTTATATTTATAGAAGCATCACCACCTCTCTGGTTAACAATGGGGCCTCAACCATGTTCTAGAAGGACTTCTGGTTTGATAACACTCTGCTATGTGACAAGTTCCCTAGGCTCTTCTCTTTTGCTATAGATGAAAACATCTCGGTTGCTTCAATGGGGACTACGCATGTTGCATCATCTATATTTGCCCTGCCCCTTTCGGTCCAAGCTTTCGAGAAATACACATCGGTGCAAGAGATCCTTGCTAGTCTCAACCTAGGTGGCGACGTAGCTGATTTATGGAGATTTACATGAGGCTCCACCTCATACTCGGCATCCAAATTTTACTCATTTATCTTCTTGAGACTTCCTCGACAAGACTCCCTAAAGATGATTTGGAAATCTAAATGCCTTCCCAAATTACGTGTCTTCTTATGGCTACTGCATATGGACCGACTCAATACCAAGGATCTGATGATCAGGAAACATTGGTCCTTTGAAGGAGGTCCTTTTTGTGTCCTTTGTGATCAAGGTATGCTGGAATCTAGGGATCACCTCTTTTTTCTTTGCCCATTTGCTACGAGATGTTGGGCCAAAACCAAGATTGCTTGGGATTGTGCTCTCCCTTTTCCCCAGCGATTTCTCCACTCCAGGAAGGGTTTTTCAGGTCCCTGCTTTACAGATATTGTTGCTTGAGTCTGTTGGAATATTTGGAGAATGCGTAATGACTTTATTTTCCAAGCCAAGGACCCATCCCTCAACAGATGGAGATCCTCTTGTCGGAACGATCTTCTTCTGCACCAACACAGGATACCCCCCTTTAGTTCAGGACCTCCTTACTTGGGTTTTGATTTTTTTTTCTCTTGATGTCTTATTGTTCTTCATACAATTTCTTCCCCCCTAGTTCTCTCCTATCTTTGTAATCGGACACATTGTATTCTTTAGAAAGCTCCTGGCTTTCTTGATGGAGGGATGATAACCCGGTATACTAACGTCAAGGAGTAACTCGGCCCAAGGGACGCTGTACAAGACCCGACTTAGGGAAAAGGAGCTTCTAGAAGGCACATGAGTGTAGGCCTCGTAACCCGGATTGTGGGTTCCGATAAGGAAGTTTAGGGTTTTGTAAGTAGTGTCCGGGTAGGATTCCGAGTGCGCTTGGATAGCAAGCCAGGGGATCCAGGGATTATATAAGCTGGTCCCCTAGGGTTAGATCGACGAGTTCATCAGAGACACAGGTTTACGAGAGAGAGATTGTGAGATATCGAGTATCCATTGTAACACAAGTATCGAGATAGTATATTCAGATCGTAGACTCGGCGACTTGATTGCCGGCTATCAGATCGCATATCACCATGGTTCTCCTTGAGCTAAACCCTCTCCCAAACACCAGAGTCGATTTGCCCCAAGATAAGTTACCCCCAGTAACGTCTGCCGTGTTTATCCCACGACAGTTGGCGCCCACCGTGGGGCCTACGTCCAAGGGTGTTTACATCACGGGAGAAGCTCGGGAGAACATGAAGAACCTCGTTGTCGGCGAGATCTACACCAACCCCGAAGGAGAGAAGATGGTGGACGATTTTGGCTGGGGGCCAGGGTCGGATCTGCTCGAATCCGGATCCGTCATCACGATCGGCCGGGTCAACGTCTTCGTCGGCATGGTACGTGCGTTCGGTTCAATCCCTGACGATTTTGGATTTGACTCTGTGTCAGGAGAGGCCACCCACATTCAGTCGGACGGAGAAGAATCGGTCGGGACGGTGGATCCGACAGAGGAGCCCACCACGAAGAGGGAACAGCCGGAGGAGCCGGCATGGACCCCGCATGGACGGGTCATAAGGGAGGATGATACCGAGTGTATCCTGCACCTGCTGGAGGACCGGTACTAGGAAGATAGCTACGATGAAGAGGAGTATGAGTCTTCGCCAAGCATTTTGCGCCAGGTCGCGGTCTACACGGCCCCTGCAACCAATCTCAATCAAGGGAACGTGACCACGGCCGCGGTAGGAGCGGCGCAAGCATTGGCCCAACAGCAAAATCCAGCTGAAGGAAATCCGGTTCTGACCCGGATTGACGGAGAGTCGGCTTCAGTCACCAGCCGGGCGGCGGATAGCGAGATGCAGGCAAATATGTTTGGGTTCTTGGCTCACAGGACGCCGGGGGCAGGTCCTTCGAATCCGCAACACCCGGCCCTGTTCAGTAACAATATCGTCTTGGACCCAACAGTGTTAGCTACTGTGATAACCCCGGAAAACGCCGCGGCACGTGCCAGGGACTTGGAGGTAGCGCGTCGCGCGCTAGAGCAACAAAGAAGAGATGTAGAAGCAGAAAAGCAAGGGGTAGCCACGCGCCAACGTGAACTGGACGCGCTGGAGAACCGGCTCCGAGCCGAGACAAGCAGGGTGCATCAGAGATATCAGACAAGATTACCGGCGATGGGACGAGTCATAAACCCTAACGCGCTATTCATCACACCCCAAGATCAACCGATTCCGGCTGTGAATCAGGAAACTGTGCATCAACCGGCAACTGGAGGAGGACAGCCGGCAAACGTGCAGGCCGGGTTACCCACACTACAGACTGGGGCCCCTGTCGGCAACACAGCGCCACCGCCACCACCATCACGATTTCGTACACCACCGGGTCACTTCAATAACCCCATGGATAATGTATATGCCGCAACGTTAGCATTTAATCAGATCCCCGTAAGAGAGTCACCCCATGCGGAGCAGACCCGACGGGCGATCGATTTATTGCATACGGCAGTGGCTCAGCAGGTTAATTACCCGGATAACAGGTGTGGAATGCATGAAACACCTTATATCAGCCAGCAACACGGCAACGCCGGCAATATGCAAACAACACTACTAGGAAAACAGCTATAGGAGTGATGATAGCCGTGACGCACCAGCAATATGGCGCGTCACGCCTAATAGTCGTGGCGCACCACTGTTTGGTGCGTCGCGCCTATAGCCTTAGCCGCGGCGCACCAAACGGAAGGCGCGTCGCGCCTATGTGTGGGGCCGGGGCGGCGAGCCTCGGAGGCATACCGGCGACGCAGCGCGTCCTTGGTGCGTCACGGCTATTTTGTATAGGGGCGGCGCACGCGGGTGTGGTGCGCCACGGGTTAGATAAGCGTGACGCACCGTGGCGTGGTGCGCCACGGCTATGGGGAGTACGGGTATAGCTAGGCCGCGTTCCCCCTCTCTTCTCCTTTTCTCTCCACCACGCGCGCGCCTCTCTTCTCCTTCCTCTCGTCGCCCGTCGCCGCCGCCACCTCCCATCGCTCGATCTCCCTCCCTCTCCAGCGCCCACCGCCTCCTCCCATCGCCCACCTCCCATCGTCCTAGCCGCCCACCGCCCAGCGCCGCGCATCTCGATCTGAGGAGGAGGCCGGAGCCGTCGATCCGGTTCTTCCACGACAAGGAGGAGGAGGGGGCAGTCACGCTGCTGCCGTCTGGTTCGTCCTCGACGCCGGCCATCTTCTTCCCCTACTTCCCCAGGTAAGCCCCGGAATCGGATTCCTTAGCGCACGGCAGAAAGCCATTTTCGTCCATCGCCAAGATACGTTTTCTCCTGTAGCAAAAGGTCGAGTAGGAGTATGCGGCCGAAACATGTTTGTGTCCCGTCGAGAGGAGAAATTCACACCGAATCGTGAGTGCAAGTTATACATAATTCATTTCCTTGTGTACTTTGCCCACCCAGCTTGCCACTTTGTGAAAAGAAAAGCAGCAGCCTACTGTCATTCTTCAGTTAGTTCAGGCTAAAGGCCATCTCTGGTGTAAAATTCAGCAGTGCAGTAGATATTTCAGAGAAACCATAATTTCCTGCTACTAATCTCAATGAGAAAAAGAGCACTGGTGGATCACGGCCACATTACATCCAAATCGATAAAATGCATTCCAGACAACAGCTGGGAGCAAAGAAAGAAAAAAATGCAAGTATATATGGTGCTTGGGGGTAGAAACTCTCCCGGCGGCACTCTCTGCTCCGGCCACCTCCAACCTAGCTAGGCGCATAGATGCAGATGTGTTTTCGTCCGTCTGTGCTCACGAGACATCGATCCAACCAAGAAATCTTAGATGCAGTCAAATCCACCCTGTTATAGTTCTTCTGAATTTCGCCAATGTTTTGTTGGCCCGCTGTTTGTAAGAACTAAATTATGAATGCATATGCTTTTGGAAAATTGAGATTCAAAACAGTGATGCATACCCGTTACCGATTTCTGCCTAGATCTTATACGCTAGCTACTGATGTTTTAAGATACCAGCGTGTTACCTCCCATTCTGTTTCTGGTTGTAAGAACTGAATTATGAACGCATATGCCTTTGGCAAACTGAGATTCAGAGCAACCATACATTTCTGCTCGGTTACCGATCTATTTTACACTAAGTGAATAGATCTCTGTCTATACTTTTTTTTAAGCTACTAGGATGGAGGGAAACACACTAAGTGTAAATTAAAGGTTGTCTCCTGCTGTCAGGGAGCAAAACCATGTTTGTCATTTTTACAAGTTCGGCCATGAGGAAGAGCTAAGATTCGGTAACGAGAAAAATCATCCAGCATGAATTACAAAAATCGATACTTTTTGAGTAAACTTGGACAGGGGGATACACTGAGGTATATTAATCTAGAAGAGCTGTGATCATTGGTTTAAGATCTATCTCTGCTTGCCCCATGATATCGTCGGCAGAGAAAGTGTCATGGTCATACACTTCCTGGAATTAGCGAGATTCTGTGTTATTTAGACGGAGTGAAAAATAATACATTCTCTGCTTCGTTATTGAGCAGGGTTTTATCAATGAATTTCTTCTCTCCCATATTTTTCTACTTTTATGGTGAACTATTATTTTACACATCAATAAGTCTAATTTTTCAAGTTGGTCTAATTTGATATACTCTGTTTTTAGTTTTTACATTACTGACCAGGTTTGATCTTGGATATTTTCACCAAGGAGTTGAAGTTCATTTTTAAATTCTCTTACTGTTTTGAAAAGTACTAAAGTTGCTTAACAAAACCATGCTTGGAAAATAAAATTTAGAGAATTTTAAAGGCCTGAAAACAAACCCAACATTCAGCTAACCTCTCTGTTTTCTTAACACTTAGCAAAAATTCAGTAACTTTTCAGCAAGCCAAGACAGCAGGACCAACCTTGGTACCCAAATAATCCTAGTTTCCTTTTCTTTTCTCTTAAATGGTATCTGTAGGCATGCAAGTTTGTGTTTATATAAGCATATCTGTAGGAATTCCATTAAAGTAGATAGCGTCACTTTCTGCATTTGTTTTGTGATAGGTAGGTTCTGTCATTTGTCTTTGTTTTGTGATAGCTATGCTCCTCTAACCTCTATGTGTACTTTCTTAATTAAATAGAACATGGCTTGCGAAGTATGTCGGTCTCGATGTGCCGAAGGACGATTCACTGGGGCTTCTTTTATGCTTCAACTCCACGACGGTGACGTTGATTCGTTGGTAATTAACAATTCTTTTTATGTTAACTTGTTCTTTCGTTTTACTATCTAGCTTGAGAGTTGTGTTTATTAACAAAATATTCTTTATATTTCTTTTTTAGATTCTACCATGCAATATTCGCGAAGAATTCAACGAGTTAGTTGGCAGCAACGTGGATTTCAATGTTCACGGGACCACCTACATTCTTCGAGTGAAAAAAGAAAGAACGAAGACCTACTTCTGCGGGCCACAATTGCAGGCTATCATCGCCACGTACAATTTAAGCGGAGGTGATTACATTCACTTCTCTATGGAAGGACTGCAACCTCGCATCAAAATTGTGTATATGGGCGGGATTGCGAGCGAGGATGGCGGGAGTGAGGAGGAAACTGAGAACACCGAGGATATGGACACTGAGGATGATATGGACGAGGAGGACCCATGGAAACATGTGGTGGTTGCTCAAAGAGCGAATCTTAGCGAGTTTGAGAAGGACCGTGTCCTTCAGAAACTTGCCCAGATAGATAGCTACATCGGGTCCCCTTTCGTGCATCGCATCACCAACACTAACATCTCCAATGGACATGTCATGGTATGTTTCTTAACACTTTCTTATTCGTATAGTTGCTTATGTTCTTAACACTTTCTTATCCGGTATTTGACATTGTGCTTTTATTCTTTCTTGGAATTGTGTGTTGTAGAAAATACCTTTGGCGGTAGCGGACAGTGCTGGCATGGAGCATATGGGTACCATTGGAGTACGCCGTGGAGAATCAGGACCTGTCACCGTAGTTCCGATCACCAGGGATAACGCTGATGGTCGGGTCATCCTCAACTCTCAAGCATGGAGGCAGTTCCATTCCGCAAGAGGTGGTATGGAGGTTGGCCGAGCTATTCTGATCACCATGAGGGATAGTGACATCGCCAACTTGGACATGATGATGGTCATCGACTACATCCGCGCCCGCTAGATAGATTATGTGGTGATGATCGAAAATATGTAATATGGTTGTTTTCGAGACTAACTCCTGGATTTATTAGTAGTATATATGTTTGTTTTCTAGACTATGTAATATTTCTGCTATGAAAATTTATTCTATCAATTGCATACCTGTGTTTGAGCTATTGATATTCTTCTGTATTTTGTGTACTGACATTCTTCTGTATTTGAGCTGTATATACCTGTATAAATACGGTACTGCCTTTTTAAAAAAATACAGCATAGAATAGCCGTGACGCACCTAAACTACTAGCCGTGGCGCACCTTCGGAGTTAGGCGTGACGCGCCACGCAATAGCCGCGGCGCACCGTGCCCGTGCGTCACGGGTATAAATAGGCGCGGCGCACCTGCTAGGTGCATCACGGCTAAACCCATAGGCACGGCGTGATAGCCGTGACGAGCCCTGGTGCGTCACGGATAAGAAAAATGGTGCGTCACGGGTAAGCTTTTCCCTAGTAGTGCAAGTTCAGCGCGCCGGAGGGCAGAGCAGCAGCAAATGCCGCCTCCTCCCCGCGTGCAAGCAGCACCAGCAGTATCAGCAGCACAAGCTATTGTGGATAGTTCCAGGGCTAGGAGAGCCGCGCCCGGGTCTGCGGTGCATGGACCAGCGGCGGCGCCACGTCCAGCCGTGCCCCCCGCAGCATCGCATGTTTCACGGGTGAGGCCAGTACCGACTAATCTCGCTGGACCCAAGTGTTTGACGGATAACATAAGGGCTGAGCCTTACCCGGACAAATTCAAGGAACCGGGTAAAGTAGTGAACTATGAGTCGACTATGGATCCAGAAACATGGTTGAGCAGTTACGAGATGGCTATGTCGATTCACAACGCGTCCGAAAACCTTCAGGCCAAGTTCATGTATCTAATGATGTCGGAAGGAGCAGCAAAGTTGTGGTTCAACAATTTACCGGAAGGATCTATCAAGTCATGGGGAGAGTTGAAAACTGCGTTTATCAAGCACTTTCGCGGAACATGCAGGAAGTTGTTTACCATCGACGATCTGGAACGGTGTGTACAAAAGAAGGGAGAGTCGGCGCGCAGCTGGGTGCGCCGGGTTATGGAGATATTGCATTCATCTACAGATATTCAACCAAAAGATGCATTGCAGGCTATGGCCAAGACATGCAAGTATAAACCTTTAGTGCAAAAATTAACTCGCATGAAATCCAGTCGGAATGCTTCAGAAGTCACAATGGGAGAACTAATGGATGCGTGCAAACACGCTGCAACGGATACCAGGGAAGAGGACGTTGATGACAAGAAAGCAAAAGCAAATACAGGCAATAATGGAAGAGCCGTCAATGGATCTACGCCGGGTAACCATGGAGGTAACAATGGGAACAACCAGAACAAGCGACCGTTCGAGGGGAATTCCGAGTTTGTCGCCAGCACAGAAGCCGGGTCTTCAAGGCCCAGGGCAGAAGGAAATTTCAACGCAGGAAATCATAATGGAGGAAATTATCAAGGGCCACCAAGGCCGGGCAACAACTGGGATATCTTCAGAATGGCGTGCCCGAAACACAGCAGGAACGGAAGGCCAGCTAACCACTCATTGGAGCAATGTACGGATTTACAGAGATGGAAGAACGAGGAAGTGAACAAGGCTATGCGAGGTGCAGGCGGGGAGGAGGACCGGGTCCGGGTGGAAACCCGGGCAACAGCCCACCCCCAGCCGGTAACCCGGCAGGCGGAAATCAGGGTAATAACCAGGGGGGAGCTAGAGGTTTCCAAGCCAACCCCAAGCAATTGGGACAATACCACGTGCATACTACAGGAATTTCCAACAAGGATAAAAAGATAATGAAAAAGGCGGTAAACTCAGTCGCCTCGGCCGTTCCGAGATACCTGAGATGGTCGGAGCAGGACGTAACATGGAGCAGAAGGGATCACCCGGAAAGGATAGAACACCCGGGAGTCTTAGCATTGGTGGTTGCGCCGCAGGTTAATGGTTATGAGCTGAAAAAGGTCTTAATGGACGGCGGTAGTAGCATCAACATCTTATATTGGGAAACCTTTCTACGTATGGGCCTCAAGGAGTCCCAGCTACAAAAGAGTTCAACAGTTTTTCACGGGATAGTACCGGGTCACTCAGCGTGCCCCGAGGGAAAAATCACATTGGAGGTAGCCTTTGGAGAATCGAAGGATAATTTCCGGGTTGAGTGGCTCACCTTCGAGGTGGTCAAGTTGCGCAGCCCTTATCATGCGCTATTCGGAAGGCCGGCTTACGCTAAGTTCATGGCCAGGCCGTGTTATGTGTATCTACAGCTAAAAATCCCGGGTCCCAAGCAGACCATCACCATACATGGGAGCCGGGACATAGCGGCTGAGTGCGATGAAGGAGATGCGGCAATGGCTGAACAAGCTTGCAGAAAAGAGGAACTCAAGTATTACCGGTCTCAAGTAGACCCGGATGATAGAACAGCGTTAAAAAGGCCAAATACTGAAGACGACAGAGCGAAGTTCAAGGCAGCGCAGGACACCAAGATGGTGGCTTTTGTCGAGGGTGATCCCTCTAAGCAATTTGCTATAGGATCTAACTTGGACAGCGAACAGGAGAAAGCACTTGTGGAGTTCATTCGTTCGAATCAGGATGTGTTTGCCTGGACGCCCAGCGATATGCCGGGTATCCCTACAGAACTGGCAGAGCACAGTTTACACATTGATCCCAAGTCCAGGCCCGTGAAGCAGGGACTGAGAAAGATGAATGAGGAAAGAAGAAGGGCTATCGGCGAAGAAATCGCTCGGCTGTTAACAGCCGGCTTTATCATGGAAGTATTTCACCCGGAGTGGCTAGCAAATCCGGTTCTCGTAATGAAAAAGACCAATGAGTGGAGGATGTGCATCGATTATACGAGCCTCAACAAGCATTGCCCAAAGGACCCGTTTGCGTTTCCAAGGATAGATCAGATCATATATGCAGTAGCTGGAAGTGACCTATTGTGCTTCCTGGATGCATATTCCGGGTATCATCAGATCAAGCTCAAGAAGGAAGATTGGGAGAAAACATCGTTCATAACCCCTTTTGGGGCCTTTTGTTACAAAACTATGACCTTCGGACTGAAGAACGCCGGCGCAACCTACCAGCGGTGCATTCAGAAGTGCTTTGAGGATCAAATTGGACGCAACGTTCATGCTTATGTAGATGACGTGGTGATCAAGACCAGAAAGGCAGAGACGTTTATCGATGATCTGAAGGAAACATTCAAGAACCTGAGAAGATATCATATGAAACTTAATCCGACAAAGTGCGTATTTGGAGTCCCAGTAGGAAAGTTACTCGGTTTCATTGTTTCGGAGAGAGGGATTGAAGCAAACCCGGATAAAATCAAAGCGATCCAGAGTCTGAAAAAGCCGGAAAACCTGAAGCACGTACAGAAGCTTACGGGGTGCGTAGCAGCCCTGAGCCGGTTTATATCAAGACTCGGAGAGAAGGCAATACCCTTGTACCGGCTCTTGAGGAAATCTGGTAAGTTCGTTTGGGACCAAGAGGCGGATGAGGCATTCGAGGCACTAAAAAAACAACTATCTGAGGCACCAGTCCTAGCAGCTCCGGGTCCTAAAGAACCCATGTTATTATACGTTGCGGCAGGGCCCCGGGCGGTTAGTGCAGTGGTTGATGTTGAGCGTAAGGAGGATGGAAAAGATCACCCGGTCCAAAGGCCGGTTTATTACGTCAGCGAGGTATTATCAGAAACAAAGCAGCGCTACCCGCATTGGCAAAAGTTGGTTTTCGGGGTCTTCATGGCCAGCCGGAAATTGAAGCCGTATTTTCAAGAACACCCCATAACAGTGGTTAGCTCTATACCAATGTCGGATATCACCAGAAACTCGGATGCAACTGGCAGAATAGCCAAGTGGGCGATCGAGATGGGAGATTATCACATCAACTACGAGCCCAGGTCAGCAATTAAATCTCAAGCTCTAGTTGATTTCATTAACGATTGGACTCACACAGGCATGCCCACCATGGCTCCAAACTCCGAGTCTTGAATAATGCACTTTGATGGTTCCAAGCAATACGAGGGATCAGGAGCTGGAGTGGTGCTAACATCACCCAAAGGAGACAAGTTAAGCTACGTGTTGCAGATTCACTTCGATTGTTCCAATAACGTGGCCGAGTATGAGGCCCTATTGCACGGCTTAAAGGTAGCCAAGGAGATGAGCATTAAGAGGATACGATGCTTTAGAGATTCGGACCTTGTGGTACAGCAGGTCTCAGGAACTTGGGATAGAAAAGATGCAACTATGGCAGCATACCGCAGAGAGGTGGACAGGGTTGCCAGATGTTTTTCCAGGTATTAGGTGGAGCACATAGACAGAAGAAAAAACGAGGCAGCAGACGCACTCGCCAGACTTGGCTCGCGCAGAGAGCCGGTTCCACCTAATGTTTTCCTGGATGAGCTATGGCGACCATCAGTTAAAACCGAGTCTGAGGAAGAACTGGCAAATCAAGACCCGGATTTGGAGCTCGTGGCCACAGTACGTGTTGTTCCCGAATGGACAGAACCGTTCCTGGCCTACCTATGATGGGGCGAGTTACCACAGCAGGAGGTATTAGCACGACAAATTCTGAGGCGAGCAAAAGGATACTCTATCATCAATTGAGAGTTGTACAAAAGAAGTGCAGCAGGAGTCTTTTTGCGCTGTGTAGCACCAGAAGAAGGCTGACAGATCCTCAAGGAGATCCATGAAGGCGATTGTGGGCATCATGCATCCACAAGATCCCTCGTGGCCAAAGCTTATCGACATGGTTTCTTCTGGCACACGGCCCTAGCAGACGCGGAGCGCTTGGTGGCAAGGTGTGACGGGTGTCAAAGGTACGCTCGCCAAACCCATGTGCTGGCTATGGAATTGCGGACTATCCCGTTAACTTGGCCGTTTGCGGTTTGGGGTATGGATATGGTTGGCCCCTTCCACATGTCACCTTGCAAAAAGACACATATTTTAGTGTCTTTTGATAAGTTCACCAAGTGGGTTGAGGTCATGCCAGTTACCAATTGTGAAGCAATTACAGCAGTCAAGTTCCTGAAAAGGATTATCTATCGGTTCGGATATCCCCACAGCATAATTACCGACAATGGAACCAACATGTCCCTTGGCGAGATGGAGAAATTTTGTGCCAACAACGGAATCCGGCTTGACATAGCTTCTGTAGCTCATCCACAAGCCAATGGACAAGTGGAGAGGGCGAATCAGGAGTTACTTCGTGGATTAAAGCCACGATTACGAGTCCCATGTATCAGAGCTGCTGGAGCATGGGTTGAGGACTTACCTTCAGTGGTTTGGGGTATTAACACTACACCTAACAGATCTACTCAGATGACACCGTTTTTCATGGTTTATGGCGCAGAAGTCGTGTTGCCGAGTGATATTATTCATGACTCGCCTCGAGTATCGGCTTACGTCGAGGTGGAGAACGAGAAGACCCGGCAAGACACCGTGGATATGCTAGAAGAACACAGGGAACAAGCCTTGGAGAGATCAGCCATATATCAGCAGGATTTGTGGAGATATCATAGCCGACGCGTGAAAACCCGGGTCTTCCAGGAAGGAGACCTGGTTCTGCGCCTGGTATAATCAAAGGAAGAAAAACACAAGTTATCACCGCCATGGGAAGGACCGTTCATCATAAGCCGGAATCTGCACAATGGATCATATTACTTGATAGATGCAAGGGAAGAGTCGGCTACGGTTAATGACACCGCTCATACCACTTCATCTATGCAAGAGAAAGAAATACCATGGAACGTGGCTCAGCTACGTCCGTACTATACTTAGTATAGGCTAGATTCACAAAGTGGAATTGCACGATGTAACAGGCAGCAGGTTTCAGACGCACTCTTTTACTATCCAGGGTACCTAAGGGGACTGGAGGGTTTTTAATGAGACGGCTTGCTGACCTAACTTTTCTCATATCAATAAAGAGATGGTTAAACAATATTTTATTTCCTTTTCATGTGTTTTTATCAACTTTTTATTTCTGTTATATTTTTTATCCTTCTTCCAGGTAAGTATTATTTACCGTTTTTAGTACATTAGATTCTTTAGCAGTTTGCATATATTTAGGTCTTAGGGGCTGATTGCTTGAATAGCACAGTTACAAACTCAAAGACCCGGCCACGATGCCTATGAGTTATAAGGGCCGATTACTCGCAAACGAGTACGGCTGCAAGCTTATAACCGGACAAAGGAGCCAAACTTTCTTGACTTTTCTTACTTAAGCTCGATGTGACTCGCACTAAAGTGGCATGATTTGCTCGCATATGATCACAATCAGTCATGATGCCCAATGGGACTTGCCTGACCCTGTCTTCGTATAGATGTAGCAACATGATTATCCACGCGAAAGCCGGCTTACAGTACAAGAGAGTCAAAAGGGTCATCTAAACCACAAGTTATGCAGAGTACAGGGTTAACAACCGGAAACTCACAGTTTATTAAGCATAACTTCAAAACCTATGTGAAACGGCTCTAGGTTTTGGGCTTAGCAAAAACGATTTGTTCTCTTTGAAAGACCTAGCACCCTAGACTGGGAAGTTCAGGCCTTGGGGACTGGGGAATTTGAAACAAGAAACAAATCATCTAGCTATTAAGCTCAAAAACCCAAAAATCCGAGTCTTGGGGACTTGGGGACTTAGAGAAAAGTCCACATGTCAAAACCCACGAAACCCGGAAACCGAGTCTCACAAAAGGAACCATAAAGAAAGTCGGAAAATAAAGAATATATAAGCTCAAAAGAAGATAGATATCAAATTCACGCAAAAGGCCAGAAGGGCCACGAGATATACTAAGGTATCAAAATGCATTACAAGCCACGATAGTAGTAACACAAAGCGCACAGGCGCGCCATCAAAAGAATAATTGTTTTAAAAGCCCATCGGCCGGATAATGTGCCTAAGACGGTCGCCGATACAAATTTCACTCGGAATCTTGGGCCGAGTCGTCCATCTTGCCCTTACCCTTGGCGGCCGGGTCTTGCTCCTTGCCTTGGCCTTCAGCGTTCTTGGTAGCGGCAGCACCCGGATCAGCAGTAGTGCCGGCCCGCGCGGGAGGAGGGACGACTGGCGTGGAGGTAGCAGGCGCAGAATCGGCCTCTGCCTTTTTCTTCGCGGCCTCTTCTCTCGCCTGGGAAGCCTCCGCCTTCCATCGGGCCAGCATGTCGTACGGCTTGGGAAGATCCGACTTAATCGCCTTGTCATCAGCATCATATGCGGGGGTAATCGATCTGACATCCAAGCCATCGGCAATTATACTGGCCGAGTGATGAACCTCCTTCTGGATAGCTTTGAAATTCTTCACTGAGAACCTGGACCCGTCGTGGTTGAACTCTGGAAACCCGCCTACAAGCTTGGCCGGCTCGAGTTTGGGAAAATACGCCTTAGCCAGTGCAAGCCCCCGGGTTACTCCAACCCGACAGGATGAGCGCCTCCAGTGCTCAATCCACTCGGGGATAGTGGAGCACGCGTCAAGCAGCGTCTTTAGGCTGCCATGCCCGACACCCGGCCACTTCAGGTCCAGAAGGATCCATTTTATTCCGGCGCAGAGCTGCCGGATAGTGCTCTTGATGGTTTTCAGCTTGGCGATATCATCTTCGTCCGGGATTACATCATCCGGACCTGTAGAAAATAGGAAAAAGTAGCGAGTAAGGAAAGCCAACTATTTGTCAGAATAAGAATCCGGGTTACAATTATCAAGTTAGGAATCGTACCGATCAAAGCACGATATGTGTCAGTAATTTGAACGGAAAGCTTGGTCAGTTCATCTTCTGCCGCATGAGCCCTCCTTCTATATTTCCTTGTGATCTTCCCGCTCCTCTTAGCATCAGCTTCAGCCGACTCACGCAGAGCCGCTTCCTTCTCGAGGAGCTTGGTGGTCTTTGCCAATGCCTTCTCAGAGTGGGTCACGAAGGCCTGTGTGGAGACACAAGGAAGGATTAGCCGGATAAAAAGCAAGCTACCAGTTGGATATACTACAAAGTTCCAAGCAAATTATCAATAAGTTCACTTGGAACTTGGGGACTAGACAAGGATACAGGCAATGTTATTCGGATTTACCTCATGTTTGGCTATCAAAGCTTCTAGGATATTTTCTTCATCAGCCCTCAAGGTGTGCAGGGCCTCAAGCATCTGGGAAAAAGTCATATCTTCGGGCCTGACACCGGAAGAGCCGACAGCTTGATCACCCGACGGGCGAACCTTCTCCGACTTTGGGGTCGAGACCCGGACTGTATGGGTGTCCGGATTGGGAGAGCCCATCCTTGTGTCCAGGATCTCGACGTCGTCGTCTTCAGCCTCTTCAGAGGGCTTGGGAGACCCGGTTTCCTGCCTATCCGGGTCAGCCAAGGGGTCTTGCTCCTGGTTGCTTTCAACACCACCGCCAGTCGCGGCGTCCATATCATCAGTCGGCCCCTCCGTCTCCCGGTTGTCCGTGTCCATAATATCCGGGTCACTGATCGTGACCTGGGCGCTAAGGAAAGGAAAGAGAAGAGGTCAGCAACGAAAACTGAAGGTCATCAAAAGGACTAGAGTATTGCTTAGCCGGAAATATGACTTACCCGGCATTCACCACGAAATCTGCCGGAAGCGAGCTGCTGGACGCAGATGAGGCTGTCATAGAATCCGAGAGTGAGACTCGGAGCTGTCCGGCTAAGGGATGATTGGGGGAAGGGTGTTTTCGAGGTGAGTTGATGGGATGAGATGGAGACATACCAGTACGACGAGCCGGGGACGTAGGAATACCCGGGTTGAGGGGATCCTCGCCCGGGGAATTCCGGGTTACTCTGCGCTTAGGTGGAGGTGGATCCTTCAAGTGTGGTGAATTTGATAACTGTCGGTTAAGCTCACGCATATTATCAAAAGAGTAAGGTTTTGAGGACATGGAAGAGTAGGGAACCTTGAAGACAACCCCGCGGGTTTTCCTCTTGGCCCCAACCTCGACCTCCGGCTCAATCTCGCTTTTGTCACTCTCGGTTTCTTCCGAGTCTTTCTGGTCGTCCTTGTCACCCTTATCATCCATCCCTGAAAGGTGCGGGCCTATAGTTGGAAAGAGAGAAAAAATGGGAAAGCAAAGTAATAAAGGTTGAGGTGACTGGATTCCGGGTGATACCTTCGTCGGTGTCGGCCGGTTCTTCTTCTTCTTCCTCCGGGTTCCCGGAGTTGGGAGGGGTCTCAATGCTCCAGAAGACATTGTCGGCCTGAGATAAAAGCATGAAAATGGAAGTTAGTAGTTGTATCAAGTCAAAGTACGAGAGTAAATGTGTAAGTATCGGATTTACCGCTGGAGCCGGGTTATCCCGGGTGAACGGCGCTAACCCGGCCACATTCTTGATCACCTCCAGCTTCTCGGTCAGGAAGCTCTTGATGGTCTTGTTGGTGTCACCGGCCGGATAGTTCTTCGAGGAGTAACGGAGCGCGTCCGTAACGTGCCCCGAGTATTCGCACATCAGCTTTGATCGGATAGAGTTGGGCTGGATGCGGAAATCTACCCAAGTTTTAACAAGGTTGAGCCCAGTGAGACCGTGGGCGAAGAGGACGGCAATTTTGGCCAGGTAGGGCTGGATGGCTTCCCTGTCCGACTCAGGGGGAAAAGCATTAAAAGTATCGGAAAGATCTAAGAGACCCTCCGAATAACCCGACAACTTCCGTTCGCCGGGTGGGGAGGTGTCTCGGCAATAGAAGAAAGAGAGCTGCCAGTGTTTTACGTGTGAGTTTAAATTAAGAGTCGGCATGGGGGAGTTTTTGCGGCGCTGGATGGAAACCCCGCCGCAGGCCAAGAGCGCTCCGTCACCGCTTTCGCGGCACGGCTTGCACTGGAAAAGCTCAATAAACAAAGCCAAATTTGGCGGGATGCACAAATAAGACTCGCAGAGGACTATAAAGTGGGTTATGTTCAACATAGAGTTAGGCTCTATGTCGAACACCCGGAGGCCATAGTGGCGGAGGACCTCACGGAAGAAAGAGTGACCCGGGGGCGAAACCCCCGGATCACGTGCTCGACAAAGCATATTACCTCATCGGCGTTGGGGGTGGGCCGGGTCTCATCACCCGGAACCCTCCAATGAATCTCCTTCTGAGGAGGAAGGATGCCTGACTCGGCTAGCTCCTCCATCTTGGCCTGGGTCACGGAAGACCGCGCCCAATTAGCGGATATGGACTGGGTCGTCCTTGCCTTAGCCGGCTGCTTCCCTTTGTTCCTGGGAGCCATCGGTTCGGTCTGCAAAACACAAAGCAAAGTGCACGAAACATTAAGACTCGGAGATCATGAGTTATCCGGGTATTCACAAGCAGTATCAGTGAGAAGCATGTATCATTGAAAAGCGTGGAAACTATGAGTTGTCCGGGTATCACTGGGAAGAGTGAAAATTACAAACTATCTGGGTATTGATGAGCAGTATAGAAATTATGGGATGTCTACGTATCGGCAAGCATTTGTGGAGAAAGGTTGATCGCCTATGTATCTAGTGCAAGTAAAAGAGCCGGGAGAGGTGGATCTTCCGGGTATCAAGCGCGGCCGCGGAAAATTGGGCGAACTACGTCCAGATTGGAAAATCTGTGGACGATTCCGTTGTAAAATTAATGGTTACGAGCAGTAGGGAAGTGATGCGTGGTCATCTATTAAAGCTATTAGACAGACTAGCATGGAGCTATGCGACCTAATCCGGTGTGGAGCAAAAAATGGCCGCGGAAGGACCAAGCTCTAATCTAGATCAAACGGGACAGTCAGGAGCTAGATCAATGGTTGCAAGGACTTTACCGGAGTGGATTGAAGAATGGCGCGGCGGCGGCAGATGGCGCAGTCCTGATGCCCCTCTGCGACTCCCGGCGGGCAGGTTGAAGGCGCGGCGGCGGAGATTGGCGGCGATGCGGGGCGAGCTGTGGAAGAGCGTAACTGGCGGCGGCTCTGCTCCAGCGGCGTGCGCGAGGTCTCTGTGGTGGCACTCTGTGGGCTCGGATGGGGAAGTGCTCGTGAGGAGGAAGAAGGAGGAGTGAGCCGTTGGGGTTAGGTCACGCCCCCGGGTACCTATTTATAGGTACGGGTGAGTAAACCTAAACCAACGGTCGGGACCCGAAATTTTTGGGATAAGGGATACCCGTCCTGATTTTCCGGGATACGCGTTAGGCGCTGGACGGGATATCCGGAATGGATAGGAAGCGAATCTCTTCCGATATCAGGATCAATTAACGAGTGAAGTAAGCCGGATCCTTGGCATTTTCATCAAGGCATTGACCCGGAAAAGTAAAAGATAGATTCAGAGGAAACCGGGTTATTATATGGACCACCGATGGAGTTAGGCCTGGCTGTTCATCAAAGCAACTTAACCCGGCCTATATGAATTTGTATGTTTGTTATTTTTGCAGGGAATAGCATGCGCTTCAAGGAGGATCCCGTGAAGCCCAAGCTATTCTGGGGACTACTGATGGAGGGATGATAACCCGGTATACTAACGTCAAGGAGTAACTCGGCCCAAGGGACGCTGTACAAGACCCGACTTAGGGAAAAGGAGCTTTTAGAAGGCACAGGAGTGTAGGCCTCGTAACCCGGATTGTGTGTTCCGATAAGGAAGTTTAGGGTTTTGTAAGTAGTGTCCGGGGTAGGATTCCGAGTGCGCCTTGGATAGCAAGCCAGGGGATCCAGGGATTATATAAGCCGGTCCCCTAGGGTTAGATCGACGAGTTCATCAGAGACACAGGTTTACGAGAGAGAGAGAGATTGTGAGATATCGAGTATCCATTGTAACACAAGTATCGAGATAGTATATTCAGATCGTAGACTCGGCGACTTTATTGCCGGCTATCAGATCGCATATCACCATGGTTCCCCTTGAGATAAACCCTCTCCCAAACACCAGAGTCGATTTCCCCCAAGATAAGTTACCCCCGGTAACGTCTGCCGTGTTTATCCCACGACATTTCTACTATCATTTATTATAAAATTTACACCGTAGGGTTTTTTCCCTACGGTAACATGTTCAAAAAAATAGAGAATCTTCATCTCACTTGTTGATTGGATTTCACACCCTGGACTAGTGGCTTCATCCGCTTGTCCAAATGATAGAAGAGCTGGCAGCGGGGTGCCTAGCCCCAAATTAATACACACAAATTCTCTTCACTCTTTTTGCCCCTGATTTATCAGTCAAACCATAATGGTGTAAACAAAAGAGAAAGAGGGATGACCTTCTACCCAGATGCGTCCTTCACATGGGAGCGGCTCTTGTGAATCCAGTTGGCTTGTGACGTACTGTATTGTCTGTTTACCATTCATCGACATAAGCATACACCTCTCTCAAAATGTTTTCGATACCTCTGTTTAATAAAATAAAAATCTCTAGCACATGAGTGATCCATGCTTCCCTCTGCGAAGGGCCTTTCTTTTACTTTTATGTTGAGTCTCCGCCTTATTCTTCGAGCACTTTCTTGAGAGCATGATTATCATTCTTAGTGTAATGTGTTTGTCCCAAAGCACGGTTGATTGCGGTATATTCTTGATACTTGCATCTTTGATATGTTTACTTCTAGTCTTCCCTTGAACTTCAGAGGTGCCCTGGCATTTATGTTTTGCCCCACACTTAAGAGCAAGCGAGATATCACTTTATCAGATCCTATTATGAATATTTCAATCTTGCAAAGAGTTATACTTCATGTTGTTTATTAATAATATGTTGTTATCTCTTCATGGTTTGCATAGCTATTAAGTGTCAGTATCTTGCATGTATCATATCATGAGAATAATTAAGTATTTGATCACATAGTGAGTATATTTACATCATATGAAAGAAATGTGTTCGTAAAAGTCTTTTATCGCACTCAGTTTTCACTGAACTGCTTGAGGACAAGCAATAAGCTAAGCTTGGGGGGAGTTGATATGTCGAAAACGTATCTCCTTTTCCAAACACTTTTATTATTGTTTTCCTCTAAACTTGTGTGTTTTGGATACAACTAACACGGACTAACGCCACACCCCCCTGGCGCGGGTACCCCTGTCCACGCCAGCACAGGGTGTGGGCCCCCCAGGACCCCCTCCGACTCCCCTTTCGACTACAAGTAGCCTCCAACCCTAAAACGCGAGGGGGTTTGTCATATTCCACAGAAACACAACAGAGCGCCACCGCCGTCCCGAACCTCGATTCGGGGATCAGAAGTTCCTGTTCTGGCACCCTGCCGGGACGGGGAAGTGGAGGAGATCATCGCCATCGTCATCACCAACGCCTCTCCATCGACCATCCATGTTTCCCCCATCCATGTGTGAGTAATTCCCCGCTGTAGGCTGAAGGGGATGGTAGGGATTGGATGAGATCGTTAATGTAATAATGCCATGATTGTTAGGGCATAGTGCCTAGTATCCTCTATTAGTGCTATTGACATTGTTGCAACTTGTTATGCTTAATGCTTGCCACTTTGGGCCCGAGTGCCATGATCTCATATCTGAACATGTTATTGAATCACGATGATAATTATTGTTTCTTGATCATAACTGCAAGTTGTTTACACATATTGTTGTCCGGAACCCGAGGCCCCGAAGTGAAAGAAATTGGGACAACCGGAGGGGATGGCTGCGATGTGAGAATCACATGTGTTCACGGAGTGTTAATGCTTTTCTCCGGTGTTCTATTTAAAGGAACACCTTAATTACCAGTAGTTCCCTTGAGGCACCGCTGAAAATGGGCTGGTAGGACAAAAGATGCTGTGCAAGTTCTCATTGCGAGCACATACGAGTATTTATGGAACACATGCCTATGGTTACTTAGTGCTTGGATGCGTTATCTTATTTAAATGCAATGCCCGTGACATGATCATTATTTGAACTTTCTTATCCATGCAACACCCATTCATCCATCCCTATGCCTACAGTATTTCAGCCCGCTGTTTATTACAATAAGTACTGCTGCTGTTTTCATCCCACAGCTGCTATTATTTCACTACTGTTGCTGCTATAAAACTGTTACTACTGATAAACCACTGGGTACAAAAGTACTTTTAGGTGCAGGTAAATTGACAACTCACTTGTTAAGGCTCACAAATATTCTTTGACTCCCCTTGTGTCTAATCAATAAATTTGGGCTTTACTTCCCTCGAAGACTGTTGCGATCCCCTATACTTGTGGGTCATCAAGACTATTTTCTGGCGCTGTTGCCGGGGAGCATAGCTTTATTTGCGAGCTCAAAAGATAGTATTATTATGTACTGCCAATCATTCATCATGGGTAAGTCTCGTGATGGAAGAGTTCCTATATTACCATCCACTACAAGAAGAGGTACAACTCTGAACACCTCTGTTGCACTTGATTCACCGTCTGTTATGAGTAAGCTGCTTACACCACCACATGCTACACATGCTACTTCTGCTGAATCTGAAAATTCTTATGATACTTTTGATGATGCTTCTACTGTGCTTGATGAGAGTGGTTCTCTCGGTCCTTTCTTAGATGCTACTATTTCTAAAGCTAAAAAATATTGCAAACACGGAAACTTTTGATAAAAATCTTGTTACTCCTGCTTTTTCACCTGAGTTTAGAGAGAACCCTAGTGATGATTTAGATAATGCCTATATTGAACTGAGTGATGATCTTATTGATGAAATACATTCTATGAAAGATAAAGATGCTGCTATACGTCTTATGGAAGGTCGTGCTGTTAGATATAAGTTATCTCCTGATGCTAAGTTTGCCACTTCTCCTATTAATATTAGGGATAAGGATTATGATTTCTCTCTTGATTTATCTTATATATCTATTGTTGAGAAAGAACCTTTTTGTGGAACTGAAAATGGAAGTGTTGTGAAACATATGAATGAGCTCTCCTCTTTGAGTAGTTTATTCTCTTATGATCATTAAAGGATGAAGCTAAAACTTGGTTTAACAACTTGTCTCCTGGATATATTGATAGTCATATTGGTTTGATTAATGCTTTCTTTCAGAAATATTTTCCTGCTAGTGCTCAACATGCTGCTTTACAAAATATATTTAATTTTAAGCAATTGGAAGAAGAGAAATTGCCTGTATCTTGGGAAAGGTTTGGTTCTTTAGTTAGAGCTGCACCTGGGCATAAGATAGAAGATAATAAACTTCTTGATATATTTTATAATGGAGTAACTGTTGAATCTAGGACATACCTGGATAGTTGTGCTATGGTTGAGGCAAAGAACTCCAGAAGAAGATGAGGAATTAATGGCTAAAATAAGCCAAAATCATGATGATTGGACTATGGTTGAGCCTGAGCCGACTCCTACTCCAGTACCTACACCAACACCAACACCCAAGAAGAGGGGAATGATTGAATTAAATGATGAAGTGATGCGAGAAGCCAAGAAATCTCTTAAAGAGAGGGGTATTAAATCTGAAGATGTGAAGAATCTTCCACCTATAGAAGAATTATGTAAGCCAATCCCTCACTCACCATCCATTGAGGTACACTCTCTCCAATATTCTGATAGTAGAGATATTCCCTATAGAAAACCTACTGATAAATGCTTAGATGAATTTGATAATTATGTCATTAAGAAAGATAATTTTAATATGAGAGTGCAGAACCACCTTATGGAAAACTCTAAAGCTATTAATGATTTGCATGGTATTATAGAAAGAACCTCTAATGATGTTAAAATGCTTGTTAAACATTTTCAAATGGCTCAAACTCAAATAGATCAACTTGCTAAAGTGCAAAAAGAGTAGCTAGTTAATGCTTCTCAAGAAAAACATGCTTATGATATAAGAACTAGAAGTGGTATTGCTACACAAGATCCTTTATATCCTGAGGGACATCCTAAAAAAATTGAACAAGATTCTCAGCAAACTAATAATGATGTTATTCATACTAAGAAGAAAAAGAAGAATAAACATAAAAGCGTTGTAGAATCCTCTAAACCTGCAAAAGATCCTAATAGTATATGTATCTCTGATGCTGAAACTGAAAGTGGTAATGAAAAGAATGATGCTTCTGATAAAGAAGAACCTGTAGCTGAACCTGAAAAGCAAACTAAAATTGCAAAGTATACTAAGGAAGATTTCATTGCTAATAAACACTGTAATGAGAGAGAACCTTGGGTACAAAATCCAATGCCTTTTCCTACGAAACATAAATATAAGGAAGAGGAACATTATAACAAGTTTTGTGAATGGATGAAACCTTTGTTCTTGCAAATTCCTTTAAGTGATGCTATTAAATTGCCTCCTTATGCAAAACATATGAAAGATATTGTCTCTAACAAAAGGAAGATTCCTAATGATGAAATTTCCACTATGCTGGCTAGTTACTCTTTTAATGGAAAGGTTCCTGACAAGCTTGGAGATCCTGGTATACCTACTATTCCCTATTTTATTAAAAATAATTATGTTAGAACTGCTTTGTGTGATTGGGAGCTGGAGTTAGTGTCATGCCTTTTACTATCTATAAAAGAATCCTCCTAGAAAAATTGATACCAACTGATATATCTTTGCAAATGGCTGATAAGTCTACTGCTATTCCTGTGGGTATATGTGAGAATGTTCCTGTTCAAGTTGCTAATAATTGTCTAATATTAACTGACTTTGTTGTGTTGGAAATGCCTGAAGATGATAATATGTCCATTATTCTTGGGAGACCTTTTCTTAATACTACAGGAGCTGTTATTGATTGCAATCAAGGAAAAGTTACTTTTAATGTTAATGATAAAGAGCACACTGTTTATTTTCCCAAGAAGATTAATAGAAAATATGGTCTAAATTCCATTGAAAATGTTGAGACCATCAACATTGGAGAATTTTATTGTCTTATTCCAAAGCCACCAGAAGAATATAATATTATTATGATTTGGACTATGCCAATCCAGGTTGAGGTAACATGAGTATTTAGTGAGAAACAAAGTTTTGTTTCATATAAAATTAGTTTGGTAGAAAGACTTGATCACCCTTGTTAACAAAATGATTTTAAATGAAGTGGGCAATGTTTTCACAATGTTTTCACCTTCCCCATATTGTTTTCACCATGTTTACTTCTGTTATCACATTATTACTTGAGTGCAATCATGTTTTCCACCATCCTTATGCATGTTTCCCTGATGTTTTCACTCTGTTTACTGAGGTTATGCATGTTTTCACCACCCATACTTTTGTTTTCACCACTACCACCTTTGTTTTATTTGGTTATTCTTTCATTGGAGTGTCTTAGAATCTCTGTAGTGCTGGTTTTGGTTTTGTTTTCCACCTTTTCACTTTCGTTTTCCCGGTTTTTATTAATTATTAAAATTCTAGAAATACCACAAAAATAAAGTTTCTCGAAAAATTCCCGAAAAATTATAATAAATTTTTACGTCAAAAATGGGGCAGAAAGCCACCTGGGAGACCCCAGGGGGACCCACCAGGCAGGCACACCCCAGGGTGGCGCGGCCTTCCCCTGGTGGCGCCAGCCCATGGTGTGGGGCCCCTGGCCCTCCACTTATTCTCTCCACTGCCAAAGTCTTCTTCTCACCCCCAAAGCTGAAAACATTTCATGAAACCCGTGTTCGTGGTGTTCTTCCTCTGGATTTTCGATCTCCTTCTTCAGCCCATCATTTGTGCTGATTTTTGGTGTGTTTGATCTCTGGTATGTGACTCCTCCGATGGTCCAAGTAGAATTTTGTTTAGTGAAGTATTTCTTGAGTAGTTTGCCACACTAGGTGATAGCTTATGTGAGTTTGCATGCTTGATTTGAGTAGAAATAATATAGTTTTGATGTATGTTTAGCTCCCATATAAGTCCCTATGGTAGTTTCCACCTTATAGTTGCTTGAAATTAATTTTTATGATGATTGTTGAATAATTTCAGAGATGGATAGGTTCAACTTTGGTGAGATATTTAGGAGTGATGCTCCTAGAAGGACAAGGCCATCACGCTCGTTGTCCGGAACCCGAGGCCACGAAGTGACAGAAATTGGGACAACCGGAGGGGATGGCTGCGATGTGAGGATCACATGTGTTCAAGGAGTGTTAATGATTTGCTCCGGTGTTCTATTAAAAGGAACACCTTAATTACCAGTAGTTCCCTCGAGGCCCCGCTGAAAACGGGCTGGTAGGACAAAAGATGTTGTGCAAGTTCTCATTGCGATCACCTACGACTATTTACGGAACACATGCCTATGGTTACTTAGTGCTTTGATGCTTTATCTTATTTATCTGCAATGCCCCTGGCATGATCATTATTTGAACTTTCTTATCCATGCAACGCCCGTTCATCCATCCCTATGCCTACAGTATTTCATCCCGCTGTTTATTTCAATCACTACTGCTGCTGTTTTCATCTCACAGCTGCTATTATTTCACTACTGCTGCTGCTATAAAACTGTTACTACTGATAAACCACTGCGAACAAAAGTACTTTCAGGTGCACGTGAATTGACAACTCACTTGTTAAGGCTCATAAATATTGTTTGGCTCCCCTTGTGTCGAATCAATAAATTTGGGTTTTACTTCCCTTGAAGACTGTTGTGATCCCCTATACTTGTGGGTCATCAAGCAACTACTAGCAAGGGAAAGCATGCAAGATCACAAATAACATATGCAATAAAGACTATAATCAACTTGGCATAAGGTCAATATTCATTGGATCGCAGCAAACAATGCATATAGAATTACATAAGGTCAATCTCGATCATGATAGGCAGCTCACGAGATCTAAACATGGAGGCATATGAGGAGAAGACAACCAACTAGCTACAACTACGAACCCGTAGTCCAGGGATGAACTACTCACGCATCACTCCGGAGGCAGGCATGGTGATGTAGAAGCCTCCGGTGATGATTTCCTCTCCGGCAGGGTGCCGGAAACAGCTTTAGACCCCCCCTGATCTAGGGTTGACGGTGACGGCGGCTGCGGAACTTTTTTGGGGATTTTGATTAGGTGCCTCGGGTTTTCCATCTGGGGGGAATAAATAGGTGAAAGCGCAAAGGCAGTGGAGGCCAGGGGGCCCCACACACATAGCTAGCGCGGCCAGGGGGCCACGCCACCCTATGGTGTGGCCCCCCTGATGCCCATCTTCGACTCCTCTTCAGTGTTCTGGATGCTTCCGGGGAAAATAGGCACTTCAGACTTTGTGGGGTCCAATTCCGAGAATGTTTCTAGAACAACTTTTCTGAAAACAAAAACAGCAGAAAACAGGAAACCGGCACTTGGCATCTTGTTAATAGGTTAGTCCCGGAAAACGTATAAAAATGCTATAAATAAGGAATAAAACATGTAGCAATTGGCATAATATCATCATGGGGCATCAGAAATTATAGATACGTTGGAGACATATCAAGCATCCCCAAGCTTAGTTCCTACTCGTCCTCGAGTAGGTAAACGATAAAACACAATAATTTCTGAGGTGACATGCTACTAACATAAACTTAATCAATCTAATGTAAAAGCATATGCACGTTGAGATCATAGAACTTCAAACACAAACATGATAAATATAACTTTAATAATAAAGCATAGCAATTACTTCGCATCACGAAGAGTATCTTAAATAAAGGATCATGAATAATAATGCAAAGAAAGATAAGCGTTTGTTTCAGGTATAGAGAAAGCATGGAAAAGTGGTATTTCGCTATTCCTTAAGAGTGGGACAAAACATAAATGCCAGGACACTTTCAAAGTTCATGAGGAAGACTAGAACAAATAATTTCAGAACAAATAATATCACATCATGAAGTAATTATTGATGTTTATGGGATAAATGCACATAGAACTCAGAATGGCAAAATTGCTCTCTCAACTATGCATAAAGTTAGAAGATGGAGACTCACCATAAAAGTAAAAGAAATGCCCTTCGCAGAGGGAAGCAGGGATCAACTCATGTGCTAGAGCTTTTTATTTTATAAATCAGAGGTATTAAAAGTTTGACACTCCTCCCATCCATCTTTCACAAACCATGGCTAAGCGAATCCTCGGGTGCCTGCCAACAATCACATACCGTGGAGGAGTGTCTATATTTTAGGAGAGGTGTATGTTAAGGTCAACGAATGGTAAACAGACAATACAGTATGTCACAAGCCAACTGGATTCACAAGAGCGGCTCCCATGGTGAAGGATGCAACTGGTGTAGAAGGTCATCCCTCTTTCTCTTTTGTTTACACAATTATGCTTTGACTGATAAATCAGGGGCAAAAATAGTGAAGAGAATTTGTTTGTATTAATTTGGGCCTGGGAACCCCGCTGCTAGATCTTCTATCATTTGGATAAGCGGATGAAGCCACTAGTCCAGGGTGTGAAATCCAATCAACAAGTGAGATAAAGATTCTCTATTTACGTCCTCATGAGCAAAAACAAGAACACAAAACATGAGCAATTTTGAAAGTTTTAAAGGTAGCACATGAGCAATTTACTTGGAGTGGCAGTGAAATACCACATGTAGGTGGGTATGGTGTACACAATGGGAAAACTTTGGTTTAAGGGAGTTGGATGCACGAGTAGATCTCATACTCAGTAAAGGTGGAGGATAGCAAAAGACTGGGAGAGACAAATCAAGAGAGCATAAGAGCCATAATCATGCATAGCACCATAAGCATCATTAATTAAAACATAAGCAGTATCACAAGTTAAAAAACTAAGTGGTCATGGAGGCTATTTGTTACTGGTTTGTAGTCATAAACATGGTGTGAGCATGCGCCAAGTCAACCAAATAAAACATTCGAAAGAGAATACCATATATTGATGTTTTACTATGACAAGAACAACTCATGAATCTTTCAAGACATATAAAAAACTCTCAACTATTTAAGGATATTCATGCTACTCAATAATCATAAGGCTTTAAAACTAAAATAACATTTAGCATGGCATGGAAAAGTTGTAGCCACAGTCTATACAAGCTTCTACTAGCACTGTTATAAATTCTACATCAAGCAGCAGTTTTATTCTCCCAACAAGCACCATACAAAACATGCTTTAACAAAAATACTCTTTATGATAAAGAAAGAAAACATGAGATTACTCATATAATACTACTAAAACTAACATCTCTGATAAGAGATGCATGCAAAACAGGGGCTGAATAAATGCAGCAGCCAAACAGAGACTAAGAATACAACGTATTCTCATGAAAAAGCAGAGCGTGTCACTCTCCAATAAAAGAATGCTAGGGGTCTAAACAAGCTTATTATAAAAATAAAAATAAACTGAAAGCAAAAATAAAAGACCTTCCAAGTAAAGCACATAAGGTGCGATCGAATAAAAATATAGTTTCACTAGAAGTGACCTGATATTTTGTTGATATAGAAGGGGATGCCTTGGGCTTCCACAAGCTTAGACGCTTGAGTCTTCTTAGAATTTGCTGGGATGTACCACCGGGGAATCCCCAAGCTTAGGCTTTTCACTCTTCTTGATCACATCATATCATCCTCTCCTATTAACCCTTGAAAACTTCCTTCACACCACTCACAATCTTCATTAGCAACGATAGTGCAATCGAAATAATAAATTCACATGGTTCGGTTTCAACACAATACTAGCACTCAAAAACACATTAGCTACTGTCACAACTTATTTAAAAACTCTTTTTATCAAAAGAACACCAAAAGAAATAGATTCAGATACAAATGCAATATTTGGCAGAAATCTGTCAAAACAGAACAGCAGGTAGAGATCGATTTTTTTAGAAATTCTTCTATTGATCAAATAAAAAAGTGGTCAACAAAGAAAAGTTGCGTATATAGCTCAGGATTATGCACAAAAAAAGCTCAGGTAATTTTGAATTTTCTATAATTTTATACGTAATTAACAGTGGACAGCAGAAATCTGTTTCCTGCGCATAAATCCCAAATATAGTCTCAACTTTCCACTAGAGCCTTTACTTGGATCAACAAAAACATAAAAAAATAAGATAAAGATGGGTTTCTAAGGAAATAGACAACACCCAGGTGCAGAGCACGCAAAATAAAACAGAGGAAAACTGAGAAATAAAACGGTTTATCTCCGAGTAGCGCTTTTCTTTAACGCCTTTCAGCTAGGCATAGAAAAGTGCAATCACGTGGATGCTCACATACGAAATATGAATTTAAGAAAATGAGAGAATCATGAAGAAAATGTAAAACAAATTTAAGTCTAACCAACTTCCTATGCATAAGAATCTTGTAAAGAAATAAATTAAAGAAGCTCAAACTAGAAATCATGGGAAGGTAGAACATGAGCAACTTCAAAACTTTCAACAAAAAGAGAGGTGTTTTAGTAACATGAAAATTCCTACAACCATATTTTCCTCTCTCACAATAATTTTCAGTAGCATCATGAACAAACTCAACAACATAATTATCACATAAAGCATGTTTGTCATGGCCTAAAAGCACACAATTCATATCAAGCTAAAAAAAAGTGGGATCAATATTTAAAACCAGATCCTCTTTTTTCCCACTTTTAGCAATAGCAAATCAAGATGGTTGATCACTCATAAAAGGTATAGGACACATTATAGCCATCCTATTTTCAGTAGCATTATAATTCATAACATCAAGTAACATAGGACCATCATCAAGAGCATTACCATAAGATTTATCGAAGTAGCATGGATTATCATAAATAACAGTAGCAATATCATTCTCACAAGTTTCATTCATAGTAGTATCAAGGTCACAAGTATAGCAAGTATCAATTTCATCAAATAATGTATGAGTTAAAGAGTTACTATCATTGGGAGGTAGACATGGGTTCCATTCTTCCTCCTCTTGATCATCACTCTCCTCCTCTTTTTCATCCAATGAGCTTCCAGATTTAGCAATTTCTTCTTCTGTAGCCTCCTGCAAGGCATCCGTTACTTCCTTAGGTTGAGAGAATTTATTAAGATATTCCATTATGTAGTAATTACAATCCTTGTAATTATCAAAGCAATATTCAAGTATAGGATAAATCTCATATGTATAAGGTGCATCATCAATACTTTCAAGAAAATAGGCAATTTCGAATGCACCCTTCCAAGCAATAAATTTTTCAATTTGTTCCACATCATATAATTCATAATTTACCTTAACATAAGAAGATAACATTATCATTATACTCACATTGAAAAGGGAGGTGTTTATACCTCCTACAGCAACAAGATTTATCAAAGCAATAAGTAACATTATAGGTGGAGCACAAGTTTTTAGCATAGTCATGCAATTTATTAATTTGCTCCCATAAGTGTATCCCTTTTTGTGACAAGCGGTGTTCCTTATAATGTTTTTGTTGTTCATCCGTGAACCCACCTTGCCTAAAAGATCTAGTTTCAAAGACATCAAACATTGATAGCAAGCATGATAAGGTAAAAATAGCAAGTGAATGCTTCACTTGAAAATACTTGAGTTGCTTTCTATGCTATAAAGTAAACTAATTTTTTTGTGTTTTAAATATAGAGAAGAAAAACAAGACAAAAATAAAGACAAGAAGATAAACAAAATAAAGAGGTTGAGAGTGAGAGACTCTCCTTGCCAGAAGACTTCTTCCTCCCCGGCAACGGCGCCAGAAAAAATCTTTGATGCTTGCATGCTGGGAACCCCAAGAGGAGGGTGTGATGAGCACATTGGTAGGAGTTTTCCCCTTAGTTAAGAACCAGGGTTATCAATCCAGTAGGAGGAAGAGGACCTTCGGAAGGTTGATGCCACTGACGGTGGAGCTGGCGCTTCACTGGTGTGAGCAACAACGTAGAACCTGCACACAACACAACCAAAATAATTTTTCCCAACGGTACAATGAGGTTGTGAATCTCACCGGTCTTGCTGAAAACAAAGTTTAGACGTATAGTGTGGAAAATAGTGTATGCTTGCAGTAAATAAATAGAGCAGGAAATTGTTGTGGTTTGTTTAATAGTGTGGAAAATGGACCGGGGTTTATAGGTTCACTAGTGGTGTCTCTCCTAGAAAATGGACCGGGGTTTATGAATTACAGCTAGGCAACTGACAAATAGAGGTTGCACCGTAGTGCACATTATAACATGATGACTAATGATATTTAGTGCGGGCATTATAACAAAATACATAGACCGAAATCCATCTGCATCTATGACTAATAATCCACCCTCAGGTTATCATCCGAACCCCCTTAGGTATTAAGTTGCAAGCAACATATAACTGCATTAAACAATGTGTGTAATGTAAGCAATGCTTGTGCACCCGGGCACTCACACCGCTATTTTCTCCCTAATGGCAACAACACATTCTCCCCCTTCACGTTTCTGTCACTCGAGCATTGCGATGAGGAGGCATGAATCCACTATCAAGCATAAATA
This sequence comes from Alopecurus myosuroides, assembly GCA_028641055.1. NCBI lineage: Eukaryota > Viridiplantae > Streptophyta > Magnoliopsida > Poales > Poaceae > Alopecurus > Alopecurus myosuroides. The sequence goes on from CM054057.1 coordinate 4,890,196, forward strand.
CTCCCTCTTGGAGTCACTAGCAACAACTTGGCTAGAGCAACCACTAGCAACAGAAAGCATGCAGGATCACAAATAACATATGCAATAAAGACTATAATCAACTTGGCATAAGCTCAATATTCATCGGATCCCAACAAACACAACATATAGAATTACATAAGATCAATCTCGATCATGATAGGCAGCTCACGAGATCTAAACATGGAGGCATATGAGGAGAAGACAACCATCTAGCTACAGCTACGAACCCGTAGTCCAGGGATGAACTACTCACGCATCACTCCGGAGGCAGGCATGGTGATGTAGAAGCCCCCGGTGATGATTTCCTCTCCGGTAGGGTGCCAGAAACAGCTTCAGAACCCCCCTGATCAAACTTTATTGGGGAATCTGATCAGGTGCCTAGGGTTTTCCATCCGGGAGGAATAAATAGGCGAAAGAGCAAATGCGGTGGAGGCCAGGGGGGCCCACACCCATACCTGACGCGGCCAGGGGGCTGCGCCACCCTATGGTGTGGCCCCCTGATGCCCATCTTCGAATCCTCTTCGGTGTTCTGGATGCTTCCGGGGAAAATAGGCACTTTGGGCTTCGTGGGGTCCAATTCCGGAATGTTTCTAGAACAACTTTTCTGAAACCAAAAACAGTAGAAAACAGGGAACTGGCACTTGGCATCTTGTTAATAGGTTAGTCCCGAAAAAGTATAAAAATGCTATAAATAAGGGAGAAAACATGTAGCAATTGGCATAATATCATCATGGAGCATCAGAAATTATAGATACGTTGGAGACGTATCAACTGGTGCCGCTGAATCAGCGGTTTCCCCTATGTTGAACATACTATATCTCATAGACAATTAAGCCTAAAATAAGAGCCAAGGCCCTGATACAAATTGAATTGATAATATGGGCACCTAGAGGGAGGGGATGAAAGGTGCTACGACCAATTTTAGTTCTTTTTCAATTTAGGCTTGACACAGAGGTAAATTCTCTAGATATGCAACTACGATGAATTTACCTATATGACAAGAACAATAATAAGTAAGATACAAACACAAAATAAAGGAGAGGGAATGAGGTAACTGATAACGGAAGCACGCGGAGACATGGATGTAACCCCGAGTTCCCTCTTTTTATGGGAGTACGTTTCGTTGGAGGGGTATGAATTTCCCCCAAAAGGCCTACTCAACACCACAAAGGCCTCACCTTATTCTCCGATGAACCTCGCCACAAAGGCCTAGTTCACCTTCCACTATTGATTCCCTTTGAGGCAGAAATCGAGTCCTTTACAATGAGCTTGAGGCACACATCCACAACCAAATTGGGGGCTCCCAAGAATCACCAACAATCAACAAGAGATTACAACTGGAGTCTAGGTCTTCCACAAAGAAACCCTATACTCAAATCCCTCAAGGAAATGAGGGTGGAATGGAAAACCAGTTGATAAAGATGTAGATGGGGCCCTTCTCCTTCAATCCTTTGAAGATCAACAAGTTTGGGTGGAGGGATTGGGAGATCGATCAAGGTGGGTGAGCTCAATTAATGGAGCATTCTGGACAAGCTCGCTAGAGGAAGAACAAGGGGAGGGGGTATTTATACCCCAGCCCCGAAATCCAGCCGTTTGACACCTTTCTGGAAAAGTCACACCGGAGACTCCGGCGTAAAGGTCGGAGACTGCGGTCCGGCAAAGTCTCCGGCAACATTCCGGAGGGCCGGAAACTTTGCAAAACCCGGAGAATACGGGTACTCTCCGGACCGTATCCGGCGGGCGACACCACTCTGGCTTGGCTCTGGAAAATCTTCAAGGGCGGAGACTCTGGGCCGGAGACTCCGCATATTTTTCTCTCCAGGGTGTAGAGGGTGTCTGGGAAGCTTCGTGTGCAGGGAAACGCAAGGAGTCCGGAGACTCCAGCTAGGCCGGAAACTCTCCGGACACATTCCAGAGGGGGTCCAGTGGGTGACACCAATGTCTTCTTCGCTGGGAATACCTGAGCCCGGAGACTCCGGTCTGAGACACCAGAGACTCCGGCCTGGGGAAAATCCCAGCAACTCCAGCACATCAATTTATCTTGTTTCTTTTTGAGAAACAGATCCACCTTTAGTAATCATTTAATAATGACCCCTAAAACATCAACACACATTAGAATAATACTAGTGTTGTTAACAAACACACAAAACACGATTTAGGTGAATTTGCGCTTTCAGAAGGTCACCGACGAAAGAACGAATTAGCAGGGATGAAGGTCCTACTGGTCGGTGGAGAGGCAGCATGGCACAGGATGACCCCGACGCATCGGGATGAAGCAAGACGCCGGAGATGGACGAACGGCAGCGACACATGGCGGAGGTGCGGGCTCCAGAGCACAAAGAGGAGGCGAGGAGCCACTGGAAGGGGAACGGGAATGGTTGCGATCGAGTGAGGAAGATAAGGAGCGAGGGGATCAACAAAAAGTTAAATGCATGTGTGGTTCTAAATCCTTTTTAGAAGTGTCAAATAGGTACTAAATCTTTCAAAATGCATATCTAGGTCCCAAATCTTATTAGATTAATTTAAGCAAGGTCCTAAATTGGTCTGACCCGCGCTGACCAGTGCCATGTCAACGGAGAATAGCAGTTGGAGAAATTTGTTGTTAGCCTCTTATAAAATGCGATTTTCTAATTTTCTGCCCTTATAGCATCTTCCTACTATTTGAGACGTGTTCCACGGTGACCACGGTCGGGGGCGTATTGGGATCACACATGGTAAACTTGTTGGAGCCACAACTAGGAGAGGCAATGATCACGTCGTCGGTACCCTCAGGTTTGGTGCGGAGTTCATGTGGCCACCGTCTGAACCCAAACAACGCCAAGCATTCGCTTCAACACAGGCGAGACATCGAAGCATCACGTCGGTGCCATTTATATGCTTCGATGTATCGCTTAGAAACATTTGCAACCTTGCGTTTCCACAGCCAGTGGCCATCTCGCTTCACGAAAATCACAAACGCGGGCATATGTACGTGTGCTTCTACGCGCTGCCGCTTGCGTTTCCGCGTGGCGGTGTGTGGGGGGGGGGGGGATTTAGGTCAGGACCGTTGTGGGCCTTAGGTGGGATGCTCGAGGACATAGTTAGTTGGGATGGCTGAGCCTGTCCTCTCGTGGGCTGCTGGCTCGGCTGACTCTTTAAAACTTTTTTCTTTGTTTTATTATTTCAGAACAAAGAAGGGGTTTGGGATATTTAGAAAGCTCAAAACTGTTTAGAAAATTTTGCAACCATGCTTAGTTTTAGGTGAACTTAACTTAAATGCGATACATGACAATAATGCAGGGTGCAAGAGATGCACAAACAAAAATGCAAGCAAACAATAAATCTAATGGGGAAAATTCTCGGGCGTTACACTACGCTCCACGAATAGACCCCTCGAGGCATCATGTGTTCCAAAATGATGCCCCCAAGAGGGAAAACAGCACCGAGGGTGCTGCGATCGTCCGATCTGGTAAACCGAGATCTAGAGTTTCCCCCCGAACTATGGTGGGAGGCGGGTGATTCACGGCAGCAACACCTTCAACAAATGGCACTGAGGGTGCCGCTATGATCGGCCTGAGCCTGGCTTGCACCTGCCGACCTCCTAGATTCATCAGGATCCAACCTGCGTGCCGCAGCCCAGGGGCCTAGCCGCGGAAGAGGAAGGTCACCACGCCATACCTGACGTGAGCGATCTGCCTGGAGAAGGTCATCCGGCGTCCGTGTCCATCGCGCCTCCGTAGATGTAGCCACGCCGTGAGGTCGGCGGCTGCACCACGCCCCTGCTCTAGGAAGCCAACCCGCGTCGGCCCCATGAGACGATGGGGATGGGAGGAGACCCCTCTACAAGCGACACCAGCCAGGCTTAACCCGGACACACCCTTTGCCGGTGCCGAGGGATGGGGGTTAAGTTGATCTTGTAACCTTCTTCAATGTATGTGTAGTTTAGACATACCGTAGCATAGAATTATGGTCCAGCCGCACTTATCTCCGAAATTCGATAGATGCAATTTCCAGACAGAACATCACTCGATTGTAATATCACGAAGAGGGCCAGCCCGATGATGTTACATATAATGAACATACTATCAATTAGAAACCGGAGGAGGTATCTAGATCTTTTTTTTGAAGAAATAACGGGGGACGAACAGCCCACCTGAACAGCCCACTTGTATCTAGATCTTTAGAGTTTTAGAGCTCATAAAGCTCCGCACAATACAAATCATAATCTCGGTTAGTTCTTCCCTTTCTGACCAAAAGAAATGGGCAAAATTCGTCATCTTGTTCATCGTTATCTTCCTCATTGTAATCTTCTTCAACGGCATCTATATAGTCATCTTCCATCTTAGTGTCATTTTCTATATGGTCATAATCTTCATCCTTAAAACCCTCTTTAAAGTGAATGACAATGTCAGCATGAGGATGATGCTGCTTAAATGCTCTCCTCAACATGCGCCTCAACGATGATGTGTGATACCATAACTCCTCATCATACTCCTCGGACACCATGTAAGTATAATCGTCGTTCTCGTCGCACTCTTTTGCCTTCATGTCATTGTAGTCCACGCTTAAACTAATTTTTTTCAGGGTGTGAGCTTGCAAGTACTCAATACCAGATGGCATGAATCGGCGAGCCATGTGGAAGCGGAACAATATCTCAAGCTTCTCGAGCTTGGGCAGAGCCCCAGCTTCAAAATTTAGTGAAGCCTTTGAACAATTGAAAATCAGGTGCTTTAGTGATTGGAATGCACCACTGCCGGGGACGACTACACTTTCTTCCTTTGCTTTATACCCAGTAAACAAACATAAGTAGGCAAGTGAAGGCAACCGTGCAGTGATACTGAGACCATCAGTCACGTGGCTCACCATAATACTAAACTTGTAGAGGCCATGGAGTAGACTAATCCACTGGGGGCACCTTTCAAAATTGCAGCAAAGCAGATTGAGCTCCCGGATAATAGAAGTCTGAGGGAATATTGATTTGGTCCAGCCTCGGACATCCAGTATGACCGTCGATTGTTCTCCCAAATTAAGGATCCCGAGATTGGCGGAAAGCTTGCAGATGGAAGAGTGCAAGGCATCCATACGCATACTCGTCGCTTCCTCCGATTTCTCAGGCTCGTTTGAACAGATCTGAAGTCTTCTCAAGTTGGTCAGCAAGCTGAGGCCATTGATACTTTCTACAGAGCTTTTATACACACATACACCTACTAGGGTACGTAGGGATTTCAACCTTTCGATCCCGTCAGGCAAAACTGTACCACGTCCACCACATATGAGATGCGACATCCAGGGCAAACTGACAATGTCTGATGGATAATTTGGCAGATAACCTCTGTCTAAATCTAGCGTCTCCAATTGTTGCAGCTGCCCAATTATATCAGGTAGCTTCAAGCCATAATGAGAATGACGAGGGCATGCAAAATTTAAATACCTTAGGAGAAACAGCCTACTGATACCGGTGAGATCTAGGCCGTTTCCATCATACTTATGTTCAATGTAAAGAACACGGACATACTTGAACTCCAGAAAATAAGGCACAAGTGAGTCTCGGTAAAGCGAGACTGACCGAGCATGTGATAGTGACCCTTTGATTGATTCAAGAATTCTACCATCCTCTTTATAATTGTACTGCACAGAGACTCGACGAATCTCACCATATGGCCCTGACACATCTTTCAGACCATCAATTACTTGAACAAAATTCACTTCACTTGACTTGGATCTCATAAGATCAAGAATTATATCATGTACTTTGCAAGATAACACCTCATTGTTATAGTCTATCTTCCCAGGTTGGATCATACACATGTTGATGAGAGCTTTGAAGTTTTTTTCTGCAACATCCTCAGCATCCAGCAAACCCTTTCTTCTCACGAACCCTTCAGCTACCCATTGCCTCAACAAATCAATTTTATCTATTTCGCGATCCTCCGGATACATGCAAACATAAAGCAGGCATGTCTTCAGATCACCAGGAAGATACATGTAACTAAGATCCAATATTTGCTTCATATTATTAATATCAGTGTCTTCTTCAGTTGTTCCATCAGTCAGAGCACCCAAAGATTTCCATACATTTTCCCAGGTTGAATCTGGCTCACCAGCTAAAAGGCTTGCTATACTATTAATAGCAAGTGGCATACCACCACATGTTTTCATAATACATTTTGAAATCTCTTCTTTTCTGGGTGTATCTGGGAATTCATATTTTGTGGCCACCTTGAGTGATCCGTAAACTGTAAGCTGAATTTGGTTCTGGATATTTTTTACTCTTTTAATAAAGTCCGGCTGTGTGCATCATTTTGATGCAGAGGCCGGGGCAGAGGCTCCCATTTCTAAAAAAAAAAAAATCTGGGAATTCATATTTGGGAAATGTTCTTCTAAAAAATAATCTTCTAGAGTCTTCATCACTGAGTGGTTTGATGTTATAAACATATTCGCTTTCAGAATTGCACGTGTCGAGAGCAACATTGTGAATCCTTGTTGTTGTTATCACTCTACTGCCAGGGTTATTTTTCGGAAAAGCCGAATTAATAAGTTTCCACGACGAGGAATCCCATATGTCATCAATTACTATGAAGTATCTGCAAAAAATGTCAAACATGTAAGAAGGAAATTAGTGTAGTGGAATCCAGTGAAGTATACATAGGGTCATCAATTACATGTGAATGTATTTCAATACATAGTAAAAAAATATCTATAAACGTACAAACTTTCAATCTCACATTTCGAAAAAAATATACACGAGGCAGCTATATACATCATTTTGATGCAGAGGCTAAGGCAAACCCCATTTTGGGAAAAAAAAAGAGTCCCACATCTGTTTCTGCTTTAAGAAGCCCCATCCCCGTATTGTGTGCTTTGCGGTATAGCTACATTATTGCTAATATCTTTTCTAACGACCATACTCAATAATATCAATACACAATAATACACTCCGAGACATATAAATACTCAATAATAGCAACATACGTTTAGCTGGACCAGTCGTGTAAAGAGAAAGGTCTACTAGTTAAAACTCCGTGTAGTTACAACCTTACTTAGCATCCATTTTTGTGTTGAGATTTGTACATGAAAATTCATTTATTTTCTCCAAAACAACAAAACATATAAAATCATAGTTTGCAATTCAACAACACGTTCTTGCAATATGCACAAATGTTTACACTTCATGCACCGTAAATATAAAATATATAATAAGATTTGTCATTTAGTCTGCTGCACCACAAAACTTGAAGTTTCCTAAACATTGTAGCTTTGTTGTTTATTCGAGCTAGAAAATATGCATTCTTAATTTGAAACGGTTGTCTAAGTGATAAAAAAATTGAATTTTGAATTCTAAAATTATTGCAGTTGCTAATGTGTTGTCATCACCATGGTCCCTGGTGAAGGGGGAGGGTGTGAGTGTGTGGTGGTGGGTGGGGGGGGGGGGGGTACCTCTTATTCTCGAGCAACTCTTTGATCTTTTTTATGAGCTGATGCAAGCTCATCTTATCTGGATTACAAGCACTCTCAAGTTCATAGATAACACTCTTCAAAACATTCTCCACATCAGGGTTTCGACCCACCGAAACAAAAGCTCTAGTATGGTACTGTTCAACAAACTCGTCATAGACTGCCTTGGCAAGTGTGGTCTTGCCCAATCCTCCAAGTCCAACAATTGAGACTATCTTGAGGTTTCTTTTTGATGCATCACCATCTTCATCAAATAGCCTGGTAATCTCATCTCGTGGAGTTTCAATGCCAACAAGATCTTTGTTATCTTCATATATAGCCAAATTCCGAAGGTTGTCAATGTCATCTTTGGAAGTTGAATTAGTTACAACATCGTACATATTGAACTGGTACTCCTCTTTCATGTGGATAACAACTTGAACTTGGTTGTTGATATCTCTGATCACATCCCTAATATGATATTTAGCCATCATACCATTCTCCCATATCTTTAGCCCCTCCTCTTTGAGCTCTCTGAATCCACTCTTACTGGAGTCAGGTTGGACGTGGACTAGGAAGCTATCGACCATATCCTCTATGTTATATGACATCTCCCTGACCTTTTCAACCAGAACCTCAGCCCCATCAATGTTTTCTATCTTCGGGAGTTCTATTTGAATCTTTTTCAGTTGTATTGAGAAAGAGTCGATATCACTCTTGACGCTTGTCTCTAAATTATAATCCTTGACGAGCTTTCCCAGCTTGTCGAGCAGGCTTCCCATAGCCCCACTTGAATGGTCGATGATTGGGCTCTTTTTCCATAGGTATTTCTGGTTGGTTGGAAAATGGCGTGAAAAGCTTTGTAGTGGGTGCAAATTACATTGCTCTTTTTGCCCGGTACATTGTCCTTGCACACTTGGGATGATGTTCTGCTATGCAAAATAGTGATGAAGTCAGATTAACTAACTCACTTAAACAATATTACATGCCGAATTATCGATCAGAGACTAAGCTTACCATGGAAGTTGCCTCTACATTCTCGTTGCTACCATGTTTGCTTTTGCCATTTGTGGAAGCAAATTCAACAATCTTTCTATTCTTATCCTGGGAGAATTCAAATTAATGCGTCAAAAACAATCCAGCAGTAAGAGATGGTAGACACATACAAAGCCATTAAGGCAAGTCACAGTTTTATCACCATTGGGAGTTCATTGGTTGGCATCTTCGTGTCATCTCTACTCCTTGAGTTTTGCAGAGACTTTTTAGGCTCATATACAACCATCAAATCCACCTCATCAACAAGTTTGTTAGCCTCTGCGTGGGATATGTGTTCTGTGTTATTGTCATCGTTTAGAACCACACTCGCTTCCACTTGCAGGCTTTTCACGACGAACTTTTCGGCACGTTCGGGATCACGAACATCGCGTGGTTGCAGGTTTATCTTCACATAATAGTTGGATTTTGGTGGCACAATGCCTTTTACTGGTTGTACGATGTACTTTAAGCTTGGGGATTGGATGTTGAAGGCAATGTAATTAGGTGTATCATTGGTTAGCTCAACTGAGCATGATATCTCGTTCTTCCACTCATGAGGTAGCAGTAGTTCGAGCGGATTAATCTTAAGCATGATATCTTCATTGAAACGAGGGTTTATCTGTGATTAAAAAGCGCTAGATGTGTTTAAATAATGATCTACATATGCTCCATCAAAAAGTTTTATTAGTATGAAGGGAAAAAAGTTGTACGTCTACTTAAACTAAGCCTCTACATGCAACTCCCTAAAACATGACATATGGTTCGTTCTCCTACAAATAAACTAGAGGAAAATGGGCAGCAGCATGTTTTGGATAAAAAATACTAGTTAATTGTTGTCGCTAATACTAATAAAAATCCTATATCTTCAAAAAAAAAAATCAGCCACTATAGTGATGACAAGGATCAGGAAACTCACTTAATAACGCAAATCTAGGTTAGAATTGACTCATAATAACTGATAGCACCATTTTACCAGTTAATTTATATAACATGTAGTGATGTAAATCGTATATATTACAAAACAATGGCCACACTACTAATGGGAAGGACCAGAGAACTCACATTATAGCATAGCTCTAGATTAGATTTGACTTTGGTCCATCTTCTACTGGCAGCCCAACTAACCATGCAACCAGTTATTTAGAAAAATTAACATACCAATGGTAAGATTAGCTAACATGTGTATTTTAAGCCTTTAACCAAGTTAACACGGCCTTAAAGTTGATTAACTGACAAGGTAACTCACCGGGGTATATGTGTTTTCACATTCATCTAGAAAGCTGATTATCTTCGATATAGAAGGCCTAGCTTCTGGTTTTGGTTCTCTACACCATTCTGCTATGTAAATGCATCTAGTTACTTGTTGGTATCGTAATTGCGTTGGTGGCTCACTCCACCTATGTCTCCACCTTCGAAGTACCTACATTTAACAAATCTTGATTGTTCTTCGTGATAACCCCAGAATCTTATGTTGCAGAGTATGCCGATTAAGTCACATGGTGTTTATGTTAGATATATGAGTCAATAGGATAGTAAATTGCGAATAACAGATGCATGTTTGTGCTAAAAAGTGAGAGAAATCGATCTTACGTTATCTTTGTGGGGGAAGTCCTTACACCCTGTTACCAGTTCTATGATTATGAGACCCAGACTATATATATCACATGCGTATGTAGTTTCGCCTTTTCCCCTGTATTCTGGAGCCAAATATTCTCTGCATGAAAATAATACAGTGTGTTGCAGTTGCAGTTGCAGTACGGCACAAGTAAATGTAGGTCTGTAATGATTGTCAAATGACAAGTAGTGGTTCTTGTCATGTATAGCTTACAATGTTCCGTAGATTTGACCCACGGTGTGCGAGTTTTTATTTGATCTTGCCAGACCAAAATCCGTGATTTTTGGAACCATATACTTGTTATCTTGATAATGTAGTAAAACATTTGCCGGTTTAAGATCCATATGAATGATATCTTTGTCATTGTGAAGGTAGCGAAGGCCCTTGCAAATCCCGGTAATTATTTCATAACGTGCTTCCCATTCAAGTCCTCTTAACTCATCTGTGGAAGAATTAATAAAAGACAAAGTAAAGAGTTGTGTTAAGTAACCTACAAAGCAATACATAGTAACCAAAACCGGACTTCAAAACTGCAGAATTGTCAAGGCACCAAGGCAACGCACTGAAGAGAGGAGCTGCACCAAATGAAATAAGATTGTACCTGTAATGTACTTATCAAGGCTTCCGTTGCTGATGTACTCGAAGCAGAGCAATCTTTCTAATACGTTGGCCCAGATATATTTTCCGGACCCATCTTGTTCTATCGGTTTATGGTATCCTTGAGAACAGACGCCAAGAAACCGGACTACGTTTCGATGATTAATCTTCATCAGACTGGTGGCCTCACGACGAAATAGCTTGTCATCAACTGTATGTACATTTATATACATCCTCTTCACAGCGACAGTCCGTCCTCCGAGTACACCCTGCGTTAAAATGACGGGTAGCCAAAACAGGGTTCTGCTTCTACCTTTTCAATCGAACTGGAGTTCTGAAAATAGTAAAGGGAAATAATCTGTAAATGGTACCTTGTAAACTTCTCCAAATCCACCCTCGCCAATTTTCCTCTCTTGAGAGAAATTATCTGTAATGTCCTGTAACAGTGCAAATGGTAGATCCGTCGGATCCTCGGCTCCATCAAGTATACGCTCCAGCAAACGTTGGCCCTCCATTCTAGGAAAACGGTGCTATTGGAGACTAGAGCATGCATGGAAGAATTAGTTTGCTTGAGAAATTGGCATGTAGAAACCGTGAGAAGCTGCAAGCTAACGGCTCACGGCCAGTGGTAGCTCGTACAGTACAGATGTTCAGTGGAGCAGAGCAAACAGAGATGCTTACCCGAGATCGCCGGAGATCTGGACGAAGGTGCTAGCCAAGGATGTGGATGCGGATGACTCCCGGCGCCCACCAGCGCAATAATGCTTCGTGTTGGATGCCACTTGTGTGGGCCTAATAATGACTCATGAGAGAAAAGTAGTACTAGTAATACAGTAATACGACCCAATTAATTCTTGTTCAAGTGAAGTGAATAACGATCGGGCCAAGCATGCAAAATGGGTATTTATACGGCTTTACGTCCTGGCTGGTAGAGAAGCAAACTTTACACCTACCCGACCTGATCTACACGCCCGCCTATTCATGCATGCACTACTTGCAAGTTGCATAAAAAATATCTTGTTATGCTTTTAAAGTCATCTTTATCATCGACTCCATCCGTTTCGAAATAGATGCGCGCCGACATTTTTGCTAAACGGTCCTCCCATTTTGCCCGACCAATCCCGCGGTCCTCGCTCGTCGACCGACAACTCGCGTTCTAGGAAGACGAACTTCTTCTCACTGTTTCGCTCTCGTTTCTGGCAGACGTCTGCCGTCCCACACCGCCGCCCCACAATGCCTTCCTCCCCCTTGCACCATGCCGCCACCTCCCCGAACTTCGGTCCCCTCATTACCTTCCATATCAAGCTCCACTAGTGGTAGTCTTGCACCAAGATAGTCATTAATCTGTGAGCATGAAATGAAATGGTCATAATTTTTTATTGGCGATTTATGACCATACAATTGGCGAGTCAGACTCGGTAAATGCTCGCGAGATGTGGGCTTATGGGATAATGGATATAGGGCACGCATTGTTAGTTTTCTTTTGGCATTAGGCATGTGCACTAATCAATACACTAATTAATACACACACATGCATGCCTATACGAACAACATCCTGGCCAAATCCATTGAGGGTGGGGGGGGGGGGGGGGGGGGCGAGCCACTAGTTGAAAACGGACCTCTAGTCCCGACCGTAAGAGGCTTTAGTCCCGGATTTCTATCCGGGACTGGCGAATCGGGACTAGAGGCCCTCCTTTTGTTCTAGTGGGTCACGAACCGAAATTAAAGGACCTCCACGCGGCTGTGACCAGCGCTTCGGGCTGGAGAACCTTTAGTCCCAGCCTCCCAGGTGGTAATAAGAACCGGGACTAAAGATTTTGTGGTTTTTTTTTCGGATTTTGGTTTTCACTTAGTCTCTATTATTTCTAACTATAATCATTCTCCTTTAGTCTCAATTATTTTTTAACTCTAATCATTATCCTTTCATTCTCTAGTGAAACTTCCCGGTCGGTCATCCATCCTTAGACTACTCCACTCTCAGCACGCTTAACTTCTTAGTTCCTTCCCTCTCAGCTTCCAAGAAACAAATATTGTTTTACTGATAATAGTATGTTGTCAATCATGTTAACACTTGAACTATGATGTCACACGTCTTTATTTTGTGAATCCAAACAATTATTTATTTAAACAAAAATAAATAACTAATAATAATCTTGAATTTAAATATTTTTTTTGCCTTTTCTATTTATTATTGAAAATATTCGTATCTACAAATCCGTAAATCAAAAAATGACAAATAATATGTCTAAATTGATTAGAAAAATGAGATAATTTCAAATATGACTTCCATATCATATTTTCCATCATGTATATATAGAACTATTACTTAATTCATAACTAGTGATTCACCCTTAAAATTCACATGTTTATGCACTAATAACATGTAAACAAGTTGGGATCTTGTCTCTATGGTCAAATGTTGCCATCTAATTGGTATTATAATTTTAAATAAATTATTTATAGAATTACTCCAACTGGTATTATAATTTTACTATATATATGTTAAAAATTCTGCACATACATCACAATTGATTCATAAAGCTTGCTCACACCATACTTAAACATGGACATAATTAATAGAAATAATAGTTCAGATATCCATTACATAATAGTACTACATAAAGTCTCCTCAAGGCAATATATAACAGAAACATGCAAACACTACTCGTGTCAGGAGAGACCCCCCAAGAAGTACATAATAATAGAGACACACACCCATCTACTCGTCATCCGAGGAATAATACCAAACAACAGGAGACCGGGGCACTAGGTGACGCTGTCCATAGTTGAGGAGATTAATCCCGCCGTACAATGGTACGTATCCAACGTATCTATAATTTCTGATGTTCTATGATTGATATTATGACATTTGCTACATGTTTTCTACACACTTTATATCATTTTTATGGATTTCCTAGGACTAACCTATTGACAAGATGTCACAGCGTCAGTTCCTGTTTTCTGTTGTTTTTGGTTTCAGAAAAGTTGTCTGAAAATATTTTTGGAATTGGACGAAACAAAATACTAGGGTCCTATTTTTCTGTCACGTACCTGGAGTCCGGAGGAGACCCGGAGGGGGGCACCGAGGCAGCCACACCATAGAGTGGCGTGCCCCCCTTGCTAGCAGCTTTTTTCTTGGATATGGAGTTGGTACTTGCCCCTTGAACATTTGGCTGATTTTACTTGCCAGTAGGGTGAGGGGTATTCTTATCTGTGTTCATGTTGTGGTGGCCTTCAGCCTCCTCATGTTGGCTGCTATGATCACCTTGGTCTAGTGGGTGGCTGCTACCATCCGCCTCTTCCACCTCATTGCCAATAGCATTGGTTGGGCCCTCCACAGTGAAGTTGATTTGATAGAGATCACCTGCAACTTCAAAAAACCTCATAGCAGTGATTGTTGGGTGATCTCTGCACTTGGTTTTAACTCTGACCACTTCATAGAAAGATTTGAACATCCCAATCCAATCTACATCTAGAAAAATGCCAAAGTCTGTGACAAACTGGATCAGGGTAGTCCACTTGCACCAAGGTTGATTCAGGCCTCTGATCTGCAGCCATACTTCCCGTAGCTGAGAGAAGTAGTCTAGCTCCCCATTCCATACATGGACTTTGAAATAGACCTCCTTTGGGAGGCCAAAACTTGGGTATCCAGCTACTTCTTCTACCTTGATGTGTGGGGGGAATTTAACCAGAAAGGTCCATTCATCCAACTGCCTGATCTGCCATGGCCAGTTGGTTTTGTAGATGGTGGACAAGTCTTTATAGAGCTCTTCCTTAGTAAGTGAACCAACATCTGTGTTGAGTAGGCCAAGCTCAATGTGATAAAATCCTAAACCTGGAGCTGCACTGCCTACAGATTTGGCCAATTGTTGTGGCTGCTTCCTAACTGGGCAGCCATCAACCTCACGATCTGAAGAACTGCAAATAAAACAGGTTTTGCCTGCAGTACAAGCAGCCTTGTGGTGTCCAGGTTCACCACAATTGTAGCAGATAACTTCTTCAAACTGGAGACCCCCTTCACTGGCTGCTCGGCTAGATCCCGCAGAGTTGGCCTTCTCAGAAACAGAGTTTTCTGTTTTTGCAGTGTCAGTATTGCCGATCTTCTCTTTTGCATGTTCAGTGTGCTTCTTTCCCTGAAGAATAAACTTGGAGTTTTGTTTCTGCGCCAGCTATGGCTGCACCTGCTGCTGTTGCATATGTTTCTGCTAGTTGCCAGGATTGGGAGCATCGGGGCCCTGCCACTGCCCCTGGAATCCATGGAAAGGCTGAGGCGGAAATTGCCCAGGAAATTGCTACCACTGATTGTAGTCATAGGGCGGGGTAAGGGGAAATTGCTGTTGGGGGGGGGGGGGGGATTTGTTGCGCCGGTACCTGAGACGGTGGCATGGGGTAGCCGTAGTTGAACGGAGCTGGCCGTGGGGGCTGCTCTTACCATGGCCCCTTCTTGCCTTTGCCTCCTCTCCCACGAGCGCGTGCCTTCTCTGCCATCAGGCACTTGTGCTCGAGCTGTTGCAGTGAGAGATCTCCTGCGTAGATTGTAGGTAAGCTGCTCACATATAACTGCCGCGTGGGGTGTTCTTGCTCTTCTCCGGACAAGACAAGGAAGCAATAAGAGAGCCGGATGGATATGGAGGAGAGGAGGTCTCTACAGATCCAGCCGAAAGTGTGTGTATGTGTGTGTGTGTGGGGGGGGGGGGGTTGTTGGGGAGGAGGTGGAGGTAGGGGTAACTTTGTCTTCCCACAGCTGGCCAAAGAAAAAACCCCAACCTCCATCCCTATCAGCAAGCGGAGGGCCCTCGCTAGGACACATGATTTGACTGGTGGCGCCATCCCCATTGCCGTGCACAGGTCCTGCAACGAAGCTGATCGCTTGCCCCGCTTCTCCATTCAAACCAGCATGTGGAGGTCCACATGAAGCTCTTTGGAGCGCTCCTTGTCTAGCCTGATGATTGTGGATCCTTTGTTGACTACCACCAAGGTAGCTACAGCCACCGCGTCCGAGGTACTGAAAAGCAGAGTCGCAGAGCCCTGCCGCACTGCTTGATGTAGTTTCAGTTTCTGCCCCGGAACCTGCAATGGTGATCGATCCGAACGTGAAGGAGAAGGGATGAATTTCTTCGGCCTTCCGTGCTTCCTCTTTGGTCCAAAAACCACGGCGCGAGCGGCTTTTTTGCGCTTCGCAACCACCTTTGTATCTCCGCTGTAGCTACCTCGCACCAATCTTCTCCGCCTTCTCGTCGTTACTAAATCAACCGCGGTCGAGGCCTCTGTCGCAATCGTCGCTGGTGAAGAAGGAGTCTATAAAGAGGGTGTCGCAGCAGTCTGCGCTGCGGCAATCGTTGCGCGACGGGGGAGCCTTCACCCTCTGCCCCCAAGCTGGTAGCCCCGTGGCAGGTGCCATTGTCGATGCAGGGGCTTCCCAATTTGTCGATCAGGACGAGGACGAAGAGCTCTCGTAACCAGATGAGCGATCTCCTTTTTCCTCATACCTCGGCCTTCCTCGAATCGCGAGCGTGAGGTGCCTCGCCGCGCGTGAGAGCGGAGGGAGGACCTGCACGAGCGACGGTGAATCAGAGCTGCTGGAGGACGAGGATGCGAGGCTGCGAATAGTAGGAGCCGTGGAAGTCGAGGAGCAATGGTGTACTGGGGTGAAACAACTCCCTCGCTCAGGTGTACCGCGGTGCACTGTCCACGTGTCTCTCTCGATGGGACGTGACGGGGGAGCCACCGGCACGCGGCGGCGGGCCCTCTTGGCCACACCCAGGCCTGTGGGGTAGTGGGGCAGATCCGGCATTGATTGAGCTCTGGGGGCTAATCACCCTCCTAGGGATGGGAGACGTGACGAGAGACGCCATCCACCGCCCGGGCGTTTTGTCTGACGGTGTATCTCGAGCTTATGAGCAAGGACACAGAGGTGCAGACTCTCTATGATCGCTGGACATTGCCACCACCCACAGCTCAAGCCAGCATATCCGCTATGCCGGAGAAAAAGCTGAATCACTACGTGCCCATTGAATCCGTCAAAGATTTGAGTGAGGCTTGCCTTGAAGATAACCTAGACAACAGCTCCTTTGCGCATATAGTAGAGTAGTTGTCGTCCATGGTTTGTTGCTGCCGTCTGCTCGAGGCTGTAAGGTTCATCACTTGCTAATTGGACAAGGCGTGAAGATGACAGGAGGAAGTAGCCAAACCAGCGGCGCGATGCAGACGAAGAGGGCCAGGAGTACCACGACGTTTATAAAGGGAAAAGACTAAGCGCAAACTTCTCGTATATGCATAATAATTTTCCTTTGCAATTATTTCTTGCAGATCGTGGGAAGAGAAAGAGAACATGCCACCGCGGAGATCGTGTAGAACAGCAAGCGCTATTGGTTGATCGCTGCACAGCCATGCAGTTTTTTTTTGTTTTTGATTTTTTTTTGATTTATTAGGTTTTTTTTTTAGATTCTGTTGATTTATTAGGGTAGCAGCACGTTTTTTGCGATTTGGTGAGCCCATAGATTAATGGGCTTCTTCTTGCGGACTGGACTAATGTGCTGCTGCTTGGTACTTTGATCATTTTGATCACCACCGTGAGAAACACTCTCAAAAATAAAAGCACGGTGGGAAAATTCAGTGTGAATGGGACGGAACGGAAGAATATTTTGTTGCTAAGGTGGATAGGCTGCATCTTGAGAGAAATATGTTAGTGGGGATAACCTATTTAGCTATTATTATAGGGGCAGTGCTTCGGTGTCCCCCTTTCCCCCAATTTGGTGGAAGAGTATGATCGAAATTTTACATTAAAATATTATTTTTTGTTCTAATTAATACGGTGTAGTATAGGGATGTATTATGAATAGTAATCATATTTGAATTATAAACCATCCGCCCACCACTCCTAATCATGTGCGAGGCAACGACGTGCCCACAACGACGTATGAATTTTATGTGAATACTTATACGCAAAATTTGTATTTAAAATAACCTGACAGGTTTATACATGTCGCGTACGCCTTAATACAACTTAGCTATTCACATCCGTCCATGTTAACGAAAGGAAATTGAGCGATCTCAGCCATTCTTATATCAACGTTTTGGTTTAGGGGGTGACACCGAAGCAGAAGGAGCCCGCCCCCTCCCGCGTCGCTCCCGCGAGCGACCAGGGGGAAACCCTAGATCCGCCGCCAAGTCCCCCCTCTCTCCCCGTCCCCTCCCTCGCCGCCGCCGGAGGGCGTCACCGGGCAAAGCCCGAGCGACGTCGGCGGCGGCATGGCCCTCTCTCCCCTCTCTCGGCTTTGGCGGCGCGGGCGCTGAGGCCAGTGGGGCGCGACGCTGGGCGCGGGGCGTTGCGACGCGGCTCTTCGACGGGGGCGTGGTGGCTGCGTGGTTTCGGCGCTCCGCGGCGGCGGTTGCCCCTCCGGGTGTGGCCTGAGGTCTCGCCTCGCGGCGGGAAGACGGGAGCGCAGCGGTGGCCTGGTCGGCCGGCGCGGCCATGGCGGGCATGGCTGGCGACGGCACTCCGGCCTGGTGGTGTTGCGTGGAGGGACCCTGGTGATTCCGGTTGGGTGGTGCGGCGTGGCCACCTCGCGCTTGGGACGGGGCAGGGGCCCCGGGCCCGGCCTGAGCCCGTCGGATTTCGCCCCTGATCTGGTTCCACCAACAGCCATGGGGGCTGATGGTCACCGATTTGGCGGGGGTCCTCTCTATCCTCTCTTCTCACCTTCGCGGCGGTACGTTGAGCCTGGACACCGGGGTGGCGGCCCTGGAAGGTGGGAGTTCTCGTGGTTGGCGGGCGAGCCAGAGACTCTGGTGCTAGCCGGAGACCATGGCCGTAAGGGCGGCGTGGTGGTCGGCGAGCGGCGTGTCGTGACGGTGTATCGGTCGTCCCTGGCGTTTGGCGCACTGTGTAGACGAACAAGGATGCTTGTGGGGAAACCCTAGCCCGGGTCCTTCTCGGGCCGCGGCGGCGACGTCCACGGACGCCGTGCCCTTTTTGAAGGTGTCGCGACGGCCTATCTTTGTCCCTCTACGCTCCGGATGAAAGTCCCAGATCTTCGGATCGGGCGGCGGCGGCGCTCCGGTGTCGTTCCCTTCCTGAAGGCGCCGTCTTGGAGTTCATGGCGCGTGGCTATCTGGAGTTGGCGTGTTGTCAGGGTTGGCGCTTCGGGGCTCCTTCGACGTCGCGCTTTCTCCGGCAAGGCTTGGAGCATCTTCTCCACCTCAGGTCTTCGTTGTTTGGCGCTTCTTGGTGAGCCTCGTGGTGGCTTCGTTTGGGAGTTCGACTCTGCCCCCTCTTGGCGGCTGGCCGTTCTATGCAGGAGTCTGGCTCTCGACGTCGTGTTCCTCCGGTGGTGGTCCGTTCCTGCCCTTTTGGGTGGCTGACTGTTTTACGCAGGGTTCGGCTCTTTCTCCTAGGGTGTGTCTTTTCTGTGGTGTGTGTGTGCGGTTGCGTGTTGTAAGCTGGATTCAGCACTTTGTACCTTGTCGCCGTTTTGGCGTTATTAATTTAACGTCGGGCCTTCTGGCCTAGTATCTAAAAAAAAACACCGAAGCAGAAGCGTTATTATAGATATGTTACATATAATTGAATTATTATTGTTATTTACTATTTTCTATAAAGAAAATACAAGATTTTACTAAAATATCATTCGGATTTCAGAGGTGTATCCTATAAAGATGATACACACTCCAGAGGGGGCCTATCACGAATCGCGAAGAGGTGGATGGTGACATGATATCCGCTAGGAAGCGTTGCCGCGCTAGAATTGCTTTTTCGACCCACTGCTCATGCATCCACTCACGAGAGCACAGCTGCTGCTTTGTCCGCCCTCCAACGGCCTATAAATACTGCCTCGAGCTGCACTTGATTCACACAACAACCTGCTTCACACAACAAAGCCAAGTAAAGCTCTTAGATTTCCCAAGTGAAAGTTCAGCGCAAGATGTCGGGGCAAACCGGCGGCCAAGACACCGGCGAGCAGAGCTTCGTGCAGAACATCCAGGAGAAGCTCCAAGAAGATCACAAGCAGACCACCGGAATGACCCCGGCCACAGTCGGCCACACTGCAACGACTGACACAGCTGAGACACACAGCACCGACGCCGGCACCGGTGAGAAGAAGGGCATCATGGAGAAGATCAAGGAGAAGCTACCTGGACAGCACTAGGCTCCGTCTGCGCTTTGTGGAATAATAAGATGGCCTACTTCCAACGTACATGCATTAATTAATCGAGTGTAGTTCAGCTACCTCACTTGGTCGTTGGAGAAGAGAATTCATCAAAGTATAAGCTTTCATGTGTGTATTGTACGTATGCTATGACATCGATCTAATACGCAAAATGTTATTGTTTGTATACATGTCTATTCTTATCAATTCTCTTATTATTGTACTTTCGTTAGAAAAAAGGGTGGTGCATGCGTGGCTCCGAGTGCTAGTTCATAACAAATGAGACGCGCGGACGGAAACAAACCCACATGAGCGTATTATGGAACGGAGGAAGTAATGGCTAAGTATTCAGTTGTCAATTATACTAGCGGCGGCTTTCTAAGCACGACTCCGAAGCTTCCTAAACCATATCAAGTTGGAGCAGATTTCGCAATCAGAGCCCAGGCCCAGCCTCCTTTGCATAAATTAACCCCACCAAAAAATGATTGTGACGTGCGTACTTAGCAATGCGCCCCTGGTTTGCAGTCCATGGTTTGCTTACCTAACATCCAATACAAAGTTTACGAGCAAGTTGAAGCCTTAATTAGGTTCAGCATGGTTTTAGTCAACAATGCCAACTCGGTCTCGGTGCAGACCTTAGCTGACGCGTATGCCAATCATTACACAACCCGACCAAGCAAAGGAGGGTCTACTACTCCGAAACCTTCTAGAAGGCCCCTTCATAGTTTTTCGAGATCCTCCAAAACACTTTAGAAACCGAGAGATCCTCCGAAACGCTTTAATCTTACGTGGATTTGGTGGGAATAACCTTCTAACTGTGAGCGGGTACCCATAAAGTCTCCCACTTTATCGACATAACCTTGTATCACGCATACAATTAATTTTGTCTCACGGTACGTTATACAACTCGAGACGAGATATTTACGGTATCTCCGTGATCTACTCCTTGGTCACTATACACACTATACTCGTTACCGGTCACTCTTTTCTCGTTTTCGCATCTAGTATCCCCGTGACTAACACACCTTAATCAATATATCTGGAGATGCGATGCAAGACACCCACCGCGTGGGCCTAGTGTTAGAGTATGGCATATATGGTTGTTATGGTAGTATAGGATAGAGTTAGGATATGTTTCTACATTATGTCTAACTTACCTTGTACTCCAAGATGACCCTTCTATGTCTATATATACTCGCCCAGTCGATTGCACCATCTCATCCTTCTACATGGTATCACCCGCAAAATACTAACCTAGCCTCTAACCCTGCTTCCGCATCGCGCTGCCGCCGGGGACACGCGATCTGCTGATCGGTTCATCGGCTACTCTGGATAGTACTTTTTTTTATCTTTAGACGGGTTTTTTTTCTATCTGACCAATGTTTCTTTTTTGGTTCACCGATCTTAGATCGGATTGCGTTGCCGCACTTACACAGGTAACATGTGTGACCACTCTCGGTCATCGCAGTTCCCATCAACTACACCACCTTCTCTAGACGTCAAGCATGACCACATTAGGTAGTCGCTACCTTTTCCATCTTCCATGTCTTCGTCCACCACGACCTCGTTGACAACGGCATCCTCTCGTTCCTCGCCACGTCTATTCCGACACCTACGGATTGCACTCACACCTCTCTTCGCCAATCTGCGCCCCCACAATCGTCTAGGAGGCCTCCTCTGAGGCTCTGACAGTCCCTCTTAACATTGGCGCACGGTTCCTGATAGTCTCTGCTCCTGCACGCCCGCTACTGGCAACACAAGTGCGTGATTCGTCATGACATGCCCCCCGAGTCTGGTAAGCTCGGGTCGGCGCCTATTCTTCATCGGCTTCTACAACTTCTTCGGCATTGGCTCCTTCCTCTACGACTGTCTTGACCGCGTCTCCATGTATAAACTCCGTGTAGTATATATGAACTCCACGGAAAGGATGCGGGACACGCTCCAAATTGTATGTATATGTATATGCATCAACGTGATGGCCGTATGAACTTTATTTATACAAAAACTTTTTTGGTGCATCGACGTGATCTCCATACCCTAAACCCCTCGTAATCTCTAAACCCCTCCTAAACCCTAAATAAGGGGGGGGGGGGAAGCAGAAACATTTAGTCATGGTTGGTGTTACCAACCGGGGCCAAAGGTTATGCACCCCACGAGCTCAGGACTGCCCACGTGGATGTCTTTTTGTCCTGTTTTGTGGCCAACCTGGACTAGGGGGGGGGGGGGGGGGAGGGGTGCGTTTAGTCCCAGTTGGTCAGTCCCGGTTGGCCAAACGGACAAAAAGCTCGTACCAACCGTCACCGTTAGTCGTTTTTCTACTAGTGGCCCTCCGCCAGGAAGGCGCAAGACCTCCTATCAAAATTAAGGGATCCAGGGAACCACTGAGCATCATTGAAGGCAACCGGCAGTCCGCGGGTAGCACAAGGCAGAAAGGCGTGAAAAAAAGCAAAAAAACGAAACTCCGCATCTACAATACCAGATGGGACACGCGTCGCAATTTGAGCAACTAAACAGAAACAAAAAAAAAGCACCATTACAGTGCCCTCCATCGCTAGATTTGCGAGAAGTTGCTCAACTTTAATATCGGGTATATATTAGACGAATATAGACAACTAAGAAATCTAAGTGAACAAATAGCAATAGAGTCCCATGGAAGAGATCATCACAATAATTGAGCCACTTGTGACCAATACCCCGCAGCTTGTTCTTATCTGGTTCGACAGCGTGGCCTGAGATATTTGCATTTATTGTTTGGGTTTGTGTGGTGAGGAAGATCTTTCAACTTGGGACCTTATATTTGCACAACTTGGTACGTCTAGGTTTTTCTTTTTAGTGGATACAAAAAAAGACAAAAAAAAAGGATTCGGTGCTCTGTTTTTGTAGTGCCCTATTTTTCCTTGTGAAGACCCAGATATGCACTAGTCAATTGATGGAAAGGCAAGATTCCTCGATTTTGCCCTTATTTAATGTATTATTTGTGAGATGGGGCCTACACTATTTTCTGAGCTGTATAGAAAAAAGTGCACGTCCATATCCCAACTTTGCAGAATTGCCATCAGCTAGGTTGCACAGCGGTCACTCAAGTTTTATGAATTCTTGTAGCACCTCCCTAGATAGTACAGATTTTGGCACCCTCTACATGCAGAGTGTGTTAAAATGGTGCACGTATTCTAAATGGGCGGTCGTTGGACCACGGTGGGCGCGAGGATAATCACACATTTGAACAGCATATGCTAATTTGAACACATACCGACTTCGATGATTATTCACATACAAGCTGGGCTGCCCTCCGATTTGGATATAGAGCTAAGCAGTTTCATTCTGGCCTAGGTGGTGAAGAGGCAACTTCCGCTAATAAAAAGATGAAGAGGCAACGTTAACTAAAAAAACAAAAGGTCAAGATCAGGCAAACACGTTCTCCGCTTTCTTCTCTATGCTCAAAGCTCATGCATTTATTATTATCCAAGGTCATGGTTGTTCTAGTTCTGCATTATGACTAGTTTTTTATATGCACTTCTCTTCGAACAATTAGAATGAGTCAAACTTGTAGCCAAGTTCCAGATTCGAACTCTGTTGTGTTAACGAGTCGAGCTGCAGGGCGGAAGTAGACAAAAGTCTGAGCGGGGGCAATACCAGTTTAAATTAAAAAAAATTGAAACATCTTTCTTCAACCATGAACATATATATATATATAACACTTAAATTCATAAAAACGTGTTGGGGCCAGTGCCCCCACTTAGCTCTACATGGGTTCGCCCCTGTCGAGCTGAGCTAGCGTATTAATGAGCTCGGACGAGTCGAGCTGAGATGACTCAGCTTGTCTCGAATTCCATCCCTAGTCGCCGGCACACACGTTTTCCATTGCCTCTTCGTCTAGTAATCGCCCGCACAGTAACAACAAGGAGAATGGAAAACATGTAAACATTCATAAGGCTCCACATGTGAGAATTATAAAGGTCAATTGTTGTTGAGACTCTCGGCCCTCGTTTCGGTAACAAGTTTGTCTACCAGGCTGCGGCTGGAACCAAGGGGGGGATTTTAATTGTGGTGTCTGACGATTTTGACATTCAGCTGCTTGGGCAAGCCCCCGACATCTTCTCCCTTTCTGCTCGCATAGCTGACAGGTCCAATGGTGCTTCTTGGGACATCTCCGGGGTCTATGGTCCCCAGGAAGACCCGAAAAAATACTGTTTCTGCAAGAGTTAAAAGACCTGAAACAACACGTACAGGACAAATGGCTCCTTTTAGGGGATTTTAATCTGATTCAACAGGCCAATGAGAAGAGCACCCCAAATCTGAACTTGAGGATGATGGGGCGTTTTCGTGCCACGGTGCAGGAGCTCGAGCTCAGAGAATTCAAACTGAGGGGAAAGAAATTTACTTGGTCTAGTGATTCCTCACAGAATGTGATGTCTCGGATTGACAGAATCTTCATGACCAGGGAGTGGGAGCTGTTTTTCCCCCAGTATCTCCTATCGCCGTCTTCCTCGTCGATTTCTAATCACTGTCCACTAATCCTTAAGAAGATGGAGACTCTAGTGTTCCGTGGGTTCAGATTTGAAACTTACTGGACCGACATCCCAGGTTTTGAGCAAGTGGTAAGTGCAGCATGGCAGAAGCAGGTGAGATTGATGGATGCTTTCAGGATCCTTCACATAAAGCTTTCCCGAGTTGCAAAGGCGCTGAAGAAATGGAACAGAGCACGGGTTAAGGAAAGAAGAGTGCATGCTGATATTGCAAACGACCTCATCCATAGTCTGGATATGGCACAAGAAGATAGGGTTTTAGAGGATTACGAGCTTCTTTTCAAAAGAGTGCTTAAGGCCAGGCTGCTTGGCTTCGCGGCTATAGACAAAGCTAGATGGAGACAGAAGTCAAGGATGGTTTGGTTGAAGGCGGCTGACGCAAATACCAAGCTATTTCATCTAAGGGCTAATGGGAGAAGAAGAAAAAATCACATTCCTTCGCTTAAGGTAGATAATGAGCAGGTCTGTAACCATGAGGCAAAAGAAATTGTCCTCCACTCCTTCTTCTATGGTCATTTTGGAATAGAGGTGGTGCCAAGCCTGAAGCTGTCTTGGGACGAGGTGGGCATACAGAGGCATGAGCTGCAGCACCTTGATGATGATTTCTCCTTGGAAGAGATAAAGACGGAAGTGTTCTCCTTGCACCCTGAGAAAGCGCCGGGCACGGATGGTTTCATTGGAAAATTCTATAGAGCCTGTTGGGAAATCCTCAAATGGGACCTTTTTAAGGCTGTTAATCAATTCCACAGCCTCAGAGATGGACACTGCAACTTGCTTAATTCTGCCAACATTGTTCTGCTACCGAAAGTGGTAGGTGCTGATGAACCTCGACTTTTTCGGCCAATCAGCCTCATGCATAGCATGGCCAAGATTTTTTGCAAGCTGCTAGCAAATCGATTGGCGCCTGAGCTAAAGGAGCTAGTTCCTGCGTGTCAAAGTGTGTTTATCAAACGAAGAAGCATCCAAGACAACTTCTTGTATGTGCAAAATGTGATCAAGCAGGCCTACTCCAAGAAATTACCAACAATTTTCCTGAAGCTGGACTTTGCCCGAGCGTTCGACTCCATCAGTTGGTCTTACTTGCTTGACCTCTTGGCGGAATTTGGCTTTGGGACAAGATGGCGGGACATGGTGTGTTTGCTGCTGTCCTCGGCCTCCTCGCGGGTGATGCTCAACGGCAGACCGGGTATCCCTTTCTTCCACCGCCGAGGCCTAAGGCAGGGAGATCCTCTCTCCCCAATGCTCTTCATTTTGGCAGTGGCTCCGCTGCAGTTCATCATAAGTAAAGCCTCTGAGAGGGGACTGCTCTCCTTGCTAAAGCCAAAGGAGGCAAAATTGCAGGTCAGCATGTATGCTGACGACGTGGCGCTCTTCATCAACCCAAACAGAGCTGATTTCTCGGCGGTGGCCAAGCTGTTGCACTGCTTTGGACAGGTGTCTGGCCTGTGTATAAATCCAGATAAGTGTGTGGCTTACCCAATAAGATGTGAAGAGATGCCAATCCAACAATTCATGGCAGATTTTGAGTGTCCTGTTGGGAATCTTCCCTGTCAGTACTTAGGACTTCCCCTGAGCTTCAGGAAACCAAAAAGAGTGCAAGTGCAGCATATATTGGATAAGTTGGCGGCAAAGGTCAAGGGATGGATGGGGCGTCTGATGGCGCGGCCGGGACGTCTAGCACGGCTAAACTCTGTGCTAACCTCCACCACTACCTATTACCTCACAATGTTTGGACCATCTCCGTGGGCCACCAAAAGAATAGACAAAATAAGAAGGAATTTCATCTGGGATATAGAGGATGGAAAGAATGGAGGAGGAAAATGCCTTGTTGCTTGGAAACAATTGTTTGCCCCAAAGCTGCAGGGGGGATTGGGCATCAAGGAGCTCAAAGCTTTCAGTAGAGCGCTAAGATTACGTTGGCTTTGGTACCGTTGGGGTGAGGAGGACAGACCTTGGATAGGCACGGAGGTGCCATGTGATAGCGTCGACAGAGAACTCTTTATGGCCTGCACCAAGGTCAACCTTGGAGATGGTGTCAAATGCTCCTTCTGGTTCGATAGCTGGATAGAGGGCGAGGCCCCTATAAACGTTGCACCGCTGCTTTTCCCTCTTGCGAGACGGAAGATGCTGTCAGTCAGGGAGGCAATGTGCAACAACAGGTGGATGAGAGGCTTATGTCGTATCTCTTCAACCGAGACAATGAATCAATTCTATAGCCTTTGGTTGCTGCTGCGTGTGGTCAACTTGACAAGTGTTCTAAACACGATATGCTGGAAGCTTACAGGGGATGGAATATACTCAGCGAAAACTGTCTATGAGTTCCAGTTCGGTGCTAGGATTCCGCAACCCCAACTTTGTTGGGAATATGCCCTAGAGGCAATCATGTATGATGTAATTCCCACTGTATTCATAAAGTTATTAAGTTGTCCTTGTTTTGAACATCTGATATATGTCATTGAATATGTGATTCGATTGTGGAACCATATATTCACGTTGTTCATACTAATTGTCCTTGGTCGTTAAGGTTGTGCTGGACACACATCCTAGACTAATGTGAGTGTTGGCTGATGACACGGTTCCACTTGTCATGGGCATGGTGATGCCATTCCAACGTTCACGGACTTGGCTAAAGAGTTTAGCAAGTTGGACTGACCCACATTGAGATGCAACGATCAAGTCGTCATTTGCATGTCTCAATCAATGTAATCCTTAGACCTGAGGTTGTCGCACAATCCGAGTTGTGGATCACCGACTTAGATTCTGTCAAACGTTGTTCTGTGACAAGGCAACTATAAAGGCAGAGTTCGGGTCGAATGAGAAGCAAGCTGCGTGATGTGGATAATCAAGATGGGATTTTGCCCCTCCGATTGGAGAGATATTCTCTGGGCCCTCTCGAGTGATATGATTCAGGAAGCATGGCCATGCGCGACTCAGTTAAGTGTTAACTGTGTCTATTGACTAAAGAGTTAGTCAGATAAATCACATATCACGGATCGAGAAGAGAGTTGAGCTATTTAAGGGATGACGATAAATCGCCTATAGCTCGACAAGGTATATCGTGAGGCAAAAGGGACTAAGATGAATATCGCATTGAAAGGTATGTCGTCATGACTCAATGGGACTTGGGAGTCGGCACGTTCTGCTAGGAGCCGCTACCGATTGATCGATTGGGAGTAGGACTCCAATCGTGTCCATGTCGCCATGAGCCTGCAGGGTCGCACACTTAAGAGCGGGAGCAAGCATTGGTTGGGTTGGACCCGAACCGGAAATGGACTGAGTTAGTGAGTCGGACTCACGGAGGGAATGGGCCACAAGTGTTGTGAAGCCCATTACCATACGCTATATAAAGAGGGGCGCAGGTTGCCCAGCGGGCACGTTAGTCCACTCTCCCATGCGTTGGGAACCCTAGCCCCACTCAGTCCAGCCGCCGCACCGGACCTAGCAGTCCGCCGTCGGAGCTCCTCCTCGTACGTGTGGATACCGGCAGAGGTGCTGTACGTTCAGCACTTCGACGTTCGAGGGATTGGATCGGCCGGACCGGATCGTGGGACTGCACTGCCCCGACCCGACGCGCTACATCGATAATCCGCACCTGCGCGTCTAGTGTGTAACACCTGGGGTGTTACCTGTTTGATTGCTTGCATCATATGCATCACATTGCATTGCACCATGTTTGCATCACAACTGAAAATTTCAAAACAATTTAAACTTTTAAGCTTGCTCAAAAACTTCCAATTTCAAACTTGCAATTAAAACCCCTAAATTGTTTTTCCACTGGTTAATTCTATTTTAATCACTTGTCTGTTACAATCTTTCAAATAAAGAATTGCAATCAAAAACATCTTTTGCTTCCAATCAATTCCTTAATGTTTCAACTATTAATTTGTTGCTTATTTCAATCAATCACCTTAATCTTTTATTTTCAAATCAATTCAAAAACTCAAACCAATTCTCAAAACATCAATCCTTTGAATCCATGAAGTTCAACACAAATTGGTATTCTTTAAAACACTCTAAATCTTAGGGGTAACCCTATTTTAAAAGCATGTTTTCATAATGGTTTATTAATATTGAAAATCCTCTAAATTGGTTCCAAATACAAACTTTATTTTAAATAACAAAATTTTGAAATCAAATCTTGGAATATGGTTTCTAAATTCCTAACTAGCCTAACCTAATTTTTCTGAAATTTTTATTAAATAAAAGCTTAACAGTTTTATTCCAAAACTGTTTCAGCAAAAAAAAAAAAACAGGAGAAATAAATAAAAGAAAACGCAGCAGCTAACCTATCTACCGCCTGGCCCAGCCCACCTAATTTTCTACCGCGCGCGCAGCAGCCCAATCAGCCTACGTACCGCTTCGCTGCGCCGAGATTCGTGCGGAGCTCCTATTTCTTCTTCGTCGCGCGGTACGGCAGCATCTCCGAGCGCCACCGCATCCCCCCTGGCGACTCCGGCGGCCACCAGGCGCCTATAAGGACTCCTAGCCCCGCAGGAAAACCCTAGACCTAGGCCGCACTCCCTCTTCCCCTCGCCCGCCGCCGATCGCCACCTTTCTCCGTCCAATTCCCCTCTCTGCTCTGAACCCTCACCGGAGCGCCGCTCTCTGAAACCCCGTCGAGCACCGCCGCCTCGCTGCGCCACGCCACCTCCTAAGCCCAGAAACAGAACCCCCGTCACCTCTGCTTCCTTTTCGACACCATAACGAGCACGGCGCCCCACCGTTTCGTCGCCGCCATCGCAAACATCTCCGCCGGCCACCGTGCGTTCTTCTCTGAACCTTGGCACGCCGCCGTCGCTGCCGTATCCCTCGACGCGATCCGACCGCGGGAACGAGTCCGCGGCATCCTCGACAACCTCCTGGACACCGCCGTTGAGGTCGAGGTGGCCCGTAGCTGCGCCGCCGTCCACGCCTTCGTCACCGGCAGCTGCGCCGCCCGAACTGCTTCCTCTCTGTTTCTCCACGGTGAGCTCCACCGTACCTATCCCTCTTCCTCTCTGTCTGTTTCGCTTGGCAAACGCGCACACATCCATCACCTCAGCACAACACGTCGAGCACGCACGGCATCAAGCATTGCAGATCGTCGCCGGCGAACTCCTCCGTCAGGTTCAGACAAGGATGTGTTCGTCAGTTAATTCAGTAGCGAAACCACACCTTAACCTCGCTGCGTGTTGTTATCTGACAACAAACGCGATCCACCCCACTGGTTCAGGCACAGCGCATCGAGAGCGAGATCCAGGGTTCGAGCCCCGGCTCGCGGGATTTAATCCCAACTTTTTGCCTCCGTGGCTGACAGCCCAACCCCACCATTCAGTGGCTCTGGCAGCCACGCGCACGCACATTGGACACGCTGGCCTCTGGCCCACGCGGCAGTGACCATGGCTAGCTATCAGCTCGGTAACGAAAGGATTTCTGTGAATTTCCAAAAATCCCTAACTCTTTTTAATAAACAGAATTAAAACAAAACTTTAAAAGTTAATAACTTTCATTCTATAATTCCAATAACTGCAAGTTCTATATGTTTTCTGATCCAAATCTTCCAATCTTTCCAAATAACTTATTTGTGTTCTGTTTTGAATTTTTAAAATGCATTTTAAATTCAAATTCAAATAATTCAAATGCCATTTATAATAATTCATAACTAATTCATACCATTTCCAATTAATGCAAATAAAATATGTTTCTCACACCTTTTTGAATGTTCTATTCAAATATAAATTTTGTTTTCTGTTTTGAATAATTAAAATTGCTTAAACAATTTGAATCTTGTTTAATTCAATTAAAAATTGTTTAATATTGTTTAATTCATAATTAAATAATCCAAAGTCCAATTTCAAAATGTGAAACATGTAATCCAACTAAAATTTGATAACCTTTTCAAATATCAACTTTGTAATTTGTTTTGCACACTTTAACTTGCTGCAAACAACCACTACTTGCTCAACACCATTAAGTAACCAATTTTCCAAACTTAATAAATGCTTTCTTAAATGGTTAACTATCATTCTAATTGCATCTAAATTGTTACCTTCTTGTTCTTCATCATGCATGCATCATTCTAACTCACTTACACATGATGCTTAGTGGTAGAACAATTAATTCAACTCTAAAGCATGGGTTTGCCATATGCAATCTTTGCATATGGAATCCATTTAAACTTGTGTATCATATCCACTAGTTTACCTTGGTGCATCTATTAAACTTGTCATGCATCCATATCTTGATCATGCTGGATCTTTTGCCGTAGTAGTAATTGTTGCATCCGGTGTTTGTTCGAGGTTCGTTGCTTCTTCCCGGATAGGACGTTGAGATGATGTGAGCAACGACAAGTTCTGCTACCTTGCGGGATCTCAGGCAAGTATACTCACTTGCTGCCATATGGCTGCCTTTCATCACTTGTTACCGATTCTTTCCGTTGATTCTTTTCTGCTATCCTTAGTAGTAGTTGTTTCTGTTACGAACCCATCACATGAATCCCTTAACCTTGATATTGCCTCACCTCCCTACCTATAACCATTGTTTGTTGCCCGTGACTTACTATCATGCTTAGAGTTGTTTTACTCGAGTCTGTTACCCGTTACTTTCTGCTACTATTTCATTATGTTCTGGGGGCTCGATGTTTAATCAATCAATTAATCATGCTAATGTTGCTATTAATAATAAATTTGATGATAAGGCACCGGCAGGAGGCCCTTTGTGGTTTTGAGGCCTGCTAGTGTCGACCCTAATAGGAAAAGGGTCTTGTCTACTGATCCATGATGAGCGCACTACCCGCATTTGGGGAGTATGGGCTCCCCCTCAGTTTGGCCCGATTCGCATCTCGTCCAAATCGCCTCATTTAGTTCGGGTTTTCCATTTGCTGCATGCATGATCTTGCGAGCCCTTGGATCCCGGGTGGAACTTTCGTAGTCGGCATATAGGGGGACACGGTCTTAGAGTGCTATGAGGGTCCATTTTCTTCTGGGCCCGAGTAGCCGTGCGCCCAAGGTGCTTTGGGCTTGATGCGAAGAAGGGTTGGATTGTGTTGAGTGCTCCGCTTGGTGGAGTGGCCGCTCCATCTGGCGGGTTATTCATGAGTACGGCTAAATTGGTGCAACCCTGCAGGGATAATCTTCTCGAGAAGCCGTGTTTTCCGCGGTTATGGATTACTTGGTGAAAGTACTGGCTAACAAGTACTCAGGACAACTTCAACATAATGATCAATCATGTTTCACCCAATGATTACTAACTTGACTAGTAATAGGTTATTCACACAATAACTTGACTCATCTTTAATACAACGGTGTGAGTTATCCTCGGATTGCTTCTTTGGATAAGGGGCGAGATCCAGGATGGGTTTGTTTGAAGTTATCTTTCAGTTGGTTACTATCACTCGATCTTATCCCCGTTCTGATAGTTGGAAGTAATATAATCTCTGTAGTTGGTTAGTGCAGCCTGTTGTCGCTTATTTGCAATAACCCCTCCTTTTCCGTTGATCCTAAAGTATTTGTATCTTGTGATGATTGGCTACGCCGGTATTCTTGTGAGTATGGGTTTTATCCCCCTTGCCAGTACTTAACCGTACTGACCCACGAATCTCTTTCGTGGCTGCAAATTCCAAATTGCAGTCAACAGGTTTGAAGTCTGACGACGTTAGCTTGGGAATCCCTCCGGCTTGGCCTGGGCAGGGATTGGACGCCTTCGGTTATCTTCAGGACTCTTAGTCCAATTTGTATCTTGTCCGTAGCCGGACGTTTGTTTCTTCCGCTGTTATTTGGATCTTTGTATTGTATCAGTTGTATCCCTGACTCGTCTGAGTCATCTTGTATCTATCTGATTCTGTTGTAATTGTGGATTATTCGTGAACTATTGTAATGTTATCATAAATGGCAACCTGGGATCGGTTATTATGCGGATTTGGCGGGAATGCTGAAATCTGCATAGTGCCCGATCTCGGGGCGTCACAAATGGTATCAGAGCCTTGGTTCCGATTCCCGAGATTGTTTCGATACGAATGGTTATCGAAGCAACGGGTCCGCAAAGCCTGTAGGTTAACCTAGCTAACGGTCGTTGTTTCTAGAGTGTCAAAAACTATTTCTGCTAAACTATTTTGGAAAACCTCTCAATAGGATTCTTATTTTTCTCCTTATCTCTATTCTATTCCCATCCCATCTTATCTGTTTTGGAGTCTACTCTCGTACTCAATCTTTCAAAGTGTTAGGATCCTACGTGGGTGGACGTTTTCTGAGCCCTTAACCTGATAGGTTCGATCATCGGAAGATTCCTGGTGGAAGAACATCGTCGTCACTCCGAGAAAGAATCTCTTGTTAGTGGTGTCGAGGAGATCAACTGGAAGCACGAAGAATCGATAGTCGAACTTCTTTCCCCTCCCGGGTTAGCAGGTGGATTGCGAGGGCGCAATCCCTTGTTAGTGGTGTCGTCTGTAACACCTGGGGTGTTACCTGTTTGATTGCTTGCATCATATGCATCACATTGCATTGCACCATGTTTGCATCACAACTGAAAATTTCAAAACAATTTAAACTTTTCAGCTTGCTCAAAAACTTCCAATTTCAAACTTGCAATTAAAACCCCTAAATTGTTTTTCCACTGGTTAATTCTATTTTAATCACTTGTCTGTTACAATCTTTCAAATAAAGAATTGCAATCAAAAACATCTTTTGCTTCCAATCAATTCCTTAATGTTTCAACTATTAATTTGTTGCTTATTTCAATCAATCACCTTAATCTTTTATTTTCAAATCAATTCAAAAACTCAAACCAATTCTCAAAACATCAATCCTTTGAATCCATGAAGTTCAACACAAATTGGTATTCTTTAAAACACTCTAAATCTTAGGGGTAACCCTATTTTAAAAGCATGTTTTCATAATGGTTTATTAATATTGAAAATCCTCTAAATTGGTTCCAAATACAAACTTTATTTTAAATAACAAAATTTTGAAATCAAATCTTGGAATATGGTTTCTAAATTCCTAACTAGCCTAACCTAATTTTTCTGAAATTTTTATTAAATAAAACCTTAACAGTTTTGTTCCAAAACTGTTTCAGCAAAAAAAAAAAAAAACAGGAGAAATAAATAAAAGAAAACGCAGCAGCTAACCTATCTACCGCCTGGCCCAGCCCACCTAATTTTCTACCGCGCGCGCAGCAGCCCAATCAGCCTACGTACCGCTTCGCTGCGCCGAGATTCGTGCGGAGCTCCTATTTCTTCTTCGTCGCGCGGTACGGCAGCATCTCCGAGCGCCACCGCATCCCCCCTGGCGACTCCGGCGGCCACCAGGCGCCTATAAGGACTCCTAGCCCCGCAGGAAAACCCTAGACCTAGGCCGCACTCCCTCTTCCCCTCGCCCGCCGCCGATCGCCACCTTTCTCCGTCCAATTCCCCTCTCTGCTCTGAACCCTCACCGGAGCGCCGCTCTCTGAAACCCCGTCGAGCACCGCCGCCTCGCTGCGCCACGCCACCTCCTAAGCCCAGAAACAGAACCCCCGTCACCTCTGCTTCCTTTTCGACACCATAACGAGCACGGCGCCCCACCGTTTCGTCGCCGCCATCGCAAACATCTCCGCCGGCCACCGTGCGTTCTTCTCTGAACCTTGGCACGCCGCCGTCGCTGCCGTATCCCTCGACGCGATCCGACCGCGGGAACGAGTCCGCGGCATCCTCGACAACCTCCTGGACACCGCCGTTGAGGTCGAGGTGGCCCGTAGCTGCGCCGCCGTCCACGCCTTCGTCACCGGCAGCTGCGCCGCCCGAACTGCTTCCTCTCTGTTTCTCCACGGTGAGCTCCACCGTACCTATCCCTCTTCCTCTCTGTCTGTTTCGCTTGGCAAACGCGCACACATCCATCACCTCAGCACAACACGTCGAGCACGCACGGCATCAAGCATTGCAGATCGTCGCCGGCGAACTCCTCCGTCAGGTTCAGACAAGGATGTGTTCGTCAGTTAATTCAGTAGCGAAACCACACCTTAACCTCGCTGCGTGTTGTTATCTGACAACAAACGCGATCCACCCCACTGGTTCAGGCACAGCGCATCGAGAGCGAGATCCAGGGTTCGATCCCCGGCTCGCGGGATTTAATCCCAACTTTTTGCCTCCGTGGCTGACAGCCCAACCCCACCATTCAGTGGCTCTGGCAGCCACGCGCACGCACATTGGACACGCTGGCCTCTGGCCCACGCGGCAGTGACCATGGCTAGCTATCAGCTCGGTAACGAAAGGATTTCTGTGAATTTCCAAAAATCCCTAACTCTTTTTAATAAACAGAATTAAAACAAAACTTTAAAAGTTAATAAGTTTCATTCTATAATTCCAATAACTGCAAGTTCTATATGTTTTCTGATCCAAATCTTCCAATCTTTCCAAATAACTTATTTGTGTTCTGTTTTGAATTTTTAAAATGCATTTTAAATTCAAATTCAAATAATTCAAATGCCATTTATAATAATTCATAACTAATTCATACCATTTCCAATTAATGCAAATAAAATATGTTTCTCACACCTTTTTGAATGTTCTATTCAAATATAAATTTTGTTTTCTGTTTTGAATAATTAAAATTGCTTAAACAATTTGAATCTTGTTTAATTCAATTAAAAATTGTTTAATATTGTTTAATTCATAATTAAATAATCCAAAGTCCAATTTCAAAATGTGAAACATGTAATCCAACTAAAATTTGATAACCTTTTCAAATATCAACTTTGTTATTTGTTTTGCACACTTTAACTTGCTGCAAACAACCACTACTTGCTCAACACCATTAAGTAACCAATTTTCCAAACTTAATAAATGCTTTCTTAAATGGTTAACTATCATTCTAATTGCATCTAAATTGTTACCTTCTTGTTCTTCATCATGCATGCATCATTCTAACTCACTTACACATGATGCTTAGTGGTAGAACAATTAATTCAACTCTAAAGCATGGGTTTGCCATATGCAATCTTTGCATATGGAATCCATTTAAACTTGTGTATCATATCCACTAGTTTACCTTGGTGCATCTATTAAACTTGTCATGCATCCATATCTTGATCATGCTGGATCTTTTGCCGTAGTAGTAATTGTTGCATCCGGTGTTTGTTCGAGGTTCGTTGCTTCTTCCCGGATAGGACGTTGAGATGATGTGAGCAACGACAAGTTCTGCTACCTTGCGGGATCTCAGGCAAGTATACTCACTTGCTGCCATATGGCTGCCTTTCATCACTTGTTACCGATTCTTTCCGTTGATTCTTTTCTGCTATCCTTAGTAGTAGTTGTTTCTGTTACGAACCCATCACATGAATCCCTTAACCTTGATATTGCCTCACCTCCCTACCTATAACCATTGTTTGTTGCCCGTGACTTACTATCATGCTTAGGGTTGTTTTGCTCGAGTCTGTTACCCGTTACTTTCTGCTACTATTTCATTATGTTCTGGGGGCTCGATGTTTAATCAATCAATTAATCATGCTAATGTTGCTATTAATAATAAATTTGATGATAATGCACCGGCAGGAGGCCCTTTGTGGTTTTGAGGCCTGCTAGTGTCGACCCTAATAGGAAAAGGGTCTTGTCTACTGATCCATGATGAGCGCACTACCCGCATTTGGGGAGTATGGGCTCCCCCTCAGTTTGGCCCGATTCGCATCTCGTCCAAATCGCCTCATTTAGTTCGGGTTTTCCATTTGCTGCATGCATGATCTTGCGAGCCCTTGGATCCCGGGTGGAACTTTCGTAGTCGGCATATAGGGGGACACGGTCTTAGAGTGCTATGAGGGTCCATTTTCTTCTGGGCCCGAGTAGCCGTGCGCCCAAGGTGCTTTGGGCTTGATGCGAAGAAGGGTTGGATTGTGTTGAGTGCTCCGCTTGGTGGAGTGGCCGCTCCATCTGGCGGGTTATTCATGAGTACGGCTAAATTGGTGCAACCCTGCAGGGATAATCTTCTCGAGAAGCCGTGTTTTCCGCGGTTATGGATTACTTGGTGAAAGTACTGGCTAACAAGTACTCAGGACAACTTCAACATAATGATCAATCATGTTTCACCCAATGATTACTAACTTGACTAGTAATAGGTTATTCACACAATAACTTGACTCATCTTTAATACAACGGTGTGAGTTATCCTCGGATTGCTTCTTTGGATAAGGGGCGAGATCCAGGATGGGTTTGTTTGAAGTTATCTTTCAGTTGGTTACTATCACTCGATCTTATCCCCGTTCTGATAGTTGGAAGTAATATAATCTCTGTAGTTGGTTAGTGCAGCCTGTTGTCGCTTATTTGCAATAACCCCTCCTTTTCCGTTGATCCTAAAGTATTTGTATCTTGTGATGATTGGCTACGCCGGTATTCTTGTGAGTATGGGTTTTATCCCCCTTGCCAGTACTTAACCGTACTGACCCACGAATCTCTTTCGTGGCTGCAAATTCCAAATTGCAGTCAACAGGTTTGAAGTCTGACGACGTTAGCTTGGGAATCCCTCCGGCTTGGCCTGGGCAGGGATTGGACGCCTTCAGTTATCTTCAGGACTCTTAGTCCAATTTGTATCTTGTCCGTAGCCGGACGTTTGTTTCTTCCGCTGTTATTTGGATCTTTGTATTGTATCAGTTGTATCCCTGACTCGTCTGAGTCATCTTGTATCTATCTGATTCTGTTGTAATTGTGGATTATTCGTGAACTATTGTAATGTTATCATAAATGGCAACCTGGGATCGGTTATTATGCGGATTTGGCGGGAATGCTGAAATCTGCATAGTGCCCGATCTCGGGGCGTCACATAGTGGTAATACTCGTGGCCTTCTACCTCGGCTAGATCTTGGTAGTATCGCGTAGGAAAAGTTTTCGTTTACCTCTACGCGCGCCAACAAACTTAATCTTGCCTGGAAGATTAGAGCTGACCCCAAGATCAGATTTCACTGTTGGCTGTTGCTACAGAAAATAATTTGGACCAAGGATCGGTTGTTTAGAAGGGGGCTCGTTGACACTTGCACTTGCACCTTCTGTGACCAATCTGATGAAACTGCCGAACATATTTCCCTTGGCTGCCCCTTCGCCAGAGAAGTATGGTTCGAGCTTTCTACAGATTTCAAAGCCGTGGCTGACCTGGGAGCGCGATCAAACCACTTTCACGAATGGTGGCCGAAACTGATGGGTTTCAACAAGAGTAAGGACAAGAAACACTGGGCTACCGTAGTGATGTACGTGCTATGGAACCTGTGGTTAGAAAGGAATAAGAGGGTTCTCGATGGGATAGCTTCAAACCCTCGAGATGTGGCTAGACTAGCGAAGGAGGAGGCCTACCTTTTCTTACTAGCGTCTAAAAACTAGATATGCGTTGCGGTGATGTGTTTCCAGGCGCTTTTGCCTGATTCTGTAACTTGTAACAATGAGATTTCTCTTCTTCTATATAAATAGGCAGAACACCTGCTTTTAAATTTTAAAAAAAAATTAAATGTTGGCACGTATGAATTCAAAATTGTTCGAATATTCCAAAACGACTCTAAAGCTTTGGCCCTCATGGGGCTCCTAGCATAGGATTTTAGTTTAAACGATTTTCTCCGGCCTATATTATAGTTCAAATTTTTGGAAGAGGTTGGTGGAACAGATCACGACCCATAACTAGATATACAAGATACAATGCAAGTTGCAGCTCCAATCAGTTGCGGGAAATCAGTTCTCTGAACTGGCTGAAGTTGCACGTTGCAGGTTGTGGCAAGTTGCACACATATATATATTTTGCTTTTTCTTCCTATGTCCCGTTCCTGATTAATCTAGAGAAATAGGTTTATGGACTTCACGTCAATATCTTGGGACGTTAATTAGAGTGTTCAAACATCTATAGGTGTTCATTTTCGCCAGAATGATACCAAGCACACGCGTCATCTGAAAATAGCGACAAGTCAAGAGTTAGTTGAGACATCAATAATACAGACCGCCAAACTACCGCACAAAGGAAAAGAAAAATAAAGAAATGAAGGCAAAAGTCATCCTAGAGTGATCAAAGATCTGCAGCAGTAAACATGAATGCCAACCACAATCAATAATTGACACATATGTAGTGAACTGAATAAGTAAGTCTCAATATTTATATTTACTTTCTCTTTTATAAAAAAGTTATGTAGTACAAAATCATCCTCGATTGGATCACAAGCGTAGACGAGTTCCCGAAACTAGACAGATCATGTCGATATGTGGACAGTCGGCGAAGGAACACCAGCCGAAAGCAGGACTGGTTCGACGCAACAAATCTCGCTACATATTGCTCTTCTCGTAGAAGTAGTACTTGGGGTGTCCAGAACATTTTATTTGATGGTTTACTCCAAACGTTTCATATGCTTCAAATCTCTCCCTGTAGTAAATCCTTTGGTTCTGTCCAGGCCATAAGAGCCACAAGAAAAGCAGAGCAACCAGAGTAAAAGCAGAGGCCGGTGGACAGAAGCAGAGAAAAAACAGAGTACTTTTCCAGCCCGCCCGTTGTAACTGAACTCTGCTGCTATTACAACTTTGGGCAGTACACCACAACAAGGAAGCTAGGCATGGGCAATTTAGGGGCGTGGACTGCATGGGCATAAGACGAACAAGCAAGCTGGCTTGAATAACCATGAAGGTGAATGAGCGATGAGGGACCGGAGGAAGCGTGTCTCATGTCTAGACCAATATCCACCGTCGAGAAAAGGTCTCATGTTTCTCGGCCATTGGATAACTGAACTACGTTTGACACTTAAGGCCTTGTTTGGTAGGCATGTATTAGAGTGTGTTTCTAAATATTATCCGGAGTGTTTTGGGTGAAAACGCTTCCACTACCCAATCCCCTCTAATCCACTTCTGTCCCAATCCCCCTATAATACCTCTTGTAAATTTGGTGTTTGGTAATTAGTGTACGCGCCATGCCGAAGAAGCGGACCACTCAGTTCCGTGGCTGCCAGCTCCCAAGACGTAAGGGGGTAGCAGTGTCCTGAATATACGTCTACCCAACGTGTAAGGCTAGTCACAATGGAGAGTAACATACACTAGTAACATACACGTTTTTCTAAACTATGTTACTATCTCCATAGTGGGGAAACGACCTAACCCCTCCACGGCCCTCGCGCCGCCGCCCTCCAGGCGGCTCGGGGGGAACGCCGCCGCCGGCCCGAGCCGCTCCCTATCTCCAGCGCGCTCCTCGTCGTCGCCCGAGATCCCGTCGGGCTAAGCCCGGGCGGAATCCATGACGGCGGCGGCGGGGTTTCTTCGAGGCGGCGGGGCATCTGCGTGGCGGCGGCGGGGCGGCTTCGCGGCGGCGCTTCCGAGGCGGAGACGGCGGTCTTGACGGGGTGCCGGCCACGGGATCCAGCGCGACGACGTCTTACCTGGTCGCGGCGGTGGCCATGGCGGCCGGACGTGGCGGGCTGGCGGCGCTCGGCGTGTCCCGGAGTCCTTGCCGGCGCAGCCATGATCGGTGGAGGGCGATCTTGCGCCGCCCCTAACTCCTCTCCATGGCGGCGTTCCGGCGCCGTGGTCCTTGGGGGCTTGTCCCTTCGGATCCCGGAGTGGAGGTGGTGGCAGTGTTCTGATCGACGGGTTGGTGGTTGCCGGGGCAGCGGCTCCGGTTGGTGGATTCTTCTCCAGGTTGCCTATTGCTCCAGGGGAAACCCTAGATCCGACTACTGGATCGGATGATGACGACGCTTTGCGCCGTTCTCCCTATTGAGGGCATTGTCTTGGAGTAGAGCTGTATTCCGGGGGAAACCCTATATCTGGTTTACCAGATAGGATGATGGCGGCATCTTCGATGTCGTTTCCCCTCTCGAGGGAATTGTCTTTGGAGTATGAGCTACCTGGAGGGGGTCCCTTGGTGGTGCGGATTGAGCAGGGTGGAGGAGCTGTCTGGTGTCATGGTGGCGTCGACGGCAGGTCTTACGGGCGAATGCATTGATTTCTATCCTGAAGATGGGTGAGAGGAAGACGGAGGCGGCATCTTCTGGAGCGTGGACGTCGGTGTGCGCTGCAGGGTGCTGGACCGGTTGTGCCCCTTGCTCGCTATCGGGCGGCTTGGTGTGGCCTTCGGTGTTTCAGATGATGTGCGTTGGTATGCTGACAGGGAATACGGCCCTGTTCGGCGACCCCCTTCATTACTAGTGGTGGTATCCTAAGTTGGTGGTTCAGGATGGTGCTTTGATGTATTTATCTGTAAGACATTGTGGCTTCTGCCTTTTATTAATAAAAACCGGCTGTGTGCACCATTTTGGTGCAGAGGCTGGGGGTAGTACCCTCCATTTCTAAAAAAATCTCCATAGTGGGAAGTAACATATAGGTAGTGTCATATTAATTAGCCTATAGACTCATTATGTATTGGAATGTGTGATGTTACAGTAACATAGCTTGTTACCACGCTCATCTCTCTCCTTATTAAATACATGCCATATCAACTTTTTTTTCTACGTGGCATTGATGTTACTAGCTATGTTACTCCACTGTGACCGGCCTAACGCGGGGGTTACAGGAGCTGAACCCAGTCACAACCGGCGTGCCAAATGGCCCAACCGTGTTTAATGGTGTTTTAAAGTGGGACGGATACACACAAAAACCTGCCAACACTCCCCGCCAAACGAGGCCTAAACTGGACTTGCTCTTTGGTCGTGGTCGGCAATAAGTTGGGCCACACGGCGACACAGCTGCTGTTCCGAGGTCCTTCCAGCTCAGATCAGTCGCTTCAACATCCCCTGCCAGGCTCCTCCACGTCGGAAACGATCTCATGTGAGTCAGTCGGTGTAAAAAAAAATCAAAAAACATACCCGCAAAAAAAAATCTAAAAACATGCTTGTTTTCTTTCTATCGGAACAACAATAAGTTAATTTACTTATATTTCAGCATTTGTTTTAGGCGAACGCTCTGGGTATGTCGACCTATGCCCTTAAATCTTTATCCAACATCTACAAATCAGCACATCACTGATTTTCATTTTAGTCCCTCATTTTTTCGGATATAGAACCCGGCAGCCTGACTTAAACGAAGGGGTATATCGCGTTGCTCCTGGTCATCCCGATAATTACAGCGAAAATGCCATTGCAACAAATTCACGGGTATGGCCACAGAAATTATTGTCCCGTGTAAAAAAAAATATTCCAACAAATTGTTCCAAAAAATTTCGTAAAAAAATAATGCTACAAAAAAAAGTTAACAATTATGTTTATTACGTTGCAACGAAAAAGTTCAAACAATTCAACAAAAATCACAACTTATTGCAACAAAAATAAATTATTTGCATCAATTAAAAAGTTGGTAAGCAACTGACGTGGGCATGATTCCTGGACCTGTCGGGTGAGTCTACCCGGTCCAAGGCCCAAGACCCAGGCCCAAAGAGAGGTGATATCCTGCGTTACTAGAAGGCGCAACGAAGGACCACCCGCAAGATTTGCGAGTCAACAAGAAACTCCTATACATAGGTGTCGTGGTGGTGTCACGGCAGATGCCATGGGATGGCTAAAGATGTGGGGACGATGGACGCTGGAGGTGTCCGGGGAGGGATCACGCGACGAGTAGTCGCGTGAGGTAAGATCCACACAACACAAACAACACGATGTACCCAGGTTCAGGGCCCTCGTGAGGAGGTAAAACCCCTACTCCTGCCTTTCTCTATGTATTATGATGTCTCTCCGAGTAGCCACAGTACAAATGGTAACGCTACCGAGTAGCCTCTCTCTCTCTTCTCCGAGTAGAGCTAGGTTAAGAACTTAGGGTTTCTAGGGTTTCCGAATGAACCTCTGAGAGCATGCCTCGCGCAGGAGGCGGCGGGGCACCTTATATACACGGTGCCCAGCCGGATACGTCCAAATCTAGACAAGTGTCGACATAGTGTGCACACCGTCCTTTCTCCGAGTACCCGCTGACAGCTTTGGTCGTTGATCTTGTCTGCTTCTGTAAAGTCGTTGGGCAAAACTAGGGGACAGACTGGTATCACTGTACCTAGTCACAGAGTAGGCCCCCCTTATCCTGCCACGGCCTGCTTCCATGCTGTCACTGTCAGGCAGGCCGTCCCCACGTGAACAGTAGTTCGAATGCTGCCAAGTACGGACCCAGGATACGCGGGATCCTGTGTCAGAACGGCTCCTTTGACTTTCTGCCCGAGTAGTTTCCCGCCAAAGGTTCCCGCCAATTGTACTCGGGCCAGACCTTCTACTCGTCAGGGCAGAACTCGATTGATATCTCCTTCTGATCATCTTGAGGTGAGACCGAGTAGCAGTCGACCGGGTAGCGAGTACCCGGTAGTCGGCTACTCGACCAAACCTCTCTTCTGTAAGCGGCCTTTACCACCTGTCTTTACCCTACTCGGGGGTAACCCCCCGACAGCAGTCCCCGAAGCTGGTTGAGTCTTGCGAACTTGTTCACTAGGCTCTGCCAGCTTAAAACCAGCCTTTGCATCTCAGCCATCGAACCTCAAGATGCCTAGTAGGTCCTCCGAGTAGCTATCTGGAAAGTACCTTAAGTTTCCTCTCTTCCGAGTAGCACTTGCTTTCTACTCTGTGTCCGAGTAAAAAGACTTAGCGAAAATTCGCAAACTGAGCCTCTGCAGCGCAGAGCAACATCCAGCCCTTCACGCAGGCACTGCCCATGTGTCAAGCATCCACGACCTCGTCGTTTGGTTGCCCAGGACACGACGCCACGTGTCCAGTTTTCACGCTGTGGGCCCACCGGCCGTCATGTCCCATCACGCGCAATTACTGGCCACGATCTGATGGTGGGATCAAATGCGGCCGTTACGCGCGCAGCCCGCGCTTGTGTGCGTTTCTAGCCGGCCACAGGACCCACCACACGCCACAGTCGATCCCACTTCCGCGGTGGTAACGGTAATCTCGCGAGGGAGATATAAATACCCCCGCGGTAACTTCCTTTTCTTCTTCCCTGCACTTTTCCCCTTCTGCCTCTTGTTCTTCTTCGCCACCGAGCCCTCCGCCGCCGCGCAAACTTCCGCGCCGCCGCGGACTCACTCCACCGAGCAACTCCACTCGAAAATCATCCACTCCTCCCAGTCGCAACGATGGCCAAGGCTAGCTGGGCGGGTTCCTCCGTCACCAAGGCCAATCTCGCCTGGCTCGTGACCAGCAGAAGGGTTCCCCCCGGCGTGGAGTGCCGGGCACCCGACGACGAGGTTGTGCCAGCTCCGCGGGACGGCGAGCGGGTGGTCTTCATGTCGCACTTCGAGCGCGGCTTTGGACTGCCCGCCTCCGACTTTCTGCGCAAGTTCCTCGACCACTTCGGGCTGCAGATGCATCATCTGCCGCCCAACGCGGTCGTCTTCCTCGCCTACCATGCGGTGGTCTGCGAGGCTTTCCTCGGCATCAGGCCCACGACTGATACGTGGCTCAGGTATTTCAATCTTCGCCAGCAGTCAGTCGGGAAGAAAGACGCCGCAGGCATCGGCCGCGCCACCGACACGGGCTGTGCCATGATGGTGCAGCGGACCGGGACGAACCATCCCCGCATCCAGGGGCTGGATTCCTGCCGAATGTGGCAGCAGACGTTCTTCTATGTCAAGAACGTCCCCGCCACAGAAGGGGGTGCGGTTGATGATCGAATCAACCTGCCCGCTTGGAGGAATCGTGCTCCACTCGGGTCGAACTGGAAGGAGAAGCCCACCATCGACGAAATCGCCATCGAGATAGAAGATAGACTTGGCGAGCTGAAGAAACTGGGCCTCAAGAACGACGACCCGGTG
This sequence comes from Alopecurus myosuroides, assembly GCA_028641055.1. NCBI lineage: Eukaryota > Viridiplantae > Streptophyta > Magnoliopsida > Poales > Poaceae > Alopecurus > Alopecurus myosuroides. Next base: position 4,934,231 of record CM054057.1, read on the forward strand.
GTGTGCTGGATCAAGCGCCGAGTGCTCCCTCTGCAGGAGCGCTGCCATCTCATGTGTTACATGGGAGGCCCGCGCGACTGCACCAGGACCACCACCATCGAAATCGACGACGTCGACGTTGCCTATCATGCCAAGAACATTCTGAAGACAAGCCTCAGCGAGAAGTGGCGGTATGGTTTCGTCCCATACAGCCGCACGCAACCGATTGCCCGGGTACGCTGTTCCTACTCTGCTTTCGCCTCTGCTTCCCGAGTAGATAACTTCCCTTTCCGCCCCGACTAGCAATCACCTGGTGCACCGAGTAGAGCACTTTAGTCGACTCGCGCCTAGGCTTAGTATGCTTTGTGTTTGCACGCCTATCCGGGTAGAACACTTAGAAAACTGCGTAGGCTTAGTGTGCTTTGTGCCTGCACGCCTATCCGAGTAGAATACTTAGAAAACTGCGTAGGCTTAGTGTGCTTTGTGTTTGCACGCCTATCCGAGTAGAGTTCCATCCTGATACTCGGTTGACTTATGATCCTTCTCTGTCTTTCAGACTCTTACTCGACAGTTGATTGAGAGTCGCGAAGTTTTCGAGGACAACTGGTTCGCTGATCGCGAGGAGGATGACATGCTGCCCTCTGATGACGCGGAACAGAGCAGCCCCGTTCCTGACAAGCGCGATGCTCTCCGCACTTGGTCGGATGAAGGCTCTCACGGTATTGTTATTTTCATCTTGTTTGCTTCTGAGAAACACCAACCCCTTGCATTGATGTTCCTGATTCTTCCTTCTTCTCTTTTGAATTTCTCAGATGAGGCCGCTGCGGAGAAGGACGACGAGGATGAGGGCGAGAACGAGGGCGATGCGCCCCTTGTCGTCCAACCTCTGTCTACTGCCCCTCCCGAAACCCGCAAGCGGACCGGCAGCGAAGTACAGGCACCTCCAGCCAAGAAGAAGAAGCTCGCCGAGAAGGAGGAGGCCGCCGAGAAGAAGAAGAAGGTTACTGTAAAGAAACCCCGACGACAGCTTAAATCCACCACTGCGTGAGTTCTCTTCTCGTTTGCCCTCCTTCTCGCGTAATACTGTTTTCTCCAGATCTTCTTCCAATCCCTGACTTCTTTCTTCTCTGCAGTCCTGCCATGGATGCGAACGCAGCCTTTGCGTCCGACCAAGGCAGGGAGACAGCAGTACCCCTGATCGACCTTGTTGACGACGAGAACGACGCCGCCAATGCTGCTGCCACCAACGCACAGGTTAGTGATGCTCGAGGAGCAGAACCGGAGCCAGCAGCGCAAGATAGCGCCGTTCACGAAGAGAGACCCCCTTCTCCTCCGGCTAGCAACGCCGAGGAGAACCAAGAACAAGAAATGCAAGACGCCGCCGCCCTTGAGCGGCCAGAAGTAGAACGGGAGCAGCCCACCACCGAGGCTGCTGCACAAGAGAACATTACTGCCGAGCAGCTGGTGACAGACGACACCGCCGCGGATGCTACCATAGCAGATGTCTACCCACTGCCAGGCGGCGCACCGAGTAGTGTTCAGCCAGGAGCTGCACCGGGCGATGGATCTGCGGCGCCACCAACTGCGCAAGGCCCTACGCCACCAACTGCGCAAGGCCCTACACCACCAACTTCCTCCTCGTCTCCACAGAGCAAGGACACATCCAGCCCTCCTGGGCGAGCAGCCAAGCAACAGGCCCTTGATGCTCTGAGGGATTACTGTTCCAAGAAAGGCCTTTCTGAGAAGGAGACTGCCGATAAGGTGGCTGCTGAGGAGGCCAAGGCCAAGGAGGAAGCCGCCGAGAAGGTCAAAGCTGAGAAAGAAGCTGCTGAGAGAGCCAAGGCCGAGCAGAAGAAGGCCAGGGCTGAGCAGAAGAAGGCCGAGAAGCAAGCTGCCGAGAAAGCAGTCGCCGAGAAGGCAAAGGCCAAGACTGACGGGAAGAAACCCGAGGATCTCGAGAAGCAGGAAATCGAGAAGGAGCAAACGAAGAAAAGGGCCAGAGACCAAGGCGCATCCGCAGGCGGAGCGCTCGTGATCCGCGACTCCGGCCCCATTCCTGCTGCGCTCTCGGCTGATGCTCGCGCTGCTGGTCAGCCCTGCTACCCGGAGTATATGATTGAGGTTAGCCAACAACACACCATCGGCTTCCCTCCCCAAGATAAAGCTTTAGCTATTCAGAAGGGAAGGAAAGTTGTAGCCAGGAACACTCCTCCCTTCGATCCAGCTCAAAACAAACCCGTCAATATTGCTTCTCGGGGAGCCCAAGACAAGCCAATAACCTCCAAGGGTCTTGAGCAGGTACTGGACACTGTTGGCCACATCAGCGCCAAGTGGGACAGCAGGGTTCTCGGAGAGGAGAAGTGGCACGGCTTGACCCTTGGCTCCATCGACCACTACCGCGTGGAGTGGAACAAGATCGACCTGGGACACCAGCCCATGTCCGTCTCCACTGATACCGCAACCCTCGCAGCCAAGATGTTCTTGCACCGCAAGAACGCCGAAGATATCGAACAGAGCTACGCAGTAAGTCTTTTTTGCCTTTTCCGAGTTGAATTTTCTTCTCTTCTACTCGCCTTTCTTCTTTCCTACCATCACCCCCAGTCCCCGAGATTTGGGTCGAGTAGATGGATACTCTCCGAGTAGCCTCCTACTCGGGCCGAATCTTCTCTGCTTTGCCTAACTCATTTTCTTCTCGGTTTTCAGGATAGCGTTCTTAAGCGGACCAACTTATACCGCATCCTTCTCTGGAACCACTCCATCGCCAGGAGGCGTATCGCCGTACTGGAGAAGGAGAAAGCAATGGCCGAGGCCGCTAGCAAAGATGCTACCACCAGCACCCAACAGCTGGCTGAAGTGCAAGGTACGCCTTTAGCTCCGCGGTTTCTGCGTTTTATGTGTACGCCCGCTTTTGCTTTCTTATGCGCTAACCCTTCCTTCTCTGCAGAGAAACTAAAGGCCCTGGCCGAGGAGCATGAGAAATGCCGCACTTTCGTGGCGAACGCCGAGGCCACCATAAAGAAACTTGAAGGTGAGTTTGCTGTTTACTCGGTGTGACCTTGAGTTTGGTTCTTCTCTGCCCATTTACTGACCTCATCTTATCTTTTCGCAGAAGATCATAAGTCATTTGCTGAGGCGCATCAAGATTGCGTCAAGCCAATGGAGGTGGAGAAGCAGCTATCCGACCAGGCCATTTCTCTGGTGAAGGACCACACCACCGAGATGGAGAAGCTGCAGGTTCAGCTTCAGAAGGCACTCCAAGATGCCGTGAAGATTGGCGCCGAGAGGGACAAGGCCATCGCCGAGAAGGCTAAGGCCGAGACCACTTTCAAGGCCAAGGAGAGGGCCCTCGAGGCTGAATGCGAGACTCTGAAGAAGACCAATGCTGATCTTTTCGCTCAGATGGACACCCTGCGCCAGATCCAATCAAAGCACATTGGCAACGAGGAGTCCTGGAAAACCAAGCTGCAGCAGCTGCGCCGCCAACTGATCGGTAAGTTTTTCTCTTCATTGCATCTTTTCTTCTCGGTCTTGTTCCTTCTCGGCTTCCTTTTTTCTTTCTCGGTTTTTGATCTTGCCACTTGCTATTTCAGATATCTGGCCTCGTCTTGATTCTACCTCTGCGCCTACGGTGGCCAAGGCCCGAGCAGTTCGCCTTTCGCTGGGTGAGCCAATTGACACCAGGGCTGAAATCGAGGACAGCCTGCTGGTGCTTAAAGATTACTTCGAAATGCTGTCCGGCGTCGGAACTGACTTGATTCATGTGGGCTTTGAGCTCCACCGGCTGTTCTGGCCTCATGATCCCGAGCCAAGAAACATGCGGGAGCTCGCCCTCAAGCTGGAGAACGTGAAGGCCGAGTTGAAGAAGTGGCGAGCCTCCGGAGCCCGTGCTGGTGCGGACGTGATGCTTCTCTGCATTGCGTCCTGGTATGAAAACCTGGATATGCAGCTCATCCGCGGGAAGCGCAATGATTCCAAGTGGGAGACGGATGCCGAGAGCGTGGCCTTGCGCAAGCAGATTGCGTATGATGTCGCAGAATGCGCCGAGACGGAGGTCTACATCGATGGCGTCCCCGAACCCGACACCGAGTACGAGGACGAAGAAGATGATGACGAAGAGGAAGAACTTGGTGACTTCTTCGAATCTCCCAAGGGCAATGCCGGGAAGGGAAAGGCCGCCGTCGTCGCGAGTAGCGACGAAGACGAAGGGGCGCACATCGACTCCGAGCCACTCGACTTCGGCACTTCCTCAGGTGCTGCTCTCGACGACACGGTGCCTCCTCCTGGCCACGCTTCAGGCTCCTCCTCGGCTCCAGGACCCGTCTCGGTGGCCACGGCCACTTCCGAGCAGGCGGCCACCCAGGAGGATGCCGAGATGGAGGAATCCGCCGCCGTGCAGACGGAAGCGGATGCCACTCAAGCCAGCACCGAAGGAACAGCTACCGCGACCGCCACTGAAGAAACTGCTGCCAAGACCGCCGCCGAGGAAACATCAGCCAAGGCCAGCGCCGAGAACAACGCCTCCTCATCTTGAAGCAACCTGCACTTTCTATCAACTTGAACACCTATCAGATCCCCGGGATGCCGGGAGCAGATGTAACAGACTCTCTTTATCTTGCTTGCTACTCAGTTTTTATGCCCACTCTGTTTACGTTGACATTAATCAATTTGAACGACACTGGCTTAATGCCGAGTTGTGTTTCCATGCGAGTCCCCGAGTAGCATTTCTTATTCACCCTGTCTTTTCATCTTTGCTCTACCTGCGACTTGTCGCTTGTTTGGTATTCGAGTCACAAGAATAAAGGAGCAAGGCTGCAAATACTTAGCCGCTAGAAACAATCATGATAACGCAGCCCACCACTTAGCCGAGAAGACGAAAACAAAGAACAAAAAGTAACCGACAATCTACTCGGTTCCTGCACTCTTTCTTCCTTAGTGATTTTCGTGTGCTCATTGACCTTTTGCTTGTTCTCTTGCTTGCCATGAAGCCGGGTTTCGGACAGCAGCAAAGTCGAAGAGTTGGCATATAGGTTTAAACACAGTACTCAATGCGCTCATCAGTCATCCTGTAGTCATAGAATTGCTCCATGACGTACAGCTCGCTGCCAGCATCCGAGGCCCCAAATTTGGCCTCGAGTGCAGCCCACATATCCTTGCCGTTATCAAACGACATATACGGATCCACAATGGAATCATCAATTATACCGAGGAGGGCACTTTTAAACATAGTGTCCATATTCTCAAAGGCCTCCAGCTGTGCTGGATTGAGATCGCCCTCAGGCTTGCCCTTAGTGGCCGCATAGCAGCGCAAGGTTTGAAACCATAGCACTGCTCTCGTGCGCCATCTCTTATAGTCCACGCCCTTGAAAGGGATTGGCCTTGTCGCCGCAATGACAGACGGTGCAGGTGCAAGAAATTGCCTATAATCAGGTTTTTGGATTGTTGAATATATTAGCAATTTAGCACATGATTTAATTCGAAATACTATCAGATAAATTGTGACCGTAGCAAATACAGTAACCATGCAAATATCTAGATCTAATACAGTAGACAGACTGAAACAATCTATTGCAAGAACTAGACATAAGAATTCCAGTAATATCTCATACAGATGGAATAGAGATACGTACGATGCAGCGGTAGCGGCACCGCCGTTGTTGTTGTCCACGTCGGCCATGTCGTCGAGGAAGAGGTTGCCGAGGTCGGGAAAGAAATCGTCGTTGGGGAAGTAGTCGCCGTCAGCAGTCGCGCGAGTGCGCTCCCCAAAAACCTGATCGCCCCTCTCCCGTACAGGATCACAAGAGGCGGGGTTCCGGAGGCCTGCTGTCCCCACTAGCGGTGCACGCCGGAAGGAGGGATGGAGAAAACTTGATTGGCGGCGCAGTGGATTGGAACGGTGCGAAACCATATGTTGAAGTGGTCGCTAGGGTTTACCGTATGCGCGTATTTATATGCGGCTAGGAGAGACGTGGACGTAACTCCACGTCTGAGTCGGTTCGGTTTCACGATCCAGAAAGGAAACGGAAACAGTTTAGGAATTAACGCGTCCGTTAATTACCAAGTTAATGAATCATTAAGTTTTCCCAAGCGACAAAATAAACGCTCTCGGCTCGGCTCATTCCCGCAACCCGCGGCGCGTCGTGACGATGCGAGGCGTGGCGAGGCGGGCGGCTTAGGAGGAGCGCGCGTGTGGCACACCTCTCCTCTTGCCTTGCCAACTCATACATGAGGTAGAATGGCTCACCTTATAAAGTGGTTCCATTCTCTCCAAACTAGCAGTATGGGACTAAACTTTAGTCCCACTCACTCCACTCATTATTCATGAATGGGCCATGACAATTTCAGGATTTATTGGGCTTAGTTGGGCCACACTGCAGCCCATAAATTTCCAACAATCCCCCACAAAGTGTCATTAGCACATTTCATAAACTCTGTTCCAAAACATTGTTTATATACCGGTGTTAGTGGAGACTGTTAAGTTGAACTTCCACTTAGAACATCATGCTACACTAGTTCACAACTTGAATAGTGGACTACGCCTTGAACTACAAGTTTGCTGTGATACCAGTTTCACACAACGTCTGAACCGATACTAGGCTGCCGCAAGGCTTCCCCGCGGTTTGGAGCGTATGCGTCATACTCCGAAGGCCTTTCATGAGTTTATTAGAGAGCACCCGATTCTCATAGACTGCGACGTTTAACAGTCAGACTCATATAGGTGAGTTCCTCAGGAGATGTTCTGTAGGACACATCTCTGCTTATATAAATAAGCCACTTGGAACGCATTAAGACAAATGTCAACCTACCATACAGATCAGGAGAGTATTGCATCTTTTATGGAGTGGAATAAAATATAAGGATACTCTCCTCTCAGCCGACCAACAGCTTGTCTCCCACTTCTAATTCACGGGATCTCCGATCACATAGAGTGGGTTACCACTGTGGGCAACTCATAACGTGGGTCTCAAGCCCATCTCCTTCGATGCATTATCTATCACATTCCGTGATAAACCCTTTGTGAAGGGATCTGCCAAGTTCATAGACGTTTGGATATAATCCAACGCAATAACTCCGGAGTTTTTCAATTTCCTGACAGATTTTAATCTTCTCTTCACATGTCTTGATGACTTTGCATTATCCTTAGAACTGTTCACTTTGACGATCACAATTTGATTATCACAGTTCATTAGGATTGCGGGTATTGGTTTTTCAACCATAGGCAAGTCCATCAAGAGCTCACGAAGCCACTCTGCTTCAACAGTGGCTGTGTCTAATGCTGCGAGTTCTGCTTCCATAGTTGACCTCGTTAAGATGGTCTGCTTGCAAGACTTCCAGGAAACAGCGCCACCACCAAGTGTAAAAACATAACCACTAGTGGCCTTAAGCTCATCAGCATCAGATATCCAATTTGAATCACTATATCCTTCCAGAACCCTCGGGTTTCCGGTATAGTGAATTCCATAGCTCGCAGTGCCTTTTAAATAGCGCATAACTCTCTCAAGCGCACGCCAATGATCATCTCCCGGATTGGAAACAAACCGGCTCAATTTGCTCACAGCAAAAGAGATGTCAGGCCTCGTGGCACTCGCCAAATACATAAGCGAGCCTATAATCTGAGAATATCTCAGTTGATCTCTAGTAATTCGTTGATTCTTTCGAAGCAACACACTAGCATCATATGGAGTTGAAGAAGGCTTGCAGTCACTATACCCGAAGCGACTCAAGACCTTTTCCACATAGTGAGATTGAAGCAGTGTAATCCCACCATTATCATCTCTCAATAGCTTGATGTTCAAGATAACATCAGCTACTCCTAGATCCTTCATCTCAAAACAGCGAGATAAGAAATCCTTAACTTCCTTGATTAAATCAAGATTGGTCCCAAAGATCAATATGTCATCAACGTATAGACATAGTATAACTCCCTCGCCCCCACCATGGCGATAGTACACACACTTATCAGCTTCGTTTACAACAAAGCCTTCAGCAGTCAAAGTCCTTTCGAACTTTTCATGCCATTGCTTAGGTGCTTGCTTGAGGCCGTATAATGACTTCAATAACTTGCACACCTTGCCTTCCTGACCGGGTACTACGAAACCATCTGGCTGCTCCATATAAATTTCCTCGTCCAACTCTCCATTAAGGAAAGCCGTCTTAACGTCCATTTGATGAACGAGAAGACCGTGCGAGGCAGCCAGTGATAGTAGCACACGAATAGTGGTCAGTCTAGCCACAGGTGAATAAGTATCAAAGAAGTCTTCACCTTCTTTCTGGGTATAACCCTTGGCCACAAGCCTTGCCTTGTACTTTTCAATTGTACCATCAGGCCTAAGCTTTTTCTTGAACACCCACTTACATCCTACAGGTTTACACCCATAAGGACGATCAGTGATTTCCCAGGTTCCGTTAGCCAAGATGGAATCCATCTCGCAACGGACAGCCTCCTTCCAGTAGTCAGCATCAAGAGACGCATAAGCTTCTGAAATAGTCCTGGGTGTGTCATCCACGAGGTACACAATGAAATCATTACCAAAGGACTTTGCAGTCCTCTGTCTCTTGCTCCTTACAGGAACTTCATCGTCATCCTCCTCAGGATTCTCAACGTGTTCTATCGGAATGGTGGATTCAGGAATCTCAGCTAATTCCTGACTAGATGAAACAGGTTTCTTCTGATTTGATGAGCTAGACATATCCTTCATAGGAAATATGTTCTCAAAGAAAGTCGCATCATTCGACTCCATAATCGTACCAACATGCATGTCGGATAACTCAGATTTTACTATCAAGAATCTATAACCAATGCTATTAAAAGCATAGCCCAGAAGAACACAATCTACGGTTTTAGGTCCAAGCTTGCGCTTCTTGGGAATTGGTATATTGACTTTCGCCAAACAACCCCAAGTACGTAGGTAGGAGAGTTTTAACCTTTTCCTTTCCCATTCCTCAAATGGAGTAATGGTTTTATTCTTCGTGGGAACTCGGTTTAGGACATGACACGCAGTCATTAGCGCCTCCCCCCACCATGCCTTGGAGAGACCCGAAGTGTCTAACATGGCGTTAACCAAATCAGACAGCGTTCGGTTCTTTCTTTCAGCCACCCCATTTGACTGAGGTGAGTAGGGAGGCGTCCTCTCATGAATAATACCGTGTTCAGCACAAAAAGAATTAAACTCGTTGGAAAAATACTCTCCACCACGATCAGACCTAAGCCGTTTAATTTTACGATCAAGTTGGTTCTCTGCTTCGGCCTTATAGTTCTTGAAATAAGTTAAAGCTTCATCTTTAGATTTCAGAAGATACACATAACAATATCTAGTGGAGTCATCAATAAGTGTCATGAAATATTTCTTTCCACCTTTTGTCAATACGCCATTCATCTCACAAAGATCAGAATGTATAAGTTCTAGTGGTGCCAAGTCTCTTGCCTCCGCAGTCTTATGAGATTTGCGAGGTTGCTTAGCTTGAACACACACTTGACATTTAGAACCTTTAATAGTACTGAATTTCGGAATTAAACTCATATTTGCTAACCGCGTCATGCAACCAAAATTAATATGACAAAGTCGTGAATGCCAAACATCACAATCATTATCGTGACAAACATTATTAATAACTTTGGTGCATATATCTGACAAGGATAAGCGGAACAAGCCTCCGCACTCATAGCCTTTACCAATAAATTGTCCATACTTGGAAATTACAACTTTATTGGACTCGAATACCAACTTAAAACCATCCCGACATAAACGTGAGCCGCTGACGAGATTTTTATTGATGGAGGGCACATGATGAACGTTCTTCAGTCGCACGATCTTTCCCGAAGTAAACTTCAGATCGACCGTACCAACACCACGAACAGTAGCATGTGACCCGTTTCCCATCAGCACGGGGGAAGTCCCTGTGATCTGATAAGAAGAGAACATGGAAGCATCAGCACAAACATGTACATTGGCACCTGTGTCAATTAACCATTCAGGTGAATGAAAAACTGAAAGAATAGTAGGAACTGTACTGTACCCAGTATCTTTCATCTCAGTGTCACCAATGACTATGTTAGCGGTCTTGCCGCTGTTCTCTTGCTGCTGCAACTCATATCGCTTAGGGCACTTTGGAGCCCAATGGGTCAGTTCACCGCAAACGTGACATGACCCCTTCCTCTTCTTGAAGTTGGTAGAGTGCGATGGCTTAAACCTGCCATCGGGTTTGCCTTTACCCTCGGATTTCTTCTTGTTATATTTAGGCTTGTTGGGCGGGTAGTGTTTCTTCTGTACCACATGGGCAGAAGAACCTACCTCAGCAACCCGAGCACGTGTATCCTTTGCTCTCGCCTTCTCTTCCACATCAAGAGATCCGATGAGGTCCGTAACGGAAAACTCCTGTCTCTTGTGTTTCAGAGAAGTAGCAAAGGCGCTCCATGAAGATGGAAGCTTGGCAATAATGCCTCCGGCCACAAACTTGTCCGGTAACATACACTTAAAGTGCTCAAGTTCTTTAGCGAGTGACTGTATCTCATGAGCCTGTTGAACAACAGAGCGCTCATCAGTCATCCTGTAGTCATAGAATTGCTCCATGACGTACAGCTCGCTGCCAGCATCCGAGGCCCCAAATTTGGCCTCGAGTGCAGCCCACATATCCTTGCCGTTATCAAACGACATATACGGATCCACAATGGAATCATCAATTATACCGAGGAGGGCACTTTTAAACATAGTGTCCATATTCTCAAAGGCCTCCAGCTGTGCTGGATTGAGATCGCCCTCAGGCTTGCCCTTAGTGGCCGCATAGCAGCGCAAGGTTTGAAACCATAGCACTGCTCTCGTGCGCCATCTCTTATAGTCCACGCCCTTGAAAGGGATTGGCCTTGTCGCCGCAATGACAGACGGTGCAGGTGCAAGAAATTGCCTATAATCAGGTTTTTGGATTGTTGAATATATTAGCAATTTAGCACATGATTTAATTCGAAATACTATCAGATAAATTGTGACCGTAGCAAATACAGTAACCATGCAAATATCTAGATCTAATACAGTAGACAGACTGAAACAATCTATTGCAAGAACTAGACATAAGAATTCCAGTAATATCTCATACAGATGGAATAGAGATACGTACGATGCAGCGGTAGCGGCACCGCCGTTGTTGTTGTCCACGTCGGCCATGTCGTCGAGGAAGAGGTTGCCGAGGTCGGGGAAGAAATCGTCGTTGGGGAAGTAGTCGCCGTCAGCAGTCGCGCGAGTGCGCTCCCCAAAAACCTGATCGCCCCTCTCCCGTATAGGATCACAAGAGGCGGGGTTCCGGAGGCCTGCTGTCCCCACTAGCGGTGCACGCCGGAAGGAGGGATGGAGAAGACTTGATTGGCGGCGCAGTGGATTGGAACGGTGCGAAACCATATGTTGAAGTGGTCGCTAGGGTTTACCGTATGCGCGTATTTATATGCGGCTAGGAGAGACGTGGACGTAACTCCACGTCTGAGTCGGTTCGGTTTCACGATCCAGAAAGGAAACGGAAACAGTTTAGGAATTAACGCGTCCGTTAATTACCAAGTTAATGACTCATTAAGATTTCCCAAGTGACAAAATAAACGCTCTCGGCTCGGCTCATTCCCGCAACCCGCGGCGCGTCGTGACGATGCGATGCGAGGCGTGGCGAGGCGGGCGGCGGAGGAGGAGCGCGCGTGTGGCACACCTCTCCTCTTGCCTTGCCAACTCATACATGAGGTAGAATGGCTCACCTTATAAAGTGGTTCCATTCTCTCCAAACTAGCAGTATGGGACTAAACTTTAGTCCCACTCACTCCACTCATTATTCATGAATGGGCCATGACAATTTCAGGATTTATTGGGCTTAGTTGGGCCACACTGCAGCCCATAAATTTCCAACACTCGACGTACTGCATCGTCGGAAGCATCTGACACGCTGGCCGCGTACCTGAGGAGCTCTGTCAGATTTCTTCGTCCAGGCCCTTATTGTGGTCGTACAAACCGCATATTAACTCGGATGAAGAAAAACAAAACATCAAACTTGTCCGTCTCGACGAGACGCATACGACAACGTGGGCCAATTCGCGAAATCGGAACATCTTGAAGACTTTTCGGGCCCATCTTCTTGGACTTGGTGACTGAGCGTCCGCGTCAACTACACGACTTGCACGTCGTCGTGCGACTTCGCCATGTCCGCGTCAATCACACGATCTCCACCGCGTCGAAGTCGTCCGCATTGTCGACTACATGATTTTCGCGTCGACTCCGTCCACCGTGTCGAGTACATCTCTACCGCATCGACTCCGTCCGCGGTGTGGAGTACACCTCCACCGCGTCGACTACGTCCGCCGTGTCGTGTACACCTCAACCGCGTCGACTATGTCCGTCGTGTCGTGTACACCTCCACCGTGTCGATGCCGTTCGCATCGTCGACTACACGACTTCCTCGTCGACTCCGTCCGCCGTGTCGAATACACCTCCATCTTGTCGACTCCGTCCGCCGTGTCGAATACACCTCCATCTCGTCGACTCCGTCCGCCTTGTTGAGTACACCTCCACCGCGTCGACTCTGTCCGCCGTGTCGAGTACATCTCCATCGCGTCGATTACCTCCGCCGTGTCGAGTACACCTCCATCGCGTTCGGTCAAAATCTGACACGATGGGCCCTACGTGCCCTGCCCCACAACGTCACGTCCCATCGGGAGCAGGCGAGTGTGCGGTGACGTCATTGCGCACCTCATGACACGCGAAATCTGTTTCGTATAAGCATAAAGACGCGAAGTTTCTTTCGCATGGACACCCTGAAACGAAATCTGTTTCGTATGGGCACATCTAGACGCGAAATTTCTTTCACATGGACACCCTGACACGAAATCTCTTTCGTATGGGCACATCAAGACGCGAAATTTCTTTCGCATGGATACCCTCACACGAAATCTCTTTCGTATGGGCACGCATCAAGACGATTTTTTTTCGTATAAACACACTTGACACGAGACTTCTTTCATATAAACTTCATAACGCGAAATCTCTTTCGCACAAGATCAAGAAAGAAAGGAAGACTTCTTCACCCGAAGAATCACAGGAACATGATTAAGGTAAAATCGCGAGTCCGCGGCTCCCGCACCTCTACCACACGATGTACTTACACATCCTTATCCTGGATCGTTCGGACGACTAGGCACATCTGGATGCTGTATTCTTTCGAGTATGAAGGTAAGACCCGGGGATCTCTCCTGTGGGCCTGGAATCACACTCAAGCTGCGGTCTCCGGTTAATTTTCCGTGTCAACAACACGAAGAAAAATTCTAACGGACGCGCCGGGTATATCTTTAGGTTAAGTTCGACTCAGTAAGACCTCCACGGCCTAGTCGCAACAATCACCTCGCCGGGTTCGAGCCGGAGGTCTCGAATTCGTGTAGGACATAACCGTTTTTACCCTAGACGCAATTAATTGGCCCTGATCTTTCGGGAGAGCCAAGCGACTGAGCCACATGCTTCTGCGAAAACAGCCAACACAAGACACATTTATCACTCGATGCTCGAGTATATGAGCGCGTCACGCACAGGGTATATACACAGGTCGTCCCAAAAACTGACGCGAGAACTGGGCCAAAAAACAAAATTTCTACTAATTGGGCCCGCGTATACACACAGGTCATCCCAAAATGGGCTTGAGTGGCCTGAAAGCAACGAGCGATTCTAGACCCATCCCTTGAGGCTTCGTTCCCGCTTTGAATTGTCCTGTGCCCGTTGGTGAATCATCAGGACCTAGCGCTGCACGCCTTAGGTACTTAGCTGCATCCGAGGAGGGTTCACAACGTGGATGTAGCAACAAAAAGAAAACTTATGTACAAGACGGGTCTGAGATGGACTCCGATCGAGTTGGACTCCAACTCAGATCGATCAATCGGGAAGAATACTATAAAGGGGCTTGCTTCGGTACACCCCCCCCTCCCCAAACTCAAAAGAGCAATCTAGTCTTTTGAAATTAATTAGTACCTAATTCGGTTTTAATTAGAGTTGGAGGTTCTGAAATCTAATCACAAACCCGTATTAGCCATGTATACCTACGTTTTCCTAGGCATCCATCGATCATACTCCCGCTGTACAACAGAGGCCATTGCTGGGTTCTAAGAGCATCTCCACCGGCACCCTCCAAATGGCCCCCCAAAGGTCCAATGGGGGTCCGGACCAAAAAAACCGCCGCAACGGCACCCCTCAAATGTGTCCACCCGCCAATTTTGTGTCCGGGCCCCCCCAGCCCACCCAATATACTTGGGGACCTGGGTGGGGGCGCCGGACAACGTTCGCTCACCCCTCCCGATAGGGGGACCCCGCCGGTCAGTGACACAAATACACATTTTTAAATTTGTTCATAATTTACATATGTAAATAAAATGAAATTTAAAAAAACGGCGCGACGCCCACGAAGAACTACTCGTCCTCGTCCTCGTCGTCCGATGGTGGCGGAGGCGGAGTGCCAGCCTCCTCCTGCTCCTGCGTCGGCGGTGGGGGTATTCCGGGAGGCGGCACCGCAGGAGCCTCGGGAACTGCCGGAGGCGGTCCAAAGAACCGAGGGTCTGCCAAGGGTCCCAACGGGCTCCAGCCGCGTCGGGCGCCGGCCACGGCTCCCGGTCGTCGTCCTCCTCCACCGGCTCTGGCACCTCTTCCTCCACCGGCACCGGCCTAGGCTCCTACTGCTCCGAAAGCGCCATTGTTGGCGTGCACCCGGCGTGGCTGATCGAGTGATCGTGGGCGTGCAACCGCCGTGGCGGATCGTGGGCGTTTAAAAAGCGGTCGTCGTGCCGTTTCCCGAGGCGACATGACGGGACGCGAGGCGGCCGCAGGCAGGCGAGGCGACGCGAGGCGCGCCTTCCCAATGCGCGCGCCGTTTCCCAATGCGTTGCGCGCGCCGCCACTTACCCCACTACGCGCACGTCCCCGCACCAACGGCAGCTATAAAATCCTCTCTCGCCGGAGAGGGGGTCATTCTTGCACCTTCCCCTCCCCCACTTCTCCGGCGATGGCGAGAGCTCCAAGATTCGGACGCTTGGCCCGTGGAGGGCGAGGAGGTCGTGGAGGGCGGAGAGGCCGCGGAGGCCATGCAGGGGGGCTGCCCGCGCTGCCCCCTCCCTCCCCCCCCCCCCCCGAGCAGGTGGCGCCGCCCATGGAGGTGGAGCCCGACAGCGACAGCGACGATGAAGGAGGATTTGCCATCCCCGAGTTGTTCATCATCCTCTGGCAGCCACTCGGCAAATCGTTGCGGCTGCCAGATAGGCTCGGCGTCGTGCTCCAAGACAGGGAGCCGGACTCCTTCACGCTCCAGCATGAAGGGTGCCCCCAACGGTGCGAGGCCGTCGTGTTTCGGCACCACGGCCACCTGTTCCTCGGCAATGGGTTGGCTGCATTCACCCGCATGTACCAGCTGTGGCGGGGTTGGATGCTCACCTTCCGCTACACCAGGAGAGCAAAGGTGCGTATCAAGATGTATGATACCACTTGCCTCCGCCACCCCAACTGCACGGACGGCGAGGCCCCGCACCTCGTGGAGGAGGGCAGCGACGGCGAGGAGGAGGAGGACGACGAGGACTACATCGAGTAGGGCGCTGCATCGCCATTATTTGTTCTTTTACTAAAATTGAACTTTCTGTGCACCATGGCGTTCGTCCCAGCTTGCCCACTATGTGTTTGTTTTTATTACTGCAATGGCGGGTCCTAGTTTGGGGGCGCCGCTGTGGAGCACACCCACCAAATCGGCGGACACAGGTCCGGTCACCCCCCCCCCCCAAACGAGGACAATTGGGGGTACCGGACACATTTTTTATGGGTGCCGGTGTAGATGCTCTAACTTTACGTCGACATCCTTGGCAACACAACGTCGTGCATCATCCCTTGGCCAATCTCCTAGAACGGCAACGGCCTTGTGGCCCTACCAGTCTGCAAGTTGTGGCGAATCGAGCTCGACGAGCCCCGCCGGCAGCTTGAGTTGCGTGCTCCTGGTCTAATCTGGACAACAGCCCGGACACAAGCTACTCCTTGCAGAAGTTGGACGGGATGAGGCGGGCGACGAGGTTAACATCCTCGGCCATAGGGAGCTGGCGATGCTGGGGAACATTGCGTCGCGGAGGAATGCCTCAGCGTGGAGCTCGAGGTTCCTGCACTTCGACGATGAGCACGGAGTTATACAGACCGTACAAAACGCCGTATGAATATGGCCATACCAAGCGAACGGCTTCGCGGCGAAGAAGAGGAACACTGGCATGGAATTCCTGGTGGGCGCCGAACCGGCGATGATGGACCCAAAGGTTAAGGCGTGGTATATGTCGGAGCGCGAGACCATCCTCAACCCAATGACGACAACGACGGCGAGCACAACTACCCCCGATGGTACGCCGACGCCGAGCACCGCCGCGCCCAAGGACACCCCGACGCCGAGCACAAACCGCGCCCACGACCACACCAACCTCACCTTCGCTTGGCTCTGCGCCGACTAGCAAGTCTACTCCTTCGCCCGATGAGCTGGCCATTTGATCACCTTCTCTGTCGACCGGTCGCATGACCTCGCCGCCATGTTGTGCCGTGCTTTTGCCGAACTATGCCATGTTGATCGTCGAACTGTGGCATGTTGATCGCCGAATCTAGTCCTTTTTTGTACCGGGAAGCACAACTCTCAATTTATGACGTTTTTTTTGCTCGTTTCGATGGTCGAAACCTGGGGGTGCAGCGGGAAACGTTTTCCCCTCCTCCCAGGCCAAAAAATCCACATGCTGAACCGCCGAAACAGTTTCGCCGCTGAGCTGGGGGAATGGCCGGAGATGCTCTTAGTTCTGCCTGCACGAATTGCAAAATCAGAATAAAATGTGGTGTTTTTTTTGAGAAAAAAGGAAAGCGGTGGTTTTCCGGAATTCTAACAGAATGGTGGTATTCTTCTCAAGGAGAATAGCACGGTTCAGTGCTATTTGACACGAACTGACCTGAATACAGGTGGTGTTTTGGGATTTTGCAAAATGCTGATGGTTTTCTAGTTTTTTGGTGCAACTGTGGTGTTTTTTTCTTCAAAATTCTCACACATTATAAATACTTTATTTACTACTCCGTCCGTTTCAAATTAAGTGTCGCTGTTTAGTACAAAGCTATACTAAGACTGATGGGATACTGATACGCTGAAATAGACATAGGTGAATTCGGTACGGCTACTCTTATACGCATATGAGAGCTTGAACGGTAAAGCATTCATTCAGTGGCAAGCTGTAAGCCTAACTAGGAGGTAGGCAGTAAACGGATTGATGAATCTCCACCGTCAAGCGAAGGGGTATTACCCTGGGCAGTTGGATAGCTGAACTTGATTTCATATCCGAATCTCAATTAGTACTACTAGTCGTTGACCCGTGCACCTGCACGGGCAAATATTTCAAGCACACGTTGCATTATATGACTTCACATTTTTTTAAAATTATTGATTAATGGAATAGGATACAAAGCTAGATTAAACTACTCATCCTTGTAGACATCCATGTAATGAGATTAGGGTTTAGGGTGAAACGCACACCCCCCAATGGGGGGGTTGTCCGGTTTATATATTACAATCAAACAGAGTTACAATATACATACACGTATATACATAATACGTATTCTATCAGCCCCCCTGAATCTCAACTATGGGAAACATATGGAGATTGCGCTTACACTCCTGAAACAAGTGAGGAGGCAGCGGTTTTGTAAAGATATCGGCAGGCTGATCTCGTGAAGCAACAAACCGGACTTGCAACAACCCTTGAGCAACTCGTTCTCGGACAAAGTGGAAATCAACTTCAATATGCTTTGTCCGTGCATGGAAAACCGGGTTAGAAGATAGATAGGTAGCACCCATGTTGTCACACCATAGAACAGGTGGAGAAACCTGTCGAACACCAAGTTCCTTAAGCAGGGCTTCAACCCAGATTAACTCGGCAGTTGCATTGGCAACAGCCTTGTACTCAGATTCTGTGCTCGAGCGTGACACAGTGGCTTGCTTACGAGAGCTTCAAGCAATCAAATTCTCACCATGAAAGAGAGCATATCCCCCCGTAGAACGACGATCAGCTACATCGCCAGCCCAATCAGCATCAGAATAAACAGACACCGAACTGGAGACGGAAGGACGAAGAAAAATCCCATGATCCAAAGTACCATTGACAAAACGAAGAATCCTCTTAACAGCTGACCAGTGTTCCTCTGTGGGTGTATGAAGGAACTGACACACACGATTAACAGCAAACGATAAATCAGGCCGAGTGAGAAGAATATACTGAAGACCCCCAACGATACTCCGATACGTGGTAGCATCCTCCTCACACAACAGAGGGCTATCTGCAGGAAACAGTTTGACAGAGACCGACATGGGCGTGTCAGCGGGTTTACACTTGAGCATACCCGCACGCTGGAGAAGATCAAGCGCATATTTGCGCTGAGTCAACGAGAGACCACCAGAACGACGAGTTACCTCAACTCCAAGAAAGTAATGAAGGGGTCCGAGATCCTTAACTGCAAACTGTTGTCGAAGGCCGAGCAGTAAACGATCAATAGCCTGTGAGGAGGAGCTGAGGACAATAATATCATCAACATATACCAGTAAATATACTGTAACATCAGTCCGCTGAAGAATAAACAAGGAAGTGTCAGCAGTAGACTCCACAAAGCCATGCTGTCGTAGCACTGAAGCAAGACGTGCATGCCACGCACGAGGAGCCTGTTTAAGCCCATAAATAGCTTTAGTAAGACGACAGAGATGACGAGGACGCTCAGGATCCTCAAAACCAGGGGGCTGACGCATAAAGACCTCCTCCTCAAGAACACCATGCAAAAAAGCATTCTGAACATCAAGCTGGCGCATAAACCATCCACGTGTAACTGCAAGTGAGAGAAGCAGACGAATAGTGGTAGGTTTAACTACAGGACTAAATGTATCCTCATAGTCGAGTCCATAGCGCTGTTTGAAACCTTTAGCAACCAGTCGAGCTTTATATCTCTCAATAGTGCCATTAGCATGCCTTTTGACTTTGAAAACCCACTTTGAATCAATAATATTAATGCCAGAACGATGAGGAGTAAGTTGCCATGTACCATTTTTTAGAAGAGCATCAAATTCTGCCTCCATTGCTGCACGCCAGTGAGGAATACCCATGGCAACTCGAAAATGACGAGGCTCGGAGTGTGGATCAGCAGCAGATTTGGCAACACACGTAGCGAGCCAAGCAACAGTATCAGCAGGGAGTTTACTTGGGCGATGAATACCACGAAGACTGCGAGTAACTGGCCGAAGAGAATCATCAGGAAGTGGCACAATAGGCGCAAGAACCAGGTTCGGCGAAGCAGTAGACGACGTGGCCGAAGAATTCCGTGGCGTGACAGTAGACGACGTGGCAGAGGTCGTCGACGTCGATGGAGTAGCAGCCGGGTGCACAGAGGCCGCAGTACGGAGCGGATCAGAAGATCCGATGGACCCCACGGAATCCGGGGTGGCAGGCGGTGTCGACTGCCGCGCGAGCGAGCCAGCTGGCGACGCGGCATCCCGCTCGACGACAACAGGGGAGGACGCGGGGCCGCGCGACGCAGGCGAACCCGGGAGCTCCACCTGGTGAACCGGTGGTGGACGGAGACCACGCAGCGGCGTACGTGGAGGGTCGCACTGCATGCGATCGTCGTCATGGCGCGGCGCCTCCGCGCGGGTAGGGACCAGCGGCGATGATTCCTCGAGGAGCTGAAGACGGGCACCTCGACCGGTACCTGCACCATGATTAGGGAGCAACGACGGTGCAGTCGCATAATCTTCAAATTGGTCAAGCGAAAGAGGAAGAACAGAGGAAACATTAGGAGAATCAGTGGATGGTAAATTTGAGAAAGGGAAAACAAGTTCATCAAAGACCACATCCCTGCTAATATAGACACGATTAGAGGGAACATGCAGGCACTTGTAACCTTTATGAAGGGGACTATACCCAAGGAAAACACATTTTTTTGGATCGAAACTCAAGTTTATGCTTGTTGTAGGGGCGGAGATTGGGCCAACATGCACACCCGAACACTTTAAAGAACGTATAGTCAGGTGTTTCTCCCAAAAGACGCTCAAGAGGAGTTTGCATATTGATGACACGGGTGGGCATACGATTAATGAGAAAACAGGCAGTCACAAAGGCATCGTTCCAAAACCGAAACGGAACAGAAGCATGTGCTAAGAGAGCAAGACCAGTCTCAACTATATGACGGTGTTTTCGTTCAGCACTCCCATTCTGCTGATGTGTGTGGGGACAGGAGACACGATGAGAGATGCCTATCTTTTGAAAGAAGGCATCAAGTTTGATGTACTCACCACCCCAGTCAGACTGAACATGCACAATTTTGTGATTAAGAAGACGCTCAACATGGGATTGAAACTGTAAGAAAACGTTAAAAACATCACTCTTACGTTTAATGAGATATAACCATGTGAATCGACTATAAGCATCCACAAAACTGACATAGTAATTATGACCACTGACTGAAGTTTGGGCAGGGCCCCACACATCTGAATAAATAAGCTCTAAAGGAGCAGTTATTACATGCTGAGAAAGTGAAAAAGGAAGTTGATGACTCTTGCCTTGCTGACAGGCATCACACACTAAACTGGATTTATTGGACACCGTGGGAAGATTATTACGACTCAGAACATGCTGAACAATCTGGGATGAAGGGTGACCTAAGCGTGCATGCCACTGCATAGGAGATGCCTTAACGGCAGTGAGGACTTGTTTGACCGGAGGAGCATCAAGCGCGTACAGACCACCCCGCCAGCGACCTCTAAGAATATGGCCCGCGTGTCCAGGTCCTTAACAAAAACACTGTTAGGATGGAACTCAACAAGCACATTATTATCATGCGAAAGTTTATGAACGGATAACAAATTCCTAGCAACAGCAGGGACATGCAGCACATTGCGAAGATAAAGTGGCCTAGAAGATGGAGTGGGAAGGATTGCTTGACCAACATGAAGTATACGCATACCTGAACCGTCGGCCGTATGAACCTGATCCTTCCCTTGATATGTCTCCCTCATATGAAGTTTTTCCATCTCAGCAGCAAAGTGATCAGTAGCTCCTGAATCCACGTACCAAGTAGGATCAACTGGCATAGTGGATGTGTGTCCCTGTGGCTGTGCTGAAGGACCGTAAGCATGATTCGCCATAGAGAGCTGGCGTTGAAGGAAACGACCATCATTGTGCATGCCAAGAAACGATTGATCAAATCGTTTGAAACACCGAGCTGAGACATGACCAGGGGCATCACACAGCTGACAGATGGTCGCTGCGCGTGTGCCTCCCTGGCGACCATCATCGCGCCCACGCCACTCCGGGCGTGCGTCGGGGCGGGCAGCAGGAGCCTGGCCGGGAGGTCGCGGCTGAAAGCCCGCGGGCTTGGGTGGTGCAGTCTGACCGGGACGGTAAGTCGAGGCACCACCCGGGTTCTGCATCTTGGTCTGCTTGCCGAACCGGGCCGCATTGGCCTGATGAACAATGGCGCTACGACTGTCTACGCGCTGCTCGGTGGAGAGAAGACGGGCATACAAATCATGCGAGGGCATCGGCACGTCGCGATCACGAACAAGCTCAACAAGTGAATCGTACTCTTCATCGAGACCATCAAGCACGAAGTTATTGAACTCGTAGGGACGAAGAGGTTGGGCGATCGACGCAAGTGTGTCGGCAAGGTTCTGAATCTTCGCGAAGTAAACTGCTATGGAGGAATCCAGCTTCTTGATCTTCCCGGGTTCGGAGCGGATGTGAGATGCACGCGCAGATGATCGAGCGGCATAGGTGCGCTCGATGATGGTCCACGCCTGAGCCGAACTCTCGGCGAACATAATCATCGCGCCGACAGCAGGCGTCGTAGAGGAGAGGATCGCGGACAGGATAGCCTGATCCTGCTGTACCCAAGCCGCAAAGGCGGGGTTGGGCGAGATCACCGGGGCAGCACCACCTTCCTGAGGGAGGGAGACGGTGGACGGAGGGCACGGAAAGGTTCCCTCCACGTACCCATGTAGAAGATTGCTCCGGAGCTGGGAGACAACCTGAGCACGCCATAGGAGATGAGTCTCGGGAGCGAGCTTGACGGTGATGTGTTGGCCGAAGTAGATCGGCCCAGAGGACGTCGAGACGGAGGACATGGTTGTCACGGGGGCGGACGGCTGGAGCGCGGCAAGATCGGCCGCGGAAGGAGCAGTGGAGGGCGCCGTCGAGAGAACCGAGGAGGCGTCGGAGGAGACGGCGGCGGCGGAGGAAGACTTGGATGCGGCGGAAGTCATTGATCGGATCTTGTTAGGCTGATACCATGTAATGAGATTAGGGTTTAGGGTGAAACGCACACCCCCCAATGGGGGGGTTGTCCGGTTTATATATTACAATCAAACAGAGTTACAATATACATACACGTATATACATAATACGTATTCTATCAATCCATATCAAGGATTTAACAATAATAGAAGGTTACATAATATGTTTTCTAAAATTAATTATACAATACATCATTCTTCTAGAAATGTAACAGAAATCTCGAATAGAAACTTTTTAAAGTCAGAATGTTGTTTGTATATACCTTCCGCTACGAAGGGTTTATTGAGTCTCACTCCTACATGACTACCCAAAGTTAGCTTACAACTTTTGATGTAGTATCCATGGCATTACGTATAACATTTAGGTGCAAAACATAACTTAAGTGCACTCAAAATATCATAACACTGTCTTCTATAGTTAGTCAATGGTCAAATGTTCTAATAATTTCTCTCTACTCATCAAACATGCTAGATTAAAATTCATTTGGTAAAGTTATATACATGCCGTGGAAGAGCAACTTAGGAAAATAATTATGATGTTTGTCCATTTCTTTCTTCTCTCAGAGTGCAATGCACATATCTTGTTCTACTCTTTGGTAGCGAAAAATAATGGTAGTGTATAATATTACACAAATAATGAATACAAATTTATTTCTTGGATTGAGATTATCTCTTCTTAGCATAAAAATCCTGCTCATGTAAGTGACCTATCTTGAAAAAACACAGCATGCAAACAACTCATTATGCAAGAAAACTTATAACAAAACCTATAAAATGCAGAACATACATAATAATTAACTTTGTTCTTAGAATAGTTTGTTGCTAAAGTAAGAACGATTCCTGAATGAATGTAAATGCTAATTATTTTTCACCTAAGAATATCCAATGACTTCATAGGATGACACTAATTGATTACACAAATATCAATCCAATTTTAAATTCATGGGATGTCTTATGTTCATAGGGAAACAAAAGTTAAATGCAGTCAACTGTGTGATGCATAATTGTCTAAGGTGGTGCGTATGCACATGCTCATATAATTCTACAAAAAGTACATACGTGAATTACACAACCTGCCCCGTACTTTGAATGGTAGTAACACTTACACATTCATATTTGCAAGATTCATGTAATAGATACACCATCCGAACACTCAAACATTTGGCTTCCGGAAATCTGGAAATAGTGATCCAGCAAAACATCAATTGCTTGGTTTCTGCCTCGTGTTGCTAATTGGATCGCCATCTTCCCTTGATTTTCCTATATAGCTGCTGCGTCCTATAATCTTCTTAATTGTCTCAGAACTTGAACTCATCTACCGCTCTGTCAAGTGTCCAACAGATATATGGTGTTATCCTCAGCCATCCATTGAAGCTCTCGGTTGTCTCGGAGCCGATGGCCGGCTGTTGTCCGCTATCACCGCGTTTCTCTCATTGTTGTGCCATCTTGCCGGCAAGGCTGAACGCCACGTCCATGCCTAGATTATGGGTTAGCACTTAGCAGAGTACAGAAATTGTGTCATTGTAGCCGCCAAAGTCGATGCAGCCGTGAGAGCCTGGAAGCTCGCAGTTGCCTCGGCGCTAGTGGTCGGCTGTTGTTCGCTGCCACCGTGTTGCACGCATTGTTGTGCCGTCCTGCCGGTCAGGCTGAAGGCCACGTCTACGCTAGAATAGGGATTAGCAGAGTACTATATAGGCTGAAGGCTGAAGACAACTATTTGGTTCATGAGAGGCGGCCGCCGGCGGGACTACCTCTGGTAAC
Source organism: Alopecurus myosuroides (assembly GCA_028641055.1). Classification (NCBI taxonomy): domain Eukaryota; kingdom Viridiplantae; phylum Streptophyta; class Magnoliopsida; order Poales; family Poaceae; genus Alopecurus; species Alopecurus myosuroides. The sequence continues at coordinate 4,958,297 of CM054057.1, forward strand.
TACTCGCATAGGCGTTCGGCGGCAGGATTACCTCTGGCATCGCCCTTCAGCGGCATGGCTCTGGCTTGTGAAACGTCTAGCTGCCGCGAGACATGAATCTGAACGAACTAAGATCCATCTAAGGTAAGATACATATCGTGTAGTTTTTTTTTTCTTGGACCTGGCCTGCATGTAGGACTCCGTACGGCATACGTGCGTATACCTTTAAAGTGTGCTATCGTGTATTTTTTTTTGAGAGCTGACCTGCCTGTAGATCTCCATGCGTGCATACTTTCATCCTGAATATATTTTCCTTTCAGCTGACCTATCCAGCTGATAGTTGCAACGACTTCCATCTGTACCGTATGCATGTAGGACTCCACACGTGCCTAAACATAACTCTTTCCATTATGCGTTTTAGATCCGAACCGTACATTAGAAATCTGATGGTAATTTTGGTGTGATTTGCAAGGATTAACGTGGTGCCTCGTAGGGAGTCTCCAATTAGTAGATATAAGATGGCGGCGACCTGGGGAAATATGTTCTGCCTGGCTCCTACTTTTGCATCTTTGTATTGACTCCTACAATCTGTTCTGAAATTGAGGAAATTGGGAGCTCCGTTTCCTGCACCCTATAACTGGTTTCCTGCGCCCTATAACTGTTATCAAGCTCATCCGAGGTAAACAAATGTTGGCGACCTCTCAACTAAAAATAGTACAACGCTGCTTTGGTGGATCTTCCTGCTCACCATCAGCATATAGGTGTGTAGAAAATACCATGTCAAATCTCGGAGTAGTTAGTTTTCTCTTAAACTGTAACTTTCTATACATGTTACTTTGAAATAGAACTAGCAAGGTGGCCCTCGCAAATGCGAGGGCATTGTCTTAAGCTTATTGAATATATTCACGAAATAAATTTGTGATTGCATAGATACTATAAAGATGGAAAATCTAAATCATATCATTCTACAACAGTAATTATTATGGTAGATTAAAATATCACATGTCTGGCCTCTTTATTTAAGGGGAGTAGATGTGCTGACATTTTCAGAAAATACCATGTCACATATTCTACATAGTTGTTTACTTTCTACCATAGGTAGTGATATCTATCTATCTATCTATCTATTATCTATCTATCTATTATATACTAAAAGCAATATACGGATGTCTAATCGAGCCACCACGTTAATCCACATCACCCTAATTATTTCTGATAGTTAGATTTAAAATTAGCGGTCAAGATTAAATTATATACCGCAAAGCATTTGCGTTAAAAATGGTACGTACATATAGGTACGTGACCTCCAGAATTATTTTACATGTCCCTCTCCGTAGCTGAAAATTCTCTCATCTTCCTAAACATATTTCTCTCCAGGTTGACTCCTTTAAGGGTGACCGTGGCCTCGGTGAAACATGACCACGCATTACCTCATGGGTCTCACCCGAAATAAGATGCGTGCTTAACTCTCTATCCTCTTCCCCTCGTCGTGCTACAGTGCTGGTCCGAACATCGACCGGAGGCACGGGTAACCGTAAACTAGTCTTGCCCAATTCTCTCACATGTCTACGTATGTATCCAGTCTATATGTAATATTTCCCATGGTACTTGTATGTATCCAGTCGGCCGGCCGGGGTGCCGGCAATTCCGCCGCGCATGTAGTAATCTAGGCCAGCTACCCGCGATTCCCAGCCATGCGGCAAGACGCCCGGCTGGCTGGCCGTAGACAGCGGTGCCGCCCCATCTGATTTCTATCCATTGCAGACTTGCAGTGTGGCCCTAATGGAGCTCTCTGCAACCTGAACCTCAAGAACATGAGCGATTTGTCCGGCTCCGGCTGAAAGTACCCGTTTGTGCCTCCTTTACGGCAAGCTGCCAAGTGCCAAGCTGAGCGATGTCCTTCTCTCCTGGATAGAAAGTAATTAACTACTGGCATCAAGTTTTTGCTACAGTTTATTAGCATACGGTCAAATCACAGTATGTTTGTTGTTTCTTCATTGGTTTTTTTTTCCAGCAAAGTTGGAGAGACAAATCAACTTAAACTGGAACTTACTTAAATATTTGATGTGTCATGAGTGCATGTCAAATGGCCATTGGCAGGGCTAAAATTCTGCAATATTTTATCAATGAGCAAAACATGTGCAGATGCACACCAGTATCATAAGATCGTTGTCGAGTAATCCACTACCATGTTCTTCCTTACAAGGCCGACATCTTCCAGGCACTCCGATGTGTTGCGATTGATCGAAAAAAAGACAAGGTCCAACCCTGACATCCCATGCAACCTTGAATCTTCTACATCTCATGTTCGATCACGGTACAATCTAACTCCTCTTCACATGGAAATAATTCCTCACACTATAACTTTTAAGTAGCCAGTCATGATGGTTAATTTTTTTAGAAATGGAGGTCTGCCCCCAGCCTCTGCATCAAAATGATGCACACAGCCGGTTTTTATTAAAAGATAGAACAGAAAATGCACTGTCTTACAAGTAGATACATCAAACAACTGGATCTGAATCCACCAAACTAAGCCTACCAATACTGATGAAGGGGGTGGACAATCCCAGAGCCGATACTCTGAGAACCCACCAACGCGCCTCATCCAAAAACCGAAGGCCTCTCCATGCCGCCCGATAGCGAGCAAGGGGCATAATCGGTCCAGCACACCGCAACGTGTACCGATATACACGCTCGGAGAGTAGCTGCCGCCGTCTTCCGCTCACCCGTCTTCAGGACAGCGATCAAAGTACCCACCATGTCAGACCTGCCGTCGATACCACCATGACACCAGACGACTCCAACTCCCTGCGCGCGTCCAATATCCCGCATATAACACCGAGACCCCACAGCACCAAGCTGTCGAGAACCGCCGTCGTGAATGCAGTAGAAGAAACACCGCATCCTCTCTAGGACCCTCCGGCCTCTGCTCCAAAATGATGCCCCCAAGAGGGAGAGCAACACCGGCGGTGTCACCATCATCCAATCCGGGAATCCCAAATTTAGGGTTTCCCCCGGAGCGGGTCGAAGCAAGGTAGCTAGTCGACGTTGCCGATGCCGCGTAGACCATCGAAGAACCTGCATCCACCACCTTACTCATCCTATGGTCCCTTCGACCGGCGCTCTCCTCCAAGAATGATGCCCCCAAGGAGGTAACGACGTAGAAGCACCGCCATCATCCGATCGACGGATCAAGGGTTTCCCCCGGAGTTGACATGAAGAGCCGCGGGGCTTCCTCGATGATGCCTTCAGGAAGGGAGCGACACTCCATTGTCGCCATCACCGGCTCCGAGAAATCGGAGACTAGGTTTTCACCCGGAATCCATCACGCTTCATCAACATCGAGGGCGCTCGATCAACCACCATACGGATCGTCCAACCACGAGCATCGGCGCGAAGGCATCGACAACATCCCACGGAGGAACGTCGTCGGCAACCTCAGCCCCTCACCGCCACCACGCCGCCACAGATCGCACCGGAAAACGGGCGGACCACCAACATAGGGAGCACGCCGGCCCTGTCGGAGGCAGCCCACGCGATGCCGCTCCTGGCCGCCCGCGGCGCCGATCTCCTCCTACACGGCACGATGACGCCCCCGAGTTCCTGGCCACCCGCGGTGCCATGCCCGCACGGGTCTCAAGGCGTCGATGCCGATGACCTGCACGTGGCTGCTGCCACGCACGTAGGCTCGTACACCGAGTCGAAGGAGAAGCCCGGCGAGTGGCCGGCGATCTGCGGCCGAGCCCGACTCCTTGACCTCCGGCGCGACGTGGAAGGCTGGGGGGCGCCGTCACTTCCGTTCGCTGGTGGAAGGCCCGCGCCCGAGGACGGCGGCTCCGATCTTCTCCTGCACTGCACCCGAATGACGTTCTCGAGATCTACCCGGCGGCAACTCCGGCCCCCTCCGGCGCCGCGCTCGCCGAAGATCCCGCGCGGAAGAAGCCGCCCCATCCGCCCGGCCGTTGACGAGTAGCCCCGCCGCCACCATCACCAGGGCGCGGGCGGCTTTGCCGGCGACCCCTCCGGCGGCGGCGACGCAGAGAATGAGGCGGGGGAGGCTGCTGTGGCGGCGGTGACTCAGTCCCCCGAGCCGCCGGGCGGCGGCGGCGGCGGGGGTTAGGTTTCGGGGTTAGGTTCCAAAAAGTGAGGCACTGCCTATTGCAGTCTCAAACTTACGCTAAGAAGCATCTACCAGTCATGATGGTTAATGAAGCGAATAAGCTGTGCCAGTGGAAGATTGATCGTAAAGTATGGCGGACTCCTCGGATATGTCCTCCCACCATCCTCGCATCCACGAAAAATCCCCATCGGACATCCTAATTCTAACTTCACAGTTCAGGCTCTTTGATAGGTCCAGGCTTCCCGCCAGAGCGCATCACATGTCAAGATGTTTTCAAAGGAGTCTAAGAAGATTATGTCTTCAATCTTTTGAGAACTGTTAGTGGAGAATGAGAACATAGAAGAGTAAGTATAGAGCATAGTCCTTTACTGATTTGACATGGAATATACATTCATATCTAAATCCTTACTTTCAAATAGCCTGTTTTGATTAAAATAAAACATAGGACATAAACTACAAATGGTGCCATATGAAATATGCTTATTACGTTTTCAATATCTCTTTTCCATATGTCTTAGAGGACTCAGCCGATGAGATAGTTGGGCACTTGGATCGGCAGGACAAAATACAATAAGTTTTGTCTTTCCCCTCTGTTGGAAAAATATTTACATGATATATTGATTTTCATGTGCTTAAGATAGTTCGCAGCGCATTGCTTAACCATTTTTCATCATTACTTTTACAAAAAAAAATGCATGTATTTCATTATTTTTAATTTTCCTGTTTATCTGTAATACCAGGAGCAAAAAAAATAATCTGACGAGGTTAGTTTCATCAACGACCTGAAACTTTACATTTAGTTATTTTCGTGTTTCTTTTATTTTCACCGATCTCTACCTGTTCGTTCACATATAGAACTTATTTACAACACAGAAAGAAATTTTCAAATGTCAATCCCCTGAATGGAAGCTACTTTTTTTTTTGTTTATAGCATGTAATGGTTCTCCCAAGCAATACTAAGTAACTTAATGTTGCTCTCTCATGAATCAATACAGAAACCATTTAGTTTTCCATATGCCTAGGGCACATGGCAAAAGCTCTAACGGCAAGTCGTTTTCCATATGTATGCTCACGACAAACTCGGCAATGAAGTCTGAATGGCTTTTTCAAATGCTCACTCTGTGTTGCTCTTGGCAGTGAAATTTGTAAAACAGAATTTTTTTTATAATTTTTACTGAAAATTAATTGTGTATTGCTTCGAACTATCCCTCTCAACCCCCTTTGCATCGATACTATGAGATGTTTTATAATGGTTGATCCCGAGACATATTTATATTTACCTGGAACACTCATCTCATGCATAATTAACAAAAAAAATCATATTATTCAGTAACAATACCAGAAATATTTAAAATAACATTTTACACACTTACATGGCCTAATTTAATTGAAGGGGTTCTTAGGTTCCCAAAGAGGCTTATGTCCTATAAATTATTCCATGCTTGCCACAAATAAAGTTAAAAGGATGATATTATTATGGCAATGGACCGTTACATGGTGCAGGATTATGAGGAGTCAATTGCATACATGGTCAAAAGACAATAAATTTTAGTAGTTCAATCGAAAATTGGACATGCGTCTCTTACTCAAAGTTAATCAAAATCCATGTAACATTTTCATATTAATATACTGACATGACATGCCATAATTATTATTTGGAATCATTTATTTTAATTTATTACAGTAATACATGACAATAATATATGTGTTGTTCAACTTTTTATGACCACTTTGCAATATATTTTCACATATTCAAATTTTGTTTCATTAGTTAGAACATCTAATATAGAGTAATGTTGTAATATACATTAAAAATATATAACCACTTTTGTGTTAGATGTCACAATAAAAAAGAGATTGTCTATTTAATATCCATGGGTGGCCTATAGACAAGGATTTTTGAATTTAGGCTGTTGGATAAAAAGAAATAGACATCCTTAAATATGTTATTCTGTCTTGCACAATATTTATAAAAAATTCAAGTATGACATCATAAACATGGATTAAATAGTTTGAGGCATATCGTGGTACAATATTGACATATTGTGAATGTATACTTATTTACAAATATATAGCTTTTGAAGTATTTCCATTTCACATAATGATCTATATATTATCAAATAAAAATATAGACTTAATGTATCAAAGATATTCAATACACTAAAGAAATTCCATCGCATTTGCGAGGGCCACCATGCTAGTTTTAATAAATTTAAATTTCTCCCTCCACCCCTCATTATTCATTATATTCTCTCACCAATTTTTTTTTTGTCGTGTAACAGTGACTACATGGACTTAGATGGCACATAGTTTCCTATAACATACATGAATGATACATTGTTTCATGATTAAATCAATCACCAATTAACTTCAAGTCATATTATAAATAATCATTTTAGTCGCACCCCAAAATTCTAGGAAGAATGTTATTATCATTCCTCGTAGCATCCTCGTACTGCTTAGTGCTTTAGGTCGGTTATTTGATTGATATGATTTAACTCTGTCCGTACTAAACCCACTATTGAACCCAATAATTATAAGCCATTGCTCACTTGTGATTTTCTTGTCACGAAACATGGCTACAGTTCCTTGGGAAACATTCTTTTGGAATCTTCATCCGTCATAATTTATATCTACATGTTTTGAAATTAGAATGACGTCTCCTATTAAAATTTAAGAATGAGAAAACAAATAAGAAAAAATTTGCCAAAAAATCATCAAACAAAGATACTTAAAGGTTTATTTAATAGCATCAAAGAAAAACTATAGGAACTACATATTTTCTTTTTCCAAAATTGTATAATCAATGCAATTTATTTAATTCCAGTTAAGTTTGGTATATTGAAATACATTCTTAGAGGTAACGTTAGATTCTTACATACCTCAACATACATGAATATATATCCTAGTTTCCTGGCAAGTTGAAGTGGATTGAGGTAGATCGAGCTATCGTTGACGTCACGGCGCGGCATGACGAATTGTACGTACGTCCGACAACGGGCCACGGAGTCGAGAACGCAGGGAACGGGTCAGGTCTTGAAACCATAGAGTAAAATGTATACGCTGCACGTGCCATCAGATTCTGGACTGCTTATCCTTTCCGCAGGAGACCTCTTAACGCCCGCGTGTACGACCACGTCAACATGTACCGTGTCAAAATACATCGACACGTACCTTGTGAAAATCAGCTTAGCATTACGTATAACTTTTCAATTAATCCTAGCCATCAATCCTAGACCTAACTATTGAAAATAATTCAGATGATGTGGATCAACCTCGTGGCTAGGGGTGGGCATTCGGTTCTTTGGGCCTTTTCGGTTCGGTTTTTCGGTTTTTATAATAATTCGGTTTTTAGAAAGTGACACCCGAATTAACCTATCATTTTTCAGCAACTGACAATTCGGTTCTTTAGAAATTTGGTTTGGTTTTCGGTTTAAACCGAATTAACCGAGATTGTAACATGCAAAAAATTCAAATCAAGAATTAGATAGCAAAAATGTATGGATAGGGTTGCGGAGCCTCGTCGGGATGACAATGACGTGTGAACCTAGTGTCATGGAAGCTGATATTACACGACATATTGATGGGTATGTATTTGTTGCAAAGTTTTAAATAGCCGGCTATAGCCCGGCTATAGCCATGCTATAGCCTCCCGAGAGGGTTGGGGCTACGGCTAGAGCCTTCAGATGCTATATGGAGAATAGCCGCTAATAGCCCGGCTGTATGGATATAGCCCGGATATAGCCTCTTAGCCCGGCTATATCCCGTCTAGGGAAGCAAAAAATTTGGTCCAAAATTTGTCACCTCCGTCAATTTCGGAGCCCAAATCAATCACCGTTGGTTGTTGAATTGTTGTTGTGAGATGCGAGTGCGACCTATAGCGACCTAGTTTCAGAACCGTTGAACTTTGTCAGGAATAGTTGTTATTTAAACTCCTGGTTGTTTGTTCATCTTGTATGACTATGTTGTTACGTTATGCATTTGCGAATAATACTATATAAACAATTATATGTTGTCTTAATTTTACTATTTTTTCAATATTCTAGCAAAACGGCTATATGGTTATAGCCCGGCTATAGCCCGGCTTTAGCCTTTCGTAGCTTCTGAAACCGCCGGGGCTATATGCGATAGCCCGCTATTTTAAACTATGATTTGTTGTGAACTTTAATTGCAGTTAGATAAGAGAAAGCAATAAATAGGATTTGTGTGGAGATTTTGTTGGCAATGATATGTATTTTTAATGGACAACTGATTTATTTTCCTAGATATAGATTGTCGCATGGTCTTGAAATATTTGATTGCATGATAAATCGGTCCTTTTGGTCAGTTCGGTTAACACGGACTAAAAACCAAACTAACCGATATAATTTCGGTTTTCTAAAGATGGAAACCGATATATGGACCGAAAACCAAATTTACCTTATTATTCGGTTTGTTCGGTTCGGTCTCGGTTCGGGTTCGGTTTCTCGGTTTTTTATGCCCACCCCTACTCGTGGCTCTATTAAAACACCCGTATATTGATTTTAGTATATAATAGATAGATATATAAGGTTCTATGCATCATCATCATGCAGAGCCGGCACCATGTTCCCATTTTGAAAAAAAAAACGATCCTTCGCTTTACCCCGCTCTCTCTACCACGGACACGATGATGCTACTTGATGATTCAATAGAGAAAACCACATTGTATCAGACAAAATAGAATCTATTGTACAAGGGAAAATAGTTTTATCAAACTAACATTTACAACAATTTATATTTCACATTTAGGGAGATCCTTGTTCTAACGATGGTTTGCTTCGCTAACAGATACTGGTGTCGTATATGCGCTCCAGCTGCATCTTCTTGTCATTAATCTGGCGGGTGGCGAGTTTGTCGTCTTCAAGCCAGCTTGTAGCCGCATCAACTTCGTCGTCGAGGTTGAGAGTGTTGCCCAGCTTTTGGGTTTTCTATATGGTAAACAAGCCTTGGAATTAATTACCTCCTACCATTGATCGAGAGCTTTCATGACTTGTGGGTGGAGACGGTTGATTACACTAGCTTAAGGCCTTCCGTAATGGGGGTATCTTAGCGCGGGATCATAGGCAATTTGCTTACGTGGCACCCTATTTAATGATGAAAGAGATTGTAGTTGTATCTTATATAAGATACAATTCTTGCACGAGATCATAGGCAAAAAAGAGTGATAGGCCAATCACAAGCAAGTATTAGGCCAAAATCATTTAATACTACTTGACTTAGATACAACGTATAAGATACAATGCATTAGGGTGGTCGTTTCTTAAAATTTTCTTCCACCTATGATAGCGCGCTAAGATACAATGCATTACGGAAGGCCTAAGATAATAGCTGAGCTGGCTGGCGGCATACTATTTAAGGATGTTTAAATTATTTAGTCCTTGTTTATTCGTTTGGTTGATTTATGTGTAGATCTTATGTGACCGTTGATTCTAAGGCACTACTGAAACGGTTATAAACTGTTGGGTGCATCAGTTGATGCAAAGGTCCATTTTCGAAAAAGAAATGGCAAGTCAATAAAAACACACTTTATTGACCAAGAAGAAACAAATTGTTGTACAAGGAAATATACATTTATTGAACATTTGTTTGCAACAAATTTAATTAACATTGAGCTGTTTTGAATAAAAGTTGTGTGCATCACCTGGTTTGCTTGGCTAGCCGATGCTGCTGTTGTATATGCGCTCCAGCTGCAATTTCTTGTAATTAATCTGGCGGGTGGTGAGGTCGTCGTCTTCGAGCCAGGTTGTGGCCTCATCAACTTGGTCGTGTAGGATGCGAGTGTTGCGCATCTTGTACAACAAATCTTCAAAGTCATTTCGTGCTTGTACATTCTTCTTGTGCTTCTCATCCTGGTCCTTGTACTTCTGGGCCTCCTGCACCATTCTCTGGATCTCCTCCGGGCCAAGACGCCCCTCGTCACTCATGATTGTTATGCTATTCTTCCGAGCAGACTTCTCGTCTTCGGCCGAGACATGGAGGATCCCGTCTTCATCAATCTGAAACCGGACGTTGACCGTAGTGACTCCCTTCGGAGCCAAGGTGAGGCCGGAAATCCTGAAGCTGCTGCGCAGGCTGTTGTCGACTGACATGGCCCTCTCACCCTCGTACACGTCAAAGTCCATGACTGCCTGGTTGTCGTAGATTGTGCGGTAAATCCTCTCTTTCATTGTGGGGATGGTGGTGTTCCTCGGGATTACCACGCTCATGAGTCCTCCCTTGATGTCTACGCCCTGCGACAGGGGGATGACATCCATGAGATGCAGGCGGATGTCATGCTCTTTGTGGCCCATCAGGATGGCGGCCTGGACGGTGGCTCCGTGTGCAATGGCCTCGTCGGCGTTGATGCTCTTGCAAGGCTCCTTTCCGAAGAAGTCCTTGACGAGCTGATGCACGCGGGGGATACGTGTGGAACCCCCCACGAGCACAATGTCGTCCACTTTGGTCTTGTTCATCTTGGCGTCGATCAAGCATGACTCCACAGGCTCCATGCATTTGCGGAACAGCTCGATGTTGAGCTGCTCGAACAGCGCACGGTTGATGCTGGAGTGGAAGTCGGTGCCCTCGAAAAGAGATTCGACATCCACAACGGTCTGGGCCTGGGAGGAGAGCATCCTCTTGGCCCTCTCGCACGCGTCCCTTAGCCGCCGGATCGCCTTCTTGTCGCCGCTGATGTCCTTGTGGTTCTTCCTCTTAAATTCCTTGACGAAATGATCAACCATGTTGTTGGTGAAATCCTCGCCTCCTAGGTGAGTGTTGCCGGCGGTAGCCTTCACCTGCAACACACCTTTCTTGATAACCACCAGCGATACATCCAGCGTTCCACCGCCCAAGTCATACACCAGCACAATGCTCTCTTCCGCTTCCTTCCACTTCTTGGTGTGGCCATAGGCGATGGCTGCCGCCGTAGGTTCGTTGATGATGCGTATCACATTCAGGCCGGCGATGGCGGCCGCATCCTTGGTGGCCCTGCGCTGAGTGTTGTTGAAGTAAGCCGGGACAGTGACCACCGCATTCTTGATGGACGTTCCCGGTCCAAGGAACACCTCTGCTGTCTCCTTCATCTTGGCGAGCACCATGGACGAGATCTCCTCCGGCGAGAACTCCTTCTCGCTGTCAAGGTAACTCACCTTTATCCTTGGCCTGTCGTCTGGGCCCTCGATCACCCCAAATGGCCAATACTTGGCATCGCTCTCAACAGATTCGTCAGAGAAATTCCGGCCGATGAGCCGCTTTACATCTAATAAATGGAGCAGTATAATGCATGCCTCATATATGTCAGTAGGGACACAACGTGACTAGCTAGTTATCGGCACCATGAGTTATGGGGAATATCGACCGAACGACATACTTACCGAAGACGGTGTTCGATGCGTTAGTTGAGAGCTGAATGTTAGCCCCTTCGCCGATGAGCCTCTCCTCTTTGGTGAAGGCGACACAGGATGGCGTCGTACGGCTGCCGTGGTCGTTGGCGACGATCTCCACGCTACCGTTCCGCCACACTCCAACGCACGAGTATGTCGTGCCGAGATCGATGCCGATCGCTAGCATCTCTCCTGAAATTATGGTAATAATAAGTTACATAAACATGGTCATACTTATAAAGAAAGAGTCATTAGATTAGACATAAATAATAGTTTCATATTATAACTATTAATCTTAGAGAAAGTACAGTAAGAACACGTAAGCGGGCTATAAGAAATTAAATAATATATCCGTGCTTTGTTGGATGAGAGAGAAGAGAAGCGGACTACAAAATAGTAGCCAGGTCTTGCACGTGCTCATAGGCACTTTGTGAGAGTGTAAGATAGGTCATGTATTAATAAATTATTACATGTATATAGCCAACTATTATACATGTGGGCTATAAGCTGACTATATATGACATGTCAAGAGCTTATAGCCAGCAGACGGTTATATTAACCATGCTCTTATACTAAAAGATGCCGGAACAGGCTGAAGCCCCGCTATATTAATATACCAAACCAACCGATACAACCAAAGTCACGACACGGAAAGTGCTGGGGCAGCAACACACATGCCCAAAAGAAAAAACAAGAAAGAAAGACAAAAAGGAGACACCGACGAATTGACTAAACAAGGGTAACCCGCCACCGCTGCGCCCTCCGAGGAAGTACCACCACGCTTCTAGCATAGGATCGCCAAGTACCAAGCAGCACCTTCAAGAAGGAAACGACTGCTGCCCGGACCAGCGGACTGGACCTAGGGTTTCCCCCGGTACGCAGGGAGAGTGGACGACAGGTATCCACGATGCCCGTCAGGAAGGTAAGATGCCACCCGAAGGCGGCACCGCAGCGGTGTCGGACGAGCCGACAAGGATTTCTCCCGAAGAACTTTGTCCACACCCCGAGCGAAACTTAGCTTAGAAACCCCTCAAGGACAAACTTGAAACCACAAAACACGCCGCCCACCAACATGCGCCACCACGGTCACAAGGCTACCACCGTCGTCGCACCGAAGCAGTCGCCGCGAGGTCTACACGACGGAGGGGAGAGAAATTCGACTCGGACATCGGAACCGCGGCCGAGCGGGAGGGACCGCCTCCACCACCAAAAGCGGTAGCCGTCCGGACACGGCAGCATGCACACCAGTCCCCGTCAGGTCCGGCCACCTGCCAGTCCAAACAGGGTCCGGCCAGGCCCTGCTCGGGCCCGTAAAGCCCGCCGCCATGCTGCAGCAAGGTCAACCACTGTCCACGCTGCGCCGTGGCCGAACGCCTCCTCTAACTTCTACAGAACGAGACAACCACCATCGCGGTACAAACGCCACTCCCAGCCCCGGGCCCACCTGGCTCAGGCCTGGCCCTCAACGTCTGCAGCGAGACCCAACGAGCGAGGTCGTAGCTAGGGCTTCCAGAGAGCCAACGAGCCACACTGCGTAAGGATAGCGTCGGGGCCGTGCCTGTGTCGAGTGTGCCAGTATCATGTGGGGCGCAGCTAAGCTACCGTCGCAAGATCTGGGCCCGCCTGGCCCAGATCCGGCCCGCAGCACCACGAGTCCACGATACGGAGCCATGCCACGCCACCGACCAGCCTCGTCACCACCACGCTGACCGCCCACCTGCACCGCGGTTGAGGCCACCGCCGCCGTCCCCTCGTGGCCATCGTCCGCCGGCAGATCTGGGCCCGTCTGGCCCAGATCCGGCCCGCAGCACACGCACGCGTCCCGGCCACGAGGAAGGCACCGCCGTTCGCCCCACCGACCAGCACCGCCGTCGGCACCTTGCAAGCACAAGGCCCGAGCCTGCCGCCGCCAGCCGTCACGGAGCGTCGCCTCCCCCGAACTGCCACCTAAGGAAGAAGAGAAGGGGGGTGGGGAACGAGACAGAAGGCCCGCCGCCGCCGTCGGCCACACGGGCTTCGCCCTGCGGCGTCCTCCGGCGACGGCGAGGAGGAGAGAGGAGTGGAGGCGGCGCCGATTGCTCTAGGGTTTCGAGCGCCACCCGTGTCGCCCTCGCGAGAGCGACGCGGGGGCCGAAACGTTTTTTCTTCTGTCGAGACTTATACTAAAAGATGGTAAAGGTTAGTCATTGGATATCGTGACAATGACTAACACATATAGTATTTATTGTCGCTTAATGCTAATAGAGATAAGGAAGACAGTAAATTTTGTCAAAAACACAAATGAAGATCATCCTTAGTAAACAAAGCAGAAACGGCTAAACCAAAGGAAACTAAGTTGACTCGGAAGGGTTGAATGAACAAGAAAATGAAACATGATTACCTTGGTAGGGCACACGCAAAGAGAACCATGGTGGCGTAGACATCCTAGTTACGGCAACCAATTAGCATCGCTAAACGAGCAGGAGCAGACGGAAGACAGAGTTTTTAGAATAATAAATTTGTACCTACTATCACAAGGTTGTTTCTTCTCCACTTCACCTTGAAAAATACGGCCGGCCAACTGCACGTTGATTCTAGGACGGTTTGGATGATTGCTAACTACGGTTCTGAAGGTAGAGCCCACCTCAGTATCTGCACCCCAGATGTTTGCAGTGATATCTTCCAGGTCTAACAGGTGCTCGATGCCAATAGGCAAAATACTGCGCTGATCTGCTTTGTGGGCGTTGAAACAAAGGTTGAGATTCTGAAGGTCAGGCATTGAACCCGTTACAAATTTTAGCCAAGGTACCGAGCATCTGAATTTAAAGTACTTGAGAACCGGAAATTCTCCCTTGTGGAAGTAGATCATTTCAACAGGATTTTCTCGTACATGCAGGGAGAGAGCCGAGAGTGCTGGTAATGCTTGGAGGATACAAATATCTTGCCTTGATAACGCTCGAACTGCAATCTTTAGACTAGAGAGTTTGTCAAGTCCTCCAATATGCAATGGAATAGCAACTACTGTTGCATCTACTTCCAGAGTCTCCAAGTACTGCAAAGCGTGTATGTCATCTGGAAGCTTTACATCGATGTTACATGCAACCTTCAGATATCTCAGTGGAAGTAATTTACTAATACCAGAGATATCATAAAGCATCTTATGGTCATCAGCCCACACATGAAGAGTTAACACTCGAAGAAGCTTACACTTGATAATAAAATCTGCACATCCATAGAATCCAAAGTATGCAAGTGATCGAACTTCAGACAATGTAATTCCAGCCGGTATCCGTGCCCTGCTTGCACCACCGAATTGGACAGACAGACGTCGAACCATGTCAGGAAGCCATATAGCTGATTGAAAACAGTCCACACCAATGATGAAGTTTCCCTCCATGGATTTCTTCACAATAATACCGTGTACCAGGTGGTGGAGTGTACATGACACCACCTCGTTGTGACTGATGTCAAAAGCCTGGATCAATCCTCTACTGACAAGTTCGGCAATATACTCCCCAGCAATTTCTTCTTTGTTTGGTCCTTCCCCTATGAAACCTTCGGCTACACATTGCTTCACCAGGTCGTGCTTACTGACCGTGTAGCCCTCTGGATACATAGCAAGATATAGCAAGCATGTCTTCAGTTCAGGGGAAAGATCATTGTATATAAGGTTTATAACTTCTTTTATGCCTTCGGAAGTAGGATTCGTCCTCGGAGTTGGCGGCAAAGAATCCCGAATGTCCATCCACTGTTGGAGGTTTAATTCACTTGCAGTTCGAAAAAGACTTGCTATGTTTACAATTAACAACGGCAAACCACCACATTTACTGATAATTCCATCTGAAATGCTTACGACATCTTCAGAACAATCAACATGATCTTTGGAGCCAAAAACCATACTGAAGAATAATTTTTGTGATTGATAATTCTCAAGAGGTTCCATCTCAACTATGTCAGACTGGTACCTACAGCATGCTGATGCTACATCCTCAATTTGGGTGGTCGTTAATATTCTGCTGCCACGACCACCATCAGGAAAAATACGCCTAATAATATCCCATACTGTAATACTCCATAAATCATCAATTATGATGAAGTACCTATAAAAAAATTAATTAGTTCCTATAAGACGAAAACTGTACAGATAAATATATATCTATTCAATTATGATGGATGTGTACGTCAATTGATCGTATGCATGCTGAGTGTGGGCGTTACCCCCTTTTCGCAAAAATGTACCTCTTACTCAAGAGTAATATTCACACACTTGAAATGAGTAGTCCCCGGTATAAAATATTTTGGACCATATGCCAAGTTTCAGGATGGTAAAACAATAGTAATTTCGTATAACATTAAACAACATTAAACAATAGTAATTGATTTTCACTTTGTTCGTGAACGAGTTGCTGCAAAACGCCTAGCTATTCAGTTTGTCTCTAGTAAGGATCAAGTAGCTGATGGTTTTACTAAACCTCTCCCTGTTAGAAATTTGTGTGAGTTTAGGCGTAATCTAAATCTTTTCCAAAGTTTAGATTAAGGGGGAGTGTTAGACGATGTACCTGTATGATACCGTATGGTGTAGTACACCAACGTGTATCATACAACCCCTGTACCCTTTGCCTTGGTGCGGAAGAAATCCCACCTATATCAACACGTAACACGAGCTCCGGAGGGGCATCGTTTCCGCCACGCTTTTCCACAACAGAAGCTCAACATATTTATTTCACCGCCAACTTCAAAAGTCTATGAATACGGCATTACGGATAAAATTATCCATCACATAAACTTTAAAATACCATATGATGCATAGATTTTTGTAGAATTTCACTTCTCAAAGTTCGCCAAAACCGGTAAATACTATAGACGGTAGAAAAGTATACCAGCGGGTACTGTGAACCAGATTGAAAGACAGCCAAGCAATTGCGGACATAACAAAAGGAGCACATGCAGTTTTATGGAGTGGAATTAGCAACAGTTTGTGAGAAAGACAAAATTATACCTTTTGTATCGCAGATGTTGTTCAATTTTTCTGATAATTTCATCAAAGCTGCAAGCAGGCTCGGAGACACCCTCGGAAAATCCCGGAAATTTAATCTGTGTGAGTATGCTGGTTAGAATCATCCTGATGTCCGGCTTGGGGGACACCCTGACAAAAGCCCGACACTCGAATTGCCAACCGTTCTGGAGGTATAGCCTCTTGGCAAGTGTGGTTTTACCGATTCCCTCAAGACCAACGATCGATACAACCTTGAGCTGCTTCTCCTCAGGAGTACCATTCAACTTGGTGGCAAGAGTATCCAATAGGCCGCTATCAATCAGGAGAACTGGAAGATGACGATGTCCCATGGACTGAAATTTAGCCTTCATGAAGTTGTGCCGATCAATTTCGTACCTCTTGTGTCTATTTTTCGCATGTTCAGCCCGAGCCTTGAGGGAGCTGAATTTGATCTCGGTAATTTCTTGTTTCTCTTGTGGAAGGAGCTGGGCCTCCTCGTCTTGCTTCCAAATAAACGAGTCATCGTCCAAGTGGTTCTTGGTGTCATAGCAAAGTTCCCGGACCTCTCTCATCCAGGACAAGCTAGGTTTCTCCGCCTCTGAGTGATTCATTAGGGAGATGCATAACCCATCGAGATCCTTTGTGAGGCTCTGAATCTCCTCCTCATGCCGCGAATGGAGTTGCCGGAGGAGGGGACCAACAGGGCCCAGCGAAGCAGTAATAGGAAAACCCATAGCCGCCTGAAGCAAAGCAGAATAGCAAGGATCATCCATCTTCGATCGCCTGAAACCGACCGAGCTGAATCAAAGATGGAATGGGACAGCCGATCCGCAGTTAGTCTCATCCATTCGGATAAAAAGTGGATATGCACAACCCAGAGAGAGTATGTTTTTCTAAATCAGCACGGAGAGAGTATATTACCTGGTCTAGATTTTTTTTTTGAACAAAACCTGGTCTACATAGAGACCAACCTTCTGTATATCGATGAATAGGAGTTAGCGCGCTGAGCCAGCCAACAATGAGGCGTACATGTTGAACATTTCAATGGAATTGCAAAGAGTGCATACAAGCACCTCACCTTCATGATATTACTATTAAGCTACATTTGCGCCATCGCCCTACTTTCTTCTTGCAAATTAGATTCCTAACTCAACTTTGCAAATTAGTCCCACCACTACATACGTGGCCTTTAATAGAGCTGAGTCACTTGTGTAATTTTAAGTTTTTAACATGTAGTACAACATTCGAAGGGACAGATGTTGGATTAATTAGTAATTTTCAGGCTGGCTTCTCAAGACAAAGAAGACATGGGGCAAGTTGCCAATAAGTGATGTTGGACCAGTCATAACTCATAAGCCATAGTTTACAACCAGTAGCTTAGCCATGCCCGTGGAGTTTTAAGGGAGGGAGGATGGAAGCAAATTAAGAGAGATGGAGTTCATTTTTCTTTCCACTGCCCTGAATACCTTGTTGCCAAGGATCTGGGAAAAAAGAAAAGCTGAGACGAGGGCGAGGTACGCCATCAATTCAAACATTCAAACTATCACTAGATTGAGTAACCAGCTGCAGGATGCCCTTGGAAACGTCAAGTTCAAGGGCGACGGCAGCGAGAGCGCCTTGAATTTGAAGCGGCAAGCAAGACAAGTGAGTCAAGACACGCGGGATTGCATCCAGCGCTTCTTCAAAGATCAGAATGCGAGCTGTACGGATTTTGAAGCCAAGACCAAAGAGTACAGCAAAGCCATACAACAGCTTTGCGACAAACTCGAAGGGCACTCATCCATTGCCTCCGAGAAACCTCAAGATCCCTATGTCCCGGAACCCATGGGCATGGACGAACCTGTGGAAGAACTTCTGGAGCTTGTAAGGCTACCAGCCAGGGTATCGGACGTGAGGCGTAAGGTGATCACCATCGTTGGCTTCCCTGGTCTAGGCAAGACTGTACTTGCCAAGCTGGTCTACGACGAAGACGATCGCACTATTCGGGCCAGGGTTACTGCGGCGGCCAAGGATCCCCAGGAGGTTCTCAGAGAGATACTCAAAGAAGTTGACATTGAAGGCAACCATGGCAACCTCAGCTTGGAGAAACTCGGGCAACTCCTAGAACAACTCTTACGGGGGAAAAGGTGACTGTAATCCTTGTATTTGCAAAAAAAATTCATTCTTTACCCTTTTCCGCCCTTTGTTTTATCAACTAGCAGCTAAAGTTGTGAAAGAACTATTGCAACTTTTCGAACACGCCCACATAGTAAAATAAATAAATATGTGTGCATCAAATCCATATTTGGTTGCAACAATTGATCACCGAGGTATGACCTTGTTATTGTTGGAAATAAACACGTCATTCTGACGCCGGCCGGGACGTCGTGTGCGTACACTTTCGTGTATACTAGTAGGATACGGGCACGTATCGAGATAGAAATTAGTAACTGAGTAGGTTTAGTCGGTAGCTAGCACCGTGGGTGCAGTAAACTTATTTTGCATCCACAATTTTTTTATGTTGTAAAGTCAAAAATTTATGCTAGCTATTTAATTATTTACGTTCATGTTTGATCCATAAGAGAATAGTCGGCATAAATATGAAAAAAATATGAGTCATACCAACATAAATGTCATAAAAACAACATAAAAATGTGTATTTTTTCATTTTTTGTACCGTCACGTAAATAAAAGATTTATATCATGTATATATTTCTTTATGTTCTATTCGAAATAAGAAATAAGACAAAATTTACGTGACGTAAAAATCATGTACGATTCAAAAGATACAGGGTGGGTGTCGAATAACTATTGTGCACCCTAGGTGTCAAATAACGCGAATATATATACACCACGGGGGAGTTAAGAAGCAATAAAGAGAAGAGCAAGGCTCGATACACCACCGTGGAGTTAGAAGCAATATATATACACCACCTCTGGCTAAATCGATTTGCTTGTGATCAATAGAATTGATCAGCTAGCTAGCCTGTACGTGAGTGTCACAACGGATTATTTCAGTACGTGTACGTGCGTCTTGCCGGAGTTGAAAGTACACGTCCGCAGCAGTGGCAGTTCCAGCAGTTATTGATGGAGATTATACCAGCAAGACATATACAATGTCGGTAACCGTGAAGGACCAATGAAATTATGCCTCCTATGGATGCATAATAGGAAGGTTATCTTTTAAGTGAAAGATCACGGATTTGTCACTACCGCACAAGGAAATCGAAGAATTATTCAGTCCCAAATGGAAGAGAGGGTCTATTTTTCGAGTATGATAAAATCGATCCCGACATATGCAACTATAAGAACACTAATGTACAAAACATATCTGAACAACACACACAAGAAAAAGATAAGACATTTACACATATATTTATAGTTGTTGAAACACAATATAAAAAGAAAACCCTTGAAGTATATACCCTATAAAAACTGCAACAAGACATTAATGTGCATGTAAAAAAACATCATATATGTTTACAAGTGTTGAATCACAACATCATCATAATGGGTTCTCACAGACCTCTCAACATCAATAATGGTGGTATGACCTCGCGGATTTTGAGCTGGTCGGCCATGTATTCACCATAAACGGACTCAGTCCTTACATTAGACGTTATAAAGATTGAAGAATAGACCACAAATTGAGTAAGTGCGTACATTAGACTTTGAAAATAGAAAACAAACAGAGGCAGTGCATACATTGGATATTGAAGAATAGACCATGAAACAGAGTAGCAAGATTCCATTTATTAAATGTCAAATCATTCCTACATAGCAAAACTGAACAACCAATATGGCCACTCCTACTGTGATGAAAATTTTAAGTTTGTGGTCCAAACCTCGTAGCCAAATATCAGACTTGTTCGGAACACTAGAAGGGTGAGTACAAGCTCGAAGCCACATGAATGATTGACCATGCAACGGAAACAACATCGCACACTTTCTATACACCTTCTCGTGAGGAGGGAGATCATCGCACCGTCCCTTGCACCGCCGATCTTCCTGGATGGAATCAGACGTCATCCACCGCGCCGCTGCAGATGCAGCCACGCCATGACGCCCGTGGACGCGCCACGCCTCGGCCTTAGGATAACCGCGCCGCGCCGGCCCCATTGTGCAAGAGGGGCGGGAGAGGACCCCGCCACCGGGGGAGCCGGCTAGGCTATGCCCGGCCACACCTCTTACCGGCGGCGGAGGAGAGGAGGAGAGTGAGGGGAGGGGCTTGGGGGCGGCGGCGCTGGGTTTTCCCTCCCGCCGCCGCGTGGGGGCGCGGGAGGGTTAGGGTTGTCGAGCGTCCAGTATTTGTGAAAGACTTTTCAGTGCAAAGCGAGCGGAATCCAGTACATATCTTATGTTAATATCTATTTTGTCGATTTCTGTGCAGGTACTTAATCGTAATTGATGATATGCAGAGCAAGGAGCAGTGGGACAGTATGAAAGGTGCCTTCCCTGTGCGTGGCGATGGAGACGGCACAATTATCGTGACCACGAGCATTCATTCAGTAGCAAATGTCTGCAGCTCTTCCAACGGTTATGTGTACAAGCTGTCGCCCCTTGATGATGATAAGTCGCTAGATCTGTTCTTGAAAGGTAATCGTTTATGGGACCGTGGTTCGACGAAGCACAATGCATCGGATATACTGAATAAATGTGATGGTCTGCCACTTGCTATAGTGAGCATGTCTATGATTTTGCAAGGTGCTCATATGGGACCCACAATCGATGAATGCAGAGTTGCTTGCAGAGAAATCGATACTTGTCTATTGAAAGAGAACGTTGATATGTTAAAAAGGTTGAGATGGGTGCTGATGAATAAGTACACCAGTCTGACTTGTGATGCTCTCAGATCCTGCTTGCTATATTATTGCCTGCACAAGCATAACATGGATTCAGTGCCTAGGAGGAATTCTCTGATAAGGCTATGGGAAGCTGAAGGATTTCTAGTTGAAAAGAATGGCTGCAGTAGACCCATGGATGTTGCAGCCAAAAATCTGGAGACCCTCCTCGACTGCAACATCATTCAGTCCATGGAAGTAGGAACAGATGGAAGTACAAGGAGATGCCGACCTACTGGAATGATGGTGGAGTTCATTTCTCAGATGTCCATGTACGAGAACTTCGCTGCTTTGGTGTCTGATACAGTACCCAGCAGCATCCGTCGGCTTTCTTTCCATCCTGGCAGTGCTAGAGATGACAGAGCAATTTTGGGCATGGATTTCAAAAATGTGTGGACTCTGTCGGTTTCAGGAAATGGATGCAAAACCATTCTGGATTTTAAGAAGTATGATCTAATTGCAGTTTTGGATCTGAAAGGATGTACAAATTTGAATCAAGATCACGTCAAGGATATATGCAAGCTTTTGCTCCTGAAGTATCTGAGCGTCGGGAAGACCATAGCGATGATGCCAAGGGACATAGGGAAGCTGGAACTGTTAGAGACGCTCGAGATGAGGACAACCGATACAGTGAACGTGTTTAAAGAAGTCCTGAAACTACCCAATTTAAAAAACCTCCTTGGAAAGTTTCAGCTTATAGATAACCTGGATAATGATTTAGAGAAGTTCTTGTCAAAAGATAGTGCCCTAGAGACGATTACAGGATTTGTCACCACCACTGCCCAAGGATTTCCGCAGCTGATGCGACATATGAAGGGTTTGAGGAAGGTGAAGATATTTTGCACCGACAAATCAAATGACAAACAATGTAAAGAAGACAGGGAGGTTCTACAAATGGCGATAAAGGGGTTCCTTGTCGAGGGCTCGAATACAGCAGCCACTGGCCACAGTTATTCCCTATCAATAGACTTCGCTGGATGCACGTCTGCACCCCTGGAATTTCTCCAATTTTCCGGCAGTCTTACCTCGCTAAAATTACGCGGCGACTTGAGACCTTCCCTGGCTTCTCAAGACTTCACAAGGATATCTGGCATTAGCAAGTTGTGCCTTTCACGTACTTGCTTAACCGGGAAAGCTGTCCTTGCCGGTCTGACAAATTTGGATGTACTGCAATATCTGAAGCTGGAAGGAGATGAGCTGGATCCAATCGTGATAAAGGCAGGGAAGTTTTGTAAGCTGGTAAGGTTATCCCTCGTCAGCCAAAAAAGCCTGCAAGCGTTGAAGATTGAACCTGAAGCTCTGCCCAGACTTGTCTCATTTCATCTCATGTGTAAAGCTCTAGGTCCTGGCCTCCAAGTTTCGATCAAAGGCCTTAAGAGTCTAAAAGAAATCGCACTGGACTATGAAGTTCATCCAGAGATAAAGGAGGGCTGGAAAGCAGGCGCAAAAAGCCATCCTAATAGGCCCGACGTTCTGTTAATTAAAAGTGGCGATCCTATTCGTAAAGCATAAGTGGTCGCAGCACCAAGCTGTGATGCAACATGAGTAGAGAATCTAAATAGGTACATACTGCTTGTTGTATTTTACTCCATCTATTCCATATTATAAGCCTTTTGGGGCTTATAATACGGAATAGAGGATGTAATTATTAGTGTTATTGTTAGAAAGTGGAAAGGTTCGTCCCGAAGAAGGTTTTCCTGCCACTTCTAAATTCATATATTTTGTTTTTTAGACGACAAGTTGTAGCTCGTTAATCATTTATGGCAAACAGAAATTTATCAATCTAGTAGGGTATCTCCTTTCTCCTGCTCTTGGGTGCTCCTTTTCATCCCTCTCTCCAGCCATACGTCAGCATCCTGCCTTAAGAGTGGTTCGCCACCTAGACTACGACATTGTAGTAATAGTTTGTAATATATATACCTATGTGATGCAATGATTTAAGAGGAAATCACATTAGCGGGTGCGATGAACACCAGTTCGAGTGAATTGACTTGTGTGATTAGAAAAGGGTCAAATATACTAAAACCACCCCGGCGGCCGGTTCTCCGCATTGCTACAAGAAGCCGGTGGTGAGGCTTCAGAAAACAAGTCCATACCGGTGTGATATGATACAGGAGGACTGCTCGTGTTCGATGTGGGATACGTCTTCGATCTCCAAGCAAGAGGAGAAGAGAAGATGTAAGTGTTGACACACGAACACATCACGTATGTGTAACTCCGGAGTGGAGCGCGATACACAGAACACATCGCCAGAAGAGCCTCGCCGGAAGCGCGATATGCAAGACAATCCGACGGGAAAATTTGACGACCCGAAACCCCACGTGACCGTGAGGGACCCCGTCTAGACTCGCAGCGGTGATGGGCTGCACTAGGTCATTTCTCCCTCTCCCAGGGCTTTCACGGATCGACGCTCTCCGGTACGAAGAACATAGACGAACGAAGAAGAACAAAAACTAGGGTTTGAGAGATGAAGCGATTTTATGGTTTGGTTTCAATCGGCCACCACCCTTGGGCATTTGGGCGGGTAGGCTACATAGAAACTAAACCATCACCTATGTCCAACTCTCCCAATGGATGAGCGGGTAAAACCTTGTTCCAACTTATGGATGTCATCCGATTATTCTATAGAATAATACATATTATTCTTATTAGAGCGATATTCAAGAAGCTGCTTCTGCAACCACTCTTCATGGGATCCATGTAATTTTAACTTGTTTGTGAGCCGATTATCACCAATTGGGTTTAGAGAAACCGGAACGAAGCCCCGTCAATGGAGTAGTATAGAGATGTTTCCAATCCACGAGTGAACCAGCTAGAGCAGCACAAGCTGAATTATCCACATGGACAACATGTACTTCATCATCACTCCATTGTATTAAAAAAATGGTATAAAGTAGATGGCACACATTTGTTTGCACAAACCCAATCCCGGTCAAATATAACATTGTAATTATCCTACACCTCAGCAACAAACAAGGGGGTGTCCAATGTTTTACTCCTCACGGTAAGCTCCACACTCATTAAACCTTTGTCCTATGTTTTCTCTTTGCCTTCAAACTCATGAAGCACCATGTTGGTCTCATCAAGTCATCTTCATGTAAACACAATTTCTTGAATACCGAATATAGCATAATATTAACTACAATGAGGACATCAACAAGCATCCTAGCAACCGATGATCCCTAATGTGTCCCTTGACATATACTGGCATCGATTGTTTCACCGGTTATCTTGGGACAAAAGTTCAGCTACGCTACCTCCCCTTCTTCATCTATAGAACGGAATTCAGAAGGTAAGTAATACACCATATTAATATCCATAACCTACCCTGATCGGCCTATCCTTGAAATCCACTTGCTCTTCATCATCTTCTAACATGGACACCGACTCGAGAATTCGGTTGAAGGAAGTGTGGGAGGTGGTGTTGATGACACAACAATTCTCATGTTCTCCTCTTCATATGGTGTAGGATCAGTCGTAATATCTATAGGAACCATGGTCTCCACCTCCTTACGCATCCACATTTTAGCCCGTGCAGGGTGAATTTCATCAAAATAGTCATCCCTCCACTTTTCTGCTTCATCCTCCAGCTTTTGTTGTTTTCTCATATGCTGCAGCATCCTCTTATTAGTTTTATTCAATACGGAAGGACATAACTTTGGGTGGGTGTAACTAGGATCTCTTTCCTTTGCTTTTCATGTACTAGCTTCATGATCATTAGTCGAGGAACTTGGTTGGATGGCCAACATAGGTTCACTGAAATTAGCCGGTTCATCAATAACCGGCTCTTTGATATTCCATGTATGAACACCTGTCATGACAGAGCCGGCATTATGTTCAGGTTCTTGTTTCTTACCGTACTCCAAAACTTCAGTAGATGGTGACTTGGGACGCCATACTGTTAATGCACCAATGTTTTGAGATGACCGATCAGTATTTTTGGCCAAACGGTATTGAACATGACGCGTAATTCTATCATGGATATATTTCCTAGGTGTTTCCCACCCTGGATGAAAAAGCCTACATCTCCGTTGGGGTTTGCAACCATACTACATTGAAGTAATATGGCACATAAGGCGATGGAGACTTCCATGGTCCCGGTGCCCACTCTCTATGCGGCCTTTTGTAGTGTGGAGATCTCTCCCTTGGAGGTGACCTTGGATGCTTCACGTGTGTTGCTTGGTTGGAGCTCGAACTGGTCGCCTGACGTGTATATTTGGTTTGATGTACTTGGAATGAGCTTCCCCTTGCGCTTTTCGTTGCCCCCCGGGTGTAGGAATTTTATAGAGATATTTAATGTCTCCTTTCCAACGGGTTGCTTGTCAAGAAAATCCTTCTTTCCCGAGCCCTTCTTATTCCCCTTTCTAGTCATGGTTTAGCTCGAACTGGTCGCTTGATGTGTATATTTTTTCAACAACATGTCGAAGATTGGCTTGATTTTCTTATAGTGGGCATTGGCCCCATTCTTTTTCCACTTTCCATCCACCAGGATCTTTGGTTTGATGAACTTGGAATGGGCTTCCCCTTGCGCTTGTCGTTGCCCCCCGGGCGTAGAATGTTTTCTAGTGATCTTTACTGTTTCCTTGCCAACGGGTTGCTTGTCAAGAAAAATATTTAGTACCTCCTCATTCTCCTTGCTATTCATGGGGTCACGAACAACAACATTACTCTTATTGGCAGATTCGTCCATTTCACGCTGAATTAACATATTTTTCCCATGCAGCTCCAAAGTATTCGTTGAGAACGCCTGCTTATCAATTTCCATATCAGCAAAGTTTAATCGTCCATCATTGATAACCAATTGTATCTATCTCCAAAAAACATTGCAATCATTAGTACCATTAGAAAACAAATTATGATATTCGCAGTAAGTGTACCGTGTCAATTCTTCAAACGACGGTAAAGTATGAGGAATTCCAATAAGCTTGTCCTTTAACATAGCATCAAATATTCTATCACATTTGGCTACATCAACATTAAATTTCATTTCATCTTCACGACTCTCGCGACTCGACTTAAGAGCATCAGAAATATAAGGTTTGTCCGTTGAGGGAGAAACAAACTCGGCTGCATAAACAACACCTTCATCGTCTGAATTTCACTATTATATTCAACCATATTATAACGAGGACGATTAGATTTAGTTTTATGCATGCCTTTTATCTCTTCGCTCCGGCTTTCTTGTGCCAAAGCCCTTTGCAAAATTTGGATAACATTTCAAAACTCATAACCTTCAATTATCTTTTTTATGTGAGTTCTCAAACCATTAAGTACCAAGTACGCCATGTATCTCTCACTGATCACCAAGCTATAATAAAAAAAAATAGTATCTCTAAATGTTTTGACGTAATCGGTGACTGATGTCTACGCACGCTTATATTCTTGTAGACAGTGTTGGGCCTCAAAGTGAATAGATTTGTAGAACATCAGCAAGTTTCCCTTAAGTGGATCACCCAAGGTTTATCAAACTTAGGGAGGTAGAGGTCAAAGATATCCCTCTCAAGCAACCCTGCAATTACGATACAAGAATTATCTTGTGGCCCCAACACACCTAATACAATTTTCAGTTGTATAGGGAACTAGTTCCGCGAAGAGAGAGTAAAATACAAGTAGTATGGAAGATTATAAGTGATAATAACAATCTGAAATAAAAATGTCATCAAGTAAACATGTAGAATGTAAACGGTGTTTCAAGGCTTAGAAACAAGGCATAGAAATAATACTTTCACTAGTAAACACTCTCAACAATGATAACATAATTGAATGCATAAATATCATCTCTTCACTATGCTACTCCGAACCACTCTCCGGTCGGATAACAAACACCAATCCATGCGTAAGGTTGTAACAACACTCCTCAAGTTTGTATTCCCTCTCTAGGGCACCCCACTCTGTCACTATGAGAGCCCCAAATTAGTACTAAACAAATGCGACAATTTCATAGGGTCATCTAACACAAAATATAAATACCATGCTAAACCACACAGTGCACACACTGTCACCTTTACACCGTGATCAAATTGTTTATGGAGATCTCATAACAAAAACACTTGACTAGAATAATAGATGAAGAGTAACACCTACCTATTCAACTTCATTACAAAGCTCATGATCACATAAAGATCACACCATGGGAGAGAGAGATGAAACACATAGCTACCGGTAGAGCCCTCAGCCCCGGGGGAGAACTACTCTCTCCTCATCATAGGAGACAGCAACGACGATGCAGATGGCGATGGAGTCGATGGAGATGGCTCCGGGGGCACTTTCCCGTCCCGACAGGGTGCCGGAACAGAGATTTCTGTCCCCGAAACTTGTCGGTGGCGGCGGCAGAGCTACAGAACATTTCGTGGAAGAGTGATATATTTTTAGGGTTCACGCGTCGGGTGGATTATATGGGTGAAAGGGCGATGGCGGTGGGATCCCGAGGGCCCACACCACCCCTAGGCGCGGCCAGGGGGCGCGCCGCCTATGGTGTGGCCCCCCTCCGGGCCTCTTCGGGATTTCGTGGAACCTTCGGGAATCCTAAGACTTACAGGTTTTGATTTTTCCAATTCCGAGAATATTTCCAGAACAACTTTTCCGAAACTAAAAGCAGCAGAAAACAGGAACTGGCTCTGTGTCATCTTGTCGATAGGTTAGTCCCGGGAAATCGATAAAAATGACATAAAGTGTAAGGAAAACATGTAACATATGGCATGAAAACAACACGGAACATCAGAAATTAAGGATACGTTTATGAGGTATCAACATCCCCAAGCTTAGTTTCTACTCGTCCTCGAGTAGTTAAACGATAAAAACACATAATTTCTGAGGTGACATGCTACCAACATAAACTTGATCATCTAAATTGTAAAAGCAAAAGCATAGCTGAGATCATAGAAATTTAACAAAAGCATGATAAATATAATTCTAACAATAAAACAAAGCAATCACTTTGCATCATGAAAAGTAACACAAATAAAATATCATGAATAATAATGCATTTGGAAGCTATACATTTGTTTCAAGCATAGAGACAACATAGCAAAGTGATATTTCGTTTGTCCTTATGAGTGGGGCAAAACATAAATGCCACGACTCTTCAAAGTTCATGTGGAAGACTAGAACAAATAATTTGAGAACAAACAATAACACATCAGGAATCGATTAATAATGTTTCGGGGACAAATACAAATTAAACTTAGAATGGCAACCATTCTCTCTCAACTGTGCATAAAGTTAGAAGATGGAGACTCAACATAAAAGTAAAAGAAAGGCCCTTCGCAGAAGGAATCAGGGATCACTCATGTGCTAGAGCTTTTATTTTGTTAAACAGAGGTATTGAAATATTTTTTAGACATGTGTATGCTTATGTCAACGAATAGTAAAAAGAAAATACAGTACGTCACCAGCCAACTTGACTTCACAAGAGAGACTCCAATAGAAGGACGCATCTGGGTAGAACATCATCCATCTTTCTCTTTTCTTTACACAATATGTTTTGACTGATAAATCAGGGGCAAAAATAGTGAAGAGAATTTGTTGTATTAATTTGGGGCTTGGCACCCCGCTGCCAGCTCTTCTATCAATGGGATAAGATTATGAAGCCAATAGTATAGGGCGTGAAAGTCCAATCAAGAAATGAGATAAACATTCTCTATTTACGTCCCCTGGAGCTAAAATAGGAGCACAAAACAGGAGTAATTTTGAAGGTTTTAAAGGTAACACATGAGCAATTTACTTTGGAGTGGCAGTTAAATACCAGATGTAGGTAGGTATGGTGGACACATTTGGCAAACTTTGGTTTTTGGGACTTGGATGTACGAGTAGAGCTCTTACTCAGTACAGGTGGAGGCTAGCAAACGACTGGGAGCGACAAATCAAGAGAGCAATAATGGCCATAATAATTCATAGCGAAAAAAACATCATTAATCAAAGCATAAGTGGTACTAAAAGTTAAAAAACTAATGATCATAGAGGCTATAAGTGACTGGTTTGTAGTCATAAACATGGTGTAAGCATGTGCAACTCAACCAAATAAAACATTAAAAGGAGAACACCACAAATTTATGCTTCAAAATGACAAGAACAACTCATGATTCTTTCTAAGGCATATTAAAAACTCTCAACTATTTGAGAGAAATCATTCTACAAAATAACCACTAGACTTTAAAATTAAAATAACATCTAGCATGACATGAAAAAGTCTAGCCATAGTCTATACAAGCTTCTAATTGCACCGTTATAAGCACGAAAACTGTACTACTGCTTTCCAACACCAAGCATTTCATAATAATAATAAACTCTCTAAGAGATACAACAATGAAACAAGAGATTACTAACACAACTCTACTAAAAAAACAGCTCTGAATAAGAGATGCAAGTAAATAGGAATTTTGCAGCAGCTAGAAGAAAAATTTAGAATACGAGCATAACGAGTATTCATAAGAAAAAGAGGAGCGTGTATCTCTCCCACAAAAAGTTCTAGGTTCCAACTATATTATTTCAGCAAGGAAAACAAAATAAAAAAAGGAAAACAAACAGATCCTCCAAGTAATTTTCATATGATGTGACCAAATAAAAATATAGTTTCACTAGAAGTGACCTAATAAATTGTTGATGAAGAAGGGGATGCCTTGGGAATCCCCAAGCTTAGATGCTTGAGTCTTCTTAGAATTTGCTGGGATGAACCACGGGGGCATCCCCAAGCTTTGTCTTTACACTCTTGTTGATCTGATTATATCACCCTCTTCTCTTGACCCTTCAAAACTTCCTTCACACCACACTCAAAGTAATTCGCATTAGAGGGTTAGTGCACAATCAAAAATTCATGTATTATGCATGGTTACAAGTGCTATTGATACTTTTAAATATTAGCTACGTCCACTCATATTTCGTGAAGCAAAGAAGTCCACTTGACATCGAAAAAGAGCAAATGCAAGAAAAATGGCAGAATCTGCCAAAACCAGAACAGTCTGTAAAGACGAATTTTTTTGGGGAACTTATGTTGCTGAGATAAAGAAAACATAAAGAACGAAAAAGTTTTGGAATTATCTGAGGAATAAGCTCAAAATGTTTCAGGTCATTTTGATCTTTGTGGAATTTATACGATTTTTTACGGCGGACAACAGAAATCTGTTTCCTGCGCAGAAATCCAAAACCAACTCCAACTTTCGCTAGAAAGTTTACTTCGCACAACTAATACATGAAAATAAAGATACAAAGGATTTTCTACATAAGTATAGAACCCCTTGACTCAAATAAAACAGAGAAAAACAAAGCAAAAAATAAAACCATGGGCT
Source organism: Alopecurus myosuroides (assembly GCA_028641055.1). Classification (NCBI taxonomy): domain Eukaryota; kingdom Viridiplantae; phylum Streptophyta; class Magnoliopsida; order Poales; family Poaceae; genus Alopecurus; species Alopecurus myosuroides. Next base: position 4,988,857 of record CM054057.1, read on the forward strand.
ATCTCCCAAGAAGTGCTTTTCTTTAACGCCTTTTTGCTAGGCCCAGTAGTTTGAGAAGATGCTCACATAAGAAATATGAATTAAGGAAAAGAGAGCATCAAGAAGAAAATATAAAACAAATTTAAGTCTAACCCACTTCCTATGCATAGGAATCTTGTAAATAAATAAATTAAAGAAGCTCAAATTAGAAATCATGGGAAGGTAGAACAAGAGCAATTTAAAAACTTTGAACAAAAAGAGAGGTGTTTTAGCAACATGTAAATTCCTACAACCATATTTTCCTCTCTCATGATAATTTTCAGTAGCATCATGAACAAAATCAACAACATAAATATCACATAAATCATGTTTGTCATGGTATAAAAGCACACAATTCATATCAAGCTCTAAAACAATGGGATCAAAATTTAAAATCAGCTCCTCTTTTTTCCCACTTTTGGCAAGATAAAAACGAGAAGATTGATCACTCATAAAAGATATAGTACTACTAATAGAAATCCTTTTTTAAGTAGCATTATAATTTATAACATCAACTAACATAGGACCATCATCCAGAGCATTATCATATAAATTTTCTAAACAACCTTCCTCATTATCATGCATATCAATAGTTGGAATAAATAGAGAATTATCATAGGACTTATCAAGGTAGCAAGGATTATCATAAATAACAGTAGAAATATCATTCTCACAAGTTTCATTCATAGTAGTATGAAGTTCACAAGCATAGGAAGTATCAATTTCATCAAAAAGGCATATTTCAAAAGAATCAATAGGATCATCACTTTCATCAAATAATGTATGAGTAAAAGAGTTACTCTCATTGGAAGTTAGACATGGGTAGTGATACGTCCATTTTTCATCACTATTTTATATCATAATTTTATGTTATTCATCGATATATTTCATGTTATGATGCATCTCTTATGTTACTTTATCTTATTTTGCAAGTTTTATAATTTTTGGAGAATAAACACCGGGACCAAAAATCTGATGGAAAAAGCACCATCGAGATACCATATTTCAGAAGTTCAGAAGAATAAGGGGGACATCCGGGGGTTCCTAAAAGTACAAAGGAGGAATACAGCCAAGGGAGAGCCAGAGGGGGGCCACCAGGGGCCCACACCTTGGGCTGGCGCGCCCTCCCCCTGGCGGCGCCACATAGCGGTGTGGCCACCCTGGCCCACCTCCGGGGGTCATCTTTGGCCCCCCTGACCCCGAGGGAACCCTAAGCCTCATTCCATCCTCGAAGAACTATTCCGCCGCCGCTGTGGGGCGGAAAACACCCGAGAGAGAAAAGCTCTCTAGAAGGGAGAAATCTGTCGGGGAAATTCCTCTCCGGAGAGGGGAAATCACCGCCATCGTCAATGTCATCGCTCCGAGCATCATCAAGATCGCCATCATCATCATCATCATCACCACCAGCACCAGCACCCTCATCATCCACCTTCATCCCGCTGTAACAATTAAGGGGCCTCTATCGTTGTTTTGCATTAGATCTCTCTCCCGGTGTGGATTACTTGTTAGTAGTTGATGCTTGTGAGATTTATCGGTGTTTGCACTTTATGACCAGATTGTTATCATCCATTATATCACCTCTGATTATGATCCATATGATGTGTTGTGAGTAGTTCTTGTTGTTCTTGAGGACATGGGAGAAGTCAAGTTGTTAGTAGTGAAGTAATGTTGAATAATATTAATGTTTGATATTTAAGTTGTGGTGTTATTCTTCTAGTGGTTTCATGTGAACGTCGACTACATGATACTTCAGCATTTATGGGCCTAGGGGAATGCATCGTGTATTTGGCTACTAATTGTTGGGTTGCCGGAGTGACACAAACCTAAACCCCCGTTAAGAAACCTTTACACAAGGGAGCGAAGGATCCCAGAGGTTAAAGCTGTGGTTAGATTTATTTCTTAATTACTTTATTGTAGTTGCGGATGCTTGCAAGGGGTATAATCACATGTATGTATTAGTGTTGGATGGGACGGTACATTAGCATAGATTCACCCATACAACACTTATCAAAACATCAAAGTTATTCAGCTGCATGGAACAAAAGCACTTGACAGAAACCTCCCGTGTGTCCTCGAGAACGTTTGTTAATCATAAGTAAACTCACCAGATTGTCCTTTGCTGAAGAACGGATTGGTCCACTCGCTGCAATTATTATTACTGCATTTTATTTACTCGCACTTTATTTATCTGCAATATCAAAAACCCCTACAAATCTGTTTTCCAGTATTTAAAGTTATTCCTTCATCGAAACTGCTTGTCAACACCTTCTGCTCCTCGTTGGGTTCGACACTCTTATTTATAGAAAGTACTACGATACACCCCCTATACTTGTGGGTCATCAAGACTATTTTCTGGCGCCGTTGCCGGGGAGTGAAGCGTTATTGGGAAGTGGAATTGATAAAGGAAGCTTCTGTTGTAAGTGTTGTTTTTATTTCTGTTTACTGCTTTATTACACTATGTTTGGAACTCCTTTTGAGTCTCTATTTGCGGGAACTGCTGCCACTACTAGGGTAGTAAGTGACCCACTGCATGATGATATGGATCCCTATAAAATACTTATAAAGATTGTTAAACATGTTATGGATAACTGCTATTCAGGGGATGGAAATGTCCATTCTGGTGATCATTTGCTCTTTCTACATGAATTGTGCGAGTTGTTCGAGTGTGCAGGTATTACAATGACCCAAGTGAAGAGGAAATTATTCTCTATGTCAATAACAGGCCGAGCCTCTGAATGGTTGTAACATCCCAAGTATGAAAATACCCCCTAGAATGTTTGATTTCATGTTTTAATTCAAGTATTGCATCATGTCATCATGTTTAATTACTTGTTTGCATTTGTTTACTATTTGTTTTGCATCTGTTTTATCTTGTTTTCATAATGAAACTCAAACAAATTCAAATGGTCATTTCATACTTGCTCTGTTACAACATTTTAAATGAAAATCTCAAATAAAAACAACTCATTTGTTGTCATATTATTTCATAGTTATCAATTAATAAAATGGTGCTTTTATTTCAAATAAATAATTCCCAAATTGTTTTAAAACTCAAACTCAAATTCAAACAGCACAAAATTCCAATTCATGAAAACTAACAAACCATTCCAATAAGTTAATCCAAATTAATAATAGGGTTACCCTATTAAATTTGTTGTTTTCTAATATTGAATCAATTAGTTGCAAATTATTCAAATTTCAAATCAGTTGGCAAACAGCAACCAAAATTTGGTTTTCCAAAAACTAAGTTGTAAGGTGGTAGAGTTTGAACCTACAAGCCCACTGCAATTTTTTTCAAGATTTTATCAACTCTAAAAACTATCAAATGTTTCCATTTTCTATTTGCTACAAAAAAAAAAACAGTAAAGCAAAATAAAATAAAAGGAGAAACAAACGCAGCGCGCGGCAGCTACCCAGCCCACCTAAGCCTTTACCCGCGCGCAGCCCAACTACACGGCCCGAAAAACGGTTCGCGAACGCCGCCCCTTTCTTTCTCCCGTACAGCGACCATCCAGAGCGCCACGTCGCCGTACGGCGGCGCCCGACGGCCAGGAGGATCCCCGACCCCCTATAAGAACCCTAGACCCCCTGGCGCCGTGCCCTAAGCACTAGGGTTCTGTTCCCCCTCGAATCCGCCGCCACCTCTTCCTCCCTCGCCGGAATTCCTTCTTCTCTGCACCTGCCGGCGTTTTCCTCTCTGATCCCGCCATGATTGCCACCGCAGTAGCCACGCACACACCCACCTAAGTGCTGGAACCGCACCACCACTCTCCCTTCTACCGATTGGACACCGGAGGGAGCCCGGAGAACAGCCAGAGCCGCGCCGCCGTCCTCGACCACCTTGCAGCTGTCGCCTCGCCGTCGCGATCGTCTTCGCCGTGCCTCTGCAACGACGACACCGTTGGTGAGCAGCGTGGTCACCTCCTCTTCTCCTCCTCTCTGTGCATCTGTGCAAGCACTGCACCCATCCAGCAGCATCCATGGGCACAGCACGCGGCAGATCGTCGCCGGCGACGTCGTTTCTGTCCGCAGGTTCAGTTTGCGCGCGTGTAGTTTCAGTTAACTGCAGAACTGAATCCATATCCCCCTGCGTATCTGAACCTGACAACGAACGCGCAGCAGCGCAGCTGGTTCAGGCACAGCGCACGCGAGGGCGAGGTGCTGGGTTCGATCCCTGGCACCCTGGGATAAAATCCCACCTTTTTTTCTCCCACGCGCTGACAGACAGGGCCCAGAGTCAGTCACTCGTGTGGCCACGCAAGCACAGCGAGACTGGGCCCCTCTGGCAGCGACTGGTGTACGTTTCCTGTGCGTATAAAACGAATTTTAAACTTTCTGTAATCAAATCCAGGTCCAATAAAATCACAGATTGGTCCCTGAAAGTATTTTGCTTATAACTTTTATTTTATAACTCTAAAAACTGAAAATAAAATATGTGTGCTAGTCTAAATTAAATTGTCTATCTTTTGGTATCATTTGTTTCCTGTTTTGAATTTTCAAAATGCAATTCAAATTTGAATTCAAATAATTCAATTGTAATTTGCAACAATTCATAAATAATTCATACTAATTCCAAATAATGAAAATAAAATATGTTTTCCATACCAATTTGTATAACCTATTCAAATATAAATTTTGTTTCATGGTTTGAATAATTTAAATCGCCTAAATAATTTAATCCTTGTTTAATTCATTTAAATTTGATAAAATCATAACTTGCTCAATATAAAATATTTTTGAACATGCAAACTATGTTTTCAAACCATCAAAGTGTGAACTTTTCAAATGTGAATTTGAATTTATGTTTTGAACAAATAAAAATTCAATTAAATTCAAACTTGTTTTAAATTCATTTAAAACTTGTTTAATATTGTTTAATTCATAATAAATTCATCCTAATTCCAATTCCAATATTTGAAACATGTAATCCAACTAAAATTTGATGTTCTTTTCAAATATAAACTTTGTTATTTGTTTTGAACACTTTAACTTGATGAAAACAACAATTGCTTGTGTGACATGTTTAAGTAACCCAAAATTCCTAAACTTAATAAATGATTTCCAAACATGTTCAAATCCTTTTTCACTTGCATCTATTGTTGTTACTTGTTGTTATTATGTTGTTAACATCATGCATGCATCATGCTAACCACTTTCACATAATAATTAATTGTAAATCATCTGTTCCACTTAATTCATGGACCCTTTCCCATATGCAACTCAAATTGCCTAGGGGTCCATCTTAATTGTGTTACCATGTCACTTAGTTTATTTTGATGCAACCATTAAATTGTCATGCATCATCTTTGATTGTGCACTATGCCATGATAATGATTGTTTATCTTTCTGCCTTGTTTGTTTGCTTCTTCTCGGTTAGACGACGAGGTTGATACCGACGATCTTTACGACACCCCTTCTGAGGATCTAGCTCAGTACCCGGCTACTGGGTTTGCAGGCAAGTTATCACTCACATGAACCACTGTGTTCCTTTCAACACTGGTTACCGATGTTTTCCGTTGTTCTATCCTGCTAGCCTTAGTAGTAGTTGTTCTGTTACGAAACTATCACATGAATCCCTTAAACCTGATATTGCCTCATCTCCCTTCCTACAACCCCTTGTTTGAGCCAGTGTCTTACTAGCATGCTTAGGTTGCTTTGCTCGAGTCTGTCACCCGTTACTTTCTATTATTATTACTCTATCATATTTCTGGGGGCTCGATGTTAATCAATCAACCTGTTATTAATAATATGCTGATAAGGCACCGGCAGGAGGCCCTGTGTGGTTTTGGAGCCTGCTAGTGTCGACCCTAATAGGAAAAGGGTCTTGTCTACTGATCCATGATGAGCGCACTACCCGCATGTGGGAAGCGAGTATGGGCGCCCCCCTCAATTTGATCCGATTCGCATCTCGTCCAAATCATCTCATTTAGTTCGTGTTTTCCATTTGCCGCATGCATGTTTTTGCGAGCCCAGCGCAGGGTGGAACTTTTGTAGTCGGCATATAGGGGGACACGTTCTTAGAGTGCTATGAGGGTCCATTTTCTTCTGGGCTCGATTAGCCGTGCGCCCAAGGTGCTTTGGGCTTGATGCGAAGAAGAGTCGAGTTGTGTTGAGTGCCCCGCTTGGTGGGAGGCATCCCATCTGGCGGGTTATTCATACGTGTACGGCCAAATTGGTGCAACCCTGCAGGGATAAATCTTCTCGAGAAGCCGTGTTTTCCGCGGTTATGGTTGACTTGGTGAAAGTACCACTAGTAGGGAAACCCTCTTCTGTGGCGCACCAAAATCCTATTCTGTGGCGCACCCTGGGGCCAGAGGGGTGCGCCACAGAACACACGCCACAAAAATAATTTCTGTGGCACACCTCAGCCGTGCGCCACAGAAATGTCAATTCTGTGGCGCACCTCAGCCGTGCGCCACAGAAATTTGCAATTCTGTGGCGCACCAAGGGGGGGTGCGCCACAGAATTTTTTTTTGAATTTCAAAAAAAAAAAGGCGGCCAGATCTGGCCGCGGGAAATTTTCGAAATTTCGAAATTTCGCCGGATTTCGTCGGATGCTCGCCGGAGTTGGTGGGTGGAGGATGGGGGTCACCGGAGTTGGTGGGGAGGAGAAGGAGAAGCTCGCCGGAGGTGGTGGTGGAGGAGGAGGAGGAGGAGGAGGAGGAGAGGTGGTGGTGATAGAGGAGGAGGAGAGGAGGAGAGGTGGTGGTGGAGGAGGAGGAGAAAGAGGAGGAGGAGAGGTGGTGGTGGAGGAGGAGGAGGAGGAGGAGGAGCTCACCGGAGGTGGTGGTGGTGGTGGAGGAGGAGGAGGATGGTGGTGGTGGAGGAGGAGTGGTGGTGGTGGAGGAGGAGTGGTGGTGGTGGTGGAGGAGGAGAAGGAGGAGAGGTGGTGGTGGTGATGGTGGTGGTGGTGGAGGAGGAGAGGTGGAGGAGAGGAGAGGTAGAAGATGAGAAGTGGAGGAGAAGTGGAGGGGAGAAGTGGAGGGGAGAAGTGAAGAAAAGGAGGGGAGGAGGCAGATTTCGAATCTGCCTCCCAATTCTGTGGCGCACCCCCCTTGGTGCGCGACAGAATTTTTTTTTCTTTTTTTTTAATTTTCTAGTCAAAATCTTAAAACGGCCATAACTTTTGTTCCTTTTGGAATTTGGCAATTCTAAAAAAAGCTCACAGGCCGACATTTTTGTTCCTTTTGTTTTTTTTAATATCTTGATCATTTTTGTTCGACATCGTATGCAAAAGTTATGCCCATTTTACTTTTTTTATAAAACTTTTGCTCAGAAAGTCGAAATTCATATTTCAAAATTTGATAAAAAAGTAGACATTAAACTCTCTGTGCATCTATAAGGGATTTATTTTTTGATGCTTTTTAGACCGCCAACTCTTCCGTCAAAAACTAGAAAAGGCGTTCCCGGGGGGGGGGGGTGGAGTTGGTGCGTGAGGGCAGAATTTTTTCGGATGGGAATTCTGTGGCGCACGTGGCAGTGGTGTGCCACAGAAATGTCATATTTCTGTGGCGCACTGACCACCATGCGCCACAGAATGGGAGTGTAAAGTTATTGGTGTGGGCCCCCAGCTCATTTCTGTGGCGCACCCCCATCCGGTGCGCCACAGAATTCCTGTTTTCTGTGGCGCACCACGGTCCCGTGCGCCACAGAATTCCTGTTTTCTGTGGCGCATGCCCACCAGTGCGCCACAGAATTACATTTCTGTGGCGCACCGAATAGGGGTGCGCCACAGAATCGATTCCATAGAAAGGCACTTCTCTACTAGTGTACTGGCTAACAAGTACTCAGAACAACTTACACCTAACTATTGATGAATTGACTAGTAATAGACTTATTGTCACAAACAACTTGATCCATTAATCATTAATTCAACTGTGTGAGTTATCCTCGGATTGCTTCTTTGGAGAAGGGGCGAGATCCAGGATGGGTTTGTTTGATGGTCAACAACAGTTGGTTACTATACGCTATCTTATCCCCTTTCTGATAGCTGGAAGTTGTAGATTTCTGTAGTTGGTTAGCGCAGCCAGTTGCAGCATCTTTCATATCCCCTCCTTCCGTTGAACCAAGGTTTTTGTACTTGGGTTGACGGGTTACACTTTGGTGAACTGTGAGTCTTGCTTGCCAGTACGTTGGTGTACTGACCCCGTTGGGGCTGTGGTTTACGCAGACTACGACTACGGCTACGATGACCACCAGGATGGCTACTTCGTGGAGTTCGACGAGACTGCAGACGAGTAGATAGCTGGACCCCGGGCAGGATCCAGGACCTACGTGGATGGGCTTCGTCTTCCTTATTTTCCCCGGCTTCTTAAGCCTGTTGGATTTGTCTGTACTCAGACACCTTGTTTGCTTCCGCTGATGTAATGAATGCTATGTTGGGACATGTGTCCTCTGGATGATTGTATTTGCTATCTCTGCCTTAGTGAAGGCCATTTGCAACCTTATTTCAATCTTTTGTGTCTTAGAGATATGTTGTGATTATCATTCGTTTAAACGCTGTTGACGTACCATGTGTGATTGGTATGAAGTACGTCGACAGTAGTGCCTTCGATCTCTAGTGGATAGTTTACATCGACGATGGAATAGCAGGGCTTGTGTTGTCGCGCATAAGCGCAGGCCTACCAGGAAGCTGGGACGTGGGAGCATTTATGCCCCATAATCCAAGCATCTGCTATCCAGTTCGGCCCGATGAGTATCCCTTAGAAATCAGGGTGCGACAAATGGTATCAGAGCCTGTCTGCCTGTAGGATCCCTTTTACTGGTCGCAGTTGAGTCTAGAAACTATTTTGTAGCTATATAGGAAAAATGAAACGTGAGAGTAGGAATTCTGCCATTTTTCTTCTTTCCCCACCCACCCACCCTTTTCTGGTAAGGAAGTGCAACGTTGTTTTCTCTTCTCACCCAAAATTTCAAGTTAGGATTTCACGTGTTTTGGGTTCTCCGTAGTACCTCAGGAGTTTTGGTCTCGTTTTCCCGATGTTGCTTCGATATCCTGTTCTTCTAAAGAACCTTTCGTCCGTTGAAACCTTGTTGTTGTTTTCCACTTCCTTATTCTTCTACCGGCGTCTAATCAAAACCTTCCAAATCATCTGCAGATGGATCTCAGCTTCTACCCGCAGGTGGTTCGGATGACTCGCTGTGAGAGCACCGCCGGTTATCCGGAGATGCTGAGGGACATGGTCACCTATCTGGGGTTCTATTGGGCACCAGAGTACCAGGTCTACGAGCAGCAGCGAGAGTTTGACCAGACCGACTACCGAGCTATCGTCTATATTCTATCAGATGATGGCAGGAGCATAGTCCACCGCTACGAGGCAGTAGGTTCCACAGTGGACATGGCTGTGCAGCAGGCAGCGTATGTGAGTCTCACCGTCCTTCGGGCTGACTACTGGGGGTTTGATGATTCCAGCTATCGTCACATCCCCCGTGGTTACATTACGTCGGCGGGAGTTCACTTCACTCTCCACGGCAACCTGGATACCTACGAGTCTGATAGCTCCAGGCTGCACACCACTACTCAGTTCGTGAGGCACAGTGACGCCGTTGCTTCCACACTGTCTCAGGAGTAGGCCTCCGTCAGGGAGCAGCTCTACCTTGCGTTGACTCGTCTGGCGACGTACACCACAGACTTCGTTGGAGACGAGCGCTTTGCGCGTTTCACTCAGCCAGCTGGTCTTCCTCTGCCAGATGCTGGAGGTTACGAGCCGATCAGAGGTCCACTACTCCACCTCGGTGCTGGTTACACAGGGATTCCCCGCTATGGAGCACAGGGAGACGACGCTTTCTACTTCACCACCCCGAGAGTTGCTCTCAGAGCAGTCCCGATATACAGGGATCGTCGTTCTACTTACTTCCGTGGGATTCCTCCTCACCGTATCTCTCGTCGTACTACTCGCCGCCGTCCTGCGTGATGAGCATGGGAGTACCGATGTATCCGTTCCTAGCTATGTTTAGTTATCCTTTGGCATTCGAACCATGTATTGGTCTGTTGGATATTCTGATGTATTTGAACATGTGATGATGTACCTGTTGGTTATCTATTCATGCGTCGGAATAATCTATCTTTCGGTTACCAAGTCTATCCTTTTCTTTTATTGTGCTAAAATGCATTTCTGTTCAGGATGCCTCCAACCAGGAACTCCCCGCCTGAGCCACCTCCGCTCACGGAGCTGTTGACTCAGATGACTCAGGTCGTGGCTCAGATGGCCCAGATCCAGGCTAACCAGCACAACAACCAGAATGCTCCACGGGTCAACATCAAGGAGTTCCTCAGCTTGGGCCCAAAAGCTTTCGTGGCAACACGCGAGCCTCTGGATGCTGATGACTGGATCCGTGACATAGCCAGGACTCTGGAGATTGCTCATGTTGCTGAGGAAGATAAGGTCAAGTATGCCACCTACCTACTGAAGGGTCAGGCAGCTTCTTGGTGGGAGAACTACGAGACAATGAGAGCTGGATATCCTATCACATGGGGCTGTTTCAAGGAAGCCTTCCTGAGGCACCACATCCCAGATGGTCTCATGGAAAGGATGCGTGAAGAGTTCTGCTCCTTCAAGCAGGGCAAGCTGGACGTTATCAGTTATCAGACCGAGTTCAATCGCCTCGCTCGATACGCTGGTGACGAAGTGTCCACTGAGGCCAAGAAGATGGCAAGGTTCCGCCGAGGTTTTAACCCGGAACTGAAGTACGCTCTCACAAATGTCAAGTGCAAGGACTTCGAGGAACTCGTGAACACCGCGCTCAATGAGGAGAATGGGCGCAAGGCGTTCGAGGATTCGCGCAAGCACTCGCGTGAGGATGGTTCCTCCTCCAACATGACCACCCCTCCGCAGAAGCGCCGCATATGGGTGCCAAATGGTGCTGTTACTCGGGCTCCAAATGCCCAAGCTTCTCCAGGCTTTGGTCCCCGCCCACCCAACCCATCTCAGATGCAGGGTCAGAGGGTTCCAATGGGGCAGCCAAGGCCAGGCACTCCTCGTGTCGTCACTTGCTTCAAGTGCAAGGAGACTGGACACTACGCTGATAAGTGCACTCAGAGGCAGCTACCTCCACCTCCTCGCCCCAACACCAACCAGGCAATGGTTCGTGCTCCTCCGACTAAAGCCTTCAACTCCAACAACAGGCCTGTCGGGAGGACCGCGAGGGTGAATCATATCAAGGCCGACAAAGCCGAGGAAGCTGCTGACGTCGTTCTCGGTATATTACCCGTAAACTCTTTTCCAGCTAAAGTGTTGTTTGATACTGGAGCATCGCATTCGTTTGTGTCAAAGATTTTTGCAAAAGCATACAACCTAGTTCTAGTTCCGCTAAGCAATCAAATGACTGTTCACTCTCCGGGACCGCAAATGTTGACTTCCAAGATAAGTATGGACAATCAAATACTGATTGGAGGTCGCATATTCCTTGCTTCACTCATGTTACTGGGAAATTCTGACATTGATGTCATTCTGGGCATGGATTGGTTGAAGACCCATAAAGCTAAAATTGACTGTGCTAACAAGTCAATAACTCTGTTCCATCCGGCTGGCCAGATAGTCTATTCTCCATATGAATCAAGTTCTGCTCAGCTGTTCAACCTCGATGCTAAACCTCTTTCTGCAATTGAGAATGTTCCGGTGGTTTGTGAATTCCCTGACGTCTTTCTAGAAGAGTTGCCAGGGATGCCTCCGGACAGAGCAATTGAGTTCGTGATCGAGCTTGTGCCAGGTACTGCTCCAATCTCTAAGCATCCATACAAGATAGCTCCTCCTGAACTGAAATTGTTGAAGGAGCAAATCGATATGTACATGGAGAAAGGTTACATTCAGCCTAGTTCCTCCGCTTGGGGTTGCCCAACTCTGTTTGTTGCCAAGAAGGATCAAACAAAAAGACTCGTGGTTGACTATCGTCCTCTCAATGAGAAAACCATCAAGAACAAGTATCCAATTCCTCGTATCGATGATCTTTTTGATCAACTTGCTGGAGCCTCAATATTCTCAAAGTTGGACTTGAGGATGGGTTACCATCAGATAAAGATCAGAAAGGAAGATATTCCTAAGACAGCTTTCACCACTCGGTACGGTCTATATGAATACACCGTCATGTCCTTTGGTCTCACCAATGCACCGGCAACCTTCTCAAGACTCATGAATTCTGTCTTCCATGAATACCTCGACAAGTTCGTTGTGGTATATCTCGATGACATTCTAGTCTACTCCAAATCCGAGGAAGAGCATGGAGAACATCTTCGTCTCACTCTCATGAAACTTCGCGAGCATCGTCTATATGCCAAGTTCTCCAAGTGTGAGTTCTGGATTTCAGAAGTTGCTTATCTTGGTCACATCATCTCTGCCAAGGGCATAGCCATTGACCCAGAAAAGGTTAAGGCAATTGTTGATTGGAAACCTCCTAAGACGGTAAAGCAAGTCAGAAGTTTTCTTGGCTTGGCTAGCTATTGCCGTCGTTTCGTCCAAAACTTCTCAAAGATTGCTAAACCTCTCACTGATCTCACCAAGAAGGACAAGAAGTTCGTTTGGTCTCCACAGTGTGATGAAAGTTTCAATCTACTCAAGACTAAACTCACTTCTACACCAGTTCTAGTTGGCCCAGATACCACCAAACCTTTCCAGATATTCTGCGATGCATCTCTCCAAGGTCTAGGAGCAGTTCTTATGCAAGAACGTCAAGTTGTGGCTTATGCTTCACGTCAGTTGAATCCACATGAGCAAAACTATCCCACTCATGACCTAGAACTTGCAGCAGTTGTGTTTGCCCTCAAGAAATGGAGACAATACTTGTTGGGTAACAAAACTGAAATCTTTTCCGATCACAAGAGTCTGAAATACATCTTCACTCAACCAGATCTAAACCTCAGGCAAAGGAGATGGATTGAAAAGATAAAAGACTTTGATCTCACCATTTCTTACACTCCAGGCAAGGCTAATGTTATGGCCGATGCTCTCAGTCGCAAATCCTATTGCAATAATCTCATGATCATGGAAAGCCAACCTCCACTTCATGAAGAATTCCAGAAGCTGAAACTTGGTCTTGTTCCTCAAGGATATCTTGCTAGCTTGACAGCCAGTCCGACTCTCGAGGATAAGATTCGTTCTGAACAACTTCGTGATGCTGAAATCAAGAAGATTGTAGAGCACATCAAGGAGGGCAATGATAAATTCAAGTCCTTCTCAATTGATGACAAAGGAGCTGTGTTCTTCGAAGGACGCATTGCAGTTCCTCAGATTCAAAGTCTCAAAGATGTCATTCTCAAGGAGGCTCATGAAACTCCTCTCTCCATCCACCCTGGAAGTACAAAGATGTACCAGGATCTCAAGACTCTGTATTGGTGGTCTGGCATGAAACGTGAAATTGCTCAATACGTTTCTGAATGCGACGTTTGTCAACGTGTTAAGGCAGTCCATCAGAAAACAGCCGGTCTTCTCCAACCTCTGAAAATTCCTGAGTGGAAGTGGGACATGATTGAAATGGACTTCGTTACTGGGTTTCCAAAGTCCAAGAAGGGCAACGATGCAATCTTCGTTGTTATTGATCGTCTCACTAAAGTAGCTCACTTCTTTGCTGTCAAGGAAACTATCTCAGCTAGCCAGTTAGCAGAGCTCTACACAGCAAAGATTGTTCCTCTTCATGGTGTTCCATTGGAAATAAGCTCAGACCGTGGAAGTATCTTCACTTCTCATTTCTGGAAGAGTTTCCAAGAAGCATTGGGCACTAAACTTCTGTTCTGCATAGCTTATCACCCTCAGTCTCAGGGGCAAGTCGAAAGAGTCAATCAGATTCTCGAGGATATGCTCAGAGCATGTGGCCTCTCCTTTGGCATGAAATGGGAGGATTGCCTTCCATATGCTGAATTCTCCTACAACAACAGCTACCAGGCAAGCCTAGGCATGGCACCATTTGAGGCATTGTATGGCCGCAGATGCAGGAGTCCAATCAATTGGTCTGGAGCTGGTGAACGTTCACTCTTAGGCCCTGACATTGTTAAGGAAGCCGAGGAGAAAGTTCGTATCATTCGTGACAATCTCAAAATTGCTCAGTCTCGTCAGAAGAGTTATTATGACAGCAAGCACCGGGACATGGTCTATGCACCTGGTGACAAGGCATATCTCCGTGTAACTCCCCTCAGAGGCACTCATCGTTTTGGTGTGAAAGGAAAGCTGGCACCAAGATACATTGGCCCTTTCAACATCCTCTCAAGGCGTGCAGAAAATGCTTATCGTCTTGAACTTCCAGAAAAACTATCCAAAGTGCACGATGTGTTCCACGTGTCACAGCTCAAGAAGTGTTTCAAAGATCCAGATCGTGCAGTTGATCATGATTCCATTGAACTGCAAGATGACCTCTCTTATGAGGAGCACCCTATCCAAATTCTCGATGAGACCGTTCGTAAGACTCGCAACAAGAGCACCAAGTTCTTGAAAGTGCAGTGGTCGCATCATTCCGATAAAGAGGCAACATGGGAGACCGAAGAGGATCTTCGCAAGAAGTATCCGGACCTTTTCACTTCTCAGTAAGGAATCTCGGGGCGCGATTCCTTCAAGGGGGGGCGTTTTGTAACATCCCAAGTATGAAAATACCCCCTAGAATGTTTGATTTCATGTTTTAATTCAAGTATTGCATCATGTCATCAAGTTTAATTACTTGTTTGCATTTGTTTACTATTTGTTTTGCATCTGTTTTATCTTGTTTTCATAATGAAACTCAAACAAATTCAAATTGTCATTTCATACTTGCTCTGTTACAACATTTTAAATGAAAATCTCAAATAAAAACAACTCATTTGTTGTCATATTATTTCATAGTTATCAATTAATAAAATGGTGCTTTTATTTCAAATAAATAATTCCCAAATTGTTTTCAAACTCAAACTCAAATTCAAACAGCACCAAATTCCAATTCATGAAAACTAACAAACCATTCCAATAAGTTAATCCAAATTAATAATAGGGTTACCCTATTAAATTTGTTGTTTTCTAATATTGAATCAATTAGTTGCAAATTATTCAAATTTCAAATCAGTTGGCAAACAGCAACCAAAATTTGGTTTTCCAAAAACTAAGTTGTAAGATGGTAGAGTTTGAACCTACAAGCCCACTGCAATTTTTTTCAAGATTTTATCAACTCTAAAAACTATCAAATGTTTCCATTTTCTATTTGCTACCAAAAAAAAAACAGTAAAGCAAAAAAAAAAAAAAAAAAAGGAGAAACAAACGCAGCGCGCGACAGCTACCCAGCCCACCTAAGCCTTTACCCGCGCGCAGCCCAACTACACGGCCCGAAAAACGGTTCGCGAACGCCGCCCCTTTCTTTCTCCCGTACGGCGACCATCCAGAGCGCCACGTCGCCGTACGGCGGCGCCCGACGGCCAGGAGGATCCCGACCCCCTATAAGAACCCTAGACCCCCTGGCGCCGTGCCCTAAGCACTAGGGTTCTGTTCCCCCTCGAATCCGCCGCCACCTCTTCCTCCCTCGCCGGAATTCCTTCTTCTCTGCACCTCGCCGGCGTTTTCCTCTCTGATCCCGCCATGATTGCCACCGCAGTAGCCATGCACGCACCCACCTAAGTGCTGGAACCGCACCACCACTCTCCCTTCTACCGATTGGACACCGGAGGGAGCCCGGAGAACAGCCAGAGCCGCGCCGCCGTCCTCGACCACCTTGCAGTTGTCGCCTCGCCGTGCCTCTGCAACGACGACACCGTTGGTGAGCAGCGTGGTCACCTCCTCTTCTCCTCCTCTCTGTGCATCTGTGCAAGCACTTCACGCATCCAGCAGCATCCACGAGCACAGCACGCGGCAGATCGTCGCCGGCGACGTCGTTTCTGTCCGCAGGTTCAGTTTGCGCGCGTGCAGTTTCAGTTAACTACAGAACTAAATCCATATCCCCCCTGCGTATCTGAACCTGACAACGAACGCGCAGCAGCGCAGCTGGTTCAGGCACAGCGCACGCGAGGGCGAGGTGCTTGGTTCGATCCCTGGCACCCTGGGATAAAATCCCACCTTTTTTCTCCCACGCGCTGACAGACAGGGCCCAGCAGTCAGTCACTCGTGTGGCCACGCAAGCACAGCGAGACTGGGCCCCTCTGGCAGCGACTGGTGTACGTTTCCAGTGCGTATAAAACGAATTTTGAACTTTCTATAATCAAATCCAGGTCCAATAAAATCACAGATTGGTCCCTAAAAGTATTTTGCTTATAACTTTTATTTTATAACTCTAAAAACTGAAAATAAAATATGTGTGCTAGTCTAAATTAAATTGTCTATCTTTTGGTATCATTTGTTTCCTGTTTTGAATTTTCAAAATGCAATTCAAATTTGAATTCAGATAATTCAATTGTAATTTGCAACAATTCATAAATAATTCATACTAATTCCAAATAATGCAAATAAAATATGTTTTCCATACCAATTTGTATAACCTATTCAAATATAAATTTTGTTTCATGGTTTGAATAATTTAAATTGCCTAAATAATTTAATCCTTATTTAATTCATTTAAATTTGATAAAATCATAACTTGCTCAATATAAAATATTTTTGAACATGCAAACTATGTTTTCAAACCATCAAAGTGTGAACTTTTCAAATGTGAATTTGAATTTATGTTTTGAACAAATACAAATTCAATTAAATTCAAACTTGTTTTAAATTCATTTAAAACTTGTTTAATATTGTTTAATTCATAATAAATTCATCCTAATTCCAATTCCAATATTTGAAACATGTAATCCAACTAAAATTTGATGTTCTTTTCAAATATAAACTTTGTTATTTGTTTTGAACATTTTAACTTGATGAAAACAACAATTGCTTGTGTGACATGTTTAAGTAACCCAAAATTCCTAAACTTAATAAATGATTTCCAAACATGTTCAAATCCTTTTTCACTTGCATCTATTGTTGTTACTTGTTGTTATTATGTTGTTAACATCATGCATGCATCATGCTAACCACTTTCACATAATAATTAATTGTAAATCATCTGTTCCACTTAATTCATGGACCCTTTCCCATATGCAACTCAAATTGCCTAGGGGTCCATCTTAATTGTGTTACCATGTCACTTAGTTTATTTTGATGCAACCATTAACTTGTCATGCATCATCTTTGATTGTGCACTATGCCATGATAATGATTGTTTATCTTTCTGCCTTGTTTGTTTGCTTCTTCTCGGTTAGACGACGAGGTTGATACGACGATCTTTACGACACCCCTTCTGAGGATCTAGCTCAGTACCCGGCTACTGGGTTTGCAGGCAAGTTATCACTCACATGAACCACTGTGTTCCTTTCAACATTGGTTACCGATGTTTTCCGTTGTTCTATCCTGCTAGCCTTAGTAGTAGTTGTTCTGTTACGAAACTATCACATGAATCCCTTAAACCTGATATTGCCTCATCTCCCTTCCTACAACCCCTTGTTTGAGCCAGTGTCTTACTAGCATTCTTAGGTTGCTTTGCTCGAGTCTGTCACCCGTTACTTTCTATTATTATTACTCTATCATATTTCTGGGGGCTCGATGTTAATCAATCAACCTGTTATTAATAATATGCTGATAAGGCACCGGCAGGAGGCCCTGTGTGGTTTTGGAGCCTGCTAGTGTCGACCCTAATAGGAAAAGGGTCTTGTCTACTGATCCATGATGAGCGCACTACCCGCATGTGGGAAGCGAGTATGGGCGCCCCCCTCAATTTGATCCGATTCGCATCTCGTCCAAATCATCTCATTTAGTTCGTGTTTTCCATTTGCCGCATGCATGTTTTTGCGAGCCCAGCGCAGGGTGGAACTTTTGTAGTCGGCATATAGGGGGGCACGTTCTTAGAGTGCTATGAGGGTCCATTTTCTTCTGGGCTCGATTAGCCGTGCGCCCAAGGTGCTTTGGGCTTGATGCGAAGAAGAGTCGAGTTGTGTTGAGTGCCCCGCTTGGTGGGAGGCATCCCATCTGGCGGGTTATTCATACGTGTACGGCCAAATTGGTGCAACCCTGCAGGGATAAATCTTCTCGAGAAGCCGTGTTTTCCGCGGTTATGGTTGACTTGGTGAAAGTACTGGCTAACAAGTACTCAGAACAACTTACACCTAACTATTGATGAATTGACTAGTAATAGACTTATTGTCACAAACAACTTGATCCATTAATCATTAATTCAACTGTGTGAGTTATCCTCGGATTGCTTCTTTGGATAAGGGGCGAGATCCAGGATGGGTTTGTTTGATGGTCAACAACAGTTGGTTACTGTCGGATATATACCAACTAGGGGTATAGAAGATGGTAGACAAAGTGCCGGATTACCAGGGTGGCCTAAGTGGTAGTGGGCTTAGGTCCGTTGGGCGGCCCAGTAATCCGACGCGCGGAAGCCGAATTCTAGAAGAACCCGGATCACGGCCCACGTGATCTGGCTTGGAGGAGAAGACGGATTCCTTGCTTTCCAAGTTACAAGTTATCGTAGTCTTCTAGGTTTCCTATTCTGTAAGCCCTAATACGGCTATTATATAAAGCCGTACGGGATATATATTAAGACAAGTTTTTACCGCACAACAGAGAAGCTCTACGCAACCCGCCGAGAAGCTCATCCTCACCGAGTAGCTGGATCTACACCCTCACATTGTAACCCTGTTAAACGGGCTTTAGTCCCAATTAGTGAGAAGTGCAGGAGTAGGTACGCCGTACTGTCGCGACGTACCGAACCTGGGTAAAATCCCGTGTTCTGTGTTACTACGCTATCCCGTTACCCCACGTCTCTACCGTAGTCTCATGGCACCCCCGTCTATGAAAACTACTACGATGTCTCGACAGTTGGCGCCCACCGTGGGGCAAACGACGTCAGGCGTAAGATTCCGATCTGGGATACTTGGCGGAATCGGAAGATCGATTACTGTCGGAAGCTTGGAGTTCGACAACGACGTCGGGCGCTTCCTCGACAACGGATCCTACATACCGGCGCAAAACCACCTGGTAAGTGCCTGCGTGTTACCGATAGGATCTGCTAACATCTTTATCGGACTAACTGCAGAAGCAATGGGGTTTTGCGGTGGAAGCAAATTTATCCCACCCGCCCTATACCCAGTCGAAGACGACTATGATGTCGGATTCTGCTCAGATCGCCGACAAAAAAGTGATACACACTTTATCGGCATGGTGCAATCCGAAATCGCCGAAAACACGGATGACGGAAATCCCGTGCAAGAGGCAGATAACAACGCACCCGTCATGGAGACGGAGGATCAAACACCCGTCACAGAGGCGGAAGATCCGACATCCGTCAACAAAACGATGAACTCGGAAGCAGAATCCATGCTTGCTGCCATTGAGGCGAGGTTGGAGTCGGAAACCGGATCGGATAACTTCGACTCCGAAGACGAAGATGAGGATGCCTTCGTAAGAAAGGTTAAGTCCTTTCAAGAGGGATTCCATGAAGTGCTAATGGCAAAACCGGCTGATACCACGGGCGCCGGTAGCCAGGAAAGCCCTAAAACCCCTCCGCCAGAGGAAGAGAGAGAAGACGGAGAAACTTCTCCGGTATTCCCCAATGTCAAGGAGATGACAGAAGACGAACCTGTCAAAAAACCTCCCTCTTCCAAGAAAAAGCACCGTGCTGCTAAGAAACTCCAATACAAAATCCGGAAGAAAAAATCAGCCGATCTCGCTGATGAAAACCTGGAAGTTGGAGATGCTAGCAGAACGAAGCCTGCGGAGAAGAAGTCCAAAGAAATCCCTGCCCCGCCAATGACGGAACAGGAAGAGAAAGAACTATTGCAAACACCAGTGGGACCAGATGAACCCCCTGAGATGCTGGAAGCCAGGAGACAAGCTTTCCAACGGCAACAGCAACATCTACTCCGATCTCGGCAACATCTCCAACAAACCCAGCATGATATCAAAATCATGAAGGAGGAAATAGAGGAGTACGAGAGAAAGAATAGATCTGCATTAAAACCTACTAGGTTACCCGGAATCGTAAGACCGGAAGAACTGCCGCCAAAAGAAAGGTTTCATAACCCATCTTGGCAAAAGCAGGTAAACGGCAAAGATGCCAGCGGTGAACCAATATACAAAACCGCAGCAGAAAACGCGGAAGCAGCGTTCGCCATCCTCAACAACGATCTGTACTCCAACGGGGAAAAACTCCAAGGGGTGTATGCTTTCTTAGGAAAAGCATTACAACAGCAACAGCGAGGCCAAGAGCGATCAGGGAGGCTGCATGATAATTCCGCCCTCTGCAAAACAGCTACTTGCGCTGCTGGAGCACCTGGACCGAAAGAACCCGGAGATTCAGATAATTCAAAGGATAAAAAAGAGGATCCGAGAAAAGACAAGAAAAACCCCGACAACCGGGATGCAGCGTCTAGAACCGGACCTCATCTCCCGAAAGATGGATATAAACCACATGATCGGGAAGACAAACACCGGAATGACGGCAAAATAATGCCACCTCCGAGAAACCCAGCTGGAAGATATGATATACCTCACAGACGTGAAAGATCCCGGACACCTCCTAAGGAAAAAGAAAGGCACAGGAGCAGAACTCCGCCTAACCCAAAAGGACGTGACCACGGAAGAGATAGAAATAACCCCGGAAAAGCGCGTCCGCGCAACAATGGAAAAGAAAGGAGCAGATCCCCTTCTGTCCATTCAGCCGGAAGATATTCTGCACACATTGACAGAGCAGGAAAAGATGATCTATACTTCGGTCCTAAGTGTTTTACTGACAGGATCCGAAGGATAACCCTGCATTCTGGCTTCGCCAAAGTTGGTCCAACCTACCAAAAATATACCGGCAGCACAAACCCGGATACCTGGCTCTCAGACTACTATACAGCCGTCCAGATCAACAATGGGACAGACTTGGAAGCTGTCAAGTTTCTTCCCCTAATGTTGCTAGACGGAGCCAGAGATTGGATCAATGGTTTACCATCAAGAACTGTCGACAGCTGGGATGATATGGCTAGAGTATTCACTCAGCATTTTCGGGGAACATACAAACGCCCAAACAACATCAACCAGCTGAACCGTTGCACCCAATTTGAAGATGAACCATACGTGGATTTCATCTCCAGATGGACAGCAATGAAGAATAGTTGTTCTGGAGTAACTGCCGTACAAGCAATGCATGCTTTCGTCAATGGCCTAAAACCCGGACTCGTACCGTTCATGGTTGGTTCCAAACAGCACAAAGATCTCGGATCTATGCTTACAACCGCTAATGAGCATGCTGCAGCCGAAGATGATATCAGAGCAAGAGGAGGCAATATTGAGTCACTAATACTCGCCAAGAAAACTCCTCGTTCTGACAAAAAAGGAGCTCCGGAATCAACGACAAAACCCAAAGAGGTCAACATAGCCTTTGGAGGAGAAAAGGGTAACAAGTGGAAAGGACGCAGCCAAGATCCAATCAATTACACCCCCGAAGAATGGGAGAGAATTAAGTCGGAACCCTGTGTCCACCACTCGCAATTTGGGAAACCCACCCACACAAATGCGCAATGCCGGCTAAATAAGCATATGAAAGGCAGTGCAGGATCCGGAAGTAAGGGGATGGGTTCCAAGAGGAAACCTGCCAAACAAAAGCCAGAAGCTGACAAAGAAGACAGTGTATCGGACACTGATGACAAAATCCAGGAACAACAGCGAAAGGGCGAACCCAAATTTCCGAGAGTTGATGGAGAAGCAATGCTAACTTTCTTAGCAACTCCGTCAGCAAAGGTGGCCAAAAGAACACTTCGGGAAATAAACGCGGTTATTCCTGCGACCCCAAAATTCTTGAAGTATTCCAACACACCAATAATCTGGGATCAGTCTGATCATCCCGGAAATATCCCTGAACCCGGCACACAAGCTCTTGTTGTAAGCCCTATTGTTCAAAACACTAGGCTAAGAAGAGTGTTGATGGACGGAGGATCCAACATTAATATAATGTACCTGGATACACTGAAGCACTTGAAGATCTCCGAGTCCCAGCTCAACTACAGCAATATACGCTTCCATGGCATTGTTCCTGGCAGGCAAGCACGGTCCCTAGGAGAAATTTCCCTAGATGTCACCTTTGGAGATAAAGATCACTTCCGGCAGGAAAAAGTATCCTTCGAAATAGTGCCGTTCGAAAGCGTGTATCACGCAATACTCGGACGTCCGGCTTTCGCCAAATTCATGGCAAGATCCTGTTATATCTACAACAAGCTGAAGATGCCAGGACCCAAAGGAGGAGTAATCACCATAGCCGGTGATTTCAAGCTGGCAAACGAGTTGGAGAAAGAAAACGCCCTTTGCGCTCAGAGAGTTATAGCAAAGGAAGAACTGAAGGAATTAGCCAAGGAGGTATCGCCGAAAGAAATGCCGGCAGGAAAAGAAACTCGGAAGCCAACAGATAGCTTCAAGGCGTCCGAGAATACAAGACAGGTAATCCTAGATCCCAAAGATCCGACAAAATTTGTTGTCGTAGGGACTGGGATGACTGACAAATAGGAAGCGAGCTCATCAAGTTCCTCCGTGAGAACTGGGATATTTTTGCCTGGTGTCCAGCTGACATGCCAGGCGTACCCAGGGAACTTGCTGAGCACCAACTCAAGGTTATTCCTGGATCAAAACCCGTCAAACAAGGTCTCCGTCGATTTGACGGAAGAAGACGGAAGGCTATTGGCAAGGAAATTATCCGGCTTTTAGCAGCGGATTTCATCAAGGAAGTAATCCATACTGATTGGTCCGCAAATCCGGTATTAGTGCCGAAGAAAGACACCACTGCTCTTAGAATGTGTATAGACTACACAGGATTGAACAAGTTGTGTCCGAAAGATAGGTTCGCATTACCGCGAATCGATCAAATAATAGATGCCACTGCAGGCTCCGAGCTTTTATGCTTTTTGGATGCATACTCCGGGTACCACCAAATACGCATGAAAAAGGAAGATCAAATCAAGACTTCTTTTATAACCCCGTATGGGACGTATTATTACATAACCATGCCTTTTGGCCTGAAGAACGCAGGTGCAACCTACCAGCGTTGCATGCAACGCTGCTTGCATAGTCAGATTGGCAAAAACGTCCATGTTTATGTGGACGATATTGCCGTCGTAACCAAGGAAAAAGATACACTCCTTGAGGATTTGCGAGAAACTTTCGAGAACTTACGTACTTACAATATGAAGTTGAATCCATCTAAGTGCGTATTCGGGGTTCCCTCAGGAAAACTTCTGGGTTTCATCGTTTCTCATATAGGAATAGAAGTTAACCCGGAAAAGATCAAGGCAATCTTGAACATCTCAAAACCTACGTGCGTAAAAGATGTCCAAAGATTGACGGGTTCCGCCGCAGCCGTCAGCAGATTTATTAGTCGGCTGGGGGATAAAGCCTTACCACTCTACAAACTGCTGAAGAGATCCGACAAAGTCAAGTGGATTGCGGAAGCCTGGGAACGTCTAGCAAGTTATGTCCCTTTCCGTACTTAGTTCAATTCTATGTAAACATCTTTTGAGATCATGAAATAAAGTTGTCGGAATGCTGTCATCCATATTCTTTATAAGTACAAAGTATTTCCGCCTCATCTATTTCCCAATGATCTTACAAATTTCTCAACGTTAACCCGAATTTTACTTGCGTACTCGGCGTTACAAAACTGAATGATTTTTCAGCCTGTTAACGGCTAAGGGAAACTTGAATTGCCTGCGTGCCCAAGTTTCACTTAAAACTTTCCTTGTTTTCTCTAAGTCTTATCTGATTGTGTGTGTGTTGGGTTACTGGAACTAGTTAGTAAAAATGCCTTTAGCATGGGCCATGTTTCCGAGTTTCAAAACTGCTTTGTTCGTCCCCAGTTACTCGGCATGAAGATTCATATTGCTATTTGAGCCATTTCAAACACTAAGGACAGCTAAAGCATATACACCAGAGAACTTAGAAGATAAAGGAATGGTAAAATCAAAAAAACTTGCAAAGAATTTCATAATTTAAACTGCAAAAGACGGAAGTTTCATTCATACAAAAAGAAGCATTACATTTTGGATTACATTGAAAGAACAGTAATGCTCCTATTGTCTACTTTTGCTATCCAGGTTCAAGATAACCCTTCAAGCATCTGATTCCTCCTCGCTGCTTTCGTCTTCGGGGATTGGAGGGATCTCCTCTTCTGGATAGTTGACGGAGATATTTACGGGTGGCGTGGCCTTTGACTTCACCAAAGATTGTGTTTCGTTGAATATCCGTGTATCCTCGAGGGACACCGGACGCCACGCGCCAAGATTTATCACTTGCGTAGTGCATGCGCATGAGGCCGAGAGCCATGCGCGCCCCACCCCGTGCAGCGGAGCGAAGGAGAGACTCCTTGGATTCCGCAACCTCCATGATGGCACCCGGAAGTTTTTCAACTTCCGAGAACTCCCCGGACCTTGCGGGAAGGAACTTATCGACTAGCTGCACTCCAGCAGCCCTGATCGAAGACCATGTCTTCCCAAAGGCTCGGATTCCTTCAATCCGAGTACCATCTGGGGTATCCCCTATTTTTTCAACAAAACATCCAAAAAGGTTAGGAGAAAAAACAGAGAAAGAAAGAAGACATGGAAAAATGGTAAATGAATAAGAAATTTACCGATAAGTTTGTCGATCTCGGAAACTTCCTCCAGGCGAAGATTCAGAGCTTTTTCCAAATCCTGAATGATGGATTTATCATTCTCCGCCTGCTCGGAAGCCTTGGAATTAGAAACTCCAAGGGCCAGATTACTGGCTTCCAAGTCTAGTTGTGCTTTCACAAGGTTCTTGTGAAGCTCAACGTTCTCCTTGCGGAGATATTCGGCATTGCCAGAATCTTCAGCTGCTTGCTTGGCCTGAGCCAAAGCAGCTGAAAAGCAAGAAAAAATCCGAGTTAATTAACTTCCCGGAAAAAACTTAGGCAAATGACTAAATCGGAAATTTCAGAAGGAAAATGCTTACCTTTAGTTTCCGACAGCGCGAGCTGAGACGATTCCAGCTCTGCCTCTTTTTCTTCAAGAATAGAAAGAAGACTTCTAACTTCTTTATTCTTGATGGTGAGTTTCTTGAAAACTTCCATGTTAATGGCTTCGGTGGTTTGCTGAAACGTAGCAAGGAAAAGAATGATTACAAAAAACATCAAAGCAAAAAACATGCATTTTGTTTAATGCTTGGGGGCTAGAGTTATATACCTGGCTCATGCGTTGCAAACCTGCCAAGTTTTCCTTGAACTCTTTTGCGTATTCCGCAAAAGCAGTTCCGGCCGCGCTTAGGCCGTCGTTAATAATCTTGAAGTCCTTGTCAAAGGTGGGAATTTCTTCGTCGAAAGTCCGAGAAAATTTCTCCACCTCTGGAGCCGCCCTTTCCCTCGTGTCCGTGTTCGACACAACGGGCTGGCTGGGCTCTGACGGCTTGGTCGTGGGGGCTGCAGCTTGCTTTTCCGCCATTGTAGACGGCGTGTCCGGGGCAACGGTGGGAGAAGGTTGGCCGCCTCTGCTGGAAACAACCTTGTGTTTCTTTAGCTTCTTTGGTTTTAAACTGGAGGGAGACAGGCTAAAAACAAAAAATCCGGAAAAGTTAAAACACCGAGGATGGATGAAAAGTTCCCATAAAAGAAAAAAAGAATCCAGAAGAAAGAACCTGGAAGTGGCGACGGGAATTCCGTCAAGGTCGATAATTTCTTCCGAGGAAGTTATCTTCTTGCGCTTGCGTCCACCTGTAGCGGCGGCGCGCAGCGCGTCCAGCTCGGCCTCGGAGGCTAACTCCGAGTCTGGAAGATCCGCGAACTGTCGGAAAAAAACAATCGGAATTAGAAGTTAGATTATCCGAGAAAAAATACTGAAACTAAACCCAAATGACGGAAAAATTACCTTGGGAGCCGGGTTGTCGGTCGTGTACATCGGCCGACTCGCTTCGTATTGGTCGCGCGATGCGACCAACTGGTTGATGCACCGTCTAAGTTCCTTTGCAGGCCAATCTTTGGTGGTTGTCCGCATTGGATCCTTGGCTCCCGTGTATTCGCACAAAAGGCGACCACCGTGATTTGCTAACGGCTGAATCCGTCTATTCAGCCAGCAAAAGACCGTATCCATACCGGTCAAAGGTGGGATGGAGGAGGTGAGCTTGGCGATGCGCTGCTTGATCTTTAGTAGATCTGGCGGCAGAACCTGGACGGCTTCCGTTCCCCAGTTGTCTTGGGGAACTGCGGCAGAGTTCACAAAAGGAGGAACCCCGACGGCTTCCTTAGGGAAAGGCACGTCGGGGTGATAAAAGAAGGAACCCGTCCAAAATTTGACGGATTCCGACGTTTTTATCTTGGGGAACCAATCTTCTCGGAATCTCCGAAGAGTGAAAGATATGGTCCCGCAAGTCGGGAGTGCGCCCTCCGAAGAGTTCCGCTTAACCCCGAAGCAGTAAGTCCAGAAATCTAGCCTAGGTTCTAGCCCTAAGTAGCCCTCGAACAAAGCCTGGAAGCCGGCCATGTAGAGGATGGAGTTGGGAGGAAGGTTGTGGGGCTGGATGTTGTAGTGAGAAAGGACTTGGAGGAAGAAGGAAGAAGGTGGAAGTCCCATACCTCAAAGAAGGTGGGAACAAAGAAGGACCCTTTCGCCATTTTTTGGCGTTGGCTCGGTCTCGTCTTCTGGAAGCCGCCATTTCTTCTTAAGAACCAGGCCCTCCTTTTCCATGTTTGGAAGGAGAGCCGGAGGAATGCTGCAGGCAATCCAATTGCCTGCAGATTCCGCTTCCTCGTCCGTACCGGTGGCGGCGGCGAGCTCGTCGCCGAGAAGTTGAATTTTTCCTCGGCCGTTTCAGGAGCAAACGGCGGGGATGCTGCGGAGCTCGATCCCGCAACGTCCACGGCGGTGGAAGTGTTCTCTCCGCCCGCCGCGGAGGCCGCGGTCTTCTCCGGCTCGCCGCCGGTGTGCTTGGGCATTCCTAGTTGCGGATCTAGGTCGCCGATGAGCTTGTCGATGGCGGCGCGGGTGGGCGAGGATGGCGAGGAGGCCATCTCGTTGGTGGCGTGTTGCGTTCCGGCGTGCTTGGAGGCTGAGTGCGTTTGGGGCAGTGCTGTGTGACGGGGGGATGATAACCCGGTAGGCCAAACTCCAAGGAGTAACCCGGCCCAAAGGACGGTGCGCAGGATCCGGCTAAGAATAAGGAAGCTTGTGGAAGGCCCAAGTTTGTAGGCCCAGCAATCCGGATTGTGGGTTACTGTAAAGGAAAGCTAGGGTTTGTGCGCCGTGCCCGGGTAGGATCCAGGATGCGCCTTGGGGAATAAGCCAGGGGGTACGGGTGCTTTATAAACCGACCCCCGGGTCTAGTTTTGGACAGAGATCTTAGAACCCTAGCAATAGCGCTTGGTATCGAGCATCTAGTGTAATCCAGAGTTGAGTTGCTATATTAAGATCGGAGACTCGGCGACTTTGATTGCCGGCTACCAGATCGAATTGCACCATGTTTTCCTCTGAGCTAAACCCTCTCCCAAATACCTGTGTCGTCTTGCCCCAAGATCAGTTACCCCCGGTAACGTCTGCCGTGATTATCCCACGACAGTTGGCGCCCACCGTGGGGCCTGCGTCCAAAGGTGTTTACATCACGGGAGAAGCTCGGAAGGGCATGGAGAATCTTGTCATCGGCGAAATCTACATCGACCACGAAGGAGAAAAGATGGTGGACGATTCCGGCTGGGGGCCGGAGTCGGATCACCTCGAATCCGGATCCGTCGTGACAATCGGCCGGATCAGCGTCTTCATTGGTATGGTATGTGCTTCCAATTCGATCCCTGACAACGTTGGATCTGATTCTATGCCAGGAAAAGCCACGTCTATCCGATCAGATGATGAAGAATCGATTGGAACGACACATCCGGCAGAAGAACCCATCGCGGAGTGGGAACAGCCGGAGGAGCCGGCATGGACCCCACGCGACCGGGCCGAAAGAGAAGATGATACCGGGTCCATCCTGGATCTACTGGAAAACCGGTATGAGGAGAACGATGAGGAAGAACAGCATGAATTTACACCGGATATCGTACGCCGAGTTGCAGTCTATGCGGCCCCCACGGCCAACCAAGGAAACGCAACCGCGGCATCAGTCGGGACGGCTCAGGTAGTGGCCCAGCGACAGGGCGCGGCTAACGGTGACCCGGTCTTGGCCCGGGTTGATGGAGAGTCGGCGTCAGTAACCAGCAGAGCAACGGATGAGGAGTTGCATGCAAATACGTTCGGATTCTTAGAAAACCGGACACCAGGGGCGGGTCCTTCGAACTCGCGCCACCCGGCCTTATTCGATAATAATCTGATTCTAGACCCCACGGTTCTCGCGACGGTTATCACTCCGGAAAACGCAGCGGAACGCGTCAGGGATCTAGATGTGGCCCGTCGTGCGCTGGAGCAGCAAAGAAGGCAGGTAGAGGCAGAAAGGCAAGGGATGGCCACGCGGCGGCGTGAGCTAGATGCGTTGGAAACCCGGCTCCGAGAGGAAACGTCTAGAATACATCAAAGGCACCACACCAGGTTACCAGCAATGGGCGGGGTTATTAATCCGGCTAATTTATTTGTTACACCTCAGGACCAGCCGATACCAGCGGCGAACCAGGGAACCGCACCCCAACAAGTGACAGCAGCGACACATCCGGCGAATGAGCGGACCGGGTTACCCCCGCCACAAACTAGAGTCACAACCGGCAACGATCTACCACCACCACCACCATCACGGTTCCGCACACCAGCCGGCCACTACAATAACCCCATGGACAATGTATATGCAGCGACACTCGCATTGAATCAAATCCCTGTGGGAGAGTCGCCCCATGCAGAGAAGACCCGGCAAGCCATCGATCTGTTGCACACTGCGGTGGCACAGCAAGCCAATTATCTGGATCACAGAAGCGGTATGCACGGGACGCCATACGTCAGTCAACAGCAAGGGAATATCCAAACAAGTTCAGCGCGACGGAGGGAAGAGCAGCAGCAAATGCCGCCTCCTCCCCGCGCTCAGGCAGCATCAGCAGCACAGGCCGTCGTGGACAGTTCTAGGGCTCGGAGGGCCGCGGCCGGGTCTGCAGCGCATGGACTTCCCACAGCATCGCGCCCAGCCGCGCCCCCCGCGGTATCACACGTTTCTAGAGCCAGGCCGGCCTCAACCGTTCTTGCGGGGCCTAAGTGTCTCTCGGACAGTATCAGAGCCGAACCTTACCCGGAAAAGTTCAAAGAGCCAGGGAAAGTAGTGAATTATGAGCCAACTATGGATCCCAAAACATGGTTAAGCAGTTACGAGATGGCAATGTCAATTCGCAACGCGTCCGAGAACCTCCAAGCCAAGTTCATGTATGTCGGAAGTAGCAGCAAAATTGTGGTTCACCAATTTGCCGGAAGGATCGATCAAGTCTTGGGAGGAATTGAAGACCGCGTTTGTCAAGCACTTTCACGGGACCTGCAAGAAATTATTCACTATTGATGATCTAGAGCGATGCGTCCAGAAGAAGGGAGAATCGGCGCGTAGTTGGGTGCGCCGGGTTATGGAGATACTTCACTCATCCACGGATATCCAGCCCAAGGATGCACTACAGGCCATGGCAAAAACATGCAAGTATATACCTTTAGTGCAAAAGTTAACTCGCATGAAGTCCAGCCGAAATGCGTCGGAAGTTACAATGGGAGAATTGATGGATGCATGCAACAAGCACGCTGCGACAGATACTACAGAAGAAGAAGCTGATGACAAGAAGGTAAAGGCAAACACAAGCAATAACGGAAGAACCGGCAATGGATCAGCATCAGGTAATAACGGAAATAGCCAGAACAAGCGCCCGTTCGAAGGAGGCTCCGAGTTTGTCGCCAACACAGAAGCCGGGTCTTCGAGGCCCAGAGCAGAAGGAAATTTCAACGGAGGTAACCACAATGGAGGAAACTATCAAGGTCCACCAAGGCCGGGTAACAATTGGGACATATTCAGGATGGCATGCCCGAAGCACAGCAGGAATGGCAGGCCAGCTAACCACTCCCTAGAACAGTGCGCCGATTTACAAAGATGGAAAAATGAGGAAGTGCACAGAGCTATGCGAGGTGCAGGACGGGGAGGAGGACCGGGTCCAGGGGCAAACCCGGGCAACGGCCCACCCCCAGCCGGTAATCCGGCGGCTGGAAATCAAGGTAATAACCAAGGGGGGCAGGAGGTTTCCAGGCTAACTCCAAACAATTGGGTCAATATCATGTGCATACCACAGGAGGCTCTAACAAGGACAAAAAGGTACTGAAGCAAGCGGTCAACTCAGTTTCGTTAGCTGTCCCGAGGTACTTGAGATGGTCAGAACAGGAGGTAACATGGAGCAGAAGGGATCACCCAGAAAGAGTGGAGCACCCAGGAGTCCTGGCACTGGTAGTCGCACCGCAAGTCAATGGGTACGAACTGAAAAAGGTTTTAATGGATGGTGGAAGCAGCATCAATATACTGTATTGGGAAACCTTCCTACGCATGGGTCTCAAGGAATCTCAGCTGCAAAAAAGCTCAACAGTTTTTCATGGGATAGTGCCGGGTCATTCAGCATGCCCCGAGGGAAAAATCGCATTGGAGGTAGCCTTTGGAGAGTCAAAGGATAATTATCGAATTGAGTGGCTTACCTTTGAGGTAGTCAAATTGCGCAGCCCTTATCACGCGTTATTTGGAAGGCCGGCTTACGCCAAATTCATGGCTAGGCCGTGTTACGTATATCTACAGCTAAAAATCCCGGGTCCCAAGAAGACCATTACCGTACATGGAAATCGAGACATAGCAGCTGAATGCGACGAAGGAGATGCAGCAATGGCCGAGCAGGCCTGTAGAAAAGAAGAACTCAAGCAGTACCGGTCTCAAGCAGACCCGGAGGGTAGAGCCACATCAAAAAGGCCGTGTACTGAAGGCGAACGAGCAAAATCCAAGGTAACACAAGATGCTAAAATGGTGGCTTTTGTCAAGGATGACCCCTCCAAACAATCCGCCACAGAAGAAGAAGCTGCACGATCACTCACAACCGGCCATGTCATGGAAACACCTTACCCGGGTTGGCTAGCAAACCCGGTACTCGTCATGAAAAAGTCTAACGTGTGGAGAATGTGCACCGGTCACGCCAGTTCGGGACCGGTGTCCACGAAGAACTAAACAATGTAACGGGCAGCAGGTTTCAGACGCGCTCTTTTCCTACCCAGGGTACCTAAGGGGACTGGAAGGTTTTTAATGAGGCGGCCTGCTGATCCAAACTTTCTCGCAGCAATAAAGAGATGGTTATCAAGTCCTATTTCATTACAGCCTGATTACAAGTAAGTAGTATCCACGTGGCATCAGTATTTCCGTATCATTAAGAATGTTGAGTATATACAGGTCTCGGGGGCTGGCGGCTCAAGTAGCTCAGCTAGCAACCCAAAAGACCCGGCCTTGATGCCTATAAGTTATAAGGGCCGATTATTCGCAAACGAGTACGGCTGCAATCTTATAACTGGACAAAGGAGCCAAATTTTCTTGACTTTTCT
Source organism: Alopecurus myosuroides (assembly GCA_028641055.1). Taxonomy (NCBI): domain Eukaryota; kingdom Viridiplantae; phylum Streptophyta; class Magnoliopsida; order Poales; family Poaceae; genus Alopecurus; species Alopecurus myosuroides. The sequence goes on from CM054057.1 coordinate 5,020,334, forward strand.
TACTTAAGCTCGATGTGACTCGCACTAAAGTGGCATGATTCGTTCGCTTACGATTACAATCAGCCATGAAGCCCAATGGGACTTGCCTGACACTGTTCTCGTATGGATGTAACAACATGGTATCCACGCGAAAGCCGGCTTACAGTACAACATAGTCAAAAGGGTCATCTAAACCACAAGTTTATGCAGAGTACAAGGCTAAAAGCCGGAAACTCAACAACTATCAAGCATAACTTCAGTATTCACACGGAATGGCTTTAGGCTTGCGACTCGGTAAAAAATAATTTGTTCTCTGAGAAAGGCCACACCCCCATGACTCGTACTTTGGGTCCTGGGGACTGGGGACTTCGAAACAGAAACAAACTACTTGGCTATCGCAGTTCGAAAAACCTCACCATCCGAGTCTTGGGGACTTAAAGAAAAAGTCCATGTATCAAAGCCCCTGGTACTCGGAAAACCGAGTCTTACGAAGGGAGCCAAAATAGAAAATCGGGTATCGAGAAAAAGTTCAAGCAATACGGTTATCAAAAGGCCAGGAAAGCCGCAAAGTATATCACGGACTAAAAGTACGTTACAAGGTACGGCGTCAGTATCAGAGGTGCACAGGCGCACCATCAAAAGCATAACAGTGTGAATATAAAGCATTACAAGGTATTATGATAGTACGGCCCTATTCGGCCTCCTAAGTACGGCCTTCCGGGTCTGAGTCCTGGGTTTGCTGCTTAGCCTTCCCGGCACCCTTACCCGGACTCATTGCATCAGGGCGGACTGGTGGAGGGACGGCTGGTGTAGAGGCAGACGGGCCCGATCCTAACTCGGCCTCTCTCTTCGCAGTCGCCTCCCTTTTCCTGGCCGAGCTAGAAACCCACTTCTCCAAGATATCAAAAGGCGGGGGCGCTTCCTCCGTAATAAATTTGCCATCAGCGTCGTATGCACTCATAATCGTATTTAGATCCAAGCTATCGGCCAAAGTGGTAGCTGAGGGGCGCACTGCGGCTTGTATGGCTTTGAAATCCTTGGGTGTAAATTTGGAACCGTCAGCCTTGAATTCGGGAAACCCGGATGTTACCTTTGCCGGGTCAAGCTTTGGAAAGAAAGCCTTGGCCAGGGTAAAAGCCCGGGTCATTCCAATCCGGCATGATGAGCGTTTCCAGATTTCAATCCAGCCAGGCACAGTGGAGCAGGCTTGAACGAGATTCTCTTCACCCGGATATACTTCCGTAGGCCACTTCACAGCATCCAATATAAATTTTGTTCCGGCAAAGAAAGTCCGGAGCACAGTCTTGAGGGTTTTAGCCTTGACAAGGGCATTTTCCTCTGGGGCCGCAAGGTTGGCACCTGCAGTCGTAACAAAAGAAAGAGCGTATCAGTAATCCCGAGTCTGTTATAATAAAGCAAAGACGTGAAGCCAATCGACAGCAGAAAACTTACTGAGCAAGATCTGATAAGTATCGGAGACCTGGTCCGATAGTTTCTTCAGTTCGGTCTGAGCGGCATTGCATTTCTTCTTGTATTTGGAAACATCTTTCTTCAAGGTTTTCATGTCATCCTCAAGGATTTCCCTTCGTTTCATCTCGGCAAGAAGAAGTTGTTCGGTCCTCAGCAAAGTTTCATCAGACCGGGTTATTTGTGCCTGTAAGTAGCAAGGAATGCAAGTATTAGTTGGATTGTATGGAAAACTGAATATGGCGTAAAGTACCAAGCATCACTCTTGCAAGTCATACTTGGAACTTGGGGACTAGGTATGCAGTATGAGATACAAAGTGTCCTTACCTGGTGCTCTGCAGCCATGCGCTCCAAGATCTGGCTCTCCGAAGTCTTCATAGTGAGGTGAGTGTTCATCAACTGATCGAAAGTGTCTTTACTCGTATCAGAAGACCCGGGGCCTTGGAAATTCCGGGAAGGAGCTTTCTTCTTAGTAGGAGGCGGAACCCGGGTCATTTGTGTGTCGGAGTCCGACGCTCCTTCTTCTGCACCCAAGACGGTGGTTTTGTTCTTCTTGCTTGCATGGGAAGCAATTGGATACTCGGCTCCTTGTGTGTCCGGGTTTGGCGGCGACGCTTGTTTGTCGCCACTGGACGCGGCTGTAGTCTTATCAGCCGGGCTCCCCTTACCCGGGCCCTCGGTTCCCGTTTCCTCTTGATCGCTGATAACGACCGTGGCCCTATAAGATGTTGTCAGTGAGTAGCTAAATGTACAGTCAAGAAAGGGTGATGAAATATGGTGGAACATCAGGAAGGGGATCTTACCCGGTATTCACCGCAAAGTCGCAGGGAAATCCATCGCTGGACTCGGGAGAAGCTGGAAATTATCAAGTTAGATGTCATATGGGAACGGTTTAAAGAGAATGTTTTGACCCAGAGAAGATAGGGTAATTACCAGCCCGCCGCGGGGGGGTCGATGAAATACCCGGGTTAAGGGCATCATCACCCGGGTGATTTCGAGTTGACCTACGCTTGGTTACGGGCGACTCCTTCAAGAACGGCCAGTGGGATAACGTCAAGGTAGCTCAAGTATATCATTAAAGTAATGCGAGTTGAATGCGAGGAGGAGATATGAAACCTTGGAGGTGGCCTCTTGAGTTTTTCTTTTGGATCCGACCTTGATTGTCGGCTCCAGTTCTTCCTCGTCGCTGGCAGATTCTACTTTGCCATCGGAGTTTTCTTCCTCGTCATCTTCTTGTTCTGGATATCATCAAAGTTATGGTTGGAAATGAAGGGGTTATGGTGAGATCAAGGGAACTAAATAAAATCCGGAGAGTACCTTCGTCCGAGTTAACAGTTTCTTGCTTCTCTGGACTTTCGGAGCTAGGGGAGGCATTGGTTTTCCAAAAATCATCATCAGCCTGAAAAGTGTTAGCATAAGGGTTATTAACTGCATTGAGTGGAAAGAGCAAAGGTAAAGGCATCAAAGTCGGGTTTTCACCTTGGGGGCTGGGTTCTCAAGCGTGAAGGGCTCTAACCCGGATATGTTCCGGATTACCTCGAGCTTTTCGGTCAGAAAGCCCTTGATGGTTTTATGAGTATCGCCAGCTGCGAAGATGTTGTCGGAGTACCGGAGCGGGTCTGTAGGCTGCCCTGAATACTCGCACATTAACTTTGTGCGGATGGAGTTGGGTTGAATCCGGAAATCTACCCAAGTCTTCACCAGGTTGAGCCCGATGAGGCCTTGGGCTGTGAGAGTGGTGATTTTGGCTAAAAGAGGTTGAATTGCCTCCCTGTCCGAGTCAGGGGCAAAGGCACTAAATTTATCAGAGATGTCAAGAAGACCCTCTGAATAACCCGGCAGCTTCTTTTGGCCGGGTGGGGAGGTGTCTTGGCAGTAGAAGTAGGAGAGCTGCCAGTGCTTGACATGGGAATTAAGGGTGAGGGGTGGCATCAGTGAATTCTTGCGGCGCTGGATGGAAACCCCGCCGCAAGCGAGAAGCGCCCCGTCACCGCTCTCGCGGCACGGTTTGCATTGAAAAAGCTCGATGAAAAGAGCTAGACTTGGCGAAGTGCACAAGTATGATTCGGAAAGGACTATGAAGTGGGAGATGTTGAGAACAGAATTAGGCCCGATATCAAAGACGCGAAGACCGTAATGATTCAAAACATCACGGAAAAAGGGGTGACCCGGTGGGCGGAAGCCCCGGGTCACATGTTCCACAAAGCAAATTACCTCGCCTTTTGTCGGGGTGGGCTGGGTCTCCTTACCCGGCACTCTCCATTGGATATCCTCTTGAGGAGGAAGGACTCCCAGCTCCACTAGCTCCTCCAACTTGGATTTGGTGACTGTAGACCGCGCCCAGTTGGCGGATATGGAGTTGGCGGCTTTAACTTTGGTTGGAGTTTTCCCCTGCTTTTTGGGAGCCATGTGGTTGACCTGCAAAATACAAAGTAAAAGGATAAGAGTACTAAGACCCGGAAGTTGTGAGCCGGCCGAATATCGGTGGGGTAATATTGAGACATGAAAAATTGCGTGTAACCCGGGTGTTAGTTCACCGAGCAAAGTTCGAAATAGTCCGGGTATCAAGTATTATGACGAAAATTATGGAGATCTAAGTGTTGAAGGGGTTCTTTGGGGACGATGGATGGCCGCATAGGCACTTAACGCGAATAAAAGGAACTGAAAAGGGGGAGTCCGGCCGGGTGATTGAGGCCAAGGCGGAAATTTTGAGTGGATCGGGCCCAGATTGGGAATCTTATCTTCGGATTTGTGGTGAAATTAGTATTTGCAGATAGTAGGAGAATGGATTGGAATCCATAACTTATCTATTATGCGAGCTGGAAAGAATGTTAGCAACTTAATTCGGCATGGCCGAGGAATCGTTGGCGGATCGATTTGGATCTAATCTAAGGTGAAATCAAAAAGTGCAAGGGCGAATTAATGGACGCAAGTGGCTTACCGGAGGAGATCTGAGCGAGGCTTTGCGGAGGCAGATGGCGCAAGCCTGGTGTCCCTTCGCGGTCCTTGACGGGCCGGATGGGGATTCGCCGGCGGATTTTGGCGGCGGCGCGGGGCGAGTCGTGGCGGAGCGCAGCCTCCGGCCGATGGGCTCCGGTGATGTGCGCGGGAATTCCGTGGTGGTGCTCAGTGAGAGTGAGCTTAGAAGGAGAAAGGAAGCGGAATGGGGGGAAATGAGCCGTTAGGGTTCGGGTTACTCCCAAGGAGCTTATTTATAGTATAAGTGGGTAAGCCCGGTTTGGTGAGTGGGGGCCGGGAGTTGCGGAGGTAAACGGCTATTTATTTAAGTATCTGCGAGATATGCGCCAAACATTGAGCAAGGCATCTGGATAAAAGAGAGAAGGGAATCCATCCCGTGATATCATGATCGATTATCGAGTATAGAATTAGGGTTTAGACCTGGAAAATTAAAGGTGTTTGGGGGAAAAACCCGGGTTACTACATGGCCGCCGTGGAGTAAGGCCTAGCTGAATATCAGAGCATCTTAACCCGGCCTCTGTATGCCTGTATGTTTGATATCTTTGCAGGGAATAGCGAGCGCTTCAAGGAGGATCCATGAAGCCCAGGCTATTCTGGGGACTACTGACGGGGGGATGATAACCCGGTAGGCCAAACTCCAAGGAGTAACCCGGCCCAAAGGACGGTGCGCAGGATCCGGCTAAGGTTAAGGAAGCTTGTGGAAGGCCCAAGTTTGTAGGCCCAGCAATCCGGATTGTGGGTTACTGTAAAGGAAAGCTAGGGTTTGTGCGCCGTGCCCGCGTAGGATCCAGGATGCGCCTTGGGGAATAAGCCAGGGGGTACGGGTGCTTTATAAACCGACCCCCGGGTCTAGTTTTGGACAGAGATCTTAGAACCCTAGCAATAGCGCTTGGTATCGAGCATCTAGTGTAATCCAGAGTTGAGTTGCTATATTAAGATCGGAGACTCGGCGACTTTGATTGCCGGCTACCAGATCGAATTGCACCATGTTTTCCTCTGAGCTAAACCCTCTCCCAAATACCTGTGTCGTCTTGCCCCAAGATCAGTTACCCCCGGTAACGTCTGCCGTGATTATCCCACGACACTGTGCTCTCGAGCTCGTTCGCGTCAATGGCGTGGACAGTGAGGAAGTGAGGAATGGTTTCGTTGAGGACGAGGACGGCTACTTATAGCCGGAAAACCGTTTAGATACGTGCCAACGGCTCTTTTGACCGTTGGATGTTCGACGCGTGTCACTCGCCGGAAAATCCGGGAAATGAAACGACAGGGAAATTATGATTATCTCCTCGTTTCTCGTGAGAATCTGTCAAAGATACGTTGCAGGGTTTCCCGCGTGAAACCAAGCGTCGCCTACGTCAGCATGATTAAAGCGCTGACGTCAGAAGTTCCTTTTCCGCGAAGGATCGTGAGAAAAAAGCCGGATTTTCAGGATTCCGAGTTTCATGTTACCATCTCTTTCAAAAAGAAAAATAAGAAGAATCAAGATTGCTGAATCGATATTTCTCGGACAAAATGTATTTGGCGAAAGACGGGGAATCAGAGTTTTAATCCTTCTTGGGGGCTACTGTCGGATATATACCAACTAGGGGTATAGAAGATGGTAGACAAAGTGCCGGATTACCAGGGTGGCCTAAGTGGTAGTGGGCTTAGGTCCGTTGGGCGGCCCAGTTATCCGACGCGCGGAAGCCGAATTCTAGAAGAACCCGGATCACGGCCCACGTGATCTGGCTTGGAGGAGAAGACGGATTCCTTGCTTTCCAAGTTACAAGTTATCGTAGTCTTCTAGGTTTCCTATTCTGTAAGCCCTAATACGGCTATTATATAAAGCCGGACGGAGATAGATTAAGACAAGTTTTTACCGCACAACAGAGAAGCTCTACGCAACCCGCCGAGAAGCTCATCCTCGCCGAGTAGCTGGATCTACACCCTCACATTGTAACCCTGTTAAACGGGCTTTAGTCCCAATTAGTGAGAAGTGCAGGAGTAGGTACGCCGTACTGTCGCGACGTACCGAACCTGGGTAAAATCCCGTGTTCTGTGTTACTACGCTATCCCGTTACCCCACGTCTCTACCGTAGTCTCATGGCACCCCCGTCTATGAAAACTACTACGATGTCTCGACAGTTACTATACGCTATCTTATCCTATTTCTGATAGCTGGAAGTTGTAGATTTCTGTAGTTGGTTAGCGCAGCCAGTTGCAGCATCTTTCATATCCCCTCCTTCCGTTGAACCAAGGTTTCTGTACTTGGGTTGACGGGTTACACTTTGGTGAACTGTGAGTCTTGCTTGCCAGTATGTTGGTGTACTGACCCCGTTGGGGATGTGGTTTACGCAGACTACGACTACGGCTACGATGACCACCAGGATGGCTAGTTCGTGGAGTTCGACGAGACTGCAGACGAGTAGATAGCTGGACCCCGGGCAGGATCCAGGACCTACGTGGATGGGCTTCGTCTTCCTTATTTTCCCCGGCTTCTTAAGCCTGTTGGATTTGTCTGTACTCAGACACCTTGTTTGCTTCCGCTGATGTAATGAATGCTATGTTGGGACATGTGTCCTCTGGATGATTGTATTTGCTATCTCTGCCTTAGTGAAGGCCATTTGCAACCTTATTTCAATCTTTTGTGTCTTAGAGATATGTTGTGATTATCATTCGTTTAAACGCTATTGAAGTACCATGTGTGATTGGTATGAAGTACGTCGACAGTAGTGCCTTCGATCTCTAGTGGATAGTTTACATCGACGATGGAATAGCAGGGCTTGTGTTGTCGCGCATAAGCGCAGGCCTACCAGGAAGCTGGGACGTGGGAGCATTTATGCCCCATAATCCAAGCATCTGCTATCCAGTTCGGCCCGATGAGTATCCCTTAGAAATCAGGGTGCGACAATGGTTCAAACTGCTGAAAAATAGCTAGACTATTGAATGGGAGGAAATTGTACCTCTCTTTTATTCTAAATTCTATCCTCCAAGTGAAATCCATAGAGATCGGAATTATATATATAATTTTTGGCCTCATGATGGAGAGAGTATTTCCCAAGCATGGGGGAGGTTGAAGTTACTAATGCTCAAATGCCCCATTTATGAACTCCCCAGTAATATTGTTATTAATAATTTCTATGCAAGGCTTCCTCTTCATGATAAGGATTTATTGGATGCTTCTTATTATGGATCATTTACACGTATGAAAGATGAAAATAAATGGGATCTTCTTGACCGTATTCAAGAAAACACTGAAGCATGGGAGAATGACAAAGGTAGAAAGTCAGGTATAAATTATGACTATGAATGCATTAAAACCTTTATGTCATCTAAGGATTTTCATAATGTTAGTACTGCTTATGGTATTGATTCTCAAGTTATTGCAAACTTATATAAGGCTTTTGCTTCTTATTTTGAGATTCCTAAAAAGGAATGGGACAACTACCATGCACGTTATAAAGATACTGTTAATTGTGTTCCTGCTAGAGATATATAAGTTCATATTGTTGATTTTATTGTGCCTGAACCTTATATTGAGAAAATGCCTTTCCCCGCTAAGGTAAAAGAACATTCTATGTTAGCTAGTGTGGTTAATAAAAGTGCAAGGAATCATGTAGAACCCGAGGAACAAATAACTGTAGAACCTACAGTAGCAATAGTAAAGGACCTTATTTCTGAAAATGTAGAAGAGAGACACATTATATTTTGTGAAGATGCTTCTAATATTGTCTCTCATCCTAGTAAATCCAGGAAACCCAGTGTTCATTTGCTATCTGTTAGGATAGGTGATCATTTCTATTATGGTTTGTGTGATATTGGTGCTAGTTCTAGTAATATTCCTTATGAGCTTTATAAAGAAATTATGCATGAAATTGGTTCTTGTGAACTTGAAGAAATTGATGTGATTATTCAACTTGCTAATAAGGAAACTATTTCTCCAATTGGTATTGTTAGAGATGTGGATGTCTTGTGTGGTAAAACTAAGTATCCTGCTGATTGTCTAGTACTAGGCACTTCTGTTAGTGATACTTGTCCTATTATATTTGGTAGACCTTTCTTAAATAGTTGTGGTGATGTTATTGATTGTAAAAGGAGAAAAATCTTACAAAAGTTTGATGAAGATTCTTCTGAATTTAATTTCTCCAAATTTGCTAAAGCACCTTATGAAGCTAAACTGCCTAATGAAAATTATAAATTTGAACAATTGGCTGCTATTGCTCTTGCTCCTAACAATCCTTTGCAGCAATACATGGAAGACCATGAAAGTTATGTCTTTATGGAAGAAAGAAATGAAATCGATGAGTTTTTCCTACATCAGGTAGCAATGCTGAAACATAATTTACCTGTGGAAGACTTGGGTACAACATTACCACCCAAGGAAGATCCTATTTTTGATTTAAAGCCTTTGCCAGATCATCTTAAATATGCTCATATTGATGATAAGAAATTATATCCTGTTATTATTAGTTCTCAACTTTCTGATAAAGAAGAGGACAGATTATTGGGGATATTGAAGAAACATAGAGGTGCTATACTCTTGATGATTTGAAAGGGGTTTCTCCTACTATTTGTCAGCATGCTATTAGTATTGAGCCTTATGCAAAGCAAGTTGTTGAACATCAACGCCGTTTAAATATAATATGAAGGATGTGGTAAGAAATGAGGTATTGAAACTCCTTGATGCTGGCATTATTTATCCTATTGCTACTAGTAGATGGGTTCGTCCTGTGCATTGTGTCCCTAAGAAAGGTGGGATGACGGTTGTGCCAAATGAAAACAATGAACTTACTCCTCAAAGAGAAGTAGTTGGTTATAGGATGTTGATTGATTTTAGGAAGGTTAACAAAGTCTCTAAGAAAGATCAGTATCCTTTGCCTTTTATTGATCAAATGTTAGAAAGGTTGTCTAAGAAAACTCATTTCTGCTTTCTTGATGGTTATTCTGGATTTTCTCAAATTGCTGTTAAAAAGCTTGATCAAGAGAAAACAACTTTCACTTTTCCTTATGGAACTTATGCTTATAGACGTATGCCTTTTGGTTTATGTAATGCTCCTGCTACTTTTCAAAGATGCATGTCTGCTATTTTTCATGGTTTTTGTGAAGAAATTGTGGAAGTTTTCATGGATGATTTCTCCGTCTATGGAACTTATTTTGATAATTGTTTGCAGAATCTTGACAAAGTTTTGCAGAGATGTGAGGTGACTAATCGTGTTCTTAACTGGGAGAAATGCCATTTTATGGTTAATCAAGGAATTTTTCTTGGACATAAAATCTTTGAAAGAGGTATTGAATTTGATAGAGCTAAAGTTGAAGCTATTGATAAAATGCCCTGTCCCAGGTATGTTAAAGGTATTCATAGTATTCTTGGTCATGCTGGTTTCTATAGAAGGTTTATTAAAGATTTCTGTAAAATATCAAAACCTCTTACTAATCTTCTTCAAAAAGATGTACCATTTGTTTTTGATGAAAATTGTAAAGAAGAATTTGAAATTTTAAAGACAGCTTTAATATATGCCCCTATTGTTCAACCACCTGATTGGAACTTACCATTTGAAATTATGTGTGTTGCTAGTGGTTATGTTGTAGGTGTTGTTCTTGTTCAACGGGTAGATAAGAAGTTAAATGTTATTCATTATGCTAGTAAAACTCGTGATGCTGCTCAAAAAAATTATGCTACCACTGAGAAAGAATTCCTAGCTGTAGTTTTTGCTTGTGATAAATTTAGGCAGTATATTGTTGATTCTAAAGTTACTATTCATACTGATCATGCTGCTATTAAGTACCTCACGGAAAAGAAATATGCTAAGCCTAGGCTTATTAGATGGGTTCTTCTTTTACAAGAGTTTGATTTACATATTGTTGATAGGAAGAGTGCTGAAAATCCTGTTGCTGATAATCTGTCTAGATTAGAAAATATCCCTCATGAACCTATTCCTGTTAATGATAGTTTTCCTAATGAACAGTTAGCTGCAATAAAAGTGAGCTCTCAAGAGAGTCCTTGGTATGCTGATTATGCTAACTTTATTGTTTCCAAGTATTTGCCTCCTACCTTTACAGCTCATCAAAGAAGAAAATTCTTCTATGATTTGAGGCATTATTTTTGGGATGACCCACACCTATATAAAGAAGGTGTTGATGGTTTTATGAGAAGATGTGTTCCTGAAAATGAACAACATGAGATATTGAGAAAATGTCATAGTAGTGCTTATGGAGGACATCACGCTGGAGATAGAACTGCACATAAAGTTCTACGGTCAGGTTTTTATTATCCTACTCTCTTTAAAGATGCTAGAAAATTTGTTTTATCTTGTGATCAATGCCAAAGGGTTGGAAATATTTCTAGACGTAATGAAATACCTATGAATTATTTTCTTGTTATTGAACCGTTTGATTGTTGGGGTTTTGACTTTATGGGTCATTTCACTCATTCAAAAGTATACACTCATATTCTTGTTGCTGTTGATTATGTTACTAAATGGGTAGAAGCTATACCTACTAAAAGTGCCGATGGTGAAACCTCTTTAAAAATGCTTAAAGACATTATTTTCCCTAGGTTTGGTGCACCTAGATATCTTATGACTCATGGGGGTTCCCATTTTATTCATGGTGAGTTTATAAAAACCCTTGCTAAATATGATGTTAATCATAGAATTGCCTCACCCTATCATCCTCAAACCAGTGCGCAAGTAGAATTATCAAAGAGAGAAATCAAATCTATCTTGCAAAAGACTGTTAAGAAATCTAGGAAAAATTGGGCTAAGAAATTAAATGATGCTCTATGGGCTTATAGAACTGCTTACAAAAATCCCATGGGCATGTCTCCTTATAAAATGGTTTATGGAAAAGGTTGTCACTTGCCCCTAGAATTAGAACACAAAGCTTATTGGGCAGTGAAAGACCTATATAGAGATTTTAAACTTGCTGGTAAGAAAAGACTACATGACTTAAGTTCTCTACATGAATGGAGGAGTGAAGCATATGAAAATTTTAAGCTCTTTAAAGAGAAAGTTAAAAAGTGGCATGATAAAATAATTATTAAAAGAGAACTTCATGTTGGTGAGAAAGTGCTATTGTATAGGTCTCGTCTCAGATTTTTTGCAGGAAAATTACTCCCTAGATGGGAAGGACCTTTTGTTATCGAAGAGGTATATCGTTCGGGGGCAATTAAAATTGTTTCCCTTGAAGACAACTCTTCACAAGTGGTGAATGGCCAAATACTCAAGCATTATATCTCCGGAGATCCTTATAATGAAAATGTTGATTGTATTCAAGCCATGATCCTGGAGGAGTTTATTAGGAAGCATATTTCAGAAACTGCAGAGCCATTTTTTGAATAGGTAACAGTTTTGGTAAGAAAATGTTCGCGAAACATCTTCCAACTTATAATTTTACTGTTTTTTGGAAAATATAAAAAATTATGAGCCGGAAACGAGAGGGAGACATAGTCCGGACGCTCCACACCATAGGGTGGCGCGGGCCCACCCCTGGCCGCGCCAGCCCATGGTGTGGGCGCCCCGGAGCCCCTCTCTGACTCGTTTTTGACCTGCACTTTACTTTCGTTATGAAACTTTTCGCTATATAATCCCCCGAGGTCCGTATATCGTTTTCCCGTCGTGTTTCTGTTTCGAGCTGTTTCTGCCAGGGTCTGTTTTCAGTTTTAGAAGCATCATGGTCTCCGCCAACGACAACAAGGGGTAGGGACCAAAGGAAGATGATGTCCAAGACCTAAAGCCGGAGGAGGAGATCGAGAGTGGAGCTAAAGGAGACGTAGAAGAAAACCCACGAGTGCGTCCACGCGCCACCGTCGCAAGCATCAGAGTGGCGGCTAACCCCTTGAAGCTTAAGAGAGGCGCGCCGATGAGCAACGGAGGAGGGGTTCCACATCACTCCTTTGCTTCAAGGACACCTGCTGCGGGCATCAAGAACTACTTCCACTCATTAATTCATGATTATCGGTACAAAAAGGTGCCCAATAGAGATTTACCCTCTATGTGGGATATGAATCGTTCTAACCGTACAGATAAAGGAAGCTCTCAACCTAAGGAAGAGTGGGGGAAAAATCTTGGTGGCTGGGATTCACCTTCTGACAGGCATGCAAACTGCACTGATTGCAATACGGAGGTGATGCGTATGCTTATGTTCGCGATTGATGATCTGAAGAAATCTATTGATAAGCTCATCGAGAAGGATTCACCACCACCACCGAAGATTTGATTCGTCATTGGTTTTGGCATCCCCTCGGCTTGTTCCAAACTTGGGGGGAGTGCTGCGGTATCACATCACTATCTTTTATCTTTTTACTTTTTCAGTAGAGTCATATCATGAGTAGAGAGGTTATCATATAGGATGGTTTGCAGTATGGAAGTGTCTCTCCCTAGTTGGTTATCGTTGTATCCGTTGGTGTGAGTTGCCGGTTTGAAATATTAATGAGAAGTTTCATCATTTACTTTCTATGCACATTATTTCAGTTTTCAATTTCTGTCATATGGTTTAGCTTGTTATTAGTACATTGTATCACTCTAGAGATCATCAAGTTAATCTAGTTGGTTTTGGAAAACTTAGCTTGGGACAGCAGATATAATAATTTGAGTTGCTAGTATCAGAAAGAGGAATTTGCCTATTAGCTCATAAACTTAGTATTCACAAGTTAAGATCGTTTGTGCTGTCAATGAAGATTGCATGATTGGTTTCATCATATGTATATTTGTTTGTTTTCCTTCAACTCTTATGCTTGCTACCCAGCCTTGTTAGCCAAAAACCCTGTATTGAGAGGGAATGCTTCTCGAGCATCCAAACCTGAAACCCAAAACCCTGCCATTCGTGTCGACCATACCTACCTACATGTGGTATTTCACCGCCACTCCAAGTAAATTGCTCATGTGCTACCTTTAAAACTTTCAAATTACTCTTGTTTTGTGTTCCTGTTTTAGCTCATGAGGACGCAAATAGAGAATCTTTATCTCACTTGTTGACTGGACTCACACACCTGGACTAGTGGCTTCATCCGCTTATCCAAATGCTAGAAGAGCTGGCAGCGGGGTTCCCAGCCCCAAATAATAATACAAATTCTCTTCACTCTTTTTGCCCCCGATTTATCAGTGAAAGCATAATTGTGTAAACAAAAGAGAAACAGGGATGACCTTCTACACCAGTTGCGTCCTTCACCATGGGAGCCGCTCTTGTGAGTCTAGTCGGCTTGTGACATACTGTATTTTCTGTTTACCATTCGTTGACATAAATATACACCTCTCAAAATTTAGACACTCCTCCACGGTTTGTGATTGTTGGCAGGCACCCGAGGATTCGGTTAGCCATGGTTTGTGTAAGATGGATGTGAGGAGTGTCATGCATTTTATACCTCTGTTTATTAAAATAAAAGCTCTAGCACATGAGTGGTCAATGCTTCCCTCTGCGAAGGGCCTGTCTTTTACTTTTATGTTGAGTTAGTAAACCCATTTCCTTCTGTCTCCAGCAAGCATTTGAGTTGTTGTGTTCTCATCATCTATATGTTGATTTACTCAATCATGTTTTCTATCTTTCTTTGTTTAACACATGCTTTATTATCTGAATGAATATTACTTTGAAAGCTATGAATCACTGAGTAAGAGTTGTTACAATTAAACATGTTAAGCTCTATAATATAAAACTTGTTATAAATACTTCACCTAAGATAAGTATAATTTCATTAAATGTTCTCTGACCAAGAACAAAGTTTGCCATTACCAATTTTGATTCTCTCTTTTGCATCTTTGTTTGTGACTCCCTTTACTTGTTTCAAGTTAAGTCATATGAGAGGAAGTTTATGTCTGTAATGATTGGTTCATAGGTAAATGTGATGCTTCTTGTCCGTATTTTAGTTATCGACTCTTCACTCCATAAACCTATGGTCATATTTTCTGAGTTCAGTTTCGCTTGGGGACAAGCGATGTCTAAGCTTGGGGGGAGTTGATACGTCCATTTTGCATCACTTTTTTATATCATAATTTTCTGTTATTCATTGATATATTTCATGTTATGATGCATCTCTTATGTTATTTTATCTTATTTTGCATGTTTTATAATGTTTGGAGAATAAACACCGGGACAAGAAATCTGATGGAAAAAGCACCGTCGAGATACCATATTTCAGAAGATCAGAAGGAGAAGGGGGACATCCGGGGGTTCCTAAAAGTCCAGAGGAGGAACAAATCCAAGAGGAGAGCCAGAGGGGGGCCACCAGGGGCACACACCTAGGGCTGGCGCGCCCTCCCCCTGGTCGCGCCACCTTAGCGGTGTAGCCACCCTGGCCCACCTTCGGGGGTCATCTTTGGCCCCTGACCCCGAGGGAACCCTAAGCCTCATTCCATCCTCGAAGAATTATTCTGCCGCCGCTGCGGGGTAGAAAACACCCGAGAGAGAAAAGCTTTCTGGCAGGGAGAAATCTGTCGGAGAAATTCCTCTCCGGAGAGGGGAAATCACCGCCATCGTCACCGCCATCGCTCCGACCATCATCAAGATCGTCATAATCATCATCATCACCACTAGCCCCATCACCCTCATCATCCACCTTCATCCCGCTGTAACAATTAAGGGGCCTCTATCGTTGTTTTGCATTAGATCTCTCTCCCGGTGTGGATTACTTGTTAGTAGTTGATGCTTGTGAGATTTATCGGTGTTTTCCCTTTATGACCAGATTGTTATCATTTATTATATCACCTCTGATTATGATCCATATGATGTGTTGTGAGTAGTTCGTGTTGTTCTTGAGGACATGGGAGAAGTCAAGTTGTTAGTAGTGAAGTAATATTGAATAATATTAATGTTTGATATTTAAGTTGTGGTGTTATTCTTCTAGTTGTGTCATGTGAACGTCGACTACATGATACTTCACCATTTATGGGCCTAGCGGAATGCATCGTGTATTTGGCTACTAATTGTGGGGTTGCCGGAGTGACAGAAACCTAAACCCCCGTTAGGAAACCTTTACACGAGGGAGCGTAAGATCCGGGAGTTAAAAGTTGTTGTTAGATTTATATCTTAATTACTTTCTTGTAGTTGCGTAGGCTTGCAAGGGGTATAATCACAAGTATGTATTAGTCTGGATGGGATGGTACATTAGTATAGATTCACCCACACAACACTTATCAAAACACCAAAGTTATGCAACTGCATGGAACAAAAGCACTTGACAGAAACCTCTCGTGTGTCCTCGAGAACGTTTGTTAATCATTCACCAACTAGTGTCACCATTGTTTACTTTTCTACCGTAGCCATGGAGCATCTTCATTATTTAACGCGATGCTTGGGTCAGTTTTCACTCTGAAGGCCGGAATTTCTTCAAAGTTATTATAATCTTCTGACATCTCTGTCCTGTCCTCCACACTCACAATGTTTCTTTTCCCTTAAAGAACTATATGCCGCTTCGGCTCACCGCATGAAGTAATAGAATTTTTAACTTTTTTCTTTTCCTCGGTTGGGTAGACATGTCCTTCACATAGAAAACTTGCGTCACATCTTTGGCTAGGACGAATGGTTCGTTTCTGTACCCAAGATTGTTGAGATCCACTATTGTCATTCCGTACTGCTGGTCTACTTTTGCTCCTGTCATCTTGACCCATTGGCACCGAAATAGAGGGACCTTAAAATTAGGTCCATAGTCAAGTTCTCATATCTCCTCTCTGTAACCATAATATGTGTCCTTTGTCCCATTGTATCCGGTTGCATCGAAACGGACGCCACTATTCTGGTTGGTGCTCTTTTTATCTTGTGTGGTCGTATAAAATATATTCCCATTTATCTCGTACCCTTGGAAAGTTAGTACAGTCGAAGATGGTGACATGGCCAACAAGTAGAGCCGATCTCCAACAATGTTATTATTCATGAGTTCTGTCTGCAACCAGACACTGAAACTATCCATGTGTTCATCATTAATCGAGGATTTAGACAGCCCCGTGTTTTCGGATCGTATAATATTCTTGTGTTCCTAGATATAAGGAGCCACCAAACTGTGTAGTGTGCTTTAGTGAAAGAATGTCCGTCCATAAATATTTTTGCTTTCCTTCCTAGCGTGCCTTTTCCACTCATTCTTCCCTCATGCCGTGATTCGGGAATACCAATCGACTTAAGGTCTGGAAGAAAGTCAACACAAAACTCAATTACCTCTTATGTTCCATAACCCTTGGAGATGCTTCCTTCTGGCCTAGCACGGTTGTGAACATATTTCTTTAAGATTCCCATGAACCTCTCAAAGGGGAACATATTGTGTAGAAACACAGGACTGAGAATGGTAATCTCTTTGACTAGTTGAACTAGGAGGTGTGTCATAATATTGAAGAAGGATGGTGGGTACACCAACTCGAAACTGACAAGACATTGGACCACAAATGTCTGTAACGCTGATAGACTTGCTGGATTGATTACCTTCTGAGAAATTGTATTGAGGAATGCGCATAACTTCACAATGGGTATTCGAACATTTTCTGGTAGAATCCCCCTCAACGCAATTGGAAGCAATTGTTTCATCAGCACGTGGCAGTCATGAGACTTCAGGTTTTGGAATTTTTTCTCCGCCACATTTATTATTCCCTTTATATTCGATGAGAAGCTAGACGGTACCTTGATACTATTTAGTGCTTCAAAAAAGATTTCCTTCTCTTCCTTGGTAAGAGCGTAGCTGGCAAGACCACCTTGAAACCGCTCAGGATTCTTACCGTCTCGTCCTTTCGTGTGTTGCTGGTCCTGCCGTGCTTCAGATGTATCTTTTGACTTCCCATACAAGCCAAAGAAGCCTAGCAGATTCACGCAGAGATTCTTCGCCTGGTGCATCACGTCGATCGCAGAGCGGACATCTAGGATTTTCCAATAGGGTAGTTCTCAAAATATAGATTTCTTCTTTCACATGGGTGCGTGTCCGTCAGCGTCATTCGGAACAACTTGTCTGCCCGGACCCTTTCCAAATATTATTTTCAAATCCTCCACCATATCAAATACATCGTCACCAGGTCGGAGGATAGGCGTCTCCCGGGTATGTGACTCACCATTGAAATGCTTGCCAGCTTTTCTTAAGGGGTGCTTGCGCGGCAGAAAACGACGATACCCGAGGTACACAACCTTCTTACATTTATCCATATATACACTTTCAGTGTCATCTAAAAATTGTGCGCATGCATTGTATCCCTTGTTTGTATATCCAGAAATGTTACTAAGAGCAGGCCAATCGTGGATGGTTACGAACAACAGCGCTCGTAGGTTAAATTCTTTTTGTTCATGCTCGTCCCACACAGGTACACCTTCTTCACGCCACAACTGTAAAAGTTCATCGACTAATGGACTTAGGTACACATCAATGTCGTTGCCATGTTGTCTCGGGCCTTGGATCAGCATTGGCATCATAATGAACTTCCTCTTCATGCACAACCAAGGAGGAAGGTTATAGATACATAGAGTTACAGGCCAGGTGCTACGGTTGCAGCTCTGCTCACTAAATGGATTCATGTCATCTGTACTTAGACCAAACCATAAGCTCCTTGCGTCACCTCCAAAGCGCGGGAACTTTCTCTCAATTTTTCTCCACTGCGACCCATCAGCGGGGTGTCTCAACATCTCATCTTTGTTACGATATTTCATGTGCCATCGCAAAATTTTGGCATGCTCTTTGTTTCTGAACAAACGTTTCAACCGCGGTATTATAGGAGCATACCACATCACCTTTGCAGGAACCCTCTTCCTGGGGCGCTCACCCTCAACATCGCCAGGGTCGTCTGGTCTGATCTTATACCGCAATGCAGTGCATACCGGACATTGTTCCAAATTCTCGCACTTCTCATCGCGGTAGAGGATGCAGTCATTAATGCAGGCATGTATCTTCTCCACGTCTAATCCTAGGGGGCATACAAGCTTCTTTGCTTGGTATGTACTGTCGGGCAATTCATTGTTTCTAGGAAGCTGTTTCTTCACTATTTGCAGCAACTTTGTAAATCCACTGTCAGTCACACCGTTCTCGGTCTTCCATTGGAGCAATTCCAGCGTGCTGCCCAGCCTTTTCAGCCCGTCTTCGCAAGTTGGATACAACAATGTTTTGTGATCCTTTAACATCTGGTCGAACTTCACCCTCACCTTTTCAATATCGCTTTCTGTCTTTGCATCCGTAATAGCCTGGCCAAGATCATCGATGGGCTCATCTGGTGCCCGGACCTCTGCTTCCACTTTATTGTTATCTTCCATTCCAGTTCCGGCACCGTATTCAGGGAACATGTCATGATAGTTGTCATCATTCTCTTCTTCTTTGTTGTCTTCCATCATAACCCCTCTTTCTCCGTGTTTGGTCCAACAATTATAGCCGGGCATGAAACCG
Source organism: Alopecurus myosuroides (assembly GCA_028641055.1). Taxonomy (NCBI): domain Eukaryota; kingdom Viridiplantae; phylum Streptophyta; class Magnoliopsida; order Poales; family Poaceae; genus Alopecurus; species Alopecurus myosuroides. The sequence goes on from CM054057.1 coordinate 5,039,073, forward strand.
GATTGAAACAGGTGGAAGTGGATGACTCTGTGAGAAGAGTGTTCCTTTTGATTCCGACATACAGCACATGGACAACAGATAAAATTATTCCGCTTGTTTGCCTGAGCCACCTCGAGAAAATAACCCACTCCTTTCATCAACGCGGCCGAGCGTCGGTCAGCATACATCCATTGCCGGTTCATCTGCATTATATGATTATTAATTAAAAATTGTTACAAAACATCGTGAATAGAGAAATGACCAATGCTACATCGACAAATGAAAGGTTAAAGTTGGTACCTCGACCGAGGAGGAAAGAAGGACAAGAAAGCTTATTTAATTAAGTGTGGCTCGGACAAATTAAATCTTGTTTGTTTTCTACGAGCTGAGATGACGTTATTCTCTCGGGCATTTCATCGAACACCTCTTGTGCATAGGAGGGAAAAACAAGTGAGCACACACCACACAACTACAATACTCGTCGAGGGCCTTTAGCCCCGGTTGGAGCCACCAACCGGAGAAAATGACCCCCACACCACGCGCCCTGCTCACCCGGCCCCACCGCTGCAGTCTTTTGCACCGGTTCGTGGCCGAGCTGAGGCGAAAGGGGTGCTCGCCACCGAGAAAAAGCCCCGTTCTCCACTAGTGTCGCATCACGATCTGGCAAAAGTGAGTTCACATGGGAGCTGTCAGCACCACTCTCCGGATGATCCGGGGTATGAGCGTCGGACGATCCAGCGCACGTGTGCATCGCACACCAAAGAGGCGCCGCGTATGCACCGGCGGGCATCCGGTGCCTGGGGGCGTTGCCGGACATTCTGGCGCCTGGATCGCCAGATGATCCGGCGTGTGCGTGCCTTTCACCCGAGGAGCGCAGAAGTATCGCCGGTACGTACCGGCAGTCATCAAGCGCCTCGGGGCTCCCTCGGACGATCCAACGTCCGGACCGTTGGATGATCCGGCGCGTGAAATTGCTCGCCCGTGTCTTCTGCGGTATTTTGGCCATGAATTCTGCATACTACCTCGAATTGAAATGATCCCGAAATCAAAGATGCTTGTTTTGATGAAACGAACAACTTTTACTCACATTATTTTTTCATTTGAACTCATTTTGGTGTCATTTAAAAAAAATCTTGCCGTCATATCTTTGCAAGCTAAAATTGAACAACAACATGAAGCAAGCAATATTGAGGGAAATGCTTTCAATTGAGCGATCTCTGGATCAAGGTACGCATTCTATTGTTTCTAGTGAAGGATCCATGACGAGCCGACCGAACCTTGGACTCTGGCGTAGTCTCCCTCGATGCTCTTGTTGGAATCATTCAAATCATTCGATGCCGGCGAAAGGATAAAGGTGCAAAGGAAACAACAAGGCCGGCTTCGAAGATGGTTCTTCGTCAACATCGTCGGAGACCACCGTCTTCTCCATCGCCGGCAAGGCCAGTTATGCATCTCAGATCGGTAGATGTGTTTGGTTGGGCTTTTTCTAGCCTTTTGGCTTATCCCTTCCATAACAATATCCAATCAAATGCTAATGCAAAAGCTAAATGCACCTATGTTCGTGCTTTCGTGGCTTATAAGCCAAAAGCCAAAAAGTTAGAAAAGGCCCAACCGAACAAAGGCAATTGTAGTTCCCCAAGTATTAAACAGATGCACTAGCCATATATTACAAAAGTCTGAACGGATGGAAAGGCTAGAATGCAGGTTTTAACACTCCCCTCACGTTTAGGCTATGACGTACAAGAAGACCCTCAGACGTGGTATCGATGAAAGGTCGCAAGTATTTTAGATTTTAACAATGTGTTGGCCAGGTCTTGAACTTGAGACCTCTTAGCTCTGATACCATATTAAACAGATGCACTAGCCATATATTTCAAAAGTCCGAACTGATGAAAAGTCTAGGCTATAGGTTTTAACACCAAGTTACAACGTAAATAAGCTAAAACATGTTTTTTTTGCACTCAAAAAATACACAGGCGATGGTCAAAAGAAGTAGATGTTCTGGGGCTCAGGCTTGCAGGTGACGTCATGGAACAGGACGACCCCATGGCCAGGCGGTGCTAGCTGGAGGCTCAGCGGGCAGCTGAAGCCAAGGTTACGCTTGGTGCCAATAACGTCAAGTCCCAGGTAGGTGATCTCCCCGGAGAGGCGCACCTCGATGTTGAACACGCCTGTCTTGTTCTGGTCCTTGAAGTCCTCCAAGGCCGTGGCCCCGAGCACATCCCAAGTGACCTCCCCACTTCCTTGCAGGCGGTGCACCTCCTTCTTGCTCGGCCGGTACTTATGGCCCTTGCCGGCGATGAAGACGTTCAGCAGACGATTGTCATGAAAGGCCACGGCGGCGACAAGCGGCTTGGTGAGCTTGATGAACAACCAAGTAGGGTTGTGAATGCTGATGGCGACAGAGATGTTGTGCGCCAAGAAAGACGACGCGTTCGCTTTGTGCGTGGTGGAGAAGGCAAAGCCGCTTAGCCGGGCATCTTCGATGCTGGCCTCGACATGGGGTCTGGTGGCGAAGCGTAGGGGGAGGAGGACGACAGCTGTGATGGCGCCGGCTACAAGAAAGCCGACCAACAAGTAGAAACACCACAGCTTAGTACGGTCTTGAGTGGGGAGCGTGCAGCAGGCATCCAACTTTCCCATTTGTGTCTGTTAGAGTGGCATCCAACTTTCCCTACTTATCTTGGATGTGCACGACCTGTATGCTCTTTGCCATTACAGAATCAAATAAAGCACTGCAAATTCTTGACCTACATCGCCATTTTGCGCTATTGATTCTCCATGCCAGAATCAAGGTTTTGAATTGTTGTACTTCTATTCTATGGTCATGAACAATTCAGACTTCTAGTAGTTGCAGTATGATCAATCAACGTGCAACTTGCAGGTAACGTTCCTGTTCAATGAAGTTAACAGCCTGTGCAAGCAGAGGCGGCTATGTCAGGTTTTGCATATAATATTAGTACATTTTTTTTTCTCAGAATATCAGTAGAGATATTCATGGTGCTAGTCATGCTCTAACCCAGCATGGACGCACGTCTCGTTGTAATGAGGTTTGTCCTCGCTCTGGACCACATCCAGGTACCTTATAATCAGGATGCCTGAAACCCCCACTCCTTGAATTCTATACTCATTTGTTCGAAAAACAAATCAAGGTGCAACTTGCAACTCATGAAACGGCGTGAATCGTGTGATGTACCTACCCTGTGCATCTCACAAAGTTGACCCTCTATGTTAGTTATCATCTAGGACAGGTTAATTAATCTAGTCATCAAACGGCATTGTGGTCATGACCTGTTGCACTACACCTGTTCTTGACTTGATATATATGTTTGGTGCAGGTTATGTCGAGAGATGCAAGTTGGAATGCATTATTAGAAGGTGCTGCAGGTTATGTCTTCGAGAGATGCAAGTTGGAATGTAATATATGAAGTTGCTGCAACTTATGTCTTCAAGAGACGCAAGTTGGAATGCAATATTTGTAGTTTCTGGAGGTTATGTCTTCAAGGGACGCAAGTTGGACTGTACTATTTGAAGTTGCTGCAGTTTATGTCATAATACAAAAGGACAACAGGATTAAAACACATGATGCAGTAGTCCATTTGATTGATTTAAGTTAAGTTGTAGAACTATACTATAAATTAATGTGAATAAGAGAAATTGTCTGTATGTATGGTTGAAATAATACTTTTATACCAGCAAGCCAGTGTTTGAACAGATTTCCGTAGCCCTATTAAGCAAACAAAGCTTACTATGAATAACTACACACTAGTCGTAGATTGTAAAAGATAGTACATCGTGTAATATTCTAATACATATTGTATAGCACGGAAAGCTAATGGATTATATATGTACGTTACACCATATAATTGGCATCTCAAGGTAAATGACAGAGTACATGTTACCCAAATCATACATGTTAGATCGTGCAATTTCTTACTATTATTTGTGATAGGCTACCATGTCTTGACTTGGTGTGATCTTATCTTAATCTGCAATTCGCTACATTTTGTAAAGAGAAGGAAAAGAAGACTTTGGTATGTCCTGGCCAATGGAGATGCATGTTACGTCGTGCACATGATGTGTGATTCGTTGTAAGCTCTTGACTTCGTTTGAGCTTATCTTTCCTGATAATTGAATATATTTTGTAAATAGTAGGCGAAGACTTGGATATGTCTCGACCAATGGAGATGTGAGGGTGTGCACGACTGGATGACATGCAATTAATGCACACATTTTATATTTGCAAAGTTACATATCCATGCCCAAACTTTCCAGAATTGTCGTCGAAATTTTGTGTCTGATTACACATCCATACCCCAAGTTTTTAGAATTAACAGTTAGTTCCACTATATATGGTCCGTAATCATTCAAGGATTCCTTTAACGAAGCTAGCACACACCTCAATGAACTATGGGATTGTTCTGCAGCTGCTCTGCTGTGGTGAATAAGGAGAGTCGTAAAACAAGAAATATACAGATTCAACTGCAGTTTTTTCTTCCAGTATAGATCTAAGTATTGTTTATTTTACTTTTTTTAAATATATTATATAATATACATTCAGATTGTAGTAGAGATTTCCTCTGAAAATTGAAGTGGGGAGAATATCCAACATTTGATCTTCCTCTTCAAAACTGTGTCGTCCATAATTGTGCAGCCACTATATATCGCCTTTTGCGAGACGGAGCAATGACTCGCCCATGTAGGCCGGCCCATTAGTTGGAAGAGAAAAGAGCAAAATATGACGATTCGAACCGCTGGCGTCAGAGATCGGGTCTTCCATGTACAATCAACGCGCTATGGAAAATTCCTGTCCAATCTTCTTTCTATAATCTTTTGTTGTCTTGTTTTTTTTCTTTCTTCCCAATTTCTTTTCGGTTTCCGTTTTTCTTTCTATTTTATTCTATCTTTTCTGTTTTCTCCTTTATTTTGAAAATATTTGTTTTTGATATTTAAAAAATCTGAATTATTTTTTCGTTCTATTTTTAATTAACTTTTCCAAATGCGGAACCATAAAAATTGAACCATTTTTTGGTTTGAAATTATTTTTAAAAATTAAACTATTTTTAGTTTGGAACCATTTAAAAAATAAGAACCTTTTTCAAATTTGGAACCATTTTGGTTCACCGGAAATTATGTTTCGCTATTTTTTTTTGGGTTAATCGATATTTTTTGGTTCACCGGAAATTTGATTCAATGTTATTTTCGGTTCACAATTTTTTTTGGTTCACGGTTAGTTTTTGTTCACCGAAATTTTTGGTTCACTATTATTTTGCTTCACCATTATTTTCGCTGCATCTGCATTTTCTGTTCACTATTATAAAAAAACGAAACATGAGCTTGAGCTGGCTTGCTGGCTCCCTGGGCACTTTTTGGGCCAGCCCACGTGGGGGTGGTGGGGAGAGCCACCGAGCGAGTGGGCGAGATGTGCTGGGACTCGCTTAACGCGATGTATAGGGCTGCCCCATAAGTGTGTACGCGAGGGAAAAAAAACAGTGGAACGCAAAGCCATAGTGTATGATTCCATGTAGCTTCACATGAGGCCGGATCCAGTTGGTGATACATGCTGCGTATGCGCGGCGCAACTCCAAGATTAATCTTCCTCTTCAAAATAATTCAGAGTTTGGAGCCCATGTGTTTGTCGGAATCAGCACTAAAGAGGCCATGGCTATAAGCCCATAGAAGGCCCTGTGCTTTTTTTTGGAGATGGAAAGATCATTCCATTAATCAAACTGCTCACTCAGCAAGATCGCTGGCAATGTAGAAATTGTGCAAAGGTAGGCCTATAATCGATGTTCCCAATGGTTCTGAAATGGGAAAGGCAGCGTTCTGAAAGGTTGGTTTGGACTATCAAGGCTGAACGTACAAATGACACGTGTCTTTGACCAGTTCAACGAGCGTTCTGTTCGGCAAGGTGGGCCCATGCGCCTGGGCTTTTCCAGTGGAACGTACAACACAAAGCGAGATGCTCTCTTTTGGATTTATTGCACATGACGGATTCGTTTGACAGAATGGAAAACAGAAAAACGATCTAGAAATAAAGAAGAGAAGTATAAAAACAACCGTCCCAAATAAATTAATTGTCTCAAAGTTGGACAAACATGGATGTATCTAAGTATCTAACGTAAAAACATGTCTAGATACATCCATTTTTATCCAACTTTGAGACAATTAATTTAGGATGGAGAAGTACAAAAAATACGAAGCATATCCAGCATGTTGTACTTGAAAGTACACCCGCGTTGTACCTGAAAGTACACCCCTAGTTACTACTTAAAGTACACTCACGTTGTACCTCAAAGTACACACGTGTTGTAACTAAAGTACACCCTACCGAACATACACACGATGTACCTAAATGTACACACATTGCTTTCGAAAGTACACTCACGCTTCTTCTGAATGACACCCATGATGTATCTAAAAGTACACCCGCGTTGCTACTGTAAGTACACACACGTTGTATGTGAAAGTTCATCCACTTTACTACTGAAACTACACATGCTGTAAATGAAATTTTATATCACGTTGCTACTGAAAGTACACATGCTACTGGATGTATACCGACACTGCTACTAGATGCACACGCGGTTAATGGACATACATCCACCCGCTGCTATTGGGTGTACACACGATGCTACTGAATGTACACGCTGCTAAAAACTCTAAAGTATACAGAACATGGAGTATAAATTACGAGAAAAAATGTTTCAAACTCTGCCGGATCAAAGAATGGGAGTCGAAGTCAGGCATCGTACGTGTGTGAGTACTTGGAGGCACTGTTACATCGGCGCCACCAACAACGTCGTGGCACAGTGGTTGTCATTGACTCGTCAAGTTTTTCACGACCCTAAGGTCGACTTCGTCGTCTTCCTCATCAACGCTTGTGCGGGAGCGTAGCTGTCGTGGTGTTGTCCCGGCACGTGTCGTCATGTGAGAACTAGTTTGTGAGGTTATTTCTTCTGAGAAAAATATCGAAAGGGTTGTGGTACAAACGAGAGACTCGAGTTTACCCAGGTTCGGCCCATCTATTGAGGGTAAAACCTACTCCTGCTTCTTGACTATTACGAATCCGAGTTCTCGATTTCAAGGAGCGATTATGCCTTTCGATGTCTCGAGGGCTGTTTCTATGAACTAGAACTTGTCTTTATACGTCCCAGGAACTCACTTTATATAACAGACAAGTTCCCGAAATTACAGGAAAATCCAGGTCATGCCTGCCCTCGAAGTCCTAGGAAGATCCAGCCTTCAGAACCTCTTCTGGTTCATCTTGGGATCCGGGTTAGCTCTCCGGGTTCTTGGCTGCCCCGCCGGTCATTGGGCCTTCCGCTCAGTCCGTAGCACTGACGGGCCTTATTGAACCTTGGTCGGGTTCTATCTTCGTCGCGATCCCTCCTCTAGACTCCCGGGGCTTCACGCCATAGTCCGGTTCTCCTTTTCTGTCCTATTCTGGGGATAAACCGACAATCCTATAATGAACCGAATTCTGTCAAATCCGGTTTATGGACGAGCACCTTGGTGTACCCCCTTATCCATTCCCCCAGTAGTAATCCATGTGCTCAGCCTATAAGAGGTATCTTGCCGAACACCGTATTTGTTACCGCATTACTAATAGATAGATGTTGGCTAGTTTAGTGAGTTCATCAGTAGATTTTCTTTATCCCGCTATGAACCCATTCAGTGGTATCAGAACCGATCTATGCGTAGTATTGCTGGTACGGTTAGAATACATGTTTAATGTGGCATCGATCTTATAGTTGTCACCTCCTTGCGTGCACTTTATCATGTTGTTGGCATTGTTTGATGAAGCGGCCCTACACCGACCTTACGTGTACGCCTACGCGAGACTGGTTCCACAACTGACATGTGTCTTGTATCGTATTAGTGGCTAGTAGTGTGTCTAGCTCTCTTACAATAGATGGCATGTCATTTTCAATGGGAGGCCCTAATGGGATATGTTACAGACAATCACGTGATCGGTGTTGTGATTCAAATTCGATACCTTAGCAGCCACGCAAAACATGCAAAAGAAAAAATAGAAGCGTTTAACTTTATTTTGCAGAGGCTTATGAATATATTTGTTCTTATGATAACCCCGATGATAACGTGTTGTACATTTATAAATAAACTGAAGTGCTAGAAAATTATGCAAAGTTAATAATAAAATCGTTTCAGAAAACGACACTAGTAACTTTAGTCATGATTGCAGTTCTATAATATCTCTAGACTTTTTGATCTACTGAAATATCCAATCCGTGTCAATAATTAAAATCTCTCCACATTGATTGTCAATACAAAGAGAATGGTTGAATATCCTCTGTAATGATTAGTGAATTAAACAAGTAGTGGAAATCATTACTGTAACCTCATTTGATTATTGAGTAAAAGGGTAGTCTGAATTTTTTTTTGATTAGATCAAAATAGCTTTCGGAGTGAAGGTGGGAATAATATTAACAAGAAAATCAAGTCTCTGTGGTTTGATCAAAGTTATATCAATTTCGAGTTATATGTTTAGCACAAAGACTTGTGAGAAATTGTTCCACAAATTATAATGGACATCAAGGTGTTGATATGAATACATTTTTGCAGAAGATATTAACTCGAGAACCCCCTCGGGTCGCCTCCCCTCAGGCGGCTCCAGGAGCGCCTCAAACCCTACCCCGAACCCCCTCCCTCTTTCGAGAATCCGCCGCTGCTGCGGTCGCCGGCCGACGGCGGTGGCGGCACCTCACCTGCAGGTTGCGGGTGGGGAGGCGGGCGTTCCTCTCGCCCCGCCGTGAGTGGGGGAGGCAGCGGCGGATCGGAATCGCAAGGCGGCGGAGTGTTGGCGGCGGCGGCGCCGTCTGCTTGGCTCCTGGGTGGCGCGACCTTCTCTGTCCTAGCGGCGGGAGGCGGTGGTGCTGGGGATCAGCGGCGGCAGGTCTCCCGGCGGCGGTGGATGCAGAAGTTCCTGGAGATCTAGCATTCTCTCGTATCCGGTACTGCGGGGAGTTGTTTCGCATCGTCGGGGCTGCGAGACATTAGAATAAAGGAGGTGTTCCTAGGGTTTCCTATCGCGCGAGGACGAAGATCTGCCTGATGCAGGTCCTCTTTGATCAAGACGGGGTGTCGACCCGGAAGACTCCACCGGCGAACTCCCATGGGCGATGCCTGGAGATTGCTGAATCGATGGAATTCGGTCGCAATGCACGGTCATCGAAGGTGAGATTGGAGGACTAGCAATGGTGTTTGGAGTCTTTGCATCGATGGGGAACTGGCTTGGAGTTACAGGTTTTGTGGCAGCGGTATGTAAGAGCGGGCGACAGCATGCGTGAAGTCCAAAGTTCTACCTTTCAGGGTGAGAACCCAAGGTCTGGCTTGATTGGTTATGCCTAGCACCGGTCTTAATGGATACATTGTTTTGAGAGCGAGGATTGTCTTCAGGGTGAAAGCCCAAGGTCTGGCCTTAATTGGTTGTGTCTGGCACCGTTCTTCTTGAAGACGTTGTTTTCGAGGAGCTGGACATCAATTGTTCTTTAGGTGGTGGTTGTGCGGCTGCTGCAAAGACTGTAACTCTGTAGCGTGACTTTTTTTTAGTTCTTGTTTCTATTGTCTTTCGGATGTGTGCATCCGTAATGACTATGGTTATTGCCTTGTTGCAGAGGCTAGGTGTAATTTGTATCTCCGCGATATTAATATACATTTCCCTTTTTCAAAAAATAAATGAATACACATTATAATTATACTCTATCATGATAAAGTATGGTCTTAATATTATCTCTTAGAAATTTCAATGCTATTTCGAGTAATTAGTTAGAAATTAGTAAGCATCCAGTTTAGAAAAGGTTCATCTAGTATTTGTGGAAATGATAACATTCGAGTTATGTGATGTTGTGAACTAGAATTATTCGATAAATCTGGAACCACATATAAATAATTTCTTTGTATAATATTTATAATGGTTTATGATTAAAGTTTTTCATAACCAAATATCAATAAAAGCACATGTACTCCTATAATTTGTGTTTTGTGGGAAAAAAATTCGCCATGGAAAATGTTAATTGAAGAGAGTGTAGCTTGAACGAGGTGATTGACCTTGTGTCCATAAAGTGTTTAGTAGCACAACAGAAACTTACCGGAAACAAAAATTGGTAGGATGGAAATGAAATTGATCATAGAGATCATAGTATTTAATTGAAAAACTTTTCCTTAAAAGGAATACAATAAACATCAACAATATTATCTATCGAGTTAAAGATTAATGTTTTGATGTAACTAGAACACGATTGGCATCAAGAATAATTCCTGCCAAGTCGCAGGTTAATTTTTTGAGACACCTAAAGTACTAGAAAGAAAATTAGTGATCCAAAAAATATGAAACCTGACTAAAGAGTCATAAATCCTCTAATTAAAGTTACATTAGAGATTACACGATAAGGTTACTTCAATCTCATTAAGTAATAAGAATTTACTTAATCATCGCTATAAAGGTTAATGGGAGGAATGAAACTTTAAGAAAGACATCTCATAAAGATCGTCTTGGAAAAATTCAACATACATACTACATTAGATGTGGACATGTTTATGTCTATTGGATTTATTAGAAAAGTGTTCATATATTGTATCTTGCATTTTTTACTAGATGAATGATCAAGGAATTTCAGGATTTGAAATTATCGAAAGGACATGCATGAAATTATGTGAGATCTGAATGTCTTACCTAATTAAATATCATGATGTCATATTTAAGTGGGAGATGAAGAGTCATATTTGAGTGGGAGCTAGAGAGCTATCCCATTCGCATATTTAGATGCCATATTTGATTGGGAGCTAATACTTATATGTAAGTGACATATAATAAACTAGATTGATACCCCGCTCGTTGTATCGGGTATCTCTTTAATAATTATAATAAAAAGTTTGAAATCTGAAATGTCTATAGAAATATGTAAAATTTAGCTGATCATATCATTCGAGGTGCTAAATTAAAATGACATGAAATTTATATATGTGTATTTAACAATTTAAAGTACATTATGTTTCAAGGGTATACCTGATTGATATAGATAAGTTGAAATCAACGGGTTGAATAAATAGATGATGTGAATAGTTTACATGAAGATTTTCGTATAATTTTTTTAAAAAAAAAATCAGTGGTTGGTAACATCAGAGGATCACACAATCTCGAATAATATTTGTATGATTTTCATCATTGAAAATAACTGTAAACAATGCACTTGGTTGACGAAGCTATTTCCGGTGTTGTACATATGATTTAACCGGGTAGTTACGTAGCGGGATGGTGTGATCTTATTAGTGGAACATAGTAAAAGAATGGCATATGATGTGTATCTTTGCATGTAGAGATATAAAATACATAATTAATATTAGTGGAAGGATATGGATAATTGATTTTGCTAAACAAGCAAGTGACGTGGACAGTTTGCATGTTGAGATAGACAAATATTAATTTCACTTAGTGGGGTTTTGATTTATAAGAAAAATAGATGGCACTAGTGGAATTAATTAGGAGTAGTTATAAGAAAGTAAACAAGTTTGAAGTAAACATTAACTGTTGAGATGTTTTATAAAGTTCTGAGGAGTCGGAATAGCATAAACCCATAAAGAAGATCATGATTGAAAATATAACATTTGATTGATGGTTATAGGATATGTTGCACCACTATGTACCGGTCATAGTTGACAATATATAAGACCATGTTATGGGATCAAGATAATGTGACCAATTTTCTTATGAAGAACAAATGCTAAAATGAATTTGGTGAAATTCACATGTTCTTAGGAAGAACAAATGCTATAGAAATTTCTTGTAAATTTGTTAGCATAAGAAGTAGGCTTATATAAAGGTTGGTGGATCTAACAGTAAATGTTTCTTTACAGAGTTTCAAACATCAAGTTGGATGATTGAAAGGGAGTTGAAAACGTAGAAGTGTGGTGGAAACATCAAGGTGATGTTAAATAGGGTATAAGGATCTACATTGATATAAAAGTATTTGAATACTTCGAATGGAATAAAATATTATATATTGCTATAGAAAAATTGTTTCTCTGAATAAGTGTGTTTCTACTACACTTGATGGATCAAAAGCACGAGAGAAACATAAGTCTCACTTAGTTTCCAATTAATTATACCATTGAACATTATCATAATAAGGATTGATGTCAAGCAAGTTGACATCAAAAGAATTTGCAAAGAACATACAAAACTGTATTGTACATGTCGTTGACAAAAAGAACTTCCACGACCAAACATGATAAGAAACACTTATTTGATAAAGTGTTATGATTAAATAAAATGCAACTAGTTTATTTGTACTATCGTACAAGTGGGAGACTGGAGGATATATTCCCTAGAGGGAAATAAATAATACGATTTTATTTATTATATCTCATTAAAAGTTTATAATAAGTTTTATGTCATGATAATTGTATTAATATGAACATTATTATATGTGTGATATATAAATAAACTAGATTCCCTAGTAATACTCTATACAAATTAGTTCATTGGGTATTGTTGATCGATGGTTTCACGATCATGTGGCAATTACGTCAATTGACAATGAGGCAATTTAATTAGTTGAATGAGATGATGGCATAACCATTATAATTATGAAAATGAGATCGTGTTACAATGTTCATCTTTTTAATATTAGTAAGATTTAGTATCCTATTCCTCAGACCATGAGATCATATTTAATCACTTTCTTGGAGGTTATTTTGATTAAACCAACGTCACATCGTAAAAGGGTGATTATAAAGGTATACATCAGATATTTTGAAGACATGGGTTGAGGAATATGTATCGAGATCGGGATTTGTTCATCCACGTGATTGATAGATATTCTAGGCACACTAGGTGAGATTACATCCATATAACTGCGACGTATGACTAGGTCATGGGGATGTAATATCAAGGTAATGAGTGTCAATAAATTTCTGTTCGGTAACGAGATTGAACGTGGCATGGAGATGTGAACGATCATATATCGGACAAGATGATTATCTGAGTAACGAAAGTAATAGGACACTAAAGTTTGATCAACAACATTTACTTCTCGAATGCATGGGGGTCATTATGGTATCCAGATCTCGCTATTGGTCATTGATCGGAGAGAGTTTTAGATCATGTTTGGAGTAATCCCAAACCAGGGGTAACACACTTAAGGTCTTGATGATGCTCGAAACTCGTTATAGGAAAGATCGGAATTATCAGAGTAAAGAATGGGAGAGAACGAAAGGGTTCCAGAGAATGGGAAAACATCGAAAAGGTTCTGTGAAAAGACCAAAGGAGTTCGAGGTGATCCGGAAGGTGTTCTCGAGTCATTTTAATAAAATAATACTCCCTCCGTCTCAAATTAAGTGTCTCAAAGTTTGACAAAAGTGGATGTATCTAACACTAAATTATGTCTAGATACATCCACTTTTGTCAAAGTTTGAGAAAATTAATTTGAGACGGAGGGAGTATATAAATATATTAAGTTTAAATTATTTATTTATATGTTAATTTAATATTAAAAGAAAATAAAATATTAAGTTAAATACATTTTATGATATATTAATTAAAATTAAACTTATATTTTTAGGGGATAAATTAATATTATATAATTAATGAAAAACAAAAAAGGGGAGGTAGCCCACAAGGGTGTGCGGATCCCCCTATGAGCCCTTGAGGCCCATGCGGCTAACGAAGGGGGCCGAGTCCCCTCCACCACCTACTCTTCCTTTAGTCCCACATTGGGGATCTAGAGTGAGGTTCCCCCTCCCTCCTCCTATATAAAGAGAAGGAGGGGAGCTAGAGTGAGGTTCCACCCACCTGCTATCTCTCTCTCCCAGTGTGTGGTCCAAATGTTGGACCCTGTGCGGGGTGTGAAAGTGCATGGTGCCTCAATATGTGGTTTTGTTAATTAATGACAAACTTTATGGATTAATGTTTGCATTAATATATTCTTTATAGATCTTGTTCATAGGAAATATTGTGGTAAGAAATTGTGCATATAGCTTTCTGAAGTAATCCATGATATGTATGTGTGGCATCTCTATGCGTGGTTAGGTATCTTTTCATGGGCATGCATCAAAAGAATGATTTCATGTAGCCCATGTTCTTTGTCGTCAAGAGGTGTTCATCATCCAGCTTGACGTGGAATCTGAAGTGAAGCATCTCGAAGATATTCTATGCTTGATGCTTGCCACCTATTTGGAGATTGTGGCCTCTTGAAGATTTGCCGAAAAGAGTCCCTCCCATAATGGTGTATGGGGGAGCAACTTTCAAGTCTTCATCAAGTGGAGCTTGTGCTAGAAAGCACGATCAAGAAAGAGGATCCAACTTGAGAGAGTTAAGATCGCCATCATATAGCTCAAGTGGAATGCTCAGGGAAAAGGTATGATCTGGATAGGTTTTCTATTTTACCGTTATCATGCCTTTGGGAGACCGGGTTATAGGATAGATAGTCGTACTATCAATAGGGGCTCTCAAGTGAGTAACTTGATCGAATCGTTGTGGAGAGCTCAAACCTTTCCATACTTGGATATCATTTTTCTTGGTTCTTATTTGGATTTTAACTCCATGGGGTTTTTGGTGCTTGTCGTGATCTTCAGGAAAAGGCAAGGTTTATCAAAAACGGATTTTGTCACAAAAACTTGTTGCGTTTCAGGGTGAAAATATCCGGTTCGTCTTTGAGAATGTTCCCACACCTTCCATATGTGGTAACATATCCATACTTTGAGGTATCAAGATTATCAGAAGGTGGCCGGAAATTTCCATCATTCCAACAAAATTGGATTTACATCATTCGTACTTCATTTGCAAAAGTATATATGAGGTTTTAGGATCAGCTTCAATGATTCCGAAGGTGACCAGAAATTTCCAACCAATTTTTTTGGTCCAATCATAATATCCGGTTCTGGCGAGGGGATCGAAAAAAGGCTAAGTACTAGGAAGTTTCTAGTACAGTTAGGTATCGGAAATTTGCACCAGAAATTTGGTGTCAACCGAAATTTCCGATTCAGCAGAAATCTCAAGAAAATGGCTAAGGACCAGAACCTATTTGTCACTAGTGGTAACAAGAAATTTCACCCGGAAATTCTGGGAAAGTCGAAATTTCCTGTTTGGTCAACTCCATTCGAAGTTTCGAGATCTGAAGAAGAACAAGCAACTAGAATATACGGTTCATGTTTGAACTGGAATTTCCGGTCCCATTTCTGCACTCCAACGGTCATTTTTTGAGGGGACCTATTTAAGGGGGTTTTCTTCCCCATTGGTCCCTAACATTCCGAATCATGATTTTCCCCTTTCTCTCCACCATTGTTGACCTTGGAAAGTTTGCCCCTCTCTCAATCCCTCCTATGATTCTTGCATATCTTTGAGGGAGAAGATAGAGGAGATCTAGATCTATATTTCCACCAATCCATCTTCCTTCTTAGTGAGGGAAAGCTAGTAGATCTTGATCTTGGAGTTCTTGGCATTTCTACTCCTTTTTTTTGCTCTCTTATTCCCCCATAATCATTAGTTACTTTTTTGGAATTTTAGAGTGAAGGATTTCAGAACTTATGCTCTTGCCGTTTCCATCGGTTACATCAGTTTGCTCTCTCCATGAGGATTCATGGAAGTGAAAGTTTGTGGACTTGTTACTCTTGGGTCTTGGAACCTAGACTACTAGTTGTGTTCTTGGGAGCCTCCAATTGATTTGTGGATGTGTCCGCAAGATTGTGGTGACATCGAGAGCCTCCAATTAAGTTGTGAATGTGTGCCTCGATCGAAGTTTGCCAATATTGGAATGTGAACTAAGCCTTTGTGGTGAAGTTCATCAGAGAATAGGGTGAGGTCTTTGTGGCATTGAGTCGGACTGTTGTGACGAGCTCACACGCCTCCAATGAGACGTACTCCCCTCAAAAGGAGTAACTCGGTAATACATCATCGTCTCCGCGTATCTCGGTTCTTTCTATACCGAGCTTTTTACTTATGCAATTTACATTGTGATAGCCTTCGTGTCTGATGTTATATATCTTGCTATCACCTAGTTACTTATCTTGCTTAGTATAAATTGTTGGTGCACTTAGGTGAGCCTAGTTTATTTAGGTTGTGTGTTTGTTAATTTAAACACCTATTATTTCTTCATTTAGCAAGACTTAACCGAAAAGGTTTTAATCGCCTACCACCCCCTCCCCCGTCTAGGCGACATCGTTGCACATTCAGGGTGTCTTCTCCCTCTTCATATCATGGTCGTTTGGAGAGAATCTCGACCAGGAGATCTACTTCCGCAAACTCTGCTGACTCGGAGAACGGGAGTCTATTTCAAGCACAGTACATGTGTGAGCACTTGGAGGCGCTGTTACATCAGAACCAACAACATCGTTGTTGCACCGTGGTCGTCATCAACTCGTCAAATCCTTCACGACCCTAAGGTCGACTTCGTCGGCTTCCTCATCAACATGTGTGCGGGAGCGTAATCCCCGTGTTCGGTCTACAAGAGGTATGTTAACGAACACTGTAATCGTTACCGCATTACTAATAGATAGATCCTCGCTAGTTTCTGGAGTTCTTGAGTAGATATTTTTTTGTTATTTTGCTACGAACCCCTTCAATCGAATGGCCAAGGTCTCTATGGTATCATCTCCCCCCTCTCCAAAGACTTCAAATGAAATGCATGATCTTACTACTCTTAGAGTAAAGTAAGAAAATTTTACTTTCGATCGTTTCTTGACTAACTTGCTAGGTGAAAGTAAGAGACACTTTGAGGCTCTAATGAGTAAATATGGTGAGGTACAAAGCCTCCTTTAAGAAAAGACAAATATTTCCAACATTACTGTGGACACAAGGTGGATGTTACAGAGGTCCGACAACGATACACCATTCTTGCAAACAAAGGAGGAGAGGAGGAGCAAGCCCAACCTATCACAGAGGTTGTCAACACCAGGGACTTTTCGGTGCTAACTAGCGTTTCACCTCGTTATCTATGAACACTCTGGATTCCTCATTATCCATATGGTAAGCTAACTTGGCAGCAGACTCCTTTTGATTCTTCTTTGTAACTTTCTTCCGATTAGTAGTCGGCAGATTGGTGTTCTTCCACTTTAGCACCCCATGAGACTGCTTACTCTGCGCAGTCGGTTACTTGACGGAATCGATGTGGACTCGCGCCTCTGTGAGGACTAAGAGGCCTAGATGGAGGAGTCGGCTGATACGACGGAGATCCAGATGGAGAAGTCAGTGGCCTTGCAGCCGAGCCTGGAAACACGATGCTTTTCTTATCCAACCGAATGAAACCCCTCGTGACTTCTCCAAGTGTCGTGTCCGCATCACCTGCAGGGTAGTCAAACTCGAGTGTCTTTTATCATTGCATAACTTCATCCACACCGACACGAGCATAGCCAGGTGGAATCGAACGACCATGGATGCATGCTCCAAGTTTAGAGGATAAAGCAAAGCCAACAACCGTCTTCAAGGATATGTTCTTCATTAACGCAAGTAGCTCACAACCATCGATACATCATGCAGCGGTGTATCATCATCAGCAGGGGAGGCCGTTTACGCGTGTGTGCACGTGGACCTGAACCCTGCATGTTGGCCATCCGGTTTTGTCTTAGCCATGGTCTTTTTACTAACTTGTTAAGCAAAACTATACAGTAGAGAATAGATGAGATATGCCCAACAATATGAAAGGTGTAGTTTCCACAAGAGGTTACAGTTAACTTGACAGCAGCGACTATTGGAGTGAATCCTGAAAAGAATAATGTTACAATTCGTAGGCGTTTAGTCGATCTACCGAGAACCAAGCAATCACAGCACGATGGCGACACCGAGATTTGGTAACGCAGTTCGGCGAACTCGCCTACATCTGCGGGGCATGACTATGGGCGCTCCTCCCCATCGATACCGCTGCACCGGCTGTCTTGGTCGCTGGCACAAACCGCCGACTCCCCTTGCGCGTCTGCTGCTATCAAGTCACCATGGTTACATTGTGTGGCACCCCCCACATTATATGGGAGGCCTAGGCTACAAGAGTTCGACTCTAACACTACTCGAAACCAAGTCCAAACGTAACCTAACACGTACACAATATTCGACACAAATACAACAAACTCCACCTTGGCGAATATACTCCGCCACCTTGAATTCATCAATGCGTCAAACCACCATGTACTCCGGACTTGACTTACCTTCCATGAGCTCCACTGCTACTCCCAGACTCCACGTGACTCCACCTGCAACTATAGTTCCTTCTTCCCATTCAGCACCATCACATACCAACCACTGGTCTACGTGAAGGAGATTCAACTTGAAGGAATTTCACTGTCGCCCTTTAGACACAAATTGAGTCAAATTCGCAGTTGTCTCATCCTTTTCTTGGATAGTCTTCTACATATCATGCAACTATAGCACTCCGTATCCTTCTGTATCTTGTCAACCCGCACTTTGCCATGTGCATTGAACATCACAGAATATACGGCCATATACTCTCCAAACTTCTGACATTCTAGACTTTCCAACACTTTCTCAGATTCCCCATGGCCGACTCATGTCCATCACTTGACGTCAATCCCGATAGACCCAGTCACCAACTCGAACCTGGTACTCACCAACACTGCTTCTGAACCCCTGCACACATGTCAAACCTCATGTCCGACCGCCGTGCCCTGGTCCGTCGCCGTGTCCCGTGCTTGCCGCACACCTCGCCGCTATTACCGCGTCGAGTATCCACAATCTTGGCCAAGATCTCAAGGGTCGTTAACCCACACCATCTCAGGCCCCACTGCAGATAACCATCAGCCATACTCGACCGATGCCGAGTTCCACGTATCTCTCGAACCCTGACGTCCAGTCCGACCAACGTGCTTCTCGCCTTCCTGCCGACAAAGCTTCGACTCTCCGCATACTTACGCCGTAGCCCCTCCATCAGCCGAGTGGAATCATCAGACTCCAGCTCCACCTTCAACATGACTCCATGGTAGAGGATCAATCCACCCCGCGCCCTGTCGACCTCAAGATCTCATGTGTACACATTCTTGAATTAACTCCGCGCATTTGCCATGTTGAAACGCACATGCTCTCGGGCATGTGCCACGTGTTTCCACGCCACATAATTCGGACACCATCAGCCGTCACGCTCCTACGTCGTCATCGCCGATTTTCACCGTATTGTCCCGTTAGACTGTCTAGTCCAACCCAGCCGAAAGCATCCGACTGTAACCATGCTCCACTTTGCGCCTAGTACACACGCCATCTGCCGTGTAACTTACAACGCCATGTATATGCATGATCCTCCTGACACGTTCCAAACTCCCAAATCATATCTTCCACGAATACACATATATCACTTTCATATTTCCATTTTATCTGGCCTGGCTTCGCAACACAATCAAACATCCTTTGTGCCAACAAATTTTTCATCTTGTCTGCCGAAACTCACGGCTAACCCATGAAAAACAATTAAAAACGCTTACACTCATACCTTAATGCCCCAAGTACACCAAGTTGTACACTTAGCAAAATATCCAACCAAAATCATCTTTGATCTTGACGTGATGAGCTAGCTTTCCTTGGCACATGTGCTTTTAGTTGCCGGTGCCTCTCCCATCCGATAGATGATGAGTGTGATATAAAATTCGCTACATTGACTTGTTGTTATGCTGAAACATGCCCCACGACAGGTCCTGACATCCTGCAGACTGCCTCCACCTATCCGTAACTATTTTTTTTCAAAAATAAATCTCACGCTGCTACCTTGCATCGCTTCGTCTATGCTCCTGTGCGTGTACCTGCCCAGCATCACACGTGCACGACGCGTTGAACCAGCCCTCTCTGGACCTGCTCCCTGCTCTTGTGCCAGGCCGATCGATGCTTGGGCCTTCGCCTCACGCAGCCAGCCCGATCCTCAATGCTTGGGCAACAGCAATTCCGCGTGCGGCTCCGCCTCTGATCGCTCACCGGGACTGCCGATTACGCTGCCGTTGCACCACAAGTCTCAAGCAGGTCGAATCCATACAACCAGCTGCTGCATGCTTCGATTGCACGAGATCCGAAATATTCACCTCTCGTCCACGCGCTGTTCTGCAACTCACACGGACGACGCCTGATCAGAAAACTATCGGTCCTCCTTCCTCTAGATCGACAATCCATGGCCTCCAACCTCGCTCTGATACCACTTGTTACAATTCGTAGGCGTTTAGTCGATCTACCGAAGACCAAGCAATCACAGCACGATGGCGACACCGAGATTCGGTAACGCAGTTCGGCGAACTCGACTACATCCGCGGGGCATGACTATGGGCGCTCCTCCCCATCGATACTGCTGCACCGGCCGTCTTGGTTGGCGGCACAAACCGCCGACTCCCCTTGCGCGCCTGCTTCTATTAAGTCGTCATGGTTACATTGTGTGGCACCCCCCACATTATATGGGAGAACTAGGCTACATGAGTTCGACTCTAACACTACTCGAAACCTATCCACACCTATTACAACTTCAAGTCCAAACGTAACCTAAGGGCATCTCCAGCCGTTGTGCCCCCCCCAGGGCCCAAAACGCCGCCGTTTTGGTGCCGCCGCGGCGCTAAACGGCGCTATTCTGGAACCTGGGGGGGCGCGTTTCCCAGTCGCGTCCCGAGCCCAAGAACCGGCCCAAACAAACGCAAAATGAAAACAGGCGAGATTTTATTGAAATTCGGAAACTGCGTACATATTCGGCGCGAATTTAAGCTAGTACGATAAATTTAAACTACATCTAAACTAGTTAAGCCCGAGGCTGGCGGCGATCGCCTGGCTGTAGTCGCCGCCGTCGTCGTCGTCGTCGTCGCTGGGGGCGTCGCCGGGGCGCTTGCTTCCCCCCTGTCCCTCGTCGCCGCCGCCGCAATCCCACCTGCTCACCTCGAGCGCCTGCTGGATCACGTCGTCGTCGTCGGAGTCCTCGTCGAGAACGATGTAGACGTTCTCCTTCTGCGGCGGTGGGGGAGGGACGCGGAGGAGGGCCGCCGCCGCGGCTTCCTCGCGCTCGCGCGCCGCCTTGCGCTGCTCGGCTTCAGCCAGCAGGCGGCGCTGGAGGGCGAGCTCAGACTCGGTGGTGTCGCGCAGACTCCACTGAGCGGCGGCGTCGAGGTCGAGCTGCTGCAGCGTGTCCAGAGACATCTGCTCCGCGACCTTTTGGTCGGGCCACTCGGCCTCATCTTCGTCGCCGGTGTCCTCCGTCTTCGGCCGAACCACGCGTTCGAAGCGTGGCTCGCCGATGCGGAGCGCGCCGCCGCTGCGCCTGCGTGCGGCCGGTCCGGCGTTTAGAAATGGGGGGGGAGGTGGAGACGGAGTGGCCGGCGGAGGAGCTCGACGTCGCAGATGACGAGGACGCGCCGGTCCGCCGCGCCACCCACGGCTGGGTGGCCTCCGGCGGCGGCATCGCGAGGCGCGGCTGGTTGCCGGCGTGGATGTGCTGGAGGACCTCGTCGAGGGTCCTCCCAGGGGCGCTCCACCAGCGGCGCCGCCCGTGCGAGTTGAAACGGCCCTCGACAGGGCCGTTGTCGTTGAGGGACTCCAGCTCCCGGGTGCGGCGCGCCATCAGCCGCTGCCACCAGAACTGGTCGACGCCGGTCAGCGGGTAGTTCTCGGGGTTTTGCATTCCGGCGCGCATCTCGTGGATGGCGCGGCGGAACTCTGGGTCGGTGGTGGGAAGGGGAGGGACGGGGACACCGCCGGCGCTGAGTGCCCAGCGGCTCGCCCCCGCGGCGGAGCTAGGGAGGCGCATGTCCGGCGGGCAAGGATAGCCCGCGCGGTACAGCGCCATCGCCTGGCCCCGGCGCAGGTTATGGCGTGGGAACCCGTTCGCCGCCGCTCCGTCAGACATTTTCGTGGAGAAGAAGGGAGGAGGAGAGAGTCGAGGAGAAGAAGGGAGAGCTCGCCGGTGTGGAGAATGGCGGGGCGAGGCGCGCGACGGGGGGGGGGGGGGGGTTTATAGCGCGGCGAGCGGCCGGGCATTTACTGCGCGCGTCCCCTCGGTGCCGCCCGCCACGCCATTACGCCGGCAGCCTTTGGGCGGGGCGCATGCACTGGGCGGCCGCCACGCCATAAACGCCGGCAGCCTTTGACCGCGCGGAAGCCGAGAAGACGATCACGGGCGGTGGCTTCTGTTCCCGCGCTTTCTCGTCGCGTCGCTGACCGAGCTGGCCCACGCGCGCAGCCGTGCAGTTTCGCCCCCCCCCAGGCCGAACCCAGCGGGCTGTGTTTGGCCTGGGTGCCGCGGCGCTATTTAGCGCCGAAACGGCACTATTTGGGCCGCTGGGGGGGGGGGGGGGCGAGTGGTGAAGAAGCGGCGCTATTCGTCGCCTCTGGGGGGGACGGCTGGAGATGCCCTAACACGTACACAATATTCGACACAAATACAACAAATAAAAAAATAGACCGTATAAACGAAGCATGCCGTTAAGCACGAATTAATGAACGAAATGTTTAGAAAATCAAACGAAAAAACGAAGCAAGGAGCGAGACTAGTGTTGCTCGTCGCTGCCTATGATCGCGAGCGCCCTCTTGAGGTAGGCCACGACGTTGGATATGGCCGGCCGGTCCACGCCCCGCGAACCAAGGCAGTGTGCTGCCGTGCGCGCCACAAGGTCCAGCGCCTCCAGCTGCCGTCCAGCACATCCCAGGCGGCTGTCCAGCACACCCCGTAGATTGCCCTTCTGTATCACCGGGAGCACGGAGCTCATGAGGGTCACCGCCGACTTGCTGCTGACGTGCGGCCTACCCGTGAGCACCTCTAGCGTCACCACGCCGAAGCTGTACACGTCGCTAGCCAGGCTCACTCTCCCCGTGAGGTTGTACTCCGGGTCGAGATACCCGAACGTGCCCATGGCCTCCGGGACGAGCTGACTCTTCCCCGCCGCCTCTTGCCAGAGCGCTTGGCCGAAGTGGGACAGACGCGGCGTCCAGCTCGCGTCCAGGAGGATGTTGGACGAGCTGATGTTGCGGTGGATCACCGGCGGCGTCGCGTGGTGCAGGCGCTGTATGCCGACGGCCGCGCCAAGCAGCACCACGAGACGGGACATCCAGGACGAATATAACGGCGAGCCGGCACGGTCGCCCCGCAGGTGGTCCCGGAGCGTTCCGTTTCTCATGTGCTCGTAGACGAACATGCGCCGCTCCCCCTCCCGGCACCAGCCGACGAGGCGGGAGATGTTTTTGTGGCGGATGGGAGAGAGGATCTCGCGCTCCGCCACGAACGTGTCCTCCATGCCCAGCCGCCCGTCCTTTTTCAGCACCTTCACAGCCACCTCCAGCTCCCGGCCGTGGTGGTGGAGACGGCCTTTGTACACGGTCCCCGAGCGACCTCCACCGAGTGCAAAGGCTAGGTTGTCTGTCGCCGCTGCAATCTCAGCCCACGTGAGATTCCTTGGTTGGTCATCGGAGGCTGAGCTCACCACCTTCTGAGTCTTCACGGCCACGGAGCCAGAGCTGGAGGAGCCCGCGGGCGCCATTGTCCCGCTGTCGTGTCGGACAAGGAGGGTTATTTGTTCGAGGCGGCCGACGATGTCGGCATGGAAGGCGAAGGGGAAGAGGTTCATGTCTGAATTGATCCTGTTGTTAATGTCGGTGAACTTATCGGCGTAGGAGCGCGCCCAGAGAAACTGGTCGAAGGCGCCTTGCTTCTGGCAGTCGACGACCAGCTTGTGCGCCTTCTTCAGCGTGGATTCCAGCTGCGCCAGGGGCTCCGCCAACTCCGGGTCCGGCGGCAGGCTACGCAACCTCTTGTCGATATTGGACAAGTGGACCACGAGGTATTCGCAGGACTCCTTATTCTTCTCCGCCACCTCCGCCGCCTGCTTGATCTTCCAGATGAGTTCCGCCACCGCAGCCACTGGCCCCAGCCCGACCGCAGCAAATTCCATCCTCTCTGTGTTTGCCTTCTCCTACCTCCCCTATTGATTAGTTAGTGGAAGAAGCCTCCTTCTGCTCCGTGTTCCACAGCAAATCACATCCCTTGTTTTATAGCCCTCTTGGACTTCTTCGAACCGTTTCAACTGAGTATTATATCTTTGTAAATAACAGTTCATCTTACCTAGTCTTTGTTATGCCTGTCATCTTCTTTAGACAGTTTCAAACAAGTATTGTAAGTTTGTAATAACAATTGATCTTACCTCTTCTCATGCATATATCATGGTTCTCTCATGTTCTAGAGTGCACCACACCATTTTCCACTAAGCTTCAAAGTGTTTACTCTTACATTTACTTTCTGTAATCTATGTTCTTCGAAAACTGAGTCTGCTTAAGCTTATACTAGAATCAGAATTTGTTTTATTATTAGTTGCAAAGGGAATCTTGCAATGTCGCCGTCATGTGGTTAGTCGTGTTCCAGATCAAATCATTATGTTTCATTACGTGCTGACGCCCTTCAAACTGTTTCAAATGAGTATTATATCTTTGTACATAATAATTGATCTTGCCTAGTCTTTGTCATGGCTGTCATATTCCATAATTTCCACTGCGCTTCAAACTTGTTGCAGTTGATTCCTATACTACATCATGATAGCGCGCGTTGCCGCACCTGTCCATTTTGGTAATAAAACGGTACGAATATACATAAATATAGTCACAAAACACAAAACATGCATGAAAGTTAAATGTGCACAAGTTGACATATACATATAGAGATATTTTTTATACTTAAAATGGCAAAGCTTAACTCTTACACATATGTCAAATTAGAAGAAACTGGTGTAAAGTGGTGACCATAGGAAGTAAAAGGATACAACTGATTACAACTTATGATGGTCCTCGCTTCAGTGTCACAGGATCTACATCTAGGAACATATTTTCCTAGAAAAAATAGGACAATATACACCTAAATAATGAAGACATTTTTGGTGCCAATAGCCATAAAACCACTAGCTGAAGACTAAATTCACAACCTGTAAATCTCTAAATGATATTTTATATCATTGCCAGCCTACAATTATCCTTATATATAATGTGATGTTCTACAATTATCCGTATATCGTTGGTTGTCTTTTGTCATGGCTGTAATGTTCTGGAATGCACCATTGTGTTCCACTACGCTTCAAACTTGTTGCAATTTATTCCTATATATGTACTTTCCAACTTAAAATTGTTTGTATAAAGAGTGATTTTTTTTACTCTCTGAGAGGTATTATTTACAGATATTCGGTTGTGGGAACTTTGTCCGCCGAATTGAAACTAAATTTAATTTGAACCCACACATATTTTCAAACACTTTTACCATCTAATTGAATGGGACTAACCTAAACAACGTTGTTTTTCAGCAGAAATACCTTGGTATCTTGGTTTTTTATAGAATTAAATTTTCCATAAAAATCAAGGAAAATTCAGAAAATTCTTTAGTTATGGATAGGGAACACGAATAAAAAAAAAGTTGTACTTGTTGTCTAAAAACGTTTTCAATAAGGAAAGTGATTGCAAAGATGAGTAATGATTAAGTGGGGGTCGACCTTGAACACGTGTGTTCATGCCTATGAAACCAAAACAAATCTTTCTATGGAAGATTTTCAGTTAAAAATTTGTATATATGGTGTATATTGTATATATTGTACATATTCCTCGGTACCATAAAACTAAATTGATATTTGTAGTTTCTAGTCACTTGGAAGTTGATAGTTTTGCTTTGCTGTCCAGAAACAAGTTTTCTGTGCTTCACCGTATAGAATGTTTAAAATCGACAAAACGTGATATTGATCTAAAATTTCTTGAGTGCAAAGTAATGCTTATTATATTTCTTTTGTTAGACTAGCTTTTTCTGATTTGAGGTACGTAGATAGGTCTAATATTTCTATCTTTACTGACTGGTATTCTTGTGCTTCACTGGAAAAAATCGTGATAAATCTCGGAATAGTATTTTGATATGAATTTTTTTGTGCATAAACCTGATATTATGATTTGTCTTTCATTAGGTTTCAAGTTTTTTTTGACTTGGGCTAAGTAACTATCTCATTGAGTATCATCTTTACAGGCTGTTCAGTTTTTGCAGATTTCGTTGTTTATTCAATATTGTACTTAGTGATCTTAGTTTACTTGGTAAATAACAGTTAATCTTACCTAGTCTTTGTTATGGTTGTCATCTTCTTTAGACAGTTCCAAACAAGTATTGTAAGTTTGTAAATAACAGTTGATATTACCTCTTCTCATTGTTCTCTCATGTTCTAGAATGCACCACACCATTTTCCACTAAGCTTCAAAGTGTTTACTCTTTCATTTACTTTCTGTAATCTATGTTCTACGAAAACTGAGTACATAATAATTGATCTTGCCTAGTCTTTGTCATGGCTGTCATGTTCCATAAATCCCACTGCCCTTCAAACTTGTTGCAATTGATTCCTATACTAGATCATGATGGCGCACGTTGCTGCGCCCGTCCATTTTGGTAATAAAACATAGTTATAAATAGCGGGCTGTGACATTTAGCTGCGACCTGTTTGAAACGCTATAACGTGCTATTTGAGGGTTTTGGTACATTTAGCGCGCTAATGCACTTATCGTCACAGTGCAGTATAGAGAAGCTAGCTATAGCGCGCTATTTAAAACTTTGTAATAGAATGATAGGAACTTTCATAAATATAATCACAAAACATGAAAGTTAAATCTTCACAAGTTGACATTTACATATAGAGAGATTTTCTATACTTAAAATGGCAAAGTTTGACTCTTGCACATATGTCAAATTAGAAGAAACTGGTGTAAAGTGGTGACCATAGGAAGTAAAAGGATACAATTGGTTACAATTTATCATGGTCCTCGCTTCGGTGTCACACGATCTACATCTAGGAACATATTTTCCTAGAAAATTAGGACAATATATATACACCTACATAATGAAGACATTTTTGGTGCCAATAGACATAAAACCAATAGCTGAAGATTAAATTCACGACCTGTAAAATCTCTAAATGATATTTTTACATCATTGGTGGGCGACAATTATCCTTATATATAATGTGATGTTTTACTTATACAATGTGATGTTCTACAATTATCCTTATATCGTTGGTAGTCTTTTGTCATGGCTGTAATGTTCTGGAATGCACCGTTGTGTTCCACTATGCTTCAAACTTGTTGCAATTTCTTCCTATATATCTACTTTCCAACTTAAAGTTGTTTGTATAAAAAGTGATTTTTTTACTGTTTGGGAGGTATTATTTAGAGCTACTCGGTTGTGGGAACTTTTTCCGCCAAATTCAAACAAGATTTAATTTGAACTCACACATATTTTCAAACAATTTTACCATCTAATTTTCATAAGTTGAATGGGACTAACCTTGAAAACGTTGTTTTGAGCAGAAATACCTTGGTATCTTGTTTTTTTTACAGAATTAAATTTTCCATAAAAATCAAGGAAAATTCCGAAAATTCTTTAGTTATGCATAGGGAACACGAATTAAAAAAAATTGTTCTAGTTGTTGTCAAAAAACGTTTTAAAAAAGGAAAGTGATTGAAAAGATGACTAATGGTAAAGTGAGGGTCGACATTGAACACTTGTGTTCATGCCTATGAAATCAAAACAAATCTTTCCATGGAAGCTTTTCAGTTAAAAACTTGTATATATGGTGTATATAGTATATATTGTACATATTCCTCTGTACCATAAAACTAAATTGATAATTGTAGTTTCTAGTTACTTGAAAATTGATAGTTTTGCTTTGCTGTCCAGAAACAAAATTTATGTGCTTCACCGTATAAAATGTTTAAAATCACCAAAACGTGACATTGATCTGAAAATTCTTGAGTGCAAAGTAATGCTTATTATCTTTAAACTAAAATTTTCTCATTTGAGGTATGTAGATAGGTCTAATAATTCTATCTCTACTGACTGATTCTGTTTAGAAAGAATTCTTGTGTTTCACTGTAAAAAATCGTGATAAATCTCGGAATAGTATTTTGATCTGAAATTTTTTGTGTGTAAACCTGAGACTGTGATATGTCTTTCATTAGGTATAAGTTTTTTGACTTGATCCAAGTAACTATCTCATTGAGTACCATCTTTACATGCTGTTCAGTTTTCGCAGATTTCGTTGTTTATTCAATATTGTATTTAGTGTTCTTAGTTTCCTTAGTTTTTCGACGGACAACTGAAATTTTATAAGAAACCTCGGTATATACAGTAGCTAATGTTGAGTAAATATTATGAAACTTTTCAATGCTTGAACATGAGTGGATTTTATTTAATGAGTACTAACACTACTAATGAGTTTTTGTCAAGTTTTATGTGAATTTAGTATCTAAGATCCAATGGAGATGGTGATACGAGATGAATGAGAAGAGAAAATCTCAATCTTGGGGACTCCCAAGTGCACCTCCATTAAGTATTCAAGAATATTCAATCATCAAAGCTTGGGGATACCCAAGGAATCCCTTCTTTTTTCCATGCCTAGCTAAAAGGCGTTAAAGAAAAGCACTTCTTGGGAGATAACCCATGGTTTTATTTTTGTTCTGTTTTTCTCTGTTTTCTTTGAGTCAAGGGGTTGTATACTTCCGTAGCAACACTTTTTTATATTTATTTTTATGTATTAGTTGTGCGAAATAAAGTTTCTAAAGAAAGTTGGAGTTGGTTTTGGGATTTCTGCTGTCCACCGTAAAAAATCGTATAATTTATAGAAAAATCGAAATGAACTGAACTTTTTGTGCTGATTCCTCAGCTAATTCATAAACTTTTTTGTTCCTTAAGTTTTTTTATTTGAGAAGTGTAAGCCCCCCGAAAAAATTCGTCTTTACAGACTGTTCTGGTTTTGGTAGATTCTGCCATTTTTCTTGCATTTGCTCTTTTACGATGTTAAGTGGATTTCTTTTCTTGACGAAACATCAGTGGCTGTAGCTAATGTTTAAAAGTATCAATAACACTTGTTCCCATACAGAACCCATGGATTTTTGATTGTTGCATTAACCCTCAATGCGAATTACTCTTTGAGTGTGGTGTGAAGGAAGTTTTCAAGGGTCAATAGAAGAGGTGATATATGTGAACAAGAAGAGTGCAAGGTCAAAGTTTGGGGATGCCCCCGTGGTTCATCCCAACAAATTTTAAGAAGACTCAAGCATCTAAGCTTGGGGATGCCAAAGGCATCCCCTTCTTTATCAACCATTTATCAGGTCACTTCTAGTAAAACTATATTTTTATTCGGTCACATCATATAAAATTTACTTGGAGCGTATATTATTTTTTTGTTTTTCTTTCTTTTGTTTTCCTTTCTGCAAAAATATCATGGGAACCTATCATCCTTGTTTGGGAGAGGGACACGCTCCGTTTTTTTGTTTGATTACTCGTTATGGTCGTATTCTTAGTTTTTCTTCTAGTTGCTGCAAAATTCTTGTTTAGCTCTTATTTTCATTGCATCTCTTATTGAGATCTATTAGTTTTAGTAGTGTTATGTGAGTACTCTCATGTTTGCTTGCTGTATCATTTAGATAGTTTTTGTTAAAACATATTTTGTATGGTGCTTGTTGGGACAAGAAACTGCTACATTTAGTAAAATTTATAAACGATGCAAATAGAAGCTTGTATGGACTTTGGCTAGACTTTTTCATATCATGCTAGATGTTATTTTAATTCTAAAGCCTAGTGGTTATTGAGTAGCATGATTTGTTTCAAATAGCTGGGAGTGTTTAATGTGCCATGGAAAGAATCATGAGTTGTTGTTGTTGTCATATTGAAGTATAAATTTGTGGTGTTCTCCTTTGAATGTTTTATTTGGTTGACTTGGCGCATGCTCACACCATGTTTGTGAATACGAACCAGTCACTAATAGACTCCATGATCATTTAGTTTTTGAACTTTTGATACCATTTATGTTTTTAGTAATGATGTTTTTGTCGCTATGCATCATTATGACCATTATTACTCTCTTGATTTGTCACTCCCAGTATTTCGCTAGCCTCCACCTGTACTGAGTATGAGCTCTAATCGTGCAATCCAACCCCCCAAAAAATAATGTATGCCAAATGTGTCCACCATACCTACCTAAATGTGGTATTTAACTGCCACTACAAGTAAATTGCTCATATGCTACCTTAAAAACTTTCAAAATTACTCCTGTTTTGTGTTCCTGTTTTTGCTCACGGGGACGTAAATAGAGAATCTTTATCTCACTTGTTGATTGGATTTCACACCCTGGACTAGTGGGTTCATCTGCTTATCCAATTGATATAAGAGCTGACAGCAGGGTGCCCAGCCTCAAATTAATACAAACAAAATCACTTCACTATTTTTGCCCCTGATTTATCCGTCAAAGTATAATTATGTAAACAAAAGAGAAAGAGGGATGACCTTCTACATCAGTTGCATCCTTCATATGGGAGCCACTCTTGTGAAGTATAGTTGGTGTGTGACGTATTGTATCTTCTGTTTACCATTCGTTGACATTAGCATACACCTCCCTCCTCCACGATATGTGATTGTTGGTAGACACCCGAGGATTCGGTTACCATGGTTTGTGTAAGATGGATGGGAGGAGTGTTTGGCCTCTGTTTCGTCCTGTTTTTCGACCATAGAATTTGCATACTTCATTGGATCGAGATGGTCCAAAAATCAAATTTGTTTGTTTCGATGAGACGTACAACTCTCGTTCACATTATTTTTTCATTTGGGCTCATCTTGTCGCCTTCCTTTTGTGAGCCAAAAACGAGTGTCAACAACTTCCCATACAAGCCAAAGAAGCCTAGCAGTTTCACGCAAAGATTCTTCGTCAGGTGCATCACGTTGATCACAGAGCGTACATTTAGGAATTTCCAATAGGCTAGATCCCAAAATATGGATTACTTCTTCCACACGGGTGCGTTTCCGTCAGTGTCATTCGGAACTGGTTGTCTGCCAGGACCATTTCCAAATATTACTTCCAAATCTTTCACCATATCAAATACATCATCACCAGGTCAGAGGATAGGCATCTCCCAGGTATCTGCCTCACCATTTTTCTTAAGGGATGCTTGCGCGGAAGAAAACAACGATACCCCAGGTACACAACCTTCTTACAATTAACCAGATATATACTTTTATTATCATCTAAACAGCCCATGCATGCATTGTATCATTTGCTTGTATGTCCAGAAATGTTACTAAGAGCAGGCCAATCGTTGATCATTACGAACAACAACACTTGTAGGTCAAATTCCTCCTTCTTGTGCTTATCCCACACACAGACACATTCTTTATTCCATAACTGTAAAAGAACTGTAGAAGTTTATCAACTAATGGCCTTACGTACACATCAATATCATTGGCGGGTTGTTTTGAGCCTTGGATGAGCACTAGCGTCACAATGAACTTCTACTTCATGCACAACTAAGGAGGAATGTTATAGATACATAGATTCACATGTCAGGTGTTGTGAATGCAGCTTTCCTCCCCAAAAGGGATTCATGCTATCTGTACTTAGACCAAACCATAAGTTTCTGGCGTCACCTGCAAAGCGCGGGAACTTTCTCTCGATTTTTCTCCACTGCGACCTATCAGCGGGGTGTCTCAACATCTCGTATTTCTTACGGTCTTCCATGTTCCATTGCGACAGCTTGGCATGCACTTTGTTTCTGAACAAACGTTTTAGCCGTGCTATTATTGGAGCATACCACATCACTTTTACATGAATCCTCTTCCTATGGAGCTGACCAAAACTTCGCCAGAGTCGTTTTGTCTGATCTTATACCGCAATGCAGTGCATTCCAGGCATGCTTCCAAATTCTCGTACTGCTCACTGCGGTAGCGGACATGTATCTAATCCACGTGTAAACCTAGGGGAAAGACAACCTTCTTTGCTTGGTATGTACTGTCGGGCAATTTATTCTTTCTTGGAAGCTGAATTTTCATTATTTGCAGTAACTTTGTAAATCCGCTGTCAGTCACACCGTTCTCTGTCTTTCTTTGTAGCAATTCCAGTGTGCTACCCAGTTCTTTAGGTCATCTTCGCAATTTTGATACAACAATGTTTTGTGATACTTTAACATCTGGTCAAACGTCACCCTCATCTTTTGAATTTCGCATTCTACCTTTGCATCTATAATGGCCTGGCCAAGATCATCGATGGGCTCATCTGAAGCCTGGTCTTCTGCTTCTTCTTCATCATTGTCTTCCATCCAGTACCACTACCGTATTCAGGGAACATATCATGATAATTGTCACCATTCTCTTCTTTTTCGTTGTCTTCCATCAGAACCCCTCTTTCTCATGCTTGGTCCAACAATTACATCCGGACATGAAACCGGACTAAAATAGGTGGCTGTGGAGGACTCTATGGGAGTAGTGTTTCTTCTGATTCTGACATACAACACATGGAGAACATATAAAATTACCCCGCTTGTTTGCCTGGGCCACATCTTGGAAATAACCCACACTTTTCATGATATTGGGAGAGCGTCGGTCAGCGTACATCCGTAGCCGGTTTATCTATATTATATAATTATCAAAAACCATCACAGAACATCGTAATTAGAGAAATGACCACTGTACATCGACAGATGAAAGGATAAAGTTGGTACCTCAACCAAGGAGGAAAGAACGAGGAGAAAGCTTAATTAAGTGTGTATTGGACAACTTAAATCATGTTTGTTTTGTGCGAGCTGAAGTGGCATTATGCTTCCTGACATTTCATCGAACATCTTGTATGTATAGGAGGGAAAAATAATTAGCACACACCCTCTCAAACCTTCCACCTCCAAAATGAGTTAGTGGCTGAGGAGTGGTGTGGCTCGTCGGTTTTATACAGACAGGGACCTTTAGCCCCGGTTCCACACACGAACCGGGGCTAAAGGGTGCCGCGCTTGCCCACAAAACCTTTAGCTCCGGTTCTTGGCTTGAACCGGGGCTAAAGGCCCCACACGAGCTGCCGTGCACGGCCCCGGACGCTGGAATGCAGCGTTTAGCCCCAGTTCGTAGTGGAACAGGGGCTAAAGATATTTTTTTGGCCTGAATAAAAGATATGTTCTCCACTGGTGAAGAGTGCGCCGGCCAAGCTGGCAATGGTGGATGTTTCTCGTCACCTCGCGCAACTGTCTCTGGGGATCCCGCTCTCACAGTACGAGTCCAACCTCTGTGAGAGCCTGGGCTCCCTGGACCTGGCGAGTCTCGTGTCGGCCCACCGTCTCCACTGTCTGGCCCACATAACCCACAGTTCCCATTTTGTGAGGGCAACTATATTTTCCGATTCTAGCGGCCAGAGGCAGACTGAATGTCCAAGCATCTTAAAATATTTCGTTAAGCATTGCCACTTGATCATACAAGCAGAGCAACTACTTAACTTTCAGGCATCGTCTAACGTGCAGCCCATCACCTATCGCAAAAAACTCTTACACGATTGCCACAACCGATTCCAGCGGCCCCGTTCCCCACCCCCCGTTCCCCACCCCCCGTTTCGTTGAGAGTCGCCTGTGAGGCCCTCCCGGCGAGCTCCCGCTCGGTCTCCGGCGGCGCGGCCGGCCGGCGACGAGAGGGTAGCTTTGCGCGGGCTGTACAGAGTAGTGGTAGGTTTCTTTTCCTTTTCGTTGATGTTCTAGTTGTTGCTGTTGACGTGATGTCGCCGAGGTGGCGTTTGTGCGGGTGCCCGGGCCACCCTGCCAAACCTTCGGCCGTGCTTCCTTCGTCTTCGAAGCTCCGGTGGGCGGAGCGATTGGAGAAGGGCCACGGCGCAGCCTCTCTCTCGTATAAGCCCGAGGACTGGCCTCTGGATCTGGAGGCCAGGGAGTGGTTCTCTGCGTCGATTTCAAGACTGGTGGTTCCTCTTCTTCCGGCTGGCCGAGGTGGTGAGGGGAGGAGGAGATGCTTCTTGTTCTCGATTTCTTCTGCAGGGAAGCGAATCCAGCTGCGAATCTGCTCGAATCAAGCTGACTACAAGTTGTATTCAGCCATCCGTGGCCGGCAAGGCGGCCCAACTAGCTCCTCCGCGATGGAGGTCAATCGAGCCATGTCCCGGGGCTCGTTGTGGAGAAGAGGGCAAGTGGTGCGTCCCCGCCCTGCTCTCTGCAACCGGCGACATGTGCTTCTCGTCGGCTTTGGAGAGTGCCCGAGCGCAGTGCTCTCGTACCTTGGCATCAGCGCCTGGAGGTCGCCGGCGACTGGGAGGGGAGACGACCAGGGACTTGATTGCATTCCCAAATTTTGTTCTTTGGTCTTTCTTGCAAGTGTTCTGTCCTTATCTTCAAATAATAGGTTCATTAGGGCAAGTGTTGTAAAACGGACAGAGCTTTATTTGTACCTCCTCCCTAAGGTTCTATAAATGCAGCATCCGGGTCCTCGGACCCTTTCTTGTTCAAAAAAAAAAAAATCACCTATCGCAAAGGCCAGAAGACTTTAGTTTGTACTCGAGCCAAGTCTTCTCTTACATGCATATAGTATCTGCCACTTCTATCTATTATATACTAAAAGCAATATACGGATCTCAAATAGAGGCGCCACGTTAAGCCACATCATCCTAATTAATTTTAGTAGTTAGATCTAATATTTGTGGCTAGGATTTAATCATATCCGTAAGATTTTACGTAACAAAATACGCACATTCCAGTTAATCTAACATGTATGTCACGAGTTCTTCCTTTTATTGAAAATAGCCACGTTAAGCCACATCATCCTAATTAATTTTAGTAGTTAGATCTAATATTTGTGGCTAGGATTTAATCATATCCGTAAGATTTTACGTAACAAAATACGACACATTCCAGTTAATCTAACATGTATGTCACGAGTTCTTCCTTTTATTGAAAATAGCGTTGGTACATAGGAGTTGGACTTGGACCCAACACGAAGCCTGATTCAGGTACTGACGTACCCATCAGGTGCTGATTCACGTCCGCGTGCCCCTAAAAAAAACATGACCTCACGTGAGAAAGACGTATACAAGTACGCTTCCACCAACAAAAAAAATATGAATACAAGGTTACTCGCACGTATATATCTCACGTATTTCTTCAAAACTTCTGCAAGCTATTGCGGTAAGTCGACGCTCTTTTACATCTCGCACCAAGTCGTTTGCTTTTGAAGGCCACCGTTGATCATGGAAAGCCATGGAAGTGTACGGAGAAGTCTGCCGTAGCCAAACTCGGCAAGAGAATACCATGCCGGTAGTTTTTGAATACATTATGCACAACTGAAGGACACGGGCCTCAATTACGACGTGTTTCTGAAAAGAAAAAAAAACAATTGCGATAAAAGGAGTACCAGGTTGGACTCTTACTCTCTTAGCCAGGAAAGGTAGAGCAATTTACTATGACTATGAGGCCCGCACAAAACCTATTCCGAACCCGTTGCACTTTTTTTTGAACTGCGGTTGCAATTTTCTCAAAAGTCGACTGAGATTTAGCAAAACCGTTTCTTTTTTCAGCGTACACAATCCGTGTGTCGGTCATGGATAGGACTGCTGAACGTTTATTCATGGATATAGCATGGCGCTGCGAAATTAACAAATGGTATGCGTGAGGTGTGTCCGCTGGATAAGAAAACTCGGCCAATGCCAATAAAAATCATGGCAAGTATTTACATATGATATGTTTTAAGATTTTTTTAGAACAAAATGTAAGATAGGTCAGCATTTTGTATAGCATAAGATGAGATCACCGAGCCAGCAAATAAGGACATCCATGTATCCGGGTCATTAATGATTGTTTGATCTAAAATACTCCCTCTGTTCACAAATAGATGACATCTATTTGTCCAAATATGAATGTATTTGGACACGTTTATAGATGTCATCTATTTGTGAACGGAGAGAGTATATGTTTAGAATTTAAAAGAAGAAAAATACTTATTAATAACGTAACCTGTTTGGCACGTTAGTATTGAGAGATAAATGTCGGGGACTCACGTAATTGAGAAATCAGAAATAATCTGAACTTTCTAGCATATTATGCACATACATTTTTTAGGTTATACACCAATTTTTTTAGGGGAATATGGTATATATATGTTCTTTGTGAGGGTAAAATAGGCCACATATATAAGTAGAGGGTAATAGTCACTTGGCCAGGCCGAAAAGTACATTAATATAAGCCCATTTAGGAGACAAATGTATACATACGACCTCTAGGATGAGCTCCCTAAGAAAAAAGTTGCAGAGATCAGCATGCTATACGCGCACGGACGATCAGAAACAATCGAATTGTCTGTTTCGCCTTTGGAGAGACTTTGACGCTTCTCGCATGCCTCCAAGATCTAATCCAGATCTAGGATCCAAATCGACTGTATATTGGGTACTCATATGGGCTTTTAGAGGCCAGTAATCGAAATAACAGATAGACTAACACATGGGCACACTACCAGATGACCGGCTGGCCAAGGCGCAATGTCACCATGAGAGATGGCCCCGGTGACTTTGTCTTAGTGTCACTGTATCGCTAATATTATCATGTCGTTGTTAAATTTAGCATAGACCAACCCTTATGATATATTGTTGGGATATAGTGTTTTTCAACTCGTAGGCTTTTGAACAGTAGAATAGAAGGGAGATCTTGAATAATCACTAGCAAAATCTGGACTAGCCATGGAGTTCTTCGTCCATGAGTAAGAAATAGTTTCATTGAATGATGAATATAGATCTCATAGACACTTTATTTGAATATACATGAGTTGGTCAAAAAGTGACGTTGACTTTTATATTTAAAACTACTAATTCATATTAAATTATTTATAATTATCATTTGTTCGACATAAAAGATGCATTAGATCCGTCATGAAAAATACTTATACCAGAAAAACCTGAACTATTTTTTTTAATACTTAAAACTTCAAAATCTAAATATCATATATTTTGAAACACGTGGGATATTTCCTTTAGCAATGACATGACCATACCGTACGTATTTTCGTGTCGTCGTACAACTCCAGTTTTCATGTGCCTGGTACATGGACCAACGACTAAAAATTGATAATCGTTGAGCCATTCATCTGCTTCCAAGAATTGATCTAACTTAGTGGGTCTCCTCCAACATTTAGTTGGTAGAGAAAAATATCACTATTGGGGCCAATAACAATCTCGGTTAGGTGTTTAAGTAGACAATCATTGAGAAGTAAATTAAATGAGTAATTGTGCACACACAATAATTAGGAAGGAATAATACAATAAAAATAGTGCATAGAAAAAAATAAATGTCGTTTGTGTCCAAATTAAGTCATCTTTACCCCGTTAGTGAGACATTGTCAATAAATACATGAATATGACCTAAAGGGGCTAAAATAAAACAGTTTGGATGATAAAGGGATATGTAACCATGCTATCTATTTAGTTCGGTAAAAATAAATAGTAGTAACATTGATTTCTTGAATTTGTTCTCATATAAAATTTAGGATGACTTACCAATTTTCCTTTTTGTTACTTTATGTTTATGTTTATGCTAGGACCATATTAGCACAACATGTTAAAAACATCATTTCTATTATTTTAAAATAATTAAACTCTTTTCATCAAGAATAAAATCTAGAGATCATCGTTTTAGTATGAGATTGGTAATCTTCAAACAAATACCAAAATTCATCTAGCGATCATGAACAAATTACTTTTGTTGTTGTTCTTGAAACCTCAACTCTGATTGTAGAAATAAGATGTTCATAGAAAACATGTTAATACCATCATATTTTTAGAAAAAATATATCCTTACTCTTTAATTTCATTCCTTTGAAACATAAGTATAGAGATAATAAATATCAATTGCACGTTGTCAAAATACGTATTTAGCAAATAAGCTAATATGAAAGACGAATATATTCATAACACAAAGTTATATAATTGATATTGTCGAAAAACTACAAGTGATGCCCTCGCATTTGCGAGGGCCCCTGTGCTAGTTATAATAAAACAAAAAAATATAGTACTAATTCCTACTTGTCCAAAACTTTTTAAAAACTCTTTTCCACACAAACGATTAGCGATTACATAGTTTCGCAATGCTACTTGCCTAGCTATTTGGCCACTGTCACACAAACCAGAGCCTTTTAAAAACTCTTCCCATTGTCCCAAACCAGCTTGGTAATGCTACTTGTAATAGTTTAAGCATCCTCGAGTGAATCACAAGCGCAGAGCAGTTGACCAGCCATGAATGTGGACAGTGGGAGGAAGGCCCGGGGTAATTTCCCCAACTGCGTCGGGTTTTTCAAAGCAACACAAGTACTATATTGATCTTCTAGTACAAGCACTACTTAGGTTTACCAAATATTGAATCTGCCAGGGCCATAAGAGCCATCGCAAAAGCAGAGCGAAAACAGATGGAAAAGCAGAATCGGGTGTACACAAGTCTTGAGCGGCTTTGTTTGCGTGCACATATAGACCCGGACTAAAGCTGCATTAGTTAGCCAATCAAGCACATGAACAGTATGTTTTCTCAAGTACCGACTCTTTTTTGCGACTAAGACCAATCCGTCAGTTTCACAAGTACAAGGATTGATGGTACCATTGTTTCTGGGTTGCTTTATTTATATAGCGAAACGAAAGCCTGTTTCGAGCATTGTTTCCGGCCTTGTACCTAGTAGTTTTCCTAATTGTTAGTTGTTAGGCAACCTTATTAGGGTAAGCTTGGATGAAGTATCTCTGAATTCACACAAGTAGCTTTTTTTCTAACTTTGTTATAGACTACTCTAGTTCGAGTACATCTTATAAACAAGTAGCTTTTTTCCATAAAGCGAATAACATGAATGGTAACTTGGATGCAAAGAAGGCTTGCGAGGTTGCATTGAAACTTCGTTAGTGTTAACTTGGATGGCCGTACGGAGGGAGTGCGGGGGGCGGCAAGCCCCCGCGGTACGGTACGAGTTGTTACCGAATTGGAGTTGGATACACCGTTACCGACCTAGTTAGGACATGACCGCTTTTATATACCTCTTGTAAGCCGTCGCACGGTATATGGTGAAATTTGCAGACGAACGTGCAGAATGTGGTGAAATTTGCCAATTACAGGCAGAAGCGGCCCATGTAGCTTGCAAAGACCCATTCCCGATGAAAAAGTTGAGAGATGCTCTAGAGGATATAATATCGTATAAGCATGTACCCAAGGTTAAGGAGGATGGGACTAGCCATCTTACCAAAGAAAATTCACAGCCATTCAAAGTGCATTCGGTTTTAGTTGGTGATCCTCTAAAAGTTTGCACGAAGGGAGGGCGTAAGAAGGGCAAACAAGGTGCAACAAACGAGGGTCATCGAACGACGAGAAATGGAAGACCTTTAGGGTTTGATGAGGAGGCACCTATACGGCTGTGCGGCCTTTGCAAGTTACCAGGACATAACAGGTCCACGTGCTCGATGAATCCGAAGTAAGATATTTTTTTTCTTATTATTTCGGCCGCTTCACTACATTGCGAGATCATTTTCTAAACGGGTGTATATCTTGCATGCAGGAACCAAGTATGAAGCACAAGCTGGTAGTGTTTTTTAAATTTCTGGCAGTAGCAGCTCATGATCACTTGCGGAGACTGAAATCGTTGGGACAATATTTTGTAGAGTTGGTTGTGGCTCTACGGTTTTGTCGTTCGGTGTCGTCTTTGTTTCCTTTTGTTGCAAACTGTATGTTTTTCTTGGTTAGCTAGAGGGGAGGGGAAAATGATATAGCTGCAATGCGGCCCCGCCGGTCAGGATCCGACGTGATGCGCATTGTCGCGGTTGCCGGCACGCCCGGTAGCGATCCAACAAACAGGCCGAAGCGGGGTCTGTCCGGTCCGAAAATTTTGTCTCTTCCGAACAGCAAATTTCAGATTTTTTCGTGAAATCAAACCCAAAAATAGAGAGTAGACACATACATAGTGAACTGAATATTT
Source organism: Alopecurus myosuroides (assembly GCA_028641055.1). NCBI lineage: Eukaryota > Viridiplantae > Streptophyta > Magnoliopsida > Poales > Poaceae > Alopecurus > Alopecurus myosuroides. The sequence continues at coordinate 5,078,765 of CM054057.1, forward strand.
TTGTAAGTCTCAATATTTATATTTACTTTTCTCTTTTATAAAAAATTTATGGAGTACAAAATAAGTGTGCCTATGTATAGGGATGTACAAAAAAGGTTTAAACATCCTCAATTGGATCTCAAGCGTAGACGAATTCACGATCCTAGACGGGTCATATCGACACGTGGACAGCGGAAGGAACGCCGGCCGAAAGCAGGACTGGTTCAACGCAACAAATCTCGCTGCATATTGATCTTCTCGTAGAAGTAATACTTGGGGTGTCCAGAACATTTTATTTGATGGTTTAGTCCAAACGTTTCATATGCTTCAAATCTGTCCCTACAGTAAATCCTTTGGTTCTGTCCGGGCCATAACAGCCATCAGAAAAACAGAGCAAAAACAGAGAAAAAGCAGAGAAAATGCATAGGCTTGCGGACAGAAGCAGAGTAAAAGCAGAGCAAAAGTAGTGTACTTTTCGTGAAATCAAACCCAAAACCAGAGGATGGACACATATATATTGAACTGAATAATTTCATAAGTCTTAACATTTATATTTACTTTTCTCTTTTGTAAAACAGTTCAGTAGTACAAAATCAGTGTGACAATGTATAGGGATGTTCGAAAAAGGTTTAAACATCCTCGATTGGATACAACCGTACACGATTTCATGAGCTAGACCGATCATGTAGACATGTGGACAGTCGGAGGAAGAAACGTCAGCCGAAAGCAGCATTGATTCGAGGCTACAAATCTCGCAATATGTTTATCTTCTCGTATGAGTAGTATTTGGGGAGTACGGAACATCTATACTTCTTATAAAGAAAAACCCCACTAACATGCATTAATTATTTTTCTATCTCAACATGCAATCTATCCATATCATCCATTCTCATAGCCAATCAATTGTCCATGTCATCTTCACTAATATTTATGAATCACTACATGCAAATTACACATCACCTATTTCTTAAACCATCCAATTATGTACATTAATAATTCAAATACTATGATCAATTTAATTTTGCATATTTATCTGGAAAAACAATACTGTATCACATCTTTTATAATTTTTTGTTTACACATGATTCATTTCTTAAACCATCCATTTATTCATATTAATAATTTAAAATATATATACTATGATCAATTGTAGTGTCTAAAGCGGTCCCCGCAGCAACGCGCGGGGTATCCTTCTAGTTTTATCTGATGGTTTACTCCAAACGATTCATATGCTTCAGATTTATCCCTGTAGTAAACCCTCAGGTTCTGACCAGGTCATAAGAGCCATCAGAAAAGCAAAGCAAAAAGAGGAAAAACAGAGAGAAAATAGAGGAAAAGCAGAGGCCGGTTGACAGAAGCAGAGTAAAAACAGAGTAATTTCCAGCCCGGCCGTTGTAACTGAAGTCTCACAACTTTGGACAGTACCCCACATACGTGGCTATAACACTGTTGGTGACTACAACCGCATATACTTGCTGCATAACTGCTATAGACGATGAAGCACAAGCTCAACCATATCCTCCTGCCTGGCTCGTAATGTTTGCATCTCGGTGTGGACTATGCAAGTAATTGCGACCTCCACAATGTGCCTAATCTGTTATGCAATTTGGGAAATTGGGCGCTTGATTTCCTGCACCCAATTGGGGATTTTTGGTACCATGTGCTATACTGTAATTGGTTTCTTTTAGAGATTATTTAGTTTCCATGGGTATGTGAGGTGACCCAGCACACCACTGCATGTGTAGTGCGGATGTCGTTAACATAATACTTATAGAAGGACTTATTCGTGAATATTATATCGCTCAAAGTGGTACAACAGAAACATAGAAGATCCAAGCAAAGTTATGGGATACAAACTTGCATTAGAAAATCTCGAGAATCTCTTTGATTAATCAAACAAGATCTCATGAACATCAAAAGAACAATTTCGAAGGTCCAACCTGGAGAATAACTCTAGCTCGGTACCTATTCCACTACGGCTGATATCAGCCCTAATCTATGACTTGTGAGAATCTAATTCCATGAATGGTCTCCTCCTTCAACTAGGTAGCTTGACCTCCACCGGCATTGTTGATGACGTCCCTTCATCGGTTAAGTAGTATAAGACTCCTTTTAGCTTCATGAGATAGCGACGACTTCCCGATGAAGATCTCCATTTAGACTTCAACTCTAAGCAGAGGGTCAAACGGGAACGAATGAGTAACGAGCGTTAATCAATAAGTTGATGATATACAGTGGGTAGTTTGATGCACTAACTACAACTTTAGACTCGAAAGAGTCATAAGCTGATACAAGAGTTTTAAAAATCTTTCTTCGAAAGGTTGCTTTTAATTTGGAAAACTATGCCCGCCAAATCTTCACAGGGCTAGAACTTCATGGAGCTGCTTTTCCTACGGCGTTCGCAGCTCCTTCCCGGAATAGGGGATAACATGTCACATCCTTTTACAGTCTGCAGAGGTGCTTTACTTTACCCATAGACAATCAAGACCATGTTGCACAACCAGGCGATCGTTCCTGTCCACACCCACTTAGGTGTGGCGCCCGGTTGTTAATCCAAGCCAAACCATGTTTCTCTGCACAACACATGCCCACCCATTTTTGTACTGCAGGTTTAACCCCTGATTCTACCCCTCACGATAGATATCTAGGCGCCCCAAGCAGACCATCATAGACCTAGAGTCCACGGGAATTAAGGAATCTCACTCATGTTCATGTAGTCTCGCAAGACCTACAACGTACGGCTCTGGCAGCCCGTTGACATGTGAATGGGAAAATATCACAACTAGCTTACTCGCCCCATACAAGACCGATGGTTAACGCGGTATTTACGACGCAAGAATTCTGATGACATTTATTGTTAAGTCCTAGGTAATACTTTCCCATGCAGATGGAACCTTTTTTTGTCCTATTCATCTTACCATGGTCCCATCCGTCCACCAAACAGAACACTACCACTCGGTTAGTCATTCAGTTAGTCATATTATTATAAAAATAGGATCATGCATTCTTTTGAGAATAGGTGCTAATACGATACAGTTTTGCAAAAATTTCTTAGGAAATACTTCAAAGGATATAAGTGATGAACTTTCCTAAGATCGAAAAAAACAATAATAATCCATGTCTTCAGGGTTCGAGGGTCGCGTAGAAAAATCCCGAGATCTGAAAGATAGCATAGTCCCGGTAAGGACTACTGAAAACATTTGGCAAGATGATGTAATGCATAGTAGGGGTGGGCATAAAAAACCGAAACCGAACACCAAAACCGAATTAACCGGAACCGAAACCGAATTCACCGAAACCGATTTAACCGGAAGTAATTTCGGTTGGTAAACACGATAAACCGAATTTTAAACATATTAATTCGGATTGTACCCCTGATTGACCGAAACAACCGAATAACCGCGATATAGCCAAAGGATACATCCCAGCGGCGTACGTGCCTCTTGGAATAGAATCGATCCTTAGCATGTGTACATGCTAGTCAACTACATGGGCCAAACGCATGCAAAACTCCTAGCGGGCCACAGCCCCATGAATGTACGATGTACCAACGTACGCATCCAGGAATAGAATCGATCCTTAGCTAGGTCTTGCCTCTTGGAATACTCCCTAACGTGCGTACATTGTCATCTGCAGCTGCAGCCACCATCACACTCAAAACCCTAGATGATTGCTTGCACGGTTGCACCGTTGGTCGTCGCCTCTATCTACTCCGGCCGGCCGGCCGACGGAGCGAACACTCTGGACAAGGCCGACTAAGGTATTTCTCAGTCATCGGCCGCCATACGTACTGGCCGGCCGCCGCCGGCCGTTTGTTTGCATATACTCGCTCAGTCGCTACTTGCCTTCCGTCGATTCTGTCCGAGCGCCATCGTCGTGGTCGCCGCTGGCTGCCGGCGATGTGGTGCTTAAATAGATTATTAGTAAGTGTTAACAAATATTTTTTGAATACATGTTTGTTTAGATGTCAAGTGTAGACATTGAGATGTGCATAGGCGTATCATGTAGTGGTGCCTGTGTGTCTACTTGTAATAAGTATATATATGGCCAAGTTGTATTTATGTACGCATGACACCATATACAATGCTGATTTTTCCTATCTTTCTGTCATGTTTAGTTCATTCGGTTAAAACCGAGCACCAAACCGAATTGACCGGTTAACCGAACTACCGGTTAATAAGGAAACCGATATAAATTCGGTGCTTATTCCCTATTACCCGAATTATTAAAAAACCGAACAAACCGAACCGATTTTCCGGTTAAAACCGAATGCCCAGGCCTAATGCATAGTAATGAGATGCATCACGAAATACCCTGGAAAAGAGAAAATACCCAAGCTTACAATTGTAAGCTACGTTTGATACGATATCTTGAACACATTGGTTTTTGGTGACTTATGATTTTTTTATCACTTGTGGTGATTATGTTGTTACTTATTTTAGACTTACACGTGTTTCACTTTTATATAACAAACAATTGCTATCATGTTTAAGTAGAAGTATTTATTACTTAGTTAGGCACTAAGACAATACCACACGGAAAACAACTATTAAAAAGATAGCAAACATATTTTCTTCAATGTCATTGAAAAGTGTAGAGCTAAGACAAAGGAATTGGAGTGAGTATGTAATAAAATCAACACTATCATCTTTTAATTTGTTAATGACGTTTTATGAGAGTTTAGGAGTGTGAAAACATGGGGTTTTATTAAAATAATGTTGTAGTAGTTATTTCTAGTTATAATGGAACATGATAGAATTTCATTGGAAATGCTTTTCTCTTTAATTTGGTATAACATTTGAAGCTTTCTGAAAATATTTGAATAATTTATTAATTTCTTAATTTTAAATGAATTAAATGACTAGAAAAAATATTGCACACATGACTTGTTCAAATGACTTTGAAAATATCATAAATGAGTTGAATTTGTCATTTTGAGCAACTTGGTATATAACTTGAATTTTTCTGATTTATTGAATTATTAATTATTTTTCTCAACTTTTAAATAAATTAATTTAAATTCCAAAAATGTTCAAATTTAGACTTCATCAAACATTTTAAAATGTCATAAATAGACATGTTTTATTTTTCTGAACATGTACATGTTTTATTTACATTTTTCTAATAATTTTTTAAAAGTTATCAAATTATTAAGTTTAATCATTTTTTTCTGCCTATTTTAAATTGACAGGTGGGACCCACATGTCATATTCGAATTAATAAAAAATTAAAAGAGAAGGAAAAATCAATATGATGTCAGGATGACGTTGGGATCACATCAGCATCCGAGAGGATCTCTCCTCTTCTTGCATGCAATCCACGGATTTGTTGCAAATTGGTTCATTTTGTTGGATCCAATAGCTTAAGGAGTCTACGACGATTGCGTGGGTGGTGGTGGTGTGACCAAATGGTCACCGGAGTTGCCCCAACGACCACCGGCGCGGTGAAAGATGGCTCTCGGTGATGCTGACAAATTAATTGATCATATGATTTATGAAATCATCTAGAGGTTCCTCAGCTCACCACGAACGCGACGCTAAAGTCGGAGAAGCTCGGTGAGGTCTAGAGCGACGGAGGCATCGAAAATCGTCCGAAGGCCATAGTTGGGGACGATGGCCAATTTGTTGGCTTCTGGCCATCCCCGCAAGCGATACAGGGCGAGGAGGAAGAGGAGAACTATGTGGAGATGATGGCGCTCTCGTTGAGGCCAGCTGTAGCTGGAAACGACGGCAACGGGCGGTGGTCCAAGAGGTTAGGGTTAGGGTTTTCTGGTTCAGTGCGTTTGAGAGAGAGACAGAGAGTGCACGGGAGAGAGGGAGTAGAGAGAGATGCAGAAGTCTCCCTAGTGGTCTTATCCTCGCGAAACAGCGGCAATAGGAGGTGGCGCTCGGCGGCAGCAGCACGACCACGTCTCCTCTGCCTTCTCCCAGAGGAAGAAGAAGTAATAAACGGCAATTTTCAATAACCCCTGGAATTGCTAAGTTTTGCACATAAGTCCTTCTGGTATTAGAAAGTGAAAGAACACGTTGTTTTCTGGGTTTTCATTAGACAAAAAAATTAATAAAAATAAATTTTGAAATCCTTATTAAATTCTCAACCTCACCATGTTTTGTTTTATCATTTTTGAGCAATATTTAATTTTTTACTTAGGGTGCTCAATTTTAGGTGATTTTCGTTATTTCTCCAATTTACATATTAAATGGATTTAAAATTTCCTCAATACATATTATAACATGGAAACACACAACAATCATGTTGTTACCAAAGTGGTGTGTTTAAAATGGAATAATTTTGATACAAGTCTTATATGAAACAGTTTGTAAAACTACTTAGTAGTGTTTTTTAATAAATTGGAGACTTGGTTATCAATTAGGGATTTTATTCTTAGACATGCCAAATGATTTTGATTCAGTAATGGACTTGTTTTCTTTTATGAGACTCTGTTATTTTTATAGGTGTTACTCTTATTAATTTTGGTGAGCATTTTCTTCTACTGTGTGTAAGCCCCGTTTGATTTCTTTATTACCTGATCAAAGTGGAAAACATGAGTGGCTTGGCTCTTATTAATACTTAATCTCATTAGAAACATATTTGTTTGTTTTCCACCCAGGTTGCAAATATAGCTTTTATCCCATGTTGGTTTTAGCAACATGGAATCATACGCATGATTATGTATATATGAAGTTTTGTTATTATTCAATTGTCTTATGTATGAGAAAGATCTGGAAAACAGGGTAGTTAGCATGTTTCCATCTACCTCAACATAACATAAGACATTTGGATGCAATGGCTTGTTATTATTGCTTACTTGATAATTCTTTGCACTATAAAGATTATTATGTGTTCTTTATTTCTGATGAGCTTAACAAGCAATAGAGATTCTACATTCTCTAATATTACCTAATGGTACATTGGATAATTGCTTATGCTCCCTTACTGAGCTAGTGTTGCTTTTCCTGGAATGTACTTGTCTCTAGTTGCCTCTTATCTTCAGATACTGTTGTTGTCACTTGCAAGTAAGATCATCTCTTCGATTCCAACTTCAACTGTCTCACCCTTGTTGTCAATACATCCAATTACTCCAAGCAAAGATTTTATTTAGATGATTGTAAAAGAATGTGAGTTTATTTTATGACATCAAGTTGCCATAAGCACATAAGAAGATTTTTTTGACAAGTTAGCTAGGCTTGTCCCCAAATTACCATTCATATACAAATGGCTGAGATGTACTAGGTTATTCAACCTTCTGTTTGTTTGTGTATGACACTCAATTGTTTGAGTATACAAAAATGATCTGATAACAAGGTCTAGAAACTTGTTACAAACTACTTCTATATAACACTAGCATTGGAATATCAAACTGTTTCGGGAGGAATTGATAATATCACATTAAGATTTAAGAGTTTCCAAACACTCTTAGGATAGATTGGAATATCACTTCGAGAATACTCTAAAGAATCTGCCTGGAGAACTTCTTGTGGTAGCTCCTGTTTTCTTGTGGGTTGCTTCTCTTGTAGAATGACTTTGAGAAGATTAGGAAACAAAATAACAAGATGGTCTAGAAAAAATGGAAAGATCTAGATTATGAGTTACTTAAGCTTTTATTCTCCTTCCATATATTTCTTATTTTATTTCCCATATGATATGTACTTGTTTCATATATGTTTGGGTTTACTTAGATTTCAATTTAATTGCTCTAATAGAGGTTATAACTTGCTGTTATTCATTAGTTGTATCCAGAGATACTCTAGTTGTTGAATGGTGGATTTGAATAGAAGTGTGGAATGCTTATGGAATGATGACTTAAGGTAATAAGTTGATCATACGATCCCTTAATGTGTTGATATTTCATATGCTCACTTGTATACGATGATTGAGATAATGAGCATATGAAGGTTATTGGAGTTTAATGAGTTATGTCATAGTTGTTAGTTGTTTTATCAGGTGTCGTGATTTTACTTTATATTCTTCTTTTGTAATCTTTGTCATGCATAATGCAGACATAGAGGTTTGGAAATATCATATGTAATAATCAAGGTTTAGTAGTAGTTTAACAAGATTTATTTCTTATTTTAGATACTACTTTTATGGGTTATGGGATATGTACATATTCTATAAATATGTTAATAACAATTATTATATTATTTCCACTTGTGGGGTTTGAGTTAATACTTGTTTGTATCATTTATGTTCTATTAAATCTTTGTTATTTACTTGTGAAGGTTCACTTGGTATTTATTAGATAATTTAGAAAGATGTTGTGTGAATGATTGATAACTTAAAGAGTTGTTGTTTTATAGGGTATAACATCTCTATTGATGAGATGGTTCAATTCTGCATTACTCATTTGTCGAAGTATGATCATCAGTTATGTGATTTGGATACTCACCCCTCTTTGAGTTCTAGATACCTAGTGAATTATCCTAAGTCACTTATAGACTTGTGGTTAAACTTGTAGAGAGTTAGTGATGGTCATGATCAATCATGGTTTGTGTAATCATATGATTTAGTTTGTAGAGATATTATATTATAAAGATCACTCCAATCGAATCGCAAGATGTAGGGACTTCGGAGGAGGCGTATCAGTACTGATGGTCAGCCAACCAGAATCTTCATGAACCTCAATTAGCTCCACAATCCTGGACCTGTGCTCATGTTTGAGATCTTGTCACCACGCATCAACATCATGAGCCCGTGTATCCAGGTGAGGCGACTACACGTCGAGGCGAGACGCGGCTATCCAACATCTACAACGACTACACACCGGTGGGGAGACGCTGCAAACAGCGTGTCCCCGCCGTTGGCCCTGCCCCTGACGCCTTCATCTACTCGCCACACGCGTGTTTGCATGGTCGCGCGCAGAGGTAGGGGGCTCCAGCCCCACAGGTGGCACGAAGGGACAGGCCGGCGAGTTCGCCGTCTTCTTCTCCTCATGCAGGTGCATGCGTGCATGTTGTCCTTGTACATGGAGATGTGCTGCTGATCAGAACTCCTCGTACTACAACCACCATGACTACAAGCAGCCGACGGATGGCACAAGAGTACTGCCTCATGTCATGGATCACAGGAGGGCGATCTAGGAGGCGCCCACACGCGTAATGGACAAGAATCTGACATGTACCAATCTGCACCGAGCCGACCACGTCATCAACGTGTATAACTACGCCAGCCTAGCCTACAACCCAAGATTATCATCCGTCTAGTACATACAACAGGAGAAGCAACATCACATGTAGACCGGTGTGGAACTTCGTCAATTATTCAATAGCAAGGCGTCTACATATCGTCGCCGCGAGGGACGCCTTCAAGCGACCGACTACATCACGCCTCGCCGACACATTATCGACATGATCTAAATCAGCGTGGTCTTCATCGACAACCTCGACAACAAACCACCGCCGCCGCTACAATTACAACATCCACATGGCTGGACACGAGTCCTCTGACAGTACTACTGCAACACGCCATGACAACGACGACGACATCGACCGCGTTCGATGGCTAAGACTGCATATTGTGAAAGCCGGTAAAACCGCGTGCTCGGTTCTGGCAATACCGTTTTGTGCTCGGTGAGCTTCTCCCAGTCCTGACAAAACTGGTGGACTCACTTAGAGCATCTTCAGCAGTCGCGCGATATCTGCTCGCGCGAAACAGCGTATGCAGTGACGCGCTATCGCTGCTCTAGCGCGGAAGCAGAAAATGGGAATGCAAACGTGCCATAATTTCTAAGCTTGCAGAGCGCAACCGCAGCCGCGCGAAAACTAGGCGCGTGCGTCCAACCACCGCTCATCAAACATAGCAAATAGATAAATTTTTAAACATAGTTTGCTTCAATAGTCTACAAAACAACCATGTGGTTCAAATAGCTACTCAACATAGTTCATAGCCTCCATAGTTTACGAACAAGCACATGCCATAACTTAAAACAAGTAGTTTATTCTTCTTCTTCCTCATTGGCATCATCATCATTGCCATCTTCCTCATCTTGATCGTCGGCGGTGGGACTTGAAGAAGGCATTTGGGACATCAAGGAAGCCATGAATGTACCCGGCTTTGGTGCCGCGTGTACCGTGGTACCAATGTCACTCCTCATGCCTCCACTGCCATCGCTTGGTCCTCCCATACTTGCTCCAATGCCCCCAAGTGGAGGTGTTCCCATGGAACCAAATCCCCCAAGTGGAGGTGCTCCCATGCCTCCAAATCTCCCAAGTGGACTTGCTCCCATGCCACCGAACCCTCCAAATGCCATGGTAATCGCCCTTTTTTGAGCTAGGATCTCTTCACGACAAAGCTTGACATATTATTTTTCCTCGGGGTCAGGTTTGGACATGTCAAGGAAGATGAAACTCCTCTCATACACATGATGGCGAGTAGCTTCCTCCATTTGAATCTTCTTTTCCTCCAACGCCAACCTCCTCTCCTCTGCCACCACCCTCCTCGCCTCCACCTCCACCCTCCTCGCCTCCGCCGATTCCTTTCTTATCCTTCTCTCTTCGTTTGCTTCCAATCTTGCCCTGACCACCCCTCTTCTTGTTCTCCTTTTCTTGTTTTCTTCCAAGTGGCCTCTTTGGCGGGGCAACAAGTTTGGAGTGCGGCTTCCATTGCCTTCCTCACCACTTGAGACATCATCTTCATCTCCACCTTCAAGTTGTTTGTTCTTCTTTGATTTAATCTTGCGAATAGCTGGGCGATACCTCCGCTTCTCCTCATTCTCTAGCGCCGTATATGCAGGATGAAGGTGAATACCTTTCCAAGGAAAATTTGCCCCTTCTTGTTCTTCTTGCCGGCTCCCTTGTAGAGGTTTTGTGCAATGTTAGCCTATAAACAAGAAAATAAAAGTTAAGCAAGATAGCCAAGAGAATACAAGATCATCGAAAGTGCTAATATATAAGTATTCCAAACGTACCCTATCAATATCGTTAGCTCCACTTGAATTCATAGCATCCGTTGCTGCCAACACCCCGCACACTTTTGATACTCCGTCAAAATAAGTGACCAACGCGACCGAAGATATCTATCGGAGCGATCGGTTCTATCCTTCTTCGGATACGTGTTGATACTATCGAAATACTCCTTCATCCGCGTCCAATAGGTGTCTCTAGTTTGCTCCATGCCAACGGATGCATCCAATCCAACAACGCAATAGGTTTTTCATAGCCACACATCTTCTTGCGAAGTGTAGCTAGTGCCCCTTCCTTTCGCTTCAATGATGCTCTCCCCTTCTTCATAGACTTTGTCACCTTCTTCATAGCCATATGCTTGAGACCAATCTTATTGGCAACCATGTTCCTGAATCCCATTGTCATGATTTCATTCAACATTTATAGTTGCCAAGTAGGAGTCATCAGCATCAACACTACACCTAAGGCGACAAGTTCATCGTAGAAGTACAAAAAAATGAAGTTTGAAATTGGAAATACCTTTCGGGCATTTCACCAAACACGTTGTGGGCGGGCGCATATGCAGCAAAGCCGGTGGTGGCTAGCGGTTGCTGCGGTGGAGGGTGCGGCGGTGGCGCACCCGCAGGGGACGGTAGCTGCTTCGCCGCCGCGAGCGCCTTGCGCCCCTGCAAAGCTCGTGCCTTCTTCGTCGCGGCGGCCACACTCGGCGTGACCACGGTCGGGCGCTTCTGCTGTCATTGTGACTCCACACCTCTCCAACGGAGATTAGCTTCCATTGGGAAGTGAACTTCGGGATAAATCATCGTCTCCTCGTCTCTCGGTTATTTCTATACCCGATCTCTTTACTTATGCAATTTACTTTGTGATAGCCATCGAGCTTGAAGTAACATATCTTGCTATCACATAGTTGCTTGAATTGTTTAGCATAAGGTGTTGATGCACATTGGTGAACCTAGTTTGTTTATGTTTTGGCTTGATAAATTAAACGCTAGTTTTATTCCGTATTTATTTAAGCCTTAACCGTAATTGTTTTTAAACGCCTATTCACCCCCTCTAGGCGACATCCGTGTCCTTTCATCCCTCTCTCTGTTGGGAAACATGCATACTATGTAAGCTTTAGTGAACTAAACAAGCTTTATCATTATTTTCTGGACCTTTCCGTTTGCACTATGATCATCTTGGAGAAGAGTGGTCTATGAAGTTGAATGCTTATACGAATACTAGTATCATCAAAGAGATTCTATGCATGTGGGAAGCATGTCTTAATAGATAGTGTAAGATTTTAGTCATATGGTTATTTAGTAATGTTGCTCTTGATATACTTTCTTGTAGTGAACCATGTCTTGCAAAAGTACTAACTTGTATAAATTTATGGAATGATAAAATTGTTTTGAATGAAGGCTTTGATGTTGTAGAAAATTGTTTAAAGAGTCCAGCTTTGATGCAAAAGTACTAACTTGTATTATTTAATGTTATTTGAATCGAACATTGCCTTTGAAAAGATTTGTCTAATAGAACTGTACTTAGCGTTACATGAGATTCATACCAAATTTTGTCGTGTTAATCACAATAATAGATATTGCTTTACGTGTATCTCTACGGCTTTGTTGCACCCATGGGATGCGAACAACTCTGATGGCCTATCAGCAATCTACTAGAGTTAATCTCGGATATCGGTTATGAATTCATTTAAACATTCGTAACAACAATATTATAATGGGTAAAATTATCAGTACTCTCATGTGTGTGTGCACAATAAGCAGGCTAGACACTCTTTTGACTCTTGAGCAATCAAACATCCGAGGGAAACCTCTTATACCTTGTTATAAGTGTATCACAGTCGTGACATCTTTGTTGTAGCCAGTTTTTGATTCACAATATTGATCAAATATATAGAAGTTTTGGCGTTGTCTCATTACTACTACTCCCTCCGATCACTAATAAGTGTCGTAAGCTAAGTAGTAAGTTGTATTCATGTTGTACTACTCCCTCCGACACTTAATTCGGATCGGAGGGAGTAACTAATTGTTCCTGCAAGTCAATGAAAAGAAAAGTGCACTATGATAAATATGATATTTCTAAATGTTTTTTGACAGGCAAGTGTTTTCTACAAGAAGTAGAATATTTTTTATATTTCTAGATGTCCATGTTAATACGTGAGTTATTTTATTTGTCTTAGATTGCCGAAACCGTTATAATACTTTGTTCTTACACTATCTATATTAAGTTGTTAGTTGAAGAAAGAGCGAGTCATCAAACGGCTGATTGTAAACTAACTAAACTTCTCGTCATTTTTGTTTAAACACTGAGTTACTTATGATTTTTCTACTTTCTCGAGACGATCAAGGTTTAAACTTTGGGATGTTGATGTGTGTGAACCATACGTATTTTAATCCATGTTTAGATTGTATCTTTGTCATTAAAATGATGGCATATTACTCTATACCTGTCACTAATCATTAATGTGTAAATCAATTAAAATCTCCATGTCATTTTTATTGCAGTTTTGGTCGTGGAAATTACTGGAAATCATGACTAAAAGGAATTCAATGGCTCAGATTGCAAAGATCAATTCAAGATTCACTCGCAGGACTTTTAGCGACCAGTGGTACGGGCACACGTGACCGTACCAGCCCCCATGCATGGCGGCATTCTAACCGTATGATCAAACCGACTAAAATTCATTAGAGGTCTGACAACCAATTCACGAAGAAGGCCCCTGAAAACCTAATTCTGTGCTCTGCCAGTCTAAAATGGAGAGGAAATAGCATCCAAACAAGAGGCCACCATCATTCATCACAACCGCAAAGTACCGCCGCCGTCACCGCACCACTACCATCACCACACCATAGTCGTAGCCATACTATTTGTAATCCAGATCTCATCGCGGTTGGCAACGTTGTAAGAACTATCAATCTTTCAATACAATTACTATTTTCAACTATGTTTTCTACTGCTGATCTAATCGCGATATGTGAGTAGTCCACTAGTGGTAAGGGCTAAGGTATAACCTCGTAGCTATGTGTTTTTATCTTATTCATTGGATATTAGTTTAATGATTCCATTATGTTATTTGTGTATGTATTTATATCTGTGCCTTGCTCCTAGAACTTGTCAGGTACCCAAGACCCAAAGAGTGATCAAGGTAATGGTATGATGAGAGATACACGAAGGTTAATAGTAAAACTCTATGAGAGGAGCAGTAGAACAACTGGAACTGAATCTCTTAGGAATTACCATGATGTCACAATCTTTAATGATTTCGTATGTCTCCTTTTAAATACCAAGGAAATACCGCGAGACGGAACTGGGCCAACGGTTGGACGAATTACTTTATGCTAACCACAGCTCTGAGACATAGTGTCTTATGGATGCATAGACTACATACATCCAAATAGCATATGATGCATAGACTACATACATCTAAATAGCATATGAAAACAGATCCATACCTTGTTCCTTGCAAACGAAGAATGCACATAGTGCTAGAATATGTCACGCGAAGAGATTAAGTGTATCGGATTTGTACATACATCGATGGGAATGACATGGAAATGTAAGAAGGAACAATTAAACTTTGCATATCTCGGTTGTTTTTGTAATTGACAAAAGGATTCAAAACTTGTGGAAGTAATTCAACTTGTTTGGCCATAGACGTGTTCCATACATTATTCGAGATATCTTCACGGATTGGCTCTTGAAGCTCCATGATTTCTGGATAGGATTGAATCCGGTCGTGCGCACCTATATCTGCCGCGTGGCATAAATAAAGGTGTGCAGTGAAGATCCACTGGTTGTTGAAGCCATGGAACATGTCGACACTCGATTTCCATGGTATAAACGGAGGAGGAAAAAGTCATGGTGAATGAGATTGGAGGACCCGTGTTTACGGAAGTGGTCTTCGGGGCGATGGAGTTCTCACTTCATAGATCTGGTGTTCAGATCTTTTTGCATATGTTATAGGTGAGCCTAGTGTTTGATGATTGGCAGGAGCAGTCTTGGATGGTGGGTTCAATCAAGGAGAAGACAAATTGTGAGCTCCATGTGTATGTTTCGAACATATCCATGAAATTGGCAGACGACTATGCTTTACCTTGTGTAGATGGAGTGACCTTCCATGTCCAGCCGATCCCACATGGCTATGCTCGTGTCGGTGTGGATGATGTTCTGGAGATTTGGAGGGTAGTGCGGCTTGACTTCCCCGTCGGTGAAATAGAGACACTGGGAGAAGCCGTCAATAGCTTCATAGTGTGGAAAAAGGAAAACATAGTGTTTCCGAAGCCACCGTCTCCTACAACACCTTTTTCTTCAAGACGTAGTTCACCACCACCACCATCACCACCTCCACCTCATTCTCCGAGAGCCCATCCACCATCACCATGTACAATGAATCCACACCTCAACGCCATAGACCTCAGCAGCTCGATTCCGCCGCCCACTCAGTCCCACGGAGAAAACCGGAAGGTTACCACCGCTGCCTCTAAGTCTTCACCCAAGAAGACAGCGGCTCGAAAGAAGAAACCCAAGCCGCCGCCAGAGGTGTTGCCTTACGATAGGACTGGCGATCAAACCGCTTCGTGGGTGGCTACGCACACGAAACGTCAGATGGCTATGTGGGGAAATAAACCTGCCTCGCCGCCAAAGGAGCCAATAGATCCGGCTATATGGAAACACTTTAAGGATCTACTGGAAATGCCATCCCAAGTTCAGCTAAATCTAAATGATAACAATGTGCGCGGTTTATTTAAGAGTCATAGCAAAGCAAAGAAGAAGGAGAACACAATTCCCCATCTCGGGGTGTAGAAAAAACAATCGATCGCCCCGCTCAAGGTGGTACCCGCCACACAGAAACCCTCCGAGCCAATTGATATGGATGAAGTTAGGAGGTGTGCCAGATCCTATGGTGTCACGGTTGATAAATTGCTAAGTGGCCGCGATGGGGTTTCCAAGTTGCTGATACAACATGGAAATGCGAGCCAGGGAAGTCTCTTGTCAAACCTGGCCTGCTCGGCTCTCTAACAACACATAAACGTCAACTGTATTAGTGGCACATGAAAGTCTCAAACCAAGAGCTTGATACACTCATGATCAAAGTTGGAGAAGAGAATTTCTTTCGGGACGACTCGATCTCTATTTCTTTGGAAGATCTTTTTGATCTCTATAATCTAGACGGCCTCAATAAATTGATCATCAACACCTATTGTCTGTAAGTGATTAATTTCTTTCTGTAATCATGTCTCTACCTTAGCTTGTTCTATTACTACTTCTTATTATCCTCACTATACGATATATATTATGCAGAATGATGATTCATGAATGTCAAGGAAGCAGAAGCATGACGTTCATTGACCCATATGTCGTCAATGATGCAATGCTAAAGCAATACCCAACGAAATGGAGAATAACCTTTTTTTATGTTTTTGGAGAAATTTTTTTACTGTAGTGAAATACAATTTCCTTACAGACACGGGTGAGTGTTACTTTCTTCTACATATTTCTGCACATTTCTATTTTGCTAACTCCATGTTAAGTGTAATTGATGAGTTATGCCTGACTGTGCATATAAACATGTGCAGTTTTCACTGGATTCTTCTCAACATTCACGTTGACACCGGAGTAGTTGAGCTCATGGACTCTATGAAAAGAACACAAGGGAGTACGTGTCCGTGATTTCAGTACTCAAAAAGTAAGTTTAATCATTGTCGCACTATCGTACCCTTTTGTTCAATCATTATCGTACAATGACCCCTTTATTCCTTTGTTCTTTGCCGAACATGGCTTGGAAGCGGTCCAGAAAGGACCAAGCCGGTCTTTCGCAAACTAATATGCTAGTCCATACAATCGATGTAAGTAGCACTTGCTAGATTCATGCATCTCTTCAATTGCTTGAGCATTATTTGATTGAATTCTATTTCTCGTAAAGTGCCCTTAGTAGCCAACGGGAACAAACTTATGTGGATTCTATGTAATGGAGAACATGAGTATCATCGTGAATGAGCAGAGGAGGATTAGAAATTATTTAACGATTCACGACACGCGGAGGGAGCTCCTACCACATGACCGCCTGGAAGCAATTTAAGAGGAACTGGCGGGATTTATGGTTAAGGAAGTCATAAATCCAAATGGAGCATTCCATTATCGACAATATTCTCCATCCATTTAGATAGTCTTAGTGTATAAGTGGATCTTAATTAGTTCGATGTAATGATCTGTATATATGTTGTCAATGTGTAACTAATATAATATATATATATCATTTATGCACAGACCCCTCCCAGATACTCCTACCGCTGACGAAAAAACTAGACAAAACGCTGTCGCGGCCGAAATAGCGCAAAACGTTGCAGCGGCAGAAAAACGACCCAATTTAGCGCAAACATTTAGCTCTTGTTCGTATTATGAACCGAGACTAAAGGTTGGCAGACCCGCTCGTTGAAAAACGCCCACGTGATGCACCATTTAGCCCCCGTTCGTGACGTAACCAGTGCTAAATGGGGTCTTTAGCCGCGGTTTTCCAGCCCCGGTTGGCCGGCTGGTGCGAAAGGGCCACACTATATGCCTTATTTGTACTAGTGGTACATTGTAGAACATGAGAGAACGATGATATATGAGAAGAGGTAAGATCAATTGTTATTTACAAACTTGCTATACTTGTTTGAAACTGTGTAAAGAAGACGAGGGACGACGTGACAAAAGTGCATAAACTTTGTTTTGTATAGAACATAATAAAACAAAATTGATTGTAGTAGTATTAAGCCCATGCAGACTAACCGTTTCGCTCCTCCTGAAGAAAAGGCGATCGGCGAACGCATCTGCCCAACTACAGTGGCCGCCGTCGGTCCCTGCCTCCTCCTCCGTTGGCCACTCCGGCGACGCGAGGAGGTGGGGACCATGGCGCCTCGGCGCCAGTCTGTAGTTAGGGTTTGCCTAGTGTTTTTCTTGGGCGTCGTTGGGGTGATGGGAGCGGCGCCCGGGCAAATAAATCAGCTTCAACTCCACTCCCATACCGGCGGCGACCTTCACGGCGGCGTCTCGGAGTTGATGGCAACGTGTGCTGCTTGGTCCTTCAGATCGGTGGCTTGGTCTTCTCGCCGTTCTTCAGATCTGGCGAGATCAGTTTCTTGGTGTGTCGCTGGCGTTCGTGGTTATTCGCTACGGCGCTGGCGGCCGGGGCAAGGTGGTTCTTCTGGAGCGAGGATGCTGGTCCGGAGGTGGTGGATTTTTCGTTCCTCTCTGACTTCGTCGATGGGAGGCGACAGATTTTGGTCCAAAAAAGCACGGGGACGTCCCCCGGTCGACGTGCCACAGCGACATGTGCCTTGCTGCATGCAGCGGGTCTGTTCATCGACTCACAAAGCCTCGTTGGCGATGGTGTTTTCTCGGATCTCGCAATGGTGGAGGCTCGACGTCTCTTCCAGTGTTCGTCTTGGTGGCGCTGGAATTGGGCGGCGGCCGCTTGCTGCGGTGGTTGCAAGAAACCCTAGGGATCGTTTTGTATTTCTCGGTCTTCTAGATTTTCATATGCAAGTTCAGGATAATCATTTTATCCCGGTTTGTCTTTTAGTTTCCACGTGTGTTGCTTATTGTAACTTGATTTTCGATTAATGAAATATGTGGTTGCTCTCAAAAAAAGCCCATGCAGACTCAGTTTCCTGCAACCGAGTAAAACGGTTGACATGTATAAATTTAAACTATATATGTAGAAAGTAATTTAATTTCGGTGGAAACAAATTTTTAAGCGCAGTGGAACAACAATGGTGCATGCACTGTGGACCTGATAGGCATGACAAAGACTAGGTAAGATCAATTGTTATTTACAAACATATAATTAATTATACTCATTTGAAACGGTTTGAAGAAAGGCCAACACGGCTATAAAACAAGGGATATGATTTGCTCTGGAACAGGGAAGCAGAAGGAGGCTACCTCGGCTTCTTCTTCGTCTCCTTCCACTAACTAATAGGGGAGGGTAGGAGAAGGCAAACACTTTGTATTGTACCTACCTAGTACACGAAGAGTATGGAATTCGTTGCTGTCGGGCTGGGGCCAGTGCTGGAACTCGTCGGGAAGATCAAGCGGGCGGCCGAGTTGGCGGAGAAGAATAAGGAGGACTGCGAAGACCTCGCGGGTTACTTGTCCATCATCGACGAGAGCCTGCGTCGCCTTCCGAAGCACCCGGAGGTGGAGCGGCGACTGGTCCAGCTTGAATCCACGCTGAAGAAGGCCTACAAGCTGGTCGTCGACTGCCAGAAGCAAGGCCGCTTAAAGCAGTATCTCTGGGCGGATAACTACGCCGATAGGTTCAGGGATATCCATACCAGGATCATCACAGACATCATCCTCTTCCCCTTCGCCTTCTACACCGAAATCGTCGGCCGCCTCGACCAAATCAATCTTGCCCAACATCACATTGTCCCCGCGGGCTCCTGCAGCTCTGCCTCGGTGGCCGTGCAGACTTGGAACACAATGGTGCCGGCCGGCTCTTCCAGCTCTGGCTCCGTGGCCGTGAATACTCGGAACGTGGCGACTTCAGCCTCGGATGACCAACCAAGGAATCTCACGTGGGCTGAGATTGCAGCGGCGACGGACAACCTAGCCGTTGCGCTCGGTGGAGGTCGATCGGGGACCTTGTACAAAGGTCATCTCCACCACCACGGCCGGGAGCTGGAGGTGGCTGTGAAGGTGCTGAAAAAGGAGGGGCGGCTGCGCATGGAGGATGCGTTCGTTGCGGAGCGTGCGATCCTGTCTCCCATCCGCCACAAAAACATCGCTCGCCTCGTCGGCTGGTGCGAGGAGGGGGAGCGACGCATGTTCGTCTACGAGCACATGAGAAACGGAACGCTCCGAGAGCACCTGGTTGGCGACCGCGCCGGCTCGCCGTTGGTTTCGTCCTGGATGTCCCGTCTTACGGTGCTGCTTGGCGCCTCCGTCGGCATACAGCGCCTACACCACGCGTCGCCGCCGGTGATCCACCGCAACATCAGCTCGTCCAACATCCTCCTGGACGCGAGCTGGACGTCGCGCCTGTCCGACTTCGGCCAAGCGCTGTTGCAAGAGGCGGCGGGCGAGGGTCAGCTCGTCCCGGAGGCCATCGGCACGTTCGGGTACCTCGACCCGGAGTACAACCTCACGAGGCGAGTGAGCCTGGCTAGCGACGTGTACAGCTTCGGCGTGGTGACGCTAGAGGTGCTCACGGGTAGGCCGCACGTCAGCAGCAGCAGCAAGTCGCCGGTGACCCTGGTGAGCTCCGTGCTCCCGGTGATACAGAATGGCAAGCTACGGGATGTGCTGGACGGCCGCCTGGCGTTGGTGCCGGGGCAGCTGGAGGCGCTGGACCTTGTGGCGCGCACGGCAGTTCACTGCCTTGGTTCGCGGGGCAAGGACCGGCCGGCCATATCCAACGTCGTGGCTTATCTCAACAGGGCGCTCGCGATCATAGGCAGCGACGACCAACACTAGTCTCGCTCCTTGCTTCGCCTTTTCGTTTGATTTACCAAACATTTCGGTGATTATTCGTGCTTAACGGCACGCCACCAAATAAAGTAACCGCATGCTTCGTTTATACGGGTTCGTGTTATTTTCTTTTCAGGATTCACTCCAACAGTTGCTGCTGTCAAGTTAACTGTAACCTCTTGTGGAAACTACACCTTTCATATTGTTCAGCAAATCTCATCGATTTCTTCTATACTATATAGTTTTGCTTAACAACATTCCTACGTCAAGAAAACCACCTCTAAAAAGACCATCGCTAAAAAAACTGAGGACCAACACGCCGAGTCCAGTCGACGTGCACGCACGGTAAACGTTCATAAATACACAGATTGATCGAGGGAAGCCTTCCCAAAAGTAGCGCTCCACTCTGAAACCAAAAATCTTTTTTATATTGATCTATTTCGTCACAAGCCTTCCCAAAGAAAAATATCTCCCTCTTGCGAAGTTTTATTTTCAGCCCAAAAAACTTTTTAAAAATGCACAGAATCTAGTTCATATTAACAGTTTTCTGGAATTCGCGCCCTAGGAAGAGAATTTGGATCAGCATACCGAAGAATCGACACGGTCTCCCTCAACTAAATGGGGAATAAAGCCAGCCACTTTCCTGCAATATATTTCTCTAGCAATAATAATTGTAAGCATATCAACCACTATGTTCATAAGAATCGGAGACAAAGTGTAGAATGATAAGATTGGCGGAATATGTTGGATGTATTATTGAGCCTCATGGGCGAGTATATATAGGTGTATATGGGTCATCTTGGAGTACAAGCCAAGTTAGACAATAGACGGAAACATATGGTAACTCTCTATCTATACTACCATACCAACCATAATATGCCATACTCTAACATCCACCACAGTTGTAGCGGTAGCGTCGGGAACAACTGGTGCGTCGCGGACGGTCAGACGGAAGAGAAACCGAAGTAATATCTAGTGGGCTGACACCCCCTTAGTAGGAACAGAGACGTCGTGGATGACATCGCGGCGCTGAAGCTTGGACCGTAGAAGAAGGTGATGAGTGGTCAAGCGAGGTGATAGCACATTGTGCCGATGTCGAGGTAGCCGAGAGCGTAGAGCTGTGCAGCCTTGGTCGTTGTAGCCGTGCGAGGGGTATTCGTGGTCGTATGCTGGTGTCGAGGGAGCCGCACATGAAGCCGCATTCGAATAATGTGCGATGAGAGTGACAGAGACACGTCGAGGCAGTCGTCGAGGAGGACGGTTGATGCTGAAGTCGATGCAGTTCGAGCCGTCGAGGATGAGATGCGACCGTGGTTTTTCCAGAACCGAGTACGAATAGACGAAGTTGGTGACGCGGTCGGGACAGCCGTAGAGAAGGAGTCCATGCCGGGGCTGTTGTCGAAGCGGATGAAGACGAGACGCCGATCCGAGCTTGGAAAAGATGAGCCGGTCGATGCGAAGTCGACACAGGCGAGTCGGCTGCGGCCTACCGAAGCAAGCACGGCAGCCGGCCGACGGCCCGCAGTAGCTGGCCTTGAGGAGCCGGTCGGTGTGGAGTGGGCGCATACGCGTCAACCGCGATAACAAGCGAGGAGGAACCTGCCGGTGCCATTCAATGAGATGTCAGAGTAGAGGCGAGTGTAGACGACGGGGGATGGGCGATGCAACCCGATCTATGATAGCAAACACAAAATGAAAACACCGACCAAGCGACCGACAGAGGAAAAGACTCTCTAGGGCAGCCGATCAACATGACCGGCGGACGAACCCTGGGTACGGGTGGCACGGCCTCCGGCGACGATCATAGAGATCCTCCCGAGGGGCAGCGCGAGGCGGAAGCGGCGGCGGCGACTAGGGTTAGATCGTTTTTAGGCTGATACCATGTAGAAGGATGAGAATGGAGGAATATGTTTGATGTATTATTGAGCCTCATGGACGACTATAGATAGGCGTATATGGGTCATCTTGGAGTACAAGCCAAGTTAGGCAATAGACGGAAACATATCCTAACTCTACCAATACTACCGTAACACCATATTTTTTTATTTTGAAGCGGGCAAAATATTTGCCTATTTTATTGATATAGAAGGAGCAAACATGGTTATGACATACTCTAACACAAAAGATCACCCTATCTAAATCCTTTCACCATCCGGACGTTAAACCTTATCTCTACACTCCCATGCTTGACAATTTGTTTTACCATATGACACCAATTTTGATGAAACCCTTCATTAGTAAAACTTGCAGTAAGAAGGGACGTTTGAATTTATCATACGGTTTTTCAATATCTATCTTAAAATTGACCCCATTCATGCTCTTCCTTTTTAGCTCATGCACATGTAATATGACTAATCTGTCTAGAATATGTCGACCGGGCATGTAAGCCGTCTGATTAGGCTTAACACCCAAAATTGCAATGGATGAAATTCTATTTGTTCCAACCTTGGGAAGAATCTTACAGCTCAAATTAACATATTGGTCGATAATGCTGAATCTGAACAACAAATTTTTGGGTAACAGAGTTATGACAGCCGAAATTTAAGCTAGAAAGATCCGGCCTACTTTGAGCTGCCAAAACATCTGGAGCATTTCGAACTTGACAACTTTTTGGAAAGTCTGACAAAACTCCCCTGGAAACCCGTCTGGTGTGGAGCTTTATTATGCCCCTGAAACGAGGGTCACACGCAAGCTACACTTTTTTATGGAGTATCAGGTACCTAAAAACAATCTCTACAATAAGGCATATACAAATTAAACATAGGAAATTCCATAGAATCTGACATACAAGGAAAATATACTTTTTTGGCAATAGATTAAGTTAATATTTAATATTTTTGCTGGAGCGCTTGATTGAACTTTTATTGAGAGGCAATCTCAATCTGTTTGCAGATGCTGTGGTACTCGTCCTCAATCACCTTCTTCTGCTCAATAATCATGCTTGTGGTATTGCCCTCGTTTTCAAGGCCCATTGTAGCATCCTCGGCTGTGTCCTGGAGTTTCTTGATTCTGCTCGGGAGTTTCTTGACCGCGTCGTTCTGTGCCTGTATCATTTTCATGCTCTCCTTATCCTGGGCCTTCATGGGCAATAAACGTCGAAACACACCTGGAGTTTCCTTTTCTTGTTCTGGAGCTGACTCCTGGTGAAGGAGCAATCTTGCAGCCGAGTCCTCGAGATTCTTCATATTGTTGCTAACAGTGAACAACAAATTCTGAAAGTCGTTCCGTGCTTGTACATCCATCTTGTGCGCCTCATCCTGGTCCTTGTACTTGTGGGCGTCATTCACCATTCTGTCCACCTCATCCTTGCTAAAACTCCCAAGAAGGTTGGGGATGGGTGTCCAGCTCTGCTTGGCTTGTGCCCAGAACCAGACCTGCAGGATCCCGTCTTGGTCTACATTGAAGGCCACGTCGGTTCGAGGTTCCAATGGGATGGGGAACCTGTTTGCCATTGCCCTCTCATCCTCGTACACCGTGATCTCCATGCTGGACTGGTTTGCGTTAACTGCGACGAAGGGCATCTGCATTGCTGTGGGGATGGGAGTCTTCCTAGGGATCATCTCCAACATGAGCCCTTCCAGCATGCCAATGCCCATTGAGAAGGGTGTGATCTCCGCGACATGCGGGAAGTTTCCTCCCAAGAGCATGGCTGCCTGGAGGGTTGCTCCGTAAGCAACGGCCTCGTCGGCATTGATGTTCCTGCAAAGCTCCTTCCCGCCGAAGAAGTCCTTGACGAGCTGGTGCACGCGGGGGATGCGTGTGGAACCCCCCACGAGCACAACGTCGTCCACTTTCGTCTTGTCTATCATGGCATCATTCAAGCACTTGGCAATGGGTTCCATGCATCTGCGGAACAGGTCTTGGTTCATCTTCTCGAAGTCGTCACGTGTGATTTCGGAGTGGAAATCGATGCCCTGAAAAAGGCCGTTCACCTCCACCGGGATACGAGGGTTGGTGGAGAGCCTCCTCTTGGCGTCTTGGCACGACCTCCGTAGACGCCCCACCGCCTTCTTGTCGCTGCTGATATCGCCGCTGATATGAGGGTTCTTCTTCTTAAATTCGTCGACGAAATGGTCAACCATATTGTTGGTGAAATCCTCGCCACCTAGGTGCGTGTCGCCGGCCGTAGCCTTGACCTGCAACTGCGACACAAATTTATCTTTCTCAGGCCCCTGCAATTTCTTAACAACGGCGATGGAGACATCCAACGTTCCACCGCCCATGTCATAGACCAGCACAGTGCTCTCCTTCCAATTCCTGTTGTGGGTGTAAGCGATGGCCGCAGCGGTAGGCTCGCTTATGATGCGCATCACGGTGAGGCCCGCGATGACGCCCGCATCCTTGGTGGCTTGCCGTTGGAAGCTGTTGAAGTAGGCCGGGACCGTGATGACAGCATCCGTGATCTTCTCCCCAACATAGGCCTCAGCCGTCTCCTTCATCTTCACGAGTACCATGGCCGAGATCTCCTCCGGCGAGAACTCCTTCTCATTTCCAAGGTAGCTAACCTTGATCTTGGGCCTGTCATCGGGGCCCTGGATCAGCTCAAACGGCCAATACTTGGCGTCGCTCTTCACGGACGCGTCAGAGAAACTCCGCCCGATGAGCCGCTTCACATCTACATGCATGTATGCATCGACGATTATGATATTAAATTCTACTAAACCTCTGTCCTGGGTTGCATATAAGAATTCTACTAATCTAGTTCCATGTCTGCGACAAGTAAAATTGTACCGAGGGAGTACGACTCAACAACATCTATCAAATGGATGGAAGGACGGACGAAGCTATACTCACCGAAGATGGTGTTGGATGGGTTACTTGTGACCTGATGGTTAGCCCCCTCGCCCATGAGCCTCTCGTTGTCGGTGAAGGCGACACACGACGGTGTTGTGAGTTTCTCCAGGTCGTTGGGAACGATCTTCACACGACCATTCTGCCATACTCCAACGCAGGAGTTGGTCGTGCCCAGATCGATGCCGATCACTAGCTTGTTTGGTGCAGGAGTTGATTGTGCCATGGCCAAGATATGGAAGACTATGTGATGTGTAGTGGCGGCAGGGATCGAATTTATAGGTACTAACCATGGGGTCTCTCAAATACTCTACTGACCAGAAGGCCGGTATTTCTGAAGGCAACCAAGTTACGCTATTAGGCAACCAAGAAGTTTTTATACACGGCTGGACTATTATAACTAAGCAATATATCCAGGTCTTTGAGAGAGGGCCCAAGAAAGAGGGAGAGGGAGAGAGAGAGCAACGAGTTACTTATCATAGCTAGCTCCATCAGCCCTTGTCACAATGTCCAATAAGTAATAACTACCTTCTACATCATTTTAATTTTAGTACATAATCTATTCTATTACTTTACTATATACTAAAAACAATATCCAGGAGGCTAATAGAGACACCACGTGACGCCACATCATTCAAATTAATTTTGATTGTTGGATTTAAAATATGGCTAAGATTCAATGAGAGATTAAAGTTAATTAAAATTACCAACCGATGCCAGGCAGAAGAAATAAAAATGTCAGACAGACGTCTTTTACTGCTCTGTTGACAAAAACATTTTGTCAAATCGGTAACAGAATTTTTTTTGCCTGGTAGCTTCTTCTCAACGTGGCCAGGAATCTCCAAAAAAAATTAGATCGACTAAGAAGTTGCAGAGGAGGATTTGATCCAAACCTGACCAAAGCACCGCATGCCGTAACATTTCCAAAGTTGCAGAGGCGGAATTTTATTTCATTTCGATATAAATTAGTGCAGGGCTGTCAGTTATTTTACCATAACGACATGGGAAATTCTCACCGTAACCCTATGATTAGTGTTGGATGGGTGAACTATATTTTAATTTTATTTGAGATTGTTAGCATGATCGTCCATAAGCAGTTAGCAAAATTGATGTGTAATTGTAGAGAGAGTGAGACAGAGAGACATGGGGATCATATTATGCATGGAGGTGTGACTCTATGGTCAGGAATTAAAATGTGCTTGCACAACAAAACTGTGATACCACTAGAGACATAAGAACAAAATGTTGTTTTTAGGATAACTCATTGTAAATATTTTCTATTGGCACCACGGTCATGCATCCTTTAACACTGATAAGAATGTCGAAAAATTATAGAATTTCATTCTCTTAATTTATCCATGAGGGAATTTGATTTGTATGATTATCTCATGGATTTTTTCTTATAATTTCTATATGGCTCACAAGTTCATATATATGTCTTCCTGATTTTTTTCCTGAGTAAAAACTTTTGGAAAATTAGTATGGCTCATGAGTTCATATATTTAAATGGGTTATGCACATATTTTAGTTTGGTTCCCTTGGCATTTAAATGGTCATTTAATGCTTTTTGAAAGGCGAAATTTGTGCAAAGGAAAGAATCATTTTAGAGTTCAAGTATTGTTATGCTTTGAAAATGGCTTGTTGAGACATTATCTCTTTAAACATATTCCACCTTGAATGTAAACCATACTTGGAATAATATATAAGTAATTTTCATGTATTATGGACAGGGCTATATATATACGTAGTTGTGACGATTATAATGTTGATGCACTGCAAATATTATTGATGATTTGGCCACGCGTATTGAATAAAAACATAAAAATATCATTGATTGTGCATGTTGGCTAGAGAAGAATCTTATTGGTTGAATGCTGAATCGAAAGTCAGTTATCCATTCGGTCGATCAAATTATTAATATCTCTACAACAAATATTCAGTCTTAGATACATCTAGGCAAAATTTGAAAGGCGGATCATTGGGACGATTTCCAACTTCTATCTTCAAATCAATTTTATATTTTATTACAACATTATAAGTTATAATTTGACAACATTACTTCTGTGTAATATGATGGCTCTGTCATTGTAAATTAGGTATTTTGTATAAATATTACGACAATTTTGATCCATATACAAGTGGCAAGGTTATAATCGATTGATGATGTGGAAATAGGAGATCAATTTCTATTTATATAGGGTTGGAAGTCATACCAGTTTTTTCTTGTTGCAATAACTAGCTCAAACCTATGCACGTATACGTGTGAATTACAGAGGTCAACTAGTGTAATACCGATATAGTCGTGATGCACAAACTAAAAAATTAAATTTTTGCAATCATTTTTTCGAATGTTGAAATGATAGCATATCTCAGCTGTTATAATTTCTTAACTATCTAATGTGTAGAAGTTGAAAAAAGTTATGTATTTATTTTAGTTTGATTCTGTTGACACTGAGACAATGATTAAATGATGTTTTAAGGTGCCATTCGCGCGAAGGTAAGATCAGAGTTAGAGCTAAACTAATTTTGTGCTTTACAGATGGGTTGTTGAGAGCTGGTATTAGTCGACATATTTCTCACAAATTAGCATCCACTAGTGGAAACAACCCCTCTCGTCCAGGGGGCCAGGGGGCAGCTGTCCCTGTTGCAACCGAATCCGGGACAAATGCCATGCTTTGGTCCCGGTTCGTGCGCCCGGGGCAACAGGAATCGCCTGGGGGCATTGGTCCCGGTTCGTGGGGGACATATCGGTCCCGGCTCGTGCCACGGACCGGGACCAATGCCTAGCCACATGCCACGTGGCACGCGCATGAACATTTGTCCCGGTTCAGTCCACGAACCGGGACCAATGCCCCCCTTCCCCTATATATACTGCCCCAGCCCCTCCCCCCTTCCATCTTTTTTTTTTGCTTGGAGGTGTGAGAGAGTGTGGTGTTAGTGTGTTTTATTTTACTATGCACACGAGGTGTTCGACGAAATTCCCGAGCCGCACATAAGCTCACTAAAAATGGTATCTTCGACCGAGGTTAACAAACTTATCTTTTTCATCTGTAACTGATACATAAAAAAGTAGTATTTGTCGTATTAATATGTTATTGTAATGTATTTTGATAAACTTAATTATACGATGCAGCTGGATGCACGGCAGCGATGGATGTATGGTGACCGACGCACTTCCGAGTATATGGCAGACCTGAATGCATTTCTTGCTGTAGCTCAGACGAACAAAGATAATGGCTTCATATGTTGCCCATGTGTTGATTGTCGGAACGTCAGAGAGCACTCTTCCGAAAGAATCATTCACGGCCATCTACTTCGGAGAGGTTTCATGCCCAGCTATAATTGCTGGACGAAGCATGGAGAAAGAGGGGTTGTGATGGAAGACGATGAAGAAGAAGAAGAAGATCATTTGTTCCCTGAATACGACGATACTGCAATGGAAGAGAATGGAGAAGAAGGAGGTGATCAAGAACAGGCATCAGAAGAGCCCGATGATGATCTTGGCCGAGTTATTGCTGGTGCAAGGGAAGACTGTGAAAACAAATTGGAGAGGTTGAAGCTGGACAACATGTTACAGGATCACAAAAAATTGTTGTACCCAAATTGCGAAGATGGTAGCACAAAGCTCGGTACCACACTGGAGTTGCTGAAATGGAAGGCACAGAACGGTGTGACTGACAAGGCATTTGAGAGTTTACTTCAACTAATGAAGCCAAAACTTCCAAAGGATAACGAATTGCCTGAGAGTACGTACGAAGCAAAGAAAGCTCTCTGTCCTCTAGGATTAGATGTGCAGAAGATACATGCATGCATTAATGACTGCATCCTCTTCCGCGGTGAGAAGTACGAGAATTTGGATGAATGTCCGATATGCACTGCACTTCGGTATAAGATCAGAGCAGATGTACCTGGTGATGTTGACGGCGAGCCCCCGCGTAAGAGGGTTCCTGCTAAGGTGATGTGGTATGCTCCTATAGTACCACGGCTGAAACGTCTGTTTAGAAACAAAGAGCATGCTAGGTTGTTGCGATGGCACAAAGAAGACCGTAAGAAATACGGAAAGTTAAGGCACCCCGCCGATGGATCGCAGTGGAGAAAGATCGAGAGAGACTTCCCAGACTTTGCAGGAGAGGCGAGAAACTTATGGTTTGGTCTAAGTACAGATGGCTTTAATCCTTTTGGGGAGCAGAGCTCCAGTCATAGCACTTGGCCTGTAACTCTATGTATGTACAACCTTCCTCCTTGGTTGTGCATGAAGCGCAAGTTCATTATGATGCCAGTTCTCATCCAAGGCCCGAGGCAACCTGGCAACGACATTGATGTGTAATAATAAACGTGGAATACATGATCATAGTTCTTATAACATAGTATGAACGAGATTTTGTTAGCCAAAATGATATTTATACATATTCTGTGATTATGAATGGAGTAGGTGCAAGTTTGACCAATAATTTGTATTGATCGGTCAAAAGCTGGCAAGCATTGAGTGCTTGACAACTATGACCAGCCCGACTTCATTATTATTCCAACCAGCGGCACACCCACCCACTTTTCTGTTTCTCTCTCCTCCGTCTGTTGGTGATGTGTAATAATAAGCGTGGATTGCCCGAATATTATTATTCCGGATTGCCCGAGGATTACTTGTCGGCGTTGCAATTTACAGGGACATCAATCTGCTGCCTGCCGTCAACGGTTTTTATGGGTACCCAAAGGAAGTACATCTCCTAATTTGGTAACTGGGGCGATGGTCGATTCACATTCTGGGCCCACTTCATCTTTGACTACACCAGACCAAGGTGGAGAACTGGAACGCCTAGCTATTCCTCTCGGCACCTCCGCTCCTCCCCTTGAGCAGAGCGCGGCAATGGCCAACTTCCCGGTCAGGCCTTTTGATTTCATCTCTGCCTACTCCAATATAGATCCTGGGCCAGACGACCGTCTCCAACGTGCTCGATTGATGGTTGGTGATCCCCCCCCCCCCGCACCAATGAAGACTCCGCCATTGTTCTGGTAAATCCCCCTGTCTCGGACAATCTTCGTCGCACTGTTCTGGATCAAATCGTGGCTTCAGTCAACGAAGATTATGATAATATCATCTCTGAGGCGGAGATTTCCATCCTAGGGGTGGGGATTGTGAGATTTTCTTCAGCTGAAATCCGTGATATGATGGTAAGGGATAGCCCGCACCCATTTGATGTTTTTGATGAGGAATCCTCTTTCACCTTCATTCGACACGATGAGGGGATGAATATGAGACGACCGGTTTTCAATCTTGATGCTTGGATCCTCTTTCTGGCATTCCCCACTGATTACTTGACAGACTACTACATCAACAAAGCGGTGTCGCTCTTCGGGAGGCTTGTTCTCTGGCACCGACCGGAGGCGAGCAGGTCTAGGGTGCTGATGCGCGTCCAGTTGCGTAGTGCCAGGGAGGTTCCCCGCAGCATCATTGTTACCAGGGTCTCTTCTCTCCCTGGTCATGGCGTGTCATGGACGGTGCCAATTTATATTCTCAATAGCCGCCAGGATCTAGCTGGACTGATTGATACTGAAGAACCGCCCCCGCCTATGAATGCATCGCCGCGCCCATATGAGCTCCCCTATCTGACAGCCATGCAGCAATACCGTCTGGATGTTCAGAGATTTCATGAGCAGCAGGCTGAAGCTAACTGGCAAGGTGATGAGATGATGCATGAGGAACGACAGGAGGGATGGGGACAGTGGCCTGCTGTTCCTCAAATTTATCTGGGTGTGGACATGAGGCAGTATCTGGGATACGACGGCCCATCTCTCTTAGATGGTGTGGCCAACTCTGATAATTTATCTGATGACGCAATGGATGCCTGGAATGATCATGTTGAAGAGGTGGAACGTGCTGCGTTGGATGTCATCCTGGGGCACTCACCTGGGGGGCTCCACTTCAGACGTGCTGGTGGACAGCTATCAGATCTTGAGGTGCAGGCTGGAGCTGAATACTGGGTTTTCTTGGGTTTGCTCATGCGTCAGGTTTACACCCGCACTATCCTCCCTTCTGCTCCCATGGACGACGGCATCGACTTAGGACACCTGGTCAATGCTATCTTTTCTGCCGGTATGCAGCATATGTGGACAAGTTTTATCAGTGCTGGTGCCCCCGTTGACATCGTTCCGCCATCTGTTCTCCGTATTGCACTTCATCTGCGCCAATTTCCTACTGATACTGCTAATTGGATTTCTGTGGAGCTCTCACCTATCTTACGCGACTATCTGTCTATGGTGAGGGGAGCGGTCGAGGAGGAGATTAGCATTGATCTTCCACATACCATGGAGATGGTTCGCGCGGACCTGGGTTTTGTACCTGATTTGCCACAAATGCATAGTGCTGAGACTCCGATCCCTAGTTCTTCGTCCACTGCTTCTATGCCGATCATGACTCGTGCCAAGACTCGAGCGGGTAAGATCTCTACCCCACCAGTTGCTAGCCTTGTCAGACGTTCTACTAGGCTTAACAACGATGGATTTATGCATATTGCATTGCCAGATAAGGCACCTAGGCGCCGCAGCTCATCTGTTCCCCGTGCGTTGGCACCTGCACAGATGCAGTTAACTGAGATGCAGCGCATTGGTGTTGAGGAGTGTGTACTTGCTCCTGAAGATGTTTCAGACGAAAAGCTACTCCGGGACCCTTCTGCTTAACTGGTTCCTCCTGTCACGGTGGTGGGTGTGGCAGTCGCCTGTGAACCTGATTATGGCGAGTTACCCTTTATTTTGTTTGGACTCTAGTCCTAGACTTTATGTGGTCAAAACATCGTATGATCGGGACTATATCATATATTTTGTGGCTGTGTTGAGTACCTGTGATGTATGCTTGCAATCATTCAGTTATTGCTCGTTTACTCTATCTTGCTTTCCATGACGTCATATACTTATGATCTGAAGCTCTGGCGTATTCTCTGTTGGAATATTAGGGGACTGAACATCCCAGATAAATGGCCGCTTATTCTTAATAAGATTGAGGAGAGTATGGCGAATATTGTTTGTTTCCAGGAAACAAAGAGGGGTGAATTTGACACTCATTATATTAAGAAATTTGCTCCTAAACGATTTGATCGTTTTGAGTATGTTCCCTCTGATGGTGCCTCGGGAGGTATACTCGTTCTTTGGATTGGCCATCAATTTACGGGAGATATATTGTTGGCTGAGCAATTCGGAATTGTTCTACGCTTTACATCTCTAGCATCGATGGAATCCTTCCATCTTACTGTTGTTTATGGACCTTGTGAAGGTCTTGCGCGACAAAATTTTGTTGCTTGGTTGTTTAGCTTGGATATTGCTAACGACGTGGTTACTTATTGGTGACTTTAATTTCTATCGTTTCTCGGACAGTAGGAACAAACCTGGCGCTAATACGGAGGATACGGAGATTTTCAATGAAATCATTAGTTTTCATGGGCTTATTGAGCTTCCAATCAAAGGTCGATCCCACACTTGGAGTAATATGCAGTTGGATCCACTTCTGACACAGCTTGACTAGTTTTTCACATCGGTTGCCTGAACCACCACTTACCCTAATTCGATGGTCACCCCTTTGGCTAGACCTACATCTGACCATATCCCTTGTGTTCTATCCATTGGAACTTCCATTCCCAAAGCACAAATCTTTCGCTTTGAAAACTATTGGATCAGAATGCCTGGGTTTTATGACACTGTCAGAACTATTTGGGACATCCATTGTCCAGGTGATAGTGCCAAGCGCATTTCCTCTAAATTAAAATTATTGAGGAAGGGTTTGAGGAAATGGCAACAGGGCATCTCGATACTTAACCACTTTATCTCAAACTGTAATAATACTATTCTTCTTATGGATTCCATTGAGGACGCTAGACCTCTTTTTATTACTGAATGGAACTTCCGCAATGTGATAAAAGACCAACTGGCCCATCTTCTTCGATGCAAATCGGATTATTGGAGGAATAGATGCACGGCGCACTGGGCTAAGAATGGCAGTGAAAACACTTCTTTTTTTCATTCGATGGCCACCGTCAGTTATAGAGCTAACAATATTGCATCCCTTGAACGGGAAGATGGCTCCGTTACATTTGATCATCATGAGAAGGCAGCGCTGCTCCGTAGCACATTCCAAGCACGTATGGGGATTACGGTGGGCATTGATGAAGCATTCGAGTTTTCACGCTACCTCCCACGTCATGAGGGGTTGGATTGCCTTTCCCGCCCATTCGCTCGTGACGAAATCGATAATATGGTTAGATCCTTGCCTACTGATAAGGCTCCGGGTCCAGATGGTTTCAACGGGCAATTTATCAAGAGCTGCTGGCATATTATTAAAGAGGATTACTATAATTTATTTGATGATTTTTGGCATGGCACTGTTAATTTACAGAGTATCAACGATGCCTTCCTCACTATGATACCTAAGATCTCTGCTCCTAGTCAAGCAAATGATTACAGGCCCATTTCTTTACTTAACTCCTCTTTCAAACTGTTAACTAAGATTCTAGCTAATCGACTGCAAGAGCACATTTTATCTATTGTTCACCAGAACCAATATGGATTTCTTAAAAATCGCAACATTCAGGATTGCATTGCATGGGCCTATGAATACATTCATCAGGTCAAGGCATCTGGAGCTGAGGCAGTTATTATCAAGCTGGATTTCAGTAAAGCATTTGATGTTATTGAACATGATGCCCTCTTAAGGATAATCAAGGCCAGTGGTTTTGATGACAGATGGATGGGTTGGATTCGATCTATCTTCAATACTGGTACATCTGCGGTTCTGCTTAATGCAGTCCCTGGCAAGAAATTTGCCTGTAAGAGAGGAGTTCGCCAAGGTGATCCTCTCTCACCCATTCTATTTGTGGAAGGTGCTGATCTTCTTCAGTCCATGGTCAATAGATTGATGCATGAAGGGGAGCTTACTGCTCCACTTCCTATACCAGAGGCTGCGTTTCCTATTGTGCAATACGCAGATGATACTTTATTGATCACACAGGCTTGCTCCAGAGAACTAACAATTCTTAAGGATCTTCTTACTGTATTCGAAAAGGCCACTGGTCTGTCAGTTAACTACGCCAAATCATGCATCATGCCACTGAATATCACTCAAGAAAAACTGTTGGCCCTGGCCAATGTCTTTGGATGCTTGACTGGGGTTATGCCATTCACTTACTTGGGCCTCCCCCTTGGTACCACCAGGCCCACCATTTCTGAACTTGCTCCTCTTGCTGATCGTATGGAGAGACGATTAAATGCCTGCTCAAGATATCTGGATTATGGTGGACGTTTAGTTCCGATTCAATCAGTTCTATCATCTCTTCCCACACATTTCTTGGGCTCACTCAAACTCCCTAAAACTATTATTCGCTCATTTGATCGTATCCGACGTCACTGTCTATGGGCTAAAGATGGAGGTTCTGCAACACCTCAGTCATTGGCTGCGTGGGAGATGGTGTGTAAACCCAAGAAACATGGGGGTCTAGGTATCATGAATCTTGAGCTCCAAAATAATGCACTCCTGATCAGATACTTACACAAGTTTTATAATCACTATGATACACCTTGGGTCAAACTTGTTTGAATCTATATGATCACTCTCCACCACATGCTCAAGCTGTTAAGGGTTCATTCTGGTGGAGAGATATCTTCAAGCTCATACCTTTATATCGCAGTATTGCTCGATTCAATATTGGAAATGGATGTAATACTCTTTTCTGGAAGGATTTTTGGCAGGGCAGCACTTTACTCTGTGATCGTTGGCCTAGACTATATTCATTTGTACTTAACGAGGATTCATCCGTGGCACAGATATGTAATTCACATAATTTACAAGAATCATTTGCTCTGCCTTTATCTGTGCAAGCATATGAGGAATATCAGGACCTCTCACAGATTATTGAACAACTTGATCTGGATCAATCCAGTCATGATCAGATACAATATTGCTGGGGCAATGGACATTACAGCTCTGCAAGATTTTATAAGTTCCTCTTTAATAATATCCATTGCCATCATCTCATCAAAGATATCTGGGCTACCCGATGCCTCCCTAAATTGAAGGTGTTCCTGTGGCTCCTTTTCAATGATTGTCTGAACACTAGAGATCTATTGAGCCGCAGACATTGGCATCTACCTGAGGGTTATTCTTGCATACTATGTGACAGCAACACACGTGAAACTATTAGCCATCTGTTCTTTGAATGTACCTTTGCCAGGAATTGTTGGATTGCGCTTGGCATTCATTGGGATCTCTCCAAGACCATACTGGATAGGATCAATTTGGCTAGGATGCACTTTCGAGGGCCCTGTTTTCTGTAGATTTTAGCTTGTGCTACATGGAACATATGGAAGACTAGGAATGATCTTATCTTCCAATCCAAAGAGGCTACCTTCTTGAGTTGGCATATTAGATTTACCTCTGATATCATGTTCCACCAGTATAGAGTGAAGGACTCTATTAGGGGACCCCTAATTTCTTGGGTTAGGAACCTTGTTTCTTGATATGTATTGTAGCTTCTTTTTTTTCCCCTTGAGAACCTATTGTAACACTTATGTAACATTGGTGGCATTCTGTTTGCCCCACATAATTTTGAAAATCTAACCGTAGGGATTTTTCCCTACGCTACAATCTTCAAAAAAAAAATAATAAGCGTGGAATACATGATCATATAGTTCTGTTTGATCAGTATTTTGTATTGATCGGTAAAAAGCTGACAACTATGACCCATATCCGAGTATGAGATAACTGTAGGCAGATATTGGAGGAACACTTCGAAGTGATAGTACGGATACCATCCTGACAGATATTGCAGGATTATAACTACTTTGGAGATGTAGTATGTGTTGACACACGGTATAGAACAAGTGATTATGGCAGGCCTCTATTGTTATTCATTGGAGTTAACCACCATAAACAGCCCAAAACAGTTTTGACTGACTGCTTTACATCGATAGGGGATGCAGTTGCTTCTGCTTGGCCAGGGACTGTCCACCGCTCGGATATATATCAAATGCAACGAAAGTATTAAGGGATATATTCCACTGTTCGGAAACTTTCGCTCATGATTTTAGTAGGTCTTGGCGAAGTACAATCTGAAGGATAACGAGTGGCTAAGTAGATATATTGTATGAGGATAGAGAAAGATGGGCTTTGCCTTATGGGTGTCATATATTCTGCGCAGATATTGCAGGCACACTTCGAAGTGATAGCAGGGATACCATCCTGACAGATATCCTTAAAACAGAAATAGAGCTTCGGTACTTCTTTAACAGATATGATAAATTTTTGGAGAAGAAACGTCTAACTGAACAACAAAGATCCCAAATGTTGAAGGCGGAGGGGAGCGCGACGGCGACGGCGGACGAGCAGAGGAGAGGAAAGCGCGACAGCAACGGCGCGGTCTCCCCCGCCGAACCGCCCGTCTCTGCTTTAAGTCTGCTACTCCCGCTGCGGCTTGACCGGTAAAATTCACCGTGTCAATAAGGTACAACTCGCTTTGTCGAACTTTATATAAATCACCCGGGATGCCTTGTATGCTCTGGACTAACTCGGAAGATCATGAGAGAAAACAAAAATTGTAACATTTTTATATTCAAATTATATACAAATGGTAAAATAATTAATAGTTTCAATAGTTAGAATAATTATTTAGTTAAACGAAAAATGGATTTAAATTAGTTATGCAAATTCTAGCATTTTTTATGTTGGAATTTTTGTCAAATTCGAAAGTATATAGAAGTTGTTAATGTGCAAACTTAACCATTTTCAAATTTTGGCGCTAAAATTTTTTGGGCGCGCAGGGTGCCACCGAAATTCGAAATAAGTTTTTGGTCCCGGCCCGTGGTACCAACCGGGACCAAAGGGGCTCTAGTCCCGGTTGGTGGCACGGGCCGGGACTAGAGGCCCAGGTGTATAAATATCTCGGCCCTCTCTCTAGGCCGAGCGGCCACCCAGAACAGCGGACATGGCTTGGCGAAGCCCTGCCGGCGGCGGGAACGAGTAGGAAGATCCCACCGGCGCTGGTTCCGCCCGCGGGGTTGGACAAGGGACGCGTTTTTGTCGACACAAATATATATTAAAAAGGCCCGGGGGCAGTCTTCGGTGCTCACCTGCTCGGCTGTGGGGATGTAGGAGCGGCGGCGCTGCTCGTGCTCCTGCTGGAGCCAGGTGGCCCAGTAGGGGGAGCTCCGCGCATACGCGCGGTCCCTGAGGAAGCGGGCCGGCAGGAGCGCGCGCCGGCGGTCGATCTCCTCGCCCAGGGCCTCTCTGCTGGACGCGGCCGGCGGCACGGGAATGCGCTGCGGGTTCAGGTGCCAGCCGTCCGG
This sequence comes from Alopecurus myosuroides, assembly GCA_028641055.1. NCBI lineage: Eukaryota > Viridiplantae > Streptophyta > Magnoliopsida > Poales > Poaceae > Alopecurus > Alopecurus myosuroides. The sequence goes on from CM054057.1 coordinate 5,116,210, forward strand.
AAGGTGGACGTCCGGCCAGAACACCGGCGTGGCGCGTTCCCAGTGCCACTCGGCCTCCTCCTTCCGGACATACCGGCGGAAGCGCTTGCCCTTGGGCGCGGCGCGGGGCGGCGCGCGTGACGCCGGAGGCGGAGCGGGGACGCGCGGCCGCCCGCCGATGCGGACGCCTCCCGGGCCGAAGCCGAAGGCCTCCGCCGGCGGCGGTGGAACACCGGAGCGCGCGCCGCTCGAGGACCCGGCCTCGTGGTCGTTCCTGGGGCGCTTGAACCAGCGGGATATGGTGGCTAGGGTTGCTTTGTCTGGGACGCGGCTGGGGTGAATGGGGTGTACGGGCGGCGGGGGACCTTTAAAAAGGACCCGGGGGAGGCTGGCATGCCAACCGGCGGCCGGAACATGGCGGCGGTTGCAGCTGGCCATGAATGCGAGGGGGGAGCCGAGGCGTGGCGGCGGTTGCAGCTGGCCACGCGCGCGTGGGGAAGTGGAGGGGGGCGGGAAGACGAGGCGGCCGTGGGCCCTTTGACCGTCCCTGTGGTCTTAATTTAAGGGACCGGGCGAGCTAGCCACTAGGCCGCTGGCCAGTTGCCCCTTTTGACCCCTGCGAAGTGTTGACCGAATATAATAAAAGACGCGAGCCAGTGGGCCCTTTTGACCAAAAATGTGGCCAATGGGCTTAATTAAAGACGTGGGCCTGGACGCGGTTGGGGAAGGGGAGGCCGGTTGGGGATTGCGAGACAGGAGCCCAAAAAAAAAAACGAAAAAAAACCTTCCGCGGCAGGGAAAAATTGGCGGAATATATTTGTTTTTCAAAAAAGGTATCCATCCCGGTCCCTAAAACGAACCGGGACGAACTCCCTGGCCGTCCCTGGCCCAGGTTCGCCACGTGGGCCATCCTTACCATCCCGGGTCCTGGCACAACCGGGACCAATGGGGGAGGGCCATTTGTCCCGGCTAGCCCATCCCGTTTGCACAACCGGGACAACTGGCCCTTACGACCCGAGATAAATGGCCCTGTTTCCACTAGTGATCTAGACATGTAATAATTTATATGTACTTTTCACCAGTTATGAACAAGATATATAATTAGAGAGAGTTTCGGCCCATCATAAGGTAAACATAGTCCTTATTGTTGGTTACTTGGCCACACGTATAGAATAAAGGCTATATAATTTCAATGATGTGACATGTTGAATGGAGAGAAGTCTTATATTCGTTGAATGCCGAGTCCATAGTCAACTCTCCATTTGTTCGATAAAATTATCTCTGAGTGCACATCAACTAATTGTTCCTAACTACATAAACTTACAAAAATAATAGGCTAGCAGTTGGCACGATCTCAAATTTCTACCATTTACATAATATCTAACTTGTAGTACGACAATATTACTTATAAATAATATAATTACTCTATCATAATGTCAAACACACTCCTTATTGTTGGTAGCTTCTATGTAAGATAAATATTATCATAGTTTCATTATATATAAAAGTGGCAGAGTGGTAAAGATTGACGATGTGGGCAATAGGAAGATCCATTTATATTTATATATGGTTGCAAGTAAGTACAGTTTTTTTGCTTCAATAACTAGTTTAAACATATTCAATTATACGAGTTAATTAGAGAGGTCAAATCGTGTAATGTTGATATAGTTGTGATGCATATACAATGTTTCAACCCATCATAATGTCAAACACACTCCTTATTGTTGGTTACTTCGTCACACGTATAGAATTAAGACTATAGAATCTCAATGATGTGGCATGTTGAATGGAGAGAAGACTCTTATACGTTGAATGCAGAGTTCAAAGTCATCTATCCATTTTTTCTATAAAATTATCACTAGGTCCACATCAACTAATCATTCCAAACTACATCAACTCATAATAAGAATAGGCTAGTCGCTGGCACGATTTCCAACTTCTACCTTTTAAAAAATATTTACAATTTACTACAACATCATAAGTTGTAGTTTGACAATATTACTTATACATGATATACTAACTCTACCGTAGTTTAATTCTATATAAAAGTGGCAGAGTGGTAAAGATTGATGTCGTGGGTAATAGGAGAACCATTCCTATTTATTTATGGTATCAAGTAATAACAAATTTTCTTGTTTCAATAACTAGTTTAAACCTATTCAATTATACGTATGAATTACAGAGGTCAAATCGTGTAATGGTGATATAATTGTAATACTGATATAGTTATGTATATATTTTAGTTTGATTCTTTTGACATTGAGACCATAATTAAAGGTTGTTTCAAGGTTCCATTTGCGCGAAGGTAAGATCAGAGTGAGAGTTAAATAAATTTTGTGCTTTGCAGATGGGTTGTTGAGAGCTTGTATTCTCAAACATCTTTCTCACAAGTTATCAAGCATACATGGAATAATTTATCTGAACTTTTCACCTATTATGAACAAGACCATATAATTAGAGAGAGAGTTTTAGCATATCATAATGTAAACATTGTACTTATTGTTGGTTACTTGGCCGCACGTATAGAACTAAGGCTATAGAATCTCCATGATTTGACATGTTGAATGGAGATAAGGTTGTTATTCATTGAAGGGCGCGTCCAAAGTCAGCTCTTCATTTGTTCGATAAATTATCTCTGAGTGCACATCAACTAATTTTTCCTAACTACATCAGCTTAGAATTCGAATAGGTTACCAGTTGGTACGATCCCAACGTTTCAACCCATCATAATTCCAAACGCACTCGTTATTGATGGTTACTTGGTCGCACGTATAGAATAAAGACTATAGAATCTCAATGATGTGGCATGTTGAATAGAGAGAAGACTCTTCTTCGTTGAATGCTGAGTATAATGTCACCTATCCATTTGTTTCTTAAAATTATCTCTGGGTGCACATCCACTAATTATTCCTAAAGACATCAACTCACAATTTGAATAGGCTAGTAGTTGGCACGATCTCCAGCTTCTACCTTTTACATATAATTTATAATTTACCACAACATCATAAGTTTTAGTATTACAATATTGCTTATACATAATATAATGAATCTATCATTATAAATTTCATAGATTATATGTAGATTAAATATTACCGTAGTTTATATCTATGTAAAACTGGCAGAGTGGTAAAGATTGACGTCGTGGGCAATAGGAGAACCATTCTTATTTATATATGGTTGCAAGTAATAACAATTTTTCTTGTTGCGGAAACTACTTTAAACCCATTAATTACAGAGGTCAAACCGTGCAATGGTGATATAGTTGTGATGCATATTCCTTAAAATTATATCTTGGAAATCTTTTTTTAGAACACATATCTCTACTAATATTAGAAGACCACAATATTAATTTTCATTTCTTTTCTATCGATTGAAATAAATATTTTCAGTTTTTTGTCTTTTTTCTCTGCATCACGTATTATCTATCTATCACCAACCCGACTGGACTTCATAAACTAAACCAGGTAATTAAACTACAAGATACATTATCCTTTTTACGGATTTGATAAAATTATTTAAAAGTCAGATTTAACGAGATAATATTTCTTCAGTATCTAATGTGCAGAAGTTAGAATATGTTATTTATAAATTTTAGTTTGACTCACTTTACATTGAAGTAATGATTGAATGCTATTTAAAGGTGCAATTTGCACAAAAATAAGATTAGAGTTAGATTTAAACTAATTTTGTGCTTTAAAAATGGGTTGTTGAGAAGTATATTTAGGCATCTTTCTCACAGACTATCAATAAGACGTGAAATAATTTATATTTAATTTTCACCTATTATAAAAAATACTATATATTAGTATGAGAGTTTCATCCCATCATAATGTAATCATTGTCGTTATTGTTGGTTACTTGGCCGCACGTATAGAATTTAAGGCTATAGAATATCCATGATGTGACATGTTGAATGGAGAGAAGTCAATTATTCGGTTCATGCTGAGTCCAAAGGCAGCTCTCCACTTGTTCGATAAAATTATCTTTGGGTCACATCAACTAATTATTACTAACTACATCAACTTACAATTAGAGTAGGATAGTAGTTGGCGCGATCTCCAACTTCTAACATTTACGAAGGTCAAATCGTGTAATGCCGATATAGTTGTAATAGATATACAACGTTTCAACCCATCATAATGTAAAATACACTCCTTATTGTTGGTTACTTGGCCGCACGTATAGAATTAAGAATATATAATCTCAATGTTGGTGCGTGATGAATGGAGAGAAGCTTCTTATTCGTTGAATGCAAAATGAAAAGTCAGCTATCCATTTGTCATATAAATTAGCACTAGGTCCACATCAACTAATCGTTTGTAACTACATTAACTCACACTTAGAATATGCTACTAGTTGGCACGATCTCCGGCTTCTAACTGTTACATATGATTTATAATTTACAACAACATCATAAGTTGTAGTATAAGAATATTACTTATAAATAATATAATGACTATCATTATTAATTTGGTAGTTATATGTAAGAAAAATATTACCGTAGTTTATCTCTATATTGAAGTGGCATATCGGTAAATATTGACGACGTGGACAATAATAGAACCATTCATATTTCTATACGGTTGCAAGTCATAACATTTTTTTATGTTGCAATAAGTACTTTAAACCCATTCAATTGTATGTGTTAATTACAGAGGTCAAATTATCAAATGGTGATATAGTTGTGATGCATATAACTCAAAATTATATCTTGCAAATCGTTTTTACAAAGCATATCTCTACTAATATTAGAAGACCGCAATAGTAATTTACATTTTTTTATTCTACTGGCAGAAGTAAATATTTGTAGTTTTTCTATATTTTTTCTCTTGACCACGTATAATCTAGCTATCACCAATACACCTGGAGTTAATAAACAAAACCTTCTAATTAAACTACAAGATACATAATATTTTTTACGGATTTGATGAAATTGTTTAAAAGTGAGATTTAACAAGAGAACATACCTTAAGTATCTAATGTGAACAAGTTGGAAAGAGTTATGTATATATTCTAGTTTGTTTCTTTTGAAATTGAGGAAATAATTGAATGATATTTCAAGGTGCAATTTGTGCAAAAGAGTTAGAGTTAAACTAATTTTGTGCTTTACAAATAGGTTGTTGACAGCTTGTATCTTTAGCCATGTTTTTCACAGATTACCAGCTAGACATGGAATAATTTATACGTAATTTTCACCTATTATGAACAATACTATATAGTTAGAGAGAGAGTGAGTTTAATGCCATCATAATGTAAACACTATTTTTATTGTTGGTTACTTGGACACACCTATAGAATGAAGACTATAGAATCTCAATGATGTGCCATGTTGAATGGAGAGAATGCTCCTATTCGTTGAAAGCTGAGTATACTGTCAGCCATCCATTTGTTTGTTAAAATTATGTCTGGGTGCACATCCACTAATTGTTCCTAAATACATCAACTCACAATTAGAATAGGCTAGTAGTTGGCACGATCTCTAGTTTCTACTTTTACATATAATCTATAATTTACCACAACATTATAAGTTGTAGTATGACAATATTACTTATACATAATATAATGACTCTATCATTGTAAATTTACTAGATTCTATGTAGGGTCAATATTACCGTAGTTTAGATCTATATAAAAGTGGCAAAGTGGTAAATATTGACGCTGTGGGCAATAGGAGAACCATTCATATTTATATATGGTTGCAAGTAATAATAGTTTTTCTTCTTGTAATTACCACTTTAAACCTATTCAATTGTACGTGTTAATTAAAGAGGTCAAACCGTGCAATGGTTATATAGTTGTGATGCATATTCCTTGAAATCATATCTTGGAAATCTGTTTTTAGAAAGCATATCTCTAATAATATTAGAAGACCACAATAGTAATTTTATTTTTTTCTACCGAGAAATAAATATATTCAGATCTTGTCCTTTTTGACTCTGCATCATGTATTATCTATTCATCACCAACCCGAATGGATTTCATAACCAAAATTATGTAATTAAACTCCAAGATACATTATCCTTTTACGCATTTGATACAATTATTTAAAAGTCAGATTTAACAAGATACTATTACTTCAGTATCTAATGTGCAAAAGTTGGAATACGTTATCTATATATTTTAGTTTGGTTCTTTTTACATTGAAGCAATGATTCAATGCTATTTAAAGGTTCAATTTGCGCAAAAATAAGATTGGAGTTAGATTTAGACTAATTTTGTGCTTTACAAATGGGTTGTTGACAACTTGTATATTTAGACATCTTTCTCACAGTCTATCACCAAGACGTGGAATAATTTATATTTACTTTTCACCTATTATAAACAATAAATATATAATTAGTATGACATTTTCAGCCCATCATAATGTAAACATAGTCGTTATTGTTGGTTACTTGGCCGCACGTATAGAACTAAGGGTATAGAATATCCATGATGTGACATGTTGAATGGAGAGAAGTCGCTTACTCGGTTAATGTTGTGTCCAAAGGCAGCTCTCCACTTGTTCGATAAAATTATCTTTGGGGGCACATCAACTAATGGTTACTAAGTACATCAACTTACAATTATAATAGGATAGTAGTTGGCGTGATCTCCAACTTCTAACTTTTACAGAGGTCAAATCGTGTAATGTTGATATAGTTGTAATACATATACAACGTTTCAACCGATCATAATGTCAAATACACTCCATATTGTTGGCTACTTGGCCACACGTATAAAATTAAGACTATATAATCTCAATGTTGTTGCGTCTTGAACGGAGAGAAGGTTCTTATTCGTTGAATCCAGAGTGAAAAGTCAGCTGTCCATTTGTGATATAAAATTATCACTAGGTCCACATCAACTAATTGTTTGTAACTACGTTAACTCACATTTAGAATAGGCTAGTAATTAGCATGATCTCCGGCTTCTAACTTTTACATATAATTTATAATTTACAACAACATCAAAGTTGTAGTATGACAATATTACTTATATATAATACGATGACTCTATGATTATTAATTTGGTAGATTATATGTAAGAAAAATATTACCGTAGTTTATCTCTATCTAAAAGTGGCACAGCGGTAAAGATTGACGATGTGGGCAATAAGATAACCATTCATATTTCTATACGGTTGCAAGTAATAACAATTTTTTTTGTTGCAATAACTACTTTAAACCCATTCAATTGTATGTGTTAATTACAGAGGTCAAATTGTAAAATGATGATATAGTTGTGATGCACATACCTCAAAATTATATCTTGGAAATCATTTGGACAAAGCATGTCTATACTAATATTAGAAGACCACAATAGTAATTTACATTTTTTTATTCTACAGACAGAAGTAAATATTTGCAGTTTTTCTATATTTTTTTTCTCTTCATCCCGTATAATCTATCTATCACCAATACAACTAGAGTTAATAAACAAAGCTTTCTAATTAAACTACAAGATACATAATTGTTTTTACGGATTTGATGAAATTGTTTAAAAGTGAGATTTAACGAGAGAATATACCTTAAGTATCTAATGTGAACAAGTTGGAAAGAGTTATGTATATATTTTAGTTTGTTTCTTTTGAAATATACGCAATGATTAAATGATATTTCAAGGTGCAATTTGTGAAAAAGAGTTAGAGTTAAGCTAATCTTGTGCTTTACAAATGGGTTGTTGACAGCTTGTATCTTTAGCCATCTTTCTCACAAATTATCAGCTAGACATGGAATAATTTATGTGTACTTTTCACCTATTATGAACATGACTATATAATTAGAGAGAGAGAGAGAGAGTTTAATCCCATCATAATCTAAAGACAATCGTTATTGTTGGTTACTTGGACCCACCTATAGAATGAAGACTATAGAATCTCAATGATGTGGCATGTTGAATGGAGAGAAGACTCCTATTCGTTGAATGCTAAGTATAATGTTAGCTATCCATTTGTTTATTAAAATTATTTCTAGGTGCACATCCACTAATTGTTCCTAAATACATCAACTCTCAATTAGAATAGGCTAGTAGTTGGCACGATCTACAGCTTCTACCTTTTACATATAATCTATAATTTACCACAACATTATAAGTTGTAGTACGACAATATTACTTATACATAATATAATGGCTCTATCATTATAAATTTCGTAGATTATATGTAGGATTAATATTACCGTAGTTTAGATCTATATAAAAGTGGCAGAGTGGTAAGATTGACGTCGTGGGCAATGGGAGAACCATTCATATTTATATATGGTTACAAGTAATAACATTTTTCTTGTTATAGTAACTACTTTAAACCTATTCAATTGCATGTGTTAATTACAGAGTTTAAACCGTGCATTGGTGATATAGTTGTGATGCATATTCCTTGAAATCATATCTTGGAAATCATTTTTTAGAAAGCATATCTCTAATAATATTAGAAGACCACAATAGTAATTTCATTTTTTTCTACCGATAGAAATACATATATTTCGTTTTTCTCCTCTTTGTCTCTGCATCACTTATTATCTATCTATCACCAACCCGACTGGATTTCATAAACAAAACCAGGGAATTAAACTCCAAGATACATTATCCTTTTATGGATTTGATACAATTATTTAAAAAACAGATTTAACGAGATACTATGTCTTCAGTATCTAATGTGCCAAATTTGAAATGCGTTATGTATATATTTTAGTTTGGTTCTTTTTACATTGAAATAATGATTGAATGCTATTTAAATGTTCAATTTGCGCAAAAATAAGATTAGAGTTAGATTTAAACTAATTTTTAGCTTTACAAATGGGTTGTTGATAACTTGTATATTTAGACATCTTTCTCGCAGACTATCAACAAGACGTGGAATAATTTATATGTACTTTTCACCTATTATAAACAATAATATAATTAGTATGAGAGTTTCAGCCCATCATAATGTAAACCTAGTCGTTAGTGTTGCTTACTTGGCCGCACATATAGAACTAAGACTATAAAATCTCCATGATGTGACATGTTGAATGGTGAGAAGTCGCTTATTCGGTTAATACTGAGTCCAAAGGCAGCCCTCCACTTGTTCGATAAAATTATCTTTGGGGGCACATCAACTAATTGTTACTAAGTACATAAACTTACAAATAGAATAGGATAGTAGTTCGCGCGATCTTCAACATTTACATATGTCAAATCGTGTAATGCTGATATAGTTGTAATACATATACAACGTTTCAACCCATCATAATGTCAAATACACTCCATATTGTTAGCTACTTGGCCGCACGTATAGAATTAAGACTATAGAATCTCAATGTTGTTGCGTCTTGAATGGCGAGAATGTTCTTATTCATTGAATTCAGAGTGAAAAGTCAGTTATCCTTTTGTGATATAAAATTATCACTAGGTCCACATCAACTAATTGTTCGTAACTATATTAACTCACACTTAAAATAGGCTAGTAGTTGGCAGGATCTTCATCTTCTAACTTTTACATATAATTTATAATTTACAACAACATCATAAATTGTAGTATGACAATATTACTTATACATATACAATCACTCTATTATTATTAATTTGATAGATTATATGTTAGAAAAGTATTACCGTAGTTTATCTTAATATAAAAGTGGCACAACGGTGTAGATTGACGCCGTGGGCATTAGGAGAGCCATTCATATATATATATATAGGACAAATTCAGGCTACTCCCGGGTGTAGCTACACCCATATGTGTTTAGTATGATGTATGTAGTATCTATCATACCGGAGAGTATGTACATGTAGTATGAAGTATATATTACTTTTTCGGGAGTATATATACTACTTTTTATGTAGTATGTGTAATTTTTCTACATACTCCTTTTGTACGTACATATATACAGGTATTTTAAATATATAGTGCAAACTATATGCTCAATTTTATAATTTTCACGTAACTTGTTTTGGAGTATCTTAGATATAGTATATGAACGTACTCAAACCGAAAAAGTATGACACATACCTCCGTACGGTAGTATATGAGACGTGGGTGTAGCTACACCCGGGAGTAGAAACCATTTTCCCTATATATATATATATATACGGTTGCAAGTAATAACAATTTTTCTTGTTGCAATAACTAGTTTAAACCCATTCAATTGTATGTGTTAATTACAGAGGTCAAATTGTGAAATGCTGATATAGTTGTGCTGCATATATCTTGAAATTATATCTTAGAAATCGTTTTTTACAAAGCATATCTCTACTAATATTATAAAACCACAATAGTAATTTTCATTTTTTTTGTTCTACCGACAGAAGTAAATATTTGCAGTTTTTCTATATGTTTTCTCTTCATCACGTATAATCTATCTATCAGCAATATAACTGGAGTTCATAAACAAAAATTTATAATTAAACTACAAGATATATAATCTTTTTTACAGATTTGATGAAATTGTTTAAAAGTGAGATTTAACGAGAGAATATACCTTAAGTATCTAATGTGAACAAGTTGGAAAGAGTTATGTATATATTTTAGTTTGTTTCTTTTGAAATTGAGGCAATGATTGAATGATGATTCAAGGTGCAATTTGTGCAAAAGAGTTAGAATTAAACTAATCTTGCGCTTTACAAATGGGTTGTTGACGGCTTGTATCGTTAGCCATCTTTCCCACAAATTATCAGCAAGGCATGGAATAATTTATATGTACTTTTCACCTATTATGAACAAGACTATATAATTAGAGAGAGAGAGAGAGTTTAATCCCATCATAATGTAAACACAATTTGTTGGTTACTTGGACGCACCTATAGAATGAAGACTATAGAATATCAATGATGTGGCATGTTGAATGGAGAGCAGGCTCCCATTCGTTGAATGCTGAGTATAATGTCAGCTATCCATTTGTTTGTTATAATTATCTCTGGTTGCACATCCACTTATTGGTTCTAAATACATCAACTCTCAATTAGAATAGGCTAGTAGTTGGCACAATCTCCAGCTTCTACCTTTTACATAGAATCTATAATTTACCACAACATTACAAGTTGTAGTATGGCAATATTACTTATACATAATATAATGGCTCTATCATTATAAATTTCGTAGGTTATATGTAGGGTAAATATTACCGTAGTTTAGATCTATATAAAAGTGGAAGAGTGGTAAAGATTGACGACGTGGGTAATAGGAGAACCATTCATATTTATATATGGTTGCAAGTAGTAACAGTTTTTCTTGTTGTAGTAACTACTTTAAACGTATTCAATTGTACGTGTTAATTACAGAGTTCAAACCGTGCAATGTCGATATAGTTGTGATGCATATTCCATGGAATCATATCTTAGAAATCGTTTTTTACAAAGCATATCTCTAATAATATTAGAAGACCACAATAATAATTCATTTTTTTCTACCGCTAGAAATAAATATTTTCAGTTTTTCTCCTTTTTGTCTCTACATCACGTATTATCTATCTATCACCAACTCGACTGGATTTCATAACCAAAAACATGTAATTAAACTCCAAGATACATTATCGTTTTATGGATTTGATACAATTATTTAAAAGTCAGATTTAACGAGATACTATTTCTTCAGTATCTAATGTGCAAAAGTTGGAATACGTTATGTATATATTTTATTTTGGTTCTTTTTACATTGAGGCAATGATTGAATGCTATTTAAAGGTTTTAATTTGCGCAAAAATATGATTAGAGTTAGATTTAAACTAATTTGTGCTTTACAAATGGGTTGTTGACAACTAGTATATTTAGACATCTTTCTCACAGACTATCAATAAGACGTGGAATAATTTATATGTACTTTTCACCTATTATAAACAATAATATATAATTAGTATGAGAGTTTCAGCTCATCATAATGTAAACGTAGTCGTTATTGTTGATTACTTGGCCGCACGTAAAGAATTTAAGGCTATAGAATCTCCATGATGTGACATGTTGAATGGAGAGAAGTCGCTTATTCGGTTAATGCTGAGTCCAAAGGCAGCTCTCCACTTGCTCGATATAATTATCTTTGGGGGCACATCAGCTAATTGTTACTAAGTACATCAACTTAAAATTAGAATAGGATAGTAGTTGCCACGATCGCCAACTTCTAACATAAACTGAGGTCAAATCGTGTAGTGTTGTTCTAGTTGTAATACATATACAATGTTTCAACCCATCATAATGTCAAATACAATCCATATTGTTGGCTACTTGGCCACACGTATAGAATTATAAGACTATAGAATCTCAATGTTGTTGCGTCTTGAACGGAGAGAAGGTTCTTATTCGTTGAATCGAGAGTAAAAAGTCAGCTATCCATTTGTGATATAAAATTATCACTAGGTCCACATCAACTAATTGTTCGTAACTCCATTAACTCACACTTAGAATAGGCTAGTAGTTGGCACGATCTCCAGCTTCTAACTTTTACAAGTAATTTATAATTTACAACAACATCATAAGTTGTAGTATGACAATATTACTTATACATAATACAATGACACTATCATTATTAATTTGGTAGATTATATGTCAGAAAATATTACCGTAGTTTAACTCTATATAAAAGTGGCACATCGGTATAGATTGACGCCGTGGGCAATAGGAGTGTAACATCCCAATTTTGCTAACAAAAGTGGGTGGTGTTGTGTTCATCTCATACATGCATGAATCAAAAATTTAAATCATGTTTCAACCAATTTAATTGTGAATTTAAATGGTTTCAGAAAATCTCACAAAAAGTACTTAAAAGGGTTCCAAAATTTTGTTCTGAAAAGTATTTCAATTTCACCAAATCAATACATGGTGAGGTTGGAAATTTGATAAGGTTTCCAAAACCTATTTTTGGCAATTTTTCGGTTCACAAAAAGGTCCCCAAAACTCTGTTTTCTGTTCCGTTTTTAAATGGAAAAGGGCTAATCTGTAGTTTTCCAGTTTTCCAAGGGGGTTTTCATAAAATGACGTTTTAACGTCTTCTTCCTCCAGACAGTAGGAGCACTGGTCGTCGACGTCGCCGCGCACCACGTCCTATTTGGTCCCTTCCGAGGGGATAAGGGTGAGGAGAACCCTCCCTGCGCTCTGCTCGCTCCCTCATCCTCTCCTCTTCACGCTCTCTTTCTCTGGGAGTTCATGAACCGGGCCGAAACCCTAGCTCGCCGGCCATCCCTCCGCCCCACTGCTACCGGCCACACGCAGCCTTGCCGAGGGTCTTAAATGAAGCGTCATCTCCTACTCTTTCGCGTCGAGACCTCCCGCGAGCTGGGTTGGACGGAGCCGCCGGAATTTTCCACCGCCATCTTCTCCGGCCGCCGCGGGGAACTGCACGGCGCCGCCGTTTCCGGCCGTCCCTCCTCCCTCCGTCAACTCCAGAGCATCCACGGTGAGGCCCTCTTCCTTCCCATGCCGTCGCCTTGCTTCCCCGTGCCCCGTAGCGCTCTGCCGCCGAGCACCCTCTCCGGCCGCCGTCGGACCTTGTCGCCGGCGAGGATTCCGGCGACCAAATTGTTCCCCGCTGCCACCCCTAGACTCCCCATGATCTTCTCTTCCTCGTGGTATGATTCGTTTCTTCCGATTTGCAACCGGTTCGTCAATTTGAATTCACCTATGAAGAACAGAGAGGATTTCGTCCTGGGTGATATCACGATGACCTCATTATGGCGTCATATTTCCCTTTTTAGATATTCCGAGGAATTTCAGAAAATGAATAAAATTGTTTAATTAATAACTATTGTTTTATTAATCAGAAAAATAAAATAAAAATATTGGAGTGATCAGGAAAATGTAATCTTTCCAAAAATGTCACTTTCATACATGTTTGACACATTTCATTTTTGGACATTATTTAATGTTGTTTAATCATTTAAAAATAGAAAATAAGTTTTTTTTCACTAAAATTAGAAAATTAAAAGTTATATACCAAAATGCTCAAAATGACAAATGCAACATGTTTATGATGTTTTTAAACCCATTTGAGCAATTAAAATGGTACACCCTCTCAGAATCGCCCGAAACCCCCTCCGGGGTCCACTTCGGGCTAATTTCAGAAAAACTGCATAATTGCCATACGAACCCTAGAAACCCAACGAACATGTTTAGGGCTTTATTTCAATGCATTAACTTGCTCATGCATACATATTGCGCATTGCATCGATGCCATGTGTTGAATGTTCTCTTTCTTTTCGGTGTTGTTTCCCTCGGTAGAACCCGACTTCGAAGAGAAGGCCAACAACTCCATGAAGAATACTTGATCCTAACCGACAAGTCAAGCACTTACGAGAAGAAATTTCTATTGGTTTTCTTATAACCAAGGCAAGCATAACCTCTTATCTGCTCATATATGTTTTCGAACAACATTTGACTCTCGTACTTTGCATACGATTCCAAAGTATTTGATGCTAGTAGATATAGTTCACCTATATACTGCATTGCCTCAGTATCCTGATCCACTGCTCCTAGCCGCCATAGAATTTCTTGTGCGCATCGCCAGAGCCTCATATCTGCTTCGCTTAGCTTCACATGTATGTTTACCTCTGCTCCATCCGGTTGATGAATCAGAGCTGCGATAACCTAGTATGATATGATGACGTGGTGAGATGAGCACTGTGTGGTTAACTTGACTAAGGCTTGGACGGGAGGCCACTTGGGAAGTGGTTGTTCGTTCCGTACTTGCCAACCCTATGTAACATCCCAAGTATGAAAAACAACCTTAGAATGTTTGTTTCTTGATTTTATTTCAAATGCATCATGTCATCATATCCACACATGTGTTGAATTTGAATTTCAAACCAAATTTCAATCCTTGTTTCATACTTGTTCTGTTACAACCTTTCCAAATAAAACTTTCAAATCAAACCATTTATTTGTTTCCAATAAACTTGTTTTTTTCATACTATTAACTTGCTTACTTTTTCAATAATTCAATTATTACAAATTTCACTCAAATCCATTTGAATTTCAAACAGCAGCCAAATTCAAAATTTTGGAAAATAAAAGTTGGCACAGCTGGGCTTTTGCAATAAGGAATCTATAAAAATTACCACCAAAATTTTTCAATCCCAAAACCCTTTCTTTCTTCTCCTTTTTCTTTTCTGCAAAAAAAAAGTAAACAGAAAAAGAAATAAAAACAATCGGGCCGGGGGAGGCAGACCAGGCCAGCCAGCTGGGCCAGCCCAGCCCACCTTCCACCCCAGCCAAGCGAGCGCAGCAGACGGCCCGCGGCCCTCGTCTCCTTCCTCCGTACAGCTGACGCGTCGCTGACGCAGCAGCGCACCACCGTGCCCTCCACCTGCACCCTCTCCTCGCCCTTTATCTACCACCCAAGGCCCCAAACCCTAGCCTCCACCTCTCTTCCTTCCAGCCGCCGTCGCCACCTCTTTCTCCCTCTCCTCGCCGCTTCTCTGTACCTGCCAGCAGCCGAGCACGGCCGCAAGTTCCCGGCCATGGCGCCGCCGTGTTAGCCCTCGTCGGAGCCCGGCAACCGCGGGAATCGAAACAGGGGACCTCCAGCTTCGCCCTCGCCGAACCGCAACACCAAGGTAGCCCAAGGTCGTCGCCGGCGAGCCCTTCTTCTTCCCCCTTCCTCCTGCTTTCTTCTGAATTATTCTCTGAACCCCGCAGCGCCGTCGAGTCCCTGTCCCTCCTCGCGCCAGCACGACCACGGGACCGCGACCAGGACGTCTCCCTCGACCTTTTCGCTGAAGAGATCGAGGCCGGGGAACGCCGAGGCGCCGCGCTCGCTTCCGAGACCGCCGTCGACCATCGCAGCCGCCACCTCGCCGTCATCGCCGTTTTGCCGTCGCTGGCAGGCCACCCCGAACCCCTCCAGCAACCTCAAGCCCCCGGTATGCCCCTGCAGCCTCCTAGCCCTCCTCCTATCTGCCCTGGATGTCGCCGTCGCGCTGCAGCCGGCGATCCCCGTCGCGCTGCAGCCGGCGATCCCCGTCGCTGTTAGGCAAGTTCAGTTAACTGAACTTGTTTCAGTTAACCGCGCAGCTCCACCTCAAAACCGTGCGCGCCTCCGTACTGTCACGATACCGCAGCACACCTCAGTGGCCACGAGCACACGCGCGCAAGCCCACGCCCCAGGTTCGAGTCCCCGTCCGCGCGAATAAAACCCACCTTTCTACAACGCGCGCTGACAGGTGGGGCTCCCCTGTCAGCGACCCTGGATGCCACGCACGCACCAGCTGGCCACTGGCCCACTGCCAGTGACCCAGAGGCTGCTCTGCCCTGCGTAGAAAAGGTTTCAGGGCCCTATCTAGAATTTCCTTTTCGCAACTAAGCCCCTGGAACAATATTAATACTTTTAAAAATTGCAGAATAGCCCCAAATTTCAAATTCAAATATCTTATGCATTTCAAATCCAAATTTAGTAAATAAAATATGTTTTCCATACCCAATTTAATTCTCTACATGCTAAAACCATTTGTATACTATTTTGAACATTTCAAATGGTTTCAGAAATTCAAATTCAAACAACTCATTCAAAATTGGTCAAATTCATAACTAATTCAATTTTAATTCAAATGGCACATGTAAAATATGTTTTCCATGCAAAATTGAACCAGCTTTCCAAATTTAAACTTTGTTTCCTGTTTTGAATAATTAAAATTGGTGAAATATTTAAATCCTTGTTTAATTCATTTAAAATTGCAAAATTCATAACTTGGGCATAAAAATTCCAAATTCAACAAACCAAATATGTTATCCATTCAATTTTTCATGAACTTTGCAAATATCAACTTTGTGTTCTATTTTAAATAATTTAAATTGCTGAAAACAACTGTTTCTTAATTAATGCATTTAAAATTGTCAAATTAATAACTTGCTCATTTTGAATCCTTTTTCAACAAATGAAATATGTATTCCATCTAAAATTTTGTGTTCTTTCCAAATATGAATTTTGTTATCTATTTTGAACAATTAAAATTGGTGAAAACAACAAATGATTGTGTAACTCATTTAAGAAGCCAAATTTCATAACTTAATAAATAAAATTCCAAACTTGGTAAACAACTTTTCAAAGTAAAGCTATTGTTGTTTTCTTGTTGTTTTCATCATCCATGTATCATTCTAATCAACTTTCACATGATGGTTATTTGTAGATCATTTAAGTCAACCTTAATTCATGGGCTTTTCCATATGCAATCCAAATTGCATATAGGCCCAATTAAATATGTTTACCATGTCAACTAGCTTATCTTGGATGCATCAATTAAATTGTCATGCATCATCCCATGTTTGTGCATTATGCCATGTTATTGATTGATTGTCTCTCTGTGTTGTTTGTTTGCTTCTTCTCGAATAGACGACGACGTTGAGACAGACGAGGTTTACGACACTACTTCAGAGGAGTTAGCCCAGTACCAGGCTACTGAGTTTGCAGGCAAGTATTCACTCACATGAACCATTGTGTCCTTTCCACACTGGATACCGATACTTTACGTTGTCTAATCTGCTAGCCTTAAGATTCGTTGCTTGTGTTCCGATCCTATCACATGTTATCCTGTAACCCTGATATAGCCTATCCTCCACACATATAACCCTGTTGCTTGTTGCCTGTGTCTTACTAGCATGCTTAGGGTTGTTTATGCTCGAGTCTGATGTCCGTTACCTTCTGTTACCATATTTATTATGTTCTGGGGCTTGATGTTTAAACAACAACATGTTAATGTATGAGGTAATGCTAATTTGATGATAAGGCACCGGCAGGAGGCCGGGTATGGTTTTGAGGCCTGCTAGTGTCGAACTCAGGAAAAGTTCTTGTCCTCTAGATCCATGATGAGCGCGCTAACCGCATGTGGGAAGCGTGTATGGGCGCCCCCCTCAACTTTGATTCGATTCGCATCTCGTCCAAATCGCCTCATTTAGTTCGGGTTTTCCATTTGTCGCATGCATATGCAGGTGCGAACCCTTGGCGCCAGGGTGGTAAGTTTTGTAGTCGGCATTTAGGGAGACACGTTCTTAGAGTGCTATGAGGGTCCCCTTTTCTTCGTGGGGCTTGATTATCCGTGCGCTCAAGTGCACGGGGTTCTTTGGGCTTGATGCGAAGAAGAGTTGGTTGTGTTGAGTACCTCGCTTGGTGGGTTGATCCCCCGTCTGGCGGGTTATTCTTACGTGTACGGCCAAATTGGTGCATCCCTACAGGGTTAAATCTTCTCGAGAAGCCGTGTTGTCCGCCGTTATGGATGACTTGGTGATAGGGCTGGCTAACAAGGATTAGACAACTTACACCTAATTATTACTAATTTGACTAGTAATAGGCTTATTGACACAATAACCTGAACCTTCATTAATCCAACTGTGTGAGTTATCCTCGGATTGCTTATTTGGATAAGGGGCGAGATCCAGGATGGGTTTGTTTGAGGTTAGTGATAGTTGGCTCCGATACGCTATCTTATCCCTTTCTTTTAGCCGGATGTTGTAGCGTGTCTCTGTAGTTGGTTAGTGCAGCCCGCTGCCGCACCTTTGTATCACCTATCTTCCGTTGAACCCAAGGCATCTGTACTTGGTGTTGCCGGATACACTTTGGTATCTTGTGCGTCTTGCTTGCCAGTACTCGTCTGTACTGACCCCTTTGGGGCTGCGTGTTCTGCAGACTACGTTTCCGAGGATCCCCATGGTGTCTACTACGTGGAGTATGACGAGGCTGCTGACGAGTAGATAGCGGACCCGGGCAGGATCCGAGACTTCGTGGATGGGCTCCGTTTCCTTTTCGTTTCCGTCCTCTTAGGCATATTTGTATCTTGTCTGTACTCAGACACTTTGGATGCTTCCGCTGTGATGTAATGATGACTTGTTGGGACATGTTTCCTCTGCATGACTGTATTTGCTATCTCTGCTCTAGTGAGAGCTTTTGCCAATTATTTCTATTTCTTTGTGTCTTAGAGATTTGTTGTGATATCACTTGTTCAAATGCCGTTGACGTACCATGTGTGTATGCTATGAAGTACGTCAATGGAAGTATTCGGATTTCTATTGGATGGTTTCACAGACGATGAATAGTAGAGGATGATTGTCACACGTTTACGTGTTGGCCTACTCATATTGAGATGCGGGTGCAGGTAGGCCCCGTAAGACATTTATCTACTGTTTAGCGGGCTGTGAGTATCCTCTGAAAGTCCGGGTGGGACAAATGGTATCAGAGCCTGTCTGCCTGTAGGATCCCTTTTACTAGTCGCAGTTGAGTCTAGAAACTATTTTGTAGCTATATAGGAAAAATGAAACGTGAGAGTAGGAATTCTGTTCTTTTATTTCTTTCCCCACCCACCCTCCCTTTTTCTGGTAAGGAAGTGCAACGATGTTTTCTCTTCTCATCTAAACTTTCAAGTTAGGGTTTCACGTATCCTGGTTTCTCTAGGATTGTCGTGGTGGTGTCACGGCAGATGCCATGGGATGGCTAAAGATGTGGGGACGAAGGACGCTGGAGGTGCTCGGGGATTGATCACGCGACGAGTAGCCGCGTGAGGTACGAAGTAAACACTGCAAACAACACGATCTACCCAGGTTTAGGGCCCTCGTGAGAAGGTAAAACCCCTACTCCTGCCTTTCTCTATGTATTCTGGTGTCTCACCGAGTAGCCACAGTACAATGTTCTTGCTACCGAGTAGCCACTCTCCTCTCTATGTGATGAACTAGGTCAAGAATTAGGTCACCAAGTGTTCGATCGTCGGATCCCTCACGCAGGAGGCGGCGGGGCACCTTATATACCCGGTGCCCAGCCGGATACGTCCAAACATGGACAAGTGTCGACATAGTGTGCACATCGTCCTTCTTCCGGGTTCCCGCTGACAGCTTTGGTTCCAAATCTTGGCTGCATCTGGAAAGTCGTTGGGCAAAACAAGGGGACAGACTGGTATCACTGTGCCAAACACAGAGTAGGGCCCCCTTATCCTGCGACGGCCTGCTTCCGTGTTGTCACTGTCAGGCAGGCCGGTCCCAGATGAACAGTAGTTCGAATACTGCCAAGTACGGACCCAGGATACGCGGGATCCTGTGTCAGAACGGCTCCTTTGACTTTCTGGCCGGAGTAGGTTCCCGCCAATTTTACTCGGGCCAACTCTTCTACTCGAAAGGACAGAACTTGATTGATTCTTCCTTCTGGTCATCTTGAGGAGAGACCGAGTAGCAGTCGACCGGGTAGCAAGTACCGGGTAGGCGGCTACTCGACCAAACCTCTCTTCTGATAGTTACTTTTACCACTTGCCTTTACCCTACTCGGGGGTAACCCCCCGACAGCAGTCCCCGAAGCTGGTAGAATCTTGCGAACTCGTTCACTAGGCTCTGCCAGCTTAAAACCAACCCTTGCAACACAGCCTTTGAACCTCAAGATGCCGAGTAAGAACCTCCGAGTAGTACTCTAGAAAGTACCTTGAGTTTCCTGTCTTCCGAATAGCACCCGCTTTCTACTCGGTAACCGAGTAAAAAGACTTAGAGAATTTCTCCTCTAGCGTCTCTGCAGCACAGAGCACAATCCAACCTTCCATGTCGCAACTGGACACGTGTCAAGCATCCGCGACCCCGACGTCTCGCTGCCCAGGACACGACGTGCCACGCGCCCAGTTTTTACGGAGCGGGCCCACCGGCTCGTTATGTCCCATCAAGCGCAGTAATATCCCACGATCTGGTCGTGGGATCAACTGTGGCCGTTACGCGCGCGTTCCGCGCTTGCGTGCGTTTCTATCCGGCCACAGGCCCCACCACACGGGAATCATGGCCACGATTGATCCCACTACCCTGGTGGTAACGGTAGCCTGAGGCGAGGGTATAAATACCCCCACCGGTAACTTCCCCTTCTTCCTCCTCCGCACTTTCCCTTTTCTCTGCCCTGTTTCCTCTCCGCCGTTGAGCTCTCTGCCGCCGCGCAACTCCTTGCGCCGCTGCGGATTCGTTTCCTCCACCCAATCTCTTCAACTCGCCACCATCCGCTCACCCCTTGCCATGGCTGCTCGCGCCGGCTGGGCTGGTTCGCACGTCACCGTCGATGACTGCGCCTGGCTCGTGAACACCCGGAGGGTTCCTCCCGGTGTTCAGTGCCGGCCGTCCGACGGCGAACTCGTTCCGGCCCCGCGGGAGGGCGAGCATGTCGTCTTCCTTGCGCACTTTGCGCGAGGTTTCGGCTTGCCGGCATCGGACTTCCTGCGCTCCTTCCTGGATCACTTCGGTGTCCAGATGCACCACCTCCCTCCAAACGCCATTGTCTTCCTAGCCTATCACACCGTGGTGTGCGAGGCCTTTCTAGGCGTCCGCCCCACGGTGGAGACTTGGCTGAAATACTTTCACCTCCGTCATCAGAGTAAGGGGAAAAAGGACGGCGCGGCCGGTGGCAGTCGGGTAACCGACACCGGCAGCGCCATGATGCTGCAGCGGGCGGGAACCAACCACCCTCGTATCAAGGGCTTGGATTCTGTCCGCATGTGGCAGAAGTCCTTCCTCTACGTCAAGAACATCCCGCCACGGAAGGGGGACCGATAGCGGATCGCATCAATCTGCCCGCGTGGAGCAACCGAGCTCCAACCGGGCAGAATTGGAAGACGAAGCCCTCCAACGACCGCAACGCGATACAGATGGAGGAGCAGCTCGCCTACCTCATCGGCCAAGGGCTCAGGAGCGACGATCCCGTCGCTTGCTGGATCAAAAATCGCGTGCTGCCGCTGCAGCGGCGCGTCCATCCCATGTGCTACCTGGGTGGCCCTCGCGATTGCACCCGCACGACCACACTCGAGCTCAGCGACGCGGAGGTCGCCGATCACGCAAGGTATATTCTGACCACGAGCCTCCCCGACGACTGGGAGTACGGCTTCACCCCTTTCAGTCGCACGAAGCCGATCCCCCGGGTACGTTCTCCTTATTCCGCTCTCAACATATGCCATCCGAGTAGAAAATCTTCTTTCTTGGCTGCGACTAGCAATTGCCTTCTGCACCGAGTAGATTATTCTATCGAACTGCCTAGGCTTAGTATGCTTGATGTTTGCATGCCTTGTCGAGTAGCATACTTAGGAGAAATACTTAGGCTCAATATGCTTGTTGTTCGCACGCCTTGCCGAGTAGGATACTTAGCAAATTTCCCTAGGCTTAGTGTGCTTTGTGTTTGCACGCCCATCCGAGTAGAATGCTTCCTCGCTACTCGGCTAACTTGCCATGTTTCTCTGTTTCTCCAGATCCTTGACCGCCAGCTTACTGAAAGCTGCGAGCGTTTCGAGGGCAATTGGTCAGATGACCGAGAAGAAGATGACCAGGCCTCCCTCGAGACCGTGGATCAGATCAATCTTCCTCACTCCCCCTCGACAGAGAAGCAGCCTGCCGAAACGTCGCTCCGCGACTGGTCTGATGACGAGTTAGAAGGTAACTGAACTCACACTTTCTCTCTGCGAAAAGCACAAGCCCTTTGCCTTCTGT
Organism: Alopecurus myosuroides; assembly: GCA_028641055.1. Lineage (NCBI taxonomy): Eukaryota > Viridiplantae > Streptophyta > Magnoliopsida > Poales > Poaceae > Alopecurus > Alopecurus myosuroides. The sequence goes on from CM054057.1 coordinate 5,138,545, forward strand.
TTCTGAAGTGTCTTTCTTCCTCTCTATTTCTCAGATGCTGCTAATGCTGAGGATGATGACGAGGATGAGGACGAGAGAGCCCTTGAGGTCAATCCTCTATCAGTTGCTGCACCGGCTACCAGCAAGCGGACCGGCAGCGGCGCCCTAGATCCCCCCGCCAAGAAGAAGAAGGCGACCGAGAAGGCGACCAAGAAGGCGGTCGTGAAGAGAACAAGGCGAACAATTCCCTCCACCACCGCGTAAGTTTCTTCTCGGTTGCATGTTTCAGTTTACCTTGTTCTTCTCGGTTGACTCCCAATCCTTTTCCTTCACTGTTTTCTCTTGTTTTCCTCTGCCCTTTTCTAATTTCTGATCCCAATTTCCTCTTCAGAGCCCCCTTGAACGCGGATGCCGCTCTTGCATCCTGCGAGACTCAGAAGAAGACTGCCATCGATGTCGACAATCTAATCGACCTCGATGGCGACGAGAACAATGCCGCCAACGCACCACCACAGGGCACTGATGCCCAAATCACTGACACAGAGCAGCAATCCCGCGCCGAACAAGAGGCGCAGGGCACTGCTCATCAAGAGAGGCCACCTTCCCCTCCGGCCGACACCGCCGAGGGGAACCAAGATCAAGATGCAGAGATGCACCACGACGCCGCCGCCGAGCGGCCAGGAGCAGAACAGGAGCAGCCAGAAGAAATGGATATCTCCCAGCCAGATCCTGCTGCTGAACAGCGAGTAGAGGACGCGACTGGGCGTTACCCTCTGAGCGACGTGCAAACAGACGCCGCGCAGAGTAGCGCCCAGCCAGATGGCGCATCAGACAGCGCGCCCCTGGCGCCACCGACTGACCAAGGTGTCGCCCAGCCAGACTCCTCCCTGGTGCCACAAACCACAGCTGCAACCGGCCCTTCAGCCAAGCCGGTTACCAGGAAGAGTGTGCAAGACGCTGCCGAGAAGGAGGCAGCCGAGAAGGAGAGAGCCGAGAAGGAGAAGGCTGAGAAGAAGGAGACCGAGAAGAAGAAACCCGAGAAGCCAATCTCCGAGAAGCCAACTGCTCAGAAGGAGAAAGCAAAGAAGAAAGCTGCCGACAAGCCGCCGCCGACACCAGCTGGCCAGTCCAGGCAGCTGGTTATCCGCAATCCCAGTGCGGTTCCTGCCTCCGCTACCATAGCTGATCAGCCCCTCTACCCGGATTACATGGTGAAGGTCAGCCAACAGAACCAGATCGGCTTCTCCCCCACAGACCGGACTCTTGCTATTCAGAAGGGAAGGAAAGCCGTGGCGGTGGACTCCAGGCCCCCGGCCCCAAACCAGGACAGATCCGTCTCCATTGCTTCTCGGGGAGCTCAAGACCAGGCGATAACATCCCAGAGCCTCGAGCAAGTACTCGACCTGATTGGCTTCATCGACGCCAAGTGGGATAGCAAGGTTCTCGGCAACCCCAACTGGAACGGCATCGATTTGGGCGACATCGACCACATGCGCCAGGATTGGAACAAGGTGGACTTGGGTTGCAAACCCATGACCGTCTCGACCACCTCTGCTACTCTGGCTGCCAAGATGTTCGTGCACCGCAAGAACGCAGAAGATCTCGAGCAGTCTTATGCGGTAAGCCTTAACTTATCTTTTCCGAGTTGCATCTTCACTTCTTTTCTACTCTTCCTCTTTTCCTTATCCATCACCCAGTCCCCGAGATTCTAGCCGAGTAGGCGGACACTCTCCCGAGTAGCCGCCTTCTCGGGTGGAATCTCAAATACTTTGCCTGACACTTGTTTCTTTTGCTTCTCAGAATAGTGTACTGAAGCGGACCAACTTGCACCGTCAACTTCTCTGGAACCATGCTATTGCCAAGAGGCGTATTGCCGCCCTTGAGAAGGAGAAGGTGAGCGCCGAGGAAGCCGACAAGGAGGTTATGAACAGTACCATGAGGCTGTCTGAGGTGGAAGGTACGCTTCTCGCTACGCGGTTCTTGCGTTTTTTGTTTACGCCCGCTACTGCGTTTTGCGTTAACCCGTTCTACTCCGCAGGTAAGCTGAAGGCCCTGGTTGACGAGCACTCGAACTGCCGTGCCTTTGTCGAGAATGGCGAGGCCACCATCAAGAAGCTTGAAGGTAAACCACTGTCTACTCGGTTCACCCTTGTGTCTGTTTCTTCCTTTCGCTTCCCTGCTAACCGTGCTTTGCTCTTTTCAGAAGATCATAAGAAGTTTGTTTTAGAGCATCAAGATTGCCTTATGCCTGCAGAGGTGGAGGTGCGACTAGTAAGCCAATCTGCAGCTCTGCAGAGTGCACACACTACCGAGATGGAGAAGCTGCAACTCCAGCTGCAGAAGGCACTCCAGGATGCTGTCAACCTTGGTGCCGAGAGGGACAGAGTCATTGCCGAGAAGGCCAAGGCCGAGACAACAGCCAATGCCAAGATCAACGCCCTCAAGCAGGAATGTGAGGTGCTGACGAAATCCAACGCTGGGCTCTTTACTCAGCTGGAGGGGCTCCGCTTGCTCGAGGAGAAGCACGTGTCCAATGAAGAAACCTGGAAGAGCCAGCTTCAGGTGCTGCGCCACGAGTTGAATCGTAAGTTTCCTCCTCTCTGCATCTCTTCTTCTCGGTCCATCCTCTACTCTAATCCTGTTACTGAATTTCTTATTTGCTTCTTGCAGAAATCTTCCCTGACATTGTGTCCTCCTGCGCGCCTGCTTTGGCCAAGGCCCAAGCTGCTCGTATTGAGAAGGGCGAGGCTGCTGACACCAGAGCTGATATCGAAGATAGCCTGCTGGTGATGCGAGGGCAGTTCGAACGCCTAGCCGGCGTTGGCACTGACTTGGTGCGCACCGCCTTCTAGCTCCACAAGCTTTTCTGGCCTGAGGACGCCGCGCCAACAACTATCTGTGGCCTTGCTCTGAAGCTGCGCAACGTAAAGGCCGAATTGAAGAAGTGGCGCGCCTCGGGAGCTTGGGCAGGCGCTGATCTAATGCTGCTCTGCATCGCCTCCTGGTACGAGAATCTGAACATGCAGGTCATCCGCGGGAAGCGCGCCAATTCCAAGTGGGAGATGGATCCCAGCTGCGTGACCACGCGCAAACTGATTGCGCATGAGGTTGCGGAGTGCGCCGATACGGCAACCTTCATCGATGGCCTCCCTGAGCCCGACACCGAGATGGAGGAGGACGAGGAGGAGGATGAAGAAACAGATCCCGAGTTGGGCTTCTTCGATTCACCCCAGGGCAAGGGGAAGGCCGCGGTCGTCGCGAGTAGCGATGAAGAGGCCGAGGAGATCGACACGGCCGCCCTCGAGTTCGGCACCTCGTCAGGGGCCGCCCTTGATGACACCGTGCGCCCCCACGCCCCCGAGACCGGCTCCGCCTCCGCGACAACGCCCATCTCGGTGGCCACTGCAACTTCCGAGCAGGCCACCACCGAGCCTGACGCCGAGCAAGCGAAGACTGTCGATGCCAGCACAGAGGCGGACGCCACCAAGGCCACTGAGGAAGACGAAGCAGCCAAGGCGAGCACCGAGAACACCCCGTCAACCTGAATTTGATTTCATCCTGCAAATTTCTTACTCAAACACTTATCAGATCCCCGGGATGTCGGGAGCAGATGTATCATACTATTTATTCCGTTGCTACCCATTTTTATTCCCACTTTGTTATTTTCAACTTAATCAATTTGTTCAACCTGGGCTGGATGCCGAGTTGCGTTATCATGCGAGTCCCCGAGTTGCATTTCTTATTCACTCTCTCTTTTCGTCTCAGCTCTACCCGCAACTTGTTGCTTTTTTGGTATTCGAGTCACAAGAGTTAAAGAGTAGAGCTGCAAATACTTAGCCGCTTAGAAACAATCATAGTAACGCAGCCCACCACTTAGCCGAAATGACAAGTCACAGAACAGTAATAAAAACACCCTACTCGGTTCCTGCACTCTTCCTTTCCTTAGTAATTTTTCTTGTGCTCATGGACCTTTTGCTTGTTCTCTTGCTTGCCATGAAGCCGGGTTTCGGACAGCAGCAAAGTCGAAGAGTTGGCATATAGGTTTAAACACAGTACTCAATGTACCTTTAAATTTTGAAGTAGATCAACCGAATAGGCAAAAGGTAAAGCCGAGTAAAAACACTTAGAGCAATTTTTGGACGAGGGCAGTCCCCGAGATCAATTTCAGATTGCAGAGTAGAATTTCAACTCGGATAAGTGGGTACATACACATCTTTGCTCATGAATGAAAACGACGGAGTAGAGCTACATTCCAAGGGCGCTTGGTTTCCTCTCCGGATTTATCTGCCCTGTTCGCCTGTGGTGGGCGCACATCTACAAGATAGTAAGCATCGTTGTGCAGCGCTTTGCTCACAATGAAAGGCCCTTCCCATGGAGGAGACAACTTGTGCATCCCGGCTGTGCGCTGCACAAGCCTAAGGACCATGTCTCCTTCTCGGAAAACCCTTGGGTTCACCTTTCGGCTATGATAACGCCGCAGGTTTTGCTGGTAGATAGCCGAACGTGACAGAGTCAGCTCTCTTGCTTCTTCAAGCAGGTCAACGTCGTCTTCTCGAGCTTCTCTCGCCTCCACCTCAGTGTAGAGGGTTACTCGGGGGGAGTCATGCTCTAGGTCTATTGGCAACACGGCCTCAGCCCCGTATACCAAGAAGAATGGCGTGTAGCCGGTTGACCGGTTAGGGGTAGTCCTTAGACTCCACAACACCGCTGGCAACTCGTCTAACCAACACCCAGGTGTTTTCAGCAGCGGCTCCATCAGCCTTGGCTTTATGCCTGCCAGTACCATTCCGTTTGCTCTTTCAACTTGCCCATTGGAAGCGGGATGCGCGACTGACGCAACGTCTAGTCGGATATGCTTATCTCTGCAGAACCGCACCATTCCTCCCTCAGCAAAATTTGTGCCGTTGTCGGTGATGATACTGTGCGGGTAGCCATATCTCAGGATCACATCCTTCACGAATTTCACAGCTGTAGCACCATCGCACCTCCGAATAGGTTTCACTTCAATCCACTTGGTGAACTTGTCCACCATGACCAAGATGTGAGTCATGTTGCCTCTAGCCGGCTGGAAGGGCCCAACCATGTCCAGACACCAAACAGCAAATGGCCAGGTGATAGGAATTGTTTTCAGCTCGGAAGCAGGCATGTGAATCTTACTTGCGAACATCTGGCAGCCATTGCACTTCCTCACGATATCTTCAGATTGCTGCAGTGCTGTGAGCCAGTAGAAGCCATGCCGGGAAGCTTTCTGGACCAACGCCCGAGAAGAGGCATGGTGCCCGCATTCTCCTTGGTGTATCTCTACCAGGATCTCTTCTCCTTCTGCTGGGTCCACGCAACGTTGCAGCACGCCAGTGGTACTTCTCTTGTGCAGCACATCTCGGACTATAGTGTAGCCCTTGGAACTTCTCTGAATCTGCCTTGCAGTCACCTCATCTTCTGGCAGAGTACCGTCCCTCAGAAAGGATAATATGGGCATGGCCCAACTCGGTGTCTCCCGTGTGGGAAACACTGGTTCGTCCACTTCCATTGGGACGGGTACCTCTGGTTGCTCTTTAGGGATGAGAGCACTTCTCTGAAGCCCAGACCGATTAGCAAGGACTTCCTCAATGAATGCGACAGTCCCCGGGTTAAGGACAGCAGTCCCCGAGTAAGGAGTGGCAGTCCCCGAGTAGGGAGTGGCAGTCCCCGAGTAGGGAGTGGCAGTCCCCGAGTAGAGGACGGCAGTCCCCGGGTAGGGAGTGGCAGTCCCCGAGTAGAGGACGGCAGTCCCCGGGTTTCCTGTAGCATTCTCCCAGTCAATTTCCATGGGATCAGATTCCTCACTTGGCAGAGAAGGAACAAATATGGACTCCGAGTTGGGAGAAGGCTTGATGGATGGCTTCCTCAAATGTTCCAAGGCGACTCCCGCCGGGATGGTTTGCCGAGAAGATCCCAACTTGGATAACTCATCTGCTGCTTCGTTCTCTGCTCGGTGAATGTGCTGGAACTCACAGCCTTCGAAGAATCCAGTCATAGACTGCACCAGGAAGCGATATGATGCCATGTTGGAATCCAGAGCATCCCATGTACCAGAGACTTGCTGCACCACCAGATCTGAATCACCATAGCATATAATGCGCTGCACGCCAACCTCCTTGGCTACTCGTAAGCCATGCACCACTGCCTCGTACTCTGCTACATTGTTGGATGCTTTGAAGTGGATCTGCAGCACGTACTTGAGTTGATCTCGCTTGGGTGACGTAAGCACTACGCCAGCACCAAGGCCTTCCTTCACCTTCGAGCCATCAAAGTGCATCTTCCAGTAACTGGAAACTGGAGCAGGAGGTTCATACTGCACCTCGGCCCAATCCACCAGGAATTCTGCCAGAATCTGAGACTTGATGGCTTCTCTTCTCGCGTACGCGGGTGCATACGCAGCCAGCTCGATTGCCCACTTGGCTACTCTGCCACTCGCCTCCTTGTTGCCCATGATATCCGAGATGGGAGCAGAGCTCACAACCGTGATAGGATGCTCCTGGAAATAATCCTTTAGCTTCTTGGCGCCCAGGTAGACGCCGTAAGTCATCTTCTGGTAGTGCGGGTAATTTTGCTTGGAACTGGACAGCACTTCACTGAGATAGTATACTGGGCGCTGCACACTCTTGCCTTCTTCTTCTCGTTCCACCACAATCACCACACTGACTACTCGGTTAGTCGCAGCAATGTACAGCAGCATTGGCTCCTTGGGTAGCGGACTAGCCAAGATGGGAGCACTGGCCAGCATTGCTTTCAGCTCATTGAATGCCACATCCGCTTGCGGAGTCCAGACAAACTTGTCACTTTTCTTCATCAATTGATACAGGGGCAGGGCCTTCTTGCCCATTCGGCCCAGAAAATGGCTCAGAGATGCCAAGCAACCACTGAACTTCTGCACATCCTTCAAGGATCTCGGCAAAGACATGCTCTCAATAGCTTTTATCTTTGAAGGGTTGGCCTCAATGCCCCGACTAGACACTAGGAAGCCGAGTAGCTTGCCAGCCGGGACACCAAAGGTGCATTTACTCGGATTCAGCTTCATTTTGTACTTGCGTAGGTTAGCAAAGGTTTCCTCCAGGTCGGCAAGCAGAGTATGTGTTTTATTCGTTTTGATGACAATGTCATCTACGTACACCTGCACATTCTTGCCGAGCTGGTCGTGCAAGCATTTCTGCATGCATCTCTGATAGGTTGCACCCGCATTCCTCAAGCCAAAACACATGACACGATAGCAATAAGCCCCGTACGGGGTAATGAAAGCAGTCTTTATTTGATCAGCAGGATTGAGTGCAATCTGGTGAAAACCAGAGTAGGCATCTATGAAAGACAACAGTTCACAACCGGCAGTGGAATCGATCACCTGATCGATGCGAGGTAGCGGGAAAGGATCCTTGGGGCATGCCTTGTTCAAGTCGGTGTAGTCGACACACATGCGCCATGCAGTGGCAGCCTTGGGATCCTCCTTCTTCTTCTCGACCATGACCGGGTTGTCTAGCCAATCCGGATGCAGCACCTCCATGATGAAATTGCTTATCAGTAACTTGGTGATCTGGTCACCAATGGCCTTCCTTCTCTCATCTCCGAAGCGGCGCATAGCCTGCTTTACTGGCTTGGCGTCAGGACGCACATGTAATGAGTGCTCAACCAACTCCCTCGGGACTCCTGGCAGATCTTCATTGGACCAGGCGAATACATCCCGATTCTCACGGAGGAAGTGGATGAGCTCGCTTTCCTATTTCTCCGCCAACCCGGAGCCAATGATGGCTACGTGGTCGGGGAACTCGGGGTCGACCTGGACCTTCTTGGTCTCCTGAGATGCCTGGAATGCGGTCCCATGCTGGGTACTCGGCACACTTTGCGCGCCAGCTTGCGCGGATTGCGCCATAGCGACCACCTCATACATCTTCTTCTTCTCGGCAGCTATCACCATCGACTCCGCCAATTGGGAACTAGCAGAGGCACACTCCATGGACTTCTTGTAATCACCAGAGATAGTAATTATGCCATTGGGACCAGGGATCTTCATCTTCAGATACGCAACATGGGTAGAGGCCATGAACTTGCTCAGAGCAGGCCTGCCGAGTAGAGCATGGTAAGGACTCTGATGATCAACCACCTCGAACTGCAGGCGCTCTGTGCAGCAGTTATCCCTGGTGCCGAATAGCACATCTATCCATACTCGGCCTATCGGGTTGCACGAGATCCCGGGCACAATGCCATGGAAAGTGGTCTTGCTGGGCAGCATCATGTTCTCGGCCAGGCCAAGCTTCTCGAGTGTGTCCTTGTACACGATGTTGATGCTGCTGCCGTTGTCGATTAGCACCTTGCTGAACCTCACATTCTTCTCGGGACCCAGGAAGGTAGGATCCAGCACCAAGGCATAGCTACCCGGGTTGGGCATCACCTTGGGATGATCTACTCGGGACCACCTGATCTCCTGGTCGCACCAATACATGTAGTGAGGGACAGCAGGAATCACTGCATTGACCTCCATGGCCCGCCTGTGCTGTGATTGCTTGTCGACTGGCTCATAAGTGAAGATCATGTAGCTCTCGTGGTGCTCTTGGTACTGATTGGAGCCTCCGCCCCCATTGTTGCCGTTGTTGTTGTTGTTGCCCTGGTAGTTGTTGTTGTTGTCTCTGTTGTTGTTGTTGCGGTTGTAGTTGTTGTTGTTGTTGCGGTAGCCCTCATTGTTGAAGTTGCGGTTGGCTCCTAAAGCCACTTGGTTCACATTCTCTCTTCTCGGGTACACTGGCGGCCGAGCTGCGGGTGCGCGAGTAGGCTGCACATTGGCATTGGCCGCTGGCAGAGGAGGAGGAGGAGGCAAGCCATCACTCTTGATCACATCCCACCACTCGCACTGCCGGGTAGTGTGGTTAGCGGGCCTCGAGGGGTGATGAGTGTGAAAACTGCATGGGCCATCCTTCATGTCATCAAAGACAAACTTCTTCGGCTGCTCGGAGTTCCCGCTACCCGACTGAGAGGTGCGAAATGGCTTCTTGTTGCCTTGGCCCTGGTTCTGGTTCTGCCCGTAGGCTCCAGCAGGTTTCTGCCTCTGGCTGCCACCAGCTCCAACAGTCACTGCATTCACCTCTTCAGGATCATACCGAGTATCTACTCGGCGCTTGTTGCGGAACTCGTTGCGCTTGCTGTTGCTGAAGTTTCTTCTCGGCTCAGAGGAGTCCATCAGTGGCTGAGTGGGATCACCAAGTGCGTACTGATCCGCAATCTTGATGGTCTCCGCCAGAGTGTTCGGCATCTCCCTCTGCAATCTCTGCCACAGCATACTGCCATGCCTGCATCCCTGCGCAAACCAAGTGATGGCCTGGGCTTCATTCACACCTTCACAGGTGTTCCTCAATGTACTCCACCGAGTAAGATACTCGCGGTCTGTCTCGTCTTCTCGCTGCCTGCAAGCGGACAGCTGCTGTGGCCTATTCGGCCTATTGTATGTGCTCGTGAAGTTGCTGATGAAGGCATTCGAGAAATCCAGCCAGCAGTTAATGCTGTTCTTGGGCAAGTTGTTGAGCCAAGTGCGGGCTGGACCCTCTAGCATCTGCGGAACCTAGCGCACCGCCCATCTTCTGTTGCCGTTCGCGATATGGACCGCGGTGACATAGTCATTGAGCCAATCTTCAGGCTTGGTGCTGCCATTGTAGCTCTTGGTGCCCCTTGCGAGCTGGAAGTTCTTCACGGACGGCTCGTTCATGATGTGGGGGCCAAAGCACTCGGGGCCAGGAGGACCCGTGTTCTCCAGCCGCGCCGACAAGCTGATCCGGTCCAACTGATGCCTCGCATCTCCTAGCGCCTGCATGCGCTCGCCGACACGATCATGTACATCATAGACAGCCATCTCCATAGCCGAGTAGCCATCATCATATCTGTCCACCTGCACAGCCGCAGGTTGCTCCACCGGGTTGGCGACTGGCGCCACTGCGCGCGGCTGCTGCCTCTGCCGAGTAGGCGGAGCAGCGGGACGCCGAGAAGGACCTGGACGCGCTTCATCTCGGGCTTGGCTTTGAGCTTGATGGGCTTGAGAGCCTGCTCTTGCAGCATTGTGTTCCTGCCCGGGCTGCTGCGGCACAGCAAGCTGTCTCGCGGCAGCAGCCGGGTCATACACCTGCATTTGCCTATCTCTGCCCGCACGCCCGCTGCGGCTCTTCTCGCGGCTGGGATGCGGAGACGAGGCCTGATCGTTAGATCTAGCCGCGTGCGAGTGAACCACCTGAGAAGCTCCGGCACCAGGGTTGGCTTTTCGGAACTCCTCATTCTGCCTAGCATCCTCCAACACCAACTCGTTGAGTCTTTCTTGCTGCCTAACACGCGCATCGCCATCTAGGCGAGGCAACTCGGCAGCTACAGCCTCTGCAGCTCTAAGTGTCTTGGCGGGTGTGCTATATATGGGCCGAGTGGAGGTGTTTGCGGTGGCGGACTGAGCAGGAACCTCTACAACTGTCGCCATCTCGGCACCAAGGTTGCGCCGAGTGGCACCTACTCTGCTAGCCCTCCTAGCGACTGGCGTGAAGCCGTGAGCCTTGTTGTACTCGAGCTGGTCTAGACTCAACTCCAACCTCACCTTATCCAACTCCGCCTGCTCGGCAAGCAGCTCTAGGCGTTGCCGCTCGAGCTGCTCCCTCATGGCTAGAAGCTCGATGTCGGTGGGAGTCGGCATGCCAGGTCGCGTAGCCGACGCAGGAATAACCGTAGAAGTGGAAGGCGGCAAGTTGCACTCCTTCTCGTAGGGACGGTGAGTCCTGCCACCAGTGCTTGGTGCAGCAAGATCCTCGACGACTGCCGCAGCGCCAGTAGCGGCTGCGCCAGTGTTTGCCGCCAAGCCCGTCACCATCACCTCAGCGCAGTTCGCCGAGTGGCACGCGGGCCTTCCGCGAGCAGCGATCACCGCGGGAGGATCCTCCGCGTCATGCACCAGCTCGGGGTACGCGCGGTTGGCGACGGTGGCAACGTAGACGAGGTGAGAGCCGAAGGAGATCACCGAGCCGCCCTCCGGCATGGCCCTGCCGCCGAAATCGTCGGTGTTGTCGGTGACGAAGTCGAAGGAGCCGAATCTGTGGACAAGGCCACAGACCACGCGCTCTGCTGAAGAAGATCCCGTCCGAACAGAAACTCCAACCAGCGCCGCTGGTTGCCCCACGGTGGGCGCCAACTGTCGTGGTGGTGTCACGGCAGATGCCATGGGATGGCTAAAGATGTGGGGACGAAGGACGCTGGAGGTGCTCGGGGAGGGATCACGCGACGAGTAGCCGCGTGAGGTACGAAGTAAACACTGCAAACAACACGATCTACCCAGGTTCAGGGCCCTCGTGAGAAGGTAAAACCCCTACTCCTGCCTTTCTCTATGTATTCTGGTGTCTCACCGAGTAGCCACAGTATAATGTTCTTGCTACCGAGTAGCCACTCTCCTCTCTATGTGATGAACTAGGTCAAGAATTAGGTCACCAAGTGTTCGATCGTCGGATCCCTCACGCAGGAGGCGGCGGGGCACCTTATATACCCGGTGCCCAGCCGGATACGTCCAAACATGGACAAGTGTCGACATAGTGTGCACATCGTCCTTCTTCCGGGTTCCCGCTGACAGCTTTGATTCCTAATCTTGGCTGCATCTGGAAAGTCGTTGGGCAAAACAAGGGGACAGACTGGTATCACTGTGCCAAACACAGAGTAGGGCCCCCTTATCCTGCGACGGCCTGCTTCCATGCTGTCACTGTCAGGCAGGCCGGTCCCAGATGAACAGTAGTTCGAATACTGCCAAGTACGGACCCAGGATACGCGGGATCCTGTGTCAGAACGGCTCCTTTGACTTTCTGGCCCGAGTAGGTTCCCGCCAATTTTACTCGGGCCAACTCTTCTACTCGAAAGGACAGAACTTGATTGATTCTTTCTTCTGGTCATCTTGAGGAGAGACCGAGTAGCAGTCGGCCGGGTAGCAAGTACCGGGTAGGCGGCTACTCGACCAAACCTCTCTTCTGATAGTTGCTTTTACCACTTGCCTTTACCCTACTCGGGGGTAACCCCCCGACAAGGATGGTTATATCTACTAGACCATGGGAATGGAGGTGGTTGTGACATGATTTATCATGTTTCCTACTCACGATTGAGAACGGAGGCACATAAGCCCCGGAAGAAGATCCTCTATTCCTTAAGCAGTAGATATTCATCCTTTAGAAGCCCGGATGGGTTTTCCGTAGTACCTCAGGAGTGTTTTGGTCTCGTGTTTCCCGAATGTTGCTTCGATATCCTGTTCTTCTCAACATCCTTTTCGTCCGTTGAAACCTTGTTGTTGCTTGCCACTTCAGTTCTTCTACCGGTGTCTAATCAAAGCTTCCCCGATCATCTGCAGATGGATCTCAGGTTCTACCCGCAGGTGGTTCGTATGACTCGTTGCGAGAGCACTGCTGGTTATCCGGAGATGCTGAGAGACATGGTCACTTTTCTGGGGTTCCGTTGGGCACCAGAGTACCAGGCCTACGAGCAGCATCAAGAGTTTGAGCAGACCTACTACTAGGCTATCATATACATTCTGTCAGATGATGGAATGAGCGTAGTCCACCGCTACGAGGCAGTGGGTTCCACAGTGGATATGGCTGTGCAGCAGGCAGCTTATGTGAGCCTCACCGTCCTTCGTGCTGACTACTGGGGATTTGACGATTCCATCTATCGCCACATCCCCCGTGGTTACATCACTTCGGAGGGAGCTCACTTCACTCTCTACGACAACTTGGATGTTTACGAGCATGATAACTCCAGGCTGCACACCACCGCTCATTTTGTGAGACACAGTGACGCAGTTGCCCGCACACTATCTCAGGAGTTGGCTTCAGTCAGAGAGCAGCTTTACCTTGCTTTGACTCGTCTGGCGACTTACACCACAGACTTTGTTGGAGACGAGCGCTTTGCACGTTTTGATCAGCCAGTTGGGCGTCGTCTGCCAGATGCTGGAGGTTACGAGCCGATCAGAGGTCCACTCCTTAACCTTGGTGCTGGTTACACTGGGATTCCACGCTTTGGAGCATAGGGAGTCGACGCTATGTACTTCACCACGCCTAGAGTCGGTCTCAGACCACGTCAGATCTACGTGGATCGTCGTTCCACCTACTTTCGTGGGCGTGCTCCTCACCGTACCTCTCGCCGTACTCCTAGCCGCCGTCCTGCGTGATGAGCATAGGAGTACCGATGTATCCATTCTTAGCTATGTTTACTTATCCTTTGGTATTCGAACCATTTATAGTGTGTTGGATATTCTGATGTATTTGAACATGTGATGGTGAACCTTGTGGTTGTCTATTCATGCGTCGGAATAATCTCTCTTTCGGTTGCCAAGTCTATCCTTTTTCTATTGTTGTGCTAAAATGCATTTCCATTCAGGATGCCGCCAACAAGGAACAACACGCCTGAGCCACCGCCAATCGCGGAGCTGTTGACTCAGATGACCCAAGTCATGACGCAGATGGCCCAGTTTCAGGCTAATCAGCACATCAACCAGACAGCTCCACGAGTGAGCATCAAGGAGTTTCTCAGTATGGGCCCAAGAGCTTTCGTGGCCACACGCGAGCCTCTGGACGCTGATGACTGGATCCGTGAGATAGCCAAGGCTCTGGAGATTGCACACGTAGCTGAAGAAGACAAGGTCAAGTATGCCTCCTATCTGCTGAAGGGTCAGGCAGCTACTTGGTGGGAAAACTTCCAGGCCATGAGAACTGGCATGCCAGTCACGTGGGATTGTTTCAAGGAAGCCTTCCTGAAGCACCACATTCCAGATGGTCTCATGGAAAGGATGCGTGAAGAGTTTTGCTCTCTCAAGCAGGGCAAGTTGGACGTCATCGGGTATTAGAGTGAGTTCAATCGCCTCGCTCAATACGCTGGAGATGAGGAGTCCACTGAAGCTAAGAAAATGGCAAGGTTTCGCAGAGGCTTTAACCTGGAACTCAAGTATGCCCTCACCAATGTCAAGGCCAACAGCTTCAAGGATCTCGTTAACACCGCGCTCAATGAAGAAAATGGGCGCAAGGCGTTCGAGGAGTCTCGCAAGCACTCGCGTGAGGGTGGTTCCTCCTCCAACATGACCAACCCTCCGCAGAAGCGCCGCATCTGGGTAGCAAATGGTGCTGTCACTCGGGCTCCATACGCCCAAACTTCTCCAGGCTTCGCTCCCCGCCCAACCAACCCTGCGCAGCTACATAATCAAAGGGCTTCGATGGGGCAGCCAAGGCCAGGGCCTCCTCGTGTTTTCACATGCTACAAGTGCAAGCAGATGGGGCACTACGCCGACAAGTGCACGCAGAGGCAGCTACCTCCACCACCACCTCGTCCTAACACAAACCAGGCAATGGTGCGCGCTCCCCCGCCTAAGGCCTTCAACTCCAACAACAGGCCTATCGGGAGGACCGCAAGGGTGAATCATGTCAAGATCGACAAAGCTGAGGAAGCTCCTAACGTCGTTCTCGGTACATTTCCCGTAAACTCTTTTCCAGCTAAAGTGTTGTTTGATACCGGAGCATCACATTCTTTTGTGTCAAAGACCTTTGCCACAACAAACAACCTAATTGTGGTTCCACTAAGCAATCAGATCACTGTTCACTCCCCGGGATCTCAAATGTTGACTTCCAAGATAAGTAAGGACAATCAAATCCTAATTGGAGGTCACATATTCCTTGCTTCTCTCATGTTGCTGGGAAATTCTGACATTGATGTCATCCTTGGTATGGATTGGCTGAAGGCCAATAAAGCAAGAATTGACTGTGCTCAAAAGTCAATAACTCCGTCCCACCCTTCTGGCCAGATAATCTATTCTCCACATGAATCAAGTTCCATTCAGCTGTGCACCCTCAATGCAAAACCTCTACCTTCACTTTAAAATGTTCCGGTGGTTTGCGACTTCCCTGACGTCTTTCCAGAAGAGTTGCCAGGAATGCCTCCGGACAGAGCTGTTGAGTTCGTGATCGAACTTGAACCAGGTACTGCTCCAATCTCTAAGCATCCCTACAAGATAGGAACTCCCGAGCTGAAGTTGTTGAAAGAACAAATTGATATGTATATGGAAAAAGGTTACATTCAACCTAGTTCCTCGTCTTAGGGTTGCCCAACTCTGTTCGTTGCGAAGAAGGATCAAACAAAGAGACTCGTTGTTGACTATCGTCCTCTTAACGAGAAAACCATCAAAAACAAGTATCCAATTCCTCGCATCGATGATCTTTTTGATCAACTTGCTGGAGCCTCAATATTCTCCAAGTTGGACTTGAGAATGGGTTACCATCAAATAAAGATCAGAAAAGAGGATATTCCAAAGACAGCTTTCACCACTCGCTACGGTCTATACGAATAAACCGTCATGTCCTTTGGTCTCACCAATGCACCGGCGACCTTCTCTCGACTCATGAATTCTGTCTTCCATGAATACCTCGACAATTTCGTTGTGGTATATCTTGATGACATTCTTGTCTACTCAAAATCCGAGGAAGAGCATGAAGAACATCTTCGTCTAACTCTCATGAAGCTTCGCGAGCATCGCCTCTATGCCAAATTCTCCAAATGTGAGTTCTGGATTTCAGAAGTTGCTTACCTTGGTCATGTCATCTCTGCCAAGGGCATAGCCATTGATCCAGAAAAGGTTAAAGCAATTGTTGATTGGAAACCTACAAAGACGGTGAAGCAAGTAAGAAGTTTTCTTGGCTTGGCTAGCTATTGCCATCGCTTCGTCCCAAACTTCCCCAAGATTGCCAAACCTCTCACTGACCTCACAAAGAAGGACAAGAAGTTCGTCTGGTCTCCACAATATGATGAAAGTTTCAATCTCCTGAAGACTAAACTCACCTCTACACCAGTTCTGGTTGGCCCAGATCCTTCCAAACCTTTCCAGATATTCTGTGACGCTTCTCTCCAAGGTCTAGGTGCAGTTCTTATGCAAGAACGTCAAGTTGTGGCTTATGCTTCACGTCAGTTGAACACACATGAGCTCAATTATCCCACTCATGACCTTGAACTTGCAGCAGTTGTGTTTGCCCTCAAGAAGTGGAGACAATACTTGTTGGGTAATCGCACTGAAATCTTTTCCGATCATAAGAGTCTGAAATACATCTTCACTCAACCAGATCTAAACCTCAGGCAAAGGAGATGGATTGAAAAGATCAAAGACTTTGATCTTACCATTTCTTACACTCCAGGCAAGGCTAATGTTATGGCCGATGCTCTCAGTCGCAAGTCGTATTGCAATAACCTCATGATCATGGAAAGCCAACCTCCTCTTCATGAAGAATTCCAGAAGCTCAACCTTGGTCTTGTTCCTCAAGGCTATCTTGCAAACTTGACAGCCAGTCCAACTCTCGAGGACAAGATTCGTTCTGAACAACTTCGTGATGCTGAAATCAAGAAGATTGTAGAACACATCAAGGCAGGCAATGAGAAATTTGAGTGCTTCTCAATTGATGACAAGGGAACCGTGTTCTTCGAAGGACGCATTGCAGTTCCTCAAATTCAAAGTCTCAAAGATGTCATTCTCAAGGAGGCTCATGAAACTCCTCTCTCCATACACCCTGGAAGTACAAAGATGTACCAGGATCTCAAGACACTGTATTGGTGGCCTAGCATGAAACGTGATATTGCTAAATACGTTTCTGAATGCGACGTTTGTCAATGTGTCAAGGCAGTTCATCAGAAAACAGCCGGTCTTCTCCAACCTCTGAAAATCCCTAAATGGAAGTGGGACATGATTGAAATGGACTTCATCACTGGTTTTCCAAAGTCCAAGAGAGGCAACGATGCAATCTTCGTTGTCATTGATCGACTCACTAAATTCGCTCACTTCTTTCCTGTCAAAGAGATAATCTCAGCTAGTCAGTTAGCAGAGCTCTACACGGCAAAGATTGTTCCTCTTCATGGTGTTCCATTGGAAATAAGCTCAGACCGTGGAAGCATCTTCACTTCTCATTTCTGGAAAAGCTTTCAAGAAGCCTTGGGCACCAAGCTTCTGTTCAGCACAGCCTACCACCCTCAGTCTCAAGGGCAAGTCGAAAGAGTCAATCAGATTCTCGAGGATATGCTCAGAGCATGTGGTCTCTCTTTTGGCATGAAATGGGAGGAATGTCTTCCATATGCTGAATTCTCCTACAACAACAGCTTCCAGGCAAGCCTAGGCATGGCACCATTTGAGGCTCTCTATGGCCGCAGATGCAAGAGTCCAATCAATTGGTCTCGAGCTGGTGAATGTTCACTCTTAGGCCCTGACATTGTTAACGAGGCCGAAGAGAAAGTTCGCATCATTCGTGACAATCTAATGATTGCTCAGTCTCGTCAGAAAAGCTACTATGACAGCAAACACAGGGACATGGTCTATGCAGCTGGAGACAAAGCATATCTCCGTGTAACTCCCCTCAGAGGCACTCATCGTTTTGGTGTCAAAGGAAAGCTTGCACCAAGATATATTGGTCCCTTCAGCAATGTATCATTCTAATCAACTTTCACATGATGGTTATTTGTAGATCATTTTATTCAACCTTAATTCATGGGATTTTCCATATGCAATCCAAATTGCATATAGGCCCAATTAAATATGTTTACCATGTCAACTAGCTTATCTTGGATGCATCAATTAAATTGTCATGCATCATCCAATGTTTGTGCATTATGCCATGTTATTGATTGTTTGTCTCTCTGCGTTGTTTGTTCCCTTCTTCTCGAATAGACGACGACGTTGAGACAGACGAGGTTTACGACACTACTTCAGAGGAGTTAGCCCAGTACCAGGCTACTGAGTTTGCAGGCAAGTATTCACTCACATGAACCATTGTGTCCTTTCCACACTGGATACCGATACTTTCCGTTGTCTAATCTGCTAGCCTTAAGATTCGTTGCTTGTGTTCCGATCCTATCACATGTTATCCTGTAACCCTGATATAGCCTATCCTCCACACCTATAACCATGTTGCTTGTTGCCTGTGTCTTACTAGCATGCTTAGGGTTGTTTATGCTCGAGTCTGATGTCCGTTACCTTCTATTACCATATTTATTATGTTCTGGGGCTCGATGTTTAAACAATAACCTGTTAATGTATGAGGTAATGCTAATTTGATGATAAGGCACCGGCAGGAGGCCGGGTATGTTTTTGAGGCCTGCTAGTGTCGAACGCAGGAAAAGTTCTTGTCCTCTAGATCCATGATGAGCGCGCTAACCGCATGTGGGAAGCGTGTATGGGCTCCCCCCCCTCAACTTTGATTCGATTCGCATCTCGTCCAAATCGCCTCATTTAGTTCGGGTTTTCCATTTGCCGCATGCATATGCAGGTACGAACCCTTGGCGCCAGGGTGGTAACTTTTGTAGTCGGCATTTAGGGAGACACGTTCTTAGAGTGTTATGAGGGTCCCCTTTTCTTCGTGGGGCTTGATTAGCCGTGCGCTCAATTGCACGGGGTTCTTTGGGCTTGATGCGAAGAAGAGTTGGGTTGTGTTGAGTACCTCGCTTGGTCGGTTGATCCCCCGTCTGGCGAGTTATTCTTACGTGTACGGCCAAATTGGTGCATCCCTGCAGGGTTAAATCTTCTCGATAAGCCGTGTTGTCCGCGGTTATGGATGACTTGGTGATAGGGCTGGCTAACAAGGATTAGACAACTTACACCTAATTATTACTAATTTGACTAGTAATAGGCTTATTGACACAATAACCTGAACCTTCATTAATCCAACTGTGTGAGTTATCCTCGGATTGCTTCTTTGGATAAGGGGCGAGATCCAGGATGGGTTTGTTTGAGGTTAGTGGTAGTTGGCTCCGATACGCTATCTTATCCCTTTCTTTTAGCCGGATGTTGTAGCGTGTCTCTGTAGTTGGTTAGTGCAGCCCGCTGCCGCACCTTTGTATCACCTATCTTCCGTTGAACCCAAGGCATCTGTACTTGGTGTTGCCGGGTACACTTTGGTATCTTGGGCGTCTTGCTTGCCAGTACTCGTCTGTACTGACCCCTTTTGGGCTGCGTGTTCTGCAGACTACGTTTCTGAGGATCCCCATGGTGGCTACTACGTGGAGTATGACGAGGCTGCTGACGAGTAGATAGCGGACCCGGGCAGGATCCGAGACTTCGTGGATGGGCTCCGTTTCCTTTTCGTTTCCGGCCTCTTAGGCCTATTTGGATCTTGTCTGTACTCAGACACTTTGGATGCTTCCGCTGTGATGTAATGATGACTTGTTGGGACATGTGTCCTCTGCATGACTGTATTTGCTATCTCTGCTCTAGTGAGAGCTTTTGCCACTTATTTCTATTTCTTTGTGTCTTAGAGATTTGTTGTGATATCACTTGTTCAAATGCCGTTGACGTACCATGTGTGTATGCTATGAAGTACGTCAATGGAAGTATTCGGATTTCTATTGGATGGTTTCACAGACGATGAATAGTAGAGGATGGTTGTCACACGTTTACGTGTTGGCCTACTCATATTGAGATGCGGGTGCAGGTAGGCCCCGTAAGCCATTTATCTACTGTTTAGCGGGCTGTGAGTATCCTCTGAAAGTCCGGGTGCGACACCCTAGGAGTAAGGTCGGGGCGCAGAAGCCAAGACTGAGCGTACAACCATGCGCGATGGCCATGAGCCTCGCCGACCGACTAACTTAGCTGGCTTTATCCATGAGTCACGTAGTTTGAGATTTCCATTCGGCAACGCAAATAAAATCTTTTAAACGGTTTTGAAAACAAAATGCTCCGCTAGGGCGTGACCCGGGCCAAGTGATGGACGTACACGGATCTTGACTCCGCCTCACAGAGACAGGTGCCGTCAGGAGGATGGCCAACTCCCTGTTGACGGGGTGGCCCTGTCTTGGGTTGACTCATGGATAGGGTCGGGTAAGGTAAAGGTCGTGGCCGACCACACTCTGCCGGCACATCGTCGGAATTGTGCCAATAGCTTGGCATTAAGAGTCGGTTGGTACGTGTGGGTAAAGTGTACCCCCTGCAGGGATAAATCTTTTCGAGAAGCCGTGTCCGCGGGTAAGGACGGCTTGGTGGAAGTATTTCTGGCCATAGATAACATGAACATGACGTAAAAGATGTTGACAAAGCATGGAGGCAATAGATGAAGGGTGTCTCCCCGGAGATGCCGGGAGGGGTGATCCTTGTAGCATGTGAGGTGCTGGGAAATGATGTTGGTGGATGAAAAGATGATGATTTCAGAAGTTGAGTAGTCTTCTCATCTGTTTTGAAAATACTCCTTTAGACGTGCTATTCCTCCTCGATTTGTAAAACAAAGACAGCTTTATGCAGAACAGCCTTCATAAAACCCTTTCTGAAGATAGCAGATATATAATAGGTTAACTAAGTCTTGTTGAGTACCTCCCGTACTCAGGTTTGCTTAATTTTGGTTCAGGTGAAGATCTCACTTCGGTGGTGATTCAACATGGAAATCGACGAGTAGTTTGGGGTTCCCAGGTAGCAGCCTGGAATCTATGGGCTGGGACGTCGCCTTATGTTGCAGCCTCTTAGGCCTTTTTGGTTCTTGTTGATTAGCAACATAATTTGCCTTCCGTTGTCTGATGTAATGTTGGGTCATGTGACCTCTGCTTGTAAGCTATACTCTAGTAACACCTGTTTAATACAATTTCAATGTCTAGAGTGTTGCTTTGATCGGTTGTTGGTTTCGAGCTCATTGTTATACAGTTTTGGCTATGCCTGCATAGTTGTCGCAGTCGAGGGGTTGTGGAGCCGATGATCCATGTCCGAGCCCGCCTGTCGATGTGATCAGCCTGGGGCGAGGTAACCCCAGTAACCCTCGATTGTTGTTGCACTTTCTGGACACATAGCATCCATGTATAGCTTTGGTCTCGTTTCCTTCAGTTTCATTCGATTCGTGGACGCTTTGATATGCATAGTTGGTTATGACTAGCATGGATACAAGGAGTAGTAGACTGGGGATCCGGACTACGTGCCGATGAATCCAGTCTGCCTGCCGTTGTTTGTTGCGGCCGGGGCTGGTAACCTCGAAGCCCTTGTGAGTCCATGGCTAGGAGCACATAACAGTATGTATATCTTTGGGTCCAGGGTCGTGACAAGTCATGGTATCAGAGCAGGACTGCCTGTAGGAAAACCTTACTGCTTGGTCGATGTCGAGTCTAGAGTTTATGAAAACTATTTTGAAACTTCAAATGGATTGTGAAAAACCTTCTTAGGATTCATTTTACTTCGTATCTGGTATCGCTCTAAGTCTGGGTCTCCTTACCTGTTTTGATTTGAAAAGGTTTTGCTACCTCTTCTAGTCATTCAAAACCTAGGTGCCTTCTTCGGCAATGACGTGTTTACCCCAGTTGACCTAGTGTTAAAGTTTCTAGAGTTTCAAATGGGAGATTTTCTTTCCATCCTAATACCTCAGAGTTGTGTGGATTCCACATCCCTACATGTTTTCAAGTTCTAAATCCTGAACCTCGAGATCTGCTTGCCATCTCGAATATATCCGTTATCGTCCGCTCAAGTTCTTCCGGAGCTATCGTTGTCTTTTGGAAAGATATCTCGTGATTGATATTCATAGTGTTCTTTAAGACACTAAGAGAGTAGTTACCCCCTTTCTCTTGGTTTCTAACCTTGGACTTGAACCGAAGGTCCCGGAATGTGCTGAATTGTGGTGGGTTGAACCATGTGGTTTCATAACCATGTGATGCTCACGCTATCAGTACAGGATGCTGACCTTTAACCCAAGTTTTGTTCCTTTGGATCCTGAGGAATTTGTTTTACCTCAGGTTGACTAGGTAATCTCAGCTCCAATAGCCATAGGTTTTCTCTAGGAATCAAAAGGATCTTAGGAATCTTCCTGCGTGTTCCTATCTTCCAGTTGCTCTCAAACCTCCATCCGTTGATTCGGACATCAAGTTGCACATGTGTGTTGGATTCTTCCAATGTAGTTGCTACTGTTTTCCGTTAAAACATTCCACCTTGGAATGTGAGGAGAAACAAACTCCAGTACCTCGTTCATCTCTAGAACCAGGTCAAAGTTTTGTAATTCACAGAATAAAGAAGTTTCATTAGCTTATGTTCTGTTCCACCTTCGAGTATCACACTCTTATATATCAAGAGGTTGTGTTGAGTTTCATGTCCTTAATGATGAAGTGATGCTCTCACACGTCTTCACTCCCCCTTCATCCAAGCTTGAATTCTTGAGTATGATGGGTTTATGCATTGACATGTGTATCAGGTACTCATAGCAATTCTTACTGCTTCGAAAAACCTATGAAACATATGTATCCTCCTTAGCACTATTGGTTACCCGGTCTCAACTTAAAGTTGACTATGTTACCAAGTCCGTTCATTCTGTTGAACATTCTTCATAAGAGAGTTAGGTTCGTGCCAAAGCTCTCATATTCATATCGGTTGCTTTGAAAAGCAAGATCCCTTTCGAACTCTGAGACATTCCGGTAGGTTGTGATATTCTGGTTGTGTTTCCAGAAGTATCACCAGGTTTTACCTGACCGTGGTGTCTAAATGAGGGGTAGCTCGAACTACTCTTTTCTCCAAGAAACAGCGCTGGATACCCCGGATTAGTTGGTTGAGCTTAAAACAACAACTTGGAGAGTTGAAAGGCAAAAGATACGCCTAACTTGATCCTCTGTTAAGGGATGTCTAGTTCTTTTGTGTTGAAGCAATATAGTATCTCCTTAATGGACATGCTATCATTTCCACCTTGGTTTGATTTGGGCTATCGTCAGATCAAGTCCAGATCCAAGGACTACCTTGATGGTGTTCCCACTCATGGTATTTTTTCCTAGGTACACCTTTATGTCCTTTGGCAGACCAATATTTTGCCCTGTTCATGTAACATATGAATCCCTCTTCTTGGAGTAACTTGATAAGGGTGTTATTGAGCCCATCGATGCCATTCCTATTTTCCCCAAGTTGCGAGAGGTTCATGTTGAACAGTTGGCATTAATGTTGTAGATTTTCGAGAACCATCTTTGTGTCATCACGAAGTTGTGTTCTGGATGTTCGAAGTGGCTTACTCCAGTCCATGAGCTTATGGTGAAAGTTGTCGCCATGAATTCGAGAAGAGTTTTCTTATTCCTTCGGGAATAATCCCAAGTCGGCCATGCATGTGTGGACTTTTCTTGAGATGGTAGGTTGTTACCTCCATTTATTTGAAGAAGTTTGCATCCACGCTAAGCCACTGACTGACCATTTGTGAAAGAGAAGAGGTCCAAGAACTTCGTTATCCCGATAATCATCTTTCCCCACAAGGACTCCGATGTGTTCCTCCATAAGGAATCCATGTAGGTGTAACCGTCTTTCACAAGTTGCTAATACATGAGTTCCGTAATCCTGCTCATCTTCTCGAGCTTGACATCGTAGCCCATGTCTTGAGAATCTAGTAGATATACCTCGTTGATACCCGGTGTAATCTCTTCGCTCAAACATACCGAGTCTAAGTTATCAACCCACTAACCAGAGCTGAATCTCAAGCAGCAAGGATGGTTGGTGTTTCCTCAAGGGTGTTGAACTAGGTCCATTTGAAAATACGGCATGGTTGATGTTGTGGTTGACACAATTAGCCGTAAGGACTAATGTCATATCTCTTTGAATCTGTAAGAACAACCACTCTCCGTGAGACTTCTTGTCTGGCTTATTCCAACAAGTTTCCTTCCCGTTCTTCCAAACCGGAGTTTTACATTGACTGGATGACCTATAGAAGTCTTGTCGTGAGCATGCTGTCGGTATCTAGAACATCCAGCAGAACCTGGAAGTTGATTCTTCCAATGTCTCTTCGTTGATCCTCCAAACCTTTCTTCCAGTGGAAACAAGTTCATCAGGAGAACATATCTTGGTGTTTTGTAACCGCCATTGATCAGTTTCCTTTTTCAAGTTGTTTGTACTTGAAGTTCTGTTTTTATCACACATTGTGTGAATTTGTGAGTTACTTCAGCCATGGGGTCCTAACCATGTGGTAAACGTATTGCTACGGATAAACCACAACAGGAAAGAGATTCCCTATTTTCTTCCGGTGTTTCAGTCCCCGTTGGTTACCCATTCTTATGGTGTGACCAAGAATATCTCCTTCACTACGGTGTTCCATCATCCTTTGGTTACTCATTCTTCGTTATGAAGTAACGTTCCGATCTTTGACAAAGTTTTCGATAAAATTTAACGGAATGAAAGTTCCGTTATCTTCCGTGTCCACTCCGAAGAGTGAACATGATCCTGTATCAAATTTTCTTTGACGCACGATCACCGTGTTTTCTCGTGTTCTCCCTCTTCTACGGATATTACTTTGTGATATCCCAGACAATCCTTTCCATCTTGGTATTCTGTTCGAAGAAACCTCGATGTAAAAAGTTGTTCAACCTTTCTTCTCCAAAAGGGTTTAAAGTCTTATGCAAAGTTCATATTCTAAATCCTTTCAAGAACCATCGTCCATAAACTTGAAATCTTCTGTTTTTCCTCCGTTACCTTTATGTGTTTCATGCTTGTTAACTCAAAAGTTCTTTATGAACATCCCTCTCATGAGTTACCCATGGGATACTCGATCTTCGTGAAGATCATTTCCTAAGAGTTTCCCTCTTACCTAAGGTGTATCCGTTCAATATCTCAAGATGCTACGGATCAACCTCTTCGAGAAAAGAACCGTAATGTTCAAGAAGGTCGTTCAAAACCGGTGTTCCTTCTTTCTCCTCCTTCGGGAATCTCGGGACGAGATTCTTGTAAGGGGGTAGATTTGTAACATCCCAATTTTGCTAACAAAAGTGTGTGGTGTTGTGTTCATCTCATACATGCATGAATCAAAAATTTAAATCATGTTTCAACCAATTTAATTGTGAATTTAAATGGTTTCAGAAAATCTCAGAAAAAGTACTTAAAAGGGGTTCCAAAATTTTGTTCTGAAAAGTATTTCAATTTCACCAAAGCAATACATGGTGAGGTTGGAAATTTGATAAGGTTTCCAAAACCTATTTTTGGCAATTTTTCTGTTCACAAAAAGGTCCCCAAAACTCTGTTTTCTGTTCTGTTTTTAAATGGAAAAGGGCTAATCTGTAGTTTTCCAGTTTTCCAAGGTGGTTTTCGTAAAATGACGTTTTAACGTCTTCTTCCTCCAGACAGTAGGAGCACTGGTCGTCGACGTCGCCGCGCACCACGTCCTGCTTGGTCCCTTCCGAGGGGATAAGGGTGAGGAGAACCCTCCCTGCGCTCTGCTCGCTCCCTCGTCCTCTCCTCATCACGCTCTCTTTCTCTGGGAGTTCATGAACCGGGCCGAAACCCTAGCTCGCCGGCCATCCCTCCGCCCCGCTGCTACCGGCCACGCGCAGCCTTGCCGAGGGTCTTAAACAAAGCGTCGTCGCCTACTCTTTCGCGTCGAGAGCTCCCGCGAGCTGGGTTGGACGGAGCCGCCGGAATTTTCCGCCGCCATCTTCTCCGGCCGCCTCGGGGAACTGCACGGCGCCGCCGTTTCCGGCCGTCCCTCCTCCCTCAGTCAACTCCAGAGCATCCACGGTGAGGCCCTCGTCCTTCCCATGCCGTCGCCTTGCTTCCCCGTGCCCCGTAGCGCTCTGCCGCCGAGCACCCTCTCCGGCCGCCGTCGGACCTCGTCGCCGGCGAGGATTCCGGCGACCAAATGGTTCCCCGCTACCACCCCTAGACTCCCCATGATCTTCTCTTCCTCGTGGTATGATTCGTTTCTTCCAATTTGCAACCGGTTCGTCAATTTGAATTCATCTATGAAGAACAGAGAGGATTTTATCCTGGGTGATATCACGATGACCTCATTATGACGTCATATTTCCCTTTTTTAGATATTTCCAGGAATTTCAGAAAATGAATAAAATTGTTTAATTAATAACTATTGTTTTATTAATCAGAAAAATAAAATAAAAATATGGGAGTGATCAGGAAAATGTAATCTTCCCAAAAATGTCACTTTCATACATGTTTGACACATTTCATTTTTGGACATTATTTAATGTTGTTTAATCATTTAAAAATAGAAAATATGTTTTTTTTCACTAAAATTAGAAAATAAAAAATTATATACCAAAATGCTCAAAATGACAAATGCAACATGTTTATGATGTTTTTAAATCCATTTGAGCAATTAAAATGGTACACCCTCTCAGAATCGCCCGAAACCCCCTCCGGGGTCTACTTCGGGCTAATTTCAGAAAAACTGCATAATTGCCACACGAACCCTAGAAACCCAACGAACATGTTTAGGTCTTTATTTCAATGCATTAAATTGCTCATGCATACATATTGCGCATTGCATCGATGCCATGTGTTGAATATTCTCTTTCTTTTCGGTGTTGTTTCTCTCGGTAGAACCCGACTTCGAAGAGAAGGCCAACAACTCCATGACGAATACTTGATCCTAACCGACAAGTCAAGCACTTATCCGAGAAGACATTTCTATTGGTTTTCTTATAACCAAGGCAAGCATAACCTCTTATCTGCTCATATATGTTTTCGAACAACATTTGACTCTCGTACTTTGCATACGATTCCAAAGTATTTGATGCTAGTAGATATAGTTCACCTATATACTGCATTGCCTCAGTATCCTGATCCACTGCTCCTAGCCGCCATAGAATTGCTTGTGCGCATCGCCAGAGCCTCATATCTGCTTCGCTTAGCTTCACATGTCTGTTTACCTCTGGTCCATCCGGTTGATGAATCAGAGCTGCGATAACCTAGTATGATATGATGACGTGGTGAGATGAGCACTGTGTGGTTAACTTGACTAAGGCTTGGACGGGAGGCCACTTGGGAAGTGGTTGTTCGTTCCGTACTTGCCAACCCTAGGAGTAAGGTCGGGGCGCAGAAGCCAAGACTGAGCGTACAACCATGCGCGATGGCCATGAGCCTCGCCGACCGACTAACTTAGCTGGCTTTATCCATGAGTCACGTAGTTTGAGATTTCCATTCGGCAACGCAAATAAAATCTTTTAAACGGTTTTGAAAACAAAATGCTCCGCTAGGGCGTGACCGGGGCCAAGTGATGGACGTACACGGATCTTGACCCCGCCTCACAGAGACAGGTGCCGTCAGGAGGATGGCCAACTCCCTGTTGACGGGGTGGCCCTGTCTTGGGTTGACTCATGGATAGGGTCGGGTAAGGTAAAGGTCGTGGCCGACGACACTCTGCCGGCACATCGTCGAAATTGTGCCAATAGCTTGGCATTAAGAGTCGGTTGGTACGTGTGGGTAAAGTGTACCCCCTGCAGGGATAAATCTTTTCGAGAAGCCGTGTCCGCGGTTAAGGACGGCTTGGTGGAAGTATTTCTGGCCATAGATAACATGAACATGACGTAAAATATGTTGACAAAGCATGGAGGCAATAGATGAAGGGTGTCTCCCCGGAGATGCCGGGAGGGGTGATCCTTGTACCATGTGAGGTGCTGGGAAATGATGTTGGTGGATGAAAATATGATGATTTCAGAAGTCGAGTAGTCTTCTCATTTGTTTTGAAAATACTCCTTTAGACGTGCTATTCCTCCTCGATTTGTAAAACAAAGACAACTTTATGCAGAACAGCCTTCATAAAACTCTTTCTGAAGATAGCAGATATATAATAGGTTAACTAAGTCTTGTTGAGTACCTCCCGTACTCAGGTTTGCTTAATTTTGGTTCAGGTGAACATCTCACTTCGGTGGTGATTCAACGTGGAAATCGACGAGTAGTTTGGGGTTCCCAGGTAGCAGCCTGGAATCTATGGGCTGGGATGTCGCCTTATGTTGCGGCCTCTTAGGCCTTTTTGGTTCTTGTTGATTCGCAACATAATTTGCCTTCCGTTGTCTGATGTAATGTTGGGTCATGTGGCCTCTGCTTGTAAGCTATACTCTAGTAACACCTGTTTAATACAATTTCAACGTCTAGAGTGTTGCTTTGATCGGTTGTTGGTTTCGAGCTCATTGTTATACAGTTTTGGCTATGCCTGCATAGTTGTCGCAGTCGAGGGGTTGTGGAGCCGATGATCCATGTCCGAGCCCGCCTGTCGATGTGATCGGCCTGGGGCGAGGTAACCCAGTAACCCTCGATTGTTGTTGCACTTTCTGGACACATAGCATCCCTGTATAGCTTTGGTCTCGTTTCCTTCAGTTTCATTCGATTCGTGGACGCTTTGATATGCATAGTTGGTTATGACTAGCATGGATACAAGGAGTAGTAGACTGGGGATCCGGACTACGTGCCGATGAATCCAGTCTGCCTGCCGTTGTTTGTTGCGGCCGGGGCTGGTAACCTCGAAGCCCTTGTGAGTCCATGGCTAGGAGCACATAACAGTATGTATATCTTTGGGTCCGGGGTCGTGACAAGGAGAGCCATTCATATTTATACTAGATGATACCCTACGCTTTGCAGCAGGACATTGTAAACAATATTTTGTTGTTGTTTAGATTTAAAAATTAATAAGCATAAATATGGATGATCATCTAATAATCATCTTCCAATCAAATTGTGCATATGTTTAAAATAGGAAATCACGTGATGTATGGATCCACAACCATATATCCATACAAATATAACCCATATTTTTTTTAGCTCAACATATCTATGTACGCGTAAAACACCCCTTCCAATATCCTATAGTTTCATGTTAAAAATCATTTTCCATTAACCGCCATATTACCTTTATCGTGATGTGTTCAGGCGATAAATAGATGAACCAATTATCTCCCTACAATTATGTATCCTTTACCCCTGCAAGAATGAAAGTCTCATTTATAGGATGTTATGACCCCTTACTACCTTATCGCTTGCAAAATCAATTTCCTTTAAACCTAGATAAACATTACAGCTTGGGAGTAGTAAATATTACCTGCCGAAAATAATGGTGCACAACTGAAAGTGAGGAACATTTAGTCAGGACGTTTCAGTATATCGGAACAAAAAATGCATCTCGCGGAAATATTTTTGCACTCTCCAAGTCTCCATTAAGTCAATAATTCCATGAAATATTATGATTGAACCAAATTGCTGAAAGCTTTAGAGAGCAGTACAGTTATACTAATAAGAAAGCCAGGAGAAAAATCATAACAACTACATGATCTATGGAAAAATAAGAGAAAACTATTTACATCGATAGAAAACAAACCAAATATGAGGCATCAGATAGGGGCTAGCCTAATTACTTTATCCATGAAATGATAAGAGGCGGCTTTTGACACTTTGGCTACAAATTATGGTGTCAATACACGCGAGCTGGTTTTCATAGTGCAGGAAGATTGGCGTTGAAACTTAAAATGGACGACGATGTCGACCTACAAAAAATAGATAGGAAGAATCGATAAGTGGCAGATGTAAAACTAATGTGAGCAATGTGCTAGACTGTCCATCAATATGATAATACCAATGACAACTCTAGTTGTATTGTGGTGTAAGCTGAGGAAAAGGATTACCTAAATAGACTTTCTGCACAAAAAATTTAGCATGAAGATCGTGGGTAACAATGGATGATACCGCAAGCAATACAAAACAGGAAAAAACATCAAAATATTTTTTTAATGGACATAGAAAGAGAGACCGAGAGTCCTAGAGCGTACATTCCTGATGTGATTAGTCGTTGATGTACCAGCAATCGGAGGCTACGAAAAGGAAAAAGCTAGGATCAGCTAGCACAGACAGGAGTTGATACTTCCATGTTGATTGTGCCCGATAAGAAGCGAGGAGCCTAGGTTTATTTCCGGTGGCTGGTTGTCATCGTGAGGAGGTGGCTGGTTGTCATGTGCGGATACTGTGTGGCGACCTGGGAAGCTATATAAAATGATGGCCGATGGGTGGAGTGGAAGGCCAAAAGGTTACAGGCTTTGCAGAGCCTTTCATACCAGGAGTGCCTCCATTTATTTGTGTGGTAGACAAACTGAAAGCAGAAGAGCGATATAAAGTAGAAGAGGAAGCATCGACCATTAGTGGCCGCAGATAAAATGCGGTAATTAAGATATGAAAAAAAGATAGTAGATCGATGCGTTGCATGTGGGCTCAATTATTTTGGACTCACCTACGTGGATGGATGGAAGTAGATGCTTCAGCAGGTGGATGGGCGTGCATGGCAGATTTCCTCAGGAGTCGAGACTAAGAATAGTGGGAATTAATTACTTGGAGAAACGAAGCGAGCTGCAAGGTTGAAGAGAAGACAGCTAGAAGGAGGGGAAGCGATCAGGTGCGGTCAGTAAGTTAAAAATATAGTATGGAAAAAATTAGTTACGTGCAGCCTAGACAGAAATAAATTAATTATTGTTAAAAAAATTGGGAAATCTAATGATGAGGTGGCACTTTCTGAGGTGGATAAATGATGAGGTGGCAGTTGCTGAGGTGGATAGGCTGCATGTTGAGAGAAATAGATAGTGGTGATGATCTACTTAGTTATATAGGATAAGGTTGCAAGTAATAACAATTTTTCTTGTTGCAATAACTAGTTTAAACCCATTCAATTGTATGTGTTAATAACATAGGTCAAATTGTCAAATTCTGATATAGTTGTGATGCATATACCTTCAAATTATATCTTGCAAATCGTTTTTTACAAAGAATACCTCTATTAATATTAGAAGATCACAATTGTAATATTCTTTTTTTTTTGTTTTACCGACAGACGTAAATATTTGCAGTTTTTCTATATTTTTTCTCTTCATCACGTATAATCTATCTATCACAAATATAACTGGAGTTAATAAACAAAACTTTCTAATTAAACTACAAGATACACAATCTTTTTTACGGATTTGATGAAATTGTTTAAAAGTGAGATTTTCCGAGAGAATATACCTTAAGTATCTAATGTGAACAAGTTGGAAAGAGTAATATATATATTTTAGTTTGTTTCTTTTGAAATTCAGGCAATGATTGAATGATATTTCAAGGTGCAATTTGTGCAAAACACTTAGAGCTAAACTAATCTTGTGATTTACAAATGGGTTGTTGACAGCTTGTATCTTTAGCCATCTTTGTCACAAATTATCAGCTAGACATGGAATAATTTATATGTACTTTTCACCTATTATGAACAAGACAATATAATTAGAGAGAGAGAGAGAGAGTTTAATCCCATCATAATGTAAACAAAATCGTTATTGTTGGTTACTTGGACACACCTATAGAATGAAGACTATATAATCTCAATGATGTGGCATGTTGAATGCAGAGAAGTCTCCTATTCGTTGAATGCTGAGTATAATGTCAGCTATCCATTTGT
This sequence comes from Alopecurus myosuroides, assembly GCA_028641055.1. Lineage (NCBI taxonomy): Eukaryota > Viridiplantae > Streptophyta > Magnoliopsida > Poales > Poaceae > Alopecurus > Alopecurus myosuroides. The sequence continues at coordinate 5,169,687 of CM054057.1, forward strand.
TTGTTCAAATTATCTCCGGGTGCATATCCACTAATTATTCCTAAATACATCAACTTACATTTAGAATAGGCTAGTAGTTGGCACGATTTCCAGCTTTGACCTTTTACATATAATCTATAATTTACCACAACATTATAAGTTGTAGTATGACAATATTACTTATACATAATATAATAACTCTATCATTATAAATTTTGTAGATTATATGTAGAGTAAATATTACCGTAGTTTATATCTATATAAAAGTGGCCGAGTGGTAAATATTGACGCCGTGGGCAATAGGAGAACCATTCATATTTATATATGGTCGCAAGTAATAACAGTTTTTCTTGTTGTAGTAACTAATTTAAACCCATTCAATTGTACGTGTTAATTACAGAGCTCAAACCGTGCAATGGTGATATAGTTGTGATGCATATTCCTTGAAATTATATGTTGGAAATTATTTTTTAGAAATCATACCTCTACTAACATTATAAGACCACAATAGTAATTTTCAATTTTTTCTAAGGATAGAAATAAATATTTTCATTTTTTCTATATTTTTTTCTCTACATCACGTATTACCTATCTATCACCAACCCGACTGGACTTAATAAACCAAACCAGGTAACTAAACTACAAGATACATTATCCTTTTTACGTATTTGTTAAAATTATTTAAAAGACTAATTTAACGAGATAATATTTCTTCAGTATCTAATGTGCAAAAGTTGGAATACGTTATGTATATATTTTAGTTTGGTTCTTTTTAGATTGATGCAATGATTGAATGCTATTTAAAGGTGAAAATTGCGCAAAAATAAGATTAGAGTTAGATTTAAACTATTTTGTGCATTACAAATCGATTGTTGACAACTTGTATATTTAGACATCTTTCTCATAGACTATCAAAAAGACGTGGAATAATTTATATGTACTTTTCAATTATTATAAAAAATAATATATAATTAGTATGAGAGTTTCAGCCCATCATAATGTAAACATAGACGTTATTGTTGGTTACTTGGCCGCACGTATAGAATTAAGGCTATAGAATCTCCATGATGTGATATGTTGAATGGAGAGAAGTCTCTTATTCGGTTAATGCTGAGTCCAAAGGAAGCTCTCCACTTGTTCGATAAAATTATCTTTGGGGACACATCAACTAATTGTTACTAAGTACATCAACTTACAATTAGAATATGATAGTAGTTGGCGCAATCTCCAACTTCTAACATTTACATAGGTCAAATCATATAATGCTGATATAGTTTTAATACATATACAACGTTTCAACCCATCATAATGTCAAATACACTCCTTATTGTTGGCTACTTGCCCGCACATATATAATTAAGTCTATAGAATCTCAATGTTGTGGCATGTTTAATTGAGAGAAGGTTCTTATTCGTTGAATGCAGAGTCAAAAGTCAGCTATCCACTTGTGATATAAAATTATCACTAGGTTCACATCAATTAATCGTTCGTAACTACATCAACTCACACTTAGAATAGGCTAGTAGTTTGCACGATCTCCAGCTTCTAACTTTTACATATAATTTGTAATTTACAACAACATCATAAGTTGTAGTATGACAATATTACTTATACAATATATATTGATTCTATCATTATAAATTTCGTAGATTATATGTAAGAAAAAATATTACCTTAGTTTGTCCCTATATAAAAGTGGCACAGTGGTAAAGATTAACGTTGTGGGCAATGGGAGAACCATTCATATTTATATACGGTTGCAAGTAATAACAGTTTTGCTGGTTGCAATAACTAGTTTAAACTCAATCAATTGTATGTGTTAATTATAGAGGTCAAATCATGAAATTATATCTTGGAAATCGTTTTTTACAAAGCAAATCTCTACTAATATTAGAAGACCACAATAGTAATTTTTATTTTATTTTTTCTACTGACAGAAGTAAATATTTGCAGTTTTTCTATATCTTTTCTCTTCATCACGTATAATCTATCTATCACCAACACAACTGGAGTTAATAAACAAAACCTTGTAATTAAACTACAAGATACATAATCTTTTTTATAGATTTGATGAAATTCTTTAAAAGTGAGATTTAACGAGAGAATATACCTTAAGTATCTAATGTGAACAAATTGGAAACAATTATCTCTGTAGTTTAGGTTTTTTGTTTGATATTGAGGCAATGATTGAATGATATTTCAAGGTGCAATTTGTGTAAAAATAATATTAGAGTTAGAGTTAAACTAATTTTGTGCTTTACAAATTATGGATTGTTGACAGCTTGTATCTATAGCCATCTTTCTCATTGATTATGAGCTAGACATAGGATAATTTATATGTATTTTTCACCTATTATGAATAAGACTATATAATTAGAGAGAGAGGGAGTTGCATCACATCATAATGTAAACACAATCATTATTGTTGGTTACTTGGACGCACCTATAGAATGAAGACTATAGAATCTCAATGATGTGGTATGTTTAATGGAGAGAAGGTTCTTATTCGTTGAATGCAGAGTATAATGTCAACAATCAATTTGTTCGTTAAACTTATCTCTGAGTGCAGATCAACTAATTGCTCCTAAATACATAAACTCGCGATTAGAATAGGCTAGTAGTTGGCACGATCTCCAGCTTCTACCTCTTCATATAATTTATAATTTATCACAACATCATAAGTTATAATATGACAATATTACTTATACATAATGTAATGACCCTGTCATTATAAATTTTGTAGATTATACGTAAGGTAAATATTATTATAGTTTATCTCTATATAAAAGTGACAGAGTGGTAAAGATTAACGCTATGGGCAATAGGAGAACCATTCATATTTATGTATGGTTCCAAGAAATAACAGTTTTTATTGTTGCAATAACTAGTTTAAACATATTCAACAAATCATGCAATGGTGATATAGTTGTGATGCATATACCTTGAAATTATATCTTGGAAATCGTTTTTTAGAAATCATATCTCTACTAATATTAGAATACTCATACATCTATTTTCCATCACTATTTTATATTGTAATTTTCTGTTATTCATCGATATAGTTTATATTATGATGCATCACTTATGTTATTTCATCTTATTTTGAATGTTTCATAATTATTGGAGAATAGACACCGGGATAAGAAATCTAATGGGAAAAGCACCGTAAAGATACCATTTTCACAAGATTAGAAGAAGAAGGGGGCATCAAGGATGTCTTAGATGTCCAGAAGAATGAGCTAGCCACGAGGAGACTCGGAGGGGGGCCACCAGGGGCCCACATCATGCCTGGGCGCCCCCCTTGGCCGCGCCTAGGGTCATGTGGCCAGCCTGGCCCACCTCTGTCCACCTCCTTTATCGTACTTGACCCCCCGTGAACCCTAAGCCTCAGAGAACCATCAAGGAAATATTCCTCCGCCTCCTCCGGGCGGAAAATAACATAGAGAGAAAAGCTCACCGACAGGGAGAGATCTGCTGGGAAAATTCCTCCCCGGAGAGGGGATATCATATCCATCGTCACCGTCATCTCTTCGAGCATCATCAAGATCGTCACGGTCATCATCATCACCACCAACACCATCACCCTCACCATCCATCTCCATCCCTCTGTAACTATTAGGGTGCTATATCGTTGTTCTTCACTAGATCTGTCTCCCGGTGTGGATTACTTGTTAGTAGTTGATGCTTATGAGATTTATCGGTGTTTGCACTTTATGACCAGATTGTTATTCACCATGTATAGAGAGGATTTTTTTTTCAGTTTTTCTGTGTTTCTTGTCCGCATCACGTTTGATCTATATATCTCCAACACAACTAAATTTAATCAACAAACCCATGTAATTCAATCTACATGACATATAATACTTATGACAGACTTGATGAACTCGTTTAAAGCTTCAAAAAAAATGAACTCGTTTAAAAGTCAAATTTAGCCGAGAGAATTTTTGTTAAGTATCTATTGTGGAAGACGTTGGAAACAACTATTCACATATATTAGTTTGGTTCCTTTGACATTGAAACGAACATTGAATACTTTGTATGTGCAATTTGTGCAAATTTAATATTAATTTTAGACTTAAACTATTGTTATGCTTTACGAATGGAATGTTGAGAGATAATATCTTTAGACTAATTTCTCACAGAATGTACATATATGTGTAGTTTCAGCTGATCATAGTATTGACACACTCTTCATAGAATTAAGAATGCAAAATCTCCATGATATCCAATATCGATTGGAGGGAATACACTTATTGGTTTAATGTTGAGTCTGAAGCGAACTCTTTATTTGGTCGACAAAATTATCAATATATCTTCAAAACCTAACCATCCCTAAATACATAGAGCCAAAATTATAATAGGCGAGTCGTAGGAATGATCTCCAACTTCTATATTTTACATCATTTACATAATCTAGTGTAACATTTTAAGTTATAATATGAGGATATTACTTATGCATAATCTAATGACTCTATCTTTATAGATTTGCCAAATTTTTATATAAGCAAAATATTACATTAATTCTTATCTATATACAAGAGGCAGAGTTGTAATAGATTGACGTCATGGTCAATAAGAGAACAATTTAAATTTATACCGGGTTGAAAGTAATATCGGTTGTTTATGCATTAACTAGTACAAACCTATGAAATTATATGTATGAGTTACAGATGTCAAACTAATATAATACCGATATAGTTGTGATGCATACACTTAGAAATTATATCTTTGCACTCTTTTTTCAGAATGTAAGAAAGAGAGCATACATCAGCTAATATTAGAACATCATAAAAGTAATTTTCATTTATTTCTAGATAGAGTAATAAATAATTTTCAGTTTCACTTTGTTTCTTGTCCTTGTCACGTATGATCTACCTATCACCAACACAACTTGAGTAGGTAATTGTGCATGATATTACATTTTAACTTTTCTAACCCATTGAGAAAATATTCGGCACATGATCATGAAACAAATCAATATTGTCCTAATAAAAGCTATTTAAAACTTCTATCATTTTAACAGTTTTTCAGTTTTCATTAATCAGACAAATATTTGAATATCACACACATAAATATATCAATAAAGCCCATGAGTAATTTCGATATGAAATCCTATCAAGAACCTACTTTATTTAATCACAGAAGAATTAAAAGCATTCCAAATAATCATACACTCTTGAACTTATGCATTCATGCTATTTCCCTACGAGAACCATCCTAAAAAGGTTTAAGGAATATAGGTCTTGAACAATTTCTTAACATGGTCAAGGATAACACATTTATACAATCAACCAACCTCAATTATGTATCCTCAAAGAATCGTTCATACCACCATAGAACATTCTTTGTTTGAAGTTGAGTTCTTTGTTTGAATGGTGCAAGTTGTACACTTAGGTAAGATTGTTTTTAGATGTCAACTAATGCTATTCTTTACTATGGTTGGTGAGACATTATATCTTTGGAGAAACTAATAGTGTATATCATCTATACTTGGTATAGTACAAAGTTTAAATGATCCGTTCATTGGCCCGTTGTATTGAGCTAAGACCATGGATATGTGGAATGTTGATTGGAGGAAAGGCTCTTATGTGTTTAAGACCATGTCGGAAGTTAACTCTCCATTTGGTGGATAAAATTATCCATGAACCTGCCGCAACTAATCGCCGCTAGGTACATCAGTTCACATCTAGTTTATGTTCATCATCCACATGGCATCCAATATTCACATTTTTACTATGATTTTCTATACGCTTGAACAAAATTATGATATAATATGAAGTATCATTTTTTAATAGTCAAATGATTATATCTTGCTTGTGGTATGCAGGGTAAAACTACTATAATTAATTAATACGTTAATTTCACGTATAAACTAGTGGTTAATTAGAGCCATAATAGTTTGATGGTGCGCCATTTGTAGAATGGTTATTCATAACCGAAATAGGGAGAGAATACTAAAAAATCTAATAACTTGGATTTTTTGTTTTTGTCACAAACATGACTCAGTCTCCTACTCCCTTAACTTTTTTTCACTCCCTACAGGTTTCCACGAGTCCCCATGACTCGTGGCTATAAATTCGACCTATGCCCGCACATATCACTTCATCCTTATCTGTTTCTCTGTTCTCGTATTTCCCTGTACCAGAATCGTACGTCCATTAGGTCATGGCAGGAGAGATGCTAGCCATGGGCATTGATCTCGGCACGACCTACTCGTGCGTCGGAGTGTGGCGGAATGGTATCGTGGAGATCGTAGCCAACGAACAGGGCAGCCGTACGACGCCATCCTGTGTCGCCTTCACCAAAGAAGAGAGGCTCATCGGCGAAGGGGCTAACAATCAGCTCTCAACTAACGCATCGAACACCGTCTTCGGTAAGTATGTCGTTCTGTTGATATTCCCCATAACTCATGGTGGTGATAACTAGATAGTGACGTTTCCCTACTGACATATATGAGGCATGCATTATACTGCTCCATTTAGATGCGAAGCGGCTCATCGGCCGGAATTTCTCTGACGAGTCTGTTGAGAGCGATGCCAAGTATTGGCCATTTGGGGTGATCGAGGGCCCAGACGACAAGCCAAGGATAAAGGTGAGTTACCTTAACAGCGAGAAGGAGTTCTCGCCGGAGGAGATCTCGTCCATGGTGCTCACCAAGATGAAGGAGACAGCTGAGGTGTTCCTTGGACCTGGAACAACCATCAAGAATGCGGTGGTCACTGGGCGAGGAGTAAAATGCAGGGTTGGTCTGAAAAAAAGTTTGCCTGTGCGGGACGCGAAACACTTCTGAAGTCTGTCATCCAGGCCATCCCTAGGTATACTATGAGTTGCTTCCTCTTGACAAAGAAGGTATGCAACAGTCTCACTTCCTGTATGGAAATATATTGGTGGAGCAACTTAATTGACAAACGTTCCCTTCACTGGATCTCGTGGAAGAATTTATCGACACCAAAGTGTAAGGGAGGGATGGGGTTTCGATACCTCCATCTTTTTAACTTAGCCCTACTAGGGAAACATGACCGGTGTTTTATAACAAATCCAAACTCCTTGTGTGCTAGGGTAATGAAGGGTAGGTTCCTGACTGTGATTTCATGCAAGCAGGGGTACCTCAGACGGTCTCGGCAACCTGGCGAGCAATAGTAGCCAAGAGGGAGCCCTTCAAGTTGGGTCTTATTACCCGAGTTGGAACTGGCTCATCAATCTCTATTTTGGACGATAAGTGGATCCCTGGAACATTCACTTTGGCCCCCATCTTCAAGCCTGCAAATGCTCATGTGCAAAAAGTCAGCGAATTGATTGATAATGAAAATTGGACTTGACGACATGAGCGTGTTCGGTCAGTTTTTATCCGCCCAGATGCTGATGCTATATTAAATATCCCATTACGCAATGGAGGTGGAGAGGATTTTTGAGCATGGGCAAATGAAAGTTCATGTATTTACTCTGTTAAATCGGCGTACCGAGCTCTAGTGAATCATAAAGAGCGATCAGCTCTAGATGAAGGTCAGGTTACCGGGTCCTCAATTGATAAACAACATTGTGGAATACAAATTGGAACTTGAAAGTTGTCCCCAAGGTTCGAGTTTTTTGGTGGCGGGTGATAAGAGGTATCCTACCTGATGAAAAATACCCTTATGAAATGACACATCAGGCAAACGGCGGTATGTAAGCTATGCTTGGCTGCGGAAGAAGACCTGGAGCATGCTCTCATACATTGTTCTTGTGCCAAGGTTCTTTGGGAGGAGGCTAATGCACTGTTCGATTTTAAATTGCCAAGGCTAAATCCAGCATCTTGGGCAAAAGATATTCTATGTGATGCCAAATTTAATGCGAAGGAGCGGGCTATTTCCATTACGGTTATGTGGTCCATTTGGCACTCTAGGAACCGATGGACGCATGATCGGGAGGGCTTGAACCCATCCCATTCAGTTCCCTTGACAAGAGAAGCACTGGCTCTGTTGGACATTCCGTGGCAACAAACCATGGTGTTGCCAGGACTTGGTTGGCGGCCACCAGACCATGATGTTGTCAAGATCAATACAGACGCAGCGATTAGGCGTGATGATGGCAATAATGGGGTTGGAGCGTGGTCAGATCAGCTACCAGTTTCTTGGGGGCATGGAGTAAGCCCTATCACGGAGTTAAAGATTCTCTGATTGTGAAGGCGCTGGCTATTCGAGAAGGTGTCTTCTTCGCCAAACTCAGGGGCTTTACAAATGTCGTCCTCGAATCGGACTGCTCGGAGGTGGTAGCACTCTGGAACTCTCGCCATGATTCTCGCTCAGTCGTGGCACCCCTTCTTTTGGAAGCAGGAGAGGTTATAGTTTCTTTTAGATCTTTTATGATTCAACATGTAATAAGGTCGGCTAATGGTGGGGCTCATCTGTGTGCTCAACATGCGTGCACAGTGACCCGGAAAATAATTATATGAGACCTGGTCTACAAATTTGATCCGTGGACCAACTCCAGCAATTGACACGTGGCTAGAAAATAGAGAAAACACAAAATCCGGTTATCTATTTTCAGGTCTAAACCGCTTTCTGGCCATGTGTCAATTGCTGAAGTTGGTCCACGGGCTAAACATGTAGACCAGGTCTCATATAATTATTTTCCGAATGACCCCAAGAAAACGTGGAGTTTCCCAGAAAAAAGAAAAAAAAAACTAACTCCACATCCCTCTTATCCGCATCGCCTCTGTTCTCCTCCGGAGCCTCTGTGCCTCCGCAATGGAGAGCGTCTCGGAGGACGAGGCGGGCTCGGAGCTACAGCCCCAGCGCTGACGTCAGCGGCTCCGAGGCCCCGACCAGCCGCCGCTTCCCTTTTCCTCCTCCTCCTCGCAGCTCACCAGACCTTCCTCCGCCGCCGTCTTCTTCCTCTCCAAGCCCGCCTCCTCCTCGGCGAGGACATGTCCGGCAGCGACAAGGGCGTGCGCACCGCGCTTGCCATCTCCCCGCGCTCAAGAAGCTCGACGCCATGATCGACAAGTCCAACGAGACGGAGTTCTCTTATGTGGACAGGGGCATCGTGGTCGACGGATAGAGGGAGGCAGGAGGAAAAGTGGTGGCTGCCTTTCCCGCGGGCGCCGCCCAAGGGGCTTCCCGGAGGACGCTAGGAGGAACTTGTAGCAGAGCAGGGACTGCGCGAACCAGATACTGAAGGCGGCCATGGCAGATCCTGAAAGTGTGCTTGCAGACATTGCCAAAGGTAACAACTTCAGAGCACCAATTCATATCAGCAGTTCTTCTCTAGTTCTGTAAATGGATAAGATCAATTAAGGTGTCTAGTTCTCTAGCCTCCTACATGATTGTAAATAGATAAGCTCAATTAACGTGTCTACTAGCTCTCAGTAAAAATGGCGCGCACAATAAGTGCTCGTCCACTGTTTGTTGATTTGCATGAGCCAGTCTTGTTGCTCTAGCTGTCGTCATTCTCGGCATAATTTTTTCCACTAAAGAGTGTATGTTTGATGTTCATGTACTATTCAGTTCAGCACCGAGGTGAATTAGTAATCTATAAAGTTTCATATCTTAGTACTGGTTAGTTATAGCAATGTTTATTTGAGCAGAGTGGATGCTAGATGATAACCTGAAGCTACAGGTACAAGTGCATGATGGTATGTTACTCCTGACGCCTCACCAAAGATTCACGGCCTCGTGCTATTTGATCTCCGCTATAAGAATACTCTCAACATAGGTTGGTTGAAAGTTCCATGGGACTGGGTTCTGCTGCCGAAACTGAATATAAGCTACAGTCCTGGTGCTACTTCTCTGAAATAAATCTCAAGTTAATTAAGGTCTTTGCTACTGGTTAAGAGTCCCCTTGTTCTAAAAATAATGGGCAAGTCTAGTGTAATTGCTGTACTGATGCCCAACGTTTTCTCCTGTAGTAGGACTCATTCGTAGCTCTATTCTCAGGCTCTAATAATCAGTCATCTATCACACAATGTTCAACCACAAACCTCCTAGACTCGAACATTGGCATGGCACTAGTCTCTCCCTACTCAGACCAGTATGCAACTAGGAAGTTATGTTCAGAGTAACACCACATAAATCTAGGCTGATAGTGCACACTGTAGTTTATAAATTCAGAGGTGTAACTTTGCTACTGATTGTTGTCAGAAAACAGTAAGAATATGTTCCCATGGTTCAGTTTTGACTCTCAATCTACACCCATGGTCAGGTGTGTAGTCGCAGTTTAGATAGGTATCCATGCTAGCAGAAAGCTGAAGACAAATCAATGTTACCGCAGCTTCCTAACAGTTTCAGTTTAGAGCATGACACTGCATATTTTTCAGAGATCTAATCTGCAACTCTCAATTTGTTAAATCCTCTCAAATAGATGTGTACCGTATGTGATGAGCAAGTCTATAAACCTGAGTCCATTAGCTCTTTAGTTATTTAGGTTCTGATGATATGGGCATTTCCTGTTCATGGAGATGATAGCAATATTTGGTCATAACTATGTCTTATTTTTGACTAATTTGTTGGCTTGTTCTGCATCTTCATGTTGAATCTGGAATGCAACTTATCTTGATAATAATTAATGCGGCAGACACCAAAATGTCAAGGTTCCTCCAGGAGTTATGTTGACACCTTGTTTGATATCGACAAGTCTTTAGTTCTGATGGCCTGGGGTACCAAGGAGAAATGTGACATGATGATATTTGTGATAGCTATGTCCTCTTTTGATTTATTTGTTGGCCCGCACTTGCATTTATTTTGTTTCGGTTAGTTGTAGGTAAAACTCTAAAAATTGAGAACTGGACAAAGTATAATTGAGAAATGCTGTCAATATATCGATATGTCTGCTTGCTGGTGTCAGGAAACAAAGTTGAAAATCTCATAAAGAAATATTTGGGACATTTTAGAAAAAAAAAGTGTAACGGCTAATTTGGCGAAAATATATATTTGAAGATTATCTTCTTATGAACGGCTAATTTCAGATTTTTTTTGTAGAATCAAACACAAAAATAAAGAATGGACACATATATTGTGAAATGAATATTGTCATCAGTTCTGTCCATGTAGTAAACCCTTGGGCTCTGTCCGGTCCATAAGAGTCATCACAGAAGCAGAGGAAAAGCAGAGAAAAACAGAGGAAATGCACCGTACTTGCGTCAGATCCATTACTCAAGCCCTCCTATTCCTGGCCTGCATTAAGACCTGGGAGTCCGGCATACACTCACAAGACATACGCTTGGTTCCCGTTTCTCATAACAACGGGCATCCGGGCAGGCTTTGTACAGAGGGCAGCAACAACAGACTCTCAGCGAGGGGTGTGGCCCATTTCTAACCTGCAAAATGTTAAAACAGAGTCAGCTTCTATGAACATGCGAGAGTAGTGAATTCTGATTTAAGATTCCAACCACCCAGCCTATTCTGGGAAGAGAGCACTGCATGCATTCCCAGATTGGACTGGTTCGCTTCTCTAGAAGCCCATTTGTAGTCGAATTATAGATTCTCTAGAAGAGGAGTCATGTAAGATTTGAGCAGAGGAATGGCCTGCGAGGCATCACAGCACCCTGTAATGTGGAAGCACGGTGGGATCCAAAATATGAGCATGAGACAATTTCTGAAGTAATTCTTCACAAGAAAGTAGTTGACATGTCCTCTAACACCAATCCGATATGAAGGCTCTAATTTCAACCTTTGTTTTATGTGCCAACTTGGGCAATTAGGACAGCTACTGTAATGATTTACAATTGTGCTGTACACAGCTAGAAATTATATCTTTGGACAGATCTGTAGGTAGAACTCAGAATATGTATCCACTATAATAGAATACTGTAAATGTACATCTCATATTTTACCGACATGTCTATATATCTTATTTTTTACCCAATTATAGTCTTGTGCGACATGTATTACGGAATATAATATAGTGGTTTAGTTGTCAACTTTACATCCTAGAATATATTTTTATTTCCAGCCAGAAGAACTTTTCATAGGGTACACGCCTGTCGTTCTTGTAGTTCGTTGAACATAGAGATTAATACTAGCAAGGTGACAACTAGATTCATTATAAAATGCAGAACACAAAAAAAGGAGCATCCAACTTCTTAATTATAGGCGAGACTCGTTGGAGAGGTCAAGTTATTATTCCCTACCATTGGTACTATGAAATTTCATGTTGCCATGGGATAGTCATCCACGTTACCATTGGTACTATGAATTCGTACCAGCGATGAACATAATATCATTTCAGTTCACTAAATATAGAGACAACCACTAGCAGGATGACAGCTAGCGTAATTCTATTATAGTTGTAATCCAACAACTATCTCTCTGGACAAATCTGTCATAATTTAAGACAAAGAAGATATATCAACCATCGTTACAATAGTACAGAAGCAAATTTCATCTTCTTACTAAGAGGATTATATATGTTTATTTTCGTCATATTTAACTTTCCTAGGTCACTATAATTTATCTTGATTCCCCTTACATTTAATTTGAAACCAAATGCATATTCTTTTTAAAAGGGAGGCAGAAGGTTTGACCCAATCTATTAATTAGGTTATTGGTTTATAGGAAATGCAAAGTAGGAAATGCGTGCAACTTCTCTCCTGGCATAATTTTCCCCAATCGTTTCGCTCCCACGGTGACTCAAAGCCTTGGCTCTCGTTGATCTTGTCGTGAAGCTTCACAAGATGCGGTGATTACTTGTTGTGAACGGCCACGGCCAGTGCGTTCCTTTAACATACATTTGGTCTCTTGGATGCATAGGACATCAACATGTCTCCTCACTACCATATCAACAAATTCCCTTAACTTACCTATCCGGACTCTGCGTTCCAGCTACATAGGCGGATACTCGTCGGTTCCGCTAACTTCCTTATCTTTGGCACTCGTCAAGGCAAATGCAAAGACCCTTCCTTATTTTCACTTCTCTTGGCGTCGGAGTAGTCCGCCAATGAGAATATTCTTGCTCGTGTATCGCCGTATCCAGATCAAGATACTGCATGCCAGCAAGGTACGATGACCCAACCCTTTCCCATTTGACACCACTCCATTCCTATATGGCACGGTGACGTCACAATAAGGTTCTTTTGGGTCTCATCTCCATAGGAGTGGGTGAGTTTAAACATTGGCTCCCCAAGCCTATCACAACCCCCGTCGTTTATCCAGCTTTGTGACTGGTTTTAGGCGAAGCGACATACAAATTAAAAAGAATGTAAGTTCCATAGAATCTGACATACAAGTAAAAATATGCTTATATTGAACATTATTGGCAAGAGACTAAATGGACATTTATTTTTGCGGGAATGGTTTATTAAACTTTGACTGAGGGGCACTCTCAATCTGTTTGATGATGTCTTGGTACTCATCGGCAATCTGCTTCTTTCTGTTAATAATCAGGCAGGTGTCAAGATCCTTGTTTTCAAGGCAATTTGTAGTATCTTCAGCTGTCATCTGGAGTTTCTTGATCCTGTCCGAGAGATTTCTGATGGCGTGGTTGTGTTTTTGTAGCATTTTCTTGTTCTCCTTATCCTGGGCCTTATGGTTCTTGAGACCTGCAACGCCGAGCGAGGACCATGAAGCTGAGTCCTTGAATAGTGGAGTTTCTTCTTGTTGTTTTCGAGTTGCCTCCGGGCGGTGAAGGAGCAATCTTGCAGCCGAGTCCTCGAGATTCTTCATATTGTTGCTGATAGTGAACAACAGATTCTGAATGTCGTTCCGTGCTTGTACATTCTTGTTGTGCTCCTCATCCTGCGCCTTGTACTCCTGGGCCTCCTGCCACATTCTCTTAATCTCCGCCTCGCTCAAACGGCTCACCAGGTTGGTGAGGCTGATCCAGCCCTTGTTGTCTTGTGCCGGGACAGAGACGTCGAGGATGCCGTCATGGTCAACTTTGAAGCGCACCTTGTATTTAGGATCCAATGCGATGCACAACTTGTTTGGCATTGCCCTCCCATCCTTGTATACCGTCATCTCCACGCTGGGCTGCCAGTCCTTAAGTGTGACCAAGGATGCCTCGTTGCTTGTGGGGATGGGTGCGTTCCCTGGGATCACCTCCAACATGATTCCTTCCATTATGCCAATGCCCCATGAGAAGGGCGTGATGTCTCTCACCTGCGACTGTTGGAGGATATATGGATGAATGATGTTTGTATACCAAATAATTATGAAAGTTCTTTCCAAATGTTACTTAATATATAATGGAAAAAATTGGGAACATTTTAGTATGCACGATTTAAATGGACATACATTTTGAAATTTCCCCGCGTGCATGGTAGCTGCTTGGATGGTGGCTCCGAATGCAACAGCCTCGTCGGCGTTGATGTTCCTGCAAAGCTCCTTTCCCTTGAAGAAGTCCCGTACGAGCTGTTGCACACGGGGGATACGTGTGCCGCCCCCAACGAGCACTACCTCGTCCACTTGGCCCACATCCATCTTGGCATCATTCAAGCACTTACCAATGGGCTCCATGCATCTGCGGAAGAGGTCCTCATTGAGCTTCTCGAATGTTTCGCGTGTGATTTGGGAGTGCAAGTCGAGGCCCTCAAAAAGGGCATCCACATCCACCGGGGTACGAGGGTTGGTGGAGAGCCTCCTCTTGGCGTCTTGGCACGATCTCCGTAGACGGCCCAGCGCCTTCTTGTCGCCGCTGATATCCTTATGGTTCTTCATCTTAAATTCATTGACGAAGTAATCAACAATGTTGTTGGTGAAATCCTCGCCGCCAAGGTGAGTGTCGCCCGCTGTAGCCTTGACCTGCAACCGCAAGCCACCTTTTTTGATATCCACCAGGGAGACATCCAGCTTTCCACCGCCCAAGTCATAGACGAGCACAGTGCTTTCCCTCCACTTGGTGTTGACGCTGTAAGCCATGGCCGCAGCCGTGGGCTCGTTCATGAGGCGCATGACATTGAGGCCCGCGATGGCGGCAGCGTCTTTGGTGGCCTGCCGTTGGGAGTCGTTGAAGTAGGCTGGTACTGTGATGACAGTGTCCGTGATCTTGGCGCCCACGTAGGCCTCAGCTGTCTCCTTCATCTTCACCAGTACCATGGCTGAAATCTCCTCCGGCGAGAGCTCCTTCTTCCCGCCAAGGTATCTCACTGGGATCAAGGGTTTGTCCTCCGGTCCAGCGATCACTCCGAATGGCCAATACTGGGCAATGCTTTGCACGGACGCGTCAGAGAAACTCCGGCCCATGAGCCGCTTCACATCTACACATAGTACAATTAAGATTGCCTGATAGCTAGCAGCTTGGTGCCCAAAATTTATTACAATGTTTGAATATCTATCAGCAGCAGACGACAATACATATATCATTCGTGTTATGGTAATTACCTTGTAGTAATACATATATTAAATGGATCGGCGCTATACTTACCGAAGACGGTGTTGGATGCATTAGTTGCAACCTGATGGTTGGCCCCCTCGCCGATGAGCCTCTCGCTGCTGGTGAAGGCCACACAGGATGGGGTTATGCGGTTGCCTTGGTCGTTTGGAACGATCTCGACACCATCTTTCAGCATGACTCCAACGCAGGATTTTGTCGTGCCGAGATCGATGCCCATGACTAGCATGTGTGCCATGGCTAAGACGTGCCTACTCCATGGTTCTAGTCTAGCGAAATGCTTAAAGAGGGAAACAGATAAAGATGTCTAAGTGATGCGTGGCGAGAGGGCTTGGATTTGTAGGCACCATTCATGCATGGGGACTCTTAGGCAACCAACAAGTTATTCCTTAAACACAGCTGCACTGCTACAGCTAAGAGACAGAGAGAAACAGAGAGGTAGGGGTTGTTTTGGCCTCTCCATGGGATTGGAGAGATGGCAAATTGCCATATTAAGACTATTTTTTCCTGTTGCAATAGTATTAATAGTTCACATTAAATCGTATCATATTAAGACTAGTTTTTCATGTTGCAATAACTAGTTCAAACATATACAATTATAGGTGCTAATTCCATAGCTCATCTAGTGTAATGTCAATTTAGTTGTGATGCGTACATTTAGAAATAGTTGGAATCAGCAATGCGCATAGTATAGTTTGTTTCCTTTGACATTGAGATTATCACTTAATGCTTTGTTTGAAGGTGCAACTTGCGCAAAGTTAAGATTAATTGTAGTGGTCACCTAATGTTATGCTTGATTATTGGGTTGTTGAGATATTATATCTTTGGAATATTGTATATCAACTGTTATTGGAATAATATGTAAGTGCTTTTCATGTATGATAGCCCAAAGACTATGTGTACTTTCAGCTTACCGTAGTGTCTCCACGCTGCTAATGATTTGGTCACTGGCCCCACAGATTGAGCTAAGACTATAGATTCTCTGGATGTGGTACGTTGTTTGGAAAGAAGACTCTTATGTGTTGATGACTGAGTCTCAAGTAAACTTTCCATTCATTCGATAAAATTATCACTCGGTCCGCAGAGACTGATTGTCACTGGCCATATCAAATCATAATTAGTATAAATAAATGACAGTGGTTGGCACGAAGTTCAACAACTAGCTTTAACAACATTTATATATCGTATGGGCATGTACTCGATAGGCCACCGTCAGCTGTCTATAAGGGCTGCGACGTAGGATTTTTATGACGTGGAGAAAAGAGAGGGATGGTAGAGAATAAGCCTGTTGGTAGAAATATAGATGATCAACAGCCCAGGAAAATCGGCCGCAACCGATGGCTTATTCCCGTTGTACGGGTCTGCAGACCTATAATAGTTTTCCTTTTTATTTTGGCCTTCATTAGTATGGATCTAGGGTCCCAGTGGTTGGTGCCAGCGAGGAGGCCGCCTAGAGCTTGCTGCCGTTGGGGCATAACATGGTTGACTATGAGGAGCTTCAGTTGTAAGCAAAATCATGGTGCTTTGCAATGGCATGTGACCGAGGAATTTGATCGATCCATCATTTTCTCTCACTGTCCCTAATTCTTTCTATGTCCGCTATGTAGGACTATAGTTCTCTGAACTTCACTTTGCTTGATGGTTTCTATTGATTTTATAAACTGGAGTGACAATTGTTTAAGCAGATTGAGAGTGCATTTATTTCATTTCATTTCTTGTTTGGGAGATTTCGATCAATATGTGGGTGGACAGTTATCATCAGGAGTTCCAGATTTTCCAATCAGTATATAAAGTCAATTAGACATCTTATTGTACACGGTGTCCATAATACTCTTTGGCGGAAATATGGATGCATTATACGGACAGTAGGAGCCCGAACTATTGCTCATGCAGTTAGTGGTGATTGTCGTATGTTGCTCGCCCCACTCACGCCTGCATCTTGTCTCCTCCGTACCGTCCGCCACGCAACCCAGCTCCTCCTCCTCGCCCACCCTGTCATGCAAGACACAGTTATGTAACAGTAACGGTATATCTAAGGTATTACTAAAACACCATAAAAGCAATATTGATTTTTTTTCTACCGTCATGATAAAATATCTTTGTTTTCATTATAATTCTTGCCCATGTCACGTATGATTTTTCTTTCGCCCCCATAACTAGAGTTTATTAAGAAACCTTATATTCATATGCAATTTTAACGGAGAGAATATTCGTTAAGTATTGAATGTGATGAAGTTGGAACCAACTTTGAAGGTACTTTAATTAGGTTCCTTTAACATCGATACACTGAATACTTAGTCTGAAAGTGCAACTTGCGAAAAGTTTAGATAAATTTTCGAGGTCAACTAATGGTATGCTTTATAATTGGGTTGTTCAGATATTATATTGTTGGACATATTTTTCACCATCTAACACCAATAATGTGTGTCAACTATACTTGGAAAAATCTGCATGTACTTTTCATGTATATAGAATTTCAATTATGTGCTATTTTGGTTAGAGAGAAGGCTCTTGTATGTTGAAGACCAAGTCCTATGTCAACCCTCCATTGGATCGATAAAATCATCTCTAGGCATGCGGTAACTAATAATCGGTGCCTACTTCCAGGAGAATTACTATCCATACGCCCCTATTGATCCGTTCATTGGCCCCATGTATTGAATTAAGGCCGCATAATATCAATGATGTGGATTTTTTATCGGAGGCAAGGCTCTCATCAGTTGAAGACCATTCCAAAGTTAACTCCCATTTGGTGGATAAATTTATCCATGTATAATACTAATATAAGTTATACATTAATTTTATTTATACACAAGTAGTTGAAGCCACAATAGTTTGACGTTGAGGCTATTTGTAGAATGGTTATTTTAACAGCACAAATGGAAAAAAATAATAACAAAACATTATCAAATAGTTCTTAGTTTTCGTTGTAACAAACATGGTCGAGTGTTTTACTCCCTTAATGGATTTGTAGAAGATTGTTAAGTCCCCATGACTTGTGGCTATAAATCCGATCCCCATGACTTGTAACACCTTATTTGGTTCCCTGTCCTAGTATTTGGCTAGACTGGAAACGTCGAATATGCACATCTTTTCCATGGGAGGAAGCAGGCTAGCAATTGGCATCGATCTGGGCACAACCTACTCTTGCGTCGGAGTTTGGCGGAATGGTCGTGTGGAGATCGTGGCCAACGACCAGGGCAACCGCACCACACCGTCCTGTGTCGCCTTCACCGAAGACGAGCGGCTCATCGGCGAGGGGGCTAACAATCAGCTGTCAAGTAACCCATCCAACACCATCTTCGGTAAGTAGCTATATATGTACAATTGAAGCATATGACATGTGGTTCTGTTGTTCTTGATATTCATTAATTGTTGAAATAACAAGATATGAGGCATCCTACTCCTCCATGCAGACGCGAAGCGGCTCATCGGCCGGAGTTTCTCCGATGCGTCCGTGCAGAGCGACACCAAGTATTGGCCGTTTGAAACGATCGCGGGCCCCGACGAGAGGCCCCTGATCAGGGTGAGTTACCGTGGCGAGGAGAAAGAGTTCTCGCCGGAGGAGATCTCGGGCATGGTGCTTGTGAAAATGAAGGAGACAGCTGAGGCCTTCCTTGGACCGGGAACGAGCATCAAGAACGCGGTGGTGACAGTCCCAGCTTACTTCAACAACTCCCAGCGGCAGTCCACCAAGGATGCAGCCACCATCGCGGGGTTAAATGTGATGCGCATCATCAAC
Organism: Alopecurus myosuroides; assembly: GCA_028641055.1. Classification (NCBI taxonomy): domain Eukaryota; kingdom Viridiplantae; phylum Streptophyta; class Magnoliopsida; order Poales; family Poaceae; genus Alopecurus; species Alopecurus myosuroides. The sequence continues at coordinate 5,188,711 of CM054057.1, forward strand.
GAACCTACCGCGGCGGCCATTGCCTACAGCCATGAGAGGAAGTGGGGCGGCGCCAAAGAGAGCATTGTGCTGGTGTATGACTTGGGCGGTGGGACGCTGGACGTATCGTTGGTTGTTGTGAAGAAAGGCGAGGGGCTCGAGAAAGGCGTGCTGGAGGTGAAGGCTACCGCCGGCGACACTCACCTAGGAGGGGAGGATTTTACCAACAAAATGGTTGATCATTTCGTGGAGGAATTTAAGAGGAAGAACAACAAGGATATCAGCGGCGACAAGAAGGCCGTGCGGCGGCTAAGGAACTCGTGCGAGAGGGCCAAGAGGATGCTGTCCTCCCAGGCCCAGACCGCTGTGTCTGCGGACGCTCTTTTTGAGGGCATCGACTTCCACTCCACCATCAACCGCGCCCTGTTCGAGCAGCTCAACGCGGAGCTGTTCCGGAGATGCATGGAGCCCGTTGAGAGGTGCTTGGCGGACGCCAAGATGGACAAGAAAAAAGTGAACGATGTTGTGCTCGTGGGTGGCTCCACACGCATCCCCCGCGTGCACCACCTCGTCCAGGACTTGTTCGGCGGGAAGGAGCCGTGCAAGAGCATCAACCCCGACGAAGCCGTGGCGTACGGAGCCACCGTGCATGCCGCCGTACTGATGGGCCACAAGAACCCTGACATCCTCCTGCATCTCATCGACGTCACCCCGCTCTCGCAGGGCACAGAGCTCCAGGGAGGAGAGATGGCCGTGGTGATCCCGAGGAATACCGCCATCCCCACAGCCAAGGAGGAGATGTTCGTCACAACATCGGACAACCAGTCCGACATGAAGGTGGGCGTGTACGAGGGTGAGAGGGCCATGGTAGCCGACAACAACCTGCGCGGCACCCTCATGCTTTCCGGCCTCACCTTGGCTCCTAAGGGTGTCACTAAAGTAATCGTCCGGTATGAGATTGATGAAGACGGGATCCTGCAGGTCTCCGCACAAGACAGCAAGTCTGCTCGGAAGGAGAAGATAACCATCATGAACGAGGAGGGCCGTCTTTCCACGGAGGAGATTCAGAAGATGGTGAAGGCGGCCAGCAAGTACAAGGCCGTGGATGAGGAGCACAAGAAGAATGTACAGGCACGGAACGACATTGAGGATTTTTTGTACAAGATGCGCAACAATCTCAAGCTCCACCTCACAGCTGACCAGACTGCAACCTGGCTCCAAGACAAGGACCTTACCACCCGCCAGATTAATGACAGGAAGAAGAAGCTGGAGCGCAGCTACGGCAGCAGTATCCGCAAACCATGAAAACTATCCTACATAAATTTGTTTCAACAAAAAAAGGTCAATAAATGTATGTTTCCTTGTACAACAACAGTTTCTATTATTTCTATAAAGCGTGTTCTTTGTTAGGAATATAAGCTATATATATGGTCGCTTCGGTTTGTTAAGGTAGTCCGGACTCCCGAGTTGTTCAGGTTCTTATACAGATGTTGTACTGATCCATCCGTGACTATATATAAGGATGAGATCATATCGCACTTTCTTCTCCTCCGGTTGTAACCCATCCGATGTAAACCCTAGCCATCGTGGCCACTATATTAACACCGAACCGATCCCGAGACAAAGGGCATCGTTAAACCCAAACACCTTAGGGAAATCACATGGTATCAGAACTGCCTCTCTCCATTATCACATCTACGCGAACCTTCATCCTCTTCCACCGTGATGCCAAATCCACTTCCAAGCAAAGCCACGTGTGGACACGGCGGACGCCGAGGCGGCCGAGGCTACGGTCATGGGCATCATGGAGGACACCGCTGTCGTGGATATGGGACACGGGTACCCACATGGAGGTAGACCGTGGCCCAGCATGCCAACTCAAGGAGTCTGAGTGGCACCCGGATTGTTATCTATCTCGGAGTAGAAGCCGGACTAGTTTGTATCAAACTAGGACTCTACATGTAAGCCGGCCTCTTCCACCTATATAAGGAGGGGCAGGGCGTCCCAAAAGAGGAGAACTAAGATAGACTTTGAGAGACGGAGATAGACATAGAGAGATCCACATAGATCCTCTATGATCTAGACAACAACTAGAGGAGAGCAGGCACACCGACGGCTCCCTCATGAGCATTTGAAATAAGACCTATCCACAAACAACACGTAAGACTTTTACCGGATGATGTTTCGCGGGGACTGAACCTGTATAAATCTTGTCTCTTTGTGTGCTGACCCACCTCGTGATCTCCACGCATACACCATCCCCACATAATCATTGGCGGATGATAACCACTGGTAGAAACCACTCCCTTTTATCCCGGGTTTTTAGGTCCTTTTGTCCCAGTTGCACAACCGGGATGGGGCAGCCGGGACAAATGCCCCCCCCCCCCCCTCATTCGTCCCGGTTGTGTTATGAACCGAGATGAATGGGTCGTCCACGTGGACGCTGAGCGCTGGCCCCTGGCCAGGACCATTCGTCCCGGTTATTAACAGGAATCAGGATGAATACCCCTCCTGTTACGACAACATTTTGGCCTTTTTCTTAGGCGGCAGATTTTTATTTTCATTTTAGGGTTTGGTCTGTTATATTCCAATTATTAGCGGGCACCCGGGGTGGGGGGGGGGGGGGTGGGGTAAGAAAGTACTCTCCCCCCCCCCCCCCCCCCCCCCGTCGTTGTTGTCCCAATCAATAATATGTACAAGGGCCCCCGAGCGATGCGGTCAGGGCAACCTCCGCCTTAGTAGGCACCGGGGGAGAATAGGTTGCCCCCACCGATCGGGAAGCGGGCGCGACGCTATTTTTCTCACTAGCGCGGGGGGTCCTGAGCCACCATAAATTTTTTTTTATCGTATTCCATTTTAGTAGAATATACAAGTATATATGGTGATCACATTAGCTATACTTGAAAAATATACAAGTAAGTAGGCACCATGACTCGAATATACAAGTAAGTACTATGTATCATGGTACTTTTTCCCATAAGTACTCGAATACACCACCACATGCACCATGACTCGAATATATAGGTAAATACTATGCATCTAAGAATTCGAGTGTCAACTTGTGAAAGAGTAATAGTATTCTCCTCCTGGCTTTAGGACCTCTGCATCCAAGAATCCGCAAATTTCCTCTTGAATTGCTCGTATGCGATCCCTTGAGAGAAGACCGTCCCTCCGTTCGATCTAATATAAATAAGAGTTGTCAATACATATATAAGGGACTGCCAATAGTTGGTAATTAATAAGATAAAAGTGATTGTTGACGTCCCTTGTCGTAGGTCGTCTGACGAATGAACTCGCAGACATAGTAGTCACATAAGTGGTTCCGGTCTCCCTGGTCCAAGCACTTTACAAGAACATGGTTTCAATAAAAATAATAATCAAGCATTATAATGGTATCGAAACTAGAATCAAGTAGATGCGCGGATCTAGCTAGTAGTACTTACTGGAATATGTTGAAATGTAAGCTCCTATTTCCATGGTCCAGGAGGCTTTCTTGTGAACCGTTTCCAAGCGCTGCCCGACAAAGACAATGAACCAAGGGAGTTATCAAAAAATGAACGAAAGTTGTCTATACTGTCATAAATATTGAAATTACCGTTGGATCACTTGCTGCATGTCGGCCCCCAGCTCAAGGGGTTTATGTCTCGAGTCCATTATCGATATTTTTCCTTTGTCAGTTTCAAATATGAGCAGAATATAGTGGAATCTGCGCAAACATAACTCATCAGTTATACACTTATCATCGACTAAGGAAAACAGAATGTTTACAAGACAGTAACACTCACCCGAAGTTGTAAGGAGAAAGTATTTCCCTCTTGTGAGCGTGAAACCTTAACGCCGTCACAATACCATCTTCTGTCTCCTTGGGTTTTGTCTGTAGAGTTTTTTCATTAACCCAATATGGGTCAATGAACCAAATGTCATATATCTGTCCTCTTTTGCATTCGAGAATCTTCATTCTGCAATTATAATATAGAGAGTGTTATTATAAATGCAATGAACAAGATGAGCTAGCTAGAGACTTAATTAAGTACAGAAATAAATACTTACAGACAATAGGCACTGATGATAGATTTGTCGAGGGCCTGCTGCTAGAATAGCTGAAATAATTCTACAAATTGAATAAGGATAATTCTCTCTCCGTACCTGTGATGCTCGTTTCTAACTCCCATTGGCAGCAAGTCATCTGATTCCTTCAAGGCTTCCATGTACCAATTATGCACTCTATGCATATTTGTTGGTAAATCATTTTCCTCCCCAGGTCTGACTAGAGGATGCCCGTGCCGGTATTGGTAGGCTAATTCAAAATCGGAGAAGGTTGATAAGGTCAGGATATACTCCTGAATGGACTTATCATCACTATCGGCGAGGCCCTGCAGATTTTCCCTGATGCCAAAATGTTTCAGATCGTATCTTGCTTTCGGCCCATCCTTGGACTTTTTCGAATTGCAAATAATGCCAAGCAGACTCTCTGTAACGTTCTTTGTAATGTGCATCACATCGAGGCTATGGGGCGTGTGGAGGCCCCGCCAGTACTTCAAGCCGTGGAAAACAGACCTCGCTTTCCATACACCCAGCAGCGGCTCTGGCTTGGGTCGCTTCTTTCCCGACGAAGGGCACTCATCCAAATTTTTCAGAAGATCGTCGATTTCCGCGCCGCTCCTCGTGCACGGGGCTCCATCGGGCTCATCTTTACCGTTGAACAACTCACCGCGTTTTCTCCATGGGTGATCCAAGCGAAGCCACCTTAGAGCCCCTGGGTACACAATTTTCAAAGACCCGGGATCCCTTTGTAGCTGGAGATGCGGGGTCCCGTCCATGCACTTCATGCAGCCGCAGAATCCGTGTCCGACCTAGACAGATACATACGCGTAACCAGGATAGTCCGTGACTGTGAAGAGAAACGTTTCTCTCATATGGAAATAATATCTAGTGTAGGCGTCCCACGTGCGGGGTGGCGTCTTCCACAACATGTCAAAGTCGTCTTTCAGCAGCCCGAGATACAAATGCATGTCAACACCTGGTTGTTTCGGCCCCTGAATGAGAATACTCATGTGTATGTACTTTTGCTTGGTGCACAACCACGGGGGTAGGTGGTAAGGTCATAGACACACGGGCTAGCTGCTATGCGTGCTACTCTGGTTGCCGAACAGATCGAGTTCATCGGTGCTCATGCCCAGCCTGACGTTCCTCGCGTCGCCCCCGAAACTCGGGAAGGCTATGTCCAATGCTTCCCACTGGGCAGCGTTTGCAAGCTGTGTCATGATATAGCCCTTCTCCGGATCTTCTTCGGGCTTCTCCCTTTCCGCGTGCCATTGCATGAGCTTTGCTTTCTTAGGATCCACGTAGTACCGCTGAAGACGGGGAGTGATAGGAAAGTACCATACCACTTTTCGAGGAACTTTCTTGTTGTTGGTTCCCCTCTTGTATCGTCTGTGGCCGCACTTCGGACATGTGGTTCTGACCTTGTACTCGCCCCGATAAATTACGCAATCATTGATGTAGGCGTGGAATTTTTCGTGCGGTAGGTCAAGAGGGTACACGACTTTCTTGGCCTCGTTGATACTACTTGGAAATATGTTCCCCTCGGGAAGGCGATCGTGCCAGAATTTCATGTTCTTGTTGAAGCTCGAGTCGGTCCATTTGTGTTGCATCTTCATCTCCAGAGCAGCAAGCGTTACATGCACGCGCATATCCTCGGGGCGGCACCCAAGAAACAACGGAGTCACCCCAACTATCTCCATTTGCGTGTGACGCCCCGAGGTCGGGCACTATGCAGATTTCAGCATTCCCGCCAAAATCCACATAATAGCCGATTCCAGGTTGTCATTTATGATAACATTACAACAGTTCACGACTCATCCACAGTTACAACAGAAGCAGATAGATACAAGATGACTCACACGAGCCGGGGTTACAACTGATACAATACAAAGATCCAAATAACAGCGGAAGAAACAAACGTCCGGCTACGGACAAGATCCAAATTGGACTAAGAGTCCTGAAGATAACCGAAGGCGTCCAATCCCTGCCCAGGCCAAGCCGGAGGGATTTCCAAACTAACGTCGTCAGACTTCAAACCTGTTGACTGCAATTTGGAATTTGCAGCCACGAAAGAGATTCGTGGGTCAGTACGGTTAAGTACTGGCAAGGGGGATAAAACCCATACTCACAAGTTACCGGCGTAGCCAGTCATCACAAGATACAAATACTTTAGGATCAACGGAAAGGAAGGGGTTATTGCAAATAAGCGTCAACGGCTGCACTAACCAACTACAGAGATTCTATTACTTCCAACTATCAGAAAGGGGATAAGATCGAGTAATAGTAACCAACAGAAAGTAAATCCAAACAAACCCATCCTGGACCTCGCCCCTTTAGCCAAAGAAGCAATCCGAGGATAACTCACACAGTTGTATTAAGATGAAACAAGTTATTGTGTGGATAAACCTGTTACTAGTCAAGTTGTTAGTCATTGGGTGTAACATGGTTAATCATTATGTTGAAGTTGTCCTGAGTACTTGTTAGCCAGTACTTTCACCAAGTAATCCATAACCGCGGAAAACACGGCTTCTCGAGAAGATTATCCCTGCAGGGTTGCACCAATTTAGCCGTACTCATGAATAACCCGCCAGATGGAGCGGCCACTCCACCAAGCGGGGCACTCAACACAATCCAACCCTTCTTCGCATCAAGCCCAAAGCACCTTGGGCGCACGGCTACTCGGGCCCAGAAGAAAATGGACCCTCATAGCACTCTAAGACCGTGTCCCCCTATATGCCGACTACGAAAGTTCCACCCGGGATCCAAGGGCTCGCAAGATCATGCATGCAGCAAATGGAAAACCCGAACTAAATGAGGCGATTTGGACGAGATGCGAATCGGGTCAAACTGAGGGGGAGCCCATACTCCCCAAATGCGGGTAGTGCGCTCATCATGGATCAGTAGACAAGACCCTTTTCCTATTAGGGTCGACACTAGCAGGCCTCAAAACCACAAAGGGCCTCCTGCCGGTGCCTTATCATCAAATTTATTATTTACCAATAGCATTAGCATGATTGATTGATTAAACATCGAGCCCCCAGAACGTAATAGAGTAAAAACAGAAAGTAACGGGTAACAGACTCGAGCAAAACAACTCTAAGCATGCTAGATAAGAACAGGCACAAACAAAGGCTGTAGGTATGGAGGTGGGGCAATATCAAGGTTAAGGGATTCATGTGATGGGTTCGTAACAGAAACAACTATTACTAAGGCTAGCAGAAAAGAATCAACGGAAAGAATCGGTAACAAGTGATGAAAGGCAGCCATTTGGCAGCAAGTGAGTATACTTGCCTGAGATCCCGCAAGGTAGCAGAACTTGTCGTTGCTCACATCATCTCAACGTCCTATCCGGGAAGAAGCAACGAACCTCGAACAAACACCGGAATGCAACAATTACTACTACGGCAAAAGATCCAGCATGATCAAGATATGGATGCATGACAGGTTTAAAGATGCATCAAGGTAAACTAGTTGACAAGATAAACAGATTTAAATGGACCCATATGCAATTTGAGTTGCATATGAAAAGCCCATGAATTATGGTTAAATTATTTGTTTTCCAACTAATCAACAGGTGCTAGTGGTTTAGTATGATGCATGCAAAAGGGAAACAGCAAAATAACAACATTAGAATCAAATTAGAATAGGGTGTAGCAATTTAGAATTTTATTATTAACTTAGGGAATTTTGGGTGCCTTAAAGGGAACACACAAGTATTTGTTGTTTTCAACCATTTAAAATGTTCAAAACAAATAACAAAGTTGATATTTGAAAAGGCTATCAAATTTTAGTTGGATTACAGGTTTCACATTTTGAAATTGGACTTTGGATTATTTAATTATGAATTAAGCAATATTAAACAATTTTTAATTGAATTAAACAAGATTTAAATTGTTTAGGCAATTTTAATTATTCAAAACAGAAAACAAAATTTATATTTGAATAGGGTATTTAAAATGGTATTGAAAACATATTTTATTTGCATGATTTGGACTTATGAATAATTAGTTATTGAATTTAGCAAAATACAATTGAAATGATTTAAATTTGAATTTGAATTGCAATTTGAAAGTTCAAAACAGAACACAAGTTGGATATTTGGAAAGTTTAGAAGATTTGGATCAGAAAACATATAAAGTTTGTATTTATTGGAATTACAAAACAAAAGATATTCAATTTTAAAGTTTTGTTTCAATTCTGCTAATTAAAATGAATTTGGAATTTCCCAGGAATTTTCAGAAAACATTGGTTACTCAGTTCACTCTACCCACTGTCACTGCCCGTGGGCCTGGACAGCGTGGACCACGCAGCAGCACGCGTGGCCAGTAGAGGGGCTTACAGGTGGGCCGCGGTGAGGGGAAAAATCCCCAAAAGAATTGCGCCGCTGGGGATTCGATCCCGGGGTCGCTAAGCCGCAAGCAGTGGAACGCTACCACTGCGGCTGCTCGCGTGGTTGTGACAGGTATGGAAAACGACGGAGGTTAAGGTTCAGTTAACCGATACAACCTGACGAAACTGAAACCTGGACAGCTACAGCCAGTGGTCGCCGGCGATCACCGTAGCGTTGACGGGCAACGATGCGTTGTGCTGGGAGTGGTGGGGATGCGCGCGGTGATGCAGTGGAAGCCAGCGTTCAGAGGAGGAGGGAACGGAGGGAGACAGTGAGGCTTACCCTCGCTGGAGTCGGGCAGAGGCTCGAAGGAGGGCGGACGGCCGGCGGCGCGCGGTGAGGACGACGGCGTGGCAATGGGCCACCTCGATCTCAACGGGGACGTCCAGGATGTCGACGAGGATGCCGTGGACTCGTTCCAGCGGTTGGCGAGGGAGATGGGGCAAGGGAACGGCGGCCGGCGACACGGTTTCAGAGAGAGCTTCGACGGCGAGGCGACAGCAGCGTCGACGGCGGCGCTGCTACAGGGGTTAACTGGACTCGAGGAAGTGTCGATCGCGTCGAGGAGAGCACGGGGACTCCGTTCCCGTCGCCATCCCGAGGGAAGAACGGGCCTACCGGCGGCGATCCTTGCCGGTTCAGAGTGGTACAGTGGCGAGGATCTTCAGAGAAGTGGGGAAGGTGGCAGAGGATGCGATCGGCGGCGAGGAGGGAGGTTAGCTAGGGCCTAGGGTTGCAGGGGCTCGGGGGGGTAGTTATAGGGTGGCCACGGCTGTACGGCGAGCCATCGAGCTGGGGTGGGAAGATCCAGTGGTTCTGCGTGCGGCCGTACCCCAGGTAGAAGACGACAAGCGTAGAAGGGTAGCGGGCCAGAAAATTAGTGGGCTTGGGGCAAGGATAGAAAGGGGTTGGGCTGGTTCTCTCCTTGCTCTTATTTTTTTTTATTTCTGTTACTGTTTTTTTTTGTAGTTAAGAAAATGGAAACAAAACAAAGGCTTTGTTATAGAAAAACTTTGGAGTAAAATTAGGATAAACTTCTTAGTGGAAAAGCAACCTTTTGGCAGTTTTTGTTTTCCAAAAATTTATTGTTTGTTTGTTGTTTTTAAAATTAAACCAACTTAAATGAGATTTCCAAAATTAGTTAATAGTAGAAAATCAAGGTATTTTCAATAGGGTTTTCTTTAGGGTTTGAAGGTGATTTAATGAATTCAATTTAGTGGTGAATTTCATGGATTCAAATGATTAAAGATTTGAGAAATGGTTTGAGTTTGGAAATAATTTGAAATTAATTGATTAATTGATTAAGTGATTGATTGAATTAAGCAACAATTAATAGTTGAAACATTAAGGAATTGATTGGAAGCAAAAGATGTTTTTGATTTGCAATTCTTTATTTGAAAGATGGTAACAGACAAGTGATTAAAACAAAATCAACCAGTGGAAAAACAAATTAGGGGTTTTAGTTGCAAGTTTGAAATTGGAAGTTTTTGAGCAAGGTTAACAGTTTAAATTGTTTTGAAATTTTCAGTTGTGATGCAAACATGGTGCAATGCAATGTGATGCATATGATGCAAGCAAACAAACAGGTAACACCCCAGGTGTTACAGACGACACCACTAACAAGGGATTGCGCCCTCGCAATCCACCTGCTAACCCGGGAGGGGAAAGAAGTTCGACTATCGATTCTGCGTGCTTCCAGTTGATCTCCTCGACACCACTAACAAGGGTTTCTCGACACCACTAACAAGGGGTTCTTGCTCGGGCTGATGACGATGTTCTTCCACCAAGAATCTTCCGATGATCGAACCTATTAGGTTAAAGGCTCAGAAAACGTCCACCCACGTAGGATCCTAACACTTTGAAAGATTGAGTACGAGAGTAGACTCCAAAACAAATAAGATGGGAGGGAAAATAGAATATGGATAAGGAGAAAACAAGAATCCTATTGAGATGTTTTTCCAAAATAGTTTAGCAGAAATAGTTTTTGACACTCTAGGAACAACGACCGTTAGCTAGGTTAACCTACAGGCTTTGCGGACCCGTTGCTTCGATAACCATTCGTATCGAAACAATCTCGGGAATCGGAACCAAGGCTCTGATACCATTTTGTGACGCCCCGAGGTCGGGCACTATGCAGATTTCAGCATTCCCGCCAAAATCCACATAATAGCCGATTCCAGGTTGTCATTTATGATAAAATTACAACAGTTCACGACTCATCCACAATTACAACAGAAGCAGATAGATACAAGATGACTCACACGAGCCGGGGTTACAACTGATACAATACAAAGATCCAAATAACAGCGGAAGAAACAAACGTCCGGCTACGGACAAGATCCAAATTGGACTAAGAGTCCTGAAGATAACCGAAGGCGTCCAATCCCTGCCCAGGCCAAGCCGGAGGGATTTCCAAACTAACGTCGTCAGACTTCAAACCTGTTGACTGCAATTTGGAATTTGCAGCCACGAAAGAGATTCGTGGGTCAGTACGGTTAAGTACTGGCAAGGGGGATAAAACCCATACTCACAAGTTACCGGCGTAGCCAGTCATCACAAGATACAAATACTTTAGGATCAGCGGAAAGGAAGGGGTTATTGCAAATAAGCGTCAACGGCTGCACTAACCAACTACAGAGATTCTATTACTTCCAACTATCAGAAAGGGGATAAGATCGAGTAATAGTAACCAACAGAAAGTAAATCCAAACAAACCCATCCTGGACCTCGCCCCTTTAGCCAAAGAAGCAATCCGAGGATAACTCACACAGTTGTATTAAGATGAAACAAGTTATTGTGTGGATAAACCTGTTACTAGTCAAGTTGTTAGTCATTGGGTGTAACATGGTTAATCATTATGTTGAAGTTGTCCTGAGTACTTGTTAGCCAGTACTTTCACCAAGTAATCCATAACCGCGGAAAACACGGCTTCTCGAGAAGATTATCCCTGCAGGGTTGCACCAATTTAGCCGTACTCATGAATAACCCGCCAGATGGAGCGGCCACTCCACCAAGCGGGGCACTCAACACAATCCAACCCTTCTTCGCATCAAGCCCAAAGCACCTTGGGCGCACGGCTACTCGGGCCCAGAAGAAAATGGACCCTCATAGCACTCTAAGACCGTGTCCCCCTATATGCCGACTACGAAAGTTCCACCCGGGATCCAAGGGCTCGCAAGATCATGCATGCAGCAAATGGAAAACCCGAACTAAATGAGGCGATTTGGACGAGATGCGAATCGGGTCAAACTGAGGGGGAGCCCATACTCCCCAAATGCGGGTAGTGCGCTCATCATGGATCAGTAGACAAGACCCTTTTCCTATTAGGGTCGACACTAGCAGGCCTCAAAACCACAAAGGGCCTCCTGCCGGTGCCTTATCATCAAATTTATTATTTACCAATAGCATTAGCATGATTGATTGATTAAACATCGAGCCCCCAGAACGTAATAGAGTAAAAACAGAAAGTAACGGGTAACAGACTCGAGCAAAACAACTCTAAGCATGCTAGATAAGAACAGGCACAAACAAAGGCTGTAGGTATGGAGGTGGGGCAATATCAAGGTTAAGGGATTCATGTGATGGGTTCGTAACAGAAACAACTATTACTAAGGCTAGCAGAAAAGAATCAACGGAAAGAATCGGTAACAAGTGATGAAAGGCAGCCATTTGGCAGCAAGTGAGTATACTTGCCTGAGATCCCGCAAGGTAGCAGAACTTGTCGTTGCTCACATCATCTCAACGTCCTATCCGGGAAGAAGCAACGAACCTCGAACAAACACCGGAATGCAACAATTACTACTACGGCAAAAGATCCAGCATGATCAAGATATGGATGCATGACAGGTTTAAAGATGCATCAAGGTAAACTAGTTGACAAGATAAACAGATTTAAATGGACCCATATGCAATTTGAGTTGCATATGAAAAGCCCATGAATTATGGTTAAATTATTTGTTTTCCAACTAATCAACAGGTGCTAGTGGTTTAGTATGATGCATGCAAAAGGGAAACAGCAAAATAACAACATTAGAATCAAATTAGAATAGGGTGTAGCAATTTAGAATTTTATTATTAACTTAGGGAATTTTGGGTGCCTTAAAGGGAACACACAAGTATTTGTTGTTTTCAACCATTTAAAATGTTCAAAACAAATAACAAAGTTGATATTTGAAAAGGCTATCAAATTTTAGTTGGATTACAGGTTTCACATTTTGAAATTGGACTTTGGATTATTTAATTATGAATTAAGCAATATTAAACAATTTTTAATTGAATTAAACAAGATTTAAATTGTTTAGGCAATTTTAATTATTCAAAACAGAAAACAAAATTTATATTTGAATAGGGTATTTAAAATGGTATTGAAAACATATTTTATTTGCATGATTTGGACTTATGAATAATTAGTTATTGAATTTAGCAAAATACAATTGAAATGATTTAAATTTGAATTTGAATTGCAATTTGAAAGTTCAAAACAGAACACAAGTTGGATATTTGGAAAGTTTAGAAGATTTGGATCAGAAAACATATAAAGTTTGTATTTATTGGAATTACAAAACAAAAGATATTCAATTTTAAAGTTTTGTTTCAATTCTGCTAATTAAAATGAATTTGGAATTTCCCAGGAATTTTCAGAAAACATTGGTTACTCAGTTCACTCTACCCACTGTCACTGCCCGTGGGCCTGGACAGCGTGGACCACGCAGCAGCACGCGTGGCCAGTAGAGGGGCTTACAGGTGGGCCGCGGTGAGGGGAAAAATCCCCAAAAGAATTGCGCCGCTGGGGATTCGATCCCGGGGTCGCTAAGCCGCAAGCAGTGGAACGCTACCACTGCGGCTGCTCGCGTGGTTGTGACAGGTATGGAAAACGACGGAGGTTAAGGTTCAGTTAACCGATACAACCTGACGAAACTGAAACCTGGACAGCTACAGCCAGTGGTCGCCGGCGATCACCGTAGCGTTGACGGGCAACGATGCGTTGTGCTGGGAGTGGTGGGGATGCGCGCGGTGATGCAGTGGAAGCCAGCGTTCAGAGGAGGAGGGAACGGAGGGAGACAGTGAGGCTTACCCTCGCTGGAGTCGGGCAGAGGCTCGAAGGAGGGCGGACGGCCGGCGGCGCGCGGTGAGGACGACGGCGTGGCAATGGGCCACCTCGATCTCAACGGGGACGTCCAGGATGTCGACGAGGATGCCGTGGACTCGTTCCAGCGGTTGGCGAGGGAGATGGGGCAAGGGAACGGCGGCCGGCGACACGGTTTCAGAGAGAGCTTCGACGGCGAGGCGACAGCAGCGTCGACGGCGGCGCTGCTACAGGGGTTAACTGGACTCGAGGAAGTGTCGATCGCGTCGAGGAGAGCACGGGGACTCCGTTCCCGTCGCCATCCCGAGGGAAGAACGGGCCTACCGGCGGCGATCCTTGCCGGTTCAGAGTGGTACAGTGGCGAGGATCTTCAGAGAAGTGGGGAAGGTGGCAGAGGATGCGATCGGCGGCGAGGAGGGAGGTTAGCTAGGGCCTAGGGTTGCAGGGGCTCGGGGGGGTAGTTATAGGGTGGCCACGGCTGTACGGCGAGCCATCGAGCTGGGGTGGGAAGATCCAGTGGTTCTGCGTGCGGCCGTACCCCAGGTAGAAGACGACAAGCGTAGAAGGGTAGCGGGCCAGAAAATTAGTGGGCTTGGGGCAAGGATAGAAAGGGGTTGGGCTGGTTCTCTCCTTGCTCTTATTTTTTTTTATTTCTGTTACTGTTTTTTTTTTGTAGTTAAGAAAATGGAAACAAAACAAAGGCTTTGTTATAGAAAAACTTTGGAGTAAAATTAGGATAAACTTCTTAGTGGAAAAGCAACCTTTTGACAGTTTTTGTTTTCCAAAAATTTATTGTTTGTTTGTTGTTTTTAAAATTAAACCAACTTAAATGAGATTTCCAAAATTAGTTAATAGTAGAAAATCAAGGTATTTTCAATAGGGTTTTCTTTAGGGTTTGAAGGTGATTTAATGAATTCAATTTAGTGGTGAATTTCATGGATTCAAATGATTAAAGATTTGAGAAATGGTTTGAGTTTGGAAATAATTTGAAATTAATTGATTAATTGATTAAGTGATTGATTGAATTAAGCAACAATTAATAGTTGAAACATTAAGGAATTGATTGGAAGCAAAAGATGTTTTTGATTTGCAATTCTTTATTTGAAAGATGGTAACAGACAAGTGATTAAAACAAAATCAACCAGTGGAAAAACAAATTAGGGGTTTTAGTTGCAAGTTTGAAATTGGAAGTTTTTGAGCAAGGTTAACAGTTTAAATTGTTTTGAAATTTTCAGTTGTGATGCAAACATGGTGCAATGCAATGTGATGCATATGATGCAAGCAAACAAACAGGTAACACCCCAGGTGTTACATTGCGCCAGCTTGGCTTTCTCCATGGCTGCAGCTCTATCGTTCCTCGTCTCCTTGAGGAGCAGATCCTGAACATGAGAGTCCCTCAAGGCCGAAATTAGCGGGGTCTCCCTGTTTACGCCTTCGTCGTCATGGTGATCTTCTCCGCCGACATATCCTTCTTCATGATGATCTTCTCCACCGACATTTCCTTCATCATCTCGGTCTCCCTCGTCTTCATGCGCACCTTTTGCTGCCGGTGTGTGGTGACCCAGCACACCACTACATGTGTTGTGCGCAAGTCGATGACATAATACTCACAGAAGAACTTATCCATGAATATTACATCCCTTAGAGTAGTACAACAGAAACATAGCAGGAACTGGCAAAACCATAGAATACAAACTTCATTACAAAATCTTGAGAATCTCTCTGATGAAAAAAGAAGATATCATACAAATGAACATCAGAAGAAACAAAGCGAAGATCCAAGCTGGAGACTAAATCCACTACGGCTGATGTCAGCCCTAATCTATGGCTTGTAACAGCTAAGTAGATGAATGGTCTCCACCTACACGTTGATAGCTTCTTCCCCACCAGCGTTGTTGATGACGATGCTTTACTGGCTAAGTAGTATAAGACTCCACCTAGCTTCATGAGGTAACGATGGCTTCACGATGACGTCTTCCATAAGGCTTCAACTCTAAGAAGGGGGTCAAACGGGAACGAATGAGTAACGAGCGTTACTAAGCAAGTTCATGATATATAGAGGGTAGTTTGATGCACTAACTACAGCCTTAGACTCAAAAGAGTCATAAGCTAATTCAAGGTTTTGTAAAACTTTCTCGAAGAGGTTGCTTTTAATTATGAAAACTATGTCCGCCAGATCTTCAGAGGACTAGAACTTCATGGAGTTGCCTTTCCTGCGGCGTTTGCAGCTCCTTCCAGGAACAGGGGGTAACATGCCACATCCTTTTACACTCTGCAGAGGTGCGTTACTTTACCCATGGGCGACCAAGACCATGTTGCACAACCAGGCTTGAGATCCTGTCCACTCCCACTCAGGTGTGGGGCCCGGTTGTTGGTCCAAGCCAAACCGTGCTACTCCGCACAACGCATACCCACCCATTTATGCCAGCAGATTGAACGCCTGATTCCACCCCTTGCGATGGAGATCTACGCGCCCCTGGCAGACACTCATAGACCCGCAGAGTCTGTGGGACGTAAGGGCTCCCACCCATGTGCATGTAGTCTCGCAAGACGTACAGCGTACGTCTGTGGTAGTCCGTTGACATGCGAACGAGAGAAGATCACAACTAACTTACTCCCCCCATAGAAGACACATGGTCAACACGGTATTTACGGCGCAAGAATCCTGATGGAATTTTTTGTTCAATCCTAGGTAATACTTTCCCATGCAGATGGAACCTTCCTTTGAACTATTCATATTACCATGGTTCCATCCGTCCACCAAACGGAACACTACCACTCGGGTAGTCATTCAATTAGTCATATTATCATAAAAATAGGATCATGCATTCTTTTGAGACTAGGTGGTAATACGATAGAGTTTTTGCAATTAGTTTGTTATGAAGTACTGCAAAGGATATGAGCAAGTGATGAATTTTCCTGAGATTGAATTAACCATAATAATCAATGTCTTCGGGGTTCGAGGGTCGTGTAGACAATTCCGACATCTGAAAGATAGCAAAGTAGTCCTGGTAAGGACTACAGAAAACATTGGCAAGATGATACATGCATAGTAATTATATGCATCGTGAATTACCCTGGAAAACACACCAGCTTACAAGTGTAAGCCACGTTTGATACGATATCTTAATCACACAGGTTTTAGGTGAAATGTTTCATTACTTGTGTTGATGTGGTTATTAGTTCGTTTCACTTTTACTTAGCAAACAATTGTTATCCTGTTTAGGTAGAAGTGTGTATTACTTGATTAGATAACAAAACAACAACACATGGAAAATAAATATTTAAAGGATAACCGACACATTTTATTCTATTTTCAAAAGTGTAGGGCTAATGACATAAAGTTTATTTGAAAATGAGGAACTAATACAACTAACTCTATCATCACACAACTTGTTAGTAACTAGTGATGGTAGTTTTAGTCCGTGTGAAAACATGAGGGTTTCATTAATAAGGAAAATAATGTTCATGGTAGTTGTTTATGGTTATAAGGGAATATTAAGAATTCCATTATACTCTTAAGAACAATTTTATAAGTTGATCAAAATGATTTATGTTTGAAATATTCGAATTGGAAATGCTTTTCTCTTTAATTTGATATATCATTCAATGCTTTCTGAAAATATTTTAATAAACTATTAATTTATTAATTTTAAAATGAATTAAATGGCTAGGCAAATATTGAGCACATGAAAACTTGGTAAAATTACCATGAGAACATCATAAATGAGTTGTATTTGTCATTTGGAGCATTTTGGTATATAACTTGTATTTTCTGATTTTATGAATTATTTCTTATTTTTCTCAATTTTAAATGATTTAATTTAATTAAATAAAATATTAAATTTTAAGCATTATCAAATATTTTTGAAAAGGTTATAATCATTTAGATTATATTGTTCTAATCAATTTGGTATATTAGTTATATTTTTCTGATTAATAGAATTAAAGTTATTGGTTTATTAATTTTATTTGATTTTCTGCCAATTTTAAATTGAAAAGTGGGACCCACCTGTTAGTTTTGATTTTAATTCAAATAATAAAATAAAAATAAAAAGAAAAATTCTCCTGCGTCATGCTGACGTCATAGTGACATTAGCACGGGAGTTGATCTTCACAGATCTACCATAATCTCGTGATTCACCACGAGCTAATGCGATTCACTAGGCCTGTATGCGAGAGGAGTTCACGGCGAGCCTCTAGGTGGTGGAGCGGTGACCAAATGGTCACCGGCGGCTTGCCAGCGAGCAAAAATGCGGCGGTCCAATGCGGTGACTCACGACGACGATGAATTAGTTGGTTATATGCATAACGAAAACTACCACGATGTTCCCCAGCTCACCCTGAGCGCGTGGAGATGCTCGATGGAGCCCGAGGTGATCGGAGTCGACGGCGAGCTTCCACGGTGGCCGGAGACAGAGACGAAAGGGAACGACGAAATTTGCGGGCTTCCGGCCGTCCCAGCAAACGAGGGTTGGTGGAGGGATAGAGGAAGTCATGACGCACCCGGTGGTGGCTTCGGTTCCTCTCGAGTTGACCGGAGATGACGGCGGCGAGCGGCGGCCGTACAGCTAGGGTTTCGGGTTCCTGTTCTATTTAGACAGAGAGCGAGCAGGCGAGGGGAAGTGAGAGTGAGGAGAGGCAGAGGGCAAATAGGAGGGCTCCTCCTCCTACATATCAGCGCAGAAGAGCGGCCGCGCGGGAGGTCGCAGACAGCAACGGCGGTGTCGACACGCTTCTGCCAGCCTGGAGGAAGACAAAAGAACATTTTCTACATAACCCCCTAACAGGTTTTACAAATTACCGATAGGTTCTTCTGTTTAACAAAACTGTGAAGAAAAGCTTGTTTTCTAGGCCTTTTTGTGAACCTAAAAGTTATTAAAAATTATATTTGAATTCCTTATCAAATTTCACATCTCACCATGTTTTGTTTTGGTGAATCTGAAGAATATTTGTATTTTTTATTTAGGGTGCTAGATTAAGTGATTTTATTGTTTTCACTCTATTTAATTTATTAAATGTCTTAAAATGTATTTTAGGCATGAATATTACATTCTCAGAACACATATATGGTTCCCATGTGGTGTGTTATAAGTGGATCATATTGTATACAATTCCTTATAAAAAGTAATTTGGTATCACTACTAGGTACTGTTTGTATACACTGTAATGAAAATCATCAATAGGGAATTTTATTCCATATCAAACCAAATGGTGTTAGGTAATGAATGGATTTGTTTTCCTTTGTGTGGTTTTTCTATTTTCATCTTTGGTTTTCTTATCAAGCCTGGTGGACATTTCCTTATATCATGTGTAAGTCATGTTTGCTGTTTTCATTACTTGATCAAGTGGAAAACATGTATGATTTTGGAATCTTATTTTCTTGTTTTCCACATAGGTTCCAATATGGATATTATCCCATATTTGTTTTAGAACGTGTAATCATTTACATGTGGGTGTATGGTTTAATTCTTTATGTTTTCCATTTGTATTATGAATGAGAAAGATCTGGAAAACAAGGGAATTAATTTGTTTTCCCCTACCTCAACCTATCACAAGATATATGGATGCAGGGGCTTGTTATTATTTTCTCTCTTGCCAATTGTTTCCATTAAATTGATTTTTTATTTTTTCCTCATCTATGATGAGTCTTGACAAGGCATAGAGGTTATGGATTCTCTAACATTAACTAATGCTTTACTGAATAAATTCTTCCTGAGACAGTGTTGCTCCTTGTTGACTTCTGTTGCGTGATGTTCTACTCTCTAGTTGCCACTAGTCTTATGTTTTCACCTTGTGTCACTTGTAAGTAATATCATCTCTTGGATTCCACCTTCAACTATCTTTCCCTGGTGGTGAAAACAACCAGTGTTTCCAAGCAAATATTTTACGTAGATGATTATAAAAATATGGGAGTTTGTTTTATGACATCAATTAGCCTTAAGCATATAAGAAGAATCTGTTGACAAGTTTGTAAGGCTTGTCCCCAAATTACTTTTCATATCCAGATGGCATAGATGTACTAGGTTATTCAACATTCTGTTTATTTGTGTATGACACTCAATTGTTTGAGTATACAAAAGTGATATGTTAACAAGGTCTAGAAACTTGTTACCAAACTACTTCTATATAACACTAACATTGGAGTATCACACAATTTCATGAGGGTTAATAAGATCAGATCAAGTTATAAGAGTTTCCAAGTACTCTTATAGTAGTTTAGAGTATCACTTCTAGCACACTCTAGATAATCTTCTTGAAGATCTTCTGGTGGTGGTTTCCTTTTTTCTTATGGGTGCTTCTCTTGTAGAATGACTTAGAGAATTTTGGAAAAAAGATAGAATGGTCTAGACAACATAACAAGATCTAGATTAAGAGTTAGTTCATGCTTTTATTATCCTTCCATATGCTTCTCATTTGGTTTCCCATAAGATATTTTCTTGTATCATACATGATTGGTTTACTTAATTTCCAATTTACTTCCTCTCATAGAGGTTATAACTTGTTGTTTCCAATAGTGGTATCCAGAGATACTTTAATTGATGAATGATGATTTGGATAGAAATGTGGAGTGTTTGTGGAATATCATAGGTAATGATCAAGGTTTAACAGTAGTTTAAGAACTTTTAATTATTATGTCATTTTCCACTTGTGGGTCTTGAGTTAACACCTGTCTGTATGATTTGTGTTCTATTAAACTTTGGTGATTTACTTGTGAAGGTTCACTTAGTAGTTACTGAATAATTTGGAAAGATGTGGTGTGGATGGTTGATAACTTAAAGAGTTATTATTTGAGAGGGCATAACATCTCTGTTGATGATATGGTTCAATTATGTATTACTCCTTGGTGGAAGTATGATCATCAGATATGTGATTTGGATACTCACCCTCTTAGAGTTCTAGATACCTAGTGATTTATCCAAAGTCACTTATAGAATTGTGGTTAAGGTTGTTGAGAGTTTGTGTTGATCAAAACCAATTTATGGTTTGTGAAACCAAATGTATTGGTTTCCTAAGATACTTGTCAAGTGAAACTTTGGTCACTTTGCTTTGTTTAAACTTCCGCGCCAAATTCCCATACTTATAGATGCATGCTTTGCAAATGCACATATTAAATTTAGATCCTTATAACTTCCCAGACACTGGGATGTTACACGGTGCCAGCTGGTTGTGGTCGTCAATGAAACCGCGTCTGAGAAGATGCTCCTCCAATTGTCCGGAATCAGGGTCAATCCAGCGCAAGAGTTTGCATGATCGACACAGACATCTTATCTGCCGCCTGTTGCACCGAATCATGTCCATCTTTGCGTCTTTCTTGTATCTAGCAATTCGAGCGGAGCTCATTTGGAGGACCATGGTTGCCTGCACATGCATAGGGCAGAAAATTAGAACCGCAACATGCACACACATGCATGGTTGCCGGAAAAATTAGGCATGACCTCTCCTATAAGTAGGACATATGGGTAGTGCAAAAGTTTGCCGAAATGGAAATGAATCAACATTTTGACAAACATCCATGCACCATGGCCGCCCGCGCGCGACAATCGCTTCACCTGCATGACAAGCATCCATACACACTGATGGCCACACAGGACATGCATATGCACCTCCAACTATACTCACCTAGTAGATTCGATACCGAGACGAAAAGAGAGAGGAGGGAGGGAGTATAGATGGAGGAGAGGCTTCCCCTCAACAACAAGAAACCTCACCAACAATTATATATCAATCAAAGTAGGTTCACCTACCAAAAATGGAGAATTGAATGGGTAAAATGGGAGGGGGGAGAAGGGGGGTCGAGTTAGCAAGATGTGTGAATTAATGGGAGGGGAGAGAGGGGGTCTGCCACCTTTATGTGCACATCTGGAAAGATTCTGTGGTGCACATGTGCACCTGCGCAACAGAATAGCCATATACTGTGGCGCACCATTCACAATGTGACATAACAAGGGCTGTTCGGACAGCCAGGGCAATGATTGGGGCGGGCCCCACAATGTTTTTGTGGCGCACCTTTATCGTATGCACCACAGTAATGGTCTTTTCTGTGGCACATTGTTTGCGCCACAGAAAGTCATCCATAGAAATGCAGTTTCCTACTAGTGAGATGTAAGGGAGGCATGAACCCACTATCGAGCATAAATACTCCCTCTTGGAGTTACAAACATCAACTTGGCCAGAGCATCTACTAGTAACGGAGAGCATGCAATATCACAAATAACATATACAAGATAGATCTATAATCAACTTGACATAGCATTCAATATTAATCGGATCCCAGCAAACACAACATGTAGCATTACAGATAGATGATCTTGATCATGTTAGGCAGCTCACAAGATCTAAACATGGTGGCATAAAGAGGAGAAGACAACCATCTAGCTACTTCTATGGACCCGTAGTCCAAGGATGAACTACTCACGCATCACTCTGGAGGCAGGCATGGTGATGTAGAGCCCTCCGGTGATGATTTCCCCTCCCGGCAGGGTGCCGGGAATAGCATCAGAATCCTCCCGAACTAGGGTTGACGACGACGGTGGCTACGGAACTTTTCGTGGATGGAGGCTCGGGTATATAGGGTTTTCCCGAGGAAGAGTATATATATGTGAAAGAGCGAAGTCAGTGGGCTCCCGAGGGGCCCACACCACGTGGCGACGTGGCCAAGGGGGGGGGGGCTGCGCTATGGTGTGGCCACCTGGTGGCCCCCCTCCGGGTCTCCTCCCGACTCTGTGTAGATCACAGAAAAATTGGACCCTGTGATTTCGTTTCGTCCAATTTCGAGAATATTTCAAGAACAACTTTTCTGAAACCAAAAAACAGCTGAAAACAGGAATTGGCGTTGTGGCATCTTGTTAATAGGTTATTCCTAGGAATTCCATAAAAATGCTATAAAATGTATAGAAAATCGTAGCAATTGGCATGAAAACAACATGGAACATTAGAAATTATAGATACGTTTGAGCCGTATCAACAATCTTCCAATTCACTATCAAATTCTTTGTATCTAAGGCGAAGCTAGGTTATGGAAGCTTGCGGAACATCGATAAAGATAGATTTATGATATGGGAGGTCAAATTTGCAGAGATTGATCCTCAAGAGCTATAGATGATGGAAGATAAGGCGGTGAACAACATGGTGGAGAAACTTGATCATATGTTCTTTGAGGTCAAGAGAAAGAACTAGCATTGTTATGGTTTGATAATATGAAGAGAGGGTATGTGAGAATCGAAAATGGAGAAGATATAGTTGAAGAAATTGATAGGCAAGATGACTGGAGAAACAAAGAGGTTACTTTAAATGCAGAGCTCGTTGATCTCAAATCGGATTTAAAGGGGATATGTGCCCTCAAATATCGCTTCTCAAATGTTTTATGATAATTTGGCTATACAAATAGTTCCCATACGTATCTATGTGACGTTTTTAGCGTCGGGGGTTGATGCTGATACATGGGTTGTTTGTGCTGACTGGAATTCAGTAGAATTAGCTGACATTACTGATTTGGTCATTGCACCAATGGATGACACTGAGATGGCCAAATGTTTGAGAATTCTAGTATATTATTTAGATGAGGAGAATGAGAGGTATGATAGAAGTAAGGCTGATAGTGCTGATGCTAACATACATTCTTCTGAAGATGTGGATGTAGAGTTGATGCAAGAAGACGCAAATGATGTAGATAATGCACATGATCATGAGCTGGTAACTACGTATGACAAAGAAAATATTGTTATTGCAGTAGGGAGGTTTTTTCCAATCACGGAAGAGTTTAGAATGTCTTTCAAGACTTATGCAATCAAGAAGGAGTTTGACGGAAATACACAGTGGACTAGTAAAAAGAAGTTCTATGTCAGGTACATATATTTGATGGGAGCGTCAAACCTTGCAAGTGGTATATTTCTGCTAGATACCAACCGATGGAAGTACTACCAGGGTTAATCAAATCTCACATGTTCATACTTACTTTACTACAGTGTGGATATCAAAACAAAGGAAAATGGAAGAATTATTTGTTGATTGGGAAACAAATTTTATGATGATTTATAACTTCAAAGCAGAGGTGGAGAAAAGGTCTCCTGTGAGTGTTGCGGAGATAGATACTTAAATAACAGAGGATGGAACACTCTACTTCCCTAAAATTTTCATGACATTAAAGCCTTGCGTCAATCACATCAAAGTAGGTTGTCGTCCATATATACTCATGTTTTTTAACATGAAAGTGGAATGGCCAATTGGTACCATGCAATACTCTAGACGGACATAATTGGATGTTCCCTGTTGCTATTGGCATGTTTGAATCAGATACAACTGCTTCATGGACATGGTTTATGATGTAGTTGAAAAGATGCTTATCGCTATTGTCATCTTTGGCAGTACACACAGATGCATGTAAAGTGCTAGAAAATCCAGTTAAGATTGTGTTTTCCCATATGTGGATGAGTTTGATCAAAAAATTCAGAGGAGGATAATTTGGGCGCATATGGCCAACAACAATATATACACTATCAAGACACAACCATATCATCTAGGTAATATAATGTTAGAATGTAGTGAGAATGATTTTGGTACATGGCTTCAAACCCGCCATTCTCTATGATGGTACAAGCCATAATTTAATACTGCCATCAAGTGTGATCGTATGAACAATAACTTGGCAGCAAGGTTTAACAGCAAGGCATAGAAGTTTAAGGACTTGCCGGTGCATGAGATGGTTGACCAAATAAGGATCATTGTCATGTGATTTTGGTAATTGAGAAGAAGGATCTGTGATGCTCTAAAAGGGGATAATCTCCCCGCAGTTGTACAACATGAGAAGAAATCTTACATCTTTGTGTTTTGAGAAATATTCATTATGGGGTGCTGAAGTTAGAGATAGCAAGATTAGTAGGAGGCTTGTTGTGGACGCTGAAGTGCATGAATGCACTTTCCTTGAGTGCCAACATATTAGGAAGCCATGTGAGCATGTCATACTCTTCCTGGCTACCAAACCAAATATGCAACACCAATTCCACCACTTACCGACCAGTCTCAGTCGCATGACGTGAATATAAAACTTTCCTTGCGTCCTCCCCTGACAAAAAGAAAGGTTGGCAGGCAAAAACATAGTAGATACAGGGCACGGTTTGAGAAAGGTGAGAGCGATAAAAAGGAAAAATGATAAGACAAAAATGTCCCATTAGGTGGTTTGAGAAAGGTGCATATTATTAGTTTGTTTCCTTTATCATTGAGACAATCACTAGATATGTACAGGCTAGACATAACGTAAATGTGTTCACGATAGGTCATTTCTTTGTTTGAAGGTGCAACTTGCGCCATTAGGTAAGGTTGGTTTTAGAGCTCAACTAATGTTATGGTTTATAATTTGGTTGGTTGGGGATTATATATTTGCAAGGAATCATCCGTATATAAAACCAATCAACTATAGTTTGAATAATATATAAGTACATTTCATGTTTTCGGCCAAGACAATATGTATGGAGTTTCTGCCTATCCTAATGTCCACACGTAGGTAAAGATTGGTTTCTTTGGCCCCTCGTATTAAATATCAAAGACGGTGTTATTGGTGCTGAAGTCAATCAAGAGACCCATATAATTCGAGCTACTCAATGTGTAGTCCATATTACGTCACTTAATGAATTTTTTGAAAAGTCAACTTTAACATGGAGGGTATTAGTTAAAACATCAATGTGAATAAGTTAGTATATACTATGTGCATATTATTAGTTTGTTTCGTTTATCACCGAGACAATCACTAGCGATGTGCTGGCTAGACATATCATAATTGTGTTCACGGTAGGTGAATCCTTTGTTTGAAGGTGCAACTTGCGCCATTAGGTAAAGTTGGTTTTAGAGGTCAACTACTGTTATTATTTATAATTGGTTTGGTTGGAAATTATATATTTAGAAGGATTCGTCTGTATATAGAACCAATACTATATATGAACTATAGTTGGAATAATATACTAGTACATTTCATGTTTTACAGACAAGACAATATATATGCAGTTTCTGCTTATCCTAATGTCCACACATAGCTAAAGATCGGTTTATTTGACCCCTCGTATTGAATTTCACAGACCTGACATGTTGATATTGCTGAAGTTAATCAAGAGACCATATAAATCCAACTACTCAACGTGTAGTACATATTACGTGTACTTAATGATTTATTTTGAAAAGTCAACTTTAACATGGAGGATATTAGTTAAATACCTAATGTGAAGAAGCTATAATAAGCCATGTGCATATTATTAGTTTGTTTCCCTTATCACTAAGACAAGCATTAGTTATGTGTTGGCAAGCATACCGTAATTGTGTTCATGGTACGTGGATCCTTTGTTTGAAGGTGCAACTTGCGTCATTAGGTAAGGTTGGTTTTAGAGGTCAACTAATGTTATTATTTATAATTGGGTTGGTTGGAGATTATATATTCAGAAGGATTCTTCCATATATAAAACCAATAATGTATATCAACTATAGTTGGAATCATATACAAGTACATTTCATGTTTTACGAACAAAACAATATATCAATAGTGTCTGTCTATCGCAATGTCCACACATAGCTAAAGATTGGATTCCTTGGCCCCGCGTACTGAATATCACCGCGACGTGTTGATACTGTTGAAGTTAATCAATAGACAATATAAATCCAACTACTCGAGGTTTAGACATATTACGTCACTTAGATGATTTTTTTTGAAAAGTCAACTTGAACAAAGATGGTATTAGTTAAATATCTAATATGAATAAGTTAGAACAACCTATATGAATATTATTAGTTTTTTTTTCCTTTATCATTGAGACAATCAGTAGCTATGTGCTGGCTAGACATACAAATCTTTGGTTGAAGGGTGCAACTTGCGCCATTATGTAAGGTTGGTTTTAGAGCTCAACTACTGTTATGCTTTATAATTGGGTTGGTAGAAGATTATATATTTGGAAGGATTCGTCTGTATATAAAACCAATAATGTATATGAACTATAGTTGGAATAATATAGTAGTACATTTTATGTTTTACGGACAAGACAAAATATTTGTAGTTTGTGCCTATCCTAATGTCCGCATGTAGCTAAAGATTGGTTTCTTTGGCCCATCGTATTGAATACCAAAGATGTGACATGTTGATACTGCTGAAGTTACTGAAGAGACCATGTAACTCCAACTACTCGACTTGTAGTTCATATTACATCACATAAAGATTTTTTTTGAAAAGTCAACTTTAATAGGAAGGGTAGTAGTTAAATATCTAATGTTAAGAAGTTAAAACAACCTATGTACATATTATTAGTTTGTTTCCATTATCATTGAACAATCACTAGCTATGTGGTGGCCATACATACCATAATTGTGTTCACGGTAGGTGAATTCTTTGTTTGAAGCTCAACTTGCGCCATTAGGTAAGGTTGGTTTTAGAGGTCAACTAATGTTATGCTTTATAATTGGGTTGGTTGGAGATTATATATTTGGAAGGATTCGTCGGTATATAAAACCAATAATGTATATGAACTATAGTTGGAATAATATACAAGTACATTTTATGTTCGACGGACAAGACAAATTATTTGTAGTATGTGCCTATCCTAATGTCCAAATGTAGGTAAATATTGGTTTCTTTGCCCCATCGTATTGAATACCAAAGACGTGACAGGTTGATACTGCTGAAGTTAATCAAGATACCATGTAACTCCAATTACTCGACTTGTAGTTCATATTACGTAACTTAAAGTTTTTTTAAAAAGTCAACTTTAACATGGAGGGTATTAGTTAAATATGTAATGTGAAGAAGTTAAAACAACCTATGTGCATATTATTAGTTTGTTTCCTTTATCATTTAGACAATCACTAGCTATGTGCTGGCTAGACATACCATAATTGCGTTCACCATAGGTGAATTCTTTGTTTGAAGATGCAACTTGTGCGCCATTAGGTGAGATTGGTTTTAGAAATCAACTACTGTTATGATGGATAATTGGGCTGGTTGAAGATTATATATTTGGAAGGATTCGTCTGTATATAAAACTAATAATGTTTATGAACTATAGTTGGAATAATATACAAGTACATTTTATGTTTTACGGACAAGAAAAATTATTTATAGTTTGTGCCTATCCTAATGTCCACATGTAGCTAAAGATTGGTTTCTTTGGCCCATCGTATTGAATACCAAAGACTTGACATGTTGATACCGTTGAAGTTAATCAATAGACCATGTAACTGCAACTACTCGACTTGTAGTTCATATTACGTCACCTAAATAATTTTTCGGAAAGTCAACTTTAACATGGAGGGTATTAGTTAAATATCTAATGTGAAGAAGTTAAAACAACCTACGTGCATATTATTAGTTTGTTTCCTTTATCATTGAGAACATCACTAGCTATGTGCTGGCTAGACATACCATAATTGTGTTCTCGATAGGTGATTTCTTTGTTTGAAGGTGCAACTTGCGCCATTAGGTAAGGTTAGTTTTACAGGTCAACTGATGTTATGCTTTATAATTGGGTTGGTTGGAGATTATATATTTGGAAGGATTCGTCCATATATAGAACCAATAATATATATATGAACTATAGTTGGAATAATATAGTAGTACATTTCATCTTTTACAGACATGACAAATTATTTGTAGTTTGCGCCTATCCTAATGTCAACATGTAGCTAAAGATTGGTTTCTTTGGCCCATCGTATTGAATATCAAATATGTGACATGTCGATACGGCTGAAGTTAATGAAGAGACCATGTAACTCCAACTACTTGACTTGTAGTTCATATTACGCCACTTAAAGTATTTTTTTTGGAAAGTCAACTTGAACATGGAGAGTATAAGTTAGATATCTAATGTGAAGAAGTCAAAACAATCTAAGTGCATATTATTAATTTGTTCTTTATCATCGAGACAATCACTAGCTATGTGCTGGCTAGGCATACCATAATTGAGTTCAAGATAAGTGAATTCTTTGTTTGAAGGTGCAACTTGGGCCATTAGGTAAGGTTGGTTTTAGTGGTCAACTATTGTTATGCTTTATAATTGGGTTGGTTGGAGATTATATATTTGGAAGGATTCGTCGTTACAGCCAAAGATTAGTTTCTTTGGCCCCTATTTAATATCAAAGGCTTGACATGTTGATTGGAGGGAGGGCTCTTAAGTGTGGAAGACTGAGTCCGGAGTGAAATCTTCCGTGGGTCGATTATATTATCTTTGAACCTGGCGCAACTAATCTCCACTAGCTACATCGACCAATATACAATTAATGTTTATCTTTCGAACCGCATCACATATATCTTAGCATCATTTTATTTATATTGGTATAGAGCTATGAGGTAATATAAAGTATTAATTTTGATAATCAAATGATTATGACCAGCTTGTTGTGTGATGGTTAATATTAATGCGAGTTATTACATTACAACTCTATCTCTGCTCCCATATATCACATCGTCCTTATCTGTTTCTCTGTTCTAGAATTTCTCTACAATCCTAAAGCGAATAGCTACGTCTTGGCCAGCATGGCAGGAGACAAGTTAGCGATGGGCATCGATCTCGGCACAACCTATTCCTGTGTTGGAGTCTGGCTGAATGGTCGTGTGGAGATCGTCGCCAACGATCAGGGCAACCGCACCACGCCGTCCATTGTCGCCTTCACGGATAGCGAGAGGCTCATCGGAGAGGGGGCTAACAATCAGCTCTCAAGTAACGCATCCAACACCGTCTTGGGTAAGTATATAAGCTCCGATCCATCCATCCATCCATTTGACATACAATTCAAGCATTACTACTAAGTAGGAGTACAAGCTAATTAACCTTAGCATGCAGATGTGAAGCGGCTCATCGGCCGGAATTATTCTGATGAGTCCGTGCAGAGCGATGCCAAGTATTGGGCATTTCAGATGATCCAGGGCCCCGACGAGAGGCCCAGGATCAAGGTAAATTATCTTGGCGAGGAGAAGGTGTTCTCGCCTGAGGAGATCTCGGCCATGGTGCTCCTAAAGATGAAGGAGACAGCTGAGGCCTTCCTTGGACGACCTGGAACGACCATACAGAATGCTGTGGTCACTGTGCCAGCTTACTTCAATAACTCCCAGCGCAGTGCCACCAAGGATGCCGCCGCCATTGCCGGCCTGAAAGTCATGCGCATCATCAACGAGCCTACCGCGGCGGCCATCGCCTACAGCCTCGGCAGGAAATGGAGCAACGCCGAGGTGAGTACTGTGCTCGTGTATGACTTGGGCGGCGGGACGCTGGACGTATCCCTCGCCGTTCTCAAGAAAGGCGTGCTGGAGGTGAAGGCTACCGCCGGAGACACTCACCTAGGTGGGGAGGATTTCACCAACAACATGGTTGATCATTTCCTCGACGAATTCAGGAAGAAGAACCATCATATCAGGCTTGATATCAGAGTGGACAAGAGGGCGGTCCGGCGGCTAAGGAACTCGTGCGAGAGGGCCAAGAGGATGCTCTCCTCCCAGGCCCAGACCGTTGTGGATGTCGACGCCCTTTTCGAGGGCATCGACTTCCACTCCACCATCAACCGCGCCGTGTTCGAGCAGCTCAACCGGGACCTCTTCCTGAGATGCATTGAGCCCGTTGAGAGGTGCCTTGCGGACGCCAAGATGGGCAAGAACAAAGTGGACGACGTTGTGCTCGTCGGGGGCTCCACACGGATCCCCCGCGTCCACAAGCTCATCCAGGAATTCTTCACTGGAAAGGAGCCATGCAAGAGCATCAACCCCGATGAGGCCGTTGCGTACGGAGCCACCGTGCAGGCCGCCATCCTCATGGGCCACAAGGAGCATGACATCCTCCTGCATCTCATCGACGTCACTCCACTCTCACAGGGTATAGCGCTCGAAGGAGGAATCATGAGCGTGGTGATAAACAGGAACACCACCATCCCCACAATGGTAGAGAAGGACTTCACCACAATGGAGGACAACCTGTCCACCATACTCTTCCACGTATACGAGGGTGAGAGGGCCATGACCAAGGATAACACCCTGCGCGGTAAGTTCGAGCTTTCCGGCATCGCATTGGCTCCTAAGGGAGTCCCCTTGATCAAGGTGCGCTTCCATATTGACCAAGACGGGCTCCTGCACGTTTCGGCACAAGACAAGGAGTCTGGTCATGAGGGCAAGATAACCATCACCAATGACATGAGCCGTTTTAGCATCGATGAGATCAACAGAATGGTGCAGGAGGCCCAGATGTACAAGGCCGTGGATGAGGAGAACACGAACAAGGCGCTTGCACGGAACGACATTGAGTGCGTGTTGCACGCTATGCGCAACACTATCAAGAAACTACAGGACTCAGTGGATGGGACTACAAAGTGGCTCCAAAACCACCAGCTTAAGCCCGCCCAGATTAATGCCAAGAAGGAACAGTTGGAAGGCATCATCCATCAGAATACCACACCATGAAAACAACTAAGGCTCTCTCTAAATGTTCAGTTATTTGTTTTTATTTTGCTAGTGGTGTTCAAGAAATTTGATTTAAAAAGATTCTGAGTACAAGTATTGTTTTCATTATATGTCAGATTCTACAATACTTCTAATTTGCATTTTCAATGGCATAGTCTATGACTGAAAGACTATTTGCTACAGACAATAGCATTATACAGCAATGTTAACCATGTATCATCGTTCTTGCTTGTTTTCCTACTAGAGAACATATTTTTAGTGTAGAAAACTAGTTTTGAAATTTTGAAAAAAATTGCATTTTATCGTTCTTTTGTAGGATTTACGTTTTAATTGAATCTTTCCGTTCAATTTAAAAATAATCATAACGGTTGATTTTTTAAATATTTTTGAATAATACTATGAACTATAAATTTGGCATTCCGGTGTCCCTATGCATAATTTCTTTTTCTGCAGCATATAATCGATGTATAAGTCAGGGTGCGTACATACCGCCGGAAGCCGACTATTTTCGATGGTTGAAATACTCGCATTTGACTTCTATATCAACGGATTTACTAACCGTCAGATGCCCGAGAGCTTCTTATGTCTCGGTCGACACAAAATTGTAAGATATTTCTAGAGATTGTGCTTCTGTAAAGGAGGGTAAAAATATGGATGTGGGGGCGATGCGAACAAGAGACCCCTGGCGCTTTTTGATTTGTCCTCGACTTTTGGCTTATACCATCATATAACAATATTCCGTCAAAATCCAAAAGCCAGAGCTAGAAACACATGTTTGGATGCTTTTATGTTTTATAACAAAACTCCAAAAAGATAGAAAAAAAACCAACCAAACAGGCCCAAAGACTGGTCGTCCTTTTATGCCGTTAGTAAATAAAGATATATTTATATAGAATATGGCACTGAATTTCTTATCTAAAAAATAGATTTCCATTCATTTTATTTTTTCTATTTTTCCTTCATTCTTCTTATTTATTTAATGCACGGGATAATCTCAAAACCCCAGCTCAAGAAAAGTCTGAATGCTTCTTCTGTGGAAAGAAAGGACATTGGAAGAGGAACTGCAGTAAGTTCCTTGAGCAAAAGAAGAAACTCACTCAGAATAAAAACATATAAGAGTTGTGCCTAAATGATATTTTTCGTTTTTACTAGTATCTGTGGAGTATTTTTTTCTGAAGTTTTCTGTATTTGATATAGCAGCTACATAAAGTAAGGAGGTGAAAGAATAATAATTTTTATCGTTCCTGGTGAGTCCCAAACTCCCAATCCTATATCTGTCTACATCAACGAGCAGTGCCAATCCTTTTATGGATCCTCTGTTCTCCTCCAGGTTTTTGGCTACCTCTAATTGTGGTGTTACTCATGTTGTTCTAATATTGGATTTGTGACTCCATTTGCAGATCTGTAACATGTCATTACTGGATGCATTCAAGCAGTACAAAAGGATGGATATGGGTTTCCCAGCTTGTGTTCTCCAGCTCTCCCAGTATTTTGGTGTACAACTGCACACATATGTAGGAGTTGCTAAAGAACTAATGAGAAATTGTAAGGTAATACTTCAGTACACCGGAATGACATGTATTTCAGAACGGAGGGGCCATTTTCTATTAGTGATGAAACATTGTCGACTCTGTTGCTTTTATGTGAAGTTAGAACGGGCAAGCTCATCACACAAAATGTGTGGACAATTCAAATACGTATCAAAATGAGACATTGACCTTATATTGAGAAAAACCCTCTGACATGAACATGCGGATGGACTACGTGTAGACAGAAATTTCTGTTAAATCCAGTTCATTTCATTTGAATTCTTTGTAGACAGATTTTCAAAATTCAGTCACATCTTTTTCCACTTCTATTTTCGGATGTTGATTATTGTGTCGGTTTTTTGTAGGGGAACAAATGGAGCATGATGCTGAAGAGGGCGAATATGAGGAAGATGGGGATAGCGCACAGGTGACATCATTCCACTACATTGTTTGGGACGGCTGTCTTCGTGTGACGCCCCGAGATCGGGCACTATGCAGATTTCAGCATTCCCGCCAAATCCGCATAATAACCGATTCCAGGTTGCCATTTATGATAACATTACAATAGTTCACGAATAATCCACAATTACAACAGAAACAGCTAGATACAAGATGACTCAAACGAGCCAGGGTTACAACTGATACATTACAAAGATCCAAATAACAGCGGAAGAAACAAACGTCCGTCTATGGACAAGATCCAAATTGGACTAAGAGTCCTGAAGATAACCGAAGGCGTCCAATCCCTGCCCAGGCCAAGCCGGAGGGATTCCCAAGCTAACGTCGTCAGACTTCAAACCTGTTGACTGCAATTTGGAATTTGCAGCCACGAAGAGATTCGTGGGTCAGTACGGTTAAGTACTGGCAAGGGGGATAGAACCCATACTCACAAGTTACCGGCGTAGCCAGTCATCACAAGATACAAATACTTTAGGATCAACGGAAAGGAAGGGGTTATTGCAAATAAGCGACAGCAGGCTGCACTAACCAACTACAGAGATTCTATTGCTTCCAACTATCAGAAAGGGGATAAGATCGAGTGATAGTAACCGACTGAAAGATAACTTCAAACAAACCCATCCTGGATCTCGCCCCTTATCCGAAGAAGCGATCCGAGGATAACTCACACCGTAGTATTAAAGATGAGTCAAGTTATGGTGTGAATAACCTATTACTAGTCAAGTTATTAATCATTGGGTGAAACATGATTAATCATTAGTTGAAGTTGTCCTGAGTACTTGTTAGCCAGTACTTTCACCAAGTAGTCCATAACCGCGGAAAACACGGCTTCTCGAGAAGATTTACCCTGCAGGGGTGCACCAAAGTAACCGACACTCATGAATATCCCGCCAGATGGAGCGGCCACTCCACCAAGCGGGGCACTCAACACAATCCAACCCTTCTTCGCATCAAGCCCAAAGCACCGCGTGCTGTGCGTGCGCGGCTAATCGAGCCCCACGAAGAAAAGGGGACCCTCATAGCACTGGAAGACCACGCCGCCCTAAATGCCGACTACGAAAGTTCCACCCGGGCGCCAAGGGCTCGCAAGATCATGCATGCAGCAAATGGAAAGCCCGAACTAGTACGGCGATTTGGACGAGATGCGAATCGAGTCAAACTGAGGGGGAGCCCATACTCCCCAAATGCGGGTAGTGCGCTCATCATGGATCAGTAGACAAGACCCTTTTCCTAATTAGGGGGGTCGACACTAGCGGGCCTCAAAACCACCCTGGGCCTCCCGCCGGTGCCTTATCATCAATTTATTATTAAGCAGTAACGGTAGCATGATTAATTGATTGATTAAACAACGAGCCCCAGAACATAACGGAGTAATAACAGAAAGTAACGGATAACAGACTCGAGCAAAACAACCTAAGCATGATAGTAAGACACAGGCTCAAGCAAAGGTTATAGGAGTGGAGGTGAGGCAATATCAGGGTTAAAGGATTCATGTGATGGGTTCGTAACAGAAACAACTACCACTAAGGCTAGCAGAAAAGAATCAACGGAAAGAATCGGTAACAAGTGATGAAAGGCAGCCATATGGCATGCAAGTGAGTATACTTGCCTGAGATCCCGCAAGGTAGCAGAACTTGTCGTTGCTCACATCATCTCAACGTCCTATCCGGGAAGAAGCAACGAACCTCGAACAAACACCGGATGCAACAATTACTACTACGGCAAAAGATCCAGCATGATCAAGATATGGATGCATGTCATGTTTAATAGATGCACCAAAGTAAGCTAGTGGATATGATACACAAGTTTAAATGGATTCCATATGCAAAGATTGCATATGGCAAACCCATGCCTTATAGTTGAATCAATTGTTCTAACACTGAGCATCATGTGTAAGTGAGTTAGAATGATGCATGCATGATGAAGAACAAGAATATAACAATATTAAATGCAATTGGAAGGATGGTTAACAAGTTTAGAAAACATTATCAAGT
This sequence comes from Alopecurus myosuroides, assembly GCA_028641055.1. Taxonomy (NCBI): domain Eukaryota; kingdom Viridiplantae; phylum Streptophyta; class Magnoliopsida; order Poales; family Poaceae; genus Alopecurus; species Alopecurus myosuroides. The sequence continues at coordinate 5,223,608 of CM054057.1, forward strand.
TTGGAAACTATTGTTACTTAATGATGTTGAACAAGTAGTGGTTGTTATCATCAAGTTAAAGTGATCAAAACAAACAACAAGGTTGATATTTGAAAAGGTTATCAAATTTTAGTTGGATTACATGTTTCACATGTTGAAAAAGGATTTAGGGTGAATTACTTATGAATTAAACAACTTAAACAAGATTTAAATGAATTTAATTCAAACATGAACTTATTTGCATTTTTATTTGTTCAAAGCATTAAACCAAATTCATATTTGAAAAGTTTATACTTTTAGGGTTGGAAAACATATTTTATATGTCCCAAAGAATTTGTTTTGATCAAGTTATGAAATTACCAATTTTAAATGAATTAAACAAGGTTTAAATTATTTAACCAAGTTTAATTATTCAAAACAGAAAACAAAGTTTATATTTGGAAAGAGGGTTTAATTTTGCATGGAAAACATATTTAGTTTGTGGAATTTGGAATTTTTATGAGCAAGTTATGAATTTTGCAAATTTAAGTGAATTTGACAAGTTTTCAAATTTTGCACCAATTTAAAATATTCAAAACAGTAAACAAATTTTATATTTGGATAGAACATTTAATTTGGTATTGAAAACATATCAAAAATGTTGGATTTGGAGTTGGGATGATTTATTTATGCAATTTACAAAATATAGTGCAAATCTGCCATTTTTTTATGATCTAGGGACTTAGGAAATATTTTCCAGGGGTTAGAAATAAGTGCCAGGGGCCTATGTGTGAATACCAGAAAGTTCGTGACCAAAAGCATGTAAAATAAAAAGGTGGGTTTTATTGCAGGAGGTGGGATTCGACCCTGGGACCTCCCACTGCGCCAAAGGGGTGGAACCAGATGGGCTGATGCTGTTTTGTTGACAGGAAGGGGGCTGCGGGGGGCTTAAGCTTCAGATACTGCACAGAATTTAATTGGAAAAAAAGGAACAACGAAAAGGGTGGAGATGGGAGTCGAACCCACGACCTGAGGGCTCCCTGCGCGCGCTGCTGCCAGTGCGGATGGATGCGATTTGTGATAGGATAGCAGGACGGGGGGGTTTTGAGGTGTTGTTCCGCGGGGATTTTTCTCTGAACTTAACTGAACCAAACGGTACTGCCTCTGTACCACGACATGGACAGGCAGCGAGGCAAGGCTCGGCTCGCCGGCCTGCTGCGCTCGCCGGAGGCGCGGTGGGGTGGCCGTGGTGAGAGGGGGCGGTTGGTGCGAGGGGAGAGGGAGGAGGTCGAGCGGAGGAAGAGGTCGAACCTCACCTTGGGCTTGGGCGATTGGAGGCGAACAGGGAGCAGCAGGCAGGGGCGTCGCCGGCGATGGAGGCCACGGCGGCGGAGCTCCAGGGCTCCTCGGCTCGAGCCGAGGGCGCGGCGAGGGGGAGGAACCCGTGGCGGTTCCATTCCCGGCCACGGTTCCTCCTCGCGGTGGCTGTGGAGGCCGGCGGTGAGGGGAGGCGATGGTGGGCTCGGGTGGGGTTCTGTTGTCGATTTCTTTGACAGAGCAGAGGGAGAGAGCTTGGTGGCGATGGGAGATGGCGGCGCAGAGCTAGGGTTAGGGTAGAGGTAGGTGGATAGGTAGGTACTTATGGAAAAGGGAGGCCAGTACGGCAGCGATCCTAGAGGGGGATGGAGTTGATCGATCGGTTCCGGTGCTGTTCGTACTGAAGATGTCGTCATCGCGAGGAAGAAGACAAAGCGGAGGGGGTACTGGGCCAGAGCAAGTTGGGCTTGAGGGAAAGAACTTGGGCTGGAAAGAAAAGAAAGGGAAAGCCTGCCTCCTTTGGGGTTTTGCTTTTTATTATTTCTGTTTGTTTGTTTTTTTTTTTGCAAGGTTTGGTCTTAGAAGAAAAACATAGCTTTTAGCTTAACAAAATTCTAGAAAAATTAAGTTATGCTTGTTAGCTCAACAGCAAACAGATGCCCAGGTTGGTTTCCCAAAAGGTGAGATTTAAATTGCTGTTTGAAATTTGAACCAATTTTAGGTGAATTTTATTATTAAAGATCATTAACAAAACAAACCTTCTAAATAGGGTAACCCCTAAGGTTTAAAGTGATTTAAAGATTATCAGTGTGTGGTGAACTTCATGGATTCAAAAGAGTAATGATTTTGAGAATGGGTTTGAATTTGGAAATGGTTTGGAATTAATTGATTGATTAATTGTTTGATTAAAACCAACAATTTAATAAGTGATTTGATTTAAATGTTTGAGTTAGCCATTAGGGTTTTAACAAGAGGGGGGAAAAACTATTAACAGTCAATTTGATTAAAACTATTTTCAAACTATTGAAGAACAACTGGATGGTTTAGTTTGCAATTTTTGAAATTGGAAATTTTGAGCAAGGGTGAAAGTTTAAATTGATTTGAAATTTCAGTGGTGATGCAAACATGGTGCAATGCAATGTGATGCATATGATGCAAACAAAACAAACAGGTAACACCTCAGGTGTTACAGACGACACCACTAACAAGGGATTGCGCCCTCGCAATCCACCTGCTAACCCGGGAGGGGAAAGAAGTTCGACTATCGATTCTTCGTGCTTCCAGTTGATCTCCTCGACACCACTAACAAGGTTTCTCGACACCACTAACAAGGGTTTCTTGCTCGGAGTGACGACGATGTTCTTCCAACAGGAATCTTCCGATGATCGAACCTATTAGGTTAAAGGCTCAGAAAACGTCCACCCACGTGGGATCCTAACACTTTGAAAGATAGACAAGGAGGGAAAACTCCAAAACAAATAAGATGGGATGGGAATAGAATAGAGATAAGGAGAAAACAAGAATCCTATTGAGATGTTTTTCCAAAATAGTTTACCAGAAATAGTTTTTGACACTCTAGAAACAACGACCGTTAGCGAGGTTATCCCACAGGCTTTGCGGACCCGTTGCTTCGATAACCATTCGTATCGAAACAATCTCGGGAATCGGAACCTGGCTCTGATACCATTTGTGACGCCCCGAGATCGGGCACTATGCAGATTTCAGCATTCCCGCCAAATCCGCATAATAACCGATTCCAGGTTGCCATTTATGATAACATTACAATAGTTCACGAATAATCCACAATTACAACAGAAACAGCTAGATACAAGATGACTCAAACGAGCCAGGGTTACAACTGATACATTACAAAGATCCAAATAACAGCGGAAGAAACAAACGTCCGTCTATGGACAAGATCCAAATTGGACTAAGAGTCCTGAAGATAACCGAAGGCGTCCAATCCCTGCCCAGGCCAAGCCGGAGGGATTCCCAAGCTAACGTCGTCAGACTTCAAACCTGTTGACTGCAATTTGGAATTTGCAGCCACGAAGAGATTCGTGGGTCAGTACGGTTAAGTACTGGCAAGGGGGATAGAACCCATACTCACAAGTTACCGGCGTAGCCAGTCATCACAAGATACAAATACTTTAGGATCAACGGAAAGGAAGGGGTTATTGCAAATAAGCGACAGCAGGCTGCACTAACCAACTACAGAGATTCTATTGCTTCCAACTATCAGAAAGGGGATAAGATCGAGTGATAGTAACCGACTGAAAGATAACTTCAAACAAACCCATCCTGGATCTCGCCCCTTATCCGAAGAAGCGATCCGAGGATAACTCACACCGTAGTATTAAAGATGAGTCAAGTTATGGTGTGAATAACCTATTACTAGTCAAGTTATTAATCATTGGGTGAAACATGATTAATCATTAGTTGAAGTTGTCCTGAGTACTTGTTAGCCAGTACTTTCACCAAGTAGTCCATAACCGCGGAAAACACGGCTTCTCGAGAAGATTTACCCTGCAGGGGTGCACCAAAGTAACCGACACTCATGAATATCCCGCCAGATGGAGCGGCCACTCCACCAAGCGGGGCACTCAACACAATCCAACCCTTCTTCGCATCAAGCCCAAAGCACCGCGTGCTGTGCGTGCGCGGCTAATCGAGCCCCACGAAGAAAAGGGGACCCTCATAGCACTGGAAGACCACGCCGCCCTAAATGCCGACTACGAAAGTTCCACCCGGGCGCCAAGGGCTCGCAAGATCATGCATGCAGCAAATGGAAAGCCCGAACTAGTACGGCGATTTGGACGAGATGCGAATCGAGTCAAACTGAGGGGGAGCCCATACTCCCCAAATGCGGGTAGTGCGCTCATCATGGATCAGTAGACAAGACCCTTTTCCTAATTAGGGGGGTCGACACTAGCGGGCCTCAAAACCACCCTGGGCCTCCCGCCGGTGCCTTATCATCAATTTATTATTAAGCAGTAACGGTAGCATGATTAATTGATTGATTAAACAACGAGCCCCAGAACATAACGGAGTAATAACAGAAAGTAACGGATAACAGACTCGAGCAAAACAACCTAAGCATGATAGTAAGACACAGGCTCAAGCAAAGGTTATAGGAGTGGAGGTGAGGCAATATCAGGGTTAAAGGATTCATGTGATGGGTTCGTAACAGAAACAACTACCACTAAGGCTAGCAGAAAAGAATCAACGGAAAGAATCGGTAACAAGTGATGAAAGGCAGCCATATGGCATGCAAGTGAGTATACTTGCCTGAGATCCCGCAAGGTAGCAGAACTTGTCGTTGCTCACATCATCTCAACGTCCTATCCGGGAAGAAGCAACAAACCTCGAACAAACACCGGATGCAACAATTACTACTACGGCAAAAGATCCAGCATGATCAAGATATGGATGCATGTCATGTTTAATAGATGCACCAAAGTAAGCTAGTGGATATGATACACAAGTTTAAATGGATTCCATATGCAAAGATTGCATATGGCAAACCCATGCCTTATAGTTGAATCAATTGTTATAACACTGAGCATCATGTGTAAGTGAGTTAGAATGATGCATGCATGATGAAGAACAAGAATATAACAATATTAAATGCAATTGGAAGGATGGTTAACAAGTTTAGAAAACATTATCAAGTTTGGAAACTATTGTTACTTAATGATGTTGAACAAGTAGTGGTTGTTATCATCAAGTTAAAGTGATCAAAACAAACAACAAGGTTGATATTTGAAAAGGTTATCAAATTTTAGTTGGATTACATGTTTCACATGTTGAAAAAGGATTTAGGGTGAATTACTTATGAATTAAACAACTTAAACAAGATTTAAATGAATTTAATTCAAACATGAACTTATTTGCATTTTTATTTGTTCAAAGCATTAAACCAAATTCATATTTGAAAAGTTTATACTTTTAGGGTTGGAAAACATATTTTATATGTCCCAAAGAATTTGTTTTGATCAAGTTATGAAATTACCAATTTTAAATGAATTAAACAAGGTTTAAATTATTTAACCAAGTTTAATTATTCAAAACAGAAAACAAAGTTTATATTTGGAAAGAGGGTTTAATTTTGCATGGAAAACATATTTAGTTTGTGGAATTTGGAATTTTTATGAGCAAGTTATGAATTTTGCAAATTTAAGTGAATTTGACAAGTTTTCAAATTTTGCACCAATTTAAAATATTCAAAACAGTAAACAAATTTTATATTTGGATAGAACATTTAATTTGGTATTGAAAACATATCAAAAATGTTGGATTTGGAGTTGGGATGATTTATTTATGCAATTTACAAAATATAGTGCAAATCTGCCATTTTTTTATGATCTAGGGACTTAGGAAATATTTTCCAGGGGCTAGAAATAAGTGCCAGGGGCCTATGTGTGAATACCAGAAAGTTCGTGACCAAAAGCATGTAAAATAAAAAGGTGGGTTTTATTGCAGGAGGTGGGATTCGACCCTGGGACCTCCCACTGCGCCAAAGGGGTGGAACCAGATGGGCTGATGCTGTTTTGTTGACAGGAAGGGGGCTGCGGGGGGCTTAAGCTTCAGATACTGCACAGAATTTAATTGGAAAAAAAGGAACAACGAAAAGGGTGGAGATGGGAGTCGAACCCACGACCTGAGGGCTCCCTGCGCGCGCTGCTGCCAGTGCGGATGGATGCGATTTGTGATAGGATAGCAGGACGGGGGGGTTTTGAGGTGTTGTTCCGCGGGGATTTTTCTCTGAACTTAACTGAACCAAACGGTACTGCCTCTGTACCACGACATGGACAGGCAGCGAGGCAAGGCTCGGCTCGCCGGCCTGCTGCGCTCGCCGGAGGCGCGGTGGGGTGGCCGTGGTGAGAGGGGGCGGTTGGTGCGAGGGGAGAGGGAGGAGGTCGAGCGGAGGAAGAGGTCGAACCTCACCTTGGGCTTGGGCGATTGGAGGCGAACAGGGAGCAGCAGGCAGGGGCGTCGCCGGCGATGGAGGCCACGGCGGCGGAGCTCCAGGGCTCCTCGGCTCGAGCCGAGGGCGCGGCGAGGGGGAGGAACCCGTGGCGGTTCCATTCCCGGCCACGGTTCCTCCTCGCGGTGGCTGTGGAGGCCGGCGGTGAGGGGAGGCGATGGTGGGCTCGGGTGGGGTTCTGTTGTCGATTTCTTTGACAGAGCAGAGGGAGAGAGCTTGGTGGCGATGGGAGATGGCGGCGCAGAGCTAGGGTTAGGGTAGAGGTAGGTGGATAGGTAGGTACTTATGGAAAAGGGAGGCCAGTACGGCAGCGATCCTAGAGGGGGATGGAGTTGATCGATCGGTTCCGGTGCTGTTCGTACTGAAGATGTCGTCATCGCGAGGAAGAAGACAAAGCGGAGGGGGTACTGGGCCAGAGCAAGTTGGGCTTGAGGGAAAGAACTTGGGCTGGAAAGAAAAGAAAGGGAAAGCCTGCCTCCTTTGGGGTTTTGCTTTTTATTATTTCTGTTTGTTTGTTTTTTTTTTGCAAGGTTTGGTCTTAGAAGAAAAACATAGCTTTTAGCTTAACAAAATTCTAGAAAAATTAAGTTATGCTTGTTAGCTCAACAGCAAACAGATGCCCAGGTTGGTTTCCCAAAAGGTGAGATTTAAATTGCTGTTTGAAATTTGAACCAATTTTAGGTGAATTTTATTATTAAAGATCATTAACAAAACAAACCTTCTAAATAGGGTAACCCCTAAGGTTTAAAGTGATTTAAAGATTATCAGTGTGTGGTGAACTTCATGGATTCAAAAGAGTAATGATTTTGAGAATGGGTTTGAATTTGGAAATGGTTTGGAATTAATTGATTGATTAATTGTTTGATTAAAACCAACAATTTAATAAGTGATTTGATTTAAATGTTTGAGTTAGCCATTAGGGTTTTAACAAGAGGGGGAAAAACTATTAACAGTCAATTTGATTAAAACTATTTTCAAACTATTGAAGAACAACTGGATGGTTTAGTTTGCAATTTTTGAAATTGGAAATTTTGAGCAAGGGTGAAAGTTTAAATTGATTTGAAATTTCAGTGGTGATGCAAACATGGTGCAATGCAATGTGATGCATATGATGCAAACAAAACAAACAGGTAACACCTCAGGTGTTACACTTCGCCGGACAGTTTTTCGATTCATGTCTGTGCTTAGTAAATCATGCAGTCTCCACAGTTTGTAAATAAACTAACCGGATTCTCCTATTATGATATTCTGATTCTTGTGAATAAGCTTATGGTTGCTGGCACTCAAAATTGCATATTCAATATCAGTATTTTTTAATGGAGAACAGTAGAGTGATGAATTTTTCCTTCAATTTATTTTTGTCAATACGATTTCATTGCGTATTGGTTCTGTTCGGTTAAACTGAACCAAATCATTTGGTCCTGAGGATTTTTTGCTCTGGACTTTCAAAGGAATCACTCAGTTTAACATTTTGAGAAAATTGAAATTCGTAAAATACCGAATAACCAATCAGTCTTACACCGAACGCCCACATGTATAGAAAGTGGGCCAGTTTTTATTTTTATCTAAGCACATGAGGCCCTTGCGTTATGAAAGAATACCATTTCTTAACAGTGGAACAATAACTGACAAGAAAGAACTTAAACGGTAACACAATCCGACAAGCAACCATAATTCTTGAATAACAGGTTTCCAATCAAGAATGCTTCATATCGTCCACAAAAAACTGATTTTGAGTATTGAAATTCTTTGTATGGTAAAAATTATTTGATGAAATTCATCTCGTAGCAAAGCACGGGCATTCTGCTAGTAATTAATAAACATGTGTATCATAATATGGTACAGCCAGCTCCCCCCTTGTTCTGCTTTTTCTCTAACTCTTTGATTATCTCTTCTTGTTTTTGTACTTCCTCTTGGAGTAGTTTATTTTTCTCGTCTTGCTCCTCGAGGAGTTTCTGATGTTCATGTGCCGCTTCCTCCCAGGCCTTCTTACGTTCGTTTTTCTGTAACTCCTTTTCACGATTTATTTCCTCGTTCAAACGTTGTTCTTCCAGCTGCATCTCCTTGAGTTTATCGAGCACTGCTTGTACGTTCTTGTCATTACTTTGCAGTGCCAACTCCAATTCTTTCCTGGCACGTTCCTCCTACCAATACGTAATAAATTGAAGAATGTCAAGCATTACACAAACAATAATTCATACAAAGTAAGAACATATTTGTTTTCATTGCTCTGTGTGTGAGAACATATTTGCTTTCATTGCTCTGTGTGTTTATCATGATGTGTTGAGAAATGCAGGCAGCCTGCCCCCGTGTCGCTCCCGCTGGGGCGACACGGGAGACGACCCGAACCCTAGCCCCCAGCCTTCTCCTCCCCATCCCTTCTCCCTCGTCGTCCACGGAGTAGGCCAGCCGAAAAGGCCGGAGGCCTTCGAGAAAGGTGGCGGCGAGGCGTTCCGCGTCCTGCAACAGGTTTTCGAGGGGAGCTCGGTCCGGTGGTGGCGCACCTTGTCTTGGGCAACGGCGGCGCGGGCAATGGATCTAGCCAGCACGACGGTCGTTCGGATGGGGCGATGACGGTTTCCCACGGCAAGGCCCCATTGCGGCGGATCTGGTGTGCTCTGGTTGGGCCCGATCTGGGCCTGCTACGGGCCAGGCGGTCCTGTGGTGGCCTGGATCGACCGGAGGCGGAGTCCCTCCGTGGTGGGCTCACCAGGTCTCCCCGCGCTTCCAGACCCTGTCGCCCCAAATTTGGACTAGGCGGGTCCGGGTCTGGTGGCATCCTCGATGCCCAGGGTCCGTCGAGGCCTTGTGGGTGTGTCTGCCGGCTCGCCCCATCTTCTCTCTGTGGGTGTACGTGGCTTTGATTGGTGGTTTGTTGGCGTCCATGGCGGGTTACGGTGGGGCTGGTGCTTGTTGTGCGGAATCCGAGGTTGTCGCAGCCGGAGAGGCTGGCTGCAGCTCCCTCGCGAGGTGTTGTTGCTAGGCGGCCAGCGGCACCAGCTCGGATGGGCTTTCCCCACACGCAGCCTGATGCGTGCTCACTGGGCAGCTGTGGCAGCATTGCTGCCTGGCTATGGCCCCCCTCCGGCCTGGGTGGGTCCTTGGAGGTGAAGGGAACATGCCCGAGAGGCAATAATAAAGTGGTTATTATCCTATTCCTTGTTTATGATAAATGGTTATTTCTCATGCTAGAATTGTATTAACCGGAAACGTTGATACATGTGTGTTTAATAAACAAACAATGGTTCCTAGTAAAGCCTCTCTTTTAGCTAGCTCGTTGATTAACTGACGATCAAGGTTTCCTGATCATGAACATTGGATGTTGTTAGTAATGGGTTCATGTCATTAGAGCAATGATGTGATGAACATAAACCCAAACTAGGTATAACAATGCGATCAAGTCACTTAGTTTATGTTGTTATGTCTTACATACGAAGTAACATTATTCCTTAGACCATGAGATATCGTCAATCACTTATACCAGAAGGGTGCTTTGATGTCATCAAACGTCACGCCGTAACAGGGTGATTATAAAGGTGACGTTGGGTATTCGAAAAGTGTTAGTTGAAGCTCATGGATCAAGAGTGGGATTTGTCCATCCAAATGACGGAGAGATATACTCTGGACCCTCTCGGTGATATCACATCGACACCGCTTGCAAGCACGTGACTAGGTCACAAGGATGTCATATCACGGAACGAGTAAAAGAGTACTTGTCGATAACGAGATCAAACTAGGTATGGTTGATACCAATGATCGGATATCGGACAAGTAAAATATCGCGAGACAAAGGGAATAGTTACGACGTTGATGGTTCACACGATCACGAGAGTCATCATTGAATATATAGGAGTCATCACGGATCTCGAGATCCCGCTGTTGATTATTGATCGGAGAGGTGTCTCGATCATGTCTATGTTATTTGCGAATCATTGGGTGACACACTTAAGGTTCGATGAAGCATTTGAGAGGATACGGAATATCGAAGAATGTTTTGGACAACACCAAAATTGTTTCGGGGGAAATTGAAATAGTTCAAGGGGTTTTTTGTCGAATGGTTCTTAATGGAATTAACAAATGATTCGAGGTGCTATATGCAAATGTTTGTTAATAGAATTAACAAATGCTAAAATCAAGAAATAAAAATGTTTTATTTATTTATTAAAGAAAAATCTTTAAATTTTCCAAGTGGGAAATTATGGGAGCATGAGTGGGTGTGAGTGGAGTGTCCACTCACATGAAGAGGGAAGAGGTGCGGGCACCACCATGGGCTGGCCGCACCCCCCTTGGGCTGCCCTCCCCCTCCCCTATAAAAGGAGGGTGAGAGCTCTCCCTCCTCCACACACTTGCCCACCTCCCTTTCTCTCCACCCTCTGCTCCATTCCATGGTCTCCGGCTTGGCGAAGCCCTGACCGTGGGATTCTTCACCACCACCACGCCTTCAGACTGCTGGAGTTCCGGGCGATCCTCTAATTCCGCTACCCCGCTGGATCAAGGGAACGAAGGTCTTCATCGAGCCGTACGTGTGACCGATCACGGAGGCACCGCCAGATTGCGGTGCACATCTTCTTGCTCTCGGGATCGGTGTGAGTACGACTACTCCAACAACAAGATTTGATCTCGTAACGCTTAGAGTCTTCAAGGGTATGTTTTCTTAAGACTCTCTTTCTCCTCGTTGCACTTCATCTCCTAGATTAGATCTTGGCCCTTAGGGTATCTCTCGCGTAGGAAATTTTTTGTTTTCTATAAAACATACCCTTCAGGAGGTTGGCGTGGGTGGATCTCGTGCGTTATGGTGTCAGAGAGAGGCATGGAGCTGGATTCTGGGGCGACGGCCCTAGTGGTGAGAGTTATGGTGCTTGTGGGCGGAGGTTGCAGCTCGACTGCTAGCTGACCATCATGGCCGTGAGGGTGGCGTGGTGGCTGGTAATCGACGGTCGGTGAAGATGGTGTGTCAATGGTGGTACCATGTTTCGGGTGGGGAAAGCGCTTTCCGGGTGAAAACCATGTCTGGCTTGGGCCAGCCCGACTGTGATGGCGCCCACGGTCATCATTTCCTTTTTGAAGGCATGGTCGTGGCGGCGCCTTGCCCTCCGAAACACTCCGGGTGAAAACCATGATCCCTGAGATCGAGCGGTGAAGGTGCTTCGGCTTCGTTTACTTCCTAAAGGCACCGTCTTGGGGGAGATGTCTCGTTGGTCTTCGGCTTCGTCTCTTCGCGGTGATGCGGTCACGGTCGAGAGCTCCGTCAACTTCAAGCTTTGCTCTTTTTTCGTATTTGTTGTGTGCTTGTAGTTGTTTGGGGTGGTGTAGCTGTTCTTAGCACATTTGTATCCGGCCTTGGGTGTGTGTGGCGTGTGGTTGTAATGTGTGTTTGTTTGTTGGTTGTTGCTTTATTTATAAAGCGGGGCGAAAGTCTGTTGCGTGGTGTGTGTTTATCATAAACTAAAAAATAATCTGAGCTTATTAATTGTTTATCGAACGTTGTGTATGAGTGGGCATCAACTATAACTTTAGATGGAAACGGTTAATTGTGTGGTACATGTTGTTAACATCCAAGGAAAAAAATAATACATCAATCTCTCTTGTGTTATTTTTTTGGCGGGTTCCTGTGTCCTTTATTCTCCAATGATTTTTCAATTCATCAAGCATGCGTGTAATAATTAACTGAAGCTGTTTGATCTTTTCCTTGCCAAGAGCCTAGCTAAGTTGCTACAATTCAATCTAAGTGCAATGGTTCTGATTGCTTTGCTCAAAACTACAAAAAAAAAAAATTGGTCCAATTACGTATAAAGACAGCTAGAGGCTTGTTTATGTCAACGGTTAATCAGAAAAATAAGTCCCTATTTTAGTTGAGTCCACACCCAAAGAATCTCTAGTTAGCTATCATGTGTTTACAACTTTACATACATGACCCCTTGTATACACATTCAATTAGCGGGCACTTTGTACATATTTAAATTTGAGGTATGTGTAATTTTGAGTTTGGTTTCCGGTTCAAATAAACTGATTTAAATGATACTTCAAAAAAAGACTTCCTCGGATGCCAATATGAATAACCATACAGATTATAATAATTACCTTTAATCCCAAGATCTTATAGGTTGTATATGATTGTAACTCTTCCTGGAGGTCTAAACATAGCTTGTGTAGATAGTCCACATCAAATAACTTCAAATCTATAACCAAATCAAGGTCGGTTATAAGAGATTAAAAGTCATAAATAAAAGAAAGAAAATATTTTCTTATATTCTTAAATCACCTTCGCACAAGTTGAAGAATTTGTCTCTGTACGACTTCAGTATCTGGTTTTGATACTCTACAAGATCACCAGATTCTTCCATGGTTTTCAGGTTGGTGTCAAATTCAGATTTGAACTGGTTTGACATATTATGTCGTATCTTCAGAATTAGTTCCCGTGCGTATTTTGAAAGGATCTATAAGAAAGTGAATTATTTATAAAAATGAAATTGTTGAGCAACATTACATGTTTAAAACAGCAATGAAATCATATATATACTCCCTTTGTATCAAACTATAAGATGTTTTAGCGTTTTCTAGACAAAACGTATCTGGAATGTTTTAATGTGTACACTCATGTGAGTCTTGCACTAAAACATGTCTAGATACATGTTGTCTAGTAAACCCTAAAGCATTTTACATTTTGATACCGAGTGGTATATATCATTAGAGGATTTGATATGCTATTAGCTCTCCGTTGAATGAATATAAATCATACTCCATTCGTCTAAAAATCTAATGACTTTGGTCACACAAATAAAGCAAAGAGGTCATTCATGGGCGGACCTAAGGGTTTTCCCTGAGTAGTAACAACATCATTCCTCATCTTTCACACAGGAGGAACGGTATCAACAGACTCTCAGGTGGCCATCGGAAACACGAATTTGTTAAACCGCAAACCCGTTTGCAGCAATTCAGGCGTCCTTCACCTCTTACATAAACCTAAGATGATCATGCTCACAGGTGTTCGTCACTATTATGAAGTTCTTAAATAGTCCTTCACAATCTCCCTATCGGCTACAAGACTTAGGTGCATATGCGCGCATCACTCCGAAAACTAGCCTTAAAAATATAGCATATTCCCTCGGCAACAACTAGTCGTTTTGAAGATAAAAGCTTCTGTGCGATCTAGAAGGATTCGGAAGCGACCGACGAGGTCAGGGACCCGGATACCCATCCCGATAACTCGATGACTAAGTGAAGCCTAGGGTGTCGCATCTAACTAGGCAAAATCAAGGAATTATTATGAAATTTCTGGATCACTTATAGTAGAGTAACATCAGATCTAGATTCGCTGCAAAGTGTTTTCCTTCTATCATTCTACATGTTTTTGTACAATGGAGAGCCCCCGAAGGGACTCGAACCTTCATGGTTAACAGCGCTGGAGGTACAAGATATTACAAGGAACCCCATAAAAAGAGAAATAACACATAGGTCCCTAGCATTTGTAAGGGAGACCTCAACAACAAATAGAAAAAAGCAATCAAGTCCACCTACATGTAAAGAGGCTCTTCCGCTTTTTAACACTACCACTGACCGAAATATAATGCGAGGAGAGGTAATGTTTAAAACACCCTTGCAAAACCTACATCACATACCATAGCGTAATCAAGAACCCATGTGGATATCTCATACAAACAAGAGGTGATTTTTTACCGAGGAGTGTTTACGAGGAACCGAACATGTATAACATTGCTCCCTACTATTACCATCGAATATTCAAGACACTCCCCAGACGTTAAGAGTAACTAATATACAATTCCAAGTAAAAAGGAAAGAAGATCTATCTCTAAGTCCAATGTTCAACAAAGTGCGGCTAACCTTGTTTATTTTATGTTTCAACTTTTGACTTTCCTTTTCCCTTATTGCTGCATCATACATATATGTATCATGGTCATACCTGAAATGAAACATTTTTGGAAGCTTAAACATGCAACTGCAAATAATTCCATGTGATTCATCATTAGCTTGATATAAAATCTTCCATGATACTACGATAATATCCATTTGGCACATTTAGCTCCCTTTGTCTTCACTTCACCTTAATGGTTCACTAAGCTTCAAGTTTTTCTCAACCAAATTAAAAGTGACATAGGAATTTACTAGTGGGCCTTAGGAACATGCATTTAAAATTTTGAAATTCTCATGCTCTCCACTCATGCATGGTAAGATGTGTGACTAAATTTTAGTCTCAAATTGCTAGTTGAGAGGGACTAGGATATCCTTCTGGAGAAGATTTTTCTACAACTCGCTAAAGGATTGGAACAAGAGTGGCTCCGGTGTGGCGCTCTTCATTTGCCTGCCTCCGCATTCCCCACATCGTGTTTCGTGAACGTGTCGAGTTGCGCATGTTTAAGAAATATGCAATTTCACTTTTTTTTTGGATCCAAAGATGTTATCAAATCATTTGTGGGATTACACCCAAAGTCGACCACACGATATAAAATAGGTAGACGTGAATGGTAGTAATTAAGAGCAACTAGATTGCATCTGCCTCCATGCTCTCTCACACTCCCTTCACTCCTTCTCGATGTGTGCTCTCGGTTACTCCATCTCGCTGAGTGTATTCATGGTCGTCCAGGATAGAAGCCATTAGGCACCTTGTCTATTGTGATCCTGCACTAAGGTTTTTGGTGAACATGTCGACGGGACTGCTCAAGTCCTTCTACATCGACTACAGCTGTATGTTTCATTTGTTGATCATACCTCAACCAACTCGTACGTACTTCTCTCTCTCTCTCTCTCTCTCTCTGGTTAGTTCCCTTCACGGTTACTGCTTATGCAGTTCGTGTAGAACTCGATTTAGGTTAGCACCCATATTTATGTTACATGTATAATTGTCTACGCAAGTTAATCTTGAAAATTGTATTGTTATGATTTTAACATGGATTAAATTAATATAAAAACTTCTAATTATCCCAACATGTACCATATGGAACCAACGGAACTAGACTTTTAGTCTTTCTTTTTCTTTACATGAAAGTAGCCTTTTAGTTATGTGCTAAGTTGGCCGGGATGTACATATGTTAGAGTGAGACCACATACATGTGTGGTTATGTGTACAAGAAAATAATATATATGATCCTCTAACGAGTGATGCCCTTTCCAAAAAATAAAAGAAAAATAAGTTTGTATAATTTTAACATGTAAATATTTGAGTACTATGTGGACAAGAAATGTCAAGATTTGTATTTTTTTGTACAATCCAAAAAATACAATTTTACGCTAAAAAATTAGAAGTGCACATAGTACTCAAACATTTAGCTTGGTGAATTGTTTTGTTTATTTAAATGGAAAATCTTATTTTTGAAATGGTCTCGTTTTTTTTAGTTCTCGTCGTGTTGAAAAATTATGCAATGCCATTGCTACAAGAAGGGTATTAGTTTTTACAGAGTCGTCTATACAAGAGGGGTGGCCAAGGAGTTACTTGGCTATGCTGCTTTCCAAAAGTTTATCTGATGCTTCTTTGAAACCCTGTGGTGATTCATGGGTTCTTAATAATTCGTAGGCCTGCATAAAATGAATTAAGGTAAGGGACCAAACATGAAGTAAAAAAATATGTAATAACAACTTGCCATAAATAAATAATTAGGACTTTAAAAATTACCAAGTTAGTATGTTTTGCATGTGGATATACCTTTTGAGAAGCAAAATATTTCATTGACTCTTCGACCATTTCTTGGCAGTACACTGTAGAAATCATCACCTGATTATGGGAAAATTATACGGAGTTAAACAAAATATAGTGAATGATATTTTGCATCCATATTGATGTGTATGATGGAATACCATGTGGGATGGAAGGTCAAGCCTCTTGTTTTCCTTTATTTGTTCCCACAACAATTTTGAACTTTCCGAGAAGCTAGGAGCTGGAACTCTATCACGTCTACTACGATCGAGAGTGCTTTCGGAAATAAGCTTTCTTAAATTTCTTACCTGAATGGCCACCGATGAATACATTAATATGTATACCAAATACTTCAGTCAAAAATTACATGCCGTTTTGATGGTTTCCTAGATAATATAAGTATGGAAAAATATAGCATTTTTCTTGTATATGAAAGCTAAAAATGTCTCAATGGAAACATTCGTAGACATACAACTAATTTTTCATACATATATACATACATAAATACATACAAAATATCTCTTTGCAAAAAATGTAGTGCATCGTAGTTTTTGTAGAAGTCAAACTTCGTAAAGATTGACTAAGTGTGTATAAAAACACATCAATATCTACAACATCACATGTATGTATATATATACACTTGACATGAAATAGTTGAACCGAAAGGTTGTAGTCGTCCCTACAACTATAATGGGACCGGCAAACTTTAATTGATCTATTTGAGGATAACGCAATCTCTTATTGCTCTGAGAGATATACAATAGAGAGGGTAGATCCACGTCCTAACCGGATGAGTGAACTACGGATGTGTTATGATTTTGTTTATCGTCCCCACTTGTCACCTAGGTTAACTAAATAATACCACGCGCGTTGCAGCGAGAATCTCTTAAAAAATATTTTTAAATGAAATTAAGTGTATAATACACATAAAAATAAAGTGGATTGAACTATACAATTGCATGCAGGATAGTGTGATCTCATAAGCCGACAACTAAAAATGAATGACATGGATGGTTGGATGATCAACAAAATGGCTAAAAAGTGGATGATATGGATATATTAGATGCCGATATAGACTATTATTAATATATTTTATTGGAGATGGCATGGACATTTGGATGGTTGAAAAAAGTGCGATGTGGATAGCTTGCATATTGATTTAGACTACCATCATGATGGAATATTAGTGCAAATGACATGGAAAATTGGATGGGAAAATGGGTGATGTGGAGTTTACATGTTGAGATAGATTATGATATTGAACCAAAATGTTGCATGGAAATTTGTTGAAGCCGTAGGTAAGATGAGATTAATGGGCTAAAAAACTTACGATGATGTGGATAGATTGCAAGATATGTCATGCTTGATGCATAATAAACTTTGTGAAAAATGTTTAAATGGTTACATATAGAAGAACACATCATCTCAAATTGTGGTAAGATGTTTTTCATCATTGCAAACAGTTGCCAAAAAATGCGCTTGGTTAGTTAGGACGATTAAAAACAAAATAATTGTGGTGGTCGAGTTGCGCATGATTTAACAGTGTAATTATATCACAAAATGGCTCGATCCCGTCAATCAGACGTCCAATGATGTGAAAAATTGGATCGTTGAGATAATAGATAATGTGGAAACTTTACATGAAGATATATACAAAGGATGATGTTGTCAATGGTATGACTGAAATTATGGTTGTTATTTGATGCTAGTGGGATGAGGTCGCAATTGAATGGTTGAAAGTATGAACGAGGTGGGCAATTGGATGGTTAAAAGTATTGATGAGGTGGATAGTTTGCATGTTGAGAAAAAAAAATGCATCTTAGTGGGGATGTGGGGCTTTTTTTTATAAGGTATATAGATTTTCAAAACTTGTGTAGTGAATTTGTGAATTGTAAAAACATATGTGAATTGTAAAAACATATGTGTAATTCTGCATTGATTTGTTTACTCTGAGAGTATTTTGAAATTCATGTGAGGGTCTATGGATGTGTAATCTTCCTATTTCAGAAATAAACCCTAGAAGAAATCATGTGATGAAGATATTTCCCAAGTGTATTCATAAGTTATTTCTTGTCTCTAAACATCAACAATGATATTTATCACTGAACACATGATTTTCTTGTGGAAGTATATATTGTATGATGCTTGTTCTAATTGTCTCTAGTCAATAAAATTTATGGGACGTTGTTGAGGGCCTTATTTCAAAGGTCATTTGCATGGTGACTTTGGTAAATGATTTGTATAGAGTAGGCTACGCCTACTTTGATAAGAAACGAGAAATGTTGTCATTTCTAAACCCTCTGTGATGACATTTTTTATAGTTGTGTGACTTGACGGGACTACATCTATGTATGTCCTGGTTCCTATATGGTCCAACTAAATAAACTATTTATGAGATTGATCTACCTATATTGTGTAAATAAATTTTGGACCAACAAAAAATAATATATTATTGGTAGTTTTGAACCGGGTGGTTGACCTCTTTCCTGAAACCCCGCGAATTCTTCTCTGACAGTGCGACGACTTTAACCTGAATATGAAATCAAGCCAACAAATTAGTTCCATCTTGTGCACTAAAATTTGTAGTTTTACTATGTGGAAAAATAAAGAGATATCTTCTATATACTGATAAATATAGAGAAATGAAGCCTACTCATCTTGTATGTAAGTGGTACAATGATTGGAATAATGTTAAACTAAATAGGGATCCATAACGAATCCAAATTTGAAAAGAAAAAAAACTAGATTTTTTTAATTTTTATTCACACACATTCATCATAGGATGTAGTACCTTTAATTTATGTTGAAGGTAAAAAACGGTGTCAATAGTTACGTTGTAAAACCGACATTTGAAGATATATATGTATCCCATTATGTACATGCGTAAATTAATTTGAATTTTTCCAAATTTTTGTTTATATGAACCCCGTGTAGAATATTAAATTCATTGAAGAAAATGATAGAGATAAAACAAGGAACGCTTGCCCAACCTCGATGTAGTCCTTGAATATAAAAGCTTCACTGGAACCCGCATCCACACTTCTCCACATCTAGAATAAATAATTAGTAGCATATTGTATTTCTCGTAGCAAAACATGCTTTATTGTTTAGGCATACCTCTTCCAAGCTTTTCATAATATCATTTTCCAGCATGTCCACCGGTGTCTACAAGAGAATCACCAAATAAGAAAATTATATGAAGTATGTGGATCAAATGCATGTGGATGAAAATAAAACCTCTCCATCGTAGTAGCGAAGGACAACTATTATTTTTGTCAATCCTGGTGAGAGTTTTCTTCTTTCCTGCAAAAACAAAAACTATAAGTCTAAAGTTTTCTGTTATAATAGCAGTGAGATGTTAGCGTTGAACAAGTATTTTTATTAAGTAGAAAATACTGTCCATGAGAGACGTTGTCCACATCTCGTACTTTGTGTGTCTCATATGAAGAGGAAACTGATGTCGTGATGTAGTGTTTTATAAGCTCCACATATGCTAGTACATTGTTGGAAAAAATAAGTGATATTTAAGGTGTCATCTAGACCATGTCGTGCTCACAATTAACCTTGTATTACGTTTTTTGTCCACAGAAAAACTAGAGGGAATCGAGCGAATGATCACCACGTTGAAATAGAAGACGGATCGGAGCAACCAAGTTGTGTCCATCCATTAGGCATTTTTTTCCTACTAAAATGATATGTTTTCATGGCATATTCTCGAAAAATAAATTATGTGAGTTGTATCTCGCAACTTGTTGTAGCCACACTGCAATTTACTAAAAGAATTAAAAAAAAAAATACCTTTTCTGTAATGAATGATGCCAAACATTTATCCATAGTTCATTCAAGGGAAACATTCATCCATAAGTTTTTTAAATCACATTTATCCATACTTTATTGAGCAATGGGAGAGGCCATATGGAAATACCTGAAATATTGTCTTAAAGAGTGGTGTGCCGCCTCCATTCTCTCGACCAATATCGTGTACAGACCTATATAGAAGGGAAAATGTGGAATAACTAACAGTAGTTTCAACACATGTATATATATAGTACTCTTATCTTGGCAAAGTTTATAAATATAAAAGAGAAATATGATTGCGTGAACCATGTTTTTTTAGGGGACCAGGTTGTGTTATCTAAAACATATCAATAGCGTGTTCACTAAATCGTACCTACTATTTAGTATTTACATATCATCATCTTTTTTTTTTTTTTGTATTTATATAGTTTGCCCTCGCATAATATTCTAAATTTTTGTTAGTACGCATAATCTTTCTAAAATAGGAGTGTCAAAGAAGGCATATTACAAAAAAAATATTTACTGAAGCCTTTTTCAATATTTGCAGGTATTCTTTTGTGCAATCTATTTAATAAAATAACAATAGGATGGAAAAAAAACATGTACATGTTAACCATCATAAAGTCAGATGTTGTCAACGCAAAGAGGGCAGCTTGTTTCTCGAATATTGTATCCTGAGAAAATAGGAAATAAATTATCAGTTTGTTTATAACCTTCACAATTTTTTTTAAAAAACAAGATATACTTAAAATCTCTATACGCATATAAGAACCACGATAACTTTGAAAAATATATCGACAATACAAATAAATATGTTAGGCCTAGACAGTTTTCCGGTGACCGAATAAGGGTATGATAGTCAAAGGCAAGCGGTTACTGTAGAACACATGTATTAAAAACATTTAAATTACACCAAAGAAGTTATACAAAATATATACATTACATATATATAAATTATATGACTATATTTATTATGGAATATAATTCCATAATACCACTCTTTAAAAAATGATAACATTGATGGATTAAAATGGTGTATTGTGGTTTTTGTAAAGTTGCAAAAAACATTTACTAGACATTTAGTAGCCATAAGGAAATGATAAAATATCAGTTGGGTGTGGGAGAGTGGATGTACAATCCCATCACCCAAACTTAAGTATACTTGAATTTAGTCCTTTTCTATGGATTGATTTCGGCCATCTGATCGCATTCATGTGTTCTTCATTGAAAAGGATAGATATTCTCCCAAACCCTATTAGTTATCCATTCTCTGGTAACATGGGATGGGTTAGATTATCGATTACCTAGAAATTGGGATGGGATAAGAGAACTCCACTGAGGTGTTCCATTCTGATTTTGGTTGACGACTTGTATTCACTAGATAGGGTACCCTGCAGGGCTTGCCATGGCAACACGCGAATCATGGCATACTAAGAAAGTGCCTTATGGTGGGCGATGAAAAAGAATTTCCCCAAACAGAGCCCTAGTTCTATATTTTCATCTTATATTTCCCAAATATGTATCCTGCTATATTTTTTTCATACTCAATTGTTGTAATTCTCGTCATGAGTAAACATGACATGACCTTTGAGTCCTAGAAATCAACACAAAAGTGCATGGGGAGAGAGATCAATACCTGCCCCCTTTCTCTTCCATCAAAACCTTCAACATCGAGGACTAACATAGAAGGCCTAATGCATCTTGATATCAATATCCCACGCGTAGTTTGTTTCCTGCATATTCAAAAAAAATGTTTTATGTTTTCAGAATTAATACATATTCATATCAATATTCCATAGGACTCCGCGTAAAAAGAACAACTGAAAGTTTTAAAAATTAGGCAATAACTCTAGACATATAACAACTTGCACAAAGTGTGAAAATTGGTAGAATAACTTAAAAGTTGAGGTGAACGGTACAATATATATGATGAGGGTGGAAAACTGGTCCAAATCGCCATGATGTTAACATGTGGCGCATTAGTTTTTTGAGAAAACCTCTCTATGTTTTATGTGTCGGTTCGCGTCAGTTTTGAAGTTTTTTCTACCAATTTGCATCCACCACACAAGTTGTTGTATGTCTAGTGTCATTACCTCTTTTAAAACCCAAAAACAATTGTGATATACATTGTTGGATATATGAATTATGAAATATGGTATGTTTAGTACACTAATTATATCAATTTGCACCCAAACAAGGATAAAGACAGTGGTATAAAGAGAAAATATATGTGTCTGCAGAAAAATATAATACATAAGTACGTACTTTTATCCCAAAAAATTATATCTTTCAGCTTCAGAAAATAAATTATATTCATAATTAGATTTTTTTTTTTGTAAAACTTGGAATTGGTAAAAAAAAATACCGGTGTGCATACACACTACCTAGTGCACCCACATATTTTTCACATCAAATGCGTCTACTCACACCGTTCGGGGTTATAATGTGCGTGAATGTTATCAGATAGTGCGGTTATGTAAGGCACATCTCTCTAATATCTTTGTATCCCCCATTAAATTCACTTAAGTACTAGGCACCGAGAGATTCCTACACCCAATATATATTATTTATCCTTCTAGTTTTTCGGTGAAACTAGCCATATCATCAACCAGCAACTCCAATAGAGTGTGGGTAGTTTCTCCAATAAGAGGTGATATAATTTATATGGCCCCTCTCTTACTCTATCTTGAAGCTTGTGCAATGGCAGTTGGTTCATTAACGTACAACCTCTCTCTCTCCTCTAATTTATTCTATGTCACATCATCAAAAATCATATGTGGAATCTGAATGCAACTATTGTTGACTCCCTTACTAAAAAGGGAGAGGTAAAATAATTTAATGATGAGAGGAAAGTACCAAAGTAGCAGGTTTCCTCCTAAATTTTTGTGTTAATTACTCCATGCTCGGGTCCCATAAAATTGGCCCTCTAGCATTACAATACCGAATACAATATGCTAATCACTCCATGCTTTGGTCCCATAAAATTGTCCCTCTAGCATTACAATCCCAAATACAAGATGCAACATCTTTGAACCTTTTAGTTTTAATGTGGGGAAATAATTCCAGTTAGGTTCTTCAATACTTTCCATATAGTGTGAGTTGCACAAATCCTAAAGCATTAGACTGATTAAATCGGACCATATCTACCATTGATTTAACATCAACGTTCGTGCAAAACACTACTTGGGAAAGCGTATAAGCTTGTATTAAAAAATATGTGATTATGCTTGTTTAGTGCTTAATACAATGTATGTTTAGTAATTTTGAGTGGCATTTTTCTTGAGATATTTACTTCTAAACTGGAAATCAATATAGTAGAATAAAGAAGTAAGCAAACAGTTGGATTTGACCCGCATGTTATCTATTATCGTGAGAGCATTACTTAGAATTTCCGTGCAAGTGACAGTCAGTAGTACATGCATGTGTTTACCTTCCTTCTCTGGGATTCATGACGGGAAAATCGGTTCCGAAGAGCTGATTAAGCAAATAACTTTTTCCTATAAAATGCATAGAAGTTAAGATTCCTGCCTGTCCTTTTTGATTTTTTGTAAGAGAAACAGATCCATGAAGAAAACATATCAAAGTCATAGATACGTATGGATACCATACAACTTCGTCAGGTAAGAACTAGAATTATGTAATACATGGTTGATAACTAAAATGTAAGCCATAGAGCTATTGGATTGGATCCTCATTACTAACCAACTTTTGAGAAGTCCTCTTAAAAGTGTACCATTGCACCTTACGTAATGTACTTATAAAATTTAGCGATACAAAGAATCCACCTTAATCGACCTATATAAATTGTCGGATATTTAATTATTATTTTTTTGGAGTTGAGTGGTTGTGTACATTTCAGTTATGCAGTGTAATCTTCTTGTGTATATTTACGATGCTTTCTTGGTAATAAATCATCCTTTATCAAAAACAATTTGGAAACTAGATCAAGTGTCTGAAATTGACTTTCATATAGTATCACACAGTACCAAGCACAGCTCATATGCATGCACTAAATTGTTATCTTTACTCGTTTTGAATAAACAAAACTTTCTATATGGCTAAGCACATATGCCACGTAGCCAATATTTATATTCTACTAGTTAAATAGACTTAAGTTTTTCTGCCATTCTCTCCCCCTAGAAACATATACCAAAGAATATAACATCTTAACAATGTGAATTTCCATTTTCTAGAAGCTAATCTCAACTTTAATTTGATCTTTTGTGTACATACTTGTAACCTTGAAAATATTTTTCCTTATATTACTAATAAATATTGCAGTGGGAAATCTCCCAGGGTTCCTTATCAAACAAACAAACAAAAAACTAAAGTTTCCTGTAGGCCACGGTAAAACAAACTTGAGATTACAAAATTACAGTAAGATAGGGATTTGTAGCTTACCGCTACTCTGGGCTCCCACAATGGAGAGTACTGTATAGGAATCGTTTGAAGCAGAGAGCTGATCGGACCAGTTGGCAATGTGCTTCACCTTGTCTCCATAAAATGTCTTCTCTTGAATCATCTCTGTATGGATGGAGTCACAAAGTGGGAAGATGTCTAGTTCTTTAGCGAGCAGCATGATGAGATCTTTGAACATCTGAATGGCCATTGAAGCATCAGCCTTTTCTTCTCTGATTCTTTCCTCAAGTGTCACCATGATCTTGACAAGTAGATCTTCAACCTCTGAGGACCCTGGATTTGGAGTCCCAATCTTTTGCTTCAGCTTGAGCAGTAGAGCTTCGGTGGACATGGTTCGATCGGCAATGCTTAGATAGCCGGCGATTCGTCCAAGCACCCCGTGGAGTTTGTCCCACTCTTCCCTTTCTTTCTTTCCTTCGGTGCCCACCATGCCAGCCAGCTTAATTGCCATATCTTGCAGGTGTGACGAAGCCATCTTACTCTAGGTGGGTTACAATGGGGGGGAATGCTTGTATTTCGACTAGAATGTTTTGGACAAGATGGCTATTTAGATGCAGCAGATGCGCTCCCATCATTCATCACTCCTACAGGCACCATTAAATTTTGAAGAAAGGCCAAGTCAAATAGCTATGCATTCAAGTTCTGTTTTGCTCCTTCCAACTACTTAAAATGTAATCACTGGGTCGTTGTCGCGTGCTACCTACAGGATGCCAGACGGGGTAACCACCTTGTCATTGGGGTTGACAATTCCCTGGTCGTCGAGGTGTGCTGGTTCATCTGGTTGGCATCACCGGTAGGTGCGTGCTAGTGGTCGCATGTCGGCGTCGGCAAGACATCATGCTCCTACATACCGTGTTTGGACATAGTCTCTGAAATATACATCGAGTGGGATAGTTAATCTCTGGGTTCTTCATCGGTGTATAAAAGCCTGTACCAGATCTAGACAGAAGAAATATAGAAGCAATTTTATGAGGTGCGATACATGAATCGAGTTTCCAGCGATTGGATATGTACGTGATTAGCTGCTATTAGTGAATCCATTGAGGTGGCTGTTTGTGTGCTTAAATGATTTGTACGCGCTTATTGCCGGAGTTAAACCAAGAAGATATGCTACGTCCACCACGTAAAGTCCGAAAGTACTCGACGACTAGATGGCCAATAGTGGTGACAACAACGTGCGGTGGGCCATTGGGGTGGTCACTCTCAGGCCCCGTTCGGTCAATCCACTCCACAAGTGGATTGACATGGATTGGAGAGGTTTTGAAGTGATTTTGACTTAGATGGGATCTAATCCTCCTCAATACATGTCAATCCACTCCAATCCCTGATAAACCGAACAAGCCTTCATATGGGCATCGCCCGGGCCGTTCATTGTGGTGGTTGTCGTGGGTTGCCACCTTCCACGTACAGAGTTGACATTGCCCTGGTCGTCGAGGTATCACCACCGCTGTTAATTAGGTGGGTAATGGAGGTCACCAATAATTAATGGAGTGTCCGACGTGGTCGTTCCAACCCTCAATTAATGGAATGATGTTGCCTGGGTCAAGGCTTAACATGCGAGCTGAAGGGATGCATAATTAATCGCTAACGCCCCTAGCTAACCCTCCAAGGGTCACATGTTGTTAAAAGGAGATCCGATGCTTCATAGATTGCCTAGCTAGGTAGTAGTACTGCGAGATGGACAAGTCATCTTGTGAACCCAGCAGATCATCGGTTTTGGCTCCAGCTGCATCCAGCCCCTCTGCTGGACAAGATGAGTTTCCTGATGGTGAAACCAAACACAGCCCCGTCCAGATGATTGGGGAAGATGGTGCCTTCTACCGACTCAATGCGGAAAGCATCCGCATCAATGACCCCTTTACTCTCATCTCCATAATTGGGCCCCAATGCAGCGGTAAGATGATACATTCCCTAGTTTCAAACAAAAAACACACATCTTCCATCATCGTATCAGATCTCCTTGTGCATAGAATTGACGATTTTCTTCAAACTTCCTCTCATGGGCCTTTTGTGATTTCCTTTCCTTCTTTCATATACAAGAATTGGAATGGTGTATGTTCTTAAAATTCTCTACAGATGTAGATCATGCCCATACGTATATAGAGCCGATAATTTGTTAAGCATTTTACACGAAATTTGCAAAAAAAAAAATCAAGAAATTTGCTCATCCCTATGTGATATGTATAATACAGCATGTCTTTTCTCATTCTCGTGTATCTGCTATTTCATCTGTAGGAAAAAGCTATCTTTTAAATCATTTATTTGGGACCAACTTCGAAGTGATGAATGCAGCAAAAGGAAGGTAACATGATCTCATCGACTCTTGCTCTTTTTTTCAAATCAAAAGTCACATACAACGCTTAGGTAAAAATAGAAACACCAAAATAGGGATACTCATGGGACACTTAGTTCACCAAGCATTTTTTTCTCCGGCGATGATCCAGAGCCTCGCTTCACCCATGATGAGGTCAGAGGGCACTTGACCAGAATGAAGGAACACCTGTGGGTTACGCTCATTCCAATTCTTGCAAGATATAAGACTGAAGATGGACACAATTGCCTTGCGAGGGAGGTAATAAGGATGCAAAGAGGTTGCCGACAAGTAGGATTTGACATCAATGAAGTTCGCCCAAAGATCAATGCCAAACCAATGAATGTTCTCGTTCCAAATGTGAAAGGAATATTGCCAATTAAATTATACAACTTATATTTATATGTTATATATCTCTATCATTCTGAGTATACCTGAATACTTATTCTGGGATACCACTGCCCGACTCTTGGATGAAACCATAGAAGCCACACCAGTAAGCCGCCCGCAATCTGTATATACACATATTCTCTCATCATACTGTATTTTGCATATTTTACTGAAGGAAGTTTCTTATCCATTTATTTGTTTTGTTTTATAACTCGCGTGATAAAATTTTTGGGAACACAACCATTCATATGATTAACCCACCTGAAACAAACACACGAAAACAACAACTTTTAAAAACACCGAACATTGATGGACTTTTCATTCAAAATGATATGTGGCATGGGAGGGAAAATATGTTATTTTTCAAGAGGATGTGACTAGAAAAAATAACTAGGTTAGAAATGGAATTCTTTGAATTATCCATGATATGGTGACAAACAATCAACTTTGACATTATGAGTAGCAAATCCAAAAGGTAAAGTTCTAAATTTTCATATATTATTGATTATTTATCTTGATGGAGATATAAAAATTGTTTTTTGTACCATCTTCCAACATGTAAAAAGTCAATTATAAAAAAAAACTTAAAAAACTGGAGTACTATATGTATGGTAAGTTACTTTATATTAACTAAAGAGATTAGGAATTTTACCACATGCAGGCATCAAACTACAAAAGGAATTTGGCTGTCCAAATCTACCATACCTAACTTTTTAGTGTTGGATGTAGAAGGTTCCGATGGAAAAGAAAAACAGGTAATAAACAATTTGTTTCTTCTTACATTAGCATGCATGTACTTGCACTTTCACTCTAATGTTATTGTACTTTTTGTCCTATCAATTATTGGTGATTTGTTGGAATAATGTCGTGTATGTGTATGTGTATGTGTATATTTTAAGCTAACTAAACTTATAATTGGAAGATCATTAGATGCTTGAGTCGCATAGATGAAATCCCAGCGTAATATATAAACCTACAACATGGTCAAAAGACCACTGGTACGCTACAGATGGATTGCGTGCGCAAGGCAACGATGACCATATTGACCTTGTCTCATGGTCAGCGATGTTGTCTTGGTCTCAGTAGACTTTATTCTTGGTTATAATATGGCGATTTAGTATGTGTTAGTAGTGTACGTAGTAATTCTTCGAGGATTAGGTGTTGACTATGTAATCTGTTATATCCTGGCCTAGGGCTTAATAGGATTAATAGGATATTCATATCAACAAGTTACAACGTTTTTTATGATAAGCGTGCTTGGCTTGGAGTAATTTCGGGATGGTTGACCGACTAGGAAGTCCTTCTCAGGTGCGCATGACTAAGGACAAAGTGCGTAGAAAAAACTAGTGTTGGTCTATGGGGCCAGTTTAGAGATCCTATTGAGTTGCTAGGGGTGATAGGCCCGGGGTGGCCGCGGGGTGTTACAGAATCTCCCCAAGAAATCTTGGTGTCATGATTTTTGTTCTTCATGGTCGACTATGTCTTGGATGCCCGACAAGTAGTACCTAGAAAAGATTGCAAGTTGGTTGTGTTGATCAATTTGTGATGTTATATGTCAAGCTACCGGGAGTAATCTTGGGAGATCAAAAATGAAAATATCTTGAAGGATCGATGAAATCTGAAAGGGATTTGGTGAGGTGGGAAGCAGGGAACCAGCGCGTGCAGAGATTTAAATTTTAGGATTTTGTCCGGAGTATTCAAAATTTGGCTGAATTCAGGGGTGTTGCCCAGTCCAAAATAGAAGTTGAAGTGTAATTCAGCTATAAAAATTGGCCATTCAAATTCTCATTGGATAAAATCTTTATATGATAATATGTGTAACACTACTTTTATAAGGATGGGACACATGACAAATACCCATACAACCAAATAGGACAGAAAAGTCTAGAGGGTCCACACAAAATTTGTAATGATGACCTAGCCGTCATCCTTTTGCATGTCTGCAACCTTTGGCAAAATGAAGAAGGACAAAACCAACGCATCATAAAAATATGCACAATTTGAGAGCAAGCCTTAAAGTGTTCCTAGAAACTAAGAGATTATATCAATCTAGAAAAATTAGTATCATGCATCTTTGAAGCGATACAGAACAATGCAAAGGAAACGGAAAACCCAGTTATTTTAATCGTAAATAAGTAGTGCATAATATGATATGTATGTGACAGTAATATCGCAATTACAACTGGAAAGAAGTTTCCAAAATATATCAACATCGAATCTAGTCTCGGTGTGACTAATGCAACACCGAAAACAAAGGTTAATTTGGGTAGCCACTGAAGAGATATTTTAAATTTTGAAATAAATGAAATTGGTAATGATGTAATGATTGAATGTATTGGTGTCATTAGTTACATGCTGCAAGAGAGAGGGGAGAAAGCCTTGCATGGAAGCATTAGGGTGCACAAGCTTATCTTATCGTACATATGCACTAACTCCTCTCTTTTTTCAGGATCAATTATCTTATCAAAGGCAAATAGCTCGTTTCCTGCTGCAGCTTTCCAATCTCATAATAGTCAACATGTTAGTTCATTTAACCTGTTAATACTAGCATACAGTTACAAAAAATAACCCCGCCTTGTTTTAGTTAGTCGCCTAACGTGTTTTGTACATACTATTTTTAGGCGTTTGCAGGACATTAATCGTCAACTTGGTGGTAGCTCTACGCTTCTTCCAGCAATTTTCCAGGTAAAATGAAACAACAATAAAATTGAGAGTTTAGTTTCCAGAATTAATTGTTTGTGATGATCTTTGGCCTCCTCTAGTGATTGTTGTTAGAGATATTAGTGTATACTCCTATTAGCTAGGGGGTTTCCTGCATATTTGCCACATGTACATGTATATATATTGTGGTCTTTGGCCCCGTGGAATACAGTTGCCTATTCCTAACATGGTATCACACTAGATTAGGGTTATCCACACACGTCGCGCCGCAACTCGTGCAATTCTTTCTTTTCTAACCTATAGATCAATCTCGATCTCTCTCCTCAGTTGGCTAGTCACGTATAGATCAATATCGATCTCTTCCTTGCTGGCTAGTTACGTACAGGCTGGTGTACCAGGCTGGTTACGTATGTACCATCGATTGAGCTCCCGCCGCTGGCCGCATCCGCTCGTCTCCGCGCTGACTCTGCTCGTCGCTCAGGCCGCCGTTCACCGTATGCCCTCATTTTGGGGCTGAGGCTGTCTCTACCCCGTCTTATCTCATTAATATCCAGCCTTCTGCCGCCCTTCAGGGTGCTATTCCTATCGAGCGACTTTATGATCGTTCTCCTGACTATTCTATGCTATATTTGTTTGGTTGCGTTTGCTACGTTCTCCTCGCTCCTCGTGAACGCACCAAACTAACCGCTCAGTCTGTTGAGTGTGTTTTTCTTAGATATAGTGATGAGCATAAGGTCTATCGCTGTTGGGATCATGTGGCTCGTCGGATGCGTATTTCTCGGGATGTGACCTTTGATGAGTCTCGACCTTTCTATCCCCGATCGACCTCCACTATGGAGGATCTCTCTTTTCTTACTCTTCCCGATTCTTCTCTCTCGGTTCCTCCTATTTCTTCTCCTCCTTCTCAACCTGTTACTCCGTAGTCATCTACACCGACACTATCCTCTCCTCCTTCATCGCCGCGTTCTTCACCCTCCTCACCTATATCTTCTCCCTCTTCGTCTCCTACTATCGTTCCCTCTCATCCTGCTTTTCCCTTTTACTATACTCGGCGTCCACGTGTTGTGCACGAGTCCCCTGATGCACCCTCTACTTCAGGTGCACCGTCTCAGCCAATTTATTATCTTCGCAATCGGCCTTGTACTACACCAGATTTCTATAATCCCGCCAGTTACAGTGTTACTTTTATTCCAGAGCCGACTACGTGCCATGAAGTTGTTGTTCATCCTGAATGGCAGCTTGCGATGGCCGAGGAGATCGCTGCACTCGAGCGCACCGGTACATGGGAGATTGTTCCTCTCCCTCCTTGTATTTTCCCTGTCACATGTAAGTGGGCCTATAAGGTGAAGACTCGCTTTGATGGGTCCCTTGAGCGTTACAAAGCTCGTCTAGTTGCTCGTGGCTTTCAGCGGGAGCATGGCCGTGATTATGATGAGACTTTTGCTCATGTTGCTCACATGACCACTATTCAGACTCTTCTTGCCATTGCATCCGTTTGCCATTGGTCTGTGTCCCAGCTTGATGCTAAGAATGCATTTCTTAATGTTGAGTTGTGTGAGGAGGTCTATATGCGACCACCACCTGGGTATTCTGTTGATGATGGCATGGTCTTCCGTCTTCGTCGCTCTCTCTATGGCCTTAAGCAAGCCCCTCGTGCATGGTTTGAGCGTTTTGCTTCTGTGGTCATGGCTGCTAGTTTTTCTCCCAGTGCTCATGATCCTGCGTTGTTTGTTCACTCCTCTCCTCGTGGTAACACTCTCCATCTTCTCTATGTTGATGACATGATCATCACTGGTGACGATCCTGAGTATATTGCCTTTTTTAAGGCCCGTATGAGTGAGCAGTTTCTTATGTCGGATCTTGGTCCGCTTCGTTACTTTCTTGCGACTGAGGTTTCATCTACATCTGGTGGTTTCTTTATCTCCCAAGAACGGTATATTCATGATCTTATTACACGAGCCGCTCTTACCGATGAGCGTACTGTTGAGACTCTCATGGATCTCCATCTATCTCTTCGTACTTTAGATGGTGATCCCCTCTCTGATCCGACACGTTATCAACATCTTGTCGGGGTCTCGTCTATCTAGCTGTTACTCGTCTAGATATTTCTTATTTTGTTAATATCTTGAGTCAGTTTCTTTCTGCTCCTACCTCGGTTCACTATAGTCACCTTCTTCGTGGTCTAAGCTATCTTCGTGGGACGGTCTCTCTATGTCCCTTCTTTCCTCGTTCTAGCTCCTTACAGCTCCAGTCCTACTCTGATGCTACGTGGGCTAGTGATCCTATGGATCGCCGGTCACTATCTTCTTACTGTGTTTTTCTTGGTGGTTCTCTCATTGCATGGAAGACAAAGAAGCAGACCGCAGTTTCCGTTCGAGTGTAGAGGCTGAGTTGCGAGCGATTTCTCTTTTGGTTGCTGAGGTGACTTGGTTACGGTGGTTACTTGCAGATTTTGGTGTCTCCGTTACAACACACACTGATCTATTGTCTGACAGTACATGTGCTATCAGTATTGCACGTGACCCGGTGAAGCATGAGCTTACCAAGCATATTGGTGTTGATGCTTCTTTTGTTTGTACTAGTGTGCAGGATCAGATTATTGTGCTCCACTATGTGCCTTCAGAGTTACAGTTGGCAGACTTCTTTACGAAGGCCCAACCTAGAGTGCGGCATAGTTTCTTTCTTTCCAAACTCAGTGTTGTAAATCCCCCATGAGTTTGAGGGGGATGCTAGAGAGATTAGTGTATATTTTCCATAGCATATTAGCTAGGGGGTTCCCTGCATATTTGCCACATGTACATGTATATATATTGTGGCCTTTGGCCCTGTGGAATACAGTTGCCTGATCCTAACAGTAGTTTCTTAGCATGTTAACATAGGTAAATTCTGATGTGGAACTATTTATATTTAATGAGGACAAGGAGCAATGATGTATCTTAGCTAAAATACAACTATTTCACATAGTCATAAGCAAAAAAGTACTATTCCACCAACTACATGCAAGTGTGAGACCATAATCATGAAATGCAACCTCATTTATATACAACCCTTAAGACAAAATGCATAGGAGTAGTTTTTTGTTAAGTTCTACACCTCCTATAATAATGTGCAAAATGCATTGGGGGAAGCCTTCACAACGTAATAACTTCTAGCGGGCTGGAAACCCATATTTTAAATCGACTGGTACTCCAATCAAAAATTCTTTCTCTTTATTTTATTTTATTCTCTCAATAAATAATTTAATTTTTTAGTACACATCGAAGTGTTGATCGATAGTTCTCTTTCAAACT
Source organism: Alopecurus myosuroides (assembly GCA_028641055.1). Taxonomy (NCBI): domain Eukaryota; kingdom Viridiplantae; phylum Streptophyta; class Magnoliopsida; order Poales; family Poaceae; genus Alopecurus; species Alopecurus myosuroides. Next base: position 5,256,388 of record CM054057.1, read on the forward strand.
ATTAGCACACAAAAACAAGAACGTAGAACAAGGACAACAAACTAGAATGTAGTCTTGGTTTTTGTTTTTATATATTCCATGATGGTCCACCCTTGTGATCATTGTTTTCAATTTTACCCCAGATCTCACAAGTTCCCATGTGTATTTTTTGTACAATGAATATTTACATTTTTCATGACAAGTGTCACTTTTTCCAAAAAAAAAAATTGCACATGAGTACTACCTCTGTTCATGATTATAAGAACCCCTCGAAGTTTGTGCCTATAAAATAGCTAACAAAACATGTTTTATTTGCCACAAAAAATACATTGTTGCAATAAAATTCAAATATGAATCCATGGTATACTTTATATTTTGAATGTTAAATTCATAATCAATTTAAACTCAAAAATAAAGTGGGCCTTATAATTCCGAACATGGGAATTACAAGACATGAACATGTTTGTTGTCACAAAATTTCAGATTTTAGTTTTATTCTTTAGTTTTATTTTCACCCAGGAGCATGTGCTCCTGGAAGAGAAAACACTGCTTCGTGTACTACATCGGTAGAGTTACAGAGTAGATTGTTTTGTCCCAAGCTCACATAAAAATTCAGAAGTTAAATTCATAATAACACGCACCCCTATTTCCAACATACGTACTAACTGGATTTAATGAATTCCATAGTTTCTAATTTCCCCTATTGAAATGTTTGCTAAATTTTCCTACAATATACGTTAGTATTATTTTATGTGTACTACCTTTTTTTGGAAGTTGTTAATATTTAACCATTCTATACTATAGTTATGTGATCGTATTATCATGTAGTTTGATTTTTATTTAATTATAAAATGCATTTATGTTTCTAATCATTTGGATATTTTGTGAATTTTAGGAAAAATCAAAAATAAATTCTTCTCGGACTAATATTCTTGTGATTATTCGTGGCTACGACAATGAGGTTGGTAAACATAATCAACCAATTTGTTCTTTAGTACTATATACAAAATATTTCATAATAGTTTTCTACATTTCTAGTTTAAACATCGTTTTCTCATTAAATTATTGTAACATATATACATTTTAGATTATACATTCTAAACTTTATTTGGTTAGTAAAAATAAAAAGTAATGTACAAGAAATTTAATATATTACACCCTAGGCTAGTTTAGGTGCATTTTTTTATTAAGTTGCCAACACAGGATTTTGCTACCGATGTACAGTATTCAACATAGCCACAAAATTTATCTCTTTTAAAATAAAAAATTAGAACCAAAAGGTAAAAATTTATCGATTTACTCTCGTCATATTAATGACATTTTGGTCTAGATCCACAACTCATGCATATGGGAAAATAAGGGTTTAACTATCACTTCTATCCTCTTGGGTCCTTGTTGGTATCTAAGAAGTTCAAAAGAATTTTGGAGGATTTGAATCCTATAGGATATTCTAGTGTGATGTTAGACCTCATGGAAAAAATTCATTTGTCTTGCATTAACCTTCGGATGCTTTAAGTTCCTACAAAATTCCCGTGGAACATCCAAACACCCAATTTTGTAATTTTTTGTATTTTTTCTCTGTTAGGATTAACACGACATGATATTCCAATCATATTTCTTTCTGTTTCCATATTTTTAGAATGTCATGTTCGAAATAGTCTAGTGGGTAGTTTAGCAATCATATTGTTGGCGATAACCGGGGTGATAGGGAAGCAAACTAAATTAATGTCAATACTGATATGGTTTTCTGGAGAATAAGGAGGAAATATGTATTCAAGACCATTTTCCAAGCTTCTATAGAAATGGAGAAAGTCATTTTTATTTAGTCCTTTCAGTATAAGAAGTGTTGACAAACATTGAATGAAATTTTCATTTCTTCTGTAGACCCCGGTGGACTTGCTACAATTAGATGTGTTGGAGAACTTGAAAAAGGTGCCCTGAATATTTCAACATTATTGTTCCCAGCAAAATATATTTGACTATATATTTGTTGATCTAATAGATCTTGTCCATGGCAGTTGTGGAAAGCTTCTATTCCCGAAGAATGTCCAATGTTTGAAGAATGCATTGAGGTGAGGTTTTACGATTAATCGTATAAAAATCCTCGAGCATATGTGTTACCTATTTTTGTAAGTTATGAAGACTAACACTGTATTTATAAACTACATTCATATATTTATAAAAATGAACTTCAATATATTTTTTCTTTTTCAACTTCGTGGCAACTTTTTCCAACCACCCAAAAAATGTATACATAGATTAATGGAAAGATAAATAGAAAGATTTTTCATGTTTTCGACAAAAGATAAAATGATAAATTGGCACCTCATCTAAGAAAAATATATTTCTAAAATTTATTTTATAGAAATAGAGAGCATGCATACATTGAAGAATTGTGCAAACAACATTTTTTTTCTTTGCACACCAAGACTATCAATATAACCTTTATATATCTTCTTGTAGTAGATCAACTATGAGTTGGAAAGTAAACCTAGATGCGCATTGAGTTACAAGCAAGTAATAATTTGGTCGAACATTATTTTTGTTTCATACCACCTTCATCCGCTTCGATAGGTAACTTCAGTCGAGAGTATTTCATACATGGGTTTGCATGCATCATATGTATTAAATGATGTTTACGTGATCATGGCATTCAAAATCAACATTCTTGTTATTCCATTAATAGCATATTTCTAATGAAGTGAGATAAGCATTCCCATAAAATTCAATTTTGTGCCACTTAAATAAAACTCTCTATTACGTTTTTTCAAGCAGAAAAATATAAAACCAAATGTATATCATCTGTAGTTTTTTACCCTTTTATATTACATGTCCTACGACTTCTAAATCATGGTCCTCATTGTTCAACATTTTTTTGTTATTTATTACAAATAACTTAGTTGCACCTATGTGTGATGTTTTCCCAGAGAATATTGTGACTCGTTTCAAATATTTTTAACGTACCGCATGTTGATAAGTAAAATTGATAACATAAAACTTATTATGCTGCCCTTTTTTCATTTCAAGAATAATTATTGCATCATTCTTAATTTCTTATTTCTATTTGTGGATTTGTTTTAAAAATATATGAAAAAAGAGGAACACTAATATATCCCATATGGTATAACAATTTTATTATCAACGTACAAATGCTAATTGATAATTTATTTTTCAAATGACCAACTGAATCACCTAGTTCCACCAATGATGTATTGAATTTTTATAAATTCACTTTTTCTGCTTGCTACTAACTCTAGTTATTTTATGGAAGCTCTACATCATGGCTTTGGCTGATAAATCTGAAGAACAAGATTTCGAACAAGGAGTATGATTTCATTTATTCCCACTTTAATATGTGGATGTTTCACTTTATGCATTTTTTAGGGTGGTGAGTAGTTGTTATCATTAGGAGTATTCTCTAATCAAGCAACATTTCTCTTAAGGAAATGAAACACTTTCCCTATCGGTTACCAATTCCACTTCTGATTACAAACGTACCATAAGACAACAAAGATTAAGAGGCAAACATGTAACCGCATACTTAACTTCAAAATAATATATAAATAAGAAATAGAAAACAAGTATTCAAACGTATCTCTTCAATGTCAACACAATCAAGCAATGGAAAATTCTATGATCTTATCTCAAATTTTGGTTTTTGCCTATGAAGAAAAAAAATACAAGGTTCAAATTTAAACATTTGAATTTTTTGTACAGAACTCGTCTTTTGAATTGAAATATATAAGTTTGTAACTTGGATAGATTAAAAGTAAACAATCAAAATCTTAAATTTTCAAGCAAGTTCCATATGTGTGTTTAATCTTGTGATGTGAATTCACTATCAGACACATATATATTGTTTAAAATTGAGATATAAAATAACTCCTTACTTTAACTAGGGGAATATGTGATAATTTTGAGATGGGTTTTAAGAATTGGACAATACATTTAACTTAATTTGAAAATTAATACCATAGTTGTGAACACCCAACAGTTAATACAGGACATCATAATTTCAATACAATTAACCCATAAAAATGATCCAAAAAATATGAAGTACATTCAAGTGATGAGAAATAATGAATACATTAGAGAACAAAAAACACCCAATTAAATGAGGTAACTACAGCGTGAGACACTAGACTTGAAGCGCATGTGAATTCTAGTCACCGACATTTAAAAGTACTCGTCCTCTACACATAGCTTGACAAAATGTGCATCCAAGGTCACAATTTTCCACAACATGCAAACTTTGCTTAAACTATTGCAAACACGATCATTACATTATTGTAATTTCCAAGAACAAATCTATTTTGTAATCTCAAATCTAAATTCTAGCAAATAGATCAATAATGCACTCAAATTTTATATGGTTGTATGAAATCAAGGCCTCCATCAAGGTCATTGTTCAATAATAGCATTATGTAAGGAAAATTTGCAAGAAAAAAAATAAATACTACCCCAATAACAATACAAACCTCTTCAATTTGCAGCCATATAATTATAGAACATACATTCTAACAAGTCACATAATGATCAGATCATGTATAATTCAATATTATCTTTTAACTCATTCTATTTAGTTGTCTCATTTTTTCCATATAACAATTTATTGGTGATGAAACCATAAAAGATTTTTGCGTTGCATACAATATTTCAATGTATGTAGTCTAACATAAATATTTCATGTCGAAAATAATGAAACCTATTTTGTATATATCGAAACAAACAAACATAAATATGTGTTGTGCTAAATTAACAAATGTTACTAATTAAATGTAATTTCACATCATCTATAGAAATTTTTAAATGTTTTTATCCATTTTTTAGTCTCTCTATACATGTATTTAGGTCTTGGAGTTAAAGAAAAAACTTATAAAAGGATGCTTCACGAGTATTCGTCAAGATTTTGCTTCAAAGGCAAATAGTATTTGGCAATCCATTCGACAGAATCAACAACTTAAGATTCCAGTTCATGATCATATGGTATTTTCCATAATATCTATAGTGTTATTATATATTAGTCTATATTATCATTTTTTTTCTTTGAGGTACCACATTAATGTTTTGTCTATCCTTGAATACGTACAGGTTGCCACATCCACAATAAATTGTGAAAGAACTATCAAATTTATTATAGATAAGTTAGAAAGTTTCCAGGTATTTGGTAGTTCGATTACTTGCTTTTATAGTGCATGCTTCCTATGGATAGAGTTTATATGAATAACCCTTTTGTACTAAATTGATACAGGGGTATGATTCACTAGTATCATCAACCTCTTCAAAAGAATTTTGGGAAGCGTATACATGCCTATCGACTCAAACTTCTACTTAGTAAGATACTTTTGTAAATGAACATATCATCTTTATCGAAAGAGTGTTCATTGTGCTTCCCTTATCTTCAATCACTATTCCCTAAACTATAGGTGAAGTATCATAATTCATGTTTTATTACGGGAAAGGGTACGATAAACGCATGTTATGTAGTTATTACATCCCATAGATCATATGTTTGTTATGTGCATCCTACAATTTATTTTGCTAACGTTGTGTACACAAAGATTGTAAGAATAGGGATATAAAATGTGTTGTTGAATGCCTGGAAAGCCAAGACCCAGGGCTCATCGTCCTAGCATCAAGGCCGGTCAGACATAAAAAGGCATTTTTTTACAATACTAAGTAAATATTGAATACAACAATAGCGCTAGAAACCCTTTCCCCCCACCCCCCCGACGTTAGTGTTCAAGATGTCATGGAGTGCTTGGGATTACTTATGTTGGTTGGTGGTTTCTACCCTTGTTATATTCTTCCATACATCTCGGCGGCCCAGCTTGCACTTTTCAGTTTGCCATCTCCTATATTTGGTAGTCCCGCGGTTGAGTTACGTAGGTTGCTGTGGGGTAGCTCTGGTTTTTTATGCTTTCTTCTTGATCTCAATACATTTCCTAGCTCAATGTGAGCGCATCATGTGTCCGATGGTGCAACATCCTTTGAGCTAGGGTGATAGGGTAGGCATCCGCCTTGGTCATTGGTGAAGGAATGTGTTGTACGCTTCAAACCCTGTTGCGGCAGTAAATAACATGGGTCTACCTCCCTGAAGCATGTGTAGTATTCCCATTAATGCAATAAGTATTTCATTAATAAGATTCATAAAAAGCATGTAGTGTATTTTATCTTCTCCTTCATATCTATGAGTATTTCATTATTGTAAAATGAATTATCTAGCTAGTAAATATTCAGTTTTTCATTACCTAGTGTAGTTAATAACATGCTTGTAGTATTTACGTCATCCAAACTATTGACTCATCACTGAAATTTAATGGGTTAATGGATTATTTTTATTTATTTAAACATGTACGAATATATTATTGAAGCATTACTTTTCAACAAATTATATTTATTCGAACATTTATAGAATTAAATTTTCTTAACAATACCATATTGGTGTAGAGATATAATGTTAAAGCATTATATTATCACATGTAATTCAATAGGTGCTTGAAGTTCTCAATCTCTATATATCAAGTGAAAACTAATCACATATATAAATTATCTACTCATGCAGTTTTGATACAGAAACAGAATTGTGTGACATCACAGTGAGGGATAAAAAACATCAAGAACTCAAGAATACAATGCTAGAGGCAAGTATTCTAACATTGGTCTTCCTGTTCCACCAGTAATAATAAAATAAATAGATAATTATTGACAAATCTAGCAGTTTAACACTGATAAAGAAAATGTTGTTATTTCTTTTTTAACTTCGTATGCATACATCTACTTCGGATATTTTATTCCGTAATCTCAAATAAATATATAAATGGAATGAAGATGAGACTACTCAGAGGTAGAGTAAATTTATTAACTGCATAATATTTACCAACATATTAACTTAGTGTTTTAGTAAGTATTGGTTTCAACTGAACTTGTCGCCGGTGTTTTCTTAGTATAGTGCTCACAATGGAGGTTTATACCCGCTTTAATATTTAGACCATGTGTCCCCAATCCCCATCTCTCTACCTCTATAAATCAGACACAAAGGTGTGGAGGGAGAGGACTTTCACCTTTGTAAACCCTAGTTGTTCCACATGGAACATAAGAGCTTTGCATTGCCTCGTATCACTAGTCTAGTGTACACTTGCTCATGTGTGTTAGGCTACACCTTGATGTACGCGCCTAGCGCCTCACCTGCTTGTATTTTCCATTCATCCCCGACGGTCATTATAAGGATCCGGGGGTGCCTAAAGTACACTACCAAGTCCCATAGTTATGATAGTTGGCACTATATATGGGTCCATGCAAGAGCCATGTCACTTAAGTCACCATAGGATGAATCTCAAAGATAACGTCGATATTCAACAAGTGAGCATACATGGTCCCCAAAGGCAAAGGCAAAGGGGGTCAGGGGAGAAGCATAGGACAAGATAACAAGCCTTGTTGAGGCCATCATGAACATCACCAGTTTTTGCATGGAGGCACCCATGTACGTGAGGATGATGATTCACCCATGAGTGAACGCGATGAATATAATCCTTCGCGGTGTAGAGTTCGGCACATGCAAGCATCGGGAAGAGAGTATATCTAGTGATACCATTGCTCATATGATACCATGATACACTCCCAAATATTTAAATTTGCAAGTTTCAAAAAATCCAAAAACATTTTTTTTGTTGTTCACAAGACATGTGTTTACGACCCCTAGAATTTCCGGAACCAGATTCCAAATACACACAGAGAAACAAAAACGACAAATACAACATGAATAACATCACAAAAAGGCAAACAATCATGTCCCAGTAAACTAATCATTTCGGTTGTTTTTTTTGTAGAGAGTCAATCTATTTCACAGAAATATTCTTACCAGGCAGAATGAAGAGATGCAAGAGAAATATAAGAAGTTAATTAGAGAAAAAATCATTCAAGCTGAAGATCCCATGTTAATAGTCGACGACTCTGTTAAGAAATGCATGGAGGAATTAGCAGAAACATTTAGATGTAAGTCCTTCTCTACAAATAAGTGTTTTTCAATCTTTTAGTGGCTTTGTTATCTAAACTTTGGATTCTGGCAAGAAAAAGGAAAATACTCATACATGTGTGGGGGTAAATTGAGCTACAATTATGTTATGTTTTCTTCATATTATAAGACTAAATTCTCGGATTTGAAATCAAAGACCCGACAGCTTTTTCCTGTGTGTCCCATAGTGCGTCCATAGGAAAAGCCAAAGAGGATTAGACGCACATATTTGAAAACATAGGAACGAGCAAACGGATTTACTGGTACAAATGTGGATTTGCTAGCTACCACAAGCCAATACCAATAGATGCATCATGAAATATGTTTTTAAAATACATTCAGTCATTACAAATGTGGATATTTTTTCTATTGATCGAATCAATTCACTGAGTTTGTTTAGCATGGTTCTTTCGACACGCCCTACTATATTATTTTTGAAGTTTTGTCCTAGAAGTTTAAACATTCATTGATTGTGGCAACATTTCGACTGACTATTACGATCCTACCATCTATGTCAAGGTAACTAAAACAAGATAGATTGACTTAAAGATAGTACACATAGAACTTAATGTAGGGATGGAGGAAATATTGACCATAGTATACACTAAAGGGTTTGGTAGCAGGAAATATAGTCCTGGTACGACGTGACCAAATAGCACACTGTGTGATGCTGGACTCACTAATGTAAATTAGCTCACCACAACACCCTGAATGTCTGAATACATGCTCGTCCTTCATTTAGCACCATTGACAGTCACATCTTTGGGCTATACTAGTTTAACTAAAATGGCTATTAATATTTAATACACATATCTTCACTAATAATGGTGCTAGCATTACTTATATATTCGTACACATAGGAGTATGCAACCATTTTCATATTTATATATATTTGTGATAATTAACAAATGTTAAATGATTCAATACATTCCCTAAGTTCTGGAAATGTTTTCTGATGGTGCGTAATTTTTATGTGTGCAATAATTAAATGTTAGATATGTCCATGATGAACAAGGATGCCTATCTCCAGTTCTTGCAATCATTTGAGAGTGAATTATGTGACTATGCACATAACGAGGCGGAATTAATAAAGGTATTAGTTCTTGCATAAACGTTGTATGGTGCTATGTATTTTCTGGGATAATTTATTTATTTCATATATATTGGTTGAATATTTATCAAGATCCCCCACTTCTCCACTCCAATTCAGAAATTCATTTTTTTGGTTCATTACATTAGTCAACGTCATAAATTTATGTGGAGGATAGATATACCACAAGAGAGGCAAAATCATGAAAACAATTCTGATCGATTGGATGAGTTTTGCAGGGAAAACGTGAGACCGCAAAATACGAACTCGCTAGAGATGAAATGGCAAGGAAAGCTTCATCTTTGTGCAAAGAAGCTGAAGCTCTCCACCAAGAGTTGATTCGTGGCAAGGAAAATTTCAATAAAGATAAGGAGATGGCTCGCGAAAGTCTTGAACAAGAAAGAAAAGATGCACTCGCCAGTAACCAACGTGCTCGGGAAGAATCGGAGCAAGAAAGTGAGGATTTAAGGAGAAAGATTGAGAGTTTGAAACGTCGAGAAGATAGGATGATCCGGGAGAGAAAGCAGCGTGACGAAGCACGCTTTCGTAAAGCAAATGAGATTGCTAGGACCATGTTTTCGGTGGCAGGTGGATTGGCGGCCGGTTTTCTTGGTGTGCCCATCCCTGTCCCTCCGATGCAATATGCACCAACAAGTCAAAACATACCTTACGAAGGCACATGGAATAACAACGCCTGTGAAAATGGTACCCCTATACTACATTATGGGTACCAAGTAGAGAGTCAGCCTATAGTAACCGACGTTACTGTAGAGCATCCGGAAGACAACTGTCATTCTGCAGCTGACCAGGACCAGATGGATGGCCAGTAATAACACACTAGCTTCACTATGTATCGAACTTCACCTTGTGCTTTTCAAATGTTGCCAAAGTAAGTGCCTCAAAACTCTGTTTTCCAGGGCGGCAGTTGAGATGTGTTGACTTAATTAATTTGGGCTTGTTGGTTCTGTATGTACAAAACTCAAGACATTTTCTTATGGAGGAACTTAATTATACTCTATTTTTTCTTCCTACATTGTTGCTTTGTCTTCTCCTTTCCGATTTCCTTCCTAAGTTTATGGTTTTTTCCGCTCATCTAGAATGCTACCTTTTTTTAGATCAATAGAATATTGCATGTTGGTGTGGTCTCGTGATGCTTATATTTTATCGAGAAAGTCAGAATGTGAATCATTTAAAAAGTATGTTAAAATCATAACATATATTGATAGTGATCCAGCCAACTGCTGTGTGTAAGCCCAACTAATGATCGATGAATGTCTCCACCGCAATCCCCAACCTCAATTTAACTTCATTTTGTCAAGGTCGTGTGGTAATTTGCTGATAAAACACTGCACTACTTTTATGAAACTTTTACTAAACTATGAATTGTGGATCATTCGTGTAACATAATATGATGCACATGTATTACGTATTCATCTCAAACTCAAACTATGTTGTATGTGAGAGTTTTCAGTAGAAAGTCAACAATGTCGACGCCACTTGTTTATAAGAAGAAAGAGCGAATTTTTGAATGTGTAGATTCTTGTATGTCCTATGTTTACGCAAATAAGCTATCGGTTGCATTTCCTTTTTTCTGGGTATATAGGTTTTCAGTGAAACTTCTAGTACAACAGTCAATAGCAATAATGTTTGATATACATAAGGGGGCAAGATCCACCCAAAATAGTCATAGGACTCAGAACTCACAGATAACTTAGCCAATTCATGAGCTGCAGAATTGCAAGGACATCTAGCAAAAGAAAATTGAAAACGATCGAAGTTCACTGAACATAAGCCTCTGGCTTCCTTCACCAAAACACCAATCGCTGATCAATCAAAATCAGTACTCTTGAGAGCATGGACTAAGTTCGAGGCATCAGACTCAAGAATAATCATGTTGGTGCTAGTTCTGATAGCCCTAGTGATTGCGGCAAGACGAGTAACCGCCTGGTTTCATGGATTCACCGTCCCCCGAAGTTTTTCTTATTGCTGAACTCGGGCCAGACTTCTTGCTTCCTCCACGCCTCTCCATGGAATCGATGTTCCATGATGGAGAGGTTGATGCATGTCCAAAAGATTGCAATCTTCTTCTATGCTCCTTTGGTGCCCTCAGCCTCCTATCAAAAGGAAGTTTTTGTTCATGTTCGAAGGTGTCTTGCACTTGAGCTCACCATGGCCTATCAGCCTGCAGCTGAAGAAAATATAAGGGAGCTTTACGTACTGCAGATTGAAGCTCTCATCATCGACATTCCTCCTGACTATCACCCACCTCCGGAGAGGTTGATCTATTGGGATTGCCATCCTTGTTCTTAGGAAAGTACCCTAAGCTTCCTTGAACTCGTCGACATCCACCTTGAAGTGTTCGTCAATCATCTTTGCAACTTTCAGCCCCTTCTTATCATTCATCCATTCAAAATTCAGATCCAGTATCGTGACATCGAATTTCCAATCTGTTGTCAGAACGCTAGAGTTGAGCATCGTAGTCGTGCAGGAGAACAACACTTTTGCCCACCATCCATGGTGTCCCCTTCTGCGCCCTGGCCCTGTTGGCCTTGTCCGCGAATTCAGCAACACAAACATTGTCGCTCGCCGGCCTGATATGGAAACCCCTGGGATTTCCCCACGTAGGCTGCATTGCAGCCAGAATCGACTGAATGTGAGTCACACTTGGGGAGAGTACCTTCCCGATCAGAGCCCACTTCACCGGCGCCGGCACTGAGCCCTCCTCTGCTTCGTCATCGCTCATGTCCACCACTTCGGTCACATCCGCTTGAAGGTTGAGGTGCCCCATCATGGAGTACACCCCTTTCTCTCCACCCTTAGCTTCCTCCCTGAGCTTGTTCTCCAATCTCCCTTGCTTTCGAGGGGTCTTTTCAGTTTCTTGCGTTGTCGCGTGCCTGCGAGGTTGGGCGGCGATTTTTGCGGCTGCCATGCCTAGCCCCTTCTGTACTTGTCGATATTTCTCTGCGCGGGGGGTCATTCTCGCCCGGTTGGTTCGCCTGTAGGTATGTGGCTGCTGCCAAGACTGCGGCAGAGGGAGTCGTCGGGTGCACGTTGTCGTCGTTGTCGACGTGCATGAGGGATGTCTCGAGTGTCTTGCTGATTCCGCTGAATGATTCGCAATCCATGGCGGCGGTCTTCGAGACGTATCTCTTTTTCGAGGGATTGTTTCCCACCGAGCGAGTGTGGGAGAGGGTCGCACGACGCGCGCTTGACTCATCCGCCTCTTCCTTTCGTACTTCCAAATTCTTGCGAGCTTCATTGATCAGTCGACCCGCTCGCACCAGATGATAGTGGTACGCGGTCATATCCTCATGGGGAGATCCTTCCGCGAGTGGCTGGCCTTGGTGTACGGCCTCCTTTGCTCTGACCCAGGCGTTGCGCGAGACTTTGATTCGTTCTCCCTCCTTCAGGCTTTCCTCGGTTTCCTTGGGTGGATCAGTTGGTCCTGCCATGCAGACCTGGGCCAGATATGGCTCGTGAGTCCTAGGCGTGAGTTGACAGCTTCTGGCGACCCGAGAGGGTTCTTCAACCGCGATAGTGTCACTACAAAAAATATGTTGATACATGACCATTTTATAATGACCGTGGATGAATTGGTCATGTTTCTATGACCATTTAAAATCAGTTGGTCGTTAGCTGTTTGAAAGGGTCAAAATCTGAAAACATAATGACTATTTGATGAGAAAAGTCATGATTTCATTAGATGAATTGGTCATAGGCCGACAAAATTTTGATGCATTCCACCACCTCATCATTTTTGATGATGTGTTGTCCTAGTTGTCTCAATTTCGTATACATTTAGTGCTGAGCTGTCAATTTCGCTTATGTGTCAGTAACATTTTTCTAAATTTCAAGAAGAAAAAAAGAAAGAATATGGCCGTGAAGAAGAGAGATCGAACCCATGACCTCCTGGTAGCGATACAACCGCATCTACCATTAGATCACCATGGCTTTCGTGAATGGTTGGCACATTTCAGCCTTTTGTATACATATATATAATTCAGCCTTTTGTATACATATATATAATTCGTCCGCGCTGGGCCGGCCGCGCGCCAGGAGAGTTCAGACGTGCTGCTGGGTTGGGCCTCCCCGACGGGTACCACCTGCGAGGCCCGACCAATTTAATTGCACGTGAAAATAATATGCATTAAGTGGGGATCGAACCCACAACCTCTGGTCGGCGAAGGAAGCACATTACCACTGAACCAACGATACCTCATTGTCAGTATGCAACATGTAAGTTATTTCTACTAGCTAAATGCCCGTGCTTTGCCACGTCATCTCAAGTTGTTTGTTTCCTTCACATATAAACATAATATACTTCAAAATTCACATATGTAGAACGAGATAGCTAAATAATATTCCAATTTTCTATTTTTCTTAAAATGTAATTTGAAATAAATCTATAATTTGACATCGTATCATGTAAAGTAACAACCCAAACCATACTTTAAACTGCGATTTCACCTTCGCACAACCGAACAATTCAAACAGACCAACAATTTAGTTCATGCCCTTATTAAACAGCATCTGAAAGAATAAGGAGAACAATTATGATTATGTAAGAGGCCCACGTTTCAATGCAAGACGAGAAGAGATATATAAACTCATGGTTATATTTGAATGATGAAAACAAATGAAAGAACAAGGATATATTGCGTCAATTCTCAACTTATTTGCAAGCCCGTTATCTTATCAAAATTGTTGATAGCTTGGTCTCTCTGGATCTGCAACAACAGAAATACATACCTGAATCTATTGTTCGGTTCTGCCCACCTTCATGTTTTTGTCACGCCTACCGTGTATCTGAGTAATTTAGAGCGACTCGCCAAAGGAACTAAGAGCCTCAGAACTGAATTTGTGCTTGTACTCCACCTATATTTTTGTCAATTCATCCGTGAATTGAAAAATCTGTAACCAAAATAAAATATCAATAGCTAAATAAATTTGTATTAAGAGAGGACTAAAGAATTGAAACTGAATAACGTTTCTACATCGTGTACATATCTTAGATGGAATAACAAAGTGGAAGATTTAACAATGTGAAGTGAAGGTTTAGAATAAGAAAATGGGGGAAGGCAGGAGAGTCAGAATGGTGTGCTCTCACCAAGCTTTATATTCTTTGGAGGCAATGTTTTATCCTCTAAGGTTATAGGTTGTAGCTGCTGAGGAGCGTGTGAGTTGAGCTCACTACGACCAGAATGTCAAGATGCATCTGTGGTATCTCGATTAATCAGTATGCATGACAATAAATCTCCAGTAATTAGATGGATTAATCAGTATGCAGAGGCTGAGGTTTTCTCCCCCTTTTCGAAAGAAAAAAAGTAATTAGATGGATTAATCAGTATGCATGACAATAAATCTCCCGCTACATGTAACTCCACGGCAGGACACCAAATCTTCACTTGGTTTGAACTAACTCAAGGGATCTTACCTGATCAAATTAAGGTGTTAAGTTCATCGGCAGGCCACTATGCACCCAGACCCTCCTGAGGTGCGCGCATTAGTCATGCCTGGAGGAGAGCGTCCATGAGGGTGCTGAGTGCGGGGAACGCGGAAGTGCACGCGGCTGGCACCGCGGCATGCTTTGTGTCCACGAGCCGCGACAAACCTTTTTTGCCGACGCGACGGACCGCGTAGAGGATGCGAGGTACATGGGACGGCTACGGTATCGCCTGGGTCACGCCGATGAGTTCGAGGATGTGTAGGGAGTAGGAGCGTCCGTTGTGACATGACGATTGTCACTGGAGCGGGGCTGGAGACAGGAAGAGGGAAACTAGTAGGACCCGATGGAAAACTTGTCGTCGATTTTGGGGCCCACCTCAGACGCCAAAAATTCGCTCGACCGGGAAACCATGGACGGCATAGGTATTTGGGCTGCTCGAGCTGGTCGACGGCGGCTCGTCCAACTCGATCCAACCGCCGTGGCCAGGGCAGGGGCCGCGGTGGATCAGAGAAGACTCGCTTCTCGTGGCCAGGGCAATTGCCGCGGTGGGTCAGAGAAGACTCTCTGCTCACCGGGAGGAGCATCATCACCACCAGATCCTGGGAAGGTACGGACAGTTTGACGAGGGGCAGGGGAGGCGGCAGCGGATGAAAGTCGTGGCCTCGTGGGCATACGTTGCGGTTTGTTTTATTTTTTTTGTCCGGTGTTTTCTTTGCTGCCTCGAGCAAGAGGTAGTTTTTGTGTACGATGCTGGACGGGAGAGGACGACTTACCGCAATCACGGACGCCGCCTACAACGCTTTAATAGTAAAGATATAGATGACTCGTCCTGGGCTAGATCGGGCAGCTCTACTGGCCTGGGCCAGCTTGCTTGGTAGGTTTTTTCTTGTTGTTTTCTTTTTATTCTTTGCGGTCTTCTTTTATAACTTTTGATTTTGAAGTCAAATTTCAACCAAAAAAGTTTCACTTTTTATGAAATATTTATTCTGTTATTGCAGACTATTAGGGACTGTTTTTAGTCAAAATGAAATACAAAATACCTCTAAGCTTTATATATTGCTTCGTAGATGGTTTTGTAGAATGTGAATTGAAATTTTGAATTATCACACTAAATTCGAATCTGATATAAAATGCAGGGTTTCAAAATTATCCCATGATTAAATCCAAACATCAACTCCTAAAACTTGGGTTTAAAACATATCAAGACACAACGCGAGGGTTTTCCATTTTTTGAATCTTTTATGCCGATTTCTAAATACGGTAAAGACGGAGGACATGACCGTTCGTAGCTAAGTGTTGAATATCGCACAAATTTTGTCGTATCTCTGATTAAATAGGTACTTTTGTACCCAAAAATGATTTTTACAAAAAAAAACATGAGCAACTAGAAGGCACATGTAGTTCAAATTTGACCCCCTTTCAACGGAATCGGCAAAAATTTGTCTTTTTCAAAAGAGTTGGATTAAAATATTTTTAGGGAAATAAATGTGGTTATTTGTAGATCCAATATGAAATAGTAGATTTAGAATTTTATTTTGTTCAATTCTATAACATATTTTCGGTATGTACTTCACAAAAAAAACGTTTTTGACACTCCGAAAATGAAAAATGGTGTTTTTATTCAAAGAGAAATAAAAATTTCTTCGTGAACATTGTTAGTTGTTACAATATGCATCTTTGTGTGGAATATGGGAACATTTAAACAAACTATGCCATGAATGTGGCCATAACATCCATCATTTGGCCCGAAAGTCATGAATCTTCATAGATGATAGCTCATTTCTGTGAACACTTTTTCAACCCAACTGTCGTATTCCAAGTTTATTATTTTTGGTTGATACTAGGACATATATAATAACACCACACGAAGGTCTTGCATCATTTCGAGTTTTTTTTGAATTTTATGGAATTTTCTAAGCCGGTTTTCGCCGGTTTCGGAAAACGGTCAAAACGGGGGACATGACCGTTCGTACCTAGGTGCTGAATATTTATGAACTCTTGGTGTATCTATGTTGAAACAGGTACTTGGGTACCTATAAATGATTTTTAAAAAAAATCACGAGCAAACTACGAGGGACCTGTAGTTCAAATTTAGCCCGGTTTCAGCGGAATCGGCAGAAATTTGTCTTTTTCAAAAGAGGTGTATTTTGAGCTATTGAGAGGCAGTAAATTTGTTATTTGTAGATCAAATATGACATAATATATTTAGAATTTTACTTTGTACAATTTTGTAACATATTTTTGGTAGGTGCTTCACAAAAAAAAACCGTTTTTGACACTCCGAAAATCGAAAATGATGTTTTTATTCAAAGAAAAATAAAACTTTCTTCGTGAACATTTTTAGTTGTTCCAATATGCATCTTTGTGTGGAATATGGTCACATTTAAACAAACTATGCCATGGATGTGGCCATAACATCCGTCAGTTGGCCCGAAAGCTATGAATCTTCGTAGGAGATAGCTCATTTTTGTGAACACCTTTTCAACCCAATTGTCGTATTTCAAGTTTATTATTTTTGGTGGATACTAGGACATATATAATAACGCCACGCGAATATCTTGCATCATTTCGAGCTTTTTTGAATTTTCTGGAATTTTCTAAGCCGGTTTCGGAAAACGTTCAAAACAGGGGACATGACCGTTCGTACCTAGGTGTTGAATATTGATGAACTATTGGTGTATCTATGTTGAAATAGCTACTTGGGTACCTAAAAATGTTTTTTGCAAAAAATAAAGAGAAAACTACGAGGCACTTGTAGTTCAAATTTGGCCCGGTTTCAGCGGAATCGGCAGAAATTTGTCTTTTTCAAAAGAGGTGTATTTTGAGCTATTTAGAGGTATTAAATTTTTTATTTGTAGATCAAATATAACATAATATATTTAGAATTTTACTTTGTACAATTATGTAACATATTTTTGGTTGGTGCTTCACAAAAAAACCCCGTTTTTGACACTCCGAAAATGGAAAATGATGTTTTTATTCAAAGAAAATTAAAACTTTCTTCGTGAACATTGTTAGTTGTTCCAATATGCATCTTTATGTGGAATATGGTAACATTTAAACAAACTATGCCATGGATGTGGCCATAACATCCGTCGGTTGGCCCAAAAGCCATGAATCTTCGTAGGAGATAGCTCATTTTTGTGAACACCTTTTCAACCCAATTGTCGTATTTCAAGTTTATTATTTTTGGTGGATACTAGGACATATATAATAACGCCACGCGAAGATCTTGCATCATTTCGAGCTTTTTTGAATTTTCTGGAATTTTCTAAGCCGGTTTCGGAAAACGGTCAAAACAGGGGACATGACCGTTCGTACCTAGGTGTTGAATATTGATGAACTCTTGGTGTATCTATGTTGAAATAGGTACCTGGGTACCTAAAAATGATTTTTGCAAAAAATAAAGATAAAACTACGAGGCACCTGTAGTTCAAATTTAGCCCGGTTTCAGCGGAATCGGCAGAAATTTGTCTTTTTCAAAAGAGAAGTATTTTGAGCTATTGAGAGGTAGTAAATTTGTTATTTGTAGATCAAATATGACATAATATATTTAGAATTTTACTTTTTACAATTTTGTAACATATTTTCGGTAGGTGCGTCACAAAAAAACCATTTTTGACACTCCGAAAATGGAAAATGATGTTTTTATTCAAAGAAAAATAAAACTTTCTTTGTGAACATTGTTAGTTGTTCCAATATGCATCTTTGTGTGGAATATGATCACATTTAAACAAACTATAACATGGATGTGGCCATAACATCCGTCAGTTGGCCCGAAAGCCATGAATCTTCGTAGGAGATAGCTCATTTCTGTGAACACCTTTTCAACCCAATTGTCGTATTTCAAGTTTATTATTTTTCATGGATACTAGGACATATATAATAACACCAGCGAAGATCTTGCATCAGTTCGAGCTTTTTTGAATTTTCTGGAATTTTCTAAGCCGGTTTCGGAAAACGGTCAAAACAGGGGACATGACCGTTCGTACCTAGGTGTTGAATATTGATGAACTCTTGGCGTATCTATGTTCAAATAGCTACTTGGGTACCTAAAAATGATTTTTGCAAAAAATAAACAGAAAACTACGAGGCACCTGTAGTTCAAATTTAGCCCGGTTTCAGCGAAATCGACAGAAATTTGTCTTTTCAAAAGAGGTGTATTATGAGCTATTGAGAGGTAGTAAATTTGTTATTTGTATATCAAATATGACATAATATATTTAGAAATTTACTTTGTACAATTCTGTAACATATTCTCGGTTGGTGCTTCACAAAAAAAACCATTTTTGACACTCCGAAAATGGAAAATGATGTTTTTATTCAAAGAAAAATAAAAATTTCTTTTTGAACATTGTTAGTTGTTCCAACATGCATCTTTGTGTGGAATATGGCCATATTTAAACAAACTATGTCATGGATATGGCCATAACATCCGTCAGTTGGCCCGAAAGCCATGAATCTTCGTAGGAGATAGCTCATTTCTGTGAACACCTTTTCATCCCAATTGTCGTATTCTAAGTTTATTATTTTTGGTGGATACTAGGACATATATAATAACACCACACGAAGATCTTGCATCATTTCGAGTTATTTTGAATTTTCTGGAATTTTCTAAGCCGGTTTCGGAAAACGGTCAAAACGGGGGACAAGACCATTCGTTGCTAGGGGCTGAATCTTGATGAACTCTTGGTGTATCTATGTTGAAATAGGTACTTGGGTAACTAAAAATGATTTTTGCAAAAAATAAAGAGAAAACTACGAGGCACGTGTAGTTCAAATTTAGCCCGGTTTCAGCGAAATCGGCATAAATTTGTCTTTTTCAAAAGAGGTGTATATGAATCTTTTTAGATGATGCAATTTGGTTATTTGTAGACCAAATATGGTATAATAGCTTTATAATTTTTCTTTGTACAATTGTGTGTCATATTTTGTGTATGGGCTTCACAAAAACCCCCACTTTTTACACTCCGAAAATTGGAAATGATGTTTTTATTCACTTTAGTATTAGAGTTGCTTTGTTTGCAAAAATAGAAGATCTGATCTTTTAGAAGATAGATTTTCTAATGTTTTGTTCCGTCCATTTTTTGTACAAAGTTCTCATGAATGTTGTCCATAGAAACATAAAAAGCAATTATATAACATGTATCGTCGCGTTGTAATTCAAAGTGTTTTTTTATATTTCTTCATTTCTCGGTTTTTCAAATCTTATTTCTAAACATCGACGGGTGCGGCACCGCGCTCCTTAATGATCTAGTTTAAGTATATATCTCCAGCAAAGCAAAAGTCAAAGGAAAAATTCCCTCCTTATTTTGGCACATGGCGGTAACTTCTTCCGGCTCCTCATTTTTCGGAGCTGAAATGACGGAATGCCCTGACAGATTCAGAAGCGCACCACCCAAAGAAGGAGGGGCAATTTCGTAAAATCTTTGAGGCCACCAAATAAACCCCATCCGAACCGTCCCTCTCCCCATGCCCTCTCGAACCCTAGCCGCACCCACACCTTCCTCCATTCGATCTGGAAGAGCTCCTATCGCCGCCACCTAGGATCTGCCTGAGCTCCTCCGGTTGTCTCAGCCTTACTCTCCACCACCTCCCCCTCAGATCCACCGGAGAGGTGGCCGCCACCACGACGACGGGAACAACCTCGTCCATCCACGGCAACCACCGCGTCGTCCCCGTCGGGCCGCCGGCCCCGTTACCGTCAGATCCCATCGCCCCTGGCCACCCCGCCACTGGTTGGTCGATGCGTCGCGCCGAGGTGGTCTCTCCATCCACTCGGATGGATTGGGCGCTCACCTCAGATTTAGGCAATCTTTGATTCGATCTCCGTATGGCCTTCTCTCCGGCCGCCGTCTTCTCTCCGGATACAGTCCCGGCGGCTGCGAGGTGCGCGCTGAGCTGCACCGTGTGGAAGGCGCGCTGGGCGGGAGCCACGCGCCCTCTTTGGAGTCCCTCGCGGCGATGGCCGATTCCGACTGCATCCTCGTCGGTGATGGTAGCCGTCACCTACGCCTCTCCTTTGCGGTGCATCTGCGTGTAGGTACCGGCCAGCGGCGATGCATGCAAGGATCGTCTTCTACACCAGGTAGCTGCTCGAGTAGCACCATGTTCATAGTTAACCACACTACCGAATCAGTCTAGATGGTTGCTCTCTTGCGTACATGCCTTATTGATTAGACTGTATAATGCTCAGGCTCTCACATACATGCTTTGTTGGACTAAACGATGTACAATGATCTGTCCTACCAGATGTTCTTCTTATTATATGTTCATGTAATTCTAATTGAAAAATGTTGGTGTAAACAAGCTAATCCAGAGTAGTTCGTTGGAAGCCATTATTACTTTTAACTTTATTGTATACTTTGTATTACTCAACTTGATTATATGCTGCTATTTCCATTTGAACTGAATGCACATGATTGAGTCGTGCTTACTCTCCTTACAAAAGAGTATTGCTTTCATCTGCAATAAGTGGCTCAATTTAATACTGCGGTATTCTTGATGTGCTTTGGGTCGTGGTTTGCTCAATTTAATAATGCGCTATTTTTTGTTCATACATTTGTACAGCTTCTTATTGTCTTGTGTCAAGCGATCCATTGGTATGAACTCAGTTTCTGTCTACTCCTTGTCTTCAAACAGATATGGATCTAAACCTGATGCTTCACATGCGCTGCATATGGGATCTGAACTCAGTCCTTAGTGTGTGGATGGTTGTGCTGTTTTGAAGGTTGTAGGGGCGCCAGGGTGTTTAACATGGTGTTGCTGATGTTGAATCAAAGTCTAATCTGTCCATAGTATGTCCTTTGTCTGTCCCACTCTCTTCCTTTGCTATGTCATGGTGACCTTCATGTGTTATTTATTATTGTGATTCTCCTGTTCTATGTCAAGAAATGAATCTGTACCCTTCAATGAATTCAATGTATGATCGTGATAAGAATTATATGGTATGAACCTGTTTTTATCCTTGATCAATATCAATTATGCTAGCTCTTAGAGCTGTGCAAGTTGGTCTTACCGTGTAGAGCTATATAACCAATGCTATTCTACTTGGCGGTGTATTTGTTCATCTTGAATAACATGATGTGTCAATGTGGAGTTGCTTAATTTGCTATTTTTCTTGTATTTGTTTGATCCAGCATCTGTATGTATATGCCTAGGTATGCATGACAGTAGCAGGGGAGATCCTTCATGTATTCTTACTGATGATTTATGCCACGTTCACATCAGATCCTTCATGCTTGCATTGATAAGCATCAATCAAGTAGAGGATCCTTTTACTTATGTTTCCTGATCCCATCCCCTTTTTAAGTTTCTTGTGGTTCTTGTTGGGTGTTCCCGTCGTTTTGTGTCAGTTTTGGTTGGGGATAGTTGTTCTTGTTTATTTCAGTATTAGTTTAACTAAGTGCAGCAGCTGATTTTCAGTATATGCTACTCCTTTTGTGCATATGTTTGCAAGGCTCCTAGTTGTTTTCGGTACTGGATGAATGACCATCATCATGTTTTGGCTTGTTTTGAGTAGGTTTACTCTCTGTCGAATTTCCACCTTCCAAATATAACTGGTGCTCTTACTCATCCATCTTATGCACATTACTAGTTTGAATTCATCATAATTTTGTTGTTCATTGAAGCAACAGAAAATGACTTGCCAACATTTTTTATTTATTTTGCAGGCCCATTGTTACTGACTGCTGGTTTTTTCCAGCTCGGTAAAATAGTACCGACGCTTTTGATACAACATGAACTGTTATGGTGGAATGGTGGTGATGTTTGGGCTACAGCACCCTCCGGTGAGCTCCTTGAGTTACTTTCTTCCTATTTTATGTTCTCTGTGGTACCATTGCCATCTCATTGTGGCTGTTCTGTGCTCCTCCTTAATGTGGTGTAGCTTCTATCTAGCTTTTTAACTTGTAAGGAGTTGATCTCTGGTTTGGTGGTTTAGTCTTGGAGATCCAGCGCTCGGTAGTCGATGTAACTCATGAATTTTTGTGGGCCTGCGATACTAAATAGATCAATCAGTTATGTGTCTATTGTCATCTTAGGATCTTCCTGTGTGCTTACTATCGCAAATGCAGGCTTCTTTAGTTGGAGATGGTAGAACTGTTTGCCGATGCTTTTTATATTTACATTTTCATGATGTGTGCAGGTTGTTTAGATGAGTTAGAGCGAGAGGTTGTTGCTGCTGAGCTGGTGAACCGTGAAGAGCAAGCAGTCCTGTACGCCGCCGTCAAGATGGCGATCCAGCTAGCGCAGACGATCACTGTCCCCAAACTGAACACTGCAGTATTGTAATTATTTACAAGTTTGGCTGTATTGTGGAATATTCTGTATTTTGTTGCCCCAGTTTGAATGGATTATTGAATATTGACTTAAAATGTGTCCCAGTTTATATGGGATTATTGAATATTGACTGAAAATGACCGGTATACAATTCTGATGTGCGATTCCTGAATTCAAAGGCAAGGGCTGAGTCTCCCAAAAAATTGGATTGTAAATAGGCTGAGGCAAAAAAAAAGCTGAATTGTAAATGAGTGAAGCCCAATGTAGAAGCTGGATTGCAAATAGGGTGAAGCCCAATAAAGAAATGGACTGAAATCGTTTGTCTTGACCCATGTAGCTAACAACAATTTGCACGAACAAATAAAATAAATGGCCTGCATTGTTGGGTTTGGCCCATGTAAACCACCGAATTGGACTGGGCTGATTCTGATATATGACTTTCTCATTTGGGCATGATTTTGCCACGTAGGATTGGCCACCTAGGATCTGACGTGGCTATGGCAGGACATGCCATGACCAAAAAAATTGGTTGGTCATGCAGAGCTATATGACCATCCCATTAAAAGAGTCATTGACGATCGAATAAGACGCTCGGTATGTGACTTTCAATTTTTGGTCAAAAAAGGGTCATGAATGAAAGCATGTGACCTTTCGGTGACCAAAATTCAGGGTCATGTATCAACATATTTCTTGTAGTGTGTGGAAGTTTCGGACGCTGGGGCGGATGGATCCACCACTGGGCGCTAGGTTGCGATCAGTGTCGTGAGGTGGTGAGTCGAGGGTCGCCAGGCTTGAGATAGACTCGGAGTCCGATTCGCCGAGATCGATCTGCTCGAGGAAGCGCAATATCCCCGCCTTGTTGGCGTGGAAGTGGAGGCTCCCGAACGTCAGGCTGACGCTCTTCTCCAATCCGCTGAACGCCGGGCGCGATTCCGGCAAGTGGGGTGCGACGATGATCGACCCGAAGCGGATTGGTTCCGCTAGAGTCGAGGTTCCGGGGCTCCAGCCGAAGGCTGGCGATGATGAGGCCAAAGATGTCGTAGATCCATCGCATGCCGTTCCCACAGATGGCGCCAATTGTCGATTAGTCATCTCAACAAATCCCTCGGATGATCCGTTAGGGTTTCGATTAAGAGAACGTATGGACGCTGGTGACGATCGTCGGCTAACAGGGGCACGATTTACCCAGGTTCGTATGAAATTCCTTTGACTAAAGGCAATTCCTTTACGAATAAGTCATGAAGCAGGACCTCTTTTAAACAAGAGAATCAACCTATACACGAAAATTCTTTCGTATAGGCGCAACAGTCCAAACATGAAAACTCTTTCATATGGGCACGACTATCTACAGTACGAACTCTTTCGACTGAGTCTTAAACAATCATTCGGGTAGAAAGAATCTACCTCCATTCATGCATGATATTTCTACATCATAAAAACCTGGATTGTTTAGCCGACTAGGCACATCCGGATGCCATATTCTTCGAATATGAAGGTAAGACCCAAAAAGATCTTTCTTAAGGGCCTGGAATCGCACTCGAAAGCTGCGTCCTCCGGTACAGTTCCATGTCAACAACACGAAGAAAAATCCTAGCGGACGCGCCGGGTACCCTCATAGGTTAAGTTCGACTCGATAAGTCCACAACGGCCCAGTCGCAACAATCACCTTATCGGGTTCGAGTCGGAGGTCTAGAATCCATGTAGGCCAGGAATGTTTTTGCCCTAGTCGCAATTAATTGGCGCTGATCTCTCGGGAGAGCCAAGCTACTGTGCCGCATCCTTCTGCAAATAAAGCCGCAATAACAGGCACCTAAGTCGCTCGACACTCGAGCATAAGGACTCATTGCACAGGGAACACACCCTTCAAAACAGTAGGCAGCCAAGCTGTTTATTCAAGAGGAAAAGCCAAGCCAAAAAGGTTTGACCGTCTACTCGACTGGAAAAATTCCCACTCGAGCAAACGCTCGGGGGCTACTGACGAAGATATGGATTCTGGATCCTGCGGATAAGGACACCCCCTCTCAGGCCCAAGGTGAAGGCCCAAGAATAGGAGCCCTTGGAGTACTCCAGAAGGCCCACGTGAAGCCCATCCGCACTAAACTTGCGGGTTAAGTTAGAAAACATGTAACCGACCTAGCTAGGGTTGGAGTCCTCTCCGGGTGGAACTCGAGACCTGGCCGCCTATATAAAGCCAGGAGATCCCCCGAGAGAGGACCGAGCAATACCGCACGACCAAAAGCCTTGAACTCGAGACCTACTCTCGATTCGAGCACAACCTTTGTAACCGATCTAATCTTCAATACATATCGACAAGAGGAAGGAATAAGGGTTTTACCTCTACGAGGGCCCCGAACCTGGGTAAATCTCTCCCCCTGTCTAGCCGACGATTCCACCAGCGCTCATGGGTTCTCCTAATCGAAACCCGATAGGTTCACGAAGGGATTTGTTGAGTCAGGGATTCGACAATTGGCGCCGTCTGTGGGAACGGCGGGCGCTAGATCACCGGCATCCTCGGCTTCATCGACATCAAACTCTCGTTGGAATCCAATGACTACGGCTCCGAACAATCCTTTACGGATCGGATCTTTCGTAGTCACACCGCACTCGCCGGAATCGCGCCCGGTATTCGAAGATCTGGAGGAGAGCGTCACCCTGACGTTCGGGAGCCTCAAATTCGTGACGAACAGGGACGGGATCCTCCACTTCTCGGATGAATCGGAGACTGAATCTGGAGCTGTCGACTCGCGCCGTCACCTGGAGAAAAGTGGCGAGTCGATCCGCTTCAACGCCAACGACTATCACACCCTCTCGACGGAGGAACCATCAAGAATCCAAGGAAACCTTCGACCTACGCCTAGGACGCACGAGCTTCGACTAGCTCAAGTCTGCATGGCAGGATCGGAACAAGGCTCGGAAACAGAACACAGCGCGACTGAGCGCAACATAATCGGCTATTCGCGGGAATCTTGGAAACGGGCGAAGGAAGCCATGCGAACAAGCAAGCCACCCGCAGCCGGATCCTCACATGAAGACATGGTGGCCTACCACTATCACCTGGTGAGAGCAGCCACGATTATCAAAGATGCTCGGGTAGATCTGGCCCGCCGAAGAAGAGCGGCGGACGAGTCAAGCCAGAGACGAGCTGGGCTATCCGTAACACCCTCAGTCGGAACCCGACCCGCGAGAAAAGGACATGCATCCACGTCTAGGAACGATGAATCCATACCCGAAACAAACAGATCAACCACTCCTTCTCTCATGCGAGTCGACGACGACGGCAACGTGTACCCACAAACTCCCGCCGCTGCGGTTCTAGCCGCGGCAACCTACATGCAGATGAACCAACCGACGGAAAGCGACCCCCGGGCAGAGCAATACAAGCAAATACAAAAAGGACTCGGATTGGCGGCCGCAAGGCTCGCCTCTCACGATCGCAAGAAGGCCGAAGAGCAGCAGGAGAAGGAGCGAAGGGAGAAAGAGAAAGATAAAGAAACGCCCCGCAGGCACAGAAGCTCTTCACCGAGGAGAGATAAATCACCACGCCGCGGTCGAGGAAAAGAAGCTAGACGCCGCGGCGACAGTCGAAGCAGCAGTGAGGAAAGCCCGAGAGACAGAAACTCGCGGCACCATAGCGGCCGCTCGAGAAAACGAAGTAAGGAACCAAGGAAAGATGACGACCGCGACCGGCCAGAATACGACGCGCGATCAGATCTCGCTCAAAAAAGGGTGGATAAGGCAAGGGCTTCGCGATATCGCGAGCGCTCTTCATCTGGCTCCTCGGATGACGAAACCTGTGGAGCACTCTGTTTCGCTCGCAGCATCCGCGAAGCACCTCTACCCAAAAGGTTCAAGCTCAGCACGGAGGTGACGAAGTACGACGGCTCACTCGAGCCCTCTCAATGGCTAAGCGATTACCTCACGGCAGTAAAATGCCAACGTGGGAACAAGAACACGGCCATGCAATACCTCAATTTGCATCTTACTGGCGCAGCCCGCAGTTGGCTGGAAAGAAGACCAAAATCTTGCTACGCATCGTGGGATGATTTGCACCGCGACTTATGCAAAAATTTCCAGTCGACTTACAAGAGGCCAGCTACAATCGAAGAACTACGAGCCTGCAAGCAGAAGAGCGGCGAGTCCACACGCGAATACATCCAGCGGTGGACAACGCTCAGGAATACCGCGGGAACCATCTCAGAAGAAGTAGCGATCGAAGCCTTCGCAAAGGGCGCCAGAAGAACTGCCTTTCGAGAGGAGCTAGGCAGAGCTGCACCCAACACTATCGGGGAGCTGATGATCATAGCCGAAAAGTGGGCTAACGGAGAAGATGCGGTACGCAACGAAAGAACATCGTCACCCGCACACGATGACGATCGTCACGGTCGAAGGAAAAGAAGAAAATACTACGATCATGAGGACAGAGAGGAGTTGGTTGCCGCGGAATTCACCCAAAACCGCGATTCCGGTCACCGTGGAAATCACGAGTGGAGACCAAAGGCCGAAGAAAAATCCCCCGAGGAAGACCTAGATGCATACTGCTCGCTACATCTATTCACAGATAAGCGCACGGGCAAAACCAAGGCAACACACTTGCTTAAAGATTGCTGAAAGTTCCATGACATCTCGGACGCACTCGCAAGGAAAAGATCCGCCTCCACTCAAAATTACCCGCCGCTCCCAGGAGGAGGGCACCAAGGATTCCAGCCGCCGCCACCACCACCTCCACCCGCAAACCCAAACATGGCGCTAGCTGCAGTACCCGCACCACTGAACGCCGGAGCAAACGCGTATCCAAACCCGGCAGGACAACTCGCAATGATCCATAAGGTATGCCCCTCTCGTAGAGCTCAAAAGACTAACACACGGCAATTATGCATGGCAGTGCAGACACCGCCAACGAAGACCGAGTACCTGAAAATGGCGGACCAGCCGATCACGTTCTCGATGAAAGATCACCCACCACGAGTCTATCGACCAGGACACGCCGCCCTGGTCATCCAGGCGCAAATTGGCAACTATGACTTAGACCGCGTATTCATGGATGGGGGCAGCAGCCTCAACATTATCTACGCAGATACACTCCGTCGGATGAACAAGAACTTGGACGGCCTCCCGGAATCAGAAACATCCTTCCACGGGATAGTTCCAGGCAAGGTTGTCCGTCCACTCGGAACAATCAACCTAGAAGTTGTGCTAGGCACGCAGAGCAACTACAGGAGAGAGTTCCTCGACTTCGAAGTTGTCGATTGGCCGTCACACTACCACGCCATCTTAGGCCGAACGGCGTTCGCCAGATTCATGGCAGTACCTCACTACGCCTACCTGAAGCTCAAATTGCCCGGCGAACATGGCGTAATCACCATTGACGGGGACTTTCAGAAATCCAACAAATGCGACATTGAGTTCAACGAGATCGCAAAATCTTTCGGGATGCACGAAGAACTCCAAGAGCTGGCAAAAACAACGGATCACTTCGTGATGCCCCTCACGAAGAAAAATGCGCCTGAGCTAGAATTTAGCGCCAACAGCGACACCCGAAAGCATCAAGTGCACCCGACAGACTCTGGGAAGACAGCGATGGTTTCAACAACCCTCTCGCAAGCATAGGAAAGCGCGCTCGTCAAACTCCTCCGTGAGTACTGGGAAATTTTCGCCTGGCAACCCTCAGACATGCCAGGAATACCCAGCAAGTTTGCCGAGCACTCACTCGAAGTCTTTCCAGACGCTAAACCCATCAAACAGACCACACGAAGATTTTCAGAACCCAAGCAAAAGGCGCTTGGAGAAGAAGTAAACAGATTGCTAGCTGCGAAATTCATCAGGGAGATCAAGATATCCACTTGGTTAGCAAACCCAGTGTTGGTCCCCAAAAAGAACACGGATATCCTTCGGGTGTGCATCGACTACACGTCGTTAAATAAGCATTGCCCCAAGGATAATTTTCCCCTCCCGCGAATCGACCAGATCGTGGATTCTACAGCAGGCTGCCAACGCCTCTCCTTCCTGGACGCCTATTCGGGATACAATCAGATCTGAATGAAAAAGGAGGATGAAGAAAAGACAGCATTCATCACACCTCACGGTGTCTACTGCTACACAACAATGCCCTTCGGGCTGAAGAACGCAGGCGCAACATATCAGCGCTGCATGCAAAGATGCCTCGCCAGCCTCATTGGCAAGAACGTGCAAGTGTACTTTGACGACATTGTCATCAATACTCGAGTTGAGGACACACTCCTTGAAGATATTAGAGAAACATTCGACGCCCTCAACGCGTACAGGATCAAGCTCAATCCGACCAAATGTGTCTTTGGCGTTCCGGCAGGAAAACTTCTCGGGTACCTGGTATCCGCCAGAGACATTGAAGCCAATCCGGAGAAAATATAAGCTATCTTAACCATGAAGGAGCCAACCAACCTGCGCGGAGTACAACAGCTCGCAGGGCGATTAGCCTCCCTAAGCAGATTCATCGCACGATTGGGGGAGCAAGCATTACCCTTCTACAAGTTGTTGAAGAAGACAGACAAATTCGAGTGGACACCCGAAGCTAAGCAAACATTCGCAGATTTGAAGCGGTCATTGCAAAGTAGGCGCATCCTCGCAACACCGCGAGAAGGGGAGCCACTTTTCTTGTACCTAGCCGCCACAAACCAGGTCATCAGCACAGCAATCGTGGTCGAACGACCTGAGGAAGGCAAAGCGTACGGAGTTCAACGTCCAATATATTACATCAGCGAAGTACTCTCACCATGCAAGCAACGTTACCCTCACTACCAGAAGCTCGCGTACGGAGTTGTTCTTACCGCCCGCAAGCTCAAACATTATTTCCAGGAACACGCCATTACAGTGGTTAATGATGCGTCACTCGGGACGATCATGAAAAACCCTATGGCATCCGGAAGAATAGCAAAATGGAACATCGAGTTGGGCGCTTGGGACATCACTTACGCAGGACGAAGCGCAATAAAATCCCAGGTACTTGTTGAATTCCTAAGCGAATGGACAGAATTGCAAACGCCAGGACCACCCGAGTACACGAGCAATTGGATAATGTACTTTGACGGGTCCAAGAGAAACGAAGGAGCAGGAGCTGGAATAGTTCTTATATCCCCTCAGGGAGACAAGCTACAATACGTCCTACGATTGGATTTTCCACCAGATGATCCGGCATCAAACAACGACGCAGAATACGAAGCCTTGTTGCACAGGATGAAGATGGCAATCGCCTGTGGAGCTACTCGCCTAATGATCTACGGCGACTCCAATCTCATTGTGCAACAAACAATGAAAGAGTGTGACGCAATCGCCGAAAACATGATCGCGTATCGCGACATGTACAATCTACTCGAAGGAAGTTTTAAAGGATGCGAGCTAAAGCACATCGCAAGATCCAGCAACGAAGAAGCAGATCGACTGGCAAACATGGGTTCCACGAATACACCCATACCACCAGGAATATATTTCGAACGGATGATCAAGCGATCGGTAAAAATCAAGAAAGCTGCAGAAGCAATAGCAGTGCCAGAAACAGAGGTCAGCCCGCAAGTCGCCCTTATCGAGCTCGTTCATAACATATCACGACAGGTTTTTCTGGTCGAGCCAGTCTGGACGCAGAAATATCTCGACTACCTGACCAACAGACAGCTCCCGGTTGACCCACGCGAGGCTCGACAAATAATCAGACGCAGCAAATCCTTTCGGGTAGTCAATGGGGAATTATACAAGCAGAGCATCTCGGGAATACTTCAGCGCTGCATTGCACCCGAAGATGGCAAAGAATTGCTCCGTGACATCCACCAAGGAGACTGCGGACATCATGCTAGCTGGAAAACAATAATGGGGAAGGCCTTCCGTGCAGGATTCTACTGGCTGACAGCAGCTACCGACGCAAAGAACCTGGTCGAACGATGCGATGCCTGTCAGCGATTCGCACCAAGACCACATGCACCTGCTACGGAATTGCACATGATACCCATTGCCTGGCCCTTCGCACAATGGGGGCTAGACATGGTCGGACCACTACGCAAGTCCACCCCTGGAGGATATACACACTTGCTGGTCGCAGTCGACAAATTCACCAAATGGATCGAGGCCACGCCAGTAACTTCGGCTAGTGCCCAATGCGCCGTCAAGTTCCTCGACTCCATCGTATGCAGATTTGGTGTGCCACACGACATCATTACAGACAATGGTACAAATTTCACAGCAAAGGAAACGCAACAGTTCTGCGAGGAAAAGGGTATCAACTTCAAGTTTGCTTTTGTTGCCCACCCGCAAACCAACGGACAAGTCGAGAGATCCAACGGCTTAGTTTCGGCTGGCATCAAGAAACGCCTACTCGATCGTCTACACCCCGCCGCAGGACATTGGGCGGACGAATTACCCTCCGTCCTATGGAGCCTCCGCACAACTCCCAACCGATCTACAAAATACACGCCATTTTTCATGGTATACGGGGAAGAAGCAGTCCTCCCCGAGGACGTTCGATTCAGCGCCCCACGAGTTGTGGCCTACAGCGAAGAAACCTCTAACAGGGCACTCGCGGAAGATATGGATGCACTCGACGAAATGAGGGACATCGCACTCGCCAGATCCGCAGTATATCAACAATCTCTGCGAAACTATCATAGTCGCCGCATACGCCACAGAGCATTCGCGGTTGGAGACCTAGTGCTGCGACTCAAGCAGAAGGAAGGACATAAGCTCGAACCACCCTGGGAAGGACCCTTCATCATACACGAAGTAATCCCAGGCGGGGCCTACAGATTGAAGAATCCATCGACTGGAGGAATCTATTCCAATCCTTGGAATATTGCGCACCTCCGCAAATTCTATCCCTAGGTTTACTTGTTCTCACAACAAATAAGGCTATGATAGCCACTCTTGTAGCTCGAATACATGGCTTCTCAGTCATCGCAATAAAAACATGGTTTCTCCATCATATTCATTCGCAACTTCCTATTTTTACGCGCTCAAAAGTTACAGGAACACACCCCATAAACACACGGGGGCTATGCCTACGACTAAGCATTACAGAAAAAATCATACAAACAAGGTTATACACCTTACAAAAGTTTTACAAACTATACAAGGATACAGGATATGCGCATCCGACAATCAATCAAAGCGCTGAGCATTCTCAGTCGCCAAAACTCTATCTACCTCCTCAGAGGACAATCGGATGATTTTCTCCGCTGCAGGGCGAACAGCATCATAGAAAGGGGAAATATCATCGATTGGATCATCTGGGAGCCTAGCTACGGAGTTAAAATCTACTTCTGGATACCATATTCGGACAAAGGATAGAGCTACAACCGCGCCGCATGTCATTTGATTGCGCACACACGCGCGAACCTCTCCTTCACGTCCATACAATCTGAGAAGATAGCTCCAGTCTTCAGGACCCCTTTCGAGTGGGTAGAAAGCAGCGTTCATCGCAATCAGGACCTCGTGAAAAGAACTCACGAGAATTCTCGCTTGCAGAACACGGAACTTCAAGGTGGCCATCACAAATCCTCGACTGCGATCAGACCAGAAGTTACTCGCATGAGGATTTGAGCTACCAGCCCCCTGAACTATATAGTTTTCAACCCACTGCTTTTCTTCCCTGTCATCAGGTCTGACAACTAAATAGCAAGCATGCTTAATCAGCTAAGGAAACAAAGCAAAAAGAAGACACGGGGGCTGTATTACTTACACAGCAAATCCCTCGCAACCAGCGATAATTCATCCATCAGGAACTGCTCACGTTCAGCCGCCAGTTTTTGCTTGGACTTCGCCACATCGGCTATACCGCGCAAAGCTTTAAGCTGACGCTTACCCTCCCGAACCTTATCACGAAGACCAGCATACGTGCCAACCGCGGCAACAAGGGGATTTACTGGAGTAGCATGTCCACTCGAAGATTCTGCAACTACCCCGGTAGCCTGGAAGAATACAAGGAAAGAAGTAAGAAGCCCTATTCGAAATATTTCTAGTCGCACATCTGACAAAAGTGCTCGGGGGCTACTCCCATCGGGAGAAAATACACAAGCTACGGGAGGCAATTTCCAGAACGAACACTTCAATTAAAGACGATGAAAATACGGGAATACATCCCAAGGTTCATTACATTCACGAAGGAAAAGGAAAAAGAACAAAACTAAGAAACTACAGTGGTGCTCCCACTAGTGGCAGTCGCCCCTCCTTTCAGTCGAGCAAATAGCTCAGACAGCTTCCGAGCAAGAATGGTGGCCTGCTCGCTAAAACGAGAGAGCCGTACCTTTTTGCCCGTCGAGGGGTCGACTGGAAGAGCTGAGTAGGCCTCCTCCAAGCCATTGACTCCGTGCGCCAGCGCGAACTGAATCTCAGTCTTCGCACCAGATTCCGACTGGGCGACTGCGTAAGCATCCAGGAGATTGCCCTCCGAGAAGATCTTTAGCAGGCCGTCTAGTGCGGATGGAGGAGCAGCATTGGCGAGGAAGCGACTGTGCAATTGCGACAACACTTGGGTGGCATCACAAATCAAGGAGCACACTCCTTCGGCGTGCCTCTTGAGTTGAGCAAGCGTGTCGGTTAACACATCTACTCGCTGGATCCCAGGGATCTCCAAAGGAACATCCAGAAGACCTACAAAGGAAAAGAATGTCAAAATTTCGCAAGTTCACCAAGACAAAAGATACAATTGCGAGAGCCTAAGCCACTTACCCGCGAAACGCTCAGCAAGGGGACGGAGGAATGTGACAAGGTCAGAATCGGCCTTATTGCCAGCTTCCTGTTGATCCTTCAAAGCTTTTCTCGCATCCGCGAGTTGCCTGTCAAGATCCTCTGACAGCATGCGGGAGGCCTCCAGCTCTTGTCGAACAACTGCCAAATTAGCTTCCTGAGTGGTTGCCCGCTCAGAGAGTTTGACTCTCTCGGACTCCGAATGTTCGAGTTGAGCTGCGCAATGAACATTTGGTGCTCATGTATTAGCTATTCATCTCAAACTCAAAATATGTTCTGTGTGAGAGTTTTCAGTAGCAAGTCAACAATGTCGACGCCACTTCTTTATAAGAAGAAAGAGAGGATTTTTTAATGTGTAGATTATTGTATGTCCTATGTTTACGGAAATAAGCTATCGGTTGCATTTCCTTTTTTTTGGGAATATAATCTTTCGGTTAAACTTCTAGGACAACAGTCACTAGCAACAATGTTTGAAATACAAAAGGGGGCAAGATCCACCCAAAAAGAGTCATAGGACTCAGAAGTCACACATAACTTAGCCAATTCATGAGCTACCGAATTGCAAGAACATCTAGCAAAAGAAAATTGAGAAAGATCAAAGTTCACTAAACATAAGCCTCTGGCTTCCTTCACCAAAACACCAATGGTTGATTTATCAAAATCAGTACTCTTCAGAGAATGGAATAAGTTTGAGGCATTAGACTCAAGAATAATCATGTTGGTGCTAGTTCTGATAGCACCAGCGATTGCGGCAAGACGAGCGACCACCTAGTTTCATGGCTTCACCATCCCTCGAAGTTCTGCTTGTTGCTGAAATCGGGCCAGACTTCTTGCTGCCTCCACGCCTCTCCTTGGAATCGATGTGCCATGGTGCAGAGGCTGATGCATGTCCAAAAGATTGCAATCTTCTTCTATTCTCCTCTGGTGCCCTCAGCCTCCTATCAAAATGAAGTTTCCGTTCCTGTCCGAAGGTGTCTTGCACTCGAGCTCGCCGTGGCCTATAAGCTCGCAGTTGAAGAAAATTTAAGGGAGCTTTTCGTACTGCAGATTGAAGCTCTCATCATCACCATTCCTCCTGACTACACCGACCTCCGGATAGGCTGATCTATTGGGATCGCCATCCTTGCTCTTAGAAAAGTACCTGAAGCTTCCTTGAACTCGTCGACATCCACCTTGAAGTGCTTGTCAATCATCTTCACAATTTTCAGCCCCTTCTTATCATCCATCCATTCAAAATTCAGATCCAGTATTGTGACATCGAATTTCGAATCTGTTGTCAGAAGGACGGAGCTGAGCATCGTAGTCATGCAAGAGAACGACACGTTTTCCCACCATCCACGGTGTCCCCTTCTACACCCTGTCCCTGTTGGCCTTGTCCGCGAATTCAGCAACACAAACATTGTCGCTCGCCAGCCTGATATGGAAACCCCTGGGATTTCCCCACGTAGGCTGCATCGCAGCCCGAATCGACTGAATGTGAGTCACACTTGGGGAGAGTACCTTCGCGATCAGGGCCCCTTCACCGACGCCGGCACTGAGCCCTCCTCTGCTTCATCATCGCTCGTGTCCACCACTTCGGTCACATCCGCTAGAAGGTTGAGGTGCACCCCTTTCTCTCCACCCTTTCTCTCGACCCTTAGCTTCCTCCCTGAGCTTATTCTTCAATCTCTCTTGCTTCTTTGTCATCTCAGTAGCCCAAGCCCAATCCAAAATGGGTAAGGGGAGCCGCTCCCGAACTCCAATCCCCCAACAAAAAGCATACCCAACAAATAATAGACCACCGCTGGTCGAGACCGGCGAGGAAACTGGTTTGCCTCTCAGGGAGACAACAAGGAAGTAGTAGATCTCTTTTTTCTTCTAGAATACGGGAAGAAGTGGATTTGACCTCCTTCTAGCTCAGAGAAGTTGGGCCATCGAAGAGGGTGTGAAGTCGCCTCTAGTTCACGGCAGCAGGTCAATGCATCGCGTTTTTTTTAGGATTTGTTTGACCATTTCCTACTCTAATTTTATTTGATGGCAGGAGTATTTTATTTAACTAGAAGGACACCCCGCGCGTTGCAGCGGGATCCATTTAGGAATTATAATAAATTTCACATACACCATTTCAATGCAGAGGGTGGGGATCTCAAAGTCATTTTCAAAAAACACATGTATGATATATTATGTTGTCTAAAGAAACATGTAAATATTAGTTGATCTCGAGATAGTAAATTTTAATGGACATGTGATGAGTATGTATTATAAATTGTTTAATTGAAAAATTGGATGATTTAATAAATGGATGATGTGTAGGTTGCATTTAATAACTAATAAATATTAGTGTAGATGACATGGACTATTGATTGGCTAATAGGATGGATGATGTGGATAGCTTGCATGTTGAGTTAGAAAAATAATTAATGCATCTTAGTGGGGTTTTGCTTTATAAGAAGTATAGATGGCCTAGGTCACTCTAATTTTGAGTGTATAATAAAAAAAACAAAGTTGTTGCATGGTTAAAAAAGAAAAACTTGATCAATTAATTATAACCAAATAATGTAGCGGGCGTTTGTTCGCTGGTTAAGAAACCAATGGTCACTCCTTTGGGTGCTGGCGATGTCATTGCTTACGTAACGTAGGTCTCCGGGCACAGCAGAAGTCGATCCATCTGTGGAGGAAGCCATGGCGGCGGTGCTGAAGGTGTACGCCGACCGGCTCTCGCAGCCCTCCCGCGCCCTTATCATCTTCTGCAGGTATCTCCTCTACCGCCCCTCCCGTTCCCCGCTTCCTGGTCTCTGATGGCGATTTGGCTGCAGGGCGAACAAGATCGATTTCGAGGAGGTGAGGGTGGATATTGCCAAGGGACAGCACCGCGCCCCCGACTTCATGAGTAAGCTACCTCACTCTCTTCCCTTTCTCAAGATTTCTTTACCCCGTAGCTCACTAATCCCCTCTTCAGAAATCAACCCCATGGGACAAGTCCCAGCGATCGTCGATGGAAGATTCAGACTCTTCGAAAGGTCCCTATTTATCATGTTTCATTGCGTTTCTTTTTTATACAGTAGGAGATTTTAATTTAATTATGCACCACCCAGTTAACAGTATCAGTTAGATATAGGTGGTCCTGAGTGATCAAACCTGCTAATTACTAGGAGTACTACATGCTTATTTCTTCTCTCTCAAAATTCCTTATCAAGGTCTGTTGTGTGTCACAGCCATGCCATTCTGAGGTACCTTGCCACCGTCTTCCCTGGAGTTCCAGATCACTGGTGCGTCACAACTTCTTACCCTTCCCTCTGTACCTCTACATGTGAGTAACATGTACATACTCTCTTCCTGTAATTGCGGTTTCCCCTGCACTCTTCTTCTACTGACACAAGTACAAAATGCATCTACTACATCAGCATAGCATAAATAAGCTTGACATGCATCTACAACCTTCCTCTACATATAAAAGCATGTCTTAAAGTGCACACAATCAGTGTTTCTGTTTACACCACGTTTGCAGGGACATAACAGTCGACAAAACATCTTCCTAGGGGGAGGGTGTTGTAAACAGTTTTCAGTAGACGAAGGATCAGATTACCTGGTTTCACTTGACTTGTTTATTTGTGAGTCATCACAATCCTACCACTTCAGGTTACTTCTGAGTTAATGAGCTTCTGAGCTGGTTAATTCTCCATGCCATTTCCAGACTGCGCATGGAATTTCATTTCTGCCATCAATTTTGAGTCTCTGCACATGTACAGATTTGTTGTCCCAGATCCATATAAATTTGAGGTCAATTGCTTTGATTTGGTCGAATCTGAGTTGATGAGAGTTACAGGGTTGACTGACAAATACTAGACCAGAGTTAAGATTCCTCTGCTGGTTTTCAGATCATGTGTTCTGGTTAGGAATTATCATCCTACTGTTACAAAATGTCTGTTTCCTTCAGTCCGCTCCGCGTTAATGACTTCTGCAGCAACTCTGCTCTCTTATAGCCCACAAAAATTTACTTGTTTCAGTCAGTTATGAGCTAATAATGGCTATTAGAGCCCAAGGGGTCATTGTTGGACTTGTGTTATCTTGCTGGTGTATGTTTGGTAGTTGCTGAAGTCGGACCTTTTTCAGCGTTTGTTTTGCTCTAACGAGTGCCAACGTTTTCCTCAAACAAAGGGGGGCTAAAGTTCATTCCCCGCCTCTTTAAGTTCATTATTTGAACTCACTGTCTTGTATTACTTTTTGCTTCACACATAGGTATCCAACAGACTTGTTTACAAGAGCAAAAATCGAGTCCATCTTGGATTGGCATCACTCAAATTTGCGACGTGGTGCAGGTGAGAAACACTTTTCCAGCTACAAAAGTTAAGTCCTGCTATGCTATTATTCATCACATGGATGGAGTTTATATTTAGCATGTAACATATGTTTTCCCACAAGAGCTGTGCTATAGTAGGTCGATGAGTTATCCACTAATGCAACTAAAACTTGCTGTCAATATGGACAGGAAAAGACTGCAGTTTGTAGCACCTAACATTCACGTAGATTATGTGTCCCGATAATTCAGCTCTTTGCCACTTTGATCCTTGCATTTAAGAGGGGTCAATCCTTTCTTACTTATGCAGCAACCTTTGTACTGCACACCGCATTGGGTCCTTCTCTTGGTCTGACACCAAATCCCGAGGCTGCAAAAGAAGGTGAGAAGCTGCTGGTGCGGTCACTGAAAACAATCGAATCTGTATGGCTCAAAGGTGAAGCAAAGTTCCTAAACGGCAACCCCCAGCCATCGATCGCAGACCTCAGCCTAGTGTGCGAGATAATGCAGCTGGAGGTAACCTGTCTGTGTAATACGTGTTCTGTCTTTTTGCCATCAGTTTAAAATTCTGAAAACGGAAGACGGTGTTTACTCGCAGGTGGTGGGTGACGAGAGGCGTGACAAAATCCTGGGGCCTCGCGAGAAGATCCGCGCCTGGATGGATAACGTGAAGAAGGCCACCAGCCCTCATTTCGAGGAAGCCCACGAGCTCATCTTCAAACTGAAAGCACGATTGTCGCCATCTGCTGCTCACGCCAAAACGGTGTCCAAGCTCTGAACAGATTCATGTCTTCTTGTTTGCAAATGAAATAGTATATATTATGAGGAAAGAATAAGAGTACTACTCACGCTGTATATCTTCTAGAAAAAATATCCAAGTGTCATCTTGTCCCTTGAGGACAATATGAAGTATTTCCTCAACAAAACTGAAGTACAGAGCAAAAAGTAGGAGAAGCAGCATCTGCTGCTGCTAAATACTCTTGTTTTGTACATGTAGTTGTTAAATTGAATACATATTCCGGTTGTGTTTGCACTTGACAACTCAAGTTTTGAAACTCGTGAAATCAATGTAGCTTATCTCACTTGTAGATGGCCACATTTTGTTGTTTTGTTCTAGGGACAACAGAAATGAGTAGGCCATGTATACCAAAAATGCATCTGTCAAATATTTTGATCTGGTGTAGATGTACATTATTTAATGAACATATATATATGTAGCTAGTTATACATACAAATCTCGACACAAAATAAACCTGGTCTGCCAGAATATAACCAGTACATCATCGGTGGATTCTTAAGTATGTATGCCAAGGAAGAGAGCTACACACCTAAAATGCCAACTCGTTCACGCACAATATAAGATTATCCAACCAAAACTCCCAATAAGTACGGTTCTTCAGCATTTACTCAACAAAACTGGTGACATTCGTTCCTTCGTTACGGTACACACACAAGACCGGCTTTATTTTTTTTAGGGAACCTGCCTGCTATCTCAACAAGTTCCAGCTCCACTATTCTTCTTTACAACAAAGTACCCAAAATGCAGCTGCTGCTTCTGCTGCAAGATTTATTCCTGTCATGATTCTCCTATCTCCGCCTATGAATTGTCTGTGCACACAAGGCCAGACGCTTAGCAGCAGCAGCTAGTCTGTCTTGAATCTGTGCGCAAACTTCTCCAACCCCTCTTTGCAGTCTTCCGCTACCCTCTTGGACTTGTCAGCGACACTCGAACCAAAGGCCTTTGCTTCTGATGACAGGTCCTTTGCTTTCGAGGCTGTGGCGGTCCATGCTTCCTCCGCTCGTTCCTTTAGACTTGAGATGAAGGACATCACATGCTCCATCACTTGCTCCAGGGCACGGCCAGACCGCACTTTGATTTCAGAATAAAAGGACTTCAGCTTCTCGAGCAGAGACTCTGCCCGGTTGATCGCCTCATCGACCGGGTGCTCCTTGCCGACGTTGGCCCATGTCACTCCGGCCGACGCATCCTCCTCGAGGTCTCGTTCGACCACGACCTTGATCCCTTGCCGCTCCCACTGGTTTCGGGCGTCCTCGAGGGCGCGCGCATGCTCCCTTGCCTTCTTCGCTTCGTCCTCTGCCCAGGCCCTGGTTGAACATGTGCATGTTCTTTGTCAATGAATTTGACACATGGTAGCAGGCAGTCATATGTACTACAGTAATAGTATCAAATCAGCATCCTGGGTGAACCCTGGCGACTTCAATTTAAAAGGGTTATATTGAATAGCAAGTCTAGTGTGTTAAACAGTGTACTAACTAGTTTAGCAATACCCCTACGTCTAAACTTGTGGAGAGTTTAAAACCATAGATGTGTATATAGCAATTTCCAGTGAATACACTGTTATCTCCAACATTATCACTAACATCGCAGATTCCAGAAACAAAGTTCAAACATAATGGTATCAAATATAAGATTTAAACCTAAAAATTCACTTGGAAAAAGAAGAACAACCTCAGCTAGATAAGAACCCAATATGAGATTAGAGATGGTTCAGGGAATTGCCAAGCAGATTTAATGCAGAGGATGCTCGGGTAACATGAATTCTTACCTGGCCATAGACAAAGCCTTCCTTTCGACCTCAAGCTCGTACTGAAGTTGCACAGCAGCCTGGTTCTCATTCTCGATTTCCTTCTGAAGTTTCCCGATCCTGTTCTTCTCAAAGGAGATCTCGACCTTCTTGCTCAGCACGTTCTGCAGCTGCTCCTCGACCTCACACCTCAGCTTCGAAAGAACTTCTATTTCGGATTCGACGGCAGCTCTGCCCCGAATAAGAGCAGTCTTTTCTTCCTCTCTTTCTGCTCTCAGCTTGTCCAACTCGACCATAGCTTCTTCGGCCAGTTTCTCGAGGCTCTCTATCTTTTCTCTTTCTCTTGTAAGCTCCATTTCAAAACCTGCGTTGATTTCTTTCTCGACCTGAGCGACCAATGCGCCATGTGCATTCACAGCTGCTTCAGCAATTTTTTCTGCTTCAATACGAGCAAGCTCCTCCATAACAACTTCAGCATAGTCACCGGTTGAAAGTGCTAGGGCAGCTTGTCCTTTTGTCACGGGTTTGTTTGGCTGGAAAAGTCTTGTAAAACCTTTAAAGAACAGAGTTTTAGTGATCCTCAATCAAGGAGCGAAGAAGGAGGAAGAAGTATATAAAAGCCTACCAAATGCAAGAGCCGTAATGCTCTGGTCTCCAGCACCCAAGTCAGCTGCCAAAGCGGGCCACGCAGCTGCGTCTATTTTCTCAATGTCTATGAAGCCAGAAGTCCTGTACAAAGACTGGCCACACAGAGAATATCAGCATAATAAGATAGTTCCAAAACAAGCAATCATACATGATATGAACTTTTTCTTTCTCACATTTTTGTCAACTTCAGGTAATTGCCTTTTATCCAGAGCCATCTTCCAACTGACAAGGTCTTGACGTGACAAGGGACTACAACGAAGACTCTGATTAGCAGTTGGACACAACAAACAAATGTATACATACATGACGCAGAGAGTCAAATGGATGCATGGCAAGAGTCACAGACGATTACCTCTCAGGGGAGAAAAAGTAATGGCTGTTCTGAACAGTTTCAGAGTTGTTCATATCAGAACTTGAAAGCTTGCTAGAAATCAACCCTGCTTCGGCCAATCCTAAGGGTACATTCAAATAAATAAGAATAACATAGCATTAATTCAATTAGTGATTTTATATGCTTGAATAAACATGATAAACTGTGATAAAGATGTGTTTTTATCCTGAACACTGTTTCTGTTTCTCACCTTGTATAAATGGAAAATCAGGATCTTCAGTGGTGACATCATCAAATGCAAGTTCAGACACATTCTCGATATACATTGCTGGACAAACTTTTGAGTAAGTATTCCTGCAGTTGCAAGCCAGAACAATAAGCCAGTTAGTGCAAGAAATTGCTTAGAGAGCCTGATTAAATTTACAAGAAAAAATGTCTTCAACTGCTGCTGTTACTCT
Source organism: Alopecurus myosuroides (assembly GCA_028641055.1). Taxonomy (NCBI): domain Eukaryota; kingdom Viridiplantae; phylum Streptophyta; class Magnoliopsida; order Poales; family Poaceae; genus Alopecurus; species Alopecurus myosuroides. The sequence goes on from CM054057.1 coordinate 5,298,160, forward strand.
GTCAAATTTCTTGTATTCCGTAACTAACGGGCAATACCCACAGAAAATTCAAGTGAAGATGAGCTACATCAGCTATAGCAATAATAAATAAGACGATGATACAGCATAACTCAAATGAATCAGCAAGAGAATGAATTATTCAAAATAAAACAGAAATGGGTTATGCTCTCAAGGAACAAAAGAGAAATAGAATGCAGCAATACCCGGAAAGTGAACATGCAGCAAGAAAGTGTGTACCTCGAAAGACAGTTACTTGCAACTACCAACCATCGAGCGTATTCACGCCGGGTACATAAGTCACCAGATTGAGCACCAGGTTCAATCACCTTTCAAGAGAATAAAAGTTCAACAAAGAGTTCCATATAATTCAGTAGGTTGTTTATGTAACAATCAGCTCCCTACTACAGTTTATGTCATGCAAAATGAGATGGGGATTTTTCCTAGAGAAGGATATAACGATTTTTGCGAGAGCAGCAAGGCATTACGCAACATATATCAGGGCAATTAATTTATGTAGAGAGCAAACAGAAGTGGGTGTAAGCTCAACAACCCTCAAGAAGCATACCCTATATGTTCAGGACTACATAGAGAATTTTGTGTTTCTTATTAAATTCTAGAATCATCAACACACAGCAGAAATAACTCAATGAGGACTGAATAAAGAGAGGATGGCATATTAATGGAAATATTAATGATTTTCCTAATGCATGGAAAAAAATACCTTTAGAACTTGGAGCGCAGACAATGCATTCCCCTGGGTTGGGTCAATTGGGGCCGGAACCACAATCTGGCCAGCAGGCACCTGCAAAGCTGCAGAGAGCAGAGAGGGAGCAGGAATCCCAGCAGAGGAGAAAGATCTGGCAGGTTCTGTAGACTTGAACAGTTCATTTTGGTCATCTGACTCATTCTGTCCTTCACCCTGATCTGATGCCGAAGTTGGTTTCAGCGTCTGGTCAGCGTTTCCATAATCATCAGTAAACCTGGATACAGAAATGTCGTCTCTGTCGGGGAGCTGAGGATTCTGCTCGGCTTCTTCTTCTTCATCTCGTGGACGAGACGCAGCCTTGGTCGCGGTGTCCTGGATAGGCACAACATCGCCTGAATCCAGCACCATGATATCGGACGTCAAAGCATCATCATCGTCATCCTCCACATGCTGGTTTTCCGGCAAACTTGGTTCAGAGTCCAACAATGTGTCTTGTACAACAGGAGTTCCCTCGGAGGTGCCAGTGGCAGCAGTAAGTTTGTCGGACGTGTCATCGTAAGCAGCAACATCGGATTCAGCTTCGTTGTGTGAAGCGATAACATTGTCAGGGTTACTGGCTCCGTCGCTGGCAGTGTACTTACCATCGGCAGGAAGTTGGTGGCTTCCTTGTAACGTATGCTCTATGCTTTGCTGAGCTGCTTCTCCCTCTGGTATCTCGTTTGATTCTGTAGGTAATTTGTGTTGTGTTGTTGCAGCAGCCTCCTCGCTAATGGCGTCATGGATGTTGGTTGGTAACAGATCTCGGGCAGCACCATCCTCTTGGGTAGGAGGAGTGTTGTTACTATCGTCGGTAACCGTGTGGCTGTGCGTCGGCGAGGTTTCGATCTGCGGCCTGGATCCTGTGTAGAAGAAATGAACAGGAATCAGAGGCAGTTTATAAAATTAGTGTGTTGTAATAATACTACATGGGGGGAGTGAAGCGTAGCATGATGATGCGTACCGCTGGGGTTCCGGATGGAGATTGCGGCATAGGTGATGCCGGCAAGGAAGAAGAGTCCGGCGAGGCCAGGTCCGAGAAGGCCTGGGTCACAAATTGGTCAATCAGTTGGGAAATGTTGAGGCGAATTTTGGGCACTAGTCAGCCTCTAGGTAATAGGTAGAGATGTGAGTGTGAGAAGGGAAGGGGAAGGTGGTTACCTCCGAATGGCCCTGCAGCTGCGGCCTCCTTGTCTTGGTCGTCGTCCGACCAGCCGGCGAAGGAGCTCTCTGGTGCGGGCTCGGGCTCCGGAGAGGGGGGTTGGGCTCGGAGGCGGAAGGGGAGCGGGAGGCGGAGGGGGCGTGATGTTGGGGGTAGGTGGCGGAGGGCTAGGGTGGCGGGTCGGCGGAGGAGGTGAAGCTGGAGAGAGCAGCAGCTGCAGGACGGGGCGGAAGCCATCGGCACCAGACCGGGTGGGACCCACCTACCGACGACGGCGGGGAGACCTCCGTCGTTTTTTGCGGAGAGAGAGAAAGGGGGCGAGCGAGCGGCTGAGGCTGGGAGAGGACGACGAGGCTAGGGACACATGGACCTCGTCTCGTCAAATGGGCCTCCTTTTCTCGACAGCGTACTGGCTCAGCCCAGCTATTTTTTTAACCACAACACAACCAAAGAAAACGTGATCAATACACTCATCTTCACTGCAAAAAAAAAACACACTATCCAGTTTTTGTCTATTTGCAATGTTATCTCTAGTGAGAAGACTACTATTTTCCGGTATCCATAAAAAGAAATGAATCCCGGGGGTTTTATTTTCCATACTAAGGCAACATCCACAAGCATAATTTTTGAAGGATTCGGGCAATATGAAGAATTTCAAACCACCGATGCAATAATTTCTAAACAAAATAGACCTTAAGTTGTTCCCCATCCCACACATCAGCAATGGAAATGGTTTTCCCATTAACAACACCATACATCTCCCAAAATTAAATGGTAAGGTTAGAAGAACCAAACCAATAGTCTTATTTTTCTTACCATTATCCACTTTCCATCGATAACCCATTTTGACCGCTGTGGCAGCCCACAGCGCACCATTCCAAAATGGGGACACATTTGTTGCATCACAACATAAGATATTAGGATTATTGATCTCATACTTGTGATCAATAATTTGTTTCCACACTTTATTATCGTCAAGTTGATATCTCTTTACCAGGAGGCTAGCATACACACATTCATGTCAGCTAAACTAGGAATCCCTAAGTATACCTGGCCATGGGCCGGGTCGAATTGGCCGGCCCTAGAAGCCCACGGAAAAACTGAGACCCAGGCCCTACCATCAGGTCTACTTTTTAAGCCCAAGCCTGGCACATCTGTTCAAAAGCCCTTAGGGCTTAGGGGCAGGCCTCTTCCTTAAAATCCCAATATGCCAACCCCAAACCCGTTCAGGACTAGCTGGTGGGCTCAAAACTCAGGCACAAGCCCGGCCCACAGGCAATACCGTCGGGCCTAGGCCCTAGATTTAAGGGTCGGGCCTGGGTGGGCCAACAGGTCCGGAGATAGCCAAGTATATCCCTAAGCCTGCAAAGACTTTCTTTTGAAAGATCGGCCCCCAATTGGCAAGATGATACTTAAAATTGCTATCATAATTATCCCACGGATAATGAGCCATCTGGGAATTAATCAGAGCAATAGCCCACTTGGGGACCTTAATGAAACTCATGAGGTACACAAGAATGCTAGCTAACACACTTTTAACTAATTCAAGTTTAGCAGCATAGGAGAGGAGTCTCCCTCTCCACCCCCTAATTGATTAAGAACTTTGTCCAAAAGGGTTTGGGGTGACGAGGGGATGACTCCATGACCTGTCGAGTGGGCCTATCTGGTCTAAGGCCCAAGACTAAGGCCCAGTGCAAGGCACTACCCCACAACTCTAGAAGACCCAGTGGAAGCCCACCCGCAAGACTTGCGGATCAAGATGGAAAGTCTCCACCGCCTAGAGCTAGGGTTTGTAACCCCCCGGGTACGGTTTGAGATCCAGCCATCTATTTAAAGGCTGGGAGAACCACCGGGCAGGGGATCCAGTCCAAGATTCACCACCATAGCCATAGCTTGAGATCCAATCTCTCGGCTTGCGTACCCGCTATTGTAATCGATCTCACCATAATACGGTTCAGACAAGCAGAAGTAAGGATATTACCTCCACGAGGGCCCTAAACCTGGGTAAAATCGTGCCCCCTGTTAGCCGACGTAATCCGCCAGCGCCTAATCGTTCTCTTAATCGAAACCCCACCGGTTCATCCAAGGGATTTGTCGACATGACTAATCGACAGCGGGTATTCTTTTCTAAGCTTACTATGATGCAAAGGCACTCCTATATACTTCAAGTGGAATTTCCCTAACTTACAACTTAAATTTTGAGCAACCATATGAGCTTGACCATCCTCCACATTAATAGGGATAGCTGCTCAAAACAGGATAACAACCACTTAAGGTGTGTTGCACTATGAAGGTCATTATTGAGAAACAATATGGTATCATCTGCATACTGCATACTGACTACCTCTGTCTGACTGAAACTGGTCAAGAGTCATGTAATATGTCCCTTATCAGCTGCTTTCATCCACATTTTTGTGAACACCCCAACAGTAAGGTTGAAAAATCAAATAGGAAATAGGACTCCCTGCCTTACACCTCTACTAGCAATAAAATATTCACAGTATTCATCATTATTTCTTACCCCAACTGAGCCATTATCAAGGTGGGGTCTATTATAGCAATCCAGCTTGGGCTGAAGCCTCTAGACTCCAGACTTCTAAATAAAAAATCCCTATCAATACTATTGTAACCTTTCTCATAATCAAGCTTGAAATAAAACCAAGCCTGTTTGAACTACATCATGAATAATTTCATGAGCAGAAACCACACTCTCCAAAATTTATCTCTGCAATGAAGGTTGTTTGGTTTTGAGAGGTTAAAGTCTCACATATAACCCCTAGCCCGTTTGTTGCACATTTCGAGAAAATCTTAAAGCTTCAATTAGTCAAGGCTATTGGCCAAAATTAAGCAAAGAGAAAGTAAGTCTGCATAAGTCCAATGCACCTTTATTCCAGTGATTGAACAAAGCTTAACCAGATCCCAATTTTTTGATAAAACAAGAAAGTTAGGCCATCTGGGCCTAGAGCACCTTCATCATATGAGCTGAAAACAGCATCTGTTACCTCTTCCTCAGTAAAATCAGCATGCAGGACCTCATTGTTGTTCCATAGAAATTTTCTCCCCAATATTCCAAAACTTATCTAAAATATCAATACTAATTCTATCCTCACGACCAAACAAAGTTCTATAATACTATAAAGCAATGTCTAGAATACCTTTGGTATCTTCAACCCCTCCACTAGGCCCTTCTAATGAAGAGATTTCCTTATTTCCTCTCCTTTGTTTGGCCATAGCATGGAAGTAAGCAGTGTGCCTATCTCCTTCCAGGATCAGCTTCTCCCTAGACCTATGTCTAGCCTTCACCTCCTTTTTCCCCAAATATATGTAATCTTAGTTGAAATACTTTTTACTCTATTCTTAGCATGAGGAGACAGAGGTTGTGTTTCAGATATAATATCTAACAAATCATACTAATCAATCAGCTGTTGTTTGAACATGTTATGTGCAGATTTAATGTTAATGCACAAGCCCTTAGAACAGTTCCTAAGGTTCCTAACTTTGAATTGCCATCTTTCAATTGGTTTACTCAGCCTACAAGATGCTAGACAAACGTTATGGACAATCTAATGGAATCCCTCTACCTGTTGTTGGTCTTCGCTGCAGAATTTTTTTAAAAAATCCCTACATTGTCCGCCAAAATCATTATGCAGATAATAGCGCATGCCCATGCAAGTATTAATCAAGATTACGACTCACCGAGCAGCGGATTCGATATAGTCGTAGAAGAGTTCTCAACAATCGTAGATCCTCACAACTAGACCTGTATTCTCTAGGATCTCTCGTTGATGAGTCAAGGACTTCAACTTCTCCATCCTGAATATTAATGATGAGAAGAATAAAGTGAAACATGAACACGCTTATATTATGCAATATCATAGATAACTCATGAGTTAAAACTATAACATATAGTGAGCAAAGTAGAATGTGTAGAAGATAGTAACACTCACTTGTAGGTACGGAAAAGGTATTTATGTTTTTTCACGTTATCGCTTCAAAAATCTTAGCAAAGTCCCCGGTGTATCCTTTTATGAATGGGATTTTCTATGGTGACTTCATGAATTTTGTCCGGGTCAATGAACCCAAAGTACGTGATTTCCTCCCTTATGCATTCAAGCATCTTCAGTCTACATAATATAGCGCACAAAAGATTAAACTGAGGATAATTGCAGACAATGAACGACTGAGCTAAATACTTAAATTACATAAATGAATCATTTACAGACAATAGCAACTGAGTATAGATTTCTCGAGGGCCCGGAGATTGTATAACTAAAAAAGTTTGCTGAATTCAACAACCACGGCATATTCTTGGAAGTAGTGCTCTTCCTTAACTCCCACCATGATAAAAATTGGTCCATGTCTTTACGACATTCTTGTACCAAGTATGCAAATTTCACATTTTTTGTTGATAGGGACCTCACATTCTCATTGGCACATTCTTGTACCATGATAACCCACGCTGCTTTTGTGCTGAGATGGGGCGGCATCAGCTTTAGGATCTTCTAGATGCAGCAGCTGAGTTGCCCTAGGCGGACGAATTGAGTCTATTTGGTGTCGCTGCTGCGCAAGACGTTCTGTTATGGTTTCTAGGGTTTGAGCGGGAGAGAAACTGAGCTGCGAGGGCGCGAGAGAGCCGGCCGTGGGGGTCCTTTCCCATGGCCGGGCAAGAGGGAAAGGGTTTTTCTTCTTAATTCTTGCCTGATTAGATTGATACATCTCCTCTCCATATATAGAGAGGTTTACTTGACTCCCAAGCAAGGCTTACTTGACCCCTAAGAAAACCCTAAGACTACGGGCCTAGGCCCATCACGTACTCTAACACTACACCCCACCTGGACATGCAGCTCGTCCTCGAGCTGCAACATAACGATGATTTGACCCCACACAAATCTAACGCCTAAAAAACAAGCCGTTTACATCTCGGCCTATTGTATTGACCTAAAATAAGCTAACCCGAATGAGACTCTGACTCTTTATTTTTGACTCCGAACGATAAGGCGAGAATTCTCCGCGCGCCAAACTTGTGCGCTTGCAGCCCCCTGGATCCCTAGGACACAATCGGGACCAAGGGAGACCTCGCGGCGGCCGGCGGTGGAATGCAGTGGTGCTACGCGGTGCACTCCTGTCGGTGACACCATGTCTTCTCCCCGCCGGCTGACTGTCGATGTCGCAGACTTGGAGGTCGCCGCCCGTCGAAAAAACAGCATGCCTGTCGCCCGTGGGGGAAACCGCATGCCAAAGATCCCCCACGCAGCGGACGAGATCGAGGTCCGTTGCACCGCGAAGCGCAACTTGGAGGAGCTGCAGCTACAAATCACGCATCTCCCGCACATGCCGGCGCGCTAGGAGGCCGCGCGCAGCAGCCTGCAGCCTCACCGCTGCCGACACGTGGTGGGTAGCGATCCAAGCCGGAAGCGATGACGGCGACGGCTGGAACTTGATCTGTTGGACGGGATTGTCCTGGGATGGCGATGGCGCTGCTAGGAACGAGGTCGTCGCAGTCCCGTCGTAGGGCATCCCATGTTGGAACGTGATGACCGGCGCCGTGGTCTGATGGTGCAGATCTTGCACTCGTTGGGATACCCCAAGAGGAGGGTGTGATGAGCACAGCAGTACGAGTTTTCCCCTTAGTTAAGAATCAAGGTTATCAATCCAGTAGAAGAAAGAGGATCTTCGGAAGGTTGATGCCACTAACGGTGGTGATGGCGCTTCACCCGTGTCAGCAACAACGTGGAACCTGCACACAACACAACCAAAATACTTTGTCCCAACTGTACAGTGAGGTTGTCAATCTCACCGGTCTTACTGAAAACAAAGATTAGACGTATAATGTGGAAAATGATGTATGCTTGCAGTATGTAAAGAGAGAAGGAAATTGATGTGGTTGTTTAACAGTGTGGAAAATGAACCGGGCTTCATAGGTTCACTAATTGTGTCTCTTCATAAAGATGACATGCTGGGTGAACAAATTGCAACTGGGCAATTGTCAAATAGAGGTTGCACCGTAGTGCACAATATAACATGACGATTACTATGATATTTAGTGCGGGCATTACAACAATACACAGATCGAAATCCATCTGCATCTATGACTAATAATCCACCCTCAGGTTATCATCCGAACCCCCTTAGGTATTAAGTTGCAAGCAACAGATAACTGCATTAAACAAAGTGTGTAATGTAAGAAATGATTATGCACGTGGGCACTCTCACCGCTGTTTTCTCCCTAATGGCAACAACACATTCTCCCTCTTCACGTTTCTATCACTCGAGCAAGGTGGTGAGGAGGCATGAACCCACTATCAGGCATAAATATTTCCTCTTGGAGTCACTAGCAACTATTTGGCCAGAGCAACCACTAGCAACGGAAATCATGCAAGATCACAAATAACATATGCAATAAAGACAATAATCAACTTGGCATAAGTTCAATATTCATCGGATCCCAGCAAACACAGCATATAGAATTACATAAGCTAAATCTCGATCATGATAGGCAGCTCACGAGATCTAAACATGGAGGCATATGAGGAGAAGACAACCATCTATTAGTCCAAGGATGAACTACTCACGCATCACTCCGGAGGCAGGCATGGTGATGTAGAAGTCTCCGGTGATGATTTCCTCTCCGGCAGGGTGCCGGAAACAGTTTCAGAACCCCCTGATCTAGGATTGACGGTGACGGCGTCTGCGGAACTTTTCGGGGATTTTTTATCAGGTGCCTAGGGTTTTCCATCCGGGGGGATTAAATAGGCGAAGGGCAAAGGAGGTGGAGCTCCAGGGGCCCCACACCCATAGCTGGCGCGGCTAGGGGCGTGCCACCCTATGGTGTGGCCCCCCTAGTGCCCGTCTTCGATGCTTCTTCGGTCTTCTGGATGCTTCCGGGCAAAATAGGCACTTCGGGCTTTGTGGGGTCCAATTCCGAGAATGTTTCCAGAACAAGTTTTCTGAAACCAAAAACAGCAGAAAATAGGGAACTGACACTTGGCATATTGTTAATAGGTTAGTCCCGGAAAACGTATAAAATTTCTATAAATAATGGAGAAAACGAGTAGCAATTGACATAATATGATCATGGAGCATCAGAAATTATAGATACGTTGGAGACGTATCAAGCATCCCGAAGCTTAGTTCCTACTCGTCCTCGAGTAGGTAAATGATAAAACACAATAATTTCTGAGGTGACATGCTACTAGCATAAACTTGATCAATCTAATGTAAAAGCATATGCACGCTGAGATCATAGAACTTAAAACACAAACATGATAAATAGAACTTTAATAATAAAGCATAGTAATTACTTTGCATCACGAAGAGTATCTCAAATGAAGGATCATGAATAATAATGTAAAGAAAGGTAGACGTTTGTTTCAGGTATAGACAAAGCATGTCAAAGTGATATTTAGCTAGTCCTTAAGAGTTGGGCAAAACATAAATGCCAGGACACCTTCAAAGTTCATGAGGAAGACTAGAGCAAATAATTTAAGAACAAATAATACCACATTATGAAGTAATTATTGATGTTTGTGGGACAAATGCACATAGAACTTAGAATGGAAAAAATGCTCTCTCAACTATGCATAAAGTTAGAAGATGGAGACTCAACATAAAAGTAAAATAAAGGCCCTTCGCGGAGGGAAGCAGGGATCACTCATGTGCTAGAGCTTTTATTTTATTAAACAGAGGTATTAAAAGTTTGACACGGAGTGTCTATATTTTGGGTGATGTATGCTAATGTCAACGAATGGTAAACAGAAAATACAGTACGTCACAAGACAACTAGATTCACAAGAGCATCTCCCATGGTGAAGGACGCAACTGGTGTAGAAGGTCATCCCTCTTTCTCTTTTGTTTACACAATTATGCTTTGACTGATAAATTAGGGGCAAAAATAGTGAAGAAAATTTGTTTGTATTAATTTGGGGCTGGGCACCCCGTTATCAGCTCTTCTATCATTTGGATAAGTGGATGAACCCACTAGTCCAGGATGTGAAATCCAATCAACAAGTGAGATAAAGATTCTCTATTGACGTCCTCATGAGCAAAACAGGAACATAAAGTAGGAGTAATTTTGAAGGTTTTAAAGGTAACACATGAGCAATTTACTTGGAGTGGCAGTTAAATACCACATGTAGGTAGGTATGGTGGACACAATGGGAAAATTTTTAGTTTAAGGGAGTTTGGATGCACGAGTAGAGCTCATACTCAGTATAGGTGGACGCTAGCAGAAGACTGGGAGCGACAAATCAAGAGAGCATAAGAGCCATAATCATGCATAGCGACATAAACATCATTAATTAAAACATAAGCAGTATCACAAGTTCAAAAACTAAGTGGTCATGGAGGTTATTCGTGACTGGTTTGTAGTCATAAACATGGTGTAAGCATGCTCCAAGTCAACCAAATAAAGCATTCGAAAAAGAATATCATATATTAATGCTTTACTATGACAAGAACAACTCATGAATCTTTCAAGACATATTAAACACTCTCAGCTATTTGAGGCTATTCATGCTACTCAATAACCATAAGGCTTTAAAACTAAAATAACATTTAGCATGGCATGAAAAATTTCTAGCCACAGTCTATACAAGCTTCTACTAGCACTGTTATAAATTCTACTTCAAGCAGCAGTTTTCTTGTCCCAACAAGCACCATACAAAACATGCTTTAACAAAAATACTCGTTCTGATACAGCAAGCAAACATGAGAGTACTCACATAACACTACTAAAAATAACAACTCTAATAAGAGATGCATGCAAAACATGAGCTAAATAAATGCAGCAGCTAGACAGAGATTAAGAATACAAAGCATTCTCATGAAAAAGCGGAGCGTGTCACTCTCCAATAAAAGAATGCTGGGATCCAATCAAGCTTATTGAAAAAGTAAAAACAAACTAAAAGCAAAAAACAAAAACAAACTGAAAACAAAAATAAAAGACGCTCCAAGTAAAGCACATAAGATGTGATCGAATAAAAATATAGTTTCACTAGAAGTGACATGATAATTTGTTGATGAAGAAGGGGATGCCTTGGTCATCCCCAAGCTTAGAAGCTTTAGTCTTCTTGGAATTTGCTGGGATGTACCACCGGGGCAACCCCAAGCTTAGGCTGTTCACTCTTCTTGATCACATCATATCATCCTCTTCTCTTGACCATTGAAAACTTCCTTCACACCAAACTTCTCACAATTTTCATTAGCAACGTTAGTGCAATTGAAATAATAAATTCACATGGTTTAGTTTTAACACAAGTCTAACACTCAAAAATACATTAGCTACTGTCACAACTTCTTTTAAAACTCTTTTTCTTAAAAGAACACCAAAAGAAAGAAAATAAGATGCAAATGCAATAAATGGCAGAAATCTGTCAAAACAAAACAGCAGGTAAAGATCAATTTTTCAAAAATCTTCTGTTTCTCAAATCAAAAAGTGGTAAACTAAGAAAATTTGTGTATATAGCTGAGGATTAGCACAAAAAAACTCAGATCTTTTTGAATTTTCTGTGAATTTTTACGGAATAAACAGTGGACAGCAGAAATCTGTTTCCTGCGCAGAAATCCGAAATATAGCTTCAACTTTTCACTAGAGGCTTTACTTGGCTCAACAAAAACACAAAATAAAAGATACATCGGGTTTGCTAAGGAAATAGACAACACCCAGGTGCAAAGCACACCAAAGAAAACGGGTTGAAAACAGCGAAATAAAATGGGTTGTCTCCTGGTAGCGATTTTCTTTAACGCCTTTCAGCTAGGCACAAAAGGGAAACTCAAGTATTTTTCAAGTGAAGAATTCAAATCAAGATTTGGCAATTCTTTAAGAAGGCATTGTAATTTATCTAAGTGAGTTTCATAGGTTCCTCTCTTAGTACTTTTAGGCTTACTATCTTCATCAAATAAATTCTTAGGAACAATCCAATCAAAATTCTTTTCTCGTGCTTCGTGCAGCGCCACTAATTTAAAAGGGATTGGTATTTTATCATTGTTTTCATTATTAGATTCAGTGTTTTCTAGATCACCAACAATGTCTACACATGAGCCAAGCATATTAAAACGATCAAAAACTTTTCTAGCTTCTATAGCAACATCTCCAAATTCTTTAAGCATAGTTTCTAAGATGAAGTTTCTTTTCTAAACATCTTCAATGTTATTCAAGTTGAGGAACATAAGTTGTATTATGGAATGGAGGTTAACAAACCTAGCTTCTAGCATGTGAACTAAAGAAGTTGCAGCAATCTCGTAATTGGGAGCAAGTTCTACTATGGATTTTTCCTCAAAGTTATCATGCTTACTAACATGATCAAAGAATTCTTTGATAGTGTCTTTTCCAAGTATAGAACCACTTCCTACCGGCAAATCTTTCAAGGTAAACTTAGGGAACAACATGATGAGAAATAACAACGTAGGGACCAAAATACCAACTAGAATGAGAACTAATTTTTTTGTGCTTTTGATAAAGAGAAGCAAAACAAGACAAAAAAATAAAAACAAGACAATAAGCAAAATAAAGAGGTTGAGAGTGAGAGACTCCCCTTGCCAGAAGACTTCCTTCTCCCCGGCAACGGCGCCAGAAAAAATCCTTTATGGTGCAGATCTTGCACTCGTTGGGATACCCCAAGAGGAGGGTTTGATGAGCACAGCGGTAGGAGTTTTCCCCTTAGTTAAGAACCAAGGTTATCAATCCAGTAGGAGAAAGAGGATCTTCGGAAGGTTGATGCCACTGACGGTGGTGATGGCGCTTCACCGGTGTCAGCAACAACGTGGAGCCTGCACACAACACAACCAAAATACTTTGTCCCAACGGTACAGTGAGGTTGTCAATCTCACCGGTCTTGCTGAAAACAAAGATTAGACGTATAGTATGGAAAATGATGTATGCTTGCAGTATGTAAAGAGAGCAGGAAATTGTTGTGGTTTGTTTAACAGTGTGGAAAATGGACCGGGGTTCATAGGTTCACTAGTGGTGTCTCTAGATAAAGATAACATGTTGGGTGAACAAATTACAGCTGGGCAATTAACAAATAGAGGTTGCACTGTAGTGCACAATATAACATGATGACTACTATGATATTTAGTGTGAGCATTACAACAATATACATAGACCAAAATCCATCTGCATCTATGACTAATAATCCACCCTCGGGTTATCATCCGAACCCCCTTAGATATTAAGTTGCAAGCAACAGATAACTGCATTAAATAAATTGTGTAATGTAAGCAATGATTATGCACGCTGGCATTCTCACTGCTGTTTTCTCCCTAATGGCAACAACACATTCTCCCCCCTTCACGTTTCTGTCACTCGAGCAAGGTGTTGAGGAGGCATGAACCCACTATCAAGCATAAATACTCCCTCTTGGAGTCACTAGCAACTACTTGGCCAGAGCAACCACTAACAACGGAAAGCATGCAAGATCACAAATAGAATATGCAAATAAAGACTATAATCAACTTGGCATAAGTTCAATATTCATCGGATCCCAGCAAACACAGCATATAGAATTACATAAGATCAATCTCGATCATGATAGGCAGCTCACGAGATCTAAACATGGAGGCATATGAGGAGAAAACAACCATCTAGCTACAACTACGAACCCGTAGTCCAAGGATGAACTACTCACGCATCACTCTGGAGGCAGGCATGATGATGTAGAAGCCTCCGGTGATGATTTCCTCTCCGGCTGGGTGCCGAAAACAGCTTCAGAACCCCTGATCTAGGGTTAACGGTGACGGCGGTTTCAGAACTTTTCGGGGATTTTTTATCAGATGCCTAGCGTTTTCCATCCGGGGGATTAAATAGGCGAAAGGGCAAATGCGGTGGAGCTCCAGGGGCCCCACACCCATAGCCGGCACAGTCGGGGGGGGGGGCATCCTATGGTGTGGCCCCCTGGTGCCCATCTTCGACTCTTCTTCGGTCTTGTGGATGCTTCTGGGGAAAATAGGCACTTCGGGCTTTGTGGGGTCCAATTCCGATAATGTTTCTAGAACAACTTTTTTGAAACTAAAAATAGCAGAAAACAGGGAACTGACACTTGACATCTTGTTAATAAGTTAGTCTCGGAAAACGTATAAAAATGCTATAAATAAGGGAGAAAACAAGTAGGAATTGACATAATATGATCATTGAAAGTGCATTTCGTTTTCCCAGAGTTTTGTGTGTTAGTTAACAATACTAAGTACATTATTTATCGAGGTGTATAGCGTGCAGGTGTTATACTTAACATCGGCATCGTTCACTGAAAAGTCGGTGAAGTTTGGCCTGAGAGTTTTGGGACAGAACCCAACCGGATTATTTGGTCCGGATTATTCATCCCGGACCGGATATTCCGGTTGTTCATGAAGTTGCGCAAAAATGGCTAAGGACTAAAAGTTTGGCGTACTGGAGTCAACCGGATTTTTCATATCGGACCGGATATTCCGGGTGTTGATGAAGGAGCGCGAAAACTGCTAAGGACTGGAAGTTTGGAGGTACTGTAGTGAACCGGATTATTTGAACCGGATTATTTCGGAGCAGCCGGATAATCCGGTTCAGATCTGCAGGACTGCGTGGAGCAAGCTGACCGGATATTCCGGTCCAAACTTGAACCGGATATTCCGGTCCCTTTTTCCTGCACAACGACTAGTTGTGAGGAGGGGCTATAAATACCCCTCCTCTTCTTCCCCAAGACCTAGTTCTTCCCCTTAGCATTTATGAGCATTTAAGAACTCACCAAATCTCTCATTACTCCCAATCCCTCCACCCAATCTTGAAGACCTTTGGAGGGTTGAAGGAGAAGGCCCCGATCTACATCTTCACCGAGCCGTTTTTCATTTCCCCCTCTCTAGCTTGAGGGATCTAGCCTAGGGTTTTCTCTTGTGGAGAACCTAGGCATCTTGATACTTGTTGGTGATTCAAGAAGATTTGGGAGCCCCCAATTTAGTTGTGGGTGTGTGCCCCAATTTGTTTGTAAAGGACTCGATCCCCGCCTCAAAGGGGTTCAATAGTGGAATGTGAACTAGGCCTTTGTGGCGGAGTTCATCGGAGAATAGGGTGAGGCTTTAGTGGCGTTGAGTAGGCCTTTGTGGCGAGCTCACACCCCTCCAACGAGACGTACTCCCCTAAAAAGGAGGAACTCGGAAATACATCGTGTCTCCGTGTGCTTCCATCGTTTACCTCGTTCCTCCCTCCCTTTACTTACTCGTACTTGTTGCATTAATTGCTTGCCTTGTCATATAGGTAAATTCACCACTAGTTGCACTATATAGAGAATTTACCTTCTTGTCAAGCCTAAACTTTAAGAAAAATTAAAATTGGTCGTAGCACCTACTCACCCCCCCTCTAGGTGCCCATACTTTGCTTTCAATTGGTATCAGAGCCTCGGCTCTTCTATCGGGCTTAACCGCCTAAGAGTTTAAGTATGGGGATGATTTGGTTGACGCTCCGTCCGATGGCAATGTGACTATGGATGATCTCAATGCTTTGAGAGAATCATTGACCTCATCCATAGACACTAAATTTGATGAGTTGCGTCAACTCATGACAACACTCCTCAAAGCCAAAGGACCGGAGGTGGTCGACTCATCCCTTCCGGAAGAAACGGAGGGTGCCATGAAAGGGGTTGATGGTGAACCACTTAAAACTGCTTCCGCCGAACAATCCGCTAAGAAGGGTGCGGGTGGAAAAGAAGGATATCACGCCGTTGAAGGCCAATATTCTCCCGATCCCCCCATCCCTTTTCCTCATATAATTCCTAGAGGAGATCCACCTAAAATTGATGCATATTCTTTTCGTGAATGGCAATACTACATGGAGACTCACTTGAACTCTTCTTGTATAGATCTTTGGAGAATCACTCGGGACGGATATAAGCCATTTGATCCCAAGAATCTCACAAGAAGAGAGGTCGTAGATTGCCAACTAAAATACACCGCCTTGTCCATCCTACATCAAGCCGTGGGCCCCAACCACATGCCGCATCTTCAACACTTCTCCACCGCCAAAGAAACATGGGATGCTCTTGTCATCATGTTTGTTGGGAATGAGAGCATGCAAAGAAATCGATATGATGCCTTGACCAATGAGGCCGAAGGGTTCTTCATGCGTGATGGAGAAGATCATGTTGACATGTATCGAAGACTCAAAACTCTTGCCACCGCCTTCTCTAGTGCGGGTGCAACATATATTGATGATGCTTGGATCAAGAGGAAGTACATGATTGTCGTGATGCCATTTGAGGGCACGGACTTGAAGAGCATTCAAGGAAGACATGATTTCTCCTCCATGAACTCAACTCAAGTGATGCAAGAATTGTGCTCCTACAAAGTGCAAACCAAGAATGCTCTTGACAACCGTGCTAGAGCCATTGGAATGCATAAATGAGCATCCGTTGCTTTGAAGGCCAAGGTCTTGTCAAGAGAGGTTGATAATGAAGAAGATGGAGAAGAGGCATTGCCTCCCTTGAAGGAACAAGACTATGATCCCGTTCTAAAGGATCTCATCACCCTCACCGTGCAAAAGTTTTGGAGCAATCCTCCCAAGGGCAAGAAATTTGTTGAGGAAAAGACAAGGTCTCGCTATGGAAACGATGGAGCTCAAAAAGTGAGGTCTTGTTTCAATTGCCAAGACAAGCATCACTTTATTGCGGAGTGCCCGTACGAGAATAGAGAACACCATAGTGGCAAACTCATTCGCAAGGACAAGTCCAAGGTTGAATACAAGAAACCTCACTTCAAGAAGAAACCTTTCAACAAGAAATCCCCCACCAAGTTTGTGCTCTTGACTCAAGAGGAGTATGATTCCGGGAGTGATGAAGAAGAAGAAACAACAAGTGAAGTGGCCGCTCTAGCTATTGCTTCCACTCCATCTTCATCATCCCTCTTTGAATCCCCCAATGAAAATCTTCCTCAACGCGATGCCAAGTGCTTCATGGCTAAAGCCAGGGAGGTATCACCTTCTCCTAACTCTAAGACCCCTATTGAACTAGAACATATTGCTACTCTTAGAGAAGAAGAGGAAAGGGCCTCCTTGAACCGTTTTATGTCTAACATGCAAGGGGAGACCAAGAAGTACTTTGAGCATCTCATGAGGCAATTGGGAGAGGCCCAAGAGGCCCTTGAGAAGAAAGGTGAGATTGAGAGAAGGGATGCGGATGAAATTGCATCTCTCTCTATGACTCTTGAGGAAGAGCATGATGGTAGAGTTTCTCTAGAAGATGAACTTGAATCTATTGAATCAACCCATAATGAACTTGTCTCTAAAATCATTATGGAACGTGATCTTGCTATTGCTAAATATAAAAAGGCTAAAAAGGATAAAGTCGAGTTTGGGGTTGGTCATGGTAAACTAACCGAGGAGTTTGAAAATCTAACCAATGCTCACAAAGCTTTGGAAAGCCAACACTCATCCCTCAAAGAGTTGCATGAACAACTTCAAACTCAACTTACTCAATCTAACCATCCTAGCACCTCTACTTCTTCTTGTGATCATGCAAATATTATTGAGGAAAATGCTAGGTTGAAGGATGAGCTCGCAAGGCTCAAGGGAAAAAGCACTCAAGTTGAGAAGGTTGTGTTAGCCACCCCACAAGTGGTTGCCCCTAGCACTAATGCGGTCATTGCTAGACCTCAATTAAGTGCTCCAAGGCAACAAGTGGGTAAGCAAGGGCTTGGCTATATAGCCAAGAAGAAGAACAAGAATAAGAAGAACAAGAAGAAGAAGAAGAAGAACAAGAGGAAGAACAAAAAGGGTGCTTCGGGTAGCATTGTCATTAGGGACAACACTACTCGTAGCACACCCGCACAAGCAAGCAATGTTGCCTCAAGTAGTGATGTCATGAGGGAAACCACTACTCGTAGCACCTCCGCGGGAACTAACAATCCACACCATTTCTTATATGTTGATTATTATGGTGTTGTGCAAGCTAAATATGTTGGTCCTATTGAGGGTTTCATTGACTATACTATTTGGGTCCCAAAGACCCTTATTGCTAACATAAAAGGAACCAACTCGGGTCCTAACTCTAGTCAATGATCTCGTGCAGGACTATGCTTCCGATGGGACTAAATGGATTCTCGATAGTGGGTGCACTAATCATATGACCGGAAGCAAAGAACTAGTGACTGAGTTGCGACCAAATGACATCCAAGCAACCGTCACTTATGGGGATTCGTCCAAGTCTAAGGTATCCGGGTTCGGCAAGGTTGTGGTAGCTCCCGATATAACTATCGTGAACGTCATGCTTGTAGAATCCCTTGGTTACAATTTACTTTCCGTCCGCTCTCTTGGAAAGATGGGTTTTTCCGTCTTTTTCGATGGTGATATTGTGGTCCTTTTGAGGAGCAAGACTCTTGACGTCGCTCACGTGGGACATGTTGAAAATGAGTTGTTTGTGGTGGACTTTTGGAAGTCCACCAACTCTCAAGCAATGTGTCTTTTCGGGAAGGCGGACTTGGGATGGTTGTGGCATCGCCGCCTATCCCATGTCAACATGAGAACTTTGCAAAGTCTTCACAAAGGTGGCCTTATTGTTGGACTAAAAGAAAATGTTTCCTTTGCAAAGGATCGCGTTTGTAGGTCGTGCGTTGAAGGGAAGATGCATGTCATCATGCACAAGGCCAAGACTATTATCTCATCAAAGAGGATCTTGGAGCTCCTCCATGTTGATCTCTTTGGTGCCGTGCCCGAGGCAAGTCTTGGTGGCAAGAAGTATTGCTTGGTGATTGTCGATGATTATTCAAGATACACTTGGGTTTATTTCTTCAAGTGCAAGAGTGAGACTCAACAAACCATCATCGACTTCTCCAACGAAGTGCAACGTCAACACAATGTGCAAATCATGGCTATTAGGAGTGATAATGGCTCGGAGTTCAAGAACTATACATTGAATGAATTTCTTAGTGAAGAAGGCATTCGTCATCAATACTCCGCCACTTACACTCCTCAACAAAATGGTGTTGCCGAAAGGAAGAATCGCACTCTCTTGGATATGGCAAGGACCATGTTGGCGGAGTACTGTTCTCCCCAATATTTATGGGCCGAGGCCATATCCACCGCATGCCACTCCTCCAACCGCCTCTACATCCGCAAAGGCTTAGGCAAGACCCCATATGAGATCCTCACCGGCAACAAGCCCAACGTATCCTACTTCCGTGTATTCGGTTGTAAGTGCTTCTATTTGATCAAGGGTATTAGGTTGTCGAAATTTCAATCCAAAACTATTGAGGGTATTTTTGTTGGTTACGGTGCCGAATCCCACACTTATAGAGTCTATGACAAAGCCTCACAGATTGTCATAGAATCTTGTAGTGTGGTTTTCGAGGAAAATGACGGCTCCCAAGTGGCGCAATTTCATGTTTCAAATGTAGATGTTGAAATGCCTCAAGAAGCCATAGGAAGGATGGGTGTGGGATTCTTCTGCCCCATCGAGGGACACCTTATGGCGACTCGAGAAGGACTATGCTCTACTCAAGTGGAGCCCTCCTCTACATTAGAAGATCAAGCCAAGGAGCCAACTATTACACCTAACCAAGAACATATTCAAGACCCTCCTCTCATTTATCAAGTGACTCCGCAAGTCGTACCCACTCCTCTCTCTAATGCGAGTCAAGATCAAGGCCAAGATCAACCATCCTCTTCATCCTCTCCTCAAGTTGAAGCTAGTGTTGAAGATATTGTTGATGATGATGATGATGATGATCAAGGCCAAATTGGTCAAGATGGGGACCCGAATGATGAAGATGATCAAGTGATCCCTCCTAGAAATAATGAGGAGATCGAAGCCCGTCACATCAAAAGGATAAGGAGAGCTTTGAATAAAATTGATGCACAAGACAAAAAGTTCTTGGAGGATGTTCAAACTAGAAGATCTACAAGAAGGCAATTGGCTCATTTTTGTGAGCATCAAGCTCATATCTCTATGGTGGAGCCTAAGAAAGTGTATGAAGCTCTTGAGGACTCCGATTGGGTTGAAGCTATGCATGATGAGCTCAATAACTTTGAGCGCAACAAGGTTTGGAGATTGGTTGAGAAGCCCAAGGATTGCCACAATGTTATTGGCACTAAGTGGATTTTCAAGAACAAGCAAGATGAGAATGGCATTGTCATTAGGAACAAGGCAAGATTGGTTGCTCAAGGTTACACCCAAGTCGAAGGCATTGACTTTGATGAAACCTACGCTCCCGTGGCTCGCCTTGAGTCCATCCGTATCCTCCTTGCTTATGCATCCTCTCATAATTTCAAATTGCAACAAATGGATGTGAAAAGTGCTTTCTTGAATGGTCCACTAAAAGAGGAGGTATATGTTAAGCAACCTCCGGGGTTCGAGAATCTCAACATTCCTAACCACGTTTACAAAGTTGACAAGGCTCTCTATGGTCTCAAACAAGCACCTCGTGCTTGGTACGAGCACCTTATTGAGTTGTTAGATGATCGTGGTTTCGAAGTTGGGAAGATTGACCCCACTCTCTTCACCAAGAGAGTAAAGGGAGAGCTTTTCATATGCCAACTATATGTGGACGATATCATCTTTGGCTCAACTAACCAAGCTTTCAATAATGAGTTCTCTAAGCTTATGACTGACAGGTTCGAGATGTCTATGATGGGTGAGCTTAAATTCTTTCTTGGCTTTGAGATCAAGCAATTGGCTCGTGGGACCTTCATTTCTCAAGCCAAGTATACCCAAGATATGATCAAGAGGTTTAATTTCCAAGATGCCAAGATCAAGACATCTCCTATGCAAGTCAAGTGTCATCTCTCTCGTAATCCAAAAGGGAGTAAGGATGTGGACCAAAAGCTTTATCGTTCTATGATTGGTTCTTTGCTCTATCTTTGTGCATCTAGGCCCGATATCGTTTTGAGTGTAGGTGTGTGTGCAAGGTATCAAGCGGCTCCTAAGGATTGCCATTTGATGGCGGTCCATAGGATCTTTCGTTATTTGGTTCATACCCCAAGATTTGGTTTGTGGTACCCAAAGGGGGCACAATTTTCTCTCAATGGATATACGGATTCCGATTGGGCGGGTGATCAAGATGATAGGAAGTCAACTTCCGGGGCTTGCCAATTTCTTGGTAGATCCCTTGTAAGTTGGTCCTCGAAGAAGCAAAATTGCATATCTCTTTCCACCGCCGAAGCCGAGTATGTTGCCGCCGCAAGTGCATGCACTCAATTGTTATGGATGAGGCAAACTCTTAAGGAATATGGTGTCCATTTGGACAAAGTGCCTCTTTTATGTGACAATGAAAGTGCCATCAAGATTGCATACAATCCGGTGCAACACACAAGGACGAAGCACATTGAGATTTGCCACCACTTCATCCGTGATCACGTGGCAAGAGGAGACATTGCACTATCTTATGTGCCCACCAAGGACAATCTTGCGGATATTTTCACGAAGCCACTTGATGATGCAAGATTCTTATTCTTGAGGAATGAACTAAATGTGATTGATTCTAGGAGTTTGACTTGAGGATCTTGCACACACCCCTATAGATGAAACGTGTTTGAGCTTAGGTGTAGGCATGGACATAGGGGGAGTGTTATCCTAACACATTGGGTTCTCCCTCCCCCCATTATGCCCATAGCAAAAATTCATTGTGATCTCTCTTTTTCTAATGTTGAATTGTGAGCTTCAATGTTGAGTATTGGCAATGCCCCCAAGATATATCTTCGCGGTTGCATACCACATTCTCTTACATGGTGGCCTAGGCCACCAACCTCTTCGTTTTGAAGAGTTGGATCTTAGTTGGGTTCTATTTGTCATTTCATTGCATTTCTTGTGTTTTTCCCTTCTAAGTGTTCTTCCCTAGGAAAATCCCACTCAATTGGTCTTTTTTTGTTGGTTTGCTTCTTGCATTTGAGAGGGATAAGTACTAGTTTCAGTTTGTTGGTCTATCCTAAGCCATTCTATCAAAAAGCCATTCTTTTCTAGCACTTGTGTCGTCCATTGAAAACGAGGAAATTTCGAATAAGAAGGCAGTCGGAATTTCCGGTCCAGTTTTGGACCGGAATATCCGGGTGTACCGGAATATCCGGTTCAAGTATGAACCGGAATATCCGGTTCGGCGAAAATCATAAAAACTGGAGCCCGACGGGGAGGTGGCAGTTCTTGCCCTTTTCCCCATCCGCTCCTCTCCACCCCCAAAAACGCCGCCGCTTTGATTCTTGGCCTCCCGGGCCGTTTCCTCCGCGGGAACTTGAAGCTTTGGCCCGGATCTCGTTCCCCTCGTCCTTAGGAACGTTTCTACCCAAGCATCTTCCTCCATGGACTCTGGTAATGTTCAATCTCTTTGAATCTTAGTGCTATAACCCTACCAATCCATGGATTTGCGTTTTTGGTTGGCAATGCTTGGTAGAACTTGTTCCTTAGAGGTCCCTTTGCATGCTAGATTCGATAGATTAGATTCACTTGTGTACGATCTAGTTTTGAAGTCTAAGATCTAGATTATTTTTGTGCTGTTTCCGCAACTACCGGAATATCCGGTCCACGACTGAACCGGAATATCCGGTTCAGTTTTGAACCGGAATATCCGGCTATGTCCAGTACTGATTGTTGACAGCCCAAAATTAATCTTTCCCAGATTTCTACTTAGATTGTTCCCTGGAATCTCCTCTATTGTTTTTTATGCATGATTGTTTCCGTTGCTTGACACTAGTGTACTCATCTTGTGCTATCCTTCTATTATCTCGTTTCACAGGAGGTGGTTCTGAGAGGCGCCTTCCTAAGCGTCCCAAGAAAGTCTCTGTCAAGAACAAGAGGAAGGCTCGGCTCAACTATAAGACCGACATTCCTGTTCCGGAGTTCAATGTGCTCAGGCTGAAGGATGTCTACCTCGATCCTCGTATTGCAAATATTGATCCTCGGTTCTGGAATCTGGAGCAGTCCTATATCTATGCTGATATCTACTGTGACTACCGTCATCCTATCCATATGATGCAGCCCTTTGACTTTGCTGCTCTCAAGGCCAAGGAGGCATTTGCTGATGCAGCTAGTATTGTTGAGAGGTTTGGACTGGTGAAGCTTATGGAGACCCAGTGCAACTACAACAAACAGCTCGTGATGCAGTTTATGTCTACTCTGGTGTTCAGCACTAATGATATAGTGTGCCGTCTCAAGTGGATGTCTGAGACCACTGCTTGTGAGGCTTCCTTCGAGAGGTTTGCACGTCGTCTTGGATACTCTTACATCTCTCACCCTCCTCTTGGTCGCCGCGTCCATGAGGTTGATAGGCCTAGGAGGGAGGTGGCCATGGTTGAGTTGTATGCTCCTGGATTCACTATTGGGGGCCTTGAGGGACTGCTGCCCCTCTATGATCAGCTGGTTCGCATCTTCAGATCCTTCCTTGTGCCAAGTGGAGGTAACAATGATGCTCTCACCACTCCTTTATGCAACCTTCTGATTCTGGCTAAGGAGTGCTTGGAGGAAGAGGACCCGTCCGTCTCTTATACTGTGGATGTGATGGACATCATCTATCACGAGCTATACTCTGCTATGATTGGTGGCTACACCATTCCCTATGCTCCATATATCATGATGCTCATCAAGCATGAGATGCGGAAGGAGTACATAGAGTTACCCATGGTTGAGCACAAGGTCAAGAGGCTGTATATTAAGAGGAAGAAGAAGACTGCTGCTGCTTCTCAGGATGCTCCTTTTGAGGGTGGTCCCTCTATGGGAGGTCCCTCTACTGGTTCTCACTCTGCGCCCATTCCTGATATTAGCACTTTGCGCCATGTCAGGAAGCTCTCCTGGTTTCAGCGCAATGTGCTTTGCATGAAGGTGGACATCCACAAGGAGCAGTACAGGGCTTATCGCAGAGACACTGCCATGGCTAGCGCACAGAGTCAGATTCTGCACCACGTGAGTGGTGCTACTGGTGATGTACCTGCTCCTCTCACTGCTCAGTCTTACTCTGCTTGGTCTGCTGAGGACTACACTCCCTGTGAGAGCATTGAGGCGGCTCTCCGTTCTACTCAGGCTACTACTTCTGGAGCTGGTGATGATGATGAGGAGGATGAGGACGAGGAGTCTGATGCTGAGCACGAGGCCGAGGGAGAGTCCGAGGAGTCTGCTGGCGAGTCTTCTAAGCACTCTGATGCTTAGACCGTGGTTGGGACGTTAGATTAGCTATTTCCCTCCTTTTTGGTGTCTCGATGCCAAAGGGGGAGAAGTAGCTATTAGACTACGGGATTTGCATGGGTTCGGGCACAAGCATATGCTTCTACCATTTCTTGAGAGCTTGTGTCCATTTAGTATTCGTTTTTCGTGAACTTTGCTCGTTTTGTCTCGTTAAAACTATGTGTGCTATGGTGTGTGAGACTATGTTGGTTATTTGGATATTATCATGGATTATCTATGTTTATGGTTTTATGGTTATCTATCTTATATGTTGAGGATATTATCTATTGTTGTGCGTGGTTATTCTTGGATATATTATGTTGGCACAAGGTATATACTTCTATCTTACTCTCAACTTATTGGTGATATTGGTTCATTGACATGTTTGCTACTTGTTGGAAATTTCTCCCCATACATCATTGCATCTATTTGCATTTGAGGCAAACAAAAGATATGCATAGAGATAGGGGGAGACGTTTCCATCATGTTTCAAACATGTTCTTGTCAAGGTTTTGTTGCAAATCTTAGTATTGTCATCTAACACCAAAAAGGGGGAGATTGAAAGTGCATTTCGTTTTCCCAGAGTTTTGTGTGTTAGTTAACAATACTAAGTACATTATTTATCGAGGTGTTTAGCGTGCAGGTGTTATACTTAACATCGGCATCGTTCACCGAAAAGTCGGTGAAGTTTGGCCTGAGAGTTTTGGGACAGAACCCAACCGGATTATTTGGTCCGGATTATTCATCCCGGACCGGATATTCCGGTTGTTCATGAAGTTGTGCAAAAATGGCTAAGGACTGAAAGTTTGGCATACTGGAGTCAACCGGATTTTTCGGACCTGATTTTTCATATCGGACCGGATATTCCGGGTGTTGATGAAGGAGCACGAAAACTGCTAAGGACTGGAAGTTTGGAGGTACTGGAGTGAACCGGATTATTTGAACTGGATTATTCCGGAGCAGCCGGATAATCCGGTTCAGATCTGCAGGACTGCGTGGAGCAAGCTGACCGGATATTCCGGTCCAAACTTGAAACGGATATTCCGGTCCCTTTTTCCTGCACAACGACTAGTTATGAGGAGGGGCTATAAATACCCCTCCTCTTCTTCCCCAAGACCTAGTTCTTCCCCTTAGCATTTATGAGCATTTAAGAACTCACCAAATCACTCATTACTCCCAATCCCTCCACCCAATCTTGAAGATATTTGGAGGGTTGAAGGAGAAGGTGTGATGCCCCGGGATCGGGCACTATGCAGATTTCAGCATTTCCGCCAGAATCCACATAATAACCGATTCCAGGTTGCCACTTGTGATAACATTACAACAGTTCACGAATATTACGCAACAACAACAGAAAAGATATATATATACAAGAAGACTCAAACGAGTCAAGGATACAACTGATACAATACAAAGATCCAAATAACAGCGGAAGAAACAACATAGTGTCCGACTACGGACAAGATACAAATTGGACTAAGAGTCCTAAAGATAACCGATGGCGTCCAATCCCTGCCCAGGCCAAGCCAGAGGGATTCCCAAGCTAACGTCGTCAGACTTCAAACCTGTTGACAGCAATGTGGAATATGCAGCCACGAAATGGATTCGTGGGTCAGTACGGTTAAGTACTGGCAAGTGGATAAACCATACTCACAAGATACCAGCGTAACCAATCATCACAAGATACAAATACTTTGGGTACAACGGAAAGGAAGGGATTATTGCAAAGAAGCGGCAGCGGGCTGCACTAACTAACTACAGAGACGCGCTACAACATCTGACTAAAAGAAAGGGATAAGATAGCTTATCAAAACCAACTACAACTACTCACCAAACAATACCCATCCAATGTTACCCCCTACTAAGGAAGCAACCCAAGGAAACTCACACTATTGATTAAGGTGACATTCATTTTTATGGTGGAGGTAATCTATATTACTAGTCAAGTTATCATCGTTAAGTGTAAGTTGTCTGAGTACTTGTTAGCCAGCACTTTCACCAAGTCATCCATAACCGCGGACAACACGGCTTCTCGAGAAGATTTAACCCTGCAGGGATGCACCAATTTGGCCGTACACGTAAGAATGACCCGCCAGGCGGGGAGCAAACCCACCAAGGAGGCCACTCAACACAACCCAACTCTTCTTCGCATCAAGCCCAAAGAACCCCGTGCAATTGAGCGCACGGCTAATCAAGCCCCACGAAGAAAAGGGGACCCTCATAGCACTCTAAGAACGTGTCTCCCTAAATGCCGACTACAAAAGTTCCACCCTGGCGCCAAGGGTTCGCACCTGCATATGCATGCGGCAAATGGAAAACCCGAACTAAATGAGGCGATTTCGACGAGATGCGAATCGAATCAGAGTTGCGGGGGGCGCCCATACTCGCTTCCCACATGCGGTTAGTGCGCTCATCATGGATCGGAGGACAAGACCCTTTTCCTAATTAGGGTCGACACTAGAAGGCCTCAAAACCACGCCGGGCCTCCTGCCGGTGCCTTATCATCAAATTAATATTACCCAAAACATTAACATGTTGTTGATTAAGACAAGCCCAACTATCAACTAAACAGGTGATAGAACAAAGGACAACAGGACTAGAGCGCAAACAAACCTAAGCATGCTAGTACGACACAGGCCAACATACAACAGGGTTATAGGTGTGGAGGTAAGGCAATATCATGGCAGCAGGGTAAACATGTGATGGGATCGGAACACAAGCATCGAATCATAAGGCTAGCATAAGGACGACGGAAAGAATCGGTAACAAGTGATGAAAGGCAGCCATAGGCAGCAGGTGAGTATACTTGCCTGGAATCCAGCAAGTAGAGGTGCATCCGCAGAACTTGTCGTTGCTCACATCATCTCAACGTCCTATCCGCGAAGAAGCAACGAACTAGAACAAACACCGGATGCAAAAATTACTTCTACGGCAAAAGATCCAGCATGATCCTATTTTATATGTATGACAGTTAATTGATGCATCAAAGTAAACCAGTTGACATGGTAAACTTGGACCACTCAAATGTCTTGATGAAAATGACTAAGTGTGGTTCTTGGTCAGGATGGCGACTCCCCCCTCTAGGCGGCGCTCATGGCGACTCCTCTGAGATCTAGGGTTTTAGCCATTCTTCTCCGACAATCGTCACTCCGGCGTAGTCGGCCTCCTCCCCTACGACACATACCACTCCGGCAGTGTCGTCCACCCCTTTTCTTCAAATGTCCAAGGCAAAATCCCTTTTTGATCGCTCTTGTTGGCGGTGGAGGGCGATCTTCTCCACCGATGTGGATCTCCGGTTCAATCCCATCTACGTGGGTTTTGTCCTGTTAGATCCGAAGGACAAGCGGATCCAACTGTTAGATCAAGCGGGCTTTGTGCTTGATCAACATTTTCTCAAGGTACGTGAAAGCATTCATCCTGGATCTGAGATCCAATTTGCTTGTCATCGTGCCAGGGTTCAGGATCATCTGGTTCCACGTAAGGGGTCTCTACTGGATCACAACAATGCCATCGTTCCTATTCTGGACGTGGACTCTTTGGTGCCGTTATTGGATCGGACTCCCATTGATCCTGCGGTGGGTTTAGTGCATGCAGCCAAAGTCCTAGACCTGGATTTCTCTAGAGGTCTAGCTCTTGCTAAGGAAGTCCGCATTCTCTTCGGATCGGACGTTCACCCTTCCAAAAAATTCGGCGCTTTCAAATTGGCGGTATCTTTTGGCCGTGTTGCATTCAAAATTGATGTTAATACTGTTGCTTTGGCTCTTGAGGCGGCGATTGGAGGTTATTGTGGATCTCTCAATGTTACATGTCTTCATGATCGGGTTTTCTCTTTTGAGGTCGCTTCTAAGGAGGTTGGATTTCATATTATGAAGATTAAATGGTTTTCTTGCTTCCACTTCAAGTGCTTCTTTCATCTTTGGATTTTTGGTGGTCCAAATTGGATGGCTGAATGGAAAAAGTGGAACCACGATCAGATTAATGAGTGGACTGTTGTCACGAAGAAAAAGAAGGTAAAACCTAAACGGTACAAGCCTTTATTAAAACCTTCTGCTCCTCGTGCTCCAACTGCTCCCCCCACGTTTCATAACAATATTGATTCTGATATTGATCGTGATCTGCCTGCTATTAAGTTTGGAACTTTTAATGCTGATTCTACTGTTACTAAGTCTGTTACGGATCCTGTACCTGTACCTCCTACCGTGGACTCTATTCCTGTTGATGATGGCTTCGCAAAATTAATTGATAAGATGGCGGCCCATGTTTGGCCTTGTTCTAACTGCCTCTCAGCTAAACATGCAACGGAAGAGTGTACGGGCCGGATAAGGTGCTGGTCTTGTTCACGTTCGGGCCATATCCGCCGAAACTGCCCGGGAATTAATGGAACTCTGCGCTGGGTAGTTAAAGCGTCGAGTATTGGAACTGAGGAGTCCCCTGCCTCAGCTCTTTCCCCTGCCCCCGCCACTGTTCCTGGAAAACCCTCGTCGGATTCGCCGCTCGAATCGCAACCTCCTCCAATGGCGAACTTCCCCTGTGATCCGACCAGGTTCATCCCGGCGGGGATGCATGTCGAGGAGGTATGGGCGGCTGAGCAGCGGCCTGCTCGCTGTTTCATCACCTCCTCTGCGGCTCCACCTCGCCGCCATGAATCCTGGGCCATTGCCCAGTTGGTTCCGCGGCCACCGGTTGATGAGCTTGATGACATCCTGCAGCAAATCGTCGATTACATCCAACAGGAGGTTCATCTGCAAGTTGTCTCCTTCTCGGAGAGCGCGGTGGGAGTTGGCATGTTCCGCATGGCGGATCAAGTGGCCAGAGATTGCTTGGTACACTCTGCTCCTTTTATCTTTCCTGATGGTAGGATGCTATCCTTCGTTAGGCATGATGAAGGAGATAATGTTAGAGCAACAACTTATTCAAGGACTGGGTGGATTATGATTCTGAATCTGCACTTGGATTATCGCACCGATGAGTTTCTTAGGGAGTTTGTTTCCAAATTTGGCAAGCTTCGTACCTGGTGGAGAGAGGACGCTTCTCCTGTTCGTACCTTGCTCAAGGTTACTTACGGGAGCGGTGCTGATATCCCTCGCTCGCTTGTGATTAGGGAGGTTCAGCGTTACGGTGGTCACGTTGTTTCCTGGACCTGCCCTGTTTTTATTTTGGACAGTAATGCTGCTGATGCTATGCCGCATGATGAAGATCTTCTTCCTCCTGGGGACAATCCACACCCTGCTTTCGGTGCTCCTGACGCCCCAATTCCAGATGCTTGGGTTCCTCCGGCTCAGCCTGAACCACAGCAAGGTGGTTGGGGAGACTGGAACAATGAGGAACAGGGAGAGAATGATGAGCCAGAGGAGCCTGTGGATCAGGAGCCGGAACCTGAGCAGGTGCAGTCTTCTGTATCTGTTCAATTTTCTGGCGCATCCATTGATTCCATGAATGTTGCACGAGCTGAAGGCCCGGAACAATTTGTGGAGAAGCAGCAACAGGTGGAACATAACCAGCTGGCTATGGTTCCTTTTGTTCCACCACCCCCTGAGATTGGTGCAGATCAGAACGCTGAAGTGCAGATTCTTCAAGTCCTGTTACCTGATCCTGTGGTCGAGTGGTCCAGATATTTCCTGGAGCACAAAGCTCGGGTTATTTTTGACAGGAGATTTGAATTTCTGTCATCTCTGCTGTCCATTGAGCTGCCAGTTTCCTCTGCTGTTCCTGTTCCTATGCTGCTGGATGCTTGCCCTGCTACTGAACCGACGACTCCCCAGCCGGTCACTAAGAAGAGGACCAGGAAGTCTACTCCACTTGTCCT
Organism: Alopecurus myosuroides; assembly: GCA_028641055.1. NCBI lineage: Eukaryota > Viridiplantae > Streptophyta > Magnoliopsida > Poales > Poaceae > Alopecurus > Alopecurus myosuroides. The sequence continues at coordinate 5,327,964 of CM054057.1, forward strand.
TGAGGAGCGTCGAGTGACGCGTAGCCTGGCCAAGAATGCTGGGTTCAGGGTCTTGCCTGCATCAGACAAGCCAGAACCTAGGAAAAAGGCCAAGTCTGCTCGCCCTCAAGCTTCTACCGGGGGAGTACCTCCTTTCACTCCTGTCGCTGTTCTGCAGAGGGCGGGAACAATACTCCAGATAGAAGATTCGGAATTAACGATGGAGAAGCTTGAAGCTGCTCCAAAGAAGCCCACCACTCCATCTATTTCTGATGATTAGTGGGCCTTCTTTATTTCTTTTGGGCCTGTTTGGTCCCTGGAGTTGTTGCTGGGTCTTTCTGTTACATTTTGTTATGTTACATGACATATGTACTATGCTTTGGGTTTTATCTTTTGGACATCTACTGTGCTGGTATTTTATGATTATCAGCAATTTCCTTTACTATTATTTTCCATGGATAATAAGGCCCATCTAGTCTTGGATTGGATTGTTTTTGACTGGAATGTGAGAGGATTGAATGATAAAGCTAAAAGAGATGCAGTTTATAATAAAATTGATTGAAGTCAGGCTTCTATCATTTTCTTACAAGAGACAAAATGCCAGGATTTTGATCATTCCTTTATTAGGTCCTTCTGCCCTAAAAGATTTGATCAATTTGTCTTCTCCCCCTCTGTGGGAGCTTCTGGAGGATTAATTGTGCTTTGGAATAGTTCCATCTTCAGTGGGGAGTTGTTAGAAGTTCATCGCTCTGCCATTCACATTAAATTCACTTCTATTCATAATTCTACTTCTTGGAATTTGGTGAATGTTTATGGTCCCTGCAAAGGGGTGGAAAGAGATAATTTTGTTACTTGGCTATATAATCTTTCTATCCCGATTCATCAAAACTGGATGATCCTTGGTGATTTTAATTTCATTAGATCACTGGATAATCGAAATAAACCAGGGGCTGATCTCAATGATATGTTTATATTTAATGATATTATCAGCCATCTGGGTCTATTGGAGCTGCCAGTTAAGGGCAGGAATTTCACTTGGTCTAATATGCAGAGGGATCCACTTTTGGTTCAATTGGATTGGTTCTTTACTTCATGCCAGTGGACTTTAGACTACCCTAATACTATGGTGTTACCCATGTCTAAAATAACCTCTGACCACTTGCCTTGTATGGTTAAAATTGGAACCAACATCCCAAAGGCAAAGATTTTTCGGTTTGAGAATCATTGGGTTAGGCAACCTGGTTTCATGGACCTTGTGACTAAGATTTGGAATACTCCTGTTCTGGCCAAATCAATAACCTCCAAAATCACTGCTAAATTAAAAAACCTCAGATATGCTTTGAAGGATTGGGGAAGGAATTTATCTCAGTTAAAGATTCTTATTGATATGAGTAGTAAGGTGATTTTATTTTTTGATCAATTGGAGGATTTGCGGCAGTTGAGTGTTCCAGAATTTAATTTCAGACTTATTGTAAAGAAGCATATCAAGAATCTGCTTGCTTTGCAATCTGATTACTGGAAACAACGATGTACTATTCGTTGGGCTAGGCTTTCTGGGGAGAATACTAAATATTTTCATGCCAGAGCCACTGAGAGATTTAGGAGAAATTCTATTCCATCCATCTCGGATACTTCTGGTAATTTGTTGGTGGATCATATGGATAAAGCTGCTGCTTTCTGGTCTTGCTTTAAGAACAGAATGGGTGTTTCCTGCCCACCCATGTCTGATTTTGATTTGTCTGTTTTTCTGCCTGTGGTTGATGGCCTAGAGATTTTGGCTAATCCTTTCACTGTTGAAGAGATTGAGGGTGTTGTTAAACACTTAAAACCTGACCGTGCGCCTGGACCAGATGGGTTTACAGGGCTCTTTATTAAGCATTGCTGGAGTATAATAAAAGAGGATTTTGTCAAGCTTTGCAATGATTTTCACAGTGCTAAGATTTCTTTGGAGAGCATTAATGGATCTTTCATCACTCTGATTCCAAAGATTAATTCTCCTGAGACGGTGAATGATTTCAGACCTATTTCACTGACCAATACTTGTTTGAAATTTATCACCAAAATTCTGGCTAATCGTTTTCAAGTCAAAAAATTTGGATGCATACATGCTAATCAATATGGTTTCATAAAATCAAGAACTATTCAAGACTGTTTGGCTTGGTGTTTTGAGTACATTCACCAATGTAAGCAATCTAAGAAAAGAGTGGTGATTTTCAAGATTGATTTTGAGAAAGCTTTTGATACTATTGAGCACTCTGCTATTTTGCAAATTCTGAAATTTAAGGGTTTCCCCCCCTTAGTAATCAAATGGGTTAAGGAAATCCTTGCTTCTGGATCTTCTTCGGTACTCTTAAATGGGGTCCCAGGTAAACCTTTTGTTTGTAAAAGAGGTGTCAGGCAGGGGGATCCTTTGTCCCCTATCCTATATGTGTTGGGAGGGGATCTGTTGCAAAGTATTGTAAATCTGGCACTTAGGGAAGGAAGACTCAGATTGCCAATTCCAATTGGTGGTGACTTTCCTATTGTGCAATATGCTGATGACACTTTAGTCATTCTTCCTGCTGAACCGGATCAGTTATTGGTTTTTAAAGACCTGCTTAATCTTTATGCTCGTCTCACTGGGCTAAAAGTGAATTATAATAAATCGTCGATGATACCGATCAATTTATCCCAGCAGGAAACTGTTAACCTGGCTTCTGTCCTTGATTGCTCTGTGGCTTCTATGCCCTTTACTTATTTAGGCTTGCCTATGGGAACCACAAAACCGACTATCAAGGATTTTGCACCATTAATTGACAGAATTGAGAGGAGACTTTCGGCTACTGTCTCTTTCCTTTCTTATGGGGATAGTTTGGTTCTTGTGAATTCGGTTCTTTCCTCCTTGCCTTCCTATTACATGTGCACTCTTGTAATTCCTAAAGGTGTCATTGATATAATTGATAAAGCAAGGAGAAGATGTTTATGGAGAAAGGACAAGAATAAACTAAGAGTGAACTCATTAGCTGCCTGGGATATGGTTTGTAGACCCAAAAACAAAGGAGGTTTAGGGATCATCAATATCCAGATTCAAAACAGAGCTCTGTTACTGAAGTTCCTGGCAAAACTCTATAATTCTGTGGATATCCCTTGGGTCCATTTAGTAAAGAATGCTTACTATTTCCAAACAGTACCACATGCTGTCACCTCTTGTGGTTCGTTCTGGTGGAGAGGTGTTATGCAATTGGCAGAAACCTGGTGTTCCTTGTCCTCCTGTGTTTTGGGTAATGGTTCTACTGGCCTTTTCTGGAAGGATTCGTGGATGGGACAACCTTTGGCTATAAAATTTCCAAGGTTATTCTCTTTTGCCATTGATCCTCTGTCCTCTATAAGAGACATTCTTTCATTGGCAGACCTCTCAGATGCCTTTGTATTGCCGCTTTCAACTGAAGCTTTCCAGGAGTTTACTGATCTGAGTGGAAATTTAAATAATGTTCAGTTGACTGATTCTGAGGACAGTTGGAGATGCAATTTCAATAAAGGGGTATACACCTCCAGGAATTTCTATCAGATGCAATTTGGTCATTTAAGTCCTGATGGGCCTGCAAAGTGGATATGGAAATCCAAATGTATGTCAAAACATAAATTCTTTGCTTGGTTGATTCTCAAGGATAGGATTAATACAAAGGATATGATCAAAAGGAGAAACTGGAAGATTGAAGGTACAGATCATTGTGTTCTTTGTTGTGCACAGTGCAATGAGGACTGGATACATCTGTTCTTTCAATGTGTTTTTAGCTCTCGAATTTGGAATTATTTGCAAATAAGTTGGAGTGATGACACACTTGTGCAAAATCTCGCTGCTGCCAAAAAGTCCTTCAAGGGGCCATGTTTCACAGAGATTGTGATTATTGCTTGCTGGAATATTTGGAAGCAGAGAAATGGAGTAATTTTTAAATCTGAAAGGCATTCCTTTATGGGATGGAAAGTGGGCTTTCTGTTGGATCTCCTTATGCTTAAGCATAGGTTGAGTGCTGCTTTGGCTGCTGATTTAGCTTTATGGATTAACTCCTTATCTTAGTCTGGGATAGACTCTCTTAGTCTCATCTCATGTTTATTTGTACATATCTGTAACTGTAACACTTGTGGTTGGTAATAAAGGGCTGTGGGGGTCTCCCCTGCAGTAGAAAATGTTTAAAAAAAATGGTAAACATATTTAAATGGGCCCATATGCAATTTGGATTGCATATGGAAAAGCTCATGAATTAATGTTGGATTAAATGATCTACAAATAACCATCATGTGAAAGTTGATTAGAATGATGCATGGATGATGAAAACAATAAGAAAACAACAATAGCTTCAGTTTGATATGTTGTTTACCAAGTTTGGAATTTTATTTGTTAAGTTATGAACTTTGGCATTTTAAATGATTTAAACAAACATTTGTTGTTTTCACCAATTTTAAATGTTCAAAACAGATAACAAAATTTATGTTTGGAAAGAACACAAAATTTTAGATGGAATACATATTTCATTTGTTGAATTTGGATTTTAGATGAGCAAGTTATTAAATTGACAATTTTAAATGCATTAATTAAGAAATAGTTGTTTTCAGCAATTTAATTTATTCAAAATAGAAAACAAAGTTTATATTTGGAAAGCTTATTCAATTTTGCATGGAAAACATATTTTACATGTTGGAATTGGATTTGAATTGCCCAAGTTATGAATTTTGCAATTTAAAAGGTGTAATTAAAGTATTGTATTATTACTCCAATTTTAATTAGGAAAAACAGTGAACAAATTGTATTGAAAAGGTTGAAAACATGTATAAAATGTTTCAATGAACAGTTTGAGCTATTAAACATAATTTTTGGATCATTATTGAATTTATTATGCATTTTTCATAGGCATTTTTATTCTGCCCTTTTTAGTAAACAGAAGGAAACATGTTCAAATTTAATTCAATTGTGACCAAATAAAATACCACTGTGTAGAGTTTGTTAAGACAAATTTTTAGAGCTCAAGTTTGCTCAATTTGGATGAACAGAACTCAAGTTATGATTTTCCAAAGTTTCCAATTTTTATTGCATTTTCTGTATTTAATTATGTAGTGCAAAATTTATTACAGAAACACGTTGCAACTTTGTGACTAATAGAAATAGCACAAGATTCTGAATCCATAGAAACTTGAATCATTGAAATTGGAGCAATTTTCAATTTGTTATGGATTTTACAAATAAAGATTCAGATCTGGTTTTCTGGAGTTCGAGACATAAAAGAAAAAGGCTGAAAAAAAGAGGTGGCTTTGCGCCTCGGGGGGGATTCGAACTCGGGGCTTCCAGCGTGCGGGACAGGGCGCCAAGCCACTAGGCTGCTGTGCGTGTTTGTGATACGATACAGATCCGTGCTTCTAAGAGGCAGTCGTCGCGGTAACTGAACTTTGAACACCACAAGATTTAGATAACAGGACGTTGACTGCACGGGAACGGCGGCGAACTCCGGTGGGGAAACGGCGGCTGCACGACGGCGAGCACCAGAGCAAGGGGGGTTGGGGCCTAGGCCTAGGAGGGAGGCTCACCGGGGTGGAAGTCGAAGGAGGGGCGTGCGGTGGCGGAGCTTGTTGGCGACAGGCGCAGTCGAGGCGACCGTGGCGGAGGTCGGGACCGTGCGCCGGGAAATTGATGGCGACGGCGCGACGACTTCGGGGCTCCCCGGTCCCGGCCGAAGTGGCGAAGTGGACGAGGGACGTACCCCGTTTCCATTCCCGCGGGGAACGGGGTCCGACGGCGAGCGTGGACACAACGCCAAGCTCTCCAACTGGCGGCCATGGTGGCTCCCTCATCAATATTCAGAAAAGTACAGAGAAAGGAGATGGGGATCTGAGAGTAATCAGAGGAGAGAGTTGTAGGCGTGGAGAAGAATAAGGAGAAGGGAGAGATTCTGGCGTGGGGGAGGGGAAAGGAAAGGAGAGGGGAGCGGGGCAGGTGTGAGGAGGTGGGTGCGGTGCTGCCTGCTTTTCTTCAGAAGAAAACGACAGAGTTCGTACGGAGGTGGGGGAAGGAGGGGGTGCGGGCTGGCTGGGCTGGTTTGGTGGGGTTGTAGGTGGGCTGGCCCATTTGGGCTGGCCTGCCTCCCCCTTTGTTTTATTTCTTTTTCTTCCCCCTTTTTTTTGTAGAAGGATAAAAGATGGAAAAGAAGGGGGTTTTGGGGGTTCAAAAATTATGGGGACAATTTTTATGGTTTCATTATTGCAAATTCCCAGTTGCATGCTATTTTGTTTTTGAAAATTTCAATTTCACAAATTATTTGAATTTGCAAACTTGAAGTCAAATTAGGGGTTTATTTAATACCAATTTGAAAACCAACCATTTGTAATTATTCCCAATTGCCAAAATGATTTGTTTGCAATTTGATTTGAAACCATTTGGGACATGTTTGAAAGTTTAAACTTGTTTGAATTTTCCAGAATTTTTTTTGAAGCAAAGTGCAATGCAAAATGCATGATGCAATGCAAAAAAAAAGAAAAACAACCAAATCCTATTTGGGGGAAAATCCCCCGGGTGTTACAGAAGGCCCCGATCTACATCTTCACCGAGCCGTTCTTCATTTCCCCTCTCTAGCTTGAGGGATCTAGCCTAGGGTTTCCTCTTGTGGAGAACCTAGGCATCTTGATACTTGTTGGTGATTCAAGAAGATTTGGGAGCCCCCAATTTAGTTGTGGGTGTGTGCCCCAAGTTGCTTGTAAAAGACTCGATCCCCGCCTCAAAGGGGTTCAATAGTGGAAGGTGAACTAGGCCTTTGTGGCGGAGTTCATCGGAGAATAGGGTGAGGCCTTAGTGGCGTTGAGTAGGCCTTTGTGGCGAGCTCACACCCCTCCAACGAGACGTACTCCCCTAAAAAGGAGGAACTCGGAAAGACATTGTGTCTCCGTGTGCTTCCATCGGTTACCTCGTTCCGCCCTCCCTTTACTTACTCGTACTTGGTGCATTAATTGCTTGCCTTGTCATATAGGTAAATTCACCACTAGTTGCACTATATAGAGAATTTACCTTCTTGTCAAGCCTAAACTTTAAGAAAAATTAAAATTGGTCGTAGCACCTATTCACCCCCCCCTCTAGGTGCCCATACTTTGCTTTCAGTCATGGAGCATCAGAAATTATGGATACGTTGGAGATGTATCATGATCGCGGCCGAGGGCGGCGGCGGGCGTGCGGGGGTCAGCACCGGTGTCGTGACCATGGAGGACCCCCCCCCCCCCGTGGAATGGCGCACCATCGGGACCGGCGAGCGGGAGGGCCCGCCGTACTGTTGGGGTGGCGCCGGTGGCGACTGGATGTGCGGAGGCGCCCAGGCCGCCGTATAGATCGGCCCGGAGACGGACAACGGCAGCGGCGGCTGTAGCAGCCTGGCGTCGAGTGGTGGCGACAACAACAGCAACGTCGGCTGCCGCGGCCTGGGGATCGCGGTGGAGTCCGCCGGGTGCGGCGGCTGTCACAGCAGCCGCGCCGGCCCGTAGGCGACGACTGATGGCGCGGCCGGTGGCGGTCCGTAGGGACCGGCCAAGAAGAGGCAGATCCCTTGGACGGTGGTGGTGAGATCGCGGATTGCTCCGGCGATCTCCTCCGGGGTGAGGGTGACAGGAAGCGGCGGCGACGGGGTGAACATGATCGAGCCTAAGAAATATGATACCAGATGTTATGGTTGCTAGGATTTGAGCGGGAGAGAGAGCAGCGAGGGCGCGAGAGAGCCGGCCGTGGGGGTCCTTTCCCACGACCGGGCAAGAGGGAAAGGGTTTTCCTTCTTAATTCTTGCCTGATTAGATTGATACATCTCCTCTCCATATATAGAGAGGTTTACTTGACTCCCAAGCAAGGCTTACTTGACCCCTAACCAAACCCTAAGACTAATGGGCCCAAGCCCATCATATACTCTAACACGTTCCAACTTCGTTAACCGGTCTGACTTCTCCTTCTTCTTTCTCCCACGACTTCTAGTTAGCGCACTCTGGAAACACGTCCTTCAAGGTGACACCGCCTCCAGCGGTTCGTATGCGTCCACGTGTTCAGAATTCCCCAGAGCGAGTGTCAGCTCATCCTTCTCTCTCTCGGGATGGTACTCTCCCCTTCTTACTTTCTCTATTGCGTCTTCAAAGCGGCGTGATTGTTGCAATTTTTCCTTCCATTTTCCCTTTGCAACGACCTGTCCTGTCTATGGGTCCAACCATGCCCCGTGCGCGAACAACCAAAACTTGGATCTATCGGGCCAATCCGATGTCTGTGGAGTAATCCCTCTAGCAATCAAGTCAGCTTTAATTTTTTTGACATACGAAGAGTGACAGAATCAAAGTAGGCATGGAAGTTGGTTTAACCTCACCAAATAATGGAAGGTTGGTTGTATTGGCAACTGTGCAGATTGTTTGGAAGAGAAGAGCTGGTAGACGTCATTGTAAACATGATCTTACATAGTGCAACTCGGCTACCTCTACCTAAAGGAAGCCCCTGCCAACCGCGACGGCCACCCGTCCGCATCTTAACGAACGCCAGCGATCAAGGCGGTCCAAGAGCATTTTCTATTTGCCGCATCTGAACTTTTTTTTGTTCAGACTTTTTTTTGTTTAAATTTATTTCAATTTTTTTTACTGGAAAAAAGGGGGAGAGCCTATGTGGGCCGACCCATTTGTCCTGACTTGTAGGCGGCGGCAGCGAAGTGCCGCTCTGGGGCGGCAAATAGGAGCCGCCGGTCCAGGAAACACACAAGAGCGAAGAAAGACATGTTACACGCAATAGCAAAACAACGATGAAATTAAGCAAGATCGAACCAACGGGGACACGAGATTTTAACGTGGAAAACCCTTCCAAAGAGGAAGAGAAAAAACCACGGGCGCCAGCCAGCAATACTTCACTATTTCGGGTGAGGTTACAACCGCGTCGGGATTTACAATGTATGGCTTATCCCGTGCGGCGGCTTACAAGAGGTATATAAAGGCGGTCCTGACCTAACTAGGTCGGTAACAGGTAATCCAACTCCGACTCGGTAACAACTCGTACCGTCGCGGGGGGCTGCCGGCCCCCGCACCCCCCTCCGTGCAGTACACGTTTGTGCGGGCCGAGTGTGGGGCCAACTTCAGACTTCGTTGCGCCTCCGGCTCCACTCGTCAGAAGTTCGGCCTTTATCAGTATATACGAATATGAATTTGGATCACCATAAAATAACACTCCACCTTGAGACAAATTCCCTCTTGTAGCATAAATGAGAACCTTCACCTGAAACACACAAAGGAAACACCTTCGGCGCCACATAGCCTCTTGGGCTAAGCAATGTTACCAACTAAGCTCGAGCAAAGCTCAAACTTAGTAATAGGAACTGGCTTTGTCATCATATCAGCAGGATTATCATGAGTACTAATCTTGCATACCTTCAGCTTACCTTGTGCAACAACATCACGCACATAATGGTACTTGACATCAATGTGCTTTGTTCTCTCATGGAACATCTGATCCTTAGTAAGGTAAATTGCACTCTGACTGTCGCAAAATAGGTTAAAGCAAGTATCATCTCCACAAAGCTCAGCAAACAAACCTTTCAACCAAACTGCCTCTTTGCATGCTTCAGCAATAGCCATATACTCAGCCTCAGTAGTAGATTGTGCAACAACACCCTGCAAGGTAGCCTTCCAGCTAACGGCACATCCACTAATCGTAAACACATAACCTGTGAGGGATCTCCTCTTATCCAAGTCGGCAGCATAATCTGAATCCACATAGCCTGCGAGTCCCTCACCAGTCTTGCCAAACTTCAAGCAAGCTTTGGATGTGCCGCGAAGGTACCTGAAAATCCACTGAACAGCTTTCCAATGTTCTTTACCAGGATTAGCCATGTATCGACTGACCAAACTCATAGCATATGATAAATCAGGCCGAGAACACACCAGGGCATACATTAAGGAACCAACAGCACTAGCATAAGGAACTCGTGACATATACTCAATATCTTTGTCAGTAGTAGGACATTGCAATGCTGGCAACTTGAAGTGTGAAGCAATTGGAGTACTAACAGACTTTGCATCATGCATATTAAAACGATGAAGGACTTTCTTAATGTAATTCTCCTGACTAAGAAATAGCAATCTAGATTTTCTGTCTCTTGAAATTTCCATACCTAGAATTTTCTTAGCAGGACCAAGATCCTTCATCTCAAACTCACTACTCAATTGTTTCTTCAATGTAGTGATTTCTTTCATGCTCTTGGCAGCAATTAACATATCATCAACATATAGCAGCAAGTATATAGGTGATTCATCAACAAATTTAATGTACACACAGCTATCATATTCAGACCTCTTAAAGCCATGTGACATCATAAAAGAATCAAACCTTTTATACCATTGTCGAGGAGACTGTTTCAAACCGTAAAGAGACTTCTTTAGCTTGCACACGAAATCCTCTTTACCAGGCACTATGAACCCTTCAGGTTGGTCCATGTATATTTCCTCCTCAAGTTCTCCATGCAAAAACGCAGTCTTCACATCTAACTGCTCAAGCTCAAGATCATGCATAGCAACAATACTAAAGAAAGTACGAATAGAACTATGCTTGACAACAGGTGAGAACACATCATTATAATCCACTCCTGGAATCTGACTGAAACCTTTTGCTACTAACCTTGCCTTAAACCTTGGAGGCTCACTGGGAGATAAGCCCTCCTTTCTTTTGAATATCCACTTACAGCGGACGGCCTTCTTTTGTTTAGGCAAGCACACAATATCCCATGTGCCATTCTTCTCAAGTGATTGCATCTCTTCGTGCATTGCACCAATCCACTTGTCACGATCAACCGAAGCAATAGCTTCATTATATGTAGCAGGTTCAGCATCATTCTCCACCTGTTCTGCACAACTTAGAGCAAAATAAACAACATCACATTCCTCAATTAAACGAGTAAGAGGTCCTTTATTCCTCTTCTCTCTGCGCTCTGCAATAGACAAATTTTCTTGCTGCACAATAGGAGGTGAGGGCGGCACAATATCCTCCTCATCAATTTCAGTTTCCTCCTCATCCAGGTGGTCTAGCTCCACCTGCAAACGAACTCGTGGTTCGTCCTCATCAGAAGAATCAGGCATAACATCAGTTGACAAACTGTCCTCATACATGACAGATTCATTAAACACAACACTTCTGCTAAAGAAAGTCTTTTTGGTTTCCGGGTTCCACAACTTATATCCTTTTACTCCAGAACCATAACCAAGAAATAAGCACTTAATAGCTCTAGGCTCTAATTTTCCATTATCAACATGAGCATAGGCAGTGCAACCAAAAACTTTCAGTTGTGAATAATCAGCTGACCCACCAGACCATACCTCAATAGGAGTTTTCTTGTCAAGAGGGATGGATGGTGACCTGTTGATCAAGTAGCAGGCGGTGTTGGCAGCCTCAGCCCAAAAACGCCTATTCATGCGGGCGTTGGACAACATGCAGCGAGCTTTGGAGATGATCGTCCTATTCATCCGCTCAGCTACACCATTCTGCTGAGGTGTGTATGGGATGGTGTGGTGCCTGACAATGCCTTCCTGCACACAATAATCATCAAAAGCATGCGAACAAAATTCGCCACCATTGTCAGTACGGAGCACCTTCACCTTTCTCTCAGTTTGCTTTTCAATCATAACTTTCCACTCTTTAAAAGCAGCAAAAGTATCATCCTTAGTTTTCATAAAATAAGGCCAAACTCTTCTAGAGTAATCATCAATGATAGTAAGCATATAACGAGCACCACCATAAGAGGGCTTACGTGAAGGCCCCCATAAATCAGCATGTACATAATCCAATGTACCTTTAGTGCTATGAACGGAAGCATTGAACTTAACTCTCTTATGCTTACCAAATACGCAGTGTTCACAGAACGACAACTTACTCATATTGCAGTTCTTCAACAGTTCTCTCTTCACCAATTCTGCCATACCATGTTCACTCATGTGTCCAAGCCGCTTATGCCAGAGGTTAGTTGTACTTGCATCATCATTAGTAATAACAGCAGCAGTACCAGACAAAGTGCTACCTCTAAGAATATATAACTTGGCAGAATTCATATCACCAATCATAACAATGAGAGAACCTTTTGATACCTTCAGGCGTTTATCCCCTCCGGCATATTTGTACCCGTCACAATCAAGGGTACTCAGCGAGATCAAATTTCTCGCCATGGATGGTATGTGTTTCACTCCCGTCAATGTACGTGTCATCCCTCCATGGGTCTTGATCTGAACAGATCCAACGCCAACAATGTGACATTTGTTGTCGTTCCCCACACGCACAAAATCTCCAGTCTGCACAGCTTCATAAGAACTGAACCATTCTTTGTTACAGCAAATATGAAACGAACAAGCAGTATCAAGAATCCACTCATCATCACGGGTAACACATGCAGTAAAAACAGCTAAGCATTCACCATCCGAACTATTATCACCAGCAACAACAGCAGCCTTACCAGTACCATTACCATTACCATTACCATTACCGTCAGATTTATTTTTCGGTTGGTATGTGCCGTTCCTTTTCTCCTTGTTCTGCACCTTCCAGCAATCATCAATGGTGTGATTGGTTTTCTTACAGTACCTGCAGAACTTGTCTCGTCCTTTGGACTTTGAACGGCCCCTACTTTTATCTCTGTTGTTGTCGTTGTAGTTGTTATCTCCCTGCTCTGGTCTGCCTCGAACCTGCAATGCATCGCCTTTGGAGGACGATGGGTTAGACTGCACCATAACTTTCATCTTTTCCCTGGTCTGCAGGGCCTCACAAACTTCCGCGAGGGTTAGTTCATCGCGGCTTAACAGTATGGTATCACGCAGGTTTGTAAAAGAGCTAGGCAGCGAACATAACAGCAGAAGAGCTAAGTCTTCATCATCATATTTTACCTCCATCGACACTAGGTCGGACACGATCTCCTTGAAGATCGACAAGTGGCTCATGACAGAACCACCATCTTGCATCTTGAGCGAGAACAACTTCATCTTAACATGCATCTTGCTGGTGAGATCTTTTGACATGCAGATCGACTCCAGCTTGACCCACAATGCAGCTGCGGATTTCTCCAACAGCACCTCTTGCAATATATCATTGGATAGATGAAGTTGAATCAACGACAAAGCCTTACGATCTTTGCGTTTCTCATCGGCAGTCCAATCCTTGGCTTCCTTATTCCCGAAAGAATCCAGCGCCTCATCAAGATCCGATGCTTGCGACAAAACCGCACGCATCTTTACTTGCCACAGAGAAAACCTCGTCTTGTAGTCCAGCAATGGTAGATCAAACTTCATCGATGCCATCGCGAATCCCAAATTTGAAACAGGGCTCTGATACCACTTGTTACACGCAATAGCAAAACAACGATGAAATTAAGCAAGATCGAACCAACGGGGACACGAGATTTTAACGTGGAAAACCCTTCCAAAGAGGAAGAGAAAAAACCACGGGCGCCAGCCAGCAATACTTCACTATTTCGGGTGAGGTTACAATCGCGCCGGGATTTACAATGTATGGCTTATCCCGTGCGGCGGCTTACAAGAGGTATATAAAGGCGGTCCTGACCTAACTAGGTCGGTAACAGGTAATCCAACTCCGACTCGGTAACAACTTGTACCGTACCGTGGGGGGCTGCCGGCCCCCGCACCCCCCTCCGTGCAGTCCACGTTTGTGCGGGCCGAGTGTAGGGCCAACTTCAGACTTCGTTGCGCCTCCGGCTCCACTCGTCAGAAGTTCGGCCTTTATCAGTATATACGAATATGAATTTGGATCACCATAAAATAACACTCCACCTTGAGACAAATTCCCTCTTGTAGCATAAATGAGAACCTTCACCTGAAACACACAAAGGAAACACCTTCGGCGCCACATAGCCTCTTGGGCTAAGCAATGATACCAACTAAGCTCGAGCAAAGCTCAAACTTAGTAATAGGAACTGGCTTTGTCATCATATCAGCAGGATTATCATGAGTACTAATCTTGCATACCTTCAGCTTACCTTGTGCAACAACATCACGCACATAATGGTACTTGACATCAATGTGCTTTGTTCTCTCATGGAACATCTGATCCTTAGTAAGGTAAATTGCACTCTGACTGTCGCAAAATAGGTTAAAGCAAGTATCATCTCCACAAAGCTCAGCAAACAAACCTTTCAACCAAACTGCCTCTTTGCATGCTTCAGCAATAGCCATATACTCAGCCTCAGTAGTAGATTGTGCAACAACACCCTGCAAGGTAGCCTTCCAGCTAACGGCACATCCACTAATCGTAAACACATAACCTGTGAGGGATCTCCTCTTATCCAAGTCGGCAGCATAATCTGAATCCACATAGCCTGCGAGTCCCTCACCAGTCTTGCCAAACTTCAAGCAAGCTTTGGATGTGCCGCGAAGGTACCTGAAAATCCACTGAACAGCTTTCCAATGTTCTTTACCAGGATTAGCCATGTATCGACTGACCAAACTCATAGCATATGATAAATCAGGCCGAGAACACACCATGGCATACATTAAGGAACCAACAGCACTAGCATAAGGAACTCGTGACATATACTCAATATCTTTGTCAGTAGTAGGACATTGCAATGCTGACAACTTGAAGTGTGAAGCAATTGGAGTACTAACAGACTTTGCATCATGCATATTAAAACGATGAAGGACTTTCTTAATGTAATTCTCTTGACTAAGAAATAGCAATCTAGATTTTCTGTCTCTTGAAATTTCCATACCTAGAATTTTCTTAGCAGGACCAAGATCCTTCATCTCAAACTCACTACTCAATTGTTTCTTCAATGTAGTGATTTCTTTCATGCTCTTGGCAGCAATTAACATATCATCAACATATAGCAGCAAGTATATAGGTGATTCATCAACAAATTTAATGTACACACAACTATCATATTCAGACCTCTTAAAGCCATGTGACATCATAAAAGAATCAAACCTTTTATACCATTGTCGAGGAGACTGTTTCAAACCGTAAAGAGACTTCTTTAGCTTGCACACGAAATCCTCTTTACCAGGCACTATGAACCCTTCAGGTTGGTCCATGTATATTTCCTCCTCAAGTTCTCCATGCAAAAACGCAGTCTTCACATCTAACTGCTCAAGCTCAAGATCATGCATAGCAACAATACTAAAGAAAGTACGAATAGAACTATGCTTGACAACAGGTGAGAACACATCATTATAATCCACTCCTGGAATCAGACTGAAACCTTTTGCTACTAACCTTGCCTTAAACCTTGGAGGCTCACTGGGAGATAAGCCCTCCTTTCTTTTGAATATCCACTTACAGCGGACGGCCTTCTTTTGTTTAGGCAAGCGCACAATATCCCATGTGCCATTCTTCTCAAGTGATTGCATCTCTTCGTGCATTACACCAATCCACTTGTCACGATCAACCGAAGCAATAGCTTCATTATATGTAGCAGGTTCAGCATCATTCTCCACCTATTCTGCACAACTTAGAGCAAAATAAACAACATCACATTCCTCAATTAAACGAGTACGAGGTCCTTTATTCCTCTTCTCTCTGCGCTCTGCAATAGACAAATTTTCTTGCTGCATAATAGGAGGTGAGGGCGGCACAATATCCTCCACATCAATTTCAGTTTCCTCCTCATCCAGGTGGTCTAGCTCCACCTGCAAACGAACTCGTGGTTCGTCCTCATCAGAAGAATCAGGCATAACATCAGTTGACAAACTGTCCTCATACATGACAGATTCATTAAACACAACACTTCTGCTAAAGAAAGTCTTTTTGGTTTCCGGGTTCCACAACTTATATCCTTTTACTCCAGAACCATAACCAAGAAATAAGCACTTAATAGCTCTAGGCTCTAATTTTCCATTATCAACATGAGCATAGGCAGTGCAACCAAAAACTTTCAGTTGTGAATAATCAGCTGACCCACCAGACCATACCTCAATAGGAGTTTTCTTGTCAAGAGGGATGGATGGTGACCTGTTGATCAAGTAGCAGGCGGTGTTGACAGCCTCAGCCCAAAAACGCCTATTCATGCGGGCGTTGGACAACATGCAGCGAGCTTTGGAGATGATCGTCCTATTCATCCGCTCAGCTACACCATTCTGCTGAGGTGTGTATGGGATGGTGTGGTGCCTGACAATGCCTTCCTGCACACAATAATCATCAAAAGCATGCGAACAAAATTTGCCACCATTGTCAGTACGAAGCACCTTCACCTTTCTCTCAGTTTGCTTTTCAATCATAACTTTCCACTCTTTAAAAGCAGCAAAAGTATCATCCTTAGTTTTCATGAAATAAGGCCAAACTCTTCTAGAGTAATCATCAATGATAGTAAGCATATAACGAGCACCACCATAAGAGGGCTTACGTGAAGGCCCCCATAAATCAGCATGTACATAATCCAATGTACCTTTAGTGCTATGAACGGAAGCATTGAACTTAACTCTCTTATGCTTACCAAATACGCAGTGTTCACAGAACGGCAACTTACTCATATTGCAGTTCTTCAGCAGTTCTCTCTTCACCAATTCTGCCATACCATGTTCACTCATGTGTCCAAGCCGCTTATGCCAGAGGTTAGTTGTACTTGCATCATCATTAGTAATAACAGCAGCAGTACCAGACAAAGTGCTACCTCTAAGAATATATAACTTGGCAGAATTCATATCACCAATCATAACAATTAGAGAACCTTTTGATACCTTCAGGCGTTTATCCCCTCCGGCATATTTGTACCCGTCACAA
The DNA here is from genome assembly GCA_028641055.1 of Alopecurus myosuroides. Lineage (NCBI taxonomy): Eukaryota > Viridiplantae > Streptophyta > Magnoliopsida > Poales > Poaceae > Alopecurus > Alopecurus myosuroides. The sequence continues at coordinate 5,344,678 of CM054057.1, forward strand.
TCAAGGGTACTCAGCGAGATCAAATTTCTCGCCATGGATGGTATGTGTTTCACTCCCGTCAATGTACGTGTCATACCTCCATGGGTCTTGATCTGAACAGATCCAACGCCAACAATGTGACATTTGTTGTCGTTCCCCACACGCACAAAATCTCCAGTCTGCACAGCTTCATAAGAACTGAACCATTCTTTGTTACAGCAAATATGAAACGAACAAGCAGTATCAAGAATCCACTCATCATCACGGGTAACACATGCAGTAAAAACAGCTAAGCATTCACCATCCGAACTATTATCACCAGCAACAACAGCAGCCTTACCAGTACCATTACCATTACCATTACCGTCAGATTTATTTTTTGGTTGGTATGTGCCGTTCCTTTTCTCCTTGTTCTGCACCTTCCAGCAATCATCAATGGTGTGATTGGTTTTCTTACAGTACCTGCAGAACTTGTCTCGTCCTTTGGACTTTGAATGGCCCCTACTTTTATCTCTGTTGTTGTCGTTGTAGTTGTTATCTCGCTGCTCTAGTCTGCCTCGAACCTGCAATGCATCGCCTTTGGAGGACGATGGGTTAGACTGCACCATAACTTTCATCTTTTCCCTGGTCTGCAGGGCCTCACAAACTTCCGCGAGGGTTAGTTCATCGCGGCTTAACAGTATGGTATCACGTAGGTTTGTAAAAGAGCTAGGCAGCGAACATAACAGCAGAAGAGCTAAGTCTTCATCATCATATTTTACCTCCATCGACACTAGGTCGGACACGATCTCCTTGAAGATCGACAAGTGGCTCATGACAGAACCACCATCTTGCATCTTGAGCGAGAACAACTTCATCTTAACATGCATCTTGCTGGTGAGGTCTTTTGACATGCAGATCGACTCCAGCTTGACCCACAATGCAGCTGCGGATTTCTCCAACAGCACCTCTTGCAATATATCATTGGATAGATGAAGTTGAATCAACGACAAAGCCTTACGATCTTTGCGTTTCTCATCGGCAGTCCAATCCTTGGCTTCCTTATTCCCGAAAGAATCCAGCGCCTCATCAAGATCCGATGCTTGCGACAAAACCGCACGCATCTTAACTTGCCACAGAGAAAACCTCGTCTTGTAGTCCAGCAACGGTAGATCAAACTTCATCGATGCCATCGCGAATCCCAAATTTGAAACAGGGCTCTGATACCACTTGTTACACGCAATAGCAAAACAACGATGAAATTAAGCAAGATCGAACCAACGGGGACACGAGATTTTAACGTGGAAAACCCTTCCAAAGAGGAAGAGAAAAAACCACGGGCGCCAGCCAGCAATACTTCACTATTTCGGGTGAGGTTACAATCGCGCCGGGATTTACAATGTATGGATTATCCCGTGCGGCGGCTTACAAGAGGTATATAAAGGCGGTCCTGACCTAACTAGGTCGGTAACAGGTAATCCAACTCCGACTCGGTAACAACTCGTACCGTACCGTGGGGGGCTGCCGGCCCCCGCACCCCCCTCCGTGCAGTCCACGTTTGTGCGGGCCGAGTGTGGGGCCAACTTCAGACTTCGTTGCGCCTCCGGCTCCACTCATCAGAAGTTCGGCCTTTATCAGTATATACGAATATGAATTTGGATCACCATAAAATAACACTCCACCTTGAGACAAATTCCCTCTTGTAGCATAAATGAGAACCTTCACCTGAAACACACAAAGGAAACACCTTCGGCGCCACATAGCCTCTTGGGCTAAGCAATGATACCAACTAAGCTCGAGCAAAGCTCAAACTTAGTAATAGGAACTGGCTTTGTCATCATATCAGCAGGATTATCATGAGTACTAATCTTGCATACCTTCAGCTTACCTTGTGCAACAACATCACGCACATAATGGTACTTGACATCAATGTGCTTTGTTCTCTCAAGGAACATCTGATCCTTAGTAAGGTAAATTGCACTCTGACTGTCGCAAAATAGGTTAAAGCAAGTATCATCTCCACAAAGCTCAGCAAACAAACCTTTCAACCAAACTGCCTCTTTGCATGCTTCAGCAATAGCCATATACTCAGCCTCAGTAGTAGATTGTGCAACAACACCCTGCAAGGTAGCCTTCCAGCTAACGGCACATCCACTAATCGTAAACACATAACCTGTGAGGGATCTCCTCTTATCCAAGTCGGCAGCATAATCTGAATCCACATAGCCTGCGAGTCCCTCACCAGTCTTGCCAAACTTCAAGCAAGCTTTGGATGTGCCGCGAAGGTACCTGAAAATCCACTGAACAGCTTTCCAATGTTCTTTACCAGGATTAGCCATGTATCGACTGACCAAACTCATAGCATATGATAAATCAGGCCGAGAACACACCATGGCATACATTAAGGAACCAACAGCACTAGCATAAGGAACTCGTGACATATACTCAATATCTTTGTCAGTAGTAGGACATTGCAATGCTGACAACTTGAAGTGTGAAGCAATTGGAGTACTAACAGACTTTGCATCATGCATATTAAAACGATGAAGGACTTTCTTAATGTAATTCTCTTGACTAAGAAATAGCAATCTAGATTTTCTGTCTCTTGAAATTTCCATACCTAGAATTTTCTTAGCAGGACCAAGATCCTTCATCTCAAACTCACTACTCAATTGTTTCTTCAATGTAGTGATTTCTTTCATGCTCTTGGCAGCAATTAACATATCATCAACATATAGCAGCAAGTATATAGGTGATTCATCAACAAATTTAATGTACACACAACTATCATATTCAGACCTCTTAAAGCCATGTGACATCATAAAAGAATCAAACCTTTTATACCATTGTCGAGGAGACTGTTTCAAACCGTAAAGAGACTTCTTTAGCTTGCACACGAAATCCTCTTTACCAGGCACTATGAACCCTTCAGGTTGGTCCATGTATATTTCCTCCTCAAGTTCTCCATGCAAAAACGCAGTCTTCACATCTAACTGCTCAAGCTCAAGATCATGCATAGCAACAATACTAAAGAAAGTACGAATAGAACTATGCTTGACAACAGGTGAGAACACATCATTATAATCCACTCCTGGAATCAGACTGAAACCTTTTGCTACTAACCTTGCCTTAAACCTTGGAGGCTCACTGGGAGATAAGCCCTCCTTTCTTTTGAATATCCACTTACAGCGGACGGCCTTCTTTTGTTTAGGCAAGCGCACAATATCCCATGTGCCATTCTTCTCAAGTGATTGCATCTCTTCGTGCATTACACCAATCCACTTGTCACGATCAACCGAAGCAATAGCTTCATTATATGTAGCAGGTTCAGCATCATTCTCCACCTATTCTGCACAACTTAGAGCAAAATAAACAACATCACATTCCTCAATTAAACGAGTACGAGGTCCTTTATTCCTCTTCTCTCTGCGCTCTGCAATAGACAAATTTTCTTGCTGCATAATAGGAGGTGAGGGCGGCACAATATCCTCCACATCAATTTCAGTTTCCTCCTCATCCAGGTGGTCTAGCTCCACCTGCAAACGAACTCGTGGTTCGTCCTCATCAGAAGAATCAGGCATAACATCAGTTGACAAACTGTCCTCATACATGACAGATTCATTAAACACAACACTTCTGCTAAAGAAAGTCTTTTTGGTTTCCGGGTTCCACAACTTATATCCTTTTACTCCAGAACCATAACCAAGAAATAAGCACTTAATAGCTCTAGGCTCTAATTTTCCATTATCAACATGAGCATAGGCAGTGCAACCAAAAACTTTCAGTTGTGAATAATCAGCTGACCCACCAGACCATACCTCAATAGGAGTTTTCTTGTCAAGAGGGATGGATGGTGACCTGTTGATCAAGTAGCAGGCGGTGTTGACAGCCTCAGCCCAAAAACGCCTATTCATGCGGGCGTTGGACAACATGCAGCGAGCTTTGGAGATGATCGTCCTATTCATCCGCTCAGCTACACCATTCTGCTGAGGTGTGTATGGGATGGTGTGGTGCCTGACAATGCCTTCCTGCACACAATAATCATCAAAAGCATGCGAACAAAATTTGCCACCATTGTCAGTACGAAGCACCTTCACCTTTCTCTCAGTTTGCTTTTCAATCATAACTTTCCACTCTTTAAAAGCAGCAAAAGTATCATCCTTAGTTTTCATGAAATAAGGCCAAACTCTTCTAGAGTAATCATCAATGATAGTAAGCATATAACGAGCACCACCATAAGAGGGCTTACGTGAAGGCCCCCATAAATCAGCATGTACATAATCCAATGTACCTTTAGTGCTATGAACGGAAGCATTGAACTTAACTCTCTTATGCTTACCATATATGCAGTGTTCACAGAACGGCAACTTACTCATATTGCAGTTCTTCAGCAGTTCTCTCTTCACCAATTCTGCCATACCATGTTCACTCATGTGTCCAAGCCGCTTATGCCAGAGGTTAGTTGTACTTGCATCATCATTAGTAATAACAGCAGCAGTACCAGACAAAGTGCTACCTCTAAGAATATATAACTTGGCAGAATTCATATCACCAATCATAACAATTAGAGAACCTTTTGATACCTTCAGGCGTTTATCCCCTCCGGCATATTTGTACCCGTCACAATCAAGGGTACTCAGCGAGATCAAATTTCTCGCCATGGATGGTATGTGTTTCACTCCCGTCAATGTACGTGTCATACCTCCATGGGTCTTGATCTGAACAGATCCAACGCCAACAATGTGACATTTGTTGTCGTTCCCCACACGCACAAAATCTCCAGTCTGCACAGCTTCATAAGAACTGAACCATTCTTTCTTACAGCAAATATGAAACGAACAAGCAGTATCAAGAATCCACTCATCATCACGGGTAACACATGCAGTAAAAACAGCTAAGCATTCACCATCCGAACTATTATCACCAGCAACAACAGCAGCCTTACCAGTACCATTACCATTACCATTACCGTCAGATTTATTTTTTGGTTGGTATGTGCCGTTCCTTTTCTCCTTGTTCTGCACCTTCCAGCAATCATCAATGGTGTGATTGGTTTTCTTACAGTACCTGCAGAACTTGTCTCGTCCTTTGGACTTTGAATGGCCCCTACTTTTATCTCTGTTGTTGTCGTTGTAGTTGTTATCTCGCTGCTCTAGTCTGCCTCGAACCTGCAATGCATCGCCTTTGGAGGACGATGGGTTAGACTGCACCATAACTTTCATCTTTTCCCTGGTCTGCAGGGCCTCACAAACTTCCGCGAGGGTTAGTTCATCGCGGCTTAACAGTATGGTATCACGTAGGTTTGTAAAAGAGCTAGGCAGCGAACATAACAGCAGAAGAGCTAAGTCTTCATCATCATATTTTACCTCCATCGACACTAGGTCGGACACGATCTCCTTGAAGATCGACAAGTGGCTCATGACAGAACCACCATCTTGCATCTTGAGCGAGAACAACTTCATCTTAACATGCATCTTGCTGGTGAGGTCTTTTGACATGCAGATCGACTCCAGCTTGACCCACAATGCAGCTGCGGATTTCTCCAACAGCACCTCTTGCAATATATCATTGGATAGATGAAGTTGAATCAACGACAAAGCCTTACGATCTTTGCGTTTCTCATCGGCAGTCCAATCCTTGGCTTCCTTATTCCCGAAAGAATCCAGCGCCTCATCAAGATCCGATGCTTGCGACAAAACCGCACGCATCTTAACTTGCCACAGAGAAAACCTCGTCTTGTAGTCCAGCAACGGTAGATCAAACTTCATCGATGCCATCGCGAATCCCAAATTTGAAACAGGGCTCTGATACCACTTGTTACACGCAATAGCAAAACAACGATGAAATTAAGCAAGATCGAACCAACGGGGACACGAGATTTTAACGTGGAAAACCCTTCCAAAGAGGAAGAGAAAAAACCACGGGCGCCAGCCAGCAATACTTCACTATTTCGGGTGAGGTTACAATCGCGCCGGGATTTACAATGTATGGATTATCCCGTGCGGCGGCTTACAAGAGGTATATAAAGGCGGTCCTGACCTAACTAGGTCGGTAACAGGTAATCCAACTCCGACTCGGTAACAACTCGTACCGTACCGTGGGGGGCTGCCGGCCCCCGCACCCCCCTCCGTGCAGTCCACGTTTGTGCGGGCCGAGTGTGGGGCCAACTTCAGACTTCGTTGCGCCTCCGGCTCCACTCATCAGAAGTTCGGCCTTTATCAGTATATACGAATATGAATTTGGATCACCATAAAATAACACTCCACCTTGAGACAAATTCCCTCTTGTAGCATAAATGAGAACCTTCACCTGAAACACACAAAGGAAACACCTTCGGCGCCACATAGCCTCTTGGGCTAAGCAATGATACCAACTAAGCTCGAGCAAAGCTCAAACTTAGTAATAGGAACTGGCTTTGTCATCATATCAGCAGGATTATCATGAGTACTAATCTTGCATACCTTCAGCTTACCTTGTGCAACAACATCACGCACATAATGGTACTTGACATCAATGTGCTTTGTTCTCTCAAGGAACATCTGATCCTTAGTAAGGTAAATTGCACTCTGACTGTCGCAAAATAGGTTAAAGCAAGTATCATCTCCACAAAGCTCAGCAAACAAACCTTTCAACCAAACTGCATCTTTGCATGCTTCAGCAATAGCCATATACTCAGCCTCAGTAGTAGATTGTGCAACAACACCCTGCAAGGTAGCCTTCCAGCTAACGGCACATCCACTAATCGTAAACACATAACCTGTGAGGGATCTCCTCTTATCCAAGTCGGCAGCATAATCTGAATCCACATAGCCTGCGAGTCCCTCACCAGTCTTGCCAAACTTCAAGCAAGCTTTGGATGTGCCGCGAAGGTACCTGAAAATCCACTGAACAGCTTTCCAATGTTCTTTACCAGGATTAGCCATGTATCGACTGACCAAACTCATAGCATATGAGAAATCAGGCCGAGAACACACCAGGGCATACATTAAGGAACCAACAGCACTAGCATAAGGAACTCGTGACATATACTCAATATCTTTGTCAGTAGTAGGACATTGCAATGCTGGCAACTTGAAGTGTGAAGCAATTGGAGTACTAACAGACTTTGCATCATGCATATTAAAACGATGAAGGACTTTCTTAATGTAATTCTCCTGACTAAGAAATAGCAATCTAGATTTTCTGTCTCTTGAAATTTCCATACCTAGAATTTTCTTAGCAGGACCAAGATCCTTCATCTCAAACTCACTACTCAATTGTTTCTTCAATGTAGTGATTTCTTTCATGCTCTTGGCAGCAATTAACATATCATCAACATATAGCAGCAAGTATATAGGTGATTCATCAACAAATTTAATGTACACACAGCTATCATATTCAGACCTCTTAAAGCCATGTGACATCATAAAAGAATCAAACCTTTTATACCATTGTCGAGGAGACTGTTTCAAACCGTAAAGAGACTTCTTTAGCTTGCACACGAATACCTCTTTACTAGGCACTATGAACCCTTCAGGTTGGTCCATGTATATTTCCTCCTCAAGTTCTCCATGCAAAAACGCAGTCTTCACATCTAACTGCTCAAGCTCAAGATCATGCATAGCAACAATACTAAAGAAAGTACGAATAGAACTATGCTTGACAACAGGTGAGAACACATCATTATAATCCACTCCTGGAATCTGACTGAAACCTTTTGCTACTAACCTTGCCTTAAACCTTGGAGGCTCACTGGGAGATAAGCCCTCCTTTCTTTTGAATATCCACTTACAGCGGACGGCCTTCTTTTGTTTAGGCAAGCACACAATATCCCATGTGCCATTCTTCTCAAGTGATTGCATCTCTTCGTGCATTGCACCAATCCACTTGTCACGATCAACCGAAGCAATAGCTTCATTATATGTAGCAGGTTCAGCATCATTCTCCACCTGTTCTGCACAACTTAGAGCAAAATAAACAACATCACATTCCTCAATTAAACGAGTAAGAGGTCCTTTATTGCTCTTCTCTCTGCGCTCTGCAATAGACAAATTTTCTTGCTGCACAATAGGAGGTGAGGGCGGCACAATATCCTCCTCATCAATTTCAGTTTCCTCCTCATCCAGGTGGTCTAGCTCCACCTGCAAACGAACTCGTGGTTCGTCCTCATCAGAAGAATCAGGCATAACATCAGTTGACAAACTGTCCTCATACATGACAGATTCATTAAACACAACACTTCTGCTAAAGAAAGTCTTTTTGGTTTCCGGGTTCCACAACTTATATCCTTTTACTCCAGAACCATAACCAAGAAATAAGCACTTAATAGCTCTAGGCTCTAATTTTCCATTATCAACATGAGCATAGGCAGTGCAACCAAAAACTTTCAGTTGTGAATAATCAGCTGACCCACCAGACCATACCTCAATAGGAGTTTTCTTGTCAAGAGGGATGGATGGTGACCTGTTGATCAAGTAGCAGGCGGTGTTGGCAGCCTCAGCCCAAAAACGCCTATTCATGCGGGCGTTGGACAACATGCAGCGAGCTTTGGAGATGATCGTCCTATTCATCCGCTCAGCTACACCATTCTGCTGAGGTGTGTATGGGATGGTGTGGTGCCTGACAATGCCTTCCTGCACACAATAATCATCAAAAGCATGCGAACAAAATTCGCCACCATTGTCAGTACGGAGCACCTTCACCTTTCTCTCAGTTTGCTTTTCAATCATAACTTTCCACTCTTTAAAAGCAGCAAAAGTATCATCCTTAGTTTTCATAAAATAAGGCCAAACTCTTCTAGAGTAATCATCAATGATAGTAAGCATATAACGAGCACCACCATAAGAGGGCTTACGTGAAGGCCCCCATAAATCAGCATGTACATAATCCAATGTACCTTTAGTGCTATGAACGGAAGCATTGAACTTAACTCTCTTATGCTTACCAAATACGCAGTGTTCACAGAACGACAACTTACTCATATTGCAGTTCTTCAACAGTTCTCTCTTCACCAATTCTGCCATACCATGTTCACTCATGTGTCCAAGCCGCTTATGCCAGAGGTTAGTTGTACTTGCATCATCATTAGTAATAACAGCAGCAGTACCAGACAAAGTGCTACCTCTAAGAATATATAACTTGGCAGAATTCATATCACCAATCATAACAATGAGAGAACCTTTTGATACCTTCAGGCGTTTATCCCCTCCGGCATATTTGTACCCGTCACAATCAAGGGTACTCAGCGAGATCAAATTTCTCGCCATGGATGGTATGTGTTTCACTCCCGTCAATGTACGTGTCATCCCTCCATGGGTCTTGATCTGAACAGATCCAACGCCAACAATGTGACATTTGTTGTCGTTCCCCACACGCACAAAATCTCCAGTCTGCACAGCTTCATAAGAACTGAACCATTCTTTGTTACAGCAAATATGAAACGAACAAGCAGTATCAAGAATCCACTCATCATCACGGGTAACACATGCAGTAAAAACAGCTAAGCATTCACCATCCGAACTATTATCACCAGCAACAACAGCAGCCTTACCAGTACCATTACCATTACCATTACCATTACCGTCAGATTTATTTTTCGGTTGGTATGTGCCGTTCCTTTTCTCCTTGTTCTGCACCTTCCAGCAATCATCAATGGTGTGATTGGTTTTCTTACAGTACCTGCAGAACTTGTCTCGTCCTTTGGACTTTGAACGGCCCCTACTTTTATCTCTGTTGTTGTCGTTGTAGTTGTTATCTCGCTGCTCTGGTCTGCCTCGAACCTGCAATGCATCGCCTTTGGAGGACGATGGGTTAGACTGCACCATAACTTTCATCTTTTCCCTGGTCTGCAGGGCCTCACAAACTTCCGCGAGGGTTAGTTCATCGCGGCTTAACAGTATGGTATCACGCAGGTTTGTAAAAGAGCTAGGCAGCGAACATAACAGCAGAAGAGCTAAGTCTTCATCATCATATTTTACCTCCATCGACACTAGGTCGGACACGATCTCCTTGAAGATCGACAAGTGGCTCATGACAGAACCACCATCTTGCATCTTGAGCGAGAACAACTTCATCTTAACATGCATCTTGCTGGTGAGATCTTTTGACATGCAGATCGACTCCAGCTTGACCCACAATGCAGCTGCGGATTTCTCCAACAGCACCTCTTGCAATATATCATTGGATAGATGAAGTTGAATCAACGACAAAGCCTTACGATCTTTGCGTTTCTCATCGGCAGTCCAATCCTTGGCTTCCTTATTCCCGAAAGAATCCAGCGCCTCATCAAGATCCGATGCTTGCGACAAAACCGCACGCATCTTTACTTGCCACAGAGAAAACCTCGTCTTGTAGTCCAGCAACGGTAGATCAAACTTCATCGATGCCATCGCGAATCCCAAATTTGAAACAGGGCTCTGATACCACTTGTTACACGCAATAGCAAAACAACGATGAAATTAAGCAAGATCGAACCAACGGGGACACGAGATTTTAACGTGGAAAACCCTTCCAAAGAGGAAGAGAAAAAACCACGGGCGCCAGCCAGCAATACTTCACTATTTCGGGTGAGGTTACAATCGCGCCGGGATTTACAATGTATGGCTTATCCCGTGCGGCGGCTTACAAGAGGTATATAAAGGCGGTCCTGACCTAACTAGGTCGGTAACAGGTAATCCAACTCCGACTCGGTAACAACTTGTACCGTACCGTGGGGGGCTGCCGGCCCCCGCACCCCCCTCCGTGCAGTCCACGTTTGTGCGGGCCGAGTGTGGGGCCAACTTCAGACTTCGTTGCGCCTCCGGCTCCACTCGTCAGAAGTTCGGCCTTTATCAGTATATACGAATATGAATTTGGATCACCATAAAATAACACTCCACCTTGAGACAAATTCCCTCTTGTAGCATAAATGAGAACCTTCACCTGAAACACACAAAGGAAACACCTTCGGCGCCACATAGCCTCTTGGGCTAAGCAATGATACCAACTAAGCTCGAGCAAAGCTCAAACTTAGTAATAGGAACTGGCTTTGTCATCATATCAGCAGGATTATCATGAGTACTAATCTTGCATACCTTCAGCTTACCTTGTGCAACAACATCACGCACATAATGGTACTTGACATCAATGTGCTTTGTTCTCTCATGGAACATCTGATCCTTAGTAAGGTAAATTGCACTCTGACTGTCGCAAAATAGGTTAAAGCAAGTATCATCTCCACAAAGCTCAGCAAACAAACCTTTCAACCAAACTGCCTCTTTGCATGCTTCAGCAATAGCCATATACTCAGCCTCAGTAGTAGATTGTGCAACAACACCCTGCAAGGTAGCCTTCCAGCTAACGGCACATCCACTAATCGTAAACACATAACCTGTGAGGGATCTCCTCTTATCCAAGTCGGCAGCATAATCTGAATCCACATAGCCTGCGAGTCCCTCACCAGTCTTGCCAAACTTCAAGCAAGCTTTGGATGTGCCGCGAAGGTACCTGAAAATCCACTGAACAGCTTTCCAATGTTCTTTACCAGGATTAGCCATGTATCGACTGACCAAACTCATAGCATATGATAAATCAGGCCGAGAACACACCATGGCATACATTAAGGAACCAACAGCACTAGCATAAGGAACTCGTGACATATACTCAATATCTTTGTCAGTAGTAGGACATTGCAATGCTGACAACTTGAAGTGTGAAGCAATTGGAGTACTAACAGACTTTGCATCATGCATATTAAAACGATGAAGGACTTTCTTAATGTAATTCTCTTGACTAAGAAATAGCAATCTAGATTTTCTGTCTCTTGAAATTTCCATACCTAGAATTTTCTTAGCAGGACCAAGATCCTTCATCTCAAACTCACTACTCAATTGTTTCTTCAATGTAGTGATTTCTTTCATGCTCTTGGCAGCAATTAACATATCATCAACATATAGCAGCAAGTATATAGGTGATTCATCAACAAATTTAATGTACACACAACTATCATATTCAGACCTCTTAAAGCCATGTGACATCATAAAAGAATCAAACCTTTTATACCATTGTCGAGGAGACTGTTTGAAACCGTAAAGAGACTTCTTTAGCTTGCACACGAAATCCTCTTTACCAGGCACTATGAACCCTTCAGGTTGGTCCATGTATATTTCCTCCTCAAGTTCTCCATGCAAAAACGCAGTCTTCACATCTAACTGCTCAAGCTCAAGATCATGCATAGCAACAATACTAAAGAAAGTACGAATAGAACTATGCTTGACAACAGGTGAGAACACATCATTATAATCCACTCCTGGAATCAGACTGAAACCTTTTGCTACTAACCTTGCCTTAAACCTTGGAGGCTCACTGGGAGATAAGCCCTCCTTTCTTTTGAATATCCACTTACAGCGGACGGCCTTCTTTTGTTTAGGCAAGCGCACAATATCCCATGTGCCATTCTTCTCAAGTGATTGCATCTCTTCGTGCATTACACCAATCCACTTGTCACGATCAACCGAAGCAATAGCTTCATTATATGTAGCAGGTTCAGCATCATTCTCCACCTGTTCTGCACAACTTAGAGCAAAATAAACAACATCACATTCCTCAATTAAACGAGTACGAGGTCCTTTATTCCTCTTCTCTCTGCGCTCTGCAATAGACAAATTTTCTTGCTGCACAATAGGAGGTGAGGGCGGCACAATATCCTCCACATCAATTTCAGTTTCCTCCTCATCCAGGTGGTCTAGCTCCACCTGCAAACGAACTCGTGGTTCGTCCTCATCAGAAGAATCAGGCATAACATCAGTTGACAAACTGTCCTCATACATGACAGATTCATTAAACACAACACTTCTGCTAAAGAAAGTCTTTTTGGTTTCCGGGTTCCACAACTTATATCCTTTTACTCCAGAACCATAACCAAGAAATAAGCACTTAATAGCTCTAGGCTCTAATTTTCCATTATCAACATGAGCATAGGCAGTGCAACCAAAAACTTTCAGTTGTGAATAATCAGCTGACTCACCAGACCATACCTCAATAGGAGTTTTCTTGTCAAGAGGGATGGATGGTGACCTGTTGATCAAGTAGCAGGCGGTGTTGACAGCCTCAGCCCAAAAACGCCTATTCATGCGGGCGTTGGACAACATGCAGCGAGCTTTGGAGATGATCGTCCTATTCATCCGCTCAGCTACACCATTCTGCTGAGGTGTGTATGGGATGGTGTGGTGCCTGACAATGCCTTCCTGCACACAATAATCATCAAAAGCATGCGAACAAAATTTGCCACCATTGTCAGTACGAAGCACCTTCACCTTTCTCTCAGTTTGCTTTTCAATCATAACTTTCCACTCTTTAAAAGCAGCAAAAGTATCATCCTTAGTTTTCATGAAATAAGGCCAAACTCTTCTAGAGTAATCATCAATGATAGTAAGCATATAACGAGCACCACCATAAGAGGGCTTACGTGAAGGCCCCCATAAATCAGCATGTACATAATCCAATGTACCTTTAGTGCTATGAACGGAAGCATTGAACTTAACTCTCTTATGCTTACCAAATACGCAGTGTTCACAGAACGGCAACTTACTCATATTGCAGTTCTTCAGCAGTTCTCTCTTCACCAATTCTGCCATACCATGTTCACTCATGTGTCCAAGCCGCTTATGCCAGAGGTTAGTTGTACTTGCATCATCATTAGTAATAACAGCAGCAGTACCAGACAAAGTGCTACCTCTAAGAATATATAACTTGGCAGAATTCATATCACCAATCATAACAATTAGAGAACCTTTTGATACCTTCAGGCGTTTATCCCCTCCGGCATATTTGTACCCGTCACAATCAAGGGTACTCAGCGAGATCAAATTTCTCGCCATGGATGGTATGTGTTTCACTCCCGTCAATGTACGTGTCATACCTCCATGGGTCTTGATCTGAACAGATCCAACGCCAACAATGTGACATTTGTTGTCGTTCCCCACACGCACAAAATCTCCAGTCTGCACAGCTTCATAAGAACTGAACCATTCTTTGTTACAGCAAATATGAAACGAACAAGCAGTATCAAGAATCCACTCATCATCACGGGTAACACATGCAGTAAAAACAGCTAAGCATTCACCATCCGAACTATTATCACCAGCAACAACAGCAGCCTTACCAGTACCATTACCATTACCATTACCGTCAGATTTATTTTTTGGTTGGTATGTGCCGTTCCTTTTCTCCTTGTTCTGCACCTTCCAGCAATCATCAATGGTGTGATTGGTTTTCTTACAGTACCTGCAGAACTTGTCTCGTCCTTTGGACTTTGAATGGCCCCTACTTTTATCTCTGTTGTTGTCGTGGTAGTTGTTATCTCGCTGCTCTAGTCTGCCTCGAACCTGCAATGCATCGCCTTTGGAGGACGATGGGTTAGACTGCACCATAACTTTCATCTTTTCCCTGGTCTGCAGGGCCTCACAAACTTCCGCGAGGGTTAGTTCATCGCGGCTTAACAGTATGGTATCACGCAGGTTTGTAAAAGAGCTAGGCAGCGAACATAACAGCAGAAGAGCTAAGTCTTCATCATCATATTTTACCTCCATCGACACTAGGTCGGACACGATCTCCTTGAAGATCGACAAGTGGCTCATGACAGAACCACCATCTTGCATCTTGAGCGAGAACAACTTCATCTTAACATGCATCTTGCTGGTGAGGTCTTTTGACATGCAGATCGACTCCAGCTTGACCCACAATGCAGCTGCGGATTTCTCCAACAGCACCTCTTGCAATATATCATTGGATAGATGAAGTTGAATCAACGACAAAGCCTTACGATCTTTGCGTTTCTCATCGGCAGTCCAATCCTTGGCTTCCTTATTCCCGAAAGAATCCAGCGCCTCATCAAGATCCGATGCTTGCGACAAAACCGCACGCATCTTAACTTGCCACAGAGAAAACCTCGTCTTGTAGTCCAGCAACGGTAGATCAAACTTCATCGATGCCATCGCGAATCCCAAATTTGAAACAGGGCTCTGATACCACTTGTTACACGCAATAGCAAAACAACGATGAAATTAAGCAAGATCGAACCAACGGGGACACGAGATTTTAACGTGGAAAACCCTTCCAAAGAGGAAGAGAAAAAACCACGGGCGCCAGCCAGCAATACTTCACTATTTCGGGTGAGGTTACAATCGCGCCGGGATTTACAATGTATGGATTATCCCGTGCGGCGGCTTACAAGAGGTATATAAAGGCGGTCCTGACCTAACTAGGTCGGTAACAGGTAATCCAACTCCGACTCGGTAACAACTCGTACCGTACCGTGGGGGGCTGCCGGCCCCCGCACCCCCCTCCGTGCAGTCCACGTTTGTGCGGGCCGAGTGTGGGGCCAACTTCAGACTTCGTTGCGCCTCCGGCTCCACTCATCAGAAGTTCGGCCTTTATCAGTATATACGAATATGAATTTGGATCACCATAAAATAACACTCCACCTTGAGACAAATTCCCTCTTGTAGCATAAATGAGAACCTTCACCTGAAACACACAAAGGAAACACCTTCGGCGCCACATAGCCTCTTGGGCTAAGCAATGATACCAACTAAGCTCGAGCAAAGCTCAAACTTAGTAATAGGAACTGGCTTTGTCATCATATCAGCAGGATTATCATGAGTACTAATCTTGCATACCTTCAGCTTACCTTGTGCAACAACATCACGCACATAATGGTACTTGACATCAATGTGCTTTGTTCTCTCATGGAACATCTGATCCTTAGTAAGGTCAATTGCACTCTGACTGTCGCAAAATAGGTTAAAGCAAGTATCGTCTCCACAAAGCTCAGAAAACAAACCTTTCAACCAAACTGCCTCTTTGCATGCTTCAGCAATAGCCATATACTCAGCCTCAGTAGTAGATTGTGCAACAACACCCTGCAAGGTAGCCTTCCAGCTAACGGCACATCCACTAATCGTAAACACATAACCTGTGAGGGATCTCCTCTTATCCAAGTCGGCAGCATAATCTGAATCCACATAGCCTGCGAGTCCCTCACCAGTGTTGCCAAACTTCAAGCAAGCTTTGGATGTGCCGCGAAGGTACCTGAAAATCCACTGAACAGCTTTCCAATGTTCTTTACCAGGATTAGCCATGTATCGACTGACCAAACTCATAGCATATGATAAATCAGGCCGAGAACACACCAGGGCATACATTAAGGAACCAACAGCACTAGCATAAGGAACTCGTGACATATACTCAATATCTTTGTCAGTAGTAGGACATTGCAATGCTGACAACTTGAAGTGTGAAGCAATTGGAGTACTAACAGACTTTGCATCATGCATATTAAAACGATGAAGGACTTTCTTAATGTAATTCTCTTTACTAAGAAATAGCAATCTAGATTTTCTGTCTCTTGAAATTTCCATACCTAGAATTTTCTTAGCAGGACCAAGATCCTTCATCTCAAACTCACTACTCAATTGTTTCTTCAATGTAGTGATTTCTTTCATGCTCTTGGCAGCAATTAACATATCATCAACATATAGCAGCAAGTATATAGGTGATTCATCAACAAATTTAATGTACACACAACTATCATATTCAGACCTCTTAAAGCCATGTGACATCATAAAAGAATCAAACCTTTTATACCATTGTCGAGGAGACTGTTTCAAACCGTAAAGAGACTTCTTTAGCTTGCACACGAAATCCTCTTTACCAGGCACTATGAACCCTTCAGGTTGGTCCATGTATATTTCCTCCTCAAGTTCTCCATGCAAAAACGCAGTCTTCACATCTAACTGCTCAAGCTCAAGATCATGCATAGCAACAATACTAAAGAAAGTACGAATAGAACTATGCTTGACAACAGGTGAGAACACATCATTATAATCCACTCCTGGAATCAGACTGAAACCTTTTGCTACTAACCTTGCCTTAAACCTTGGAGGCTCACTGGGAGATAAGCCCTCCTTTCTTTTGAATATCCACTTACAGCGGACGGCCTTCTTTTGTTTAGGCAAGCGCACAATATCCCATGTGCCATTCTTCTCAAGTGATTGCATCTCTTCGTGCATTACACCAATCCACTTGTCACGATCAACCGAAGCAATAGCTTCATTATATGTAGCAGGTTCAGCATCATTCTCCACCTGTTCTGCACAACTTAGAGCAAAATAAACAACATCACATTCCTCAATTAAACGAGTACGAGGTCCTTTATTCCTCTTCTCTCTGCGCTCTGCAATAGACAAATTTTCTTGCTGCACAATAGGAGGTGAGGGCGGCACAATATCCTCCACATCAATTTCAGTTTCCTCCTCATCCAGGTGGTCTAGCTCCACCTGCAAACGAACTCGTGGTTCGTCCTCATCAGAAGAATCAGGCATAACATCAGTTGACAAACTGTCCTCATACATGACAGATTCATTAAACACAACACTTCTGCTAAAGAAAGTCTTTTTGGTTTCCGGGTTCCACAACTTATATCCTTTTACTCCAGAACCATAACCAAGAAATAAGCACTTAATAGCTCTAGGCTCTAATTTTCCATTATCAGCATGAGCATAGGCAGTGCAACCAAAAACTTTCAGTTGTGAATAATCAGCTGACTCACCAGACCATACCTCAATAGGAGTTTTCTTGTCAAGAGGGATGGATGGTGACCTGTTGATCAAGTAGCAGGCGGTGTTGGCAGCCTCAGCCCAAAAACGCCTATTCATGCGGGCGTTGGACAACATGCAGCGAGCTTTGGAGATGATCGTCATATTCATCCGCTCAGCTACACCATTCTGCTGAGGTGTGTATGGGATGATGTGGTGCCTGACAATGCCTTCCTGCACACAATAATCATCAAAAGCATGCGAACAAAATTCGCCACCATTGTCAGTATGAAGCACCTTCACCTTTCTCTCAGTTTGCTTTTCAATCATAACTTTCCACTCTTTAAAAGCAGCAAAAGTATCATCCTTAGTTTTCATAAAATAAGGCCAAACTCTTCTAGAGTAATCATCAATGATAGTAAGCATATAACGAGCACCACCATAAGAGGGCTTACGTGAAGGCCTCCATAAATCAGCATGTACATAATCCAATGTACCTTTAGTGCTATGAACGGAAGCATTGAACTTAACTCTCTTATGCTTACCAAATACGCAGTGTTCACAGAACGGCAACTTACTCATATTGCAGTTCTTCAGCAGTTCTCTCTTCACCAATTCTGCCATACCATGTTCACTCATGTGTCCAAGCCGCTTATGCCAGAGGTTAGTTGTACTTGCATCATCATTAGTAATAATAGCAGCAGTACCAGACAAAGTGCTACCTCTAAGAATATATAACTTGGCAGAATTCATATCACCAATCATAACAATGAGAGAACCTTTTGATACCTTCAGGCGTTTATCCCCTCCGGCATATTTGTACCCGTCACAATCAAGGGTACTCAGCGAGATCAAATTTCTCGCCATGGATGGTATGTGTTTCACTCCCGTCAATGTACGTGTCATCACTCCATGGGTCTTGATCTGAACAGATCCAACGCCAACAATGTGACATTTGTTGTTGTTCCCCACACGCACAAAATCTCCAGTCTGCACAGCTTCATAAGAACTGAACCATTCTTTGTTACAGCAAATATGAAACGAACAAGCAGTATCAAGAATCCACTCATCATCACGGGTAACACATGCAGTAAAAACAGCTAAGCATTCACCATCCGAACTATTATCACCAGCAACAACAGCAGCCTTACCAGTACCATTACCATTACCATTACCGTCAGATTTATTTTTCGGTTGGTATGTGCCGTTCCTTTTCTCCTTGTTCTGCACCTTCCAGCAATCATCAATGGTGTGATTGGTTTTCTTACAGTACCTGCAGAACTTGTCTCGTCCTTTGGACTTTGAACGGCCCCTACTTTTATCTCTGTTGTTGTCGTTGTAGTTGTTATCTCGCTGCTCTGGTCTGCCTCGAACCTGCAATGCATCGCCTTTGGAGGACGATGGGTTAGACTGCACCATAACTTTCATCTTTTCCCTGGTCTGCAGGGCCTCACAAACTTCCGCGAGGGTTAGTTCATCGCGGCTTAACAGTATGGTATCACGCAGGTTTGTAAAAGAGCTAGGCAGCGAACATAACAGCAGAAGAGCTAAGTCTTCATCATCATATTTTACCTCCATCGACACTAGGTCGGACACGATCTCCTTGAAGATCGACAAGTGGCTCATGACAGAACCACCATCTTGCATCTTGAGCGAGAACAACTTCATCTTAACATGCATCTTGCTGGTGAGATCTTTTGACATGCAGATCGACTCCAGCTTGGCCCACAATGCAGCTGCGGTTTTCTCCAACAACACCTCTTGCAATATATCATTGGATAGATGAAGTTGAATCAACGACAAAGCCTTACGATCTTTGCGTTTCTCATCGGCAGTCCAATCCTTGGCTTCCTTATTCCCGAAAGAATCCAGCGCCTCATCAAGATCCGATGCTTGCGACAAAACCGCACGCATCTTTACTTGCCACAGAGAAAACCTCGTCTTGTAGTCCAGCAACGGTAGATCAAACTTCATCGATGCCATCGCGAATCCCAAATTTGAAACAGGGCTCTGATACCACTTGTTACACGCAATAGCAAAACAACGATGAAATTAAGCAAGATCGAACCAACGGGGACACGAGATTTTAACGTGGAAAACCCTTCCAAAGAGGAAGAGAAAAAACCACGGGCGTCAGCCAGCAATACTTCACTATTTCGGGTGAGGTTACAATCGCGCCGGGATTTACAATGTATGGCTTATCCCGTGCGGCGGCTTACAAGAGGTATATAAAGGCGGTCCTGACCTAACTAGGTCGGTAACAGGTAATCCAACTCCGACTCGGTAACAACTTGTACCGTACCGTGGGGGGCTGCCGGCCCCCGCACCCCCCTCCGTGCAGTCCACGTTTGTGCGGGCCGAGTGTGGGGCCAACTTCAGACTTCGTTGCGCCTCCGGCTCCACTCGTCAGAAGTTCGGCATTTATCAGTATATACGAATATGAATTTGGATCACCATAAAATAACAAGACAGAGAAGGAGGGATTGACAGGTAGAAGCTGCCGGGTCGAACACAAAAAACTCAGGAAAGCTAAATGAACAAAAAGAAAAACTGAAGCTGAAGACAGTTAGCGGAGGAGTTGAGGAAGCGGACATGGAGCTGTCGGCCAGTTGGCGATGCCTGTTGGTCTGGGGCAGAGGAAGCCAAGGTGCATGAGTTCCGCAGAGAAGGCTCGAGGTCTCCGGTCCTCGACTAGCCGGCAAAGATGGCCGTCCAACGCATGAAGTCGGTTCTGCCAAGGAGCAGAGCACGGCGTTGGCAATGGCATGGCCCTTATAGCCGCAGCTGGAGTACATGTCGACAACCCAGCCAAGGAGCTGTGCGTAGAGCAGACTCCCGTGTCCGCCTCGTCACCGCGTTCGGGCGGCGGCGCGCATGCAAGGGTAGAGGCGAGAGCTTGCGGGTCATTTCGTCCAACAGCCTGACGGCGGCTGGAGGTCCGAGCGGCCAGGGGAGCAGAGAAGAGGACAGGGCTGAGGCGGCGAGGCCGTGGCGGCATGCCTAGCGGAGTAGGCAAGCTTCGTTGCCGGCGGCGGTGGCCAGGTGAGCGGCGAGGACGCGCCGGAAGACACTTAGCGAGGCCGCCGCATGTCGCTGGCTTATTGTTTGAGAGTCGACTCTCTGCCCCGCCGTCGCCCCTCTCCGTCCGTACCTCCGGCTGGTGTATGGTGTCATGCCATCGGGAAGGTCTCCGCCGGGTTCTGCGAGCTCCCGTCGGCGATGGGTGATGGCGCTTTTCCCGCTCTCAGCCCTCCAGAGGTTGGAGGCGACGGGCGGAGGCGGATCATCAACTTCCCCTTCCCCCGATCTAAATAATTCGGCTCGTGGTGGTTGATGTGCCGTCGCCCGGCTCGCCTCTGATTCCTCCCTTTCTATTGTCCATGGTGGTCGAGGATGGGTGGAAGAGAGGGGCGGTGGTGGCTCGCTGGATTTGGAACTGGTTCAGCGTGGATTCGAGGTTCCTATGGTTCGCTATATGCAGGGGCTCATGGTGGGCAATCTGTTATAGTGGAATTTTTCAGATGCGATGGAATCTGGTGGCTGCCGGGAAGCTTCTCCAACTTACTGGTTCGATGCCTTTCGATTTTGATTTGGCTGGTCATGGTGACGAGGGGATTGAAATTGAAGATGTTGCAAGCTGGGCAGATGGAGATGTTTCTGATCAGAGAAAGCACCAACATGGTAATCCCTATATGGCAGGTGCTAGTTCATCCATTGAGCTTCATTGGTTTATGTCTGGTTGCTATGCACGACATTGTCTGCTATCTACTGGGCATGAAGTTTGTGCGTCTTTGTTGCTCGGGACATGCCGGAGGTGGGTGAGGGCACCTCTGCTGGGGATTCCCAGATTTAGGAGTAGGGACCCCCCCCCCTGATTTGAGCTTGGTGAATGCCATTTCATATCTATAGCTCAAACTTCAACCTCATAGGCGTCACACGACTCGATTGCTGGTTGAGCCGTTGGTTCTTCGGTTGACGAGATTGCAAGAGGCCCCCGAGGAGTGCAACTGCAGGTTTCTTCTGTCCGAGTTCTCGATGGACCCGCTCCAGTTGTGCTCTTCTGCACGATCTTCCTGCTTTATCAGTAGTTTTCTTGTTTTGTGCTCAGCTAGGCAAGTCTTTTCTCATGGATGACACTTGTACTTTCTATGGACATGTACCTTGCTACCTTTCTTAACATAAGTACTTTTATGTTAAAAAAAAACTCGAAATTCTTTCAGTCAAATATTATATGCTGAATCCATTCCTTTTTTGCTTTCTAAATCCATTCTTCCAAACAGATCTAGGCCGGTCCCCCGGCGCGGTGGTGTACGAGACGCGTCCCTGGACACGCTGAATCCATTCTCTCTTTTATTCAATTCATTCTTCCAACTCTATGCCGAGTCCTTTTTTCTTTTCAATCCATTCATCCAAACAACCTTCTGCGTCCATTCCTCCACATAGATGCTGAATTTCATCCACTTTTTTTCCAGCTCATTCTTCCAAACAGACCCAAGAATGAATTCAGCCATATTTGTGTCTTCCACTAACTTTTTTTTTACAACTCATTCACCATTTTTCCACTCCTTCAAAAACACACCGAAGATGCAGAGATAACCCGATTAACTAACACATGCGCAGGACTGAACAAGTTTTCAAATATATTTTATTCTCTAGCCGGTATAAATAGCAATGGTAGCATTGATTCGAGTACAAGTGAGCCAGCCAGCCTCTTCCCTGTGCTGTCTGCCTGTTACATAAAGGCCACACTTTTACATGTAACACTATATGCTTGTTTAAATAAACAACAAACTACAGTTCTCTTTCTTCTATGGATGCCACTCATCCTCGCCCTCGGACATGTCGTCTTCGTCCCTAACTCGCAGCGGAGCACGGAACAGCCTGCTCAGCAGCCCACCCTGGTTCAGCCCTCCGAAACCCCGGGCCCTGCTAGAGTGCCAGAACCTCGACGCCAACCCCTGCCACCTGCTGCTGTGGACGTCGTCCCCCGACGATGACTCGCTGCGAGCGACGCTGCATCTGCGTGGATCCGGGTAGTAGGTCAGGACCACGCCTTTCCCGCGAGGGGCGACCCCGAGTTCCCGCGACAGTGTCTTCCCCACTATCTGGACATGAGACACACTTGACAAAAAAAAGTACAATTACCGGTTAATGTATCAGTGTGATGGAAAGAGACGAATGGTCGCAGCGAAACAATATGGCATCTATCTCCATTAATGTATCGGTGCTCACCATATGTAGTACAAGCCGTCCATGGCCTGCTTCTGGACCCTCCCGAGAAGCTCAACCTTCACCACGCCGCCAATGCACAAAACTGGGTGTGGTAACTTAAAGGATTGCAGATCGTTTTCCTGGAGTATCACAAATACCATGTTTATACTTTCGAACATCTATATTCCAATTGCATTGAGCAAAGCTTAGGCAGTCACTTTTAGAGCACTGGTACAGACCAAATGTAGTTTCTTCATGCTCAGCCTATCAAACATAAGAATGCTCCTAGCTTCCTCTACAGCAGCTGTACGGCCTATTCCTATGGAAGGTGTTTGCCACAAGATTATGTGTTCAACAGGCGAAGTTCAAGCAGACCTCTGCAGTGAGAAGTTCTAGAACACTGCTACCAATTCAAGAATGTTATTGCTCTGTACAAGCCGTATGATTTTATTGTTTGTTCAACATGTGTTAAGTTCAACAGGTGTATGATCTTATTGTTAGTTCAACACTGCTACCAATTCTAGAACATCATGAGCATCTAAACAACTGACCTGCAGCATTGGGAATTCTGGAGACGTGTATGTCCAGACATAGTTGCAATCATCGATGAGCTGGCCTTCATTTTGATCGCATACAAGCGTTTCATGCCTTAGAGGCGACCTTGGATAGCCCATCTTGAAGCGGACGCACTTTGCCGAGTATATCGGATCGCCATACTGGAAAAACGCTGCACCAGTGAAGAGCCTTAGTTAACGCAGCAGGCACCTTTTTTTGTATCTTCTTTAGCTCCATACAAAAACAAAGAAAGAAAGAACCGCAGAAAGAAACAAGCACTGACCTTTGAAGGGCTGCACCCTGATCTCATCGACGAGGCACAGAGCTGTCTGGAGCTTGTAGATGAGGCACTCGGGCACGGCCGGGTGCTTCTGGCCCCCACTGGACCAGTAGGAGGGCCGCGTGTCGACGCGGTCGACAGGGTCGAGCGTGTTCTCGATGGTCTCTTCAGGGAAGTTGTCGGTGCTGGACGCTCCGATGCAGTGGATGATGCAGTCTATGGGGGTGTACGGCGTGAGGAGGTCGTGGGCGAGGTGTGTGTATATCCTATGGTCTCGAGCGAGCCTCTCAGGCTCGGTGTGGGCGCTCGATGATCCAGCAACGTCATCCTGGTGTTGGTCATGGTAGGCACGGTTGCCGGACGTGGTGCGCACCTCGGCGTGCGTGAAGGTGGAGACCTCCTGGCTGGCCCGCAGGCACTGGGCCTTGCTGAACTGGTTGGCGATGACTGGGTATAAAAGATGCAGAGTCGGATTAGAATTAGTTGCGCTGCAAGCATTCGATAGGAGGGTCTGACTTAGATTTTGTTGCCAGTTCGCAAAAGAAGAAGAAGCACAAGCTAGCATTGCACTAAGCAGCAGATATGATAGTTATAGATGGTTGTTTTTACATTTTGAGTTTTTTGGTGGCATCATTGTCGCGGTGATTATTGGATTAGAAATTCAGAGTTGCATTAGTTGGGGGCGTGCTTGTGAAGCTTGTGGGTAGGTTATTTACAATTGAAGAGAAATAAACACAGGCTAGCATAGCAATTAGAAGCAAGCAGATGAGATTGATTATTCAGGTAGCACATTTTTCCGTTTTGGGTAGCATCGTCAATCACGGTGACTAAAAATTTCTGTTGGTTTCTTCGAATTGATGGAAAATTAGCGAGTAGATAAGCTTGGGAGTTGGATAAGCTTGTGGAGCTCGTTCCTAGCTAGGGTAGCAGTCGTTGAAGGGAAAATCAAAGACAGGCTAAAGCGTAGCAATTAAGCAGGAGAGTAGAGTAGTCTAGATGATTATAAAGGCAGGCAGCATTCATTTTCCTTTTGGGTGGCAAATTAGCGAGTATAATGTAGATTGTAGGTAGATGAGAAAGAGGGATCCAGGAGGATGAGATTGGCGTACCGAAATCTCGCCAGGAGCGGGAGACGGCGGAGGCGCGGGCGAGGTCGGCGGGGTCCTGGAGCATGGTGAAGACGGTGGCGGAGGTGTCCGGGCCGAGGAAGTCGAGAAAGTCCGTCGGCGGCGACAGGGCCTCCTCCATCCCGGCCCCAAATCGGAACCCTAGCAGGGAAGGGCAGAACAAAGGAAGAAGAGAAGGGAAATCAAATCGAATCAAATCGAATGAGGCGAGGAGATGAGAGCGAGGATCAGCTCTCCTCTTTCTTCCTCAGCAATCTGGGATTGGGGAGACGGATAAACATTTCGGGTATGATTTGGGGGAGAATCAAATCCGCAAGTTTGGGGAACAGAGCGAGCGACCGGGAGAAGACCAAACAAACCTCATGGTTAACAGTACGGCCTATTATTGCATTGCCCACACGCTACGTGTTAAAAACTTAAAATACTTCCAACATGGCAGAATGACCGTGTTATGAATGCATAAATAAAGTAAGGCCTTCTTTGATTCATAGGATTTTCTAAGTAATTTGGTAGGATTTAGACCCGTTCGAAATTTTCTTTCAGGAGACGATTGATTCACAAGATAGTAACCCGTAGGAATTTTCCCATAGTAACTCCATAGTGCATTTTCACAAGAAAACTAACATGAGGTTGGACTTCATGGAAAAAATCTTGCATCTTATTCCTTTGCCCATAGGATTCCATTGGACAGGAAACTTCAATCCTACAAAATTCCTATTCCTCTAGATTTCCTACCCTGTGAATCAAAAGAGGCATAAATTAGAGAGAACTGTCCTATGGAATTTTTACGTAGTTTGGCAGAGATGGGATGTTTCAGACTCAAAGAATGCAAATACAGATCCTCCGTCGTGTTGTGCAACAGACTCAAAGAATGCAAATACATGTTTTGTAGCCTTGATTTGTAGTATACTCTAATGCAACTAGCAAAGTACCTGTGCATTGCAATGAGTTTATAATAAATTGATTGATACGATTTTCATAATTATAGTAAAATTTTCATTTCCAAACAAAATTTTGTCCATGCTTAATCATGCACAAAACTCATTTTCTTATAGAAAAATGAGTTAAAATATCTATAGATTTACTACGGCGAGAAAGTAACAAACTCAAAACTACATAGCAAAGGGTAAATAAAAGAGAATGAGGGGTGGCCTTCTACACCAGTTGCGTCCTTCATATGGCAGCCGCTCTTGTGAAGTCTAGTTGGCTTGTGACGTACTGTATTTTCTTTCTACCACTCGTTGACACTAGCATACATCTCTCAAAATTAGACACTCCTCCATGGTTTGTGATTGTTGGCAGGCACCCGAGGATTCGGTTAGCCATGGTTTGTGTAAGATGGATGGGAGGAGTGTCATGCATTTTATACATCTGTTTATTAAAATAAAAACTCTAGCACATGAGTGATCCATGCTTCCCTCTGCGAAGGGTCTATCTTTTACATTTATGTTAAGTCAGTAAACCTATTTCTTTCTGTCTTAAGCAATCGTTTGAATTGTTGTGATCCATTCGACTTCATGTTGATTTACTCAATCATGTTTATTATTCTTTCTTGTTTCTACAAATGTTTTTATCTGTTTGAATACCACTTAGAAAGTTACCAATGTTTGCAAAGAGACTGTTATAATTGAGCATGATAAACTCTGCAATGTAGCTCTAGTATAAAAGACTCTGGTTGAAAGATGAGTACACTGTCAATTGTTCTCTGACCAAGAACAAAGTTCGCCTTTACAAATTTCGATTTACTTTTTGCACCATTATTGTTCTCTACTTGTTTCAAGTTTGATTATATGAGAGAAATTTGCTGTCTAAAATGACTTGTTCTTTGTAGATGTGATGCCTCCTGTCCGTATCTTATTTATCGACACCTCACTCCATAAACCTATGGTCATGTTTACTGAGTTCAGTTTCGCTTGGGGACAAACAAGGTCTAAGCTTGGGGGGAGTTGATACGTCCATTTTGCATCACCGTTTTATATTGTTATTTTCTGTTATTCATCGATATATTTCATGTTATGATGCATTATTTATGTTATTTTATCTTATTTTGCATGTTTCATAATTTTTGGAGAATAAACACCGGGACCAGAAATCTGATGAAAAAAGCACAATCGAGATACCATATTTTAGAAGATCAGAAGAAGAATGGGACACCATAGGTGTCTTAGAAGTTTATAGGAAGACACCAGCCAGAAGGGGAGCCAGAGGGGGGCCACCAGGGGCCCACACCATTGGGTGGCGCGCCCTCCTGGCCGCGCCGCCAGGTGGTGTGGCCATCCTGGCCCACCTATGGTCGAGGTCTTTCGCGTACTTGACCCCAGGGAACCCTAAGCCCCAGACCATCATCAAAGAATTATTCCGTCGCCGCCTCGGGACGGAAAACACCCGAGAGAGAAAAGCTCTCCGGTAGGGAGAAATCTGCCTGGGAAATTCCTCTCCAGAGAGGGGAAATCATCGCCATCGTCATCGTCATCACTCCGAGCATCATCAAGATCGTCATCATCATCACCACCAGCACCATCACCCTCATCATCCACCGTCATCCCAATGTAACAATTAGGGGCATCTATCGTTGTTTTACATTAGATCTCTCTCCCGGTGTGGATTAATTGTTAGTAGTTGATGCTTGTGAGATTTATCGGTGTTAGCACTTTATGACCAGATTGTTATTATCAATTATATCACCTCTGATTATGATTCATATGATGTCTTGTCAGTAGTTCGTTTAGTTCTTGAAGACATGGGAGAAGTCATGATGTTAGTAGTGAAGTTATACTCAAGTAATATCTCGTGGTTCGGTATTTAAGTTGTGGTGCTATTCTTCTAGTGGTGTCATGTGAACATCGACTACATGATACTTCACCTTTATGGGCCTAGGAGGATGCATTGTGTATTTGGCTACTAATTGTAGGGTTGCCGGAGTGACAGAAACCTAAACCCCCATTAGGAAACCAATGCACGAGGGAGCGTAGAATCTCGGAGTTTAAAGCTGTGGTTAGTTTTATCTTAATTACTTTCTTGTATTTGCGGATGCTTGCGAGGGGTATAATCACAAGTATGTATTAGTCCTAGCTGGGCAGTGCATTAGCATAGGTTCACCCACACAACACTTCACGAATCAATGGATATTAATGAAGCGAAAGCACTTGACGAAATTCCCATGTGTCCTCGAGAACGTTTGGTAGTCATAAGTAACACAACCGGCTTGTCCTTTGCTCTCAAAAGGATTGGGCTACTCGCTGCAATATTATTTACTGCTCTTTATTTACTCGCACTTTATTTATCTGCTATATCCAAAACAACCAAAAACCCATTTACTAGTGTTTACTGTGAATCCTCTATTCAACCTGCTTGTCAACACCTTATGCTCCTCATTGGGTTCGACACTCTTATTTATCGAAAGTACTACGATACACCCCCTATACTTGTGGGTCATCACCTGCCACCTTAGCTGTTTCAACATTTAGAGATTGCTTGTCCTCCTACTGGTCGATTCAACCTTGGTTTCTATTCTGAGGGAAAACTTGCTGTTGCACTCTTCACAACCTTTCTCTTGGGGTTTACCAACGAGTGCGTCTACACGCCATCAGCATCCATTTCCAAAATGGGATCATAGAATTTTTAGATGGTCGATATAGTAAGGGTTCCTCCGTAGGATGTGCATTTCTCATAATATGAGCGGAATCAAATACATTTATCCATTGATGAATGATGGGAGGTAATCAAACTATACTGAGGATCCAAATTTTCAAATATGCACTTCCACATCTGTTGTGCCCGAAGAACATATCAAAAATTTCATTCTTTCATGTGTTGGTGGTACACATTAAATTGTAATTATGTGGGCTCGTGAAGCGAGGTGTTACGGTATGATAGATCAACCTCATCATACTGAGATTAATCATGTTAGCCATGTATAACTGTATGACGTGACCATCATCGACTATGGTGCCAAAGAGGAGAAGTCCAAACATAGATGGATTGATAGGGCCGTATAAGGATTTTTATTTCCCGTTGCAACGCACGGGCATGTTTGCTAGCTAAGAAATAGTATGCCTCCATGTAACTTCTTCTTCACCGCCCACACAACCTTGATGCTTAACTTTCCCCAAGATCAACTCTCTGTAGGGTGATACAACGATGCATACTATGGTATGCAGCTGTTCTTGCACATGCACGCATCTATTTTCTTTTCCCCCGACATCACTTCTCTGTCGAAAAGAACATATGTAATAAGTAACCAATCGCTTGGTACCACAGAGAAATATATCAGTTTAAAGAAAAACAAACTTAGTGCTCAGGACGTCAAGTTAGGATAAGATGTCAACCATAGCTCTGAAGCATGTAGTACGTCTGTGTGTCTAAGAGGATGTCTAACAGGACCCTTAAAATTTCGCCCCCTAAATCGCGTGTAGAGGGCCCTGCACACGAAATCTAGGAAAATTTGTGCTCAAATTTGCAAGTTCATCTAGCAGACCCCCTATCTCCGCCCCGTATGTTTGAATTTGAACTTCGCGGGAGAAAAGATGAACTCGATTTTATTCAGATGATCACCATTGCTACATGAAATCGAGCTCGAGCTCGTCCTAACCTAATCTAGTCTAGGAAGACGACGGGGCCGGAAGCCTCCATCGCCTTGAACTGCTCGACGTCGGCGACGGCCTTCGCCTCCTCCTCCGCTTCCGCCCGCGCCGCGGCCGCTGCTTCCTTCTTCGAAAGCTCGACCGCCGCCGCGAAGGCGGCCTCCTCCTCCTCCTCTGTCGCCGGTACCTCCTCCTCCTGTGCTGTCGCCGCGCCTACTCCTCCGCTGCCGCTTGCGCCGTCGCCGCCGCGCTTGCACTGCTGGTGCAGCTCCCAATCCGCGTGCCATTTCGCGAATTGGGGGCCGCTCATCGGCCGCGGCGGCGGGTCGACGGTGTGGTACCTCCCGTCCGCGGCGTAGTCCGCCAGAGTCGGCGGCATGGCCGCCGGCCACGCCGCGTACTTGCAGGCGGCGCGGCGGCTCCCTGCAACGGAATGTTTGCAGTGGAGCCGCCACGCCTCCTCGAGCGCCTCCGGCTCGCGGCGGCGCTTGGAGCGGGCGGTGGAGGAGCCGGAACCGTCGGGGGAGCTCATCGCGGTGGAGGCGCTTGGAATGGGGCGGCGGCGCGCGTGTAATTTCTCACCGGAGCTGCGGCGGCGCGCGGCGGAGCTAGGGTTGCGGGTGGGGGGTTGGACCCCCACCCCAACCCTCACCCACTATAAGTACGGGGCGGAGGGAGCGGTTTCGCAGGCCCCGTAAAATTTTAGTACGGGCCAGGCCGCATACGGGGGCTGCTAGACGGCCGTTTTGGCCCGCACCCCGTATGCCGCCGGAATTTTACGGGGCGCTCGCGTTATAAGGGGCATGTTAGACATGCTCTAACACCTGCAACACGTGACCTGGAACGTACGTACTTTGGCTCTTTTTCAAGTGGAAAAGAAGCAAAACACACACATAGCTGGTTGGCGGTGACTGACACCAGCTCTGTTGAAATATGTTTACGAGTAGAGCTACAATATGACTTCTAATTAAATGGAAGGTTAGATATTGGAGTTGAACACGTGTAACTAACATCACCATCAATACATATGCGGCATAAACATGAAAATACACCATCTGCATACACAGGACTGCGTGTCATGTGACAGGTGGGACCAACCATCTGACATGTGGGTGGGGGCAAGTTCTAGATAATTCAGCTAGGACTGCGTCTCATGTGAGAGGTGGGACCCACCATCTGACATGCGGGTGGGGGCAAGTTCTACATAGGCAAAATAACGCCTGGTGAGGGGCTCGAACCAAAGAACTCCAAGAAGGAACAACCCAACGCCTGTTTACTGCGCTGGAGCTTTTTAACTTAGATACTCTCCATGGACCACATAATCTATATGGGCCAAAATTGAAAAGAGTAGCCAGGCCGCTTCGCTATGCTAGATGGTTAGCCCAAAATTGCCTGGTTCGGCTATGATAAGTTGTTGGGCTTATTTTTTTTCGTTCCTTAATTTTTTTCCCTGAATTCTTTTCTAACTTTTGATTTTGAATACCAATTGTCACCAAATAAATTTTAAAACTTTTATAAACATGTACTCTACCACATATAATATTATAGAATTTTTTTAATAAAAAATTTAAAAAAGTTTATGACACATCGTGAAGATTTACCTTCTTTTTTTTTCACATTTTACGTTTGTTTCAAATACGGTCAAAATGGGAGACATGACCGTTCGTAGCTAGGGGTCGAATCTCGCAAAAAAATTGGTGTATCTATGACGAAATATATACTTGTGAATCTAAAAATGATGTTTTCAAAAAATCTGGAGCAAACCGCGAAGCACCCGTAGTTCAAATTTGACCTCCTTCCAATGGAATCGGCAGAAACTTGTCATTTTCAAAAGATGTGGATGTGAAGCTTTTTAGTGGAAGTAATTTGATTATTTGTAGATATAATATGGTATACTAACTTTAAATTTTTTTATTTCTCCAATTATTGAACATATTTTTAGTAGGTGCTTCAGAAAAAGCCATTTTTTGCGCTTGGAAAATAAAAAATGATATTTTTATTCAGAGAAAAATAAAACTTTCTTCGTCAACATTGTTCGTGGTCCCAAAATGCACATTTTTGTAGAATATAGGAAAATTTTAACAAACTATGTCATGGATGTGGCCATAACATCCGTCATTTGGCTCGAAAACCATGAATCTTCGTAGATGATAGCTAATTTATGTGAACACTTTTCCACGATAATTACCGTATTCGAGGTTTATTATTTTTTATAGATACTAGGTCACAAATAATGACATAACGTGAAGGTTTTCCATTTTTTTGTGTTCTTTTGAAACTTTTATGCCGGTTTCAAATCACGATCAAAACGGGGGACGTGGCCGCTCGTACCTAGGGGACGAATCTTGAGAAAATATCGGTGTATATGTGAATAAATAGATAGTTGTGAACCTAAAAATTATTTTTACAAAAAATCATGAGGAAACATGGTGGGACTTGTAGTTCAAATTTGACCCGCTTCCAACCGAATCGGCAGAAACTTGTCTTTTTCAAAAGAGGTGGATGTAAAGCTTTTTAGAGTAAGTAATTTGATTATTTGTAGATATAATATGGTCTAGTAACTGTAAAATTTTATGTGGTGGAATTTTGTAACATATTTTTGATAGGTGCTTAACAAAAAACTCCATATTTTACACTCGGAAAATAAAAAAAAATGATATTTTTATTCACAGAAAAATAAAACTTTCTTAGTCAACATTGTTTATTCTTCCAAGATGCGTTTTTGTGTAGAATATGGGGACATTTCAACAAATTATTCCATGAATGTCGCCATAACATCCGTCATTTGGCTCGAAAGCAATGAATCTTCGTAGATGATAGCTCATTTCAGTGAACACTTTTCCACGATAAGTACCGCATCGCAAGTTTATTAGTTTTCATAGATACTAGGTCACACATATTGACATAACGCGAGGGTTTTCGATTTTTTTGAAACTTGTATGCCTATTTCAAATCATGGTCAAAACGGGGGACATGACCGTTCATAGGTAGGGGATAAATCTTCAGAAAATGTCGGTGTATCTCTAAAGAAATAGATACTTATGAAGCTAAAAGTTAATTTTACAAATAATCACGAGCAAACCGGGAGGGACGTGTAGTTCAAATTTGACCCGCTTCCAACCGAATCAGCAGAAAGATGTCTTTTTCAAAAGAGGTGGATGTAAAGCTTTAAGGGTAAGTAATTTGATTATTTGTAGATATAATATGGTCTAGTAACTGTAAAATTTTATGTGGTGCAATTTTTTAACATATTTTTGATAGGTGCTTAACAAAAAACTCCATATATTGCACTCGGGAAATTAAAAATGATATTTTTATTCAAAAATATATAATTTTATTCGTCAACATTGTTCGTGGTTCCAAGATGCATGTTTGTGTATAATATGGGGACATTTCAACAAATTGGCTCCATCCAGAGATTCCATAATCCTTCGGGTCTTTGAGCCCGTCAACGGCGGTGACAGGAGAGGAACGACGGGACAACGGATTTTTCTTCCTATCCCATGTTCTTCTCACCATCGGGTCTTCTTTTACATCTCGCTCCCGGCAGCTAAATGACACCCGTGGGTTGTGGAAAAAACGACCGTGCCCACGGGTGACGTAAGCTAGTAGTCCCTAGTGTTTTGCATGGTAAGAGACACACTATTCCAAAGGCTTCACCAAAAAATAAATATTTATTTCAGACATTTATCACTTAATACACGCTAGTAAACTAAATGTTTGTATATTCACTAAAAATACTAAAGATTTATTAAAAATCATGCCACAACTCTCGGCCTAGAAACGACTCATGTGTTTTGGCATCCTGTCGCTTTCCCCTCCCATTTTGGGTACCCCCGCCTAAGGGCGTGTTGTAACACCCGGGGTTTTCCCCAAATTAGAAATTGTTTGTTTTCCTTTTCGCATCATGGCATCATGCATTGCATCTCATTTGGCAACATATAATTTTCTTCCTAAATAAGTCTAATCACAAAAATAATTCTATTTTGTTTGAGCACTTCTGTTATTCCCTAAATCAATTCTTTTGTTTTCTGAAAACAATAAAATACAAATGAAAAAAAACGTTCTGGGGCTGACTGGCCAGGCCGGCCCAGCCCACCCATCCAAGCAGCCCACCTAAGCTCTTCCTTCCTCGTCCGTACAGAAGGCACGAGGAGAGCGACCTGCTGTCACTTTCCCCTCCCAACGAAACCACCACCACCTCCATGGTCCCCTCTCTCCTTCTCCTCATTAGCGGACCCAGCGGAATTTTAAAGCCCGGGCAAAGGGCAAGATTAATAGCTAATCCTCCTATATTTTGATAAAATGGCTATAGATATAACATGCGCATCCGGCCGGAAGCCCGGGCATATGCCCAGGCAGGAGGGGTGCTGGAATCCGAAGAGGAGGGTAGATAAGGAGAATCCGGAGAGGAGGCCAGCGGCGATCGCCGGCAGACGGCGCCATCAAGATCTTCCCGGCAACGACCACAGCTTCTCTCTCGTCTACCTCGTATGCCTCACGTGGCCGTGGGTCTTCCCCGAGCCCGTACTCTTCACCGGCAACCCCAAGGTGAGCCTCACATCTGGGACTTGTCCCTCAACCCATCCTCGTGCTCTGGGAGCGGCGCCTTCGTGCGCCGTACGCCGGCGATCGCCAGTGGCCGCGTCCGTCTGTCACCGTTCCGTCAGGTTTTTGGGTTCGGTAATGTGATGACCCAGCACACCACTGCATGTGTAGTGCGCAAGTCGGTGACATAATACTCACAGAAGGACTTATCCGTGAATATTACATCTCTCAGAGTGGTACAACAGAAACACAATGGGTCCAGACAAAACTATAGGATACAAACCTCATTACAAAATCTTGAGAATCTCCTTAATGAATCAAGAAGATCTCCTGCAAAAGAAACATCAGAAGGAGCAATTCGAAGCTCCGAGCCGGAGAAGAACTCTAGCTCAGAACTAATCCACTACGGCTGATGTCAGCCCTAATCTATGGCTAGTAACTGCTAAGTACAAGAATGGACTCTATCTACTCCTTGATAGCTTCTCCTTCACCAGCGTGGTTGATGATGATGCTTTACCGACTAAGTGATAGTTCACTCCACCTAGCTTCAAGAGGTAGCGATGGCTTCACGATGACGACTTCAATAGGGCTTCATCTCTAAGCAGGGGTCAAACGGGATAGAATGAGTAACGAGCGTTACTCAGCAAGTTCATGATATACAGCGGGTGGTTGATGCACTAACTACAACTTTAGACTCGAAAGAGTCATAAGCAAATGCAAGGTTTTGTGAAACTTTCTTCAAGAGGTTGCTTTTAATTATGAAAACTATGCCCGCCAGATCTTCACAGGGTTAGAACTTTCATGGAGTTGCCTTTCCTACGGCGTTCGCAGCTCCTTCCCGGAACAAGGGGTAACATGTCACATCCTTTTACACTCTGCAGAGGTGCGTTACTTTACCCATGGACGACCAAGACCATGTTGCACAACCAGGCGATCGTTCCTGTCCACACCCACTTAGGTATGGGGCCCGGTTGTTGGTCCAAGCCAAACCGTGCTTCTCCGCACAACGCATGCCCACCCATTTCTGCCAGCAGGTTGAACGCCTGATTCCACCACTCACGATGGAGATCTACGCGCCCCTGGCAGACACTCATAGACCCCAGAGTCCGTGGGACGTAAGGGCTCCCACCCATGTGCATGTAGTCTCGCAAGACCTACAGCGTACGTCTCTGGCAGTCCGTTGACATGCGAACGAGAAAAGTATCACGGCTGACTTACTCCCCCCACAAAAGATCCATGGTCAACGCGAATTTACGGCGCAAGAATCCTGACGGCAGTTGTTGTTAATTCCTAGGTAATACGTTCCCATGCAGATGGAACCTTCCTTTGACCTATTCATCTTACCATGGTTCCATCCGCCCACCAAACAGAACACTACCACTCGGGTAGTCATTCAATTAGTCATATTATTATAAAAATAGGATCATGCATCCTTTTGAGAACAGGTGATAATATGATAGGTTTTTTGCAATTAGTTTGTTATGAGATACTGCAAAGGATATGAACACGTGATGAACTTGCCTGAGATTAAAATGACCATAAAATTCCATGTCTTCGGGGTCAAGGGTCACGTAGAACATCCTGACGTCTGAAAGATAGCAAAGTAGTCCCGGTAAGGACTACAGCAACACTGGCAGCATGATACATGCATAATAATGAGTTGCAATCGTGAAATACCCTGGAAAATACCCCAGCTTACAAATGTAAGCCATGTTTACTATGACAACTTATTCACAAGAGTTTTAGGTGAATTGTTTTGTTATTTGTGGTGATGTTGTTATTACTGGTTTTAGACTTACATGGTTTTCACTTTTACTTACCATCTCATTTTTATTATGTTTAGGTTATAAATAGTTATCACATGATTAAACTTGAGAATACTATTATATGGAAAACAACTACTGGAAACATAAAAAAAACACCTTTGATTTTATGTTATAAAGTGTAAGTCTAATAACATCAATTTTATTTGGAAAATGAGGAACTAATACATCTAACTCTATCATCACAATACTTGGCTTAATAACTAGTGATGATAGGTTTCAGTTGGTGTGAAATCATGAGGGTTTTATTAATACAGAAAATAATGTTGTGGTAGTCACTTCTGATTGTAATGAAATATTATAGAATTTTATAATACCTTTGGAAACAAGTTTATAAGTTGGATAAAATGTTTTATCTTAGGTATATTTGAATTGGAAATTCTTTTCTCTTTAATTGGACATATCATTCAATGTCTTCTGAAAATATTTGAATAAATTATTATTTTATTAATTTTAAATGAACTAATGATTAGGCAAAGCATTGCACATAAAACTTGGTCAAATTACTTGGTACACATCATAGATGAGTTGCATTTATCATTTGGAGCATTTTGATATATAACTTGTATTTTTCTGATTTAATGAATTATTTATTATTTTTCCAATATTCATTGTTATTCTTATAACTTATTTGATTGTTTTCACAGAAAACATTTGTTAGGGAGTATTGTGAAATGCTCAAAATATCTAAGTACTGTTGAAAGAATAATTTACATTTGGTTAAATAGTTTTGAATATTTTTTTAACCTTATTATCACAGTTTTATTATTAAAATATTATTTTCTATCCATAATTTTAAGACATAAATATTATGGTGTTATTCTGTTTAATAGTTTATATACAAAAACTTGTACTGACTTGATAAGTGTTTAAATCCAAATTAATTTGAAATTTGTAGCATTGTAGGTATTAGTTATAATTCTTTTATTAAATCTTTAGGGTAATTACCCATCTGCCCCTATGCTGACAGGTGGGTCCAGGGGTTAGGGTTTAACCCAACCCACTGGTCCGATCGAACCGGACCAGACTAGACCAAACGCCCTCGAGCCCCCCATCTCCTTCTCCCCTCCCTCTGCGCGTGGCGACGCAGAGGCGACCTCATCGCCCGCCTCCCCTCCGGCGATTTCTTCTCAGCTCACCGTCCATCCCCGCCGCCGTGACCTAGCGCCACCCCTTCTCCTCCCAGCCCTCTTCCGCACCTTTATCTTCGATCTGGTTTTCTCCCTCAGTGGCTCTCGTGGACAACCCTTGCCCTAACCCTAGGGTTCGGGTACCCGGGTGCTCCTCCACTTCTCCGGTGACTTTGGCTCCTCGATGTGACTCATGGAGGCTCCTGGAAACCGAGCTGTTGCTGCTGCTTCTCCACGGTGGTTGTGGTTGCGGATGGTTGCTGTGACGATGCGCCGCCGCCGGGACGGTCTTCTGGGCAACTGTGGCTCGCCGCCGTGCTCCTCTCTCCATCCGGATGTGGTCACCACGATGGTGACCACCTGTAAGTGCTCCTCTCCCTCTGCGCGCTGACCTCTCCCTCTCTTCCTGATTCCTCCATCCCCTTTTTCTCTGGAACCCGGCCATCGAGCCGGTGAATTGTGTTATGTGTTGTGCTGCCCCAGTTCATCACAGTGAGGAACTGATGTGCATAAGTGCCGATGCTATGCTAGTGGTGATGCCTCCATTTGGATTACTTGTTCCTCCAAGCATTCCTGATCTTTGTGGGATCTTAGTACCGACCAAACTGCACATTTAACCTACTCTTAACTCTGTCAATTAATTCGAATGTAGACTTGTGATGATTGTATCCTTGTGGTGCACTACAGATGATTTCCTGGTGCTTGATTTATGCTTATATATGTGTAGGGATGCCCCCTGTTTGGATGATTTACTAAATCATGGCTGCTGCTAGTGTGCACGAGATCATGTGTTTGTGCTTGTGTG
This sequence comes from Alopecurus myosuroides, assembly GCA_028641055.1. Lineage (NCBI taxonomy): Eukaryota > Viridiplantae > Streptophyta > Magnoliopsida > Poales > Poaceae > Alopecurus > Alopecurus myosuroides. The sequence goes on from CM054057.1 coordinate 5,382,250, forward strand.
GTGGAACATGACTCTGTCCAACTTCTGGACAATTCTACTATTGCATATGTATCTGATAAGAACAGATTATTACTTACTTTCTTGGTATAGCCCATGATAGGAAGTTTTCTTGAGGCTTTTAAATGATTTTCTAGAACAATTAAATACCAATTGTACCCAAAGTTCAATGATGAACTTGATATCAAATCTGAGAGCAAAATAGCACTCTAAGCAAAGATGCTAGGTTTGTTTGCCAGATCTTGTGTCTAAGGTGTGCACTCCTGGCATCTTGTGTTTGGTGTGTCTGCTTTTATTTTCTGGACATATTTGGATGTGTAAACTGATAAGAACAGATCCTTGCTTGTCTTCTTGGCCCAGCCTATGATGCAGAAGTCTGAGGCCCTAGTTTTATTTAAGAACAGATACTGTGCTTGAGCTAAATGCTAATTTATGATGTTGGTTAATTATTGGCATCTCTATATGCCAACTGGTGGGTGCTACTCTGAACCTTAGGGTTCAGAGGATGTGCCACCATGTCCCTCTCATGTTTTTAAAGAATATTTGACCTGGTGAGTTGTGTTTGAGGTACCAATCTTGATGGTTCTGGTGCCCAGCAACTATACTATGAATTGTTTGGTTATTATATCTAATAAGAACAGATTAATGCTTGCTGGTTTGCCTTTAGGCCAATGATGTTGTTCTGAGGCAATTATCTTAAGATAAGAACATTTATTATACTTGTTTTTAAACCCCTGTGATGATATTAGCATAGCAATTCTATGCTAGACTGAGGGAAACAAATCCCAGCCCACTATCTGTGCATATCTTAGCAAGATCCCTTGTTAGGATGTGTGTAGATATCACCTTTTGGTGTTACTGTTGTGGCTGTGATTTCCTGATGGATCTTGGCTTCTTGTTCCACTTCCCCTTGAGCTATTTCCCTTGCTCAGCTTGTGATCTTGTTGCTGTTGTGATCCAGGCCTGCTCCTCCCGCTCCAAACTTGGCCTTGCTGTTAACTTGCTGGATGTATTACCTGTTTATCTTCTCACAACAGGGATTTGGATGGTATGGTTGAGGATCATGTGGTTTCCTAATGATTGGATTAATTTGCGGGGATAGTTTGCTGGTGGTGAGATTCCTGGTGATGGTGTTCTTGTGGTGAGTGCTTGAGCTATGTACAGGGAAAAGTGGGTTTGGTCTCCTCTCCCTTGCGGCTGATGTGGTATTTATACCACAACAGGGGTCTTGACAGCACCAGTGTGTGCTGGTGAGTGTGCTGTTTGCTTGTGTGCTGGATGAGAAGATATTTTCTGGGAATGGTGCTCGGTTTGCACTTGGTCTTATCCTGATGCTATACTTATTTTTGGCTTGCCACTTGTATTACCTGATACTTGCCCATGAAGTTACACTGAGATATTTTTCTGATCTGAACAGATGCTTAACTTGTCTAAGCCTAGACTCGATGATGCGATTAGCAGTGCATCTCACTGCCAAGCTGAGAGTACTAATCCCACCCCCTAACACTTTGTGTTTCTGTTTATCGTTTTTGTTTTGCAGGTCTGAAGAATTTGGTGGCAATGGATTAGTTAGGCTTAGTTCTAGGTTTAGTTTCTGGTATTAGCTTAATTGCAAAGCCATTGTAATTTTATCCTTACTTTTAATCCTTTGTAACAAACTTTGTATTATTTTTATTATCAATAAAGTATAGGTGTTTTTCTTTTATTATTCTTGTTGATATTTTAGGAGTATTTCCTATTTGATATAGTAATTGAGATCAATTGATTTAAACTTAGGATATAAACTCATCCATTTAATTTGATTTAATATTTAATTAAAATTCAAACTCAAATTCAAATTGTCCTAAATTCAAATAATTCAAATCATTCAAATAATTCAAACACTAATGTTTCAAATTCAAATAATACCCAGAGGTCATGTCAAAATTCCACCTCCTTCTAATCTCGATCTCTCTCTCTTTACTAAAACATCGACGAAACCTCGATCAGATTCATCCTTCAGGTCTGATGAGATCATCCAGTTGTACATGACTAACTTGCAGAAGTGAGATCATCAATTCTGTGCTTTGGATACTCACCCCTCTTCGAGTTCGAGATACCTAGTTGATTTCTCTCAAATCACTTACAGACTTGAGGTTAGACTTGTTGGGAGTTAGTGTTGGCCACAACCAATTATGGTTTGCGTAACCAGATGATCTAGTCCTATTTCATCATGTCAAGTGAAACATTGGTCACTTTGGTTTGTTTTAACTTTCGCGCCAAAATTTCCCGTACTTTTAGATGCATGCTTTGCAAATGCACATATTAAATTTAGATCCTTATAACTTCCCAAACACTGGGATGTTACAGTATCTCCCCCTTAACAAGAACTTCGTCCCGAAGTTCAACCTCTCTCACGTAAAGATAGGTAGAGAGAAATTCTGCAGACCGTTAATTCTTCACATCTGTTTCTTGTGTTGACCTTGGCATGTGTATCCTCTTGTCTTGACTGTTCACCTTCCACTGTCTTGTATGATAATCTAATAGTATGCCAGTTGTTAGGACAACTCTGTCTTGTTACTAGACCTTCCTAATGGTCTCACGAAGAACACGTAGTATTTCCTCCATATAGTGGATACCAAGTTTCATTCTCCGATGAATGGGTATAGTTTCCTACCTCTCATCACTTTCTGAAGAACATTTGGTTCATTCACCAGATGATGAATAACCAATAAGGTTCTTCCGGTACAACGGGTATTGTCTATGTTTAGGACTCCATTTGGTTCAATCTAATGATCTCAAGATGAAGGTTTTTCAAATAAACTTGTACAAAGTAGTGTACACTGACTTAGACTCTTCTAATTAGAAAAAATATCTTCGAGTTTCCTCGAGTTTTAACTCTTTCCTATAGGTGATTATACCCTATTCCACTGGTTACTTCCTATGGTCCTTCTATATCTTTGGGTTTTTACTTCTATGGGACAATTCTATAAGTTTATTTATCAACTTCTACATGTTTCCTTCTAAGATATAACTCCCCATGTTATCTTCCTGGCATGATTTGTGGTCGCTCACCATGTGTTGATGTAGTAGCTCACCAACTCCAAACAAGATGTGGAATGTGGTCCATTCCCATCAGTGGCTTCATTGACTTTCTAGTCTTCTAGAGCTTTGGTGGTTGCTTCAATCAGCTGAGATTTCAGACCGCTCTCATACTAATCCTATACCCTCTAGACCAGTAACATCAAAATAGAACTCAATGTTTGCACATGCATTTGCACATCAAGTTCTAACTTCATGTACAGATCTAGTCAATCAAAGATCCAATAAGAAGCAATAAATCCCAAATGCAGTTATCACTCATGCATCAAAAGCCTGTGAAATAATTGTACTTTGAGTAGAACATCTCAAGTACCAAAGCTCTTAAATGCTATACACTACAAGTAGGTATATATTACCTTGTAGTCCTATTCTTCACAACCACTTTTTGCCCAGGTAATTACTCCAATTGCATGCCTTAGTGCAATGGAATAAACCAAGACAAAATGATCCTATAGTAGTTGTTGTCTAACTTGGTTCCATACAGAACTAAGTATTATGTATTAGAATTACTTCATCTTGATTATGATAATCTTCCCATGGTATATGTTGATCCTTCATGGTGTTGATCACATCTTAGGAGTAGTAAGGTAGCTTCCGTCAATGCTTATGCCTTCTCCTAACTATGTACTAAACTATAGTGATTCCCCTCTAGACTTGATAACTGAGGATATGGTATATACCCCGTGGTTACCATGGTTTATAATAACTCTTAAGGATTCTCAACATCCATTCTTGAAGACTCCTATACCAACTCAATACCCAGTTCTACTCCATCCTATTTATTCATAGAATGGGGTAATCATGTGTGACTTGATAATCTCTGACTATGTCAGAACTCTTTTTCTCAACAAAACTGATAGATGATAGACTTCTAACTATTCATACCTAGGTATATAGAAATTAGATAAGTACACTTACTCCAGTTGAGTAAGAAAATTCTATACAAGTATGATTATATCATTCTCAAGTGAATGATCATCATAGTTGTAGGAAATGTGGTTTAGATAAGATGGCTTCCTATAGTATTTACCAACCTACAGATCTCCTAAAAGGTTTTAAACCTAAGGTCGCTTTGCTCTGATACCACCTGTGATGACCCAGCACACCACTACATGTGTAGTGCGCAAGTCGGTGACATAATACTCACAGAAGGACTTATCCGTGAATATTACATCTCTCAGAGTGGTACAACAAAAACACAATGGGTCCAGACAAAACTATAGGATACAAACCTCATTACAAAATCTTGAGAATCTCCTTAATGAATCAAGAAGATCTCCTGCAAAAGAAACATCAGAAGGAGCAATTCGAAGCTCCGAGCCGGAGAAGAACTCTAGCTCAGAACTAATCCACTACGGCTGATGTCAGCCCTAATCTATGGCTAGTAACTGCTAAGTACAAGAATGGACTCTATCTAATCCTTGATAGCTTCTCCTCCACCAGCGTGGTTGATGATGATGATTTACTGACTAAGTGATAGTTCACTCCACCTAGCTTCAAGAGGTAGCGATGGCTTCACGATGACGACTTCAATAGGGCTTCATCTCTAAGCAGGGGTCAAACGGGATAGAATGAGTAACGAGCATTACTCAGCAAGTTCATGATATACAGCGGGTGGTTGATGCACTAACTACAGCTTTAGACTCGAAAGAGTCATAAGCAAATGCAAGGTTTTGTGAAACTTTCTTCAAGAGGTTGCTTTTAATTATGAAAACTATGCCCGCCAGATCTTCACAGGGTTAGAACTTTCATGGAGTTGCCTTTCCTGCGGCGTTCGCAGCTCCTTCCCGGAACAAGGGGTAACATGTCACATCCTTTTACACTCTGCAGAGGTGCGTTACTTTACCCATGGACGACCAAGACCATGTTGCACAACCAGGCGATCGTTCCTGTCCACACCCACTTAGGTATGGGGCCCGGTTGTTGGTCCAAGCCAAACCGTGCTTCTCCGCACAACGCATGCCCACCCATTTCTGCCAGCAGGTTGAACGCCTGATTCCACCCCTCACGATGGAGATCTACGCGCCCCTGGCAGACACTCATAGACCCCAGAGTCCGTGGGACGTAAGGGCTCCCACCCATGTGCATGTAGTCTCGCAAGACCTACAACGTACGTCTCTGGCAGTCCGTTGACATGCGAACGAGAAAAGTATCACGGCTGACTTACTCCCCCCACAAAAGATCCATGGTCAACGCGAATTTACGGCGCAAGAATCCTGACGGCAGTTGTTGTTAATTCCTAGGTAATACGTTCCCATGCAGATGGAACCTTCCTTTGACCTATTCATCTTACCATGGTTCCATCCGCCCACCAAACAGAACACTACCACTCGGGTAGTCATTCAATTAGTCATATTATTATAAAAATAGGATCATGCATCCTTTTGAGAACAGGTGATAATATGATAGGTTTTTTGCAATTAGTTTGTTATGAGATACTGCAAAGGATATGAACACGTGATGAACTTGCCTGAGATTGAAATGACCATAAAATTCCATGTCTTCGGGGTCAAGGGTCACGTAGAACATCCTGACGTCTGAAAGATAGCAAAGTAGTCCCGGTAAGGACTACAGCAACACTGGCAGCATGATACATGCATAATAATGAGTTGCAATCGTGAAATACCCTGGAAAATACCCCAGCTTACAAATGTAAGCCATGTTTACTATGACAACTTATTCACAAGAGTTTTAGGTGAATTGTTTTGTTATTTGTGGTGATGTTGTTATTACTGGTTTTAGACTTACATGGTTTTCACTTTTACTTACCATCTCATTTTTATTATGTTTAGGTTATAAATAGTTATCACATGATTAAACTTGAGAATACTATTATATGGAAAACAACTACTGGAAACATAAAAAAAACACCTTTGATTTTATGTTATAAAGTGTAAGTCTAATAACATCAATTTTATTTGGAAAATGAGGAACTAATACATCTAACTCTATCATCACAATACTTGGCTTAATAACTAGTGATGATAGGTTTCAGTTGGTGTGAAATCATGAGGGTTTTATTAATACAGAAAATAATGTTGTGGTAGTTACTTCTGATTGTAATGAAATATTATAGAATTTTATAATACCTTTGGAAACAAGTTTATAAGTTGGATAAATTTTTTTATCTTAGGTATATTTGAATTGGAAATTCTTTTCTCTTTAATTGGACATATCATTCAATGTCTTTTGAAAATATTTTAATAAATTATTATTTTATTAATTTTAAATGAACTAATGATTAGGCAAAGCATTGCACATAAAACTTGGTCAAATTACTTGGTACACATCATAGATGAGTTGCATTTATCATTTGGAGCATTTTGATATATAACTTGTATTTTTCTGATTTAATGAATTATTTATTATTTTTCCAATATTCATTGTTATTCTTATAACTTATTTGATTGTTTTCACAGAAAATATTTGTTAGGGAGTATTGTGAAATGCTCAAAATATCTAAGTACCGTTGAAAGAATAATTTACATTTGGTTAAATAGTTTTGAATATTTTTTTTAACCTTATTATCACAGTTTTATTATTAAAATATTATTTTCTATCCATAATTTTAAGACATAAATATTATGGTGTTATTCTGTTTAATAGTTTATATACAAAAACTTGTACTGACTTGATAAGTGTTTAAATCCAAATTAATTTGAAATTTGTAGCATTGTAGGTATTAGTTATAATTCTTTTATTAAATCTTTAGGGTAATTACCCATCTGCCCCTATGCTGACAGGTGGGTCCAGGGGTTAGGGTTTAACCCAACCCACTGGTCCGATCGAACCGGACCAGACTAGACCAAACGCCCTCGAGCCCCCCATCTCCTTCTCCCCTCCCTCTGCGCGTGGCGACGCAGAGGCGACCTCATCGCCCGCCTCCCCTCCGGCGATTTCTTCTCAGCTCACCGTCCATCCCCGCCGCCGTGACCTAGCGCCACCCCTTCTCCTCCCAGCCCTCTTCCGCACCTTTATCTTCGATCTGGTTTTCTCCCTCAGTGGCTCTCGTGGACAACCCTTGCCCTAACCCTAGGGTTCGGGTACCCGGGTGCTCCTCCACTTCTCCGGTGACTTTGGCTCCTCGATGTGACTCATGGAGGCTCCTGGAAACCGAGCTGTTGCTGCTGCTTCTCCACGGTGGCTGTGGTTGCGGATGGTTGCTGTGACGATGCGCCGCCGCCGGGACGGTCTTCTGGGCAACCGTGGCTCGCCGCCGTGCTCCTCTCTCCATCCGGATGTGGTCACCACGATGGTGACCACCTGTAAGTGCTCCTCTCCCTCTGCGCGCTGACCTCTCCCTCTCTTCCTGATTCCTCCATCCCCTTTTTCTCTGGAACCCGGCCATCGAGCCGGTGAATTGTGTTATGTGTTGTGCTGCCCCAGTTCATCACAGTGAGGAACTGATGTGCATAAGTGCCGATGCTATGCTAGTGGTGATGCCTCCATTTGGATTACTTGTTCCTCCAAGCATTCCTGATCTTTGTGGGATCTTAGTACCGACCAAACTGCACATTTAACCTACTCTTAACTCTGTCAATTAATTCGAATGTAGACTTGTGATGATTGTATCCTTGTGGTGCATTACAGATGATTTCCTGGTGCTTGATTTATGCTTATATATGTGTAGGGATGCCCCCTGTTTGGATGATTTACTAAATCATGGCTGCTGCTAGTGTGCACGAGATCATGTGTTTGTGCTTGTGTGGTGGAACATGACTCTGTCCAACTTCTGGACAATTCTACTATTGCATATGTATCTGATAAGAACAGATTATTACTTACTTTCTTGGTATAGCCCATGATAGGAAGTTTTCTTGAGGCTTTTAAATGATTTGCTAGAACAATTAAATACCAATTGTACCCAAAGTTCAATGATGAACTTGATATCAATCTGAGAGCAAAATAGCACTCTAAGCAAAGATGCTAGGTTTGTTTGCCAGATCTTGTGTCTAAGGTGTGCACTCCTGGCATCTTGTGTTTGGTGTGTCTGCTTTTATTTTCTGGACATATTTGGATGTGTAAACTGATAAGAACAGATCCTTGCTTGTCTTCTTGGCCCAGCCTATGATGCAAAAGTCTGAGGCCCTAGTTTTATTTAAGAACAGATACTGTGCTTGAGCTAAATGCTAATTTATGATGTTGGTTAATTATTGGCATCTCTATATGCCAACTGGTGGGTGCTACTCTGAACCTTAGGGTTCAGAGGATGTGCCACCATGTCCCTCTCATGTTTTTAAAGAATATTTGACCTGGTGAGTTGTGTTTGAGGTACCAATCTTGATGGTTCTGGTGCCCAGCAACTATACTATGAATTGTTTGGTTAATATATCTGATAAGAACAGATTAATGCTTGCTGGTTTGCCTTTAGGCCAATGATGTTGTTCTGAGGCAATTATCTTAAGATAAGAACATTTATTATACTTGTTTTTAAACCCATGTGATGATATTAGCATAGCAATTCTATGCTAGACTGAGGGAAACAAATCCCAGCCCACTATCTGTGCATATCTTAGCAAGATCCCTTGTTAGGATGTGTGTAGATATCACCTTTTGGTGTTACTGTTGTGGCTGTGATTTCCTGATGGATCTTGGCTTCTTGTTCCACTTCCCCTTGAGCTATTTCCCTTGCTCAGCTTGTGATCTTGTTGCTGTTGTGATCCAGGCCTGCTCCTCCCGCTCCAAACTTGGCCTTGCTGTTAACTTGCTGGATGTATTACCTGTTTATCTTCTCACAACAGGGATTTGGATGGTATGGTTGAGGATCATGTGGTTTCCTAATGATTGGATTAATTTGCGGGGATAGTTTGCTGGTGGTGAGATTCCTGGTGATGGTGTTCTTGTGGTGAGTGCTTGATCTATGTACAGGGAAAAGTGGGTTTGGTCTCCTCTCCCTTGCGGCTGATGTGGTATTTATACCATAACAGGGGTCTTGACAGCACCAGTGTGTGCTGGTGAGTGTGCTGTTTGATTGTGTGCTGGATGAGAAGATATTTTCTGGGAATGGTGCTCGGTTTGCACTTGGTCTTATCCTGATGCTATACTTATTTTTGGCTTGCCACTTGTATTACCTGATACTTGCCCATGAAGTTACACTGAGATATTTTTCTGATCTGAACAGATGCTTAACTTGTCTAAGCCTAGACTCGATGATGCGATTAGCAGTGCATCTCACTGCCAAGCTGAGAGTACTAATCCCACCCCCTAACACTTTGTGTTTCTGTTTATCGTTTTTGTTTTGCAGGTCTGAAGAATTTGGTGGCAATGGATTAGTTAGGCTTAGTTCTAGGTTTAGTTTCTGGTATTAGCTTAATTGCAAAGCCATTGTAATTTTATCCTTACTTTTAATCCTTTGTAACAAACTTTGTATTATTTTTATTATCAATAAAGTATAGGTGTTTTTCTTTTATTATTCTTGTTGATATTTTAGGAGTATTTCCTATTTGATATAGTAATTGAGATCAATTGATTTAAACTTAGGATATAAACTCATCCATTTAATTTGATTTAATATTTAATTAAAATTCAAACTCAAATTCAAATTGTCCTAAATTCAAATAATTCAAATCATTCAAATAATTCAAACACTAATGTTTCAAATTCAAATAATACCCAGAGGTCATGTCAAAATTCCACCTCCTTCTAATCTCGATCTCTCTCTCTTTACTAAAACATCGACGAAACCTCGATCAGATTCATCCTTCAGGTCTGATGAGATCATCCAGTTGTACATGACTAACTTGCAGAAGTGAGATCATCAATTCTGTGCTTTGGATACTCACCCCTATTCGAGTTCGAGATACCTAGTTGATTTCTCTCAAATCACTTACAGACTTGAGGTTAGACTTGTTGGGAGTTAGTGTTGGCCACAACCAATTATGGTTTGCGTAACCAGATGATTTGGTTTCTAAAGGTACTTCTTATAAAGATCACTCCAATTGTACTCTTGACCAGATGATCTAGTCCTATTTCATCATGTCAAGTGAAACATTGGTCACTTTGGTTTGTTTAAACTTTCGCGCCAAAATTTCCCGTACTTTTAGATGCATGCTTTGCAAATGCACATATTAAATTTAGATCCTTATAACTTCCCAAACACTGGGATGTTACAGGTAACTTCGCCTCCACGCTGCACAACCGCCGTGCACTATCTCTCTACACACACACACCGCACTGTGCTACTACACTGTCATCATCCCGATCGCGCCAGGGGGTCGAGCAGCGCTGCTGCAGTTCGTTTCCGTCCGCCATCGTTCCTGAAGACTGAATCTCGTGTGCCAACAAAATTCAGTTACGTCTCCTGTTACCTCTTTATATGTCTGACCCAAAGTAAATCACAAGCACAGCTTCAGCCCAGTTGTTCCCATCCTGTCGATCCATCTAGCAGATCACGAGTTCGAATCCCCCGGGATGCAATTGCCCACCTATTTTCTTTCTTTTACACCGTGGAGCATAGCCCCACCCGTCATTGACAGAAACTACCTCCAACTGCGGTGAGAAAGTCCCAGATCCAGATCTCATACGTTCAGGCCCCTGGCTTTCTCAGTTTTGCACCGGAGTCCTTCCACTCTCTGTTTGCACCTCGCACAGGTCCCTGCACAATTCAGAAAACACCTCAAACTTCAAATGCCCACATCAGGAATAAATAACTTGAACCTTCTCCTTAATCGTCGGGATTCCGATTCCACTTAATATTGATTAGTTGCATCCTCGCATGGCATGCATCCATATCTTGAGCATGCTGGATCTTTTGCCGTAGTAGTAATTGTTGCATCCGGTGTTTCTTTTAGTGCTTTGTTTCTTCGCGGATAGGACTTTGAGATGATGTGAGCAACGACAAGTTCTACTACCTCTACAAGCTGGATTCCAGGCAAGATTTACCCACTTGCTATCTATGGCTGCCGTTTCTCACTTGTTACCGATTCTTTCCGTTGTCTTTATTCTGACCTTATGATTCGATGCTTGTGTCTCGATCTTATCATATGTTTATCTTGCAGCCATGTTATAGCCCCATCCCCACCTCCTATGACATGTTTATTTCTTGTTTGCCTTGCGAGTCGTAGCGCACGCTTAGGTTCTTTGCGAGTTTGATTCTTTGTCACCTTACTAGTATGATAGGTTGGTTCAACTTATTTTAAAATGATCTTAACGCTTGGGATAATAATAAAATTTGAAATCGAGCTAAGCCACTGGCGGGAGGCCCCTCGAGGCTTTGGTCGCTCTAGTGTCGCCTTAGGAAAAGGTTCTTGTCCGCTGATCCAAGAATGAGCGCGCTAACCACATCGTGGGAGGAATGGGACTCCCCGCAACCTATTAGCCCTGCTGCACTCTTGTCCAGGATGGCACAACGTAGTTCGGGCTTTCCATTTGGGTACGCACATCACCAGTTCTGCAGGTACAATGGCAACAACGTTGAGGATGATGATGGTATGTTACCGATGTGCGTACAATTATATAGGTTTCCGCGGTATGACGTGGAGCGGACATTTCCAGTCAGGTTTGATCCGTTTCGCGCGTAGGCGCAAACGGCTATGTCCGCTTCGAAGCATCGGCCGAACTCTCGAGGCGGTTCCAACCTAGCTAGGTGGCTCCCTGGACTTGTTTGTGGTAAGGTGAAGTGTTGTGCCGATAGTCTCGCGACAGTTCGGTGCGTGTGGCTACAGTAGTGCATCCCTGCAGGGTTAAATTCTTTCGAGAAGGCGTATCGTCCGCGCTTATGTGACGATTTTGGAGAAAGTGCTGGCTTACAAGAGTCAGATAACTTACACCTAATGATACTTGTTAACTTGTGCGATAACGAGTTTACTATTACAACATGTGTGAGTTTTTCCTCGGGTTACCTCCTGACATTGGTTGATGGGGGTAAATCCTGGATGGGTTTATTTTGGTGAGTAGTTGTAGTTGGTTTTGTCGCGCGTTCTCATCCCTTTCTAACGAAAGAAAAGAAATGCTAAAGGGGAATCACATTAACTTGTTCAATTTTCAGAGTTTTACATACCATGTTCTATAATTTTACATTGTATGTTTATAATAATAATGTTGGAGTCGGGTAAAATAAAAAACCACATCTAAAAGATTATTTCAACCACCTCCTTGCTCGCTCGCGAGGACCGATGCGTCCCAGTGCCCCAATCCAGAGGCGGCTCCATGCTGAGAAAAGTATCCCTCGCCTGCTCCCTCTCCGAGCGGGCTGCCTATTCCTGTTCCTCGGAGTTTTAGGCATGGTGATGAGGGGATTCATACGGTAGTGGTGCATCATTCATCTTGGTAGGAATATGGTTAGATTGGGTCACACTAGGTGGTGCAGCTACTGGTGCATTGATATTTGTCAGATATAAATGGTTTTAGAACATATATTATTGTAATGCACCACTTTCAGCAACCAAACGTTCAAAACTCCCTTGTCTCGGTGGACCACTTTTAGAAGGTACACTAAACCGAGGTGTCGTGGTTCATGAAGACTTTCAGAAGATCCACTCCATGTAGACATATGTTGGCACCGGTGTCGAAGTTGCGGTACTCACCAAAGTACATGTGGGCGAGCTTGGTGATACCATCCCATGGAGTCGACCAATCCCTGGAGGTCGCACTCCATGAAAACGACATGCATGTATACACCCGCCACTGCCAGCCAAAGTCTTCAACGGGAAGTCGGCGTGACAGAGGTCCTCATCCACAACACTATCACATAGACAACATTGTCCCGTTTATGGGCATTGAATGTATTTGGCTGACCTTGTCCCGCCATGATGACATACTTTTGCAAAACGTCCATCCCGTCTCCGGAGATAATCTACGGTGTAGGGATGTGAAGGTGGGATCCCACTTATCCCACTTATTGTCCCACTTATACCTCATTTGTAAGTGTTTAGTTCAATTTTTTTGTCAAAGTTTTTGAACTAACCATTCACAAATGAGATATAAGTGGGATAAATGGGATCCCACTTTGCATCCCTACTACGGTGCCAGAGATGCGCTAGTCATGGTAGAATTGTGTGTTGTTCTTTGCATGGATGGTTTCATTCTAGTCTTTGAGGGCGCAACCAAGTATATTATTAAATTTACAGACGCCATTATGGAACTTAGAAATGGGCCTTGCAATAGCAATATAGTAAATGAAACTCGGACAGGGGACCATTGCCTCGACTCCCCGGCCCATAGTATGAGATTTTTTTAGTTAAAACCCATTTGTGTCAGGCATTGTTTTGCTAAAAATCCTTAAATTCGACCCGTTTGCCCCTCTAATTATAGGTCAATATGGCATCAAGTTCCATGAAGTACACCAAGCATCAAAGTCGCATTTGAAGTTCACAATCAATGGTCCCGCCTGCGACTATGCTAGTGCCCGTGGTGACGTAGTTAACTGCTTAATATGTTTATTCAGACAAACTGAGGTCAGTGGGATAACTCTAATTTTCCTTTTGGTATTTATTCCCTTTATCTACTTTCCTAGCCCATAATTATTTATTACTTTGTTTTATTCTCTATATTATTTTGTTGGTTGGGTGTATGATCTTTGTTCGTACACCTACTTTTGTGTCTTATTTTCGTAGATATTTTCTACCTTGTGTGATGAAAAATACGATATTGTACTACCTATACAAACACAAGTATAAGCCACTTGATTGTTTCAATTCAACAAGTGTCAACAATAGAGGAGCCGATGCCCGTGAAACTCTAACACAAAGAGTGAGTAAATATTGGACATCTACAAACTAAATCGCACTTGTACACACATGGCATGGAAACCACTAGCAGAAAAACGTCTCGTTTACCCACTTTAGAGACTTCGGACTCTCTTTTTCGAATGCATGTCTATTCTCGAGGGTGTATGGAGATGGTTGAAACTCAAAAATAGTAGGACAGCCACGAGAAATTGAATAGATGGTGAAGACAAGATTGTACATGATCGTCGACGACACCTTCCACTCCTTTCATATCATGTCTCCCCACATTTACCTAACAAGACAGTCTACTCTAACGAAACATAAAAATTGCTAAAATAGGGTAAAATCGTGTACAATTTTTTTTATATTATGTATTTCTAATCATTTTTCACTAAATGAGGTAATATGTGTCATAAATGCACAACTATGGGAAAAATAGTGTAATTCAGTCCTAAAGTTAAGACCAATATTTGTTAATATGTAATACTTGCTATATAAGATTGCGATTAACTGTATAATAATGAGAGAAGACTAGTAATTTGATCCCACAATATTTAGTGTGAACATCCATGCTTCTTCTTGACCAAATATTATTGATAGGAGAAACTCTCCGGATATTTTGTGGCTTCGTGGCTGATTCTCCTGAAAGAATTTTGTCATTTTCTCGTGTATTTTTAGCCTTGGAAGTGGGGCCCCTTGACGAGTTATTTCTCAGGCTTATTTCTCACTCTAACACATAATTCCAAATAAATGTGAAACATGGAAAATAAGAGGAAATAAATTTAATATTGCATTCTAATATGAAATATATCAATGAATAATTAAGAACACGAAAATCGCGGTCCTCTTTCATCACATCTTCTTGGCTTTGGAGGGTTGTCCTAGGGGGGGGGGGGAGGATTGTGCGCCAGTCAACTGTTTGTGGAGAGGGAGAAGAGTGTGCACCGTTTTTATAGCCGGCACTGGGAGCGGGTTTTGGTAGCTCCTGTTAATGCCGAGCATCAATTCCCATGCTGTCCGTTAATGTTGACGACGCGTAGCTTCGTTCTGCACCCGACAGGGAACCACTCCACCATTAAAACGCACTGATCGGCGCTTCATCACCCGTGGTAAATTAAGTTGGCCACCATTGTAGTCTATAAGTAAAGACAGGTCGGGCCCGTCCGTCAGGATCCGACGTGGCGGGAGTTGCCGCGGTTGCCGGCACTCTCGGTCCCGGTAGCGCCCCTATAAACGGGCGACACAGCGAGGTTGCCGGATACTGGATTGATCTTATCAGGCATGTTCGCCGCTATTGGGAGGCCAGTGGAGGCCGGATTTCTTGTCGGTGTGTCGATCGACGCTATTGGGAGCATCGATGGAGATGCTAACTATTGCCGGCCATATCAGCTCTTCCATATCTATTAACTCGAGAGACTAAAATTGTATACTGGGTCACTATGTTTATTCAGTTCTGTTTTATACTTGGAATGAAAGAGTTAACTTTTTTTTGGGACGGACTATGCAGCGGCGCCGCAACTGGGTCGATCCGTGCGGCTGCCAACTTAACGCGCGGGAGCGAGCGTCTGGCGAACGCGCTGTAGACGACGCGCCCAACTCTAACCTGGTCCGCACGGCCCAATACATGTAAAGCGCCCCACTAGGTCAAGTACCAGTTGAAAAACGGTTACTGAGCCCAATATGTACCCAGGATTTCGATCTGGCCCACAACCCAGACCTACAACCACTACAAGTACGTGACCTACCCCCATCTTCTTCCTCCCCAAGACAATCGGCCGGGATCGGCGGGGCAGTTGAGGCCAGTTCTTCTAGGAAAAAACCCAGTTCATATCTATCCCAGGAAAAAGAAGAACAACCGGATCATAATCTAGAAGCAAAAATCTGAGGTATGTACTTCCTGAAACATCAATTACTTTGAACTCGTCCAAATCCCTGTTGATTCTCTCTGGAAAAATTGAACTATACCATTGACACGTACAAAACAACATGGATCATAACCTTTGAATGGAAACTTGAAACACAAGAACAACAACTGAGATCAAAGGTGCAAAATAACTACTTAATGATGAGATTGGTAATATTCTCCACAAACACAGGTACCAATTTCTAGGTAAATAAAACATGTAGATCCAGTACATTAAGGAGTTTGCATGAGTCTGAAAAAAAAATACGGAAATCTAAAGTTCAAATTCAACACAGACATGGCCATGTTTCTTTCCAGTAGTACCAGTTGCTTTTCAGTAGATCCATTAAAATTTTCCCACTTGCTTTTTAGTAGTGCCAGTTGCTTCATGTTCCTCCTCTGTTGCAAGAAATTAGATATTTCAGTTAACTAATAGCCCAACATTGCAGGTACAAAAAAAATGGACATTGATGATGGATCAAACCAGACAAATTCAGTTGTTGTCATGTCACATAACCAAGGTAATAGGGAAAATTCAGCTTACCAGATTAAAAAAAACTTGGCTACCAAAATGTTTCATTTGAGCTATCAGGTTTGCTTTAAAAAACAGAGCTATCAAGTACTTTACTTACAGCTATCGGGTATTTTATTAACAACTATCAAGTTTATTAAAATAACAACAAAATTCAGTTGTTGCCATGTCACATAACCAAGGTAAAATGGAAAATTCAACTTACCAGATTAAAAAAACTTGGCTACCCAAATGTTTCATTTGAGCTATCAGTTTTGCTTTAAAAAACAGAGCTATCAAGTACTTTACTTACAGCTATCAGGTACTTCAAGTACTTTACTTACAGCTATCAGGTACTTTACTAACAGCTATCAAGTTTATTAAAAGAACAACAAAATTCAGTTGTTGACATGTCACATAACCAAGGTAAAAAGGAAAATTCAACTTACCAGATTAAAAAACTTGGCTACCAAAATGTTTCATTTGAGCTATCGGGTTTGCTTTAAAAACAGAGCTATCAAGTACTTTACTTACAGCTATCAGGTATTTTATTAACAACTATCAAGTTTATTAAAAGAACAACAAAATTCAGTTGTTGCCATGTCACATAACCAAGGTAAAATGGAAAATTCAACTTACCAGATTAAAAAAACTTGGCTACCCAAATGTTTCATTTGAGCTATCAGTTTTGCTTTAAAAAACAGAGCTATCAAGTACTTTATTTATAGCTATCAGGTACTTTACTAACAACTATCAAGTTTATTAAAAGAACAACAAAATTCAGTTCTTGACATGTCACATAACCAAGGTAAAAAGGAAAATTCAACTTACCAGATTAAAAAAACTTGGCTTCCAAAATGTTTCATTTGAGCTATCAGGTTTGCTTTTAAAAAACAGAGCTATCAAGTACTTTACTTACAGCTATCAAGTACTTTACTAACGGCTATCAAGTTTATTAAAAGAACACCAGTTACCTAGATACCACTGGTAGAAAATAGGCCTTTAGTCCCGGTTCGCAAAGACCATTAACCCGGCCGTGTAACCGGGACTAAATATGCGCGACTAAATCCCCCCCCCCCCCCCCATTTAGTCGCGCCTCTTACGAACCGCAACTAAAGACCCGTCACGTGGGCAGCTGGCGTGCGCCGGAAGCGGGAGGACCTTTAGTCCCGGTTGGTGACACGAACCGGGACTACAGGCTATTTTGTTATTTCTTTAATTCATTTGGCTTTCTAATTATTTTTCACTCCCTTTTTTTCACTCCAATTTTTCACAACCTTTTTTTCACTCCAATTTTTCACTCCCTTTTTTCAGAATTTTTATTATTTGCTTAGTGTCTAACTACAATTATCTCTAGTCAAATTACTTACTCGTGGTCAAACTTCCCGCTCGGGTCACCCATCCTCCCACTACTCTAGCACTAGCACGCTTAACTTCCGAGTTCCATCCCGTCCCGCATCCAAGTGTTTCGCACGCATGTATGTGATACTAATATCATATCAATCCTATTAACATGTTGGTCGATGCCCTATTTCTTTATTGTTTGAATTTCAAATAAATCTTTTAATAAACAAAAGTAATGATGTAATTAATAATTTTGAATAAATAAATAAACATTAACTTTTTAATTTGTATTATTTCTAAAACATATTCAGAAAAATAAAACTAATTCATTTTAAAATCTTAAAAATACAAATAATATATCAAAATATTCAGAAAAATAAAACTAATTCATTTCAAAATCTTAAAAATATAAATAATATATCAAAAAATTCATAAAAATAAAACTAATTCATTTTACCATCTTAAAAATACAAATAATATATCAAAAAATTCAGAAAACTAAAACTAATTCATTTTCCCCTTTCCTAAATTTCTTCTATTTTCCAGCCTTATGAATGCATCATGTCCTTTTTAACCCGTGATTTTATTTGAGCCATTTCATTAGTCTATTGCTGCATATATATCCATTACATATATCGAACGCAACATAGCGGTACATATATCCATTACATAATATAGAAATAATATAGGAATTAGTATAGAAATAATATAGGAATTCATAGAAATACATATATCCATTACATATATCGAACGCAACATAGCGGTACATAGATGCGGTACACAAACAACATCTACTCGAGCTCCGAAGAGTAGATGTGGAACAACTCGAACGCAACATATGCATCTATTTCTGCATACTCGAGATTGATCCGGTCAAGTGGGTTCTTCCCCCAATAGTTGTGATTCCTCGAGGGGAAACAAGTCTTCATGGTTCTATAGTCGTGGTGGATGAAGGCAGTTGTCATCTGAGCCATCTCGGTCTTGTGCCCGTACAACTCATCAAAATGGATCAAGTCCTGAATATCAATGTAGTGGTCTTCAGGTATCTCAATACCAAAGGTGCGCATCATTTTCTGTCGGTCATTTGTGATGTCGACGCTACAAAAGTCGAAACCTTTGTTGACAAAAAATCCACAAGTTCTGGACATTGCTTTGAACTACTGCAACAACAAAAATGGAACACGTGTTAGATATTGTTGCAACACGTGTATTCTTCCGATGCAACAACTATCCTACAAGAGATTGTGTGCGTACCTTACCCATTGGAAGACCAAAACGGTTTCCTTGTAAGCAATCTGGATGACGGCCACATCCTTTTGATTGGCCGTGTACTCGAGATCAAGCCCAAAGAACTTGTGGTGTTCATCGGCTTCATAGAGATTGCTCAAACGGTCAAGAGCTTCGGGGAGCCTCTCGCATCTGTTGGTATAGGCGACGTGGAGATTCTTGCCGCATGGTATGGCCACATGGAGAATCTTGAAAACGGGAGAATCCATGGGTGGAGGAAGAAGAAGAGAGGAAGAAGAATAGAGAGCCGCGCGCGCACAGTAGCAATGAGGCCTTCTGCCTCTCACTCGCGAACTAGAACCGTGCGGGAGGCGAGCAGTTTGGAACTTTAGTCGTGGGTGGCCAGGCCAACCGGGACTAAAGAGTGGGAGGCGAGCAGTTCCGACCTTTAGTCGCGGGTGGCCAGGCCAACCGGGACTAAATCCCTCCGTGCGCTACCCCAACCGCCACTCAAGACCTTCAGTCGCGGGTCGCCTCTCGAACCGCGACTAAAGACCCCTTTAGTCACGGTTCGGACATTTTGGGGACTGAAGGGGGCGTATGGAAGGTCTTTTTTCTATCAGTGTACTTAAAGCTTGCTATCAAGCTGATTTATTTCATTTATCAAATTAATTATAAAACAAGTACTTTACTTACAGCTGTCGAATACTTTACTTAAATCTATCGAGTACTTTACTTAAAGCTATCAAGTTTCTTGTAAAAACACCACGATTTACTAGGATACATAGAGCTTGCTATCAACCGGTTTTATTCCAGCTATCAAGTTAATTGTATACAAGCTACATTGATCTTTCAAAGAAGAAGTATACTACTTAAAATTCACCGGCAAGGATCCGACGGGGAGCGACCAGAAACGGCGAATCGCCGGGGGAATCGCCTAGACGGGGAGGAGAAAATCGCCGGGGGAATCGCGTTCCGGCCAAAACCGCCTGGGCTCGTCTCCCGAAATTCAAAAATAGGCACACGCTCTCGACACCCCAGTCTGGCCGACAAGTGGGACCCGCGGACCGTTATCTCCTACCGCGACGTGCCGACAGTATGCTTTGTGTGGCCGACAAGTGGGACCAACAAATGAAGCAGCCGTGCGCGCGGGGCGGTTGTGCGGAGCGGGACGCGCGCGGTGCGCGGCGCGGTTTCGCCACGACATGAACAGGGGAGCGGGGCTGTTTTGCGCGATATTTTCCTATCGAACGCCGTCGCACGACCACGAGAACGGTGCGGCGCTTCTCAATAGATTTTCCCTTTTTTTGCATTATAAGTTAGCATTGTCCACGACGAACCCGCTCCTAAAAGTTGGTAAGAAATTGTATACAATTAATTACCATTACATGCAAAATGTGGGCACAAGATTTCTCTTGCAAAGTTTTCGGAATATTAGGATGAAAGTATTTTCATGTACGTCATGTTTGTTTCCCGTTTACATCTCCGTAGAAACATTGCCTGGATCTCCTTGTTTGGGCTCAGGCCAAAACATAGTACCGGTTAAGCACCTGTTGGACGGGCGCATACATATACCCGGCAGTTTTGCTCCATAGGCGGCAACGATGGAGAAAGAGGCGGTCAGCAATGACGCCGACGCCCCGGAGCAGAGCAAGAACCTCTTCTTCTTCTCCCAATCGGTGGTCCTGGCGGCGCTCTTCCCGATCGTTCTGGTGTGCTCCCGTGGGAACGCGATGATCGCAGTGTCGAGGCTGTCGCTGCTGCTCTGTTCCTACTTCTACTCCGTGGTCTGCGTCCTCTCTGCCGCCACCGGGCGGAGAAAGGGGCGCCTCTTTGTCTTGTTAGCCTACGCGGCCGTCTTGGCCTTGGTCGTCGATGCCGTCCTCAGCCACGCCGCCGGGACAGTGATCGCCTGCCTCAACTCTGTTTGGATCGCCGGCGTGTTCGGACGCGCCCTCGCCGAGCACAGGGTCTCCGAAATCCCAGCCCCCGTCAAAGAGGCGCGGCAGAAGCTCGCGCGTGAATTGGTTTCAATAATCGGCCTCACCCTTTCGTATTCCGCCTGTGCAATCCCTATATGCTTCTTACTCGCGGGCTGCAGCTTAGGGTTTGTTCTCGTCACGATAGTGGTGGTCTGCTTCTTTCCCCTCGTCGTGACAATGCTCCTTGGGGATCGCATGGCCTCTTTCCCCAAGGCCGCCGCCCCCTCTTCCAAAGAGGCACAGGGTAAGCTCGCCCGTGAACTGGGTTCCATCGTCTTCCTCGCGCTTGTGCTTTCCGCCTATGGACTTATCCCGCTCTGCATCGTTTCCGTGGCCGATGTTGCTCTTTTTCAAACCTCGCCCCTAGAGTTTGTTTTGGTGTTCCTGCCTATGGCGATGTGCTTATATGTCCCGGTCGCCGTCATCTGCACGCTGAAACTCTTGCGGCGCGGTGGTGGAGGCTACGACCTCGTCGTCGTCCTTGGGGTGGAATGTGACACTGTCAAGGTCTTGCTCCTGACCTACGTTTCCTCATTCGTGCTCTTCACCTTCTCCTTCCTCCTCGCCAGCAAGCTCAAAGCGGTGGTGGCCGTATTGTGGATCTGCGTACTGGGCTTGGCAGTGCTCTCGGGCTACTGCCTCCGCCTATACGGCTGCGACGACATCCATCGACGGTCATTAGAGAGGTACCATACAAACTCTACTAATTGGCATTATATTTTTTTTGTTTGATTTCAAAACAATCGTAAGATACACTGCAATACATACGTCTATTAAGATAGGAAAAAAAGTTCAACATCTAATTACGTACTATTTTGAAGACCAACCCGTATCATCAGTGTCTAAAACTTGTTAGTATTTTGAATCCTCGTTCCTTTCTACAGGAGTAAACAGAAGATGTTTGCAACGCCGGAGTTGCTCAAGAAGAAACAAACCGGGTTGATGGAGGAGCAAGCCGATGGAGGAAACAAGGTGCAAAATATTATTATATGAGCGATGCTACACCTACAGAAAAGATTTACAAAGGAATTTACGGAATCAGTTGGAGAAAGTCAGGGGATGGACCAGCGAAATTCATCGGGGGTGTGGAATACGTTCGAGACTAATTGCGTGAAGACACGACTAGAAGCAAACGAACCGACAAACAAAACTAAAAATTAAATAACCACAATCTACATGTAGGAGTACTAAGTTTTGCTATTTATTGTAGTATCCGGGCGGCCAGCAACCAACGTTGTGATTGGGGCTGTGATATGATAGCGTATTAGTAAAGAAAGGTTGTGGCCAATAATTATTAATATTAATTTTAGCATCCAAAGAATTAGTAAAGAATGGTTGTGATCGGGGCTGTGATATGTATATTTATATTTATTATTAGTAAAGAAAGGTTGTGATTGGGACTATTTTTAGTTTTCTTCAAATCGTGTCAAGATAAATTGATGTGGCTTCTCAATTTTCCAGATTTAGTAGAATTTTTTTTTTTGCGGGGACAGATTTAGTAGAAGTTGGAAACCTTTACTTGGCTTAGACATTGACCTGTAACTTCTTAATCAGAATACTTATTGATGAGTGATGTTTTCTGATTCGGTACTTGTCCAGATGAAAGTACAAGTTTGGGAAATCCCACGTTTGTCTTGCAGATTTGCGTAGTGCTGATAGAACTATTTTACAACTGCTAGCGTAACTTGCAGTAAGGAATACACTGTTTCGCTGCGTTTGTTACTCATAATGCTACTGATAGATCTTCAGGTAAGCAGAAAACGAGAGAGGGAGAAGTCCATGTTACCTCTGTTATTTGCTCTGCTTCTCCTCTGTTTTTCCTCGGGTTTTACATGCGACAACCAGGGCTCAGCCTTCCTTTCTTGCATCTGTCATTTCCATGTCCGTGTTATGTTAGCGCTTCTTTTCCCGGTTCTGCTAAGAAAGCAATAAAATATTTATTCGGTCGGATATTCAGTTTGGCTTCCGAGCACATCTAGTCCTGATATTTGGGTAGTTACTGCTGAAATTTGGATGGGCTTGCAGCCCCATTAGGCAATTTCTATTTAATCGCTAAGCCCCATGCTGCCATAGTAAATGGTGTGAGTTTAGTCCCATATTGCTAGTTGGGAGAGTTTTGCACCAGTTTATAAGGTGAGCTCTCACCCCACTAGTGTGAGTTGGTATGAAGAGAGAGAAGTTGTGGAGGTGTTCCACACGCGTGCTCCTCCTCCGCCGTCCGCCTCGGCACGGGTTGCGGGAATGAGCCGAGCCGATGCCTTTATTTTGGAGGTTGGAAACGGAGAGTCAACAGACATGCCAATAATATGAGACGTCATATTGATTATTGTCTATTGCGTCACATTTATTTTGGTAACAGCCGTGCGCAGTAAAACGCCGCATTGATCACGTGGTAACCACGCTCAGTAAAACGGCGCATTGATTACGTGGTAACGGCTGTAGTAAACGCCAAATTAATTTGTGAGCTGACCGTTCTCCTACCCGGCCATGCCTATATATTGAGGGCGCAGGGCAGACACAAAAACACACAATTCATACGATCTGCGCCCATTGTCGTTCCTCTCTCTGTTGCTGCCGCCAGTGATCCCATCCCATCTACCACGTACACGGCCGACGGGAGAGCAGGCCTCCGAAACCCCGCCTCTCCAGATCCTGTACGGGAGAGGGGCAATTAGGTTTTTGGGGAGCGTCTCCTACGCGACTGCTCGCTGCCGTACGTCTACTTTGACTACTACCGCATCGTCCTCATCGTCAACATGGCCACCGAAACTGAACGAGCTGCTGCTGCCGCTACTGCTGCCACCGAGGTCGCCACTGCTGCTGAGTCCGCTACCGCTGCTGCCGCCGCCGCCGCGGCTGCCGCCTCTGCTACGGCTACTGCCAACTGGCCGACCGCAGGGTATAACACGTTTATCCCTGCTCTTATTATTTCTATGTCTGCAATACTAGTAGTTTGCGTAGATGTATCTACTATCAATCTAGTATGCAGAAAGATGGTAAATTGCCAGTATGTTTATGTCATTCTTATGATTTATACTTGGATTAAATTAATCTGTAAATTTCCTAAATTCCTAACAATCCGAAAACATAATATGTGTATGCAATTTTCGATTCATGGTTTTGCTACTGCACTGAAACCGGACCCGTTTACGGGGACGTACTTTAAGCGTTGGCAGACCAAAACAATCTTATGGCTCACGGCTATGAACGTGTTCTGGGTCGCCGGTGTTATTCCCACGGGAACGATTACTCCTGAATAGGAGAAGGCGTTCAGGGATGCCACCGTCGTCTTTGTTGGACGCGTTCTAAGCGTGATCGGAGATAAGTTTCTTGACGCATATTTACATATGCGGGTTGCCAAGGACTTGTGGGAGGCGCTCGAATCCAAATTCGGCGCAACCGATGCTAGCAGTGAGATGTACAGTATAGAGCAGTTCCATGACTACAGAATGGTCGAAAACCGTTCTGTATTGGAGCAGACTCATGAGATACAGTGCATCGCTAAGGAGGTTGAAATTCTCAAGTGCGTGCTACCGGGCAAGTATGTCGCGGGATGCATAATCGTCAAGCTGCCTAATTCCTGGAGGAACTTTGCCACTACTCTGAAACATCAGAGGCGTGAATTCTCAGTAGAGGATGTCATCGGTCATCTGAGTGTTGAGAAGAATTCAAGGGGAAAGGACTCGCATGGAAAAGGGAACGAAGGGACTTCTGCGGCCAATATGGTACAAAAGAACTACAACTCCCACAAGAACAAGGCGAGGACTGGTGTCCAGCAGAATACCGACTTCAAGAAGAAGGCTAGGAAGACCTTCAAGAAGGATAAGAAGAAAGATGACTGCTTCACGTGTGGTTCACTGGAACACTGGGATGTGAAGTGCCCAAAGAAGTACGTGAAGCCAGGACATGATTCCAAGGATGTCAACATGATTGTGAGCAACAGTGAGAATGGGGCATCTGAGTATGGTAATTTGTTTACTGTATTTTCAGTTTGTCAGTCTACTGATTGGTGGATTGACACAGGTGCAAACATTCATGTGTGTGTGCTGATATCTCATTGTTTTCTTCTTATCAGGTCACAAGGAACGGGTCCGTATTGATGGGGAACGGCGCAAGTGCTTCTGTACTTGGTGTTGACACGGTCGATCTGAAGTTTACTTCGGGAAGGATCGTGCAGCTCAAGAACGTGCAGCACGTCCCCGCCATCAAGAAGAATCTCTTTAGTGGCTCCCTTCTATGTAGAGAAGGATTTAAGTTGGTTTTCGAGTCCAATAAAGTAGTTGTAACGAAATATGGACTGTTTGTTTGAAAAGGGTATGAGTGCGGAGGTCTGTTCCGTTTTTCCCTCGCTGATTCCTGTAATAAAGTCGTGAACAATATTCATTCGAGTGTTGATGAAACAGAAGTTTGGCATTCACGTTTTGTCATGTTGGTTTCAGTTGCATGACGCGGTTAGCAAAATTAAATTAAATTCCAAGTTTCACTTTAGCCAAAGGTTCTATGTGACATTCGTGTGTGCAAGCAAAGCAACCTCGCAAGCCCCACAAGGCTGCGGAGGAGAGACACTTGGCGCCATTAGAACTCATACATTCTGATCTCTGTGAGATGAATGGTGTGTTGACTAAAGGTGGAAAGAGATACTTCATGACGTTAATAGACGATTCCACTGTCGCACCCGGACTTTTAGAGGATACTCACAGCCCGCTAAACAGTAGATAAATGGCTTACGGGGCATACCTGCACCCGCATCTCAATATGAGTAGGCCAACACGTAAACGTGTGACAACAATCCTCTACTATGCATCGTCTGTGAAACCATCCAATAGAAATCCGAATACTTCCATTGACGTACTTCATAACATACACACATGGTACGTCAACGACATTTGAACAAGTGATATCACAACAAATCTCTAAGACACAAAGAAATAGAAATAAGTGGCAAAAGCTCTCACTCGAGCAGAGATAGCAAATACAGTCATGCAGAGGACACATGTCCCAACAAGTCATCATTACAACACAGCGGAAACATCCAAAGTGTCTGAGTACATACAAGATCCAAATAGGCCTAAGAGGCCGGAAACGAAAGAACGGAGCCCATCCACAAAGTCTCGGATCCTACCCGGGTCCGCTATCTACTCGTCAGCAGCCTCGTCATACTCCACGTAGTAGCCACCATGGGGATCCTCGGAAACGTAGTCTGCAGAACAAGCAGCCCCAAAGGGGTCAGTACAGACGAGTACTGGCAAGCAAGACGCACAAGATACCAAAGTGGAACCGACAACACCAAGTACAGATGCTTTGGGTTCAACGGAAGATAGATGATACAAAGAAGCGGCAGCGGGCTGCGCTAACCAACTACAGAAACACGCTACAACCTCCGGCTAAAAGAAAGGGATAAGATAGCGTATTGGAACCAACTACAACTACTCACCAAACAAACCCATCCTGGATATCGCCCCTTATCCAAAGAAGCAATCCGAGGATAACCCACACAGTTGGATTAATGAAGGTTCAGGTTATTGTGACAATATGCCTATTACTAGTCAAATTATTATTAATTAGGTGTAAGTTGTCTGAGTACTTGTTAGCCAGCACTTTCACCAAGTCGTCACATAACCGCGGACAACACGGCTTCTCGAGAAGATTCATCCCTGCAGGGTGTGCTCCAGTACCCGTACACACTCGAGCCACCAACTAAAACTCAGGTGGACTCAACACGACTCGAACCATCTCTACAACCTGTCCTAGGAGCCACTGAGCTATAAGGTCCCGGCCAGTCCGCCCTAACCTAAGCGCAAGGGTGAAAACCACACCCCCCGGCACCACAGGCCTCGCCCTATATGCATCATCATCATCATAATCATCAACCATGGGCGCGACCCATTCATGCGTATGCGCAAATGGAACACCCGAACTAAGTGTGGCTCTTCGGACAAACTGCGGATCAGGTCAAAGTCGAGGGGGGTTCCATACGACCACCCGGATGCGGTGAGCACGCTCATCATGGATCAGAGGACAAGACCCTTTTCCTAATTAGGGTCGACACTAGCAGGCTTCAAAACCCTAGCCCGGGCCTCCTGCCGGTGCCTTATCATCAAATTATTATTACCCCAAACATTAACATGATATGGATTATAACAAGCCCATCT
Organism: Alopecurus myosuroides; assembly: GCA_028641055.1. NCBI lineage: Eukaryota > Viridiplantae > Streptophyta > Magnoliopsida > Poales > Poaceae > Alopecurus > Alopecurus myosuroides. The sequence goes on from CM054057.1 coordinate 5,409,114, forward strand.
ATCAAACTAAACAGGTGATAAGATAAATGACAGCAAGACTCGAGCACAACAAACCTAAGCATGACACTACGACACAGGCTAACAAACAACAGGGTTGTAGGTGTGGGGGTGAGGCTATATTCATGGCTGCAGGATGACATGTGATAGGATCGGAACACAAGCAACGAATCATAAGGCTAGCAGATTAGACAACGGAAAGTATCGGTATCAAGTGTGGAACGGACACAATGGTTCATGTGAGTGAATACTTGCCTGCAAACTCAGTAGCCTGGTACTGAGCTAACTCCTCTGAAGTGGTATCGTAACCCTCGTCTGCCTCAACGTCGTCGTCTATTCGAGAAGAAGCAAACAAACAACGAAGAGAGACGGTAGAACGGAAACATAAGACTGCTATCAAAGAAGAATATTCTTCTGCAACCATGGGCCTGAGGGGTAGAACGGAAACACAGACGGGTGGAAATCTCCGGTCATGTGCTGGAAACGAACCCATCTCCAATTTGGACAGTAATATCCGGATAAAGGAAGAACCATTCGACGACCTTGGATATATTCGTCCGGAGGCTAAAAAATTCTTCGCTCCTGCCCCTCTAATTCCTCCTTGGCCACAAGGCGGATTAGTTGTTCGCAATGATATTATATTTTCCCCTCGCCAGGTCATACAAGATGGCCTTCATCACGTTGGGATTCTTTTCTGGGAATATGCCAAAGAATTCAACGAGGCCTTGGCCGACTTGCAAGAAATGAGCCAGGTGATACTTCTAGCCCCCAAGCATTAAGTTGAAAACCTGAATTCTTCTTAATGTTTCTTTGTATGCTTGTTCATACTTAAGCATTTGGCTTTCATTTCCTTGTTCAGCATTCCGCAGATGCCATAAACTTGGAAGTTTTTAAGAAGCTTAATCTCAAGAATAGAGAAGTAAAAACCCTGCAATCTATTATTGAGTTCAAAAGCAACGAGCTGGCGTCATCTCAGCTACAATTATCTGAAACCACAGGTATTTATTCTCTGCTGTTTTTATCCGGATAACATTTTTCCCGAATTTTCGTAAACTCGAAATGTTTTTTGTGTCCTCTAGCTGCTTTAGCTAAAGTCAAAGAATTAGCGAAGGACGCTATCAATGCATCTCGGCTCCGTGAAGAAAACTCGAACCTTCGCAAGGAGTTTATGAAAGTTCAAGAAGACCTGGAAGCCAGTAATCTGGCCCTTGGGATTGCTCAATCCAAGGCTTCTTTGCAGGCGGCGGAAGATAAATCTATTATCCATGATTTGGAAAGTATGCTATTCCCGCGCATGAAAGAAGGCACCGAAATTGATAAGGTTCTTGGTAAGTTAGTTCCTTTTACCAATTTCTCCATGTCTTATTTCCCGTATTTTGTGGCCTAAACCTTTTTGGTTGTTTTTGTCATCAAAACAGGGAATATTCCAGGAATTTCTCGGATTGAGAAAATCCGAGCTTTTGGGGAAGTATGGAATGCAATCAGAAATGCAGGAATGCAATTGATTAACAAATTCCTTCCCATGAGTACTGTAGAATTCTCGGAAGTTTACAAACTTCCGGGTGCCATCATGGAAGTTGCGGGATCAAAAGAATCCATCCTACGCTCCGCTGCATGAGGTGGTGCGCGCATGGCCCTAGGCCTTATGCGTCTGCATTATCCTGACGCGAAATCTTGGCGCGTGGCATCTGGTGTCCCGCAAGGGTACACAGAAAATCAGCGAACCGCCATCTTTGATGAAGTCAAAGGTCACGCTACCACGATTGCTTCCATGGTTAACATTTCTATCACTTATCCAGAAGAAGAGGTTCCCGCAGTCCCCGAAGATGAAAGCAGCGAGGAAGACTCGGATGTTTGAAGGACTGCACTTAACCTGGATAGTGGATTTGTATAATAGGAGCGCTATTTTTACAATGTAATTCATATTGTAAAGCTTCTATTCCGTTTGTCAAAACAAGAACTCCGCCCTTTTGCAGCTTTGAATTATGAAATTCCTTGCAAGATTGTCGGGTTTAATTATTCCTTTATCTTCTAAGCTCTCTGGCGTATGCGTTTTGACTGTCTTTAGTGTTTAAAATGGCTCGAATAGCAATATGAATCGTCATGCCGAGTAACTGGGTGTACCAATCAGTTTTAAACTCGGAAACATGGATCGTGCTAAAGGCATTTTTGCTAACTAGCTCCAGTAACCCAACACACATTCGATCAGATAATGCTTAGAGATTTGTAAGGAATTTTCTTGAAACTTGGGCACGCAGGCACAATCCGAGTTTCCTTTAACCATTATCAGGCTGAAATCATTCAGTTTTTTAACGCCGAGCACGCAGGCACAATTCGGGTTAACATTGAGTATTTTGTAAGATCATTGGGAAATAGATAAGGTGGAATCATGCTTTATACTATAGTGAACTTGTAAAAACATGGATATCAGAATTCCAATGACTTTATTTCATGATCTCAAAAGATGTTTACATAGATATTGAACTAAGTATAGAAGGGACGTAACTGCTGGATGCTCCAAGGCCTTTTTGTCTCTCCTAGCTCATCATCTATCTTTCTCTTTCTTTTGCGATTCGGTTTCTTGGGATCATCTTCCGTATCTCGAATGTCGACAAGATAGTACGATCCATTTCTCATGGCTTTACTTATGACAAATGGCCCTTCCCATACTGGGGCTAATTTATGCTTCCTTTGCTGCACCAACCTCAGCACTAGGTCACCTTCTTTAAAAGAGTGATGCCTGATTTTCTGACTATGGTAACGTCGCAAACCTTGCTATTAAATGGCGGATCTTTGAAGCACAAGTTCTCGTTCCTCTTCTAGGAGATCAACGACATCTTGTCGTGCTTCTTCGGCATCTAATTCGTCGAAATCTTGCACTCTTGGACTATCATGAATCATATCTATTGGGAGAATAGCTTCCGCGCCGTAAACTAGGAAAAACGGGGTTTGCCCAGTCGACCTATTTGGCGTCGTTCTTATACTCCAAATTACAGAAGGTAGCTCTTCTACCCATGCTCCGGCCGCTCTGTGAAGAGGAGTTTCGAGTCTTGGGCGTATTCCTTGCAGGATTGAGCTATTCATTCGCTCAACCTGCCCATTGGATTGCGGGTGTGCCACAGATGCTAGATCTAGGCGAATTCCCGTTTGTCGGCAATATCTTGCCAACTCTCCGATGGAGAAATTTGTCCCGTTGTCGGTTATTATGCTGTGTGGCACACCGTATCTCATCACCAAGTCGATGATGAAATTTCTAGCAGTTGCACCATCCAGCTTTTTGATGGGTTTGGCCTCCACCCATTTGGTGTACTTATCCACTGCTACTAGCAAATGAGTAAGCCCGCCTCTTGCAGTTTTGAACGGTCCCATCATATCTAGCCCCCAGACCGCAAACGGCCACGTAATGGGGATAGTTTTAAGAGCTTGGGCCGGCAAATTAGTCTGTTTGGCGTAATATTGACACCCTGCACATGTATTAACTATGTGCTCAGCGTCTGTCTTGGCTGTTAGCCAGAAAAACCCCGCTCGGAATGCTTTCTTAACAATGCTTTTTGATTGAGCATGATGTCCGCAATCTCCGGCATGGATTTCTTCCAGTATTTCTCTACCTTCTTCCGGTGAAATACACCGCAAAAAGATTTCGGAAGTACTGCGCTTATACAGGTAGTTATCAATTACCGTGTATCCTTTGCATCGACGCTGTATTTGTCTTTTCAAAACTTCATCTGCTTCTTCCGGGTACTTCTGATTAACTAAGAAGTTTAAATATGGAATCGTCCAATCTGGTTTAACGAGCATAACTTCAATGGATTCGGAAACCAGGGGATAATCAACATCTCCACCCTTTATGGATGGCTCATGCAAGTGCTGAACAAATACCCCTGGTGGTAGAGTTTTTACCCTTTCCGATCCCATGCGGGCTAACGCGTCTGCGTTCCAGTTTTCCTCCCTTTTGATGTGGAGTACCTCGAACCCAAAGAAACAAATGGCGAATTCGTCCACCGTTCTTCTGTATTCGGCCATTATAGGGCTTTTTGCGTCCCAAGTTTGGTTAATCTGATGCTGTACCAAATCCGAGTCTCCATAGCACAAGATGCGCTTTACTCCTATTTCCTTTGCAATTTGCAAGCCATGAAGCAGAGCTTCGTATTCTGCCACATTATTACTGGCGTTGAAGTGTATTTGCAATACGTATTCCATTGTATCGCCTTTTGGGGATTTCAAAACTACACCAGCTCCAGCGCCCTCCTTCATCTTGGATCCGTCAAAGTGCATGATCCAATACTCGGACTCCGGCATTGGCGTTTTTTCCATTGCTTCTGTCCAGTCGGAGACAAAGTCCGCCAAAACCTGGGATTTTATTGCCGTCCTTGGCTGGTACTTAATGTCAAAGGCTGCTAGCTCGATGCCCCATTTGGCTACCCGGCCCGTTGCCTCCGCCTTGTTTATTATATCCCCTAGTGGTGCTTTACATACCACTGTTATGGAATTCCCTTGGAAGTAATGGCGCAGTTTTCTAGATGCGAAAAACACACCATATGCCAGTTTCTGATAATGCGGGTACCTTTGTTTAGATTCAGAGAAAACTTCGCTTATGTAATATACCGGATGCTGATCTGGTATGCTTTGCTCATCCTTCTTCCGTTCCACAACAATTACGGCACTAATAACCCGGTTTGTAGCCGTAAGGTACAATAACATGGGTTCTTCGTCTTTTGGGGATGCCAAAATCGGAGCATTCATCAAAGTTTCCTTTAGTTGGGTTAACGCTGCATCGGCCTCTTCTGTCCATTCAAATTTGTCGGATTTCTTCAACAACTTGTAGAGCGGTAGGGCTTTATCCCCCAGCCTGCTAATAAATCTGCTGACGGCAGCAGCGGAACCCGTCAATCTTTGGACATCTTTTACGCATGTAGGATTCGAGATGTTGAAGATGGCTTTTATCTTTTCCGGGTTAACTTCTATTCCTCTATGAGAAACGATAAAACCCAGAAGTTTTCCTGAGGGAACCCCGAATACACACTTAGATGGATTTAACTTCATCTTGTAAGTGCGCAACTTTTCGAAAGTTTCTCGCAAATCCTCAAGGAGTGTTTCTTTTCCCTTGGTTACGACAGCAATGTCGTCCACATAAACATGGACATTTTTGCCAATCTGACAGTGCAAGCAACGTTGCATGCAATGCTGGCAGGTTGCACCTGCGTTCTTCAAGCCAAATGGCATGGTTACGTAGTAATACGCCCCATACGGGGTTATAAAAGAAGTCTTAATTTGATCTTCCTTTTTCATGCGTATTTGGTGGTACCCGGAGTATGCATCCAAAAAGCACAAAAGCTCAGAGCCTGCAGTGGCATCTATTATTTGATCGATTCGCGGTAACGCAAACCTATCTTTTGGACACAATTTGTTCAAGCCTGTGTAATCTATACACATTCTAAGAGCAGTAGTGTCTTTCTTCGGTACTAATACCGGATTTGCGGACCATTCAGTGTGGATTATTTCCTGGATGAAATACGCTGCTAAAGCCGGATAATTTCCTTGCCAATAGCCTTCCGTCTTCTTCCGTCAAATCGACGGAGACCTTGTTATTTTCCCGGTTCTGCTAAGAAAGCAATAAAATATTTATTCGTTCGGATATTCAGTTTGGCTTCCGAGCACATCTAGTCCTGATATTTGGGTAGTTACTGCTGAAATTTGGATGGGCTTGCAGCCCCATTAGGCAATTTCTATTTAATCGCTAAGCCCCATGCTGCCATAGTAAATGGTGTGAGTTTAGTCCCATATTGCTAGTTGGGAGAGTTTTGCACCAGTTTATAAGGTGAGCTCTCACCCCACTAGTGTGAGTTGGTATGAAGAGAGAGAAGTTGTGGAGGTGTTCCACACGCGTGCTCCTCCTCCGCCGTCCGCCTCGGCACGGGTTGCGGGAATGAGCCGAGCCGATGCCTTTATTTTGGAGGTTGGAAACGGAGAGTCAACAGACATGCCAATAATATGAGACGTCATATTGATTATTGTCTATTGCGTCACATTTATTTTGGTAACAGCCGCGCGCAGTAAAACGCCGCATTGATCACGTGGTAACCACGCTCAGTAAAACGGCGCATTGATTACGTGGTAACGGCTGTAGTAAACGCCAAATTAATTTGTGAGCTGACCGTTCTCCTACCCGGCCATGCCTATATATTGAGGGCGCAGGGCAGACACAAAAACACACAATTCATACGATCTGCGCCCATTGTCGTTCCTCTCTCTGTTGCTGCCGCCGGTGATCCCATCCCATCTACCACGTACACGGCCGACGGGAGAGCAGGCCTCCGAAACCCCGCCTCTCCGGATCCTGTACGGGAGAGGGGCAATTAGGTTTTTGGGGAGCGTCTCCTACGCGACTGCTCGCTGCCGTACGTCTACTTTGACTACTACCGCATCGTCCTCATCGTCAACATGGCCACCGAAGCTGAACGAGCTGCTGCTGCCGCTACTGCTGCCACCGAGGTCGCCACAGCTGCTGAGTCCGCTACCGCTGCTGCCGCCGCCGCCGCGGCTGCCGCCTCTGCTACGGCTACTGCCAACTGGCCGACCGCAGGGTATAACACGTTTATCCCTGTTCTTATTATTTCTATGTCTGCAATACTAGTAGTTTGCGTAGATGTATCTACTATCAATCTAGTATGCAGAAAGATGGTAAATTGCCAGTATGTTTATGTCATTCTTATGATTTATACTTGGATTAAATTAATCTGTAAATTTCCTAAATTCCTAACAATCCGAAAACATAATATGTGTATGCAATTTTCGATTCATGGTTTTGCTACTGCACTGAAACCGGACCCGTTTACGGGGACGTACTTTAAGCGTTGGCAGACCAAAACAATCTTATGGCTCACGGCTATGAACGTGTTCTGGGTCGCCGGTGTTATTCCCACGGGAACGATTACTCCTGAATAGGAGAAGGCGTTCAGGGATGCCACCGTCGTCTTTGTTGGACGCGTTCTAAGCGTGATCGGAGATAAGTTTCTTGACGCATATTTACATATGCGGGTTGCCAAGGACTTGTGGGAGGCGCTCGAATCCAAATTCGGCGCAACCGATGCTAGCAGTGAGATGTACAGTATAGAGCAGTTCCATGACTACAGAATGGTCGAAAACCGTTCTGTATTGGAGCAGACTCATGAGATACAGTGCATCGCTAAGGAGGTTGAAATTCTCAAGTGCGTGCTACCGGGCAAGTATGTCGCGGGATGCATAATCGTCAAGCTGCCTAATTCCTGGAGGAACTTTGCCACTACTCTGAAACATCAGAGGCGTGAATTCTCAGTAGAGGATGTCATCGGTCATCTGAGTGTTGAGAAGAATTCAAGGGGAAAGGACTCGCATGGAAAAGGGAACGAAGGGACTTCTGCGGCCAATATGGTACAAAAGAACTACAACTCCCACAAGAACAAGGCGAGGACTGGTGTCCAGCAGAATACCGACTTCAAGAAGAAGGCTAGGAAGACCTTCAAGAAGGATAAGAAGAAAGATGACTGCTTCACGTGTGGTTCACTGGAACACTGGGATGTGAAGTGCCCAAAGAAGTACGTGAAGCCAGGACAGGATTCCAAGGATGTCAACATGATTGTGAGCAACAGTGAGAATGGGGCATCTGAGTATGGTAATTTGTTTACTGTATTTTCAGTTTGTCAGTCTACTGATTGGTGGATTGACACAGGTGCAAACATTCATGTGTGTGTGCTGATATCTCATTGTTTTCTTCTTATCAGGTCACAAGGAACGGGTCCGTATTGATGGGGAACGGCGCAAGTGCTTCTGTACTTGGTGTTGACACGGTCGATCTGAAGTTTACTTCGGGAAGGATCGTGCAGCTCAAGAACGTGCAGCATGTCCCCGCCATCAAGAAGAATCTCTTTAGTGGCTCCCTTCTATGTAGAGAAGGATTTAAGTTGGTTTTCGAGTCCAATAAAGTAGTTGTAACGAAATATGGACTGTTTGTTGGAAAAGGGTATGAGTGCGGAGGTCTGTTCCGTTTTTCCCTCGCTGATTCCTGTAATAAAGTCGTGAACAATATTCATTCGAGTGTTGATGAAACAGAAGTTTGGCATTCACGTTTTGTCATGTTGGTTTCAGTTGCATGACGCGGTTAGCAAAATTAAATTAAATTCCAAGTTTCACTTTAGCCAAAGGTTCTATGTGACATTCGTGTGTGCAAGCAAAGCAACCTCGCAAGCCCCACAAGGCTGCGGAGGAGAGACACTTGGCGCCATTAGAACTCATACATTCTGATCTCTGTGAGATGAATGGTGTGTTGACTAAAGGTGGAAAGAGATACTTCATGACGTTAATAGACGATTCCACTGTCGCACCCGGACTTTTAGAGGATACTCACAGCCCGCTAAACAGTAGATAAATGGCTTACGGGGCATACCTGCACCCGCATCTCAATATGAGTAGGCCAACACGTAAACGTGTGACAACAATCCTCTACTATGCATCGTCTGTGAAACCATCCAATAGAAATCCGAATACTTCCATTGACGTACTTCATAACATACACACATGGTACGTCAACGGCATTTGAACAAGTGATATCACAACAAATCTCTAAGACACAAAGAAATAGAAATAAGTGGCAAAAGCTCTCACTCGAGCAGAGATAGCAAATACAGTCATGCAGAGGACACATGTCCCAACAAGTCATCATTACAACACAGCGGAAACATCCAAAGTGTCTGAGTACAGACAAGATCCAAATAAGCCTAAGAGGCCGGAAACGAAAGAACGGAGCCCATCCACAAAGTCTCGGATCCTACCCGGGTCCGCTATCTACTCGTCAGCAGCCTCGTCATACTCCACGTAGTAGCCACCATGGGGATCCTCGGAAACGTAGTCTGCAGAACAAGCAGCCCCAAAGGGGTCAGTACAGACGAGTACTGGCAAGCAAGACGCACAAGATACCAAAGTGGAACCGACAACACCAAGTACAGATGCTTTGGGTTCAACGGAAGATAGATGATACAAAGAAGCGGCAGCGGGCTGCGCTAACCAACTACAGAAACACGCTACAACCTCCGGCTAAAAGAAAGGGATAAGATAGCGTATTGGAACCAACTACAACTACTCACCAAACAAACCCATCCTGGATATCGCCCCTTATCCAAAGAAGCAATCCGAGGATAACCCACACAGTTGGATTAATGAAGGTTCAGGTTATTGTGACAATATGCCTATTACTAGTCAAATTATTATTAATTAGGTGTAAGTTGTCTGAGTACTTGTTAGCCAGCACTTTCACCAAGTCGTCACATAACCGCGGACAACACGGCTTCTCGAGAAGATTCATCCCTGCAGGGTGTGCTCCAGTACCCGTACACACTCGAGCCACCAACTAAAACTCAGGTGGACTCAACACGACTCGAACCATCTCTACAACCTGTCCTAGGAGCCACTGAGCTATAAGGTCCCGGCCAGTCCGCCCTAACCTAAGCGCAAGGGTGAAAACCACACCCCCCGGCACCACAGGCCTCGCCCTATATGCATCATCATCATCATAATCATCAACCATGGGCGCGACCCATTCATGCGTATGCGCAAATGGAACACCCGAACTAAGTGTGGCTCTTCGGACAAACTGCGGATCAGGTCAAAGTCGAGGGGGGTTCCATACGACCACCCGGATGCGGTGAGCACGCTCATCATGGATCAGAGGACAAGACCCTTTTCCTAATTAGGGTCGACACTAGCAGGCTTCAAAACCCTAGCCCGGGCCTCCTGCCGGTGCCTTATCATCAAATTATTATTACCCCAAACATTAACATGATATGGATTATAACAAGCCCATCTATCAAACTAAACAGGTGATAAGATAAATGACAGCAAGACTCGAGCACAACAAACCTAAGCATGACACTACGACACAGGCTAACAAACAACAGGGTTGTAGGTGTGGGGGTGAGGCTATATTCATGGCTGCAGGATGACATGTGATAGGATCGGAACACAAGCAACGAATCATAAGGCTAGCAGATTAGACAACGGAAAGTATCGGTATCAAGTGTGGAACGGACACAATGGTTCATGTGAGTGAATACTTGCCTGCAAACTCAGTAGCCTGGTACTGAGCTAACTCCTCTGAAGTGGTATCGTAACCCTCGTCTGCCTCAACGTCGTCGTCTATTCGAGAAGAAGCAAACAAACAACGAAGAGAGACGGTAGAACGGAAACATAAGACTGCTATCAAAGAAGAATATTCTTCTGCAACCATGGGCCTGAGGGGTAGAACGGAAACACAGACGGGTGGAAATCTCCGGTCATCTGCTGGAAACGAACCCATCTCCAATTTGGACAGTAATATCCGGATAAAGGAAGAACCATTCGACGACCTTGGATATATTCGTCCGGAGGCTAAAAAATTCTTCGCTCCTGCCCCTCTAATTCCTCCTTGGCCACAAGGAGGATTAGTTGTTCGCAATGATATTATATTTTCCCCTCGCCAGGTCATACAAGATGGCCTTCATCACGTTGGGATTCTTTTCTGGGAATATGCCAAAGAATTCAACGAGGCCTTGGCCGACTTGCAAGAAATGAGCCAGGTGATACTTCTAGCCCCCAAGCATTAAGTTGAAAACCTGAATTCTTCTTAATGTTTCTTTGTATGCTTGTTCATACTTAAGCATTTGGCTTTCATTTCCTTGTTCAGCATTCCGCAGATGCCATAAACTTGGAAGTTTTTAAGAAGCTTAATCTCAAGAATAGAGAAGTAAAAACCCTTCAATCTATTATTGAGTTCAAAAGCAACGAGCTAGCGTCATCTCAGCTACAATTATCTGAAACCACAGGTATTTATTCTCTGCTGTTTTTATCCGGATAACATTTTTCCCGAATTTTCGTAAACTCGAAATGTTTTTTGTGTCCTCTAGCTGCTTTCGCTAAAGTCAAAGAATTAGCGAAGGACGCTATCAATGCATCTCGGCTCCGTGAAGAAAACTCGAACCTTCGCAAGGAGTTTATGAAAGTTCAAGAAGACCTGGAAGCCAGTAATCTGGCCCTTGGGATTGCTCAATCCAAGGCTTCTTTGCAGGCGGCGGAAGATAAATCTATTATCCATGATTTGGAAAGTATGCTATTCCCGCGCATGAAAGAAGGCACCGAAATTGATAAGGTTCTTGGTAAGTTAGTTCCTTTTACCAATTTCTCCATGTCTTATTTCCCGTATTTTGTGGCCTAAACCTTTTTGGTTGTTTTTGTCATCAAAACAGGGAATATTCCAGGAATTTCTCGGATTGAGAAAATCCGAGCTTTTGGGGAAGTATGGAATGCAATCAGAAATGCAGGAATGCAATTGATTAACAAATTCCTTCCCATGAGTACTGTAGAATTCTCGGAAGTTTACAAACTTCCGGGTGCCATCATGGAAGTTGCGGGATCAAAAGAATCCATCCTACGCTCCGCTGCATGAGGTGGTGCGCGCATGGCCCTAGGCCTTATGCGTCTGCATTATCCTGACGCGAAATCTTGGCGCGTGGCATCTGGTGTCCCGCAAGGGTACACAGAAAATCAGCGAACCGCCATCTTTGATGAAGTCAAAGGTCACGCTACCACGATTGCTTCCATGGTTAACATTTCTATCACTTATCCAGAAGAAGAGGTTCCCGCAGTCCCCGAAGATGAAAGCAGCGAGGAAGACTCGGATGTTTGAAGGACTGCACTTAACCTGGATAGTGGATTTGTATAATAGGAGCGCTATTTTTACAATGTAATTCATATTGTAAAGCTTCTATTCCGTTTGTCAAAACAAGAACTCCGCCCTTTTGCAGCTTTGAATTATGAAATTCCTTGCAAGATTGTCGGGTTTAATTATTCCTTTATCTTCTAAGCTCTCTGGCGTATGCGTTTTGACTGTCTTTAGTGTTTAAAATGGCTCGAATAGCAATATGAATCGTCATGCCGAGTAACTGGGTGTACCAATCAGTTTTAAACTCGGAAACATGGATCATGCTAAAGGCATTTTTGCTAACTAGCTCCAGTAACCCAACACACATTCGATCAGATAATGCTTAGAGATTTGTAAGGAATTTTCTTGAAACTTGGGCACGCAGGCACAATCCGAGTTTCCTTTAACCATTATCAGGCTGAAATCATTCAGTTTTTTAACGCCGAGCACGCAGGCACAATTCGGGTTAACATTGAGTATTTTGTAAGATCATTGGGAAATAGATAAGGTGGAATCATGCTTTATACTATAGTGAACTTGTAAAAACATGGATATCAGAATTCCAATGACTTTATTTCATGATCTCAAAAGATGTTTACATAGATATTGAACTAAGTATAGAAGGGACGTAACTGCTGGATGCTCCAAGGCCTTTTTGTCTCTCCTAGCTCATCATCTATCTTTCTCTTTCTTTTGCGATTCGGTTTCTTGGGATCATCTTCCGTATCTCGAATGTCGACAAGATAGTACGATCCATTTCTCATGGCTTTACTTATGACAAATGGCCCTTCCCATACTGGGGCTAATTTATGCTTCCTTTGCTGCACCAACCTCAGCACTAGGTCACCTTCTTTAAAAGAGTGATGCCTGATTTTCTGACTATGGTAACGTCGCAAACCTTGCTATTAAATGGCGGATCTTTGAAGCACAAGTTCTCGTTCCTCTTCTAGGAGATCAACGGCATCTTGTCGTGCTTCTTCGGCATCTAATTCGTCGAAATCTTGCACTCTTGGACTATCATGAATCATATCTATTGGGAGAATAGCTTCCGCGCCGTAAACTAGGAAAACGGGGTTTGCCCAGTCGACCTATTTGGCGTCGTTCTTATACTCCAAATTACAGAAGGTAGCTCTTCTACCCATGCTCCGGCCGCTCTGTGAAGAGGAGTTTCGAGTCTTGGGCGTATTCCTTGCAGGATTGAGCTATTCATTCGCTCAACCTGCCCATTGGATTGCGGGTGTGCCACAGATGCTAGATCTAGGCGAATTCCCGTTTGTCGGCAATATCTTGCCAACTCTCCGATGGAGAAATTTGTCCCGTTGTCGGTTATTATGCTGTGTGGCACACCGTATCTCATCACCAAGTCGATGATGAAATTTCTAGCAGTTGCACCATCCAGCTTTTTGATGGGTTTGGCCTCCACCCATTTGGTGTACTTATCCACTGCTACTAGCAAATGAGTAAGCCCGCCTCTTGCAGTTTTGAACGGTCCCATCATATCTAGCCCCCAGACCGCAAACGGCCACGTAATGGGGATAGTTTTAAGAGCTTGGGCCGGCAAATTAGTCTGTTTGGCGTAATATTGACACCCTGCACATGTATTAACTATGTGCTCAGCGTCTGTCTTGGCTGTTAGCCAGAAAAACCCCGCTCGGAATGCTTTCTTAACAATGCTTTTTGATTGAGCATGATGTCCGCAATCTCCGGCATGGATTTCTTCCAGTATTTCTCTTCCTTCTTCCGGTGAAATACACCGCAAAAAGATTTCGGAAGTACTGCGCTTATATAGGTAGTTATCAATTACCGTGTATCCTTTGCATTGACGCTGTATTTGTCTTTTCAAAACTTCATCTGCTTCTTCCGGGTACTTCTGATTAACTAAGAAGTTTAAATATGGAATCGTCCAATCTGGTTTAACGAGCATAACTTCAATGGATTCGGAAACCAGGGGATAATCAACATCTCCACCCTTTATGGATGGCTCATGCAAGTGCTGAACAAATACCCCTGGTGGTAGAGTTTTTACCCTTTCCGATCCCATGCGGGCTAACGCGTCTGCGTTCCAGTTTTCCTCCCTTTTGATGTGGAGTACCTCGAACCCAAAGAAACAAATGGCGAATTCGTCCACCGTTCTTCTGTATTCGGCCATTATAGGGCTTTTTGCGTCCCAAGTTTGGTTAATCTGATGCTGTACCAAATCCGAGTCTCCATAGCACAAGATGCGCTTTACTCCTATTTCCTTTGCAATTTGCAAGCCATGAAGCAGAGCTTCGTATTCTGCCACATTATTACTGGCGTTGAAGTGTATTTGCAATACGTATTCCATTGTATCGCCTTTTGGGGATTTCAAAACTACACCAGCTCCAGCGCCCTCCTTCATCTTGGATCCGTCAAAGTGCATGATCCAATACTCGGACTCCGGCATTGGCGTTTTTTCCATTGCTTCTGTCCAGTCGGAGACAAATTCCGCCAAAACCTGGGATTTTATTGCCGTCCTTGGCTGGTACTTAATGTCAAAGGCTGCTAGCTCGATGCCCCATTTGGCTACCCGGCCCGTTGCCTCCGCCTTGTTTATTATATCCCCTAGTGGTGCTTTACATACCACTGTTATGGAATGCCCTTGGAAGTAATGGCGCAGTTTTCTAGATGCGAAAAACACACCATATGCCAGTTTCTGATAATGCGGGTACCTTTGTTTAGATTCGGAGAAAACTTCGCTTATGTAATATACCGGATGCTGATCTGGTATGCTTTGCTCATCCTTCTTCCGTTCCACAACAATTACGGCACTAATAACCCGGTTTGTAGCCGTAAGGTACAATAACATGGGTTCTTCGTCTTTTGGGGATGCCAAAATCGGAGCATTCATCAAAGTTTCCTTTAGTTGGGTTAACGCTGCATCGGCCTCTTCTGTCCATTCAAATTTGTCGGATTTCTTCAACAACTTGTAGAGCGGTAGGGCTTTATCCCCCAGCCTGCTAATAAATCTGCTGACGGCAGCAGCGGAACCCGTCAATCTTTGGACATCTTTTACGCATGTAGGATTCGAGATGTTGAAGATGGCTTTTATCTTTTCCGGGTTAACTTCTATTCCTCTATGAGAAACGATAAAACCCAGAAGTTTTCCTGAGGGAACCCCGAATACACACTTAGATGGATTTAACTTCATCTTGTAAGTGCGCAACTTTTCGAAAGTTTCTCGCAAATCTTCAAGGAGTGTTTCTTTTTCCTTGGTTACGACAGCAATGTCGTCCACATAAACATGGACATTTTTGCCAATCTGACAGTGCAAGCAACGTTGCATGCAATGCTGGCAGGTTGCACCTGCGTTCTTCAAGCCAAATGGCATGGTTACGTAGTAATACGTCCCGTACGGGGTTATAAAAGAAGTCTTAATTTGATCTTCCTTTTCATGCGTATTTGGTGGTACCCGGAGTATGCATCCAAAAAGCACAAAAGCTCAGAGCCTGCAGTGGCATCTATTATTTGATCGATTCGCGGTAACGCAAACCTATCTTTTGGACACAATTTGTTCAAGCCTGTGTAATCTATACACATTCTAAGAGCAGTAGTGTCTTTCTTCGGTACTAATACCGGATTTGCGGACCATTCAGTGTGGATTACTTCCTGGATGAAATACGCTGCTAAAGCCGGATAATTTCCTTGCCAATAGCCTTCCGTCTTCTTCCGTCAAATCGACGGAGACCTTGTTATTTTCCCGGTTCTGCTAAGAAAGCAATAAAATATTTATTCGGTCGGATATTCAGTTTGGCTTCCGAGCACATCTAGTCCTGATATTTGGGTAGTTACTGCTGAAATTTGGATGGGCTTGCAGCCCCATTAGGCAATTTCTATTTAATCGCTAAGCCCCATGCTGCCATAGTAAATGGTGTGAGTTTAGTCCCATATTGCTAGTTGGGAGAGTTTTGCACCAGTTTATAAGGTGAGCTCTCACCCCACTAGTGTGAGTTGGTATGAAGAGAGAGAAGTTGTGGAGGTGTTCCACACGCGTGCTCCTCCTCCGCCGTCCGCCTCGGCACGGGTTGCGGGAATGAGCCGAGCCGATGCCTTTATTTTGGAGGTTGGAAACGGAGAGTCAACAGACATGCCAATAATATGAGACGTCATATTGACTATTGTCTATTGCGTCACATTTATTTTGGTAACAGCCGCGCGCAGTAAAACGCCGCATTGATCACGTGGTAACCACGCTCAGTAAAACGGCGCATTGATTACGTGGTAACGGCTGTAGTAAACGCCAAATTAATTTGTGAGCTGACCGTTCTCCTACCCGGCCATGCCTATATATTGAGGGCGCAGGGCAGACACAAAAACACACAATTCATACGATCTGCGCCCATTGTCGTTCCTCTCTCTGTTGCTGCCGCCGGTGATCCCATCCCATCTACCACGTACACGGCCGACGGGAGAGCAGGCCTCCGAAACCCCGCCTCTCCGGATCCTGTACGGGAGAGGGGCAATTAGGTTTTTGGGGAGCGTCTCCTACGCGACTGCTCGCTGCCGTACGTCTACTTTGACTACTACCGCATCGTCCTCATCGTCAACATGGCCACCGAAGCTGAACGAGCTGCTGCTGCCGCTACTGCTGCCACCGAGGTCGCCACTGCTGCTGAGTCCGCTACCGCTGCTGCCGCCGCCGCCGCGGCTGCCGCCTCTGCTACGGCTACTGCCAACTGGCCGACCGCAGGGTATAACACGTTTATCCCTGTTCTTATTATTTCTATGTCTGCAATACTAGTAGTTTGCGTAGATGTATCTACTATCAATCTAGTATGCAGAAAGATGGTAAATTGCCAGTATGTTTATGTCATTCTTATGATTTATACTTGGATTAAATTAATCTGTAAATTTCCTAAATTCCTAACAATCCGAAAACATAATATGTGTATGCAATTTTCGATTCATGGTTTTGCTACTGCACTGAAACCGGACCCGTTTACGGGGACGTACTTTAAGCGTTGGCAGACCAAAACAATCTTATGGCTCACGGCTATGAACGTGTTCTGGGTCGCCGGTGTTATTCCCACGGGAACGATTACTCCTGAATAGGAGAAGGCGTTCAGGGATGCCACCGTCGTCTTTGTTGGACGCGTTCTAAGCGTGATCGGAGATAAGTTTCTTGACGCATATTTACATATGCGGGTTGCCAAGGACTTGTGGGAGGCGCTCGAATCCAAATTCGGCGCAACCGATGCTAGCAGTGAGATGTACAGTATAGAGCAGTTCCATGACTACAGAATGGTCGAAAACCGTTCTGTATTGGAGCAGACTCATGAGATACAGTGCATCGCTAAGGAGGTTGAAATTCTCAAGTGCGTGCTACCGGGCAAGTATGTCGCGGGATGCATAATCGTCAAGCTGCCTAATTCCTGGAGGAACTTTGCCACTACTCTGAAACATCAGAGGCGTGAATTCTCAGTAGAGGATGTCATCGGTCATCTGAGTGTTGAGAAGAATTCAAGGGGAAAGGACTCGCATGGAAAAGGGAACGAAGGGACTTCTGCGGCCAATATGGTACAAAAGAACTACAACTCCCACAAGAACAAGGCGAGGACTGGTGTCCAGCAGAATACCGACTTCAAGAAGAAGGCTAGGAAGACCTTCAAGAAGGATAAGAAGAAAGATGACTGCTTCACGTGTGGTTCACTGGAACACTGGGATGTGAAGTGCCCAAAGAAGTACGTGAATCCAGGACAGGATTCCAAGGATGTCAACATGATTGTGAGCAACAGTGAGAATGGGGCATCTGAGTATGGTAATTTGTTTACTGTATTTTCAGTTTGTCAGTCTACTGATTGGTGGATTGACACAGGTGCAAACATTCATGTGTGTGTGCTGATATCTCATTGTTTTCTTCTTATCAGGTCACAAGGAACGGGTCCGTATTGATGGGGAACGGCGCAAGTGCTTCTGTACTTGGTGTTGACACGGTCGATCTGAAGTTTACTTCGGGAAGGATCGTGCAGCTCAAGAACGTGCAGCATGTCCCCGCCATCAAGAAGAATCTCTTTAGTGGCTCCCTTCTATGTAGAGAAGGATTTAAGTTGGTTTTCGAGTCCAATAAAGTAGTTGTAACGAAATATGGACTGTTTGTTGGAAAAGGGTATGAGTGCGGAGGTCTGTTCCGTTTTTCCCTCGCTGATTCCTGTAATAAAGTCGTGAACAATATTCATTCGAGTGTTGATGAAACAGAAGTTTGGCATTCACGTTTTGTCATGTTGGTTTCAGTTGCATGACGCGGTTAGCAAAATTAAATTAAATTCCAAGTTTCACTTTAGCCAAAGGTTCTATGTGACATTCGTGTGTGCAAGCAAAGCAACCTCGCAAGCCCCACAAGGCTGCGGAGGAGAGACACTTGGCGCCATTAGAACTCATACATTCTGATCTCTGTGAGATGAATGGTGTGTTGACTAAAGGTGGAAAGAGATACTTCATGACGTTAATAGACGATTCCACTGTCGCACCCGGACTTTTAGAGGATACTCACAGCCCGCTAAACAGTAGATAAATGGCTTACGGGGCATACCTGCACCCGCATCTCAATATGAGTAGGCCAACACGTAAACGTGTGACAACAATCCTCTACTATGCATCGTCTGTGAAACCATCCAATAGAAATCCGAATACTTCCATTGACGTACTTCATAACATACACACATGGTACGTCAACGGCATTTGAACAAGTGATATCACAACAAATCTCTAAGACACAAAGAAATAGAAATAAGTGGCAAAATCTCTCACTCGAGCAGAGATAGCAAATACAGTCATGCAGAGGACACATGTCCCAACAAGTCATCATTACAACACAGCGGAAACATCCAAAGTGTCTGAGTACAGACAAGATCCAAATAAGCCTAAGAGGCCGGAAACGAAAGAACGGAGCCCATCCACAAAGTCTCGGATCCTACCCGGGTCCGCTATCTACTCGTCAGCAGCCTCGTCATACTCCACGTAGTAGCCACCATGGGGATCCTCGGAAACGTAGTCTGCAGAACAAGCAGCCCCAAAGGGGTCAGTACAGACGAGTACTGGCAAGCAAGACGCACAAGATACCAAAGTGGAACCGACAACACCAAGTACAGATGCTTTGGGTTCAACGGAAGATAGATGATACAAAGAAGCGGCAGCGGGCTGCGCTAACCAACTACAGAAACACGCTACAACCTCCGGCTAAAAGAAAGGGATAAGATAGCGTATTGGAACCAACTACAACTACTCACCAAACAAACCCATCCTGGATATCGCCCCTTATCCAAAGAAGCAATCCGAGGATAACCCACACAGTTGGATTAATGAAGGTTCAGGTTATTGTGACAATATGCCTATTACTAGTCAAATTATTATTAATTAGGTGTAAGTTGTCTGAGTACTTGTTAGCCAGCACTTTCACCAAGTCGTCACATAACCGCGGACAACACGGCTTCTCGAGAAGATTCATCCCTGCAGGGTGTGCTCCAGTACCCGTACACACTCGAGCCACCAACTAAAACTCAGGTGGACTCAACACGACTCGAACCATCTCTACAACCTGTCCTAGGAGCCACTGAGCTATAAGGTCCCGGCCAGTCCGCCCTAACCTAAGCGCAAGGGTGAAAACCACACCCCCGGCACCACAGGCCTCGCCCTATATGCATCATCATCATCATAATCATCAACCATGGGCGCGACCCATTCATGCGTATGCGCAAATGGAACACCCGAACTAAGTGTGGCTCTTCGGACAAACTGCGGATCAGGTCAAAGTCGAGGGGGGTTCCATACGACCACCCGGATGCGGTGAGCACGCTCATCATGGATCAGAGGACAAGACCCTTTTCCTAATTAGGGTCGACACTAGCAGGCTTCAAAACCCTAGCCCGGGCCTCCTGCCGGTGCCTTATCATCAAATTATTATTACCCCAAACATTAACATGATATGGATTATAACAAGCCCATCTATCAAACTAAACAGGTGATAAGATAAATGACAGCAAGACTCGAGCACAACAAACCTAAGCATGACACTACGACACAGGCTAACAAACAACAGGGTTGTAGGTGTGGGGGTGAGGCTATATTCATGGCTGCAGGATGACATGTGATAGGATCGGAACACAAGCAACGAATCATAAGGCTAGCAGATTAGACAACGGAAAGTATCGGTATCAAGTGTGGAACGGACACAATGGTTCATATGAGTGAATACTTGCCTGCAAACTCAGTAGCCTGGTACTGAGCTAACTCCTCTGAAGTGGTATCGTAACCCTCGTCTGCCTCAACGTCGTCGTCTATTCGAGAAGAAGCAAACAAACAACGAAGAGAGACGGACAATCAATAACATGGCATAATGCACAAACATGGGATGATGCATGACATTTTAATGCAAGTAAGAGATCATGGACATGATCATCAAGTTAAATGAGTGTTCCAAATAAGTTTGCATTATTTGGAAACCTCTCATATTTATCTTAGTGGCCTATTATTAATTTTAATAAGACCAATACATCACTAGTATTCCCACATGCATGAAATGATGCTTTCCTGTTATTAATTGAAGTTCTTTCCATTTTGGTATAGTTTCCATAATTTTTGGGTGAAGAAAATAATAAATAAGAATTAATTCTTATTGTTTTCATTTCTGCCATTTTTGGTAAACAATTTAAAAAGAGGTACTTTCAGTTACAAAATCATGGGAAATACTTGAAAACATGTGGACAATGTTTCACTGAACATTTGGAGATATTAAACATAATTTTTGGATCATTGTTGAATTTATTATGCATTTTCCACAAGCATTTTTATTCTGCCCCTTTTAGTAAACAGAAGGAAACATGTTCAAATTTAAATCAATTGTGACCAACCAAAATACCACTGTGTAGAGTTTGTTAAGACAAATTTTTGGAGCTCAAGTTTGCTCAATTTGGGTGAACAGAACTCAAGTTATGAATTTTGCAAGATTTCAGTTTTTATTCCATTTTCTGTATTTAATTATTTAGTGCAAAATTGTTAACAGAAACATATTGCAACTTTGACATTAACAGAAAGTGCTCCTCATGGTGAGTTTGTAGAAATTTGAATCACCACATTTGGAGCATGTATGAATTAGTTATTGATTTTACAATTAAACATTTGAAACTGCAATTCTGTCTTTTTTTTCAGAACAAAAGTTTCAGAAAAAAAGGTGGGTTTTATTCCGCTGCGGGGAGGGATCGAACTCGGGTCTCCTGGGTGCGCGCACGGGGCGCTAGCCAGTTGGCTGCGGCTGCGTTTGTGATGGAACTAGAGCGCGTTTGGTTTTGAGGTGGCTCGATCGGAAATAACTGAAAACTGAATCTACGTTCAGTTTCTGAACTGGAACGAGGACGGGGACGGACGGCCGGGACGGCACGGTGCCGGCGGCCGGCAGCTGCGGCCCGGCGCGCGCGCAGTGTGCGTGCGGACAAGGGAGGGAGGGAAAGAGGGCTCACAGCGGGCGGAGCGGCCGGGAGCGGGCGAGGTCGATGCGACGACCGGACGACGAACAGATGCAGAACTTGACGACGACCTGAACTGCAGTACGCGCGGGCGAACGACGAGCTCGAAGGCGGTCGATGTGGACGTCCTCCGGCCTCGGGGTCTTCAGCAAAGTTGTAGAGGGGAGTGTCTAGTTTCCATTCCCGCGAAGAACGGCCTCCCTCGACGAGCACAACATCCGCACCATCACCTCCAACTTTCGGCCAGAAATGGAGTTTTGGGTACAGAGAAGTTCGGTAAACGAAGGGGATCTGAGGGGAGAGGGAGTAGGGTGGCGGCGGCGACTGGAGGAGAAAGGAAAGAGGCTAGGGTTCTGTTTGTGGAGGGGAATAAGTAGAGGGGAGAGGGGAGAGGAGGAGGAGACGTGGAGGCATGGAGAACCACAGGAGCTCACCTGCTCCTCGTGCTGCCTGTTCCGTACGAGGAAGAAAGGAGCCAAGGGGTATTGGGCTGGATTGGGCCCAATTAGACTGCCACCCTCTTTCTTTTCTTTTTATTCCTTTTTTTTGTAGAAAGGACAAGAGAAGGAAAAAGGAGGGGGTTTTGGGATCCAAAAATTATGGTGATAAGTTTTTATGAGTTCCTTATTGCAAAAGCCCAGTTGTACCAACTTTTGTTTCTCAAAATTTTGAATTTTGCTGCTGTTTGAAATTTAATTGGATTTGATTGAATTTTTGCAATAATTGAAATATTGAAAATTAGGCAAGTTAATTATATGAAAATTCAAGTTTATTGGAAACAAATAAATGGTTTGATTTGAATGTTTTATTTGAAAAAGTTGTAAGAGACCAAGTGTGAAACATAATGATTTGAAATTTGATTTGAAATTCAAACTCAATACATGAATGCATTATGATGACATGATGCACTTGAAACAAAAACAAGAAACAAACATTCTAAGTTGGGAGTTTTTCATACTTGGGATGTTACATCCACTAGGTTTTGTTATGTATATCTGTTAAACACTAAAGATGAGGCTCTAAACTACTTTAAAATCTATAAGACAGAAATTGAGAATCAACTTGAAAAGAAAATTAAACGAATTCAGTCAGATCGTGGTGGAGAGTATTTCTCTAATGAGTTTGACTTTTTCTGTGGGGAACATGGCATTATTCACGAGAGGATGCCTCCCTATTCATCTCAGTCAAATGGGGTTGCCGAACGGAAAAATCGTACTCTAATAGATTTGGTTAACGCCATGTTAGATACATCGGGTTTATCCAAGGCATGGTGGGGGGAGACTATATTGACATCATGTCATGTCCTGAATAAAGTTCCAACGAAAGATAATGAGGTCACTCCCTATGAGCAATGGGAGAGTAGAAAAAACAACACTCTCGAACTTGAGTACTTGGGGCTGTTTGGCGAAAGTCAATGTGCCGATCCCAAAAAGCGTAAACTTGGACCAAAGACCGTGGATTGCATTAATTTGGGATACGCTAAGAATAGCGTTCGCTATAGATTTCTAGTAGTGAAATCTAAGGTACCTGGCGTGAAGGTCGGTTCGATTTTGGAGTCTAAAGATGCTACATTCTTTGAGGATATTTTTCCTATGAGAGATATGCAAAGCACTTCTAGACAGGAATCAAAGGAGACTCCTGAGCCTGCCATTCCTATGGAATATTATGAACAAACACATGATGAGAATCCTGAGAAGGATGACGAGGAAACCCTTGGTAGGGGCAAGAGACAGAGGATTGCAAAGTCCTTTGGCGATGATTTCCTTGTGTACCTTGTGGATGATACTCCCACTTCTATTTCAGAAGCTTATGCATCTCCAGATGCTGACTACCGGAGAGAAGCGGTCCTTAGCGAGATGGATTCCATCATGGCTAATGGAACGTAGGAGATCACTGAACGTCCTTATGGTTGTAAACCATTAGGATGTAAGTGGGTGTTTAAAAAGAAGCTTAGGCCTGATGGTACGATTGAAAAGTACAAGGCTAGACTTGTGGCCAAGGGTTACTCCCAGAAAGAAGATGAAGATTTTTTTGATACTTATTCACCTGTGGCCAGACTGACCACCATTCGAGTGTTACTCTCGTTGGCGGCCTCACATGGTCTTCTCGTCCATCAGATGGATGTTAAGACGGCTTTCCTAAATGGAGAGTTAGACTAGGAAATCTATATGCAACAGCCAGATGGCTTTGTGATAGATGGTTAAGAAGGAAAGGTGTGCAAGTTACTGAAATCTTTATATGGGCTGAAACAAGCACCTAAGCAATGGCATGAGAAGTTCAATACAACTTTAACCTCTGTTGGCTTTGTTGTTAACGAAGCTGACAAATGTGTATACTATCGCCATGGTGGGGACGAAGGAGTTATATTGTGTTTGTATGTTGATGACATACTGATATTTGGGACCAACCTCAAAGTAATCAATGAGGTTAAGTCGTTTCTATCCCAGAACTTTGAAATAAAAGATCTTGGTGTGGCTGATGTTATTTTGAACATCAAGCTCTTGAGAGACAATGAGGGTGGGATTACACTTCTGCAATCCCATTATGTTGAGAAGGTTTTGAGTCGTTTTGGATATTCGGACTGCAAAATTTCTCCAACACCATATGATCCTAGTGTGCGGATTCGAAAGTTCGAAGGCACAGCTAAGGATCAGCTGAGGTACTCTCAAGTAATTGGTTCACTCATATATCTAGCGAGCGCTACGAGGCTTGACATCATGTTTGTTGTGTGCAAACTAAGTCGGTTTGTTTCCAATCCGGGTGATGTGCATTGGCATACTGTAGAAATAATTATGTGCTATCTGAAAGGTACCGTGAACCATGGACTTCACTACAGTGGATATCCTTCGGTACTTGAAGGGTATTGTGATGCGAATTGGATCTCTGATGCTGATGAGATGAAAGCCACAACGGGGTATGTGTTTACCCTTGGAGGTGGTGTTGTTTCCTGGAAGTCTTGCAAGCAAACGATCTTAACGAGATAGACAATGAAAGCTGAATTAATAGCATTAGACATGTCTAGTGTCGAAGCAGGATGGCTTCGAGATCTTTTGATGGACTTGCATGTGGTTGAAAAGCCAGTACCGACTATCCTTATGAACTGTGACAATCAAACGGTAATTGTCAAGGTGAAGAGTTCAAAGGACAATGCACAGTCCACAAAACACATAAAAATGAGACTAAAAGCTGTCAGACATTTAAGAAACTCCGGAGTGATAGCGGTGGATTATATCCAGTCGGCTAAGAATCTGGCAGATCCCTTTACTAAAGGGCTATCACGTGTTGTGATAGAAAGTGCATCAAGGGAGATGGGTATGAGACCCACATGAGTTGCCATGGCAGTAACCCAACCTATGTGATCGGAGATCCCGTGAAGTAGGATCTGGGAAAACAAGCTAGTGGTTAACTGAGGAGAGTAATTTTTACTAACCCACTCCACTGGAGATGCAGTACTCTCAAAAATTGTATGGCAGGTTGACTTTTGTCTTAATGTGTTCCAATGCTTGTATAAGCAAGATGCTACCCTACAGAGCGATCTTTGGAGGAACACACCTATATGATCCTGACTGCTGGTCACAGTCTATGAGATTGGGTGATCTCTAATAAGTTCATGAATAGGCCAGGAGTATGACTAATATGCTCCACCCGAGGGGTCAGCCTTCGGCAGCCTAGTACTGACAAGACATTTAGTGAAACTATTTTACGCCAAACTGACAATTCAAGGCATAG
The DNA here is from genome assembly GCA_028641055.1 of Alopecurus myosuroides. Lineage (NCBI taxonomy): Eukaryota > Viridiplantae > Streptophyta > Magnoliopsida > Poales > Poaceae > Alopecurus > Alopecurus myosuroides. The sequence goes on from CM054057.1 coordinate 5,434,023, forward strand.
TCCATTGTTCAGTTGTGATGTAGTGTAGCTATTTGTTCTAGGTGGATGTTCAACCTTAACGGATCTCCACTGAAAATATCGGTATATAAAAACAGTGAATGGAACAGGGGACAACACCATGGGTCTTCGGGATCTGGTGGGGGATTGCTGAAATTTGGATGGGTTTGCAGGCCTATTAGGCAATTTCTATTTAATCCCTAAGGCCCATGCTGCCATAGCAAATGGTGGGAGTTTAGTCCCATATTGCTAGTTGGGAGAGTTTTGGACCAGTTTATAAGGTGACCTCTCTCCCCACTAGTGTGAGTTGATATGAAGAGAGAGGAGTTGTGGAGGTGTTCCACACGCGCGCTCCTCCTCCGCCGCCCGCCTCGTCACGACACGACACGTCACGGGTTGCTGGAATGAGCCGAGCCGATGTCTTTATTTTGGCAGTTGAAAACGGAGAGTCAACAGACACGCCAATAATATGAGACGTCATATTGATTGTTGTCTATTGCGTCACATTTATTTTTGTCGAGACATCGTAGTAGTTTTCATAGACGGGGGTGCCATGAGACTACGGTAGAGACGTGGGGTAACGGGATCGCGTGGTAGACAGTAAACACAGGATTTACCCAGGTTCGGTACGTCGCGACAATACGACGTGCCTACTCCTGCACTTCTCACTAATCAGGACTAAAGCCTGGAAACAGAATTACAATGTGAGGTTTAGATCTAAGCTATTCAACGAGGATGAACTTCTCGGCGAGTTGGCCTAGAGCTTCTCTGTTATTCGTTTTTTTGTTTGTTTATCTCCCGTCCGGCTTTATATAATAGCCGGATTAGGGCTTATAGAATAGGAAACCTAGAAGACTACGTGTCGCAACAACTTGGAAAGTAAGGAATCCGTCTTCTCCTCCAAGCCAGATCACACGGGCCGTGATCCGGGTTCTTCTAGAATCCGTCTTCTATGCGTCAGGTTACTGGGCCGCCCAATGGACCATAGCCCACTACCACTTGGGCCACCCTGGTAACCAGGCACTTTCACTACCATCTTATATACCCCTATACGGTATATATCCGACAGTAGCCCCCAAGAAGGATTAAAACTCTGATTTGCCGTCTTCCGTCAAATGTGCTTTGTCCGAGAAATTTCAATCAGCAGTCTTGATTCTTCTTATTCTTCTTCTTTTGAAAGAGATGGTAACGTGAAACCCGGAATCCTGAAAATCCGGCTTTTCTCTCACGATCCTTCATGGAGAAGGAACTTCTTACGTCAGCGCACTTAACCATGCTGACGTAAGGGACGTTTGGGTTTTACTCGGAAAACCCAGAAACATATCTCTGACAGATTCTCGCGGGAAACGAGGAGATAACCATCATTACCCTGTCGTTTCATTTCCCGGATTTTCCGGCGAGTGACACGCGTTGATCATCCAACGGTCAAAATAGCCGTTGGCACGTATCTCGATGGATTTCTGGCTATAAATAGCCGTCTTCGTCCTCGTCAAAAACCTTCCGCACTCTCACTGTCACGCCATTGCCGCGCACCAGCCCCCGAGCGAAGAACCACTCCGAGCACGCGAACGCACCCAGAACCCAGCGCAACGCGCCGCCACCAAATGGCAACCTCGCCGTCGTCCCCCGCTCGCTCCGCCGCGCTTACCGTCGACGACATCATCAACGAACTGGATCCACAGCTGGAATCCCCCAAGCACGCCGGCGACGAGCCGGAAAAGACCGTGGCCTCTGCGGCGGGCGGAGGAAATCCTTCCGCCGCCGCGAACGCTGCGGGATCGAGCTCCGCGCCTCCCTCGCCGTCCGCTCCCGAAACGGCGGAGGACAAGATCCAATCCCGTGACGATGAGCACTTCGCTACCGGAGCGAACGAAGACACAGAGTTTGTCGGCAACTGGAGTCCGAGTAATACTCCTCTCGTCCTTCTTCGGCGGATGTCAAAGGAGGGATTAATAGTTAAAGGTAAATGGCGAAACCCAGAAGGTGAACCCGAGCCCAAGCCAAAAGATGGAGAACGCGTCCTCCTTACCTCTCATATCGCGAGAGGTATGGGTTTCCCTCCTTCCGCCTTTTTTCTAGACATCCTTAACTTTTATGGCGTTCAACCACATAACCTCTCTCCAAATTCCATCCTTTACTTAGCCAGTTTCCAAGCCCTTTTCGAAGGATATCTCGGGATAACCCCTAATCTAGATTTCTGGCAATATTGTTTTGAGGTAAAACATAACATCACAGATGGTATTTCGCCTATCTGTGGAACTATATCTTTCACCCTCATGAAATTTAGAGAGGACTGGTATCCCAAGATAAAAATGCCGGAACCTGTCCAATCTTGGCTAGGTTCTTTCTTTTATCATCAGGACATTCCATTCCCAGGCAAAGAAACCGGGGTTCCTCCATTTGTTAATTCTGCCGCTACCCCTTGCGAGAATTGGATAGTTGCAGCAGTAGAAAATTTGCCAGAAAACCTGATGAAGATAAAGCGGCGCATCGCCAAACTTACTTCCTCTCAGCCTTCTTTGACTGGGAAGGATACCGTTTTGTGCTGGTTCGGACGTCGTATCCAACCTCTCTCTTTTCGTTCCCGGCTCCTTTGCGAATACCAAGGACCAGAAGATAGCATGAGAGGAACAGATAAGGCTTATACCAAAAATGATTTTCTAAAACGACTTCACCAACTGGTCGCCACCAGCAGTCAGATTGAAGAAAATCTGGCAATTTATCACGTGGAGAATCTGGCCCCTAAGGTGTTTATACTTTCCTTGCTTCCAGTTTTCTTCAGATTGGCTTCTTTTTCTGACTTTTGACGTAACGTGAATTCTTTCCTAGTTCAATGAACTTGAAGGAGCTGATATTGCTTCCGACATCGAGCTTAGCAAATTACATGCTAGCTTTTATAATGATCGGAAACGTAAAAAACAGGCGGCTTTTGGCAATACGGTGACTGTTGACGGAATTCCTATTGCCACATCCAGGTATTTTACTGGAGCCTCCTTAATCGTCATTCTCCTTCAGTTCTTCGAGATTTTTAACTCTCGGATATTCTTCTTTTCAGTCTTGCCCCAACTCCTTTGAAAACAAAGAAGCTGAAGAAACATAAGACTGCTATCAAAGAAGAATCTTCTTCTGCAACCATGGGCCTGAGGGGTAGAACGGAAACACAGACGGGTGGAAATCTCCGGTCATCTGCTGGAAACGAACCCATCTCCAATTTGGACAGTAATATCCGGATAAAGGAAGAACCATTCGACGACCTTGGATATATTCGTCCGGAGGCTAAAAAATTCTTCGCTCCTGCCCCTCTAATTCCTCCTTGGCCACAAGGCGGATTAGTTGTTCGCAATGATATTATATTTTCCCCTCGCCAGGTCATACAAGATGGCCTTCATCACGTTGGGATTCTTTTCTGGGAATATGCCAAAGAATTCAACGAGGCCTTGGCCGACTTGCAAGAAATGAGCCAGGTGATACTTCTAGCCCCCAAGCATTAAGTTGAAAACCTGAATTCTTCTTAATGTTTCTTTGTATGCTTGTTCATACTTAAGCATTTGGCTTTCATTTCCTTGTTCAGCATTCCGCAGATGCCATAAACTTGGAAGTTTTTAAGAAGCTTAATCTCAAGAATAGAGAATTAAAAACCCTTCAATCTATTATTGAGTTCAAAAGCAACGAGCTGGCGTCATCTCAGCTACAATTATCTGAAACCACAGGTATTTATTCTCTGCTGTTTTTATCCGGATAACATTTTTCCCGAATTTTCGTAAACTCGAAATGTTTTTTGTGTCCTCTAGCTGCTTTAGCTAAAGTCAAAGAATTAGCGAAGGACGCTATCAATGCATCTCGGCTCCGTGAAGAAAACTCGAACCTTCGCAAGGAGTTTATGAAAGTTCAAGAAGACCTGGAAGCCAGTAATCTGGCCCTTGGGATTGCTCAATCCAAGGCTTCTTTGCAGGCGGCGGAAGATAAATCTATTATCCATGATTTGGAAAGTATGCTATTCCCGCGCATGAAAGAAGGCACCGAAATTGATAAGGTTCTTGGTAAGTTAGTTCCTTTTACCAATTTCTCCATGTCTTATTTCCCGTATTTTGTGGCCTAAACCTTTTTGGTTGTTTTTGTCATCAAAACAGGGAATATTCCAGGAATTTCTCGGATTGAGAAAATCCGAGCTTTTGGGGAAGTATGGAATGCAATCAGAAATGCAGGAATGCAATTGATTAACAAATTCCTTCCCATGAGTACTGTAGAATTCTCGGAAGTTTACAAACTTCCGGGTGCCATCATGGAAGTTGCGGGATCAAAAGAATCCATCCTACGCTCCGCTGCATGAGGTGGTGCGCGCATGGCCCTAGGCCTTATGCGTCTGCATTATCCTGACGCGAAATCTTGGCGCGTGGCATCTGGTGTCCCGCAAGGGTACACAGAAAATCAGCGAACCGCCATCTTTGATGAAGTCAAAGGTCACGCTACCACGATTGCTTCCATGGTTAACATTTCTATCACTTATCCAGAAGAAGAGGTTCCCGCAGTCCCCGAAGATGAAAGCAGCGAGGAAGACTCGAATGTTTGAAGGACTGCACTTAACCTGGATAGTGGATTTGTATAATAGGAGCGCTATTTTTACAATGTAATTCATATTGTAAAGCTTCTATTCCGTTTGTCAAAACAAGAACTCCGCCCTTTTGCAGCTTTGAATTATGAAATTCCTTGCAAGATTGTCGGGTTTAATTATTCCTTTATCTTCTAAGCTCTCTGGCGTATGCGTTTTGACTGTCTTTAGTGTTTAAAATGGCTCGAATAGCAATATGAATCGTCATGCCGAGTAACTGGGTGTACCAATCAGTTTTAAACTCGGAAACATGGATCATGCTAAAGGCATTTTTGCTAACTAGCTCCAGTAACCCAACACACATTCGATCAGATAATGCTTAGAGATTTGTAAGGAATTTTCTTGAAACTTGGGCACGCAGGCACAATCCGAGTTTCCTTTAACCATTATCAGGCTGAAATCATTCAGTTTTTTAACGCCGAGCACGCAGGCACAATTCGGGTTAACATTGAGTATTTTGTAAGATCATTGGGAAATAGATAAGGTGGAATCATGCTTTATACTATAGTGAACTTGTAAAAACATGGATATCAGAATTCCAATGACTTTATTTCATGATCTCAAAAGATGTTTACATAGATATTGAACTAAGTATAGAAGGGACGTAACTGCTGGATGCTCCAAGGCCTTTTTGTCTCTCCTAGCTCATCATCTATCTTTCTCTTTCTTTTGCGATTCGGTTTCTTGGGATCATCTTCCGTATCTCGAATGTCGACAAGATAGTACGATCCATTTTTCATGGCTTTACTTATGACAAATGGCCCTTCCCATACTGGGGCTAATTTATGCTTCCTTTGCTGCACCAACCTCAGCACTAGGTCACCTTCTTTAAAAGAGCGATGCCTGATTTTCTGACTATGGTAACGTCGCAAACCTTGCTATTAAATGGCGGATCTTTGAAGCACAAGTTCTCGTTCCTCTTCTAGGAGATCAACGGCATCTTGTCGTGCTTCTTCGGCATCTAATTCGTCGAAATCTTGCACTCTTGGACTATCATGAATCATATCTATTGGGAGAATAGCTTCCGCGCCGTAAACTAGGAAAAACGGGGTTTGCCCAGTCGACCTATTTGGCGTCGTTCTTATACTCCAAATTACAGAAGGTAGCTCTTCTACCCATGCTCCGGCCGCTCTGTGAAGAGGAGTTTCGAGTCTTGGGCGTATTCCTTGCAGGATTGAGCTATTCATTCGCTCAACCTGCCCATTGGATTGCGGGTGTGCCACAGATGCTAGATCTAGGCGAATTCCCGTTTGTCGGCAATATCTTGCCAACTCTCCGATGGAGAAATTTGTCCCGTTGTCGGTTATTATGCTGTGTGGCACACCGTATCTCATCACCAAGTCGATGATGAAATTTCTAGCAGTTGCACCATCCAGCTTTTTGATGGGTTTGGCCTCCACCCATTTGGTGTACTTATCCACTGCTACTAGCAAATGAGTAAGCCCGCCTCTTGCAGTTTTGAACGGTCCCATCATATCTAGCCCCCAGACCGCAAACGGCCACGTAATGGGGATAGTTTTAAGAGCTTGGGCCGGCAAATTAGTCTGTTTGGCGTAATATTGACACCCTGCACATGTATTAACTATGTGCTCAGCGTCTGTCTTGGCTGTTAGCCAGAAAAACCCCGCTCGGAATGCTTTCTTAACAATGCTTTTTGATTGATCATGATGTCCGCAATCTCCGGCATGGATTTCTTCCAGTATTTCTCTTCCTTCTTCCGGTGAAATACACCGCAAAAAGATTTCGGAAGTACTGCGCTTATACAGGTAGTTATCAATTACCGTGTATCCTTTGCATCGACGCTGTATTTGTCTTTTCAAAACTTCATCTGCTTCTTCCGGGTACTTCTGATTAACTAAGAAGTTTAAATATGGAATCGTCCAATCTGGTTTAACGAGCATAACTTCAATGGATTCGGAAACCAGGGGATAATCAACATCTCCACCCTTTATGGATGGCTCATGCAAGTGCTGAACAAATACCCCTGGTGGTAGAGTTTTTACCCTTTCCGATCCCATGCGGGCTAACGCGTCTGCGTTCCAGTTTTCCTCCCTTTTGATGTGGAGTACCTCGAACCCAAAGAAACAAATGGCGAATTCGTCCACCGTTCTTCTGTATTCGGCCATTATAGGGCTTTTTGCGTCCCAAGTTTGGTTAATCTGATGCTGTACCAAATCCGAGTCTCCATAGCACAAGATGCGCTTTACTCCTATTTCCTTTGCAATTTGCAAGCCATGAAGCAGAGCTTTGTATTCTGCCACATTATTACTGGCGTTGAAGTGTATTTGCAATACGTATTCCATTGTATCGCCTTTTGGGGATTTCAAAACTACACCAGCTCCAGCGCCCTCCTTCATCTTGGATCCGTCAAAGTGCATGATCCAATACTCGGACTCCGGCATTGGCGTTTTTTCCATTGCTTCTGTCCAGTCGGAGACAAAGTCCGCCAAAACCTGGGATTTTATTGCCGTCCTTGGCTGGTACTTAATGTCAAAGGCTGCTAGCTCGATGCCCCATTTGGCTACCCGGCCCGTTGCCTCCGCCTTGTTTATTATATCCCCTAGTGGTGCTTTACATACCACTGTTATGGAATGCCCTTGGAAGTAATGGCGCAGTTTTCTAGATGCGAAAAACACACCATATGCCAGTTTCTGATAATGCGGGTACCTTTGTTTAGATTCGGAGAAAACTTCGCTTATGTAATATACCGGATGCTGATCTGGTATGCTTTGCTCATCCTTCTTCCGTTCCACAACAATTACGGCACTAATAACCCGGTTTGTAGCCGTAAGGTACAATAACATGGGTTCTTCGTCTTTTGGGGATGCCAAAATCGGAGCATTCATCAAAGTTTCCTTTAGTTGGGTTAACGCTGCATCGGCCTCTTCTGTCCATTCAAATTTGTCGGATTTCTTCAACAACTTGTAGAGCGGTAGGGCTTTATCCCCCAGCCTGCTAATAAATCTGCTGACGGCAGCAGCGGAACCCGTCAATCTTGGACATCTTTTACGCATGTAGGATTCGAGATGTTCAAGATGGCTTTTATCTTTTCCGGGTTAACTTCTATTCCTCTATGAGAAACGATAAAAACCAGAAGTTTTCCTGAGGGAACCCCGAATACACACTTAGATGGATTTAACTTCATCTTGTAAGTGCGCAAGTTTTCGAAAGTTTCTCGCAAATCTTCAAGGAGTGTTTCTTTTTCCTTGGTTACGACAGCAATGTCGTCCACATAAACATGGACATTTTTGCCAATCTGACTGTGCAAGCAACGTTGCATGCAATGCTGGCAGGTTGCACCTGCGTTCTTCAAGCCAAATGGCATGGTTACGTAGTAATACGTCCCGTACGGGGTTATAAAAGAAGTCTTAATTTGATCTTCCTTTTTCATGCGTATTTGGTGGTACCCGGAGTATGCATCCAAAAAGCACAAAAGCTCAGAGCCTGCAGTGGCATCTATTATTTGATCGATTCGCGGTAACGCAAACCTATCTTTTGGACACAATTTGTTCAAGCCTGTGTAATCTATACACATTCTAAGAGCAGTAGTGTCTTTCTTCGGTACTAATACCGGATTTGCGGACCATTCAGTGTGGATTACTTCCTGGATGAAATACGCTGCTAAAGCCGGATAATTTCCTTGCCAATAGCCTTCCGTCTTCTTCCGTCAAATCGACGGAGACCTTGTTTAACGGGTTTTGATCCTGGAATCACCTTAAGTTGGTGCTCAGCAAGTTCCCTGGGTACGCCTGGCATGTCAGCTGGACACCAGGCAAAAATATCCCAGTTCTCACGGAGGAACTTGATGAGCTCGCCTTCCTATTTGTCGGTCATCCCAGTCCCTACAACGACGAATTTTGTCGGATCTTTGGGATCTAGGATTACCTGTCTTGTATTCTTGGATGCCTTGAAGCTGTCAGTTTGCTTCCGGGTTTCTTTTCCTGCCGGCATTTCTGTTGGCGATACCTCTTTGGCTAATTCCTTCAGTTCTTCCTTTGCTATGACTCTCTGAGCGCAAAGGGCGTTTTCTTTCTCCAACTCATTTGCTAGCTTAAAATCACCAGCTATGGTGATTACTCCTCCTTTTGGCCCTGGCATCTTCAGCTTGTTATAAATATAACAGGATCTTGCCATGAATTTGGCGAAAGCTGGACGTCCGAGTATTGCGTGATATACGCTTTCGAACGGCACTACTTCGAAGGATACTTTTTCCTGCCGGAAGTGATCTTTATCTCCGAAAGTGACATCTAGGGAAATTTCTCCTAGGGACCGTGCTTGTCTGCCAGGGACAATACCGTGGAAGCGTATGTTGCTGTGATTGAGCTGGGACTCGGAAATCTTCAGATGCTTCAGTGTATCCAAGTAAATTATGTTAATGCTGGATCCTCCATCCATCAGCACTCTTCTTATCCTAGTGTTCTGGACAATAGGGCTTACAACAAGAGCTTGTGTGCCGGGTTCAGGGATATTCCCGGGATGATCAGACTGATCCCAGGTAATTGGTGTGTTGGAGTACTTCAAGAATTTCGGGGTTGCCGGAACAACCGCGTTTATTTCTCGAAGTGTTCTTTCGGCCACCTTTGCTGACGGAGTTGCTAGAAATGTTAGCATTGCTTCTCCATCAACTCTCGGAAATTTGGGTTCGCCTTTTCGCTGCTGTTCCTGGATTTTTTCATCAGTGTCCGATTCACTGTCCTCTTTGTCAGCTTCTGGCTTTTGTTTAGCAGGTTTCCTCTTGGAACCCTTCCCCTTACTTCCGGATCCTACACTGCCTTTCATGTGTTTATTCAGCCGGCATTGCGCGTTTGTATGGGTGGGTTTCCCAAATTGTGAATGGTGGACACAGGGTTCCGACTTAATCCTTTCCCACTCCTCTGGAGTGTAATTGATTGGATCTGGGCTGCGTCCTTTCCACTTATTCCCTTTTTCGCTTCCAAAGGCTATGTTGACTTCCTTGGGTTTTGTCGTTGTTTCTGGAGTTCCCTTTTTGTCAGAACGGGGAGTTTTCTTAGCAAGTATCAGTGTATCGATATTGCCTCCTCTTGCTCTGATGTCGTCTTCGGCTGCAGCGTGCTCATTGGCGGTTGTAAGCATAGATCCGAGATGTTTGTGCTGTTTGGAACCAACCATGAACGGTACGAGTCCGAGTTTCAGGCCATTGACGAAAGCATGCATTGCTTGTACGTCAGTTACTCCAGAACAACTATTCTTCATTGCTGTCCATCTGGAGATGAAATCCACGTATGGTTCATCCTCGAATTGGGTGCAACGGTTCAGCTGGTTGATGCTGTTCGGGCGTTTGTATGTTCCCCGGAAATGCTGAGTAAATACTCTAGCCATATCATCCCAGCTATCAACAGTTCTTGATGGTAATCCATTGATCCAATCCCTGGCTCCGTTTAGTAACATTAGGGGAAGAAACTTGACAGCTTCCAGGTCTGTCCCATTGTTAATTTGGACGGCTGTATAGTAGTCTGAGAGCCAGGTGTCCGGGTTTGTGCTACCGGTATATTTTTGGTAGGTTGGACCAACTTTGGCGAAGCCAGAATGCAGGGTTATCCTTCGGATCCTGTAAGTGAAACACTTAGGACCAAAGTATAGATCATCCTTTTCCGCTCTATCAATGTGTGCGGAATATCTTCCGGCTGAATGGACAGAAGGGGATCTACTCCTTTCTTTTCCATTGTTGCGCGGGCGCGCTTTTCCGGGATTGTACCTATCTCTTCCATGATCACGTCCTTTTGGATTAGGCGGAGACCTGCTCCTGTTCCTTTCTTTGTCCTTGGGGGGTGTCCAGGATCTCTCACGCCTGTGAGGTGTATCGTATCTTCCGGCTTTCTCAGTTGGGTTTCTCGGAGGTGGCATTATTTTGCCGTCATTCCGGTATTTTTCTTCCCGATCATGGGGTTTAAGTCCACCTTTCGGGGGATGGGATTCGGTTCGGGACGCTTCATCCCTATTGTCGGGGTTTTTCTTGTCTTTTCTCAGATCCTCTTTTTTATCCTTTGAATTGTCTGAATCTCCAGGTTCTTCTGGTCCAGGTGCTCCAGCGGCGCAAGTAGCTGTTTTGCATAGGGCGGAGTTATCCTGTAGTCTTCCTGATCGCTCTTGGGCCCGCTGCTGTTGTTGCAATGCTTTTCCTAGGAAAGCATACACCCCTTGAAGTTTTTCGCCATTGGAGTACAGATCATTGTTCAGGATGGCGAATGCTGCTTCCGCGTTTTCTGCCGCGGTTTTATAAATTGGTTCGCCTCTGGCATCTTTGCCGTTTACCTGCTTTTGCCAAGATGGGTTGTGAAACCTTTCTTTTGGCGGCAGTACTTCCGGTCTTATAATTCCGGGTAACCTTGTAGGTTTAATGCCAGATCTATTATTTCTCTCGTACTCCTCTATTTCTTCCTTCATGAGCTTAATGTCATCCTGGGTTTTTTGGAGGTGTTGCCGAGATCTGAGTAGATGTTGATGTTGCCTTTGGAAGGCTTATCTCCTGGCTTCCATCATCTCAGGGGGTTCATTTGCTCCCACTGGCGTTTGCAACAGCTCTTGCTCTTCCTGTTCCGTCATTGTTGGAACAAGGATTTCTTTGATTTTCTTCTCCGCAACTTTTGTTCCGCTAGCATCTCCTACTTCCAGGTTTTCTTCGGCTTGATCAGCTGATTTTTTCTTCCGGATTTTGTATTGGAGTTTCTTAGCAGCACGATGTTTTTTCTTGGAAGAGGGAGGTTTTTTGACAGGCTCATCTTCTGTCAATTCCTTAACATTGGGAAATGCCGGAGAAGTTTCTCCTTCTTCTCTCTCTTCCTCTGGCGGAGGGGTTTTAGGGCTTTCCTGGCTGCCGGCATCCGTGGTATCAGCTGGTTTTGCCATTAGCACTTCATGGAATCCCTCTTGGAAAGATTTAACTTTCCTTTCGAAGGCGTCCGCGTCTTCGTCTTCGGAATCAAAATCCTCTGATCCGGTTTCCGACTCTAATCTCGCCTCAATGGCGGCAAGCACGGATTCTGCTTCCGAGTTCACCGTTTTGTTAACGGAAGTCGGATCTTCCGCCTGTATGACGGGTATCGGGTCTTCCGTTGCTGTGACGGGTGTGTTTTTGTCTGCCTCTAGCACGGGGTTTTCATTATCCGTGTTTTCGGCGACTTCGGACTGCACCATGCCGATAAAGTGTGTGTCACTTTTTTGTCGGCGATCTGAGCAGAATCCGGCATCATAGTCGTCCTCGACTGGGTATAGGGCGGGTGGGATAAATTTGCTTCCACCGCAAAACCCCATTGCTTCTGCAGATAGTCCGATAAAGATGTTAGCAGATCCTATCGGTAACACACAGGCACTTACCAGGTTGTTTTGCGCCGGTATGTAAGATCCGTTGTCGAGGAAGCGTCCGACATCATCGTTGAATTCCAGGCTTCCGACAGTGATTGATCTTCCGATTCCGCCAAGTATCCCAGATCGGAACTTCACGCCTGACGTCGTTTGCCCCACGGTGGGCGCCAACTGTCGAGACATCGTAGTAGTTTTCATAGACGGGGGTGCCATGAGACTACGGTAGAGACGTGGGGTAACGGGATCGCGTGGTAGACAGTAAACACAGGATTTACCCAGGTTCGGTACGTCGCGACAGTACGACGTGCCTACTCCTGCACTTCTCACTAATCAGGACTAAAGCCTGGAAACAGGATTACAATGTGAGGTTTAGATCTAAGCTATTCGACGAGGATGAACTTCTCGGCGAGTTGGCCTAGAGCTTCTCTGTTATTCGTTTTTTTGTTTGTTTATCTCCCGTCCGGCTTTATATAATAGCCGGATTAGGGCTTACAGAATAGGAAACCTAGAAGACTACGTGTCGCAACAACTTGGAAAGTAAGGAATCCGTCTTCTCCTCCAAGCCAGATCACACGGGCCGTGATCCGGGTTCTTCTAGAATCTGGCTTCTATGCGTCAGGTTACTGGGCCGCCCAATGGACCATAGCCCACTACCACTTGGGCCACCCTGGTAACCAGGCACTTTCACTACCATCTTATATACCCCTATACGGTATATATCCGACAATTTTGCTAACAGCCGCGCGCAGTAAAACGCCGCATTGATCACGTGGTAACCGCGCGCAGTAAAACGGCGCACTGATTACGTGGTAACGGCTGTAGTAAATGCCAAATTAATTTGTGAGATGACCGTTCTCCTACCCGGCCGTGCCTATATATTGAGGGCGCAGGGCGGACACAAAAACACACAACTCATACGCTCTGCGCCCATTGTCGTTCCTCTCTCTGTTGCTGCTGTCGGTGATCCCATCCCGTCTACCGCGTACACGGCCGACGGGAGAGCAGGCCTCCGAAACCCCGCATCTCCAGATCCTGTACGGGAGAGGGGCAATGAGGTTTTTGGGGAGCGTCTTCTATGCGACTGCTCGCTGTCGTACGTCTACTTCGACTACTACCGCATCGTCCTCATCGTCAACATGGCCACCGAAGCTGAACGAGTTGCTGCTGCCGCCACTGCTGCCACCGAGGCCGCCACTTCTGCTGAGGCCGCTACCACTGCTGCCGCCGCCGCCGCGGCTACCGCCTCTGCTACGGCTACTGCCAACTGGCCGACCGCAGGGTATAACACGTTTATCCCGGTTCTTCTTATTTGCATGTCTGCAATACTAGTAGTTTGCGTAGATGTATCTACTATAAATCTAGTATGCATAAACATGGTAAATTGCCAGTATGTTTACGTCATGCTTATGATTTATACTTGGATTGAATTAAGCTGTAATTTGCCTAAATTCCTAACAGTTACTTGTCTCGTGGTTACATGATCAATATCTGCTTTTGTTGATCTAAAAAAATTGGGAATGACTATGGCTCACTCGAGTGAGAATTAAGTTAATTCTCACTCATATGGCATCAGCCAGTTGCATGTGCAACTCATGAAATCTGAGTTGCAACTGAGTGTCATCCATGTGCAACTGGGAAAATATGAGTTGCAAGATGTATAGATAACAACCCGCACGAATCACGCTGTAAATCTAATGGGATTCGAGTTGAGTGAGATCTAACTTAATTCTCTCTCGTGTGAGAAATAGCGAAACCGAAAAAAATTGGAGTAAACTTCGTTTTTCTTAAATAATGGAACTTGAGTAGTTATATCTGATTCAGATAACTACTCAAGTTCCAGGATTTTCCGTTGAGGACCACGGTCCATGTTCCGTATGTTTCTGACTCAGCGGTACAATATGGAGGCTGGAAATACATTGTTTTTTAGTGGACCATATTCCTGACACACATCCCAACGCTTGTTTCAGAGGTGCTGTTTTCATGAGTAGCTGAGCCCCGAGTCTCCCCCTTGTTCAGTCCTCTTTGGTGCCATGACAAAAAGAGGCCAGGTCTTATCTTTATAGAAACGTGTTATCTTTTTTACCATCCAAGAAGATGGAGACACAAAATAATTCGTTTCACTCTCAGCATCCCATTCTCTGTCGTGTCTGTTGTTGTCGTGTCTGTTGCTCGTCGCCGGTCTGCATCCTTCTCCCCTTCCATTGCTCAGCGCCTCCTATTATCGGAGAGCCGTATATCTCGCGTGGCCGGTCAATGACGGCTTGGTTTCTTGGGGCGATGGCGACTAATCGTCCACCGACCCGAGCTCCCTTGGCGCTGATGAAGTGTTGCATTCTCGTATATCTATATTTACTGTCAATATTTGTCTTGTTAGTGTCCAAATACCATGTACGACTCTGATTATGAAGGATTAGCAAATGCTAGTGATCATCCTATCCATTTTAAATGCAATTTGGTGCTATCCAAATTTGTTGCTTTTGAAGGATGTTGGACTGGTAGCAGGTTCTTGGTCTGTTCAGGGGAGGTCTACGAAAAATTAGAACTTATACATCCAAACAAAGTTTTTGTTATGTAATTTTCAAATATATTATGCTTTGTCATATATATTGTAGTTTGGAGAAACATGTGACTTTGTGCAATGGGTTGATCATGTGTAGAATTCATGATGTCTTAAACACTTTTGAAACAAAGTTTAAGTTCCACGATGAGATTACAGAGCTCCACCGGGACCTGATAATTTCCCAAGATGATCTTAGTTGAGGAAAAGCATATGACACTAGCCCTCAAGGCCAAAGCCGATCAAGCTCTCGTGAACTAGAGTAGAAGAAGAAACTTGATGCATCAACTTCTAGCATGATTGAAGACCTGTTGAAACAGAAATAAGCGTTTAGGGCAAAGATCAAGAAGATATAAGATACCTATGTTGAGTAGAATCTTTGTAATATTTGCTTCATCTTATTGGACAAACATCATTTATGTGTTGAACTATTGGTGTTTCTTCACTTATCATATGTAGTGGATTATTTATGGTTTATTTCCTTAATGTGTTGAATTATGAGAGTCTCTTTGATATTTATGTGTTTAATTATCAAAATACAGTTCCCGTAAAAATAATATTTGTGATCATTCAACCATTTTTCATATTCTGTTCGTTGCTAATTAAGATGCTACAAAAGCCCCCCATTTGTGAGCACAGACACTTTCATTTTTTTTTAACATGGACACTTCCATATTTGTTTTTGGAACATGGGCACTGTCATATTTTTGAACATGGACACTTTGTTATTATTCATGATTGTTTTCATTTATGTGTTGAATTATGAGAGTTGCTTTGATAATTATTTTTGAATTATCAAAATATGGTTCACATCAAAATACTATTTGTGATCATTCAACCCTTTTTTCATATTCTACTTGTTACTAAAGCCCGCCATTTGTGAGCACATATATTTTCATATTTTTTAACATGATTTTTTTTTGAACATGGGCACTTTTTTTTTAACATGGACACTTTCATATTATTTATGATAGTTTCATTTATTTGTTGAATTATGAGAGCTATTTTTATATTTATGTGTTGAATTATCAAAATAGGGTTTCCATCAAAATAACATTTGTGTTCATTCAATCAATTTTCATATTCTTCATGTTATTAATTAACATGTCACTAATGTCCCCCATTTGTGATCATAGACACTTTGACAATATTTTTAACATGTACACTTTCACACAGTTTTGCAACATAGACACTTTCATTTTTTAACACAGGAAATTTCATATTTCTGAACATGTAGTATTTGTTTTGATAACTTACACCTCTTTATTCACTGGTAATCATATGAAACCATGAGATGTATAATAAAATTTGGTGGTTCATCTAGCCAGACATTTTTCTTGTGATGACTTGTAACATGTCCTGCAGTTGTCTAAAAATAAAAATCATTCCTCCTATATCAGGGCTAGATAGAAGGGTTCGTTGCATAGAAAACAAACAATTTCCTACACGATAAACACCCGAATGGCCAAGATCTAATCTAGCAGATGTAAGAAACGGGGAGAAAGAGAGACTTAAGGAGAACATACCCTCAAAGACACAAAGCGCTACGAGATCGTATCTCGTTGTTGATGTAGTCAAACTCACATCAATATCAAGATCGAGAAGAAGAGCGCTGCAAACCGGCAGCGCTTCCACACTCGGTCACACGTACAACACGATGACGACCTCCGTTCCATTGATCCTGTGGGGCAGCGGAAGTAGAGGATCCCTCAGAAACTCCAACAACATGACAGCGTGGTGTGGTGAAGAAAACATTTCTCAGGGTTTCGCCAAGCGCACGAACAAGTGGTGTAGCAGTGAGAGGAGGTAGGAAGAGATGCCACAAGTGTGTGTGTAGGAGAGGGAGCTCCCACCCCTCCTTATATAGGAGGGGAAGGCAGCCACGAATTTTTGGGTGTCTCCACCTCTTCCTCATCATGTGAGTGGAGTCTCGACTCAACCCACTCATTCTTCCATTAATTTCCACTCAAAATCCCAAGAGTTTTCTTTAATAAATAAATATAACAATTTTATTTCTTTATATTAATATTTGTTAATTTAATTTAAAAATATTAACACATAGCCCCTTGAGTTAGTTGTCCAATCTATTAACAACCATTTGAGCAAAACCCTCTTGAGCTATTTCAAAATTACCCGAAACAATCTTGGTGTTGTCCAAACTTGCCTATGATATTCCGCATCCACACAAATGCATCATCAAACGTTAAGTGTGTCACCCTACGGTTCGTGAATAATGTAGACATGATTGAGACACCTCTCTAATCAGTAGTCGACATCGGGACCTGGAGATCCGTAATGACTCCTACACATTCAACGATGAATCTAGTGATCGTGTGAACCATAAACGTCGTAACCAATTTCCTTTGTCTCGCGATATTTTACTTGTCCAAGATCCGATCATTGGTATCAACCATACCTAGCTCAATCTCGTTACCGACAAGTACTCTTTTACTCGTTCTGTGATATGACATCCTTGTGACCTAGTCACATGCTTGCAAGCGGTGTCGATGTGGTATCACCGAGAGGGCCCAGAGTATATCTCTCCATCATTTGGATGGAAAAATCCCACTCTTGATCCATGAGCCTCAACTAATACTTTCCAAATACCCAATGGCACCTTTATAGTCACCCTGTTAAGGTGTGATGTTTGATGACATCAAAGAACTCTTTTGGTGTTAGTAATTGACATGATCTCATGGTCTAAGGATGTAACATCCCAAGTATGAAAAACCACCCCTAGCATGTTTGAGTTCTTGTTTAATTAAAGTTTTGCATCATGTCATCATATTCATTAAGTTGTTTGCATTTGTTTTACTTTGTTTTTATTTGGTTTGCATCTGTTTTTCTCTGTTTTCACAATTCAAATTCAAACATTATTCAAATGTTTATTTCATACTTGCTCTGTTACAATCTTTTTCAGATAATAATGTCAAATCAAACCCTTAATTGTTTCCAATTATTCCATAATGCTCAACTATTAAAATGATGGTTTTAATCAATCAATTAATTCCCATGTTATTCCAAAAATTCAAATTCAAATCCCAAACAGCACTCAATTGGATTTATGAATATTATCAAAACAAATCAACTCATTTATTCTAATTAACCAATAGGGTTCACCCTATTAAAAGGTTTTTTTTCAATAATATTTACTTAATAATAAAATCCATTCATATTTGATTAAATCACAAACAGTATTTGAAATTTGAACTTTTTGGAAAATAAAAATTAGCATTCAGTTGCTATGGTGAAAACTAACCTAACCATATTTTTTTCAAAATTTTCCTAGCCCTAAAAACTATCTATTTCTTCCATTTCCTTTTCTGCAAAAAAAACAGGATAAACATTTTAAAACAAAAAAAAATCAGGCGCAGGGGCAGTGGGCTGCGCCAGCCCACCTTTTTCCTTCTCCTCGCGCGCAGCCCGCGTACCGGTTCAATCATCGTCGACATGTACGGCGGGGCATCCACAGTAGCCACGTCGCCGGCAGATCGCGCCGACGGCCGTGCGCAGCTCCGCAGGCCTATAAGTTCCCCCTAGACCCCCTCGGGCGTGCCCTAGCTAGCCCTACCCCCTATCCCCTCGAGACCGCCGCCAATTTCCCTCTCCCCGGCGCAATTCCACCTCTGCACCTCACTGCAAACACCTCGCCGGCGAGCGCTACTCTAAATCCGCCATGGCAGCCGCCGCAGCAGCTCTCCATCGTCCACGCTAACCGCGGGGATCGAGCCGCCGCTTCTCCCTCGAGCCCCTCGACACCACCGCAGCCGCAGAGGACGTCCAGATCGCCGCTGCCGTCCACGTCGTTGCCGCCACCGGTTCTGCCCCGAGCCTCTGCTCGACGACAATCGCCGGTGAGCACGCAGACATCTCCTCCTCCTCCCTGTCCTCTCTCTGCACCACCTCGCACACGCAGCACGCACACGTTTCCACGGCAACACCCCGAGCACAGCACCACGGTGATCTCCGCCGGCGTCGTCCTCTGCCAGATGTTCAGATTAGCGCGCGCGCAAGGTTCAGTTAACTCGAACCTGAATAATATCCTCACCGCGTCGCGTACTCTGACAGAAACGTTCGCACACCCCACTGGTTACAGAGCTAGCGAGCGCACGGGCAGGTCACGAGTTCGATCCCTCGCGCCCGCGGAATAAACCAAGTTTTTGCGCGGCTCGCTGACAGGGTGGCCCCCCTGTCAGCCACTGGTGATGCCACGCAAGCGCGCGTTAGCCCTAGGCCCACTGCCAGTGTCTAGGGTAGACAGCAGTGCGGTATAAAATGTTTTTAAGCCTTTTTTTCTGTTTAAGTCCTAAACAATTGCAATTTGGTCCCTGAAACTAACAAGCTAATAACTTTTATTTTATAATTCCAAATAACAAAAATAAAATATGTGTGTTGATCCAAATTTAATTCTCTATCTAATTATAGCATTTGTTTTCTGTTTTGAATTTTCCAAATGCATTCAAAATTTGAATTCAAACTAATCATTTGTAATTTGCTAAAATCCATAACTAATTCATAATTAATCCAAATAATGCAAATAAAATATGTTTTCCATACCATTTTGAACCACCTATTCAAATATAAATTTTGTTTCATGGTTTGAATAATTAAAATTGCTTAAATAATTTAAACCTTGTTTAAATCATTTAAATTTGCTAAATTCATAACTTGCTCAAATTAAATTATTTTTTAACATGTAAAATATGTTTTCAAGCTAGAAAAATATAAACTTTTCAAATATGAATTTGAATTTATGATTGGAACAAATAAAATTCAAATAATATTCAAACTTGTTTTAAATTCATTTAAAACTTGTTTAATTTTGTTTAAGTCATAATAAATTCATCCTAATTCCTTTTTCAATATTTGAAACATGTAATCCACCCAAAATTTTATGATATTTTCAAATATGAATTTTGTTATTTGTTTTGCACACTTTAAATGGGTGAAAACAACAACTATTTGTGTAATCCCTTTTAGGAACCAAAAGATTCCCTAACTTAATAAATAAATTTCTAAATTGGTAAACCTCATTTCCATTTGGTTCTATTGTTGTTATTTTGTTGTTTTCCTCATCCATGCATCATACTAATCCACTTCCACCTGTTGGTTAATTGGAAAACAATTGTTTCAACCAAATCCATTGGCTTTTCCTATGCAACTCAAAATTGCATATGTGTCCATTTAAATTGTGTTACCAAGTCCACTAGTTTATTTTGATGCATCCATTTAAATTGACATGCATCATCCCCTGATTGTGCACTATGCCATGATATTGATTGTTTATATTTCTGTCTTGTTTGTTTGCTTCTTCTCGAATAGACGACGACGTTGAGACAGACGATACTTACGACACCCCTTCTGAACAAGTACTCAGAACAACTTACACCTAACTAATGATAACCTGACTAGTAATAGGCTTATTGACACAACAATCTGAACCATCACTAATCCAACTGTGTGAGTTATCCTCGGATTGCTTCTTTGGATAAGGGGCGAGATCCAGGATGAGTTTGTGTGGTTGTTAGTTGTAGTTGGTTACGATACGCTATCTTATCCCCTCTCTGATAGCCGGAAATTGTAGTATGTTCTGTAGTTGGTTAGTGCAGCCAGTTGCAGCATCTTTTATATCCCGTTCTTCCGTTGAACCCAAGGCATCTGTGCTTGGTGTTGACGGGCTACACTTTGGTGAACTGTGAGTCTTGCTTGCCAGTACGTTTATGTACTGACCCCTTTGGGGTTGTGGTTTCCGCAGACTACACTTACGAGGATCCCCGTGACGGCTACTACGTGGAGTTTGACGAGGCTGCTGACGAGTAGGTAGCGGACCCGGGCAGGATCCGAGACATCGTGGATGGGCTCCGTTTTCTTTTCATTCCCGGCTTCTTAAGCCTATTTGGATTTGTCTGTACTCAGACCCTTTGAATGCTTCCGCTGAGATGTAATGATGTTATGTTGGGACATGTGTCCTCTGGATGATTGTATTTTCTATCTCTGCTCTAGTGAGAGCTATTTGCAACTTATTTCCATCTTTTGTGTCTTAGAGATCTGTTGTGTTATCATTTTGTTCAATGCCGTTGACGTACCATGTGTGTATGGTATGAAGTACGTCAATGGTAGTGTCCTGATTTCTATGGGATGGTTTACGTAGACGCTGAACAGATAGGGGTTGGTTGTCACACATACGTGTGTTGGCCTACTCGTAAGAGATGCGGGTGCCGGTAAGCCCCGTAATCCAATCCACGGTTGTTCAACGGAACTACGAGTATCCTCTAGAAGTCCGGGTGCGACAAATGGTATCAGAGCCTGTCTGCCTGTAGGATCCCTTTTACTGGTCGCAGTTCAGTCTAGAAACTATTTTTGTAGCTGTATAGGAAAAATGAAACGTGAGAGTAGGAATTCTGCCATTTTTCTTCTTTCCCCACCCACCCTCCCTTTTTCTGGTAAGGAAGTGCAACGTTGTTTTCTCTTCTCATCTAAACTATCAAGTTAGGATTTCACGAATCCTGGTTTCTCTGGGATAATTATATCTACTAGACCATAGGAATGGAGGTGGTTGTGACATGATTTATCATGTTGCCTACTCACGATTGAGAACGGAGGCGTGTAAGCCCCGGAAGCAGATCCTCTATTCCTTAACAGTATATATTGATCCTTTAGAAGCCCGGATGGGTTTTCCGTAGTACCTCAGGAGTTTTTAGTCTCGTGTTTCCCGTTGTTGCTTCGATATCCTGTTCTTCTCAACATCCTTTTCGTCCGTTGAAACCTTGTTGCTGCTTTCCACTTCAGTTCTCTGCCGGCGTCTAATCAAAACTTCCCCGATCATCTGCAGATGGATCTCAGGTTCTTCCCGCAGGTGGTTCGGATGACTCGTTGCGAGAGCACTGCCGGTTATCTGGAGATGCTGAGAGACATGGTCACTTATCTGGGGTTCCGTTGGGCACCAGAGTACCAGGTCTACGAGCAGCAGCGAGAGTTTGACCAGACCTACTACCAGGCTATCGTCTACATTCTGTCAGATGATGGCATGAGCGTTGTCCACCGCTACGAGGCAGTAGGTTCCATAGTGGATATGGCTGTGCAGCAGGCAGCTTATGTGAGTCTCACCGTCCTTCGTGCTGACTACTGGGGATTTGACGATTCTATCTATCGCCACATCCCCCGTGGTTACATCACTTCGGAGGGAGCTCACTTCACTCTCTATGACAACCTGGATGTCTACGAGCATGGTAACACCAGGCTGCACACCACCGCTCAGTTTGTGAGGCACAGTGACGCAGTTGCCACCACACTTTCTCAGGAGTTGGTTTCAGTCAGAGAGCAGCTCTATCTTGCTTTGACTCGTCTGGCGACGTACACCACAGATTTTGTTGGAGATGAGCGCTTTGCACGTTTCGATCAGCCAGTTGGACGTCGTCTGCCAGATGCTGGAGGTTACGAGCTGATCAGAGGTCCACTCCTCAACCTCGGTGCTGGTTACACTGGGATTCCACGCTTTGGAGCACAGGGAGTCGACGCTATGTACTTCACCACACCTAGAGTCGCTCTCAGACCACGTCAGATCTATGTGGATCGTCGTTCTACCTACTTTCGTGGGCGTGCTCCTCACCGTACCCTTCGTCGTACTACTCACCGCCGTCCTGCGTGATGAGCATGAGAGTACCGATGTATCCATTCTTAGCTATGTTTAGTTATCCTTGGGCTTTCGAACCATGTAATGGTGTGTTGGATATTCTGATGTATTTGAACATGTGATGATGTACCTGTTGGTTATCTATTCAAGCGTCGGAATAATCTCTCTTTCGGTTTCCAAGTCTATCTGTTTTTGTTGTTGTGCTAAAATGCATGTCTATTCAGGATGCCGCCAACAAGGAACAACCCGCCTGAGCCACCGCCAATCACGGAGCTGTTGACTCAGATGACTCAGGTCGTGACGCAGATGGCCCAGATCCAGGCTAACCAGCACAACAACCAGAATGCGCCACGAGTCAGCATCAAGGAGTTTCTGAGTCTGGGGCCGAGAGCTTTCGTGGCAACACGGGAGCCTCTGGATGCTGATGACTGGATCCGGGAGATGGCCAGGGCTCTGGACATTGCTCACGTTGCTGAGGAAGACAAAGTCAAGTATGCCACCTACCTACTGAAGGGTCAGGCAGCTACCTGGTGGGAGAACTACCAGACCATGAGAGCTGGATACCCAATCACCTGGGGTTGTTTCAAGGATGCCTTCCTGAAGCATCACATCCCAGATGGCCTCATGGAAAGGATGCGTGAAGAGTTTTGCTCTCTCAAGCAAGGCAAGCTGGACGTCATTGGCTATCAGAATGAGTTCAATCGCCTCGCTCGTTACGCTGGTGATGAGGTGTCCACTGAGGCTAAGAAGATGGCAAGGTTCCGCCGAGGTTTTAACCCGGAACTCAAGTACGCCCTCACCAACATCAAGGCCAAAGACTTCGAGGAGCTCGTGAACATCGCGCTCAATTAAGAAAATGGGCGCAAGGCGTTCGAGGAGTCTCGGAAGCACTCGCGTGAGGGTGGTTCCTCCTCCAACATGACCACCCCTCCGTAGAAGCGCCGCATCTGGGTGCCAAATGGTGCTGTCACTAGGGCTCCATATGCCCAAGCTTCTCCAGGCTTCGCTTCCCGCCCACCCAACCCATCTCAGATGCAGGCTCAGAGGTTCTCAATGGGGCAGCCAAGGCCAGATGCACCTCGTGTCGTCACTTGCTACAAATGCAAGCAGACAGGGCACTATGCTGACAAGTGCACTCAGAGGCAGCTACCTCCACCACCTCCTCGCCCCAACACCAACCAGGCAATGGTGCGTGCTCCCCCGGCTAAAGCCTTCAACTCCAGCAACAGGCCTGTCGGGAGGACCGCGAGGGTGAATCATGTCAAGGTCGACAAAGCTGAGGAAGCTGCTGACGTCGTTCTCGGTACATTCCCCGTAAACTCTAACCCAGCTAAAGTGTTGTTTGATACCGGAGCATCGCATTCTTTCGTGTCAAAGATCTTTGCGACAGCAGTTAAACTACCTTTTGTTGGTTTGGGTTCCCCGCTAGTAGTAAACTCCCCTGGAGCAACTATGCAAACTTCCAAGATCAGTCATGAAAATCAGATTCTAATTGGAGGTCATATATTCCTTGCTTCTCTCATTCTGCTTGGAAATTCTGACATTGATGTCATTCTTGGCATGGATTGGTTGAAGGCCAATAAAGCTACGATTGATTGTGCTCAGAAGTCAATAACTCTGTTCCACCCTTCTGGCCAGATAGTCTATTCTCCAGATGAATCAAGTTCTGTTCAGCTTTACACCCTCGATGCTAAACCTCTACCTCTACTCGAAAATGTTCCGGTGGTTTGTGAATTCCCTGACGTCTTTCCAGAAGAGTTGCCAGGGATGCCTCCGGACAGAGCAGTTGAGTTCGTGATCGAGCTTGAACCAGGTACTGCTCCAATCTCTAAGCATCCATACAAGATAGCTCCTCCTGAACTGAAATTGTTGAAGGAGCAAATCGATATGTACATGGAGAAAGGTTACATTCAACCTAGTTCTTCCGCTTGGGGTTGCCCAACTCTGTTCGTTGCCAAGAAGGATCAAACAAAGAGACTCGTGGTTGACTATCGTCCTCTCAACGAGAAAACCATCAAAAACAAGTATCCAATTCCTCGTATCGATGATCTTTTTGATCAACTTGCTGGAGCCTCAATATTCTCAAAGTTGGACTTGAGGATGGGTTACCATCAAATAAAGATCAGAAAGGAAGATATTCCAAAAACAGCTTTCACCACTCGGTACGGTCTATATGAATACACCGTCATGTCCTTTGGTCTCACCAATGCACCGGCGACATTCTCAAGACTCATGAATTCAGTCTTCCATGAATACCTCGACAAGTTCGTTGTGGTATATCTTGATGACATTCTGGTCTACTCAAAATCTGAGGAAGAGCATGGAGAACATCTTCGTCTCACTCTCATGAAACTTCGCGAGCATCGTCTATATGCCAAATTCTCCAAATGTGAGTTCTGGATTCCAGAAGTTGCTTACCTTGGTCATGTCATATCAGCCAAGGGCATAGCCATTGATCCCGAAAAGGTTAAAGCAATTGTTGATTGGAAACCTCCTAAGACGGTGAAGCAAGTCAGAAGTTTTCTTGGCTTGGCTAGCTATTGCCGTCGTTTCATCCAAAACTTTTCCAAGATTGCCAAACCTCTCACTGATCTCACAAAGAAGGACAAGAAGTTCGTTTGGTCTCCACAGTGTGATGAAAGTTTCAATCTCCTGAAGACTAAACTCACTTCTACCCCAGTTCTGGTTGGCCCAGATACTACCAAACCTTTCCAGATATTCTGCGATGCATCTCTCCAAGGTCTAGGTGCAGTTCTTATGCAAGAACGTCAAGTTGTGGCTTATGCTTCACGTCAGTTGAATGCACATGAGCAAAACTATCCCACACATGACCTAGAACTTGCAGCAGTTGTGTTTGCCCTAAAGAAATGGAGGCAATACTTGTTGGGTAATCGCACTGAAATCTTTTCCGATCATAAGAGTCTGAAGTACATCTTCACTCAACCAGATCTAAACCTCAGGCAAAGGAGATGGATTGAAAAGATTAAAGACTTTGATCTCACCATTTCTTACACTCCAGGCAAGGCTAATGTTATGGCCGATGCTCTCAGTCGCAAGTCGTATTGCAATAATCTCATGATCATGGAAAGCCAACCTCCACTTCATGAAGAATTCCAGAAGCTGAACCTTGGTCTTGTTCCTCAAGGCTATCTTGCTAGCTTGACAGCCAGTCCAACTCTCGAGGATAAGATTCGTTCTGAACAACTTCGTGATGCTGAAATCAAGAAGATGGTAGAACACATCAAAGAAGGCAAGGAGAAATTTAAGTCCTTCTCAATTGATGACAAGGGAACTGTGTTTTTCGAAGGACGCATTGCAGTTCCTCAAGTTCAAAGTCTCAAAGATGTTATTCTCAAGGAGGCTCATGAAACTCCTCTTTCCATTCACCCTGGAAGTACAAAGATGTACCAGGATCTTAAGACATTGTATTGGTGGCCTGGCATGAAACGTGAAATTGCTCAATACGTTTCTGAATGCGACGTTTGTCAACGTGTTAAGGCAGTCCATCAGAAAATAGCAGGTCTACTCCAACCTCTGAAAATTCCTGAGTGGAAGTGGGACATGATTGAAATGGACTTCGTCACTGGGTTTCCAAAGTCCAAAAAGGGCAACGATGCAATCTTCATTGTTATTGATCGTCTCACTAAGGTAGCTCACTTCTTTGCTGTCAAAGAAACAATCTCAGCTAGCCAGTTAGCAGAGCTCTACACAGCAAAGATTGTTCCTCTTCATGGTGTTCCATTGGAAATAAGCTCAGACCGTGGAAGCATATTCACTTCTCATTTCTGGAAAAGCTTTCAAGAAGCATTGGGCACCAAACTTCTTTTCAGCACAGCTTATCACCCTCAGTCTCAAGGGCAAGTCGAAAGAGTCAATCAGATTCTCGAAGATATGCTCAGAGCATGTGGTCTCTCCTTTGGCATGAAATGGGAGGATTGCCTTCCATATGCTGAATTCTCCTACAACAACAGCTACCAGGCAAGCCTAGGCATGGCACCATTTGAAGCACTCTATGGCCGCAGATGCAGGAGTCCAATCAATTGGTCTGGAGCTGGTGAACGTTCACTCTTAGGCCCTGACATTGTTAAGGAAGCCGAAGAGAAAGTTCGTATCATTCGTGACAATCTCAAGATTGCTCAGTCTCGTCAGAAAAGCTACTATGACAGCAAGCACATGGATATGATCTATGCACCTGGTGACAAAGCATATCTCCGTGTAACTCCCCTCAGAGGCACTCATCGTTTCGGTGTGAAAGGAAAGCTTGCACCAAGATACATTGGTCCTTTCAACATTCTCTCAAGGCGTGCAGAAAATGCTTATCGTCTTGAACTTCCAGAAAAACTATCCAAGGTGCACGATGTGTTCCACGTGTCACGGCTCAAGAAGTGTTTCAAAGATCCAGATCGTGCAGTTGATCATGATACAATTGAACTGCAAGATGATCTCTCTTATGAGGAGCACCCTATTCGAATTCTCGATGAGACCGAGCGTAAGACTCGCAACAAGAGCACCAAGTTCTTGAAAGTGCAATGGTCGCATCATTCCGATAAAGAGGCAACGTGGGAGACCGAAGAGGATCTTCGCAAGAAGTATCCGGACCTTTTCCTTTCTCAGTAGGAATCTCGGGGCGCGATTCCTTCAAGGGGGGCGTTTTGTAACATCCCAAGTATGAAAAACCACCCCTAGCATGTTTGATTTCTTGTTTAACTAAAGTTTTATCATATTCATTAAGTTGTTTGCATTTGTTTTACTTTGTTTTCATTTGGTTTGCATCTGTTTTTCTCTGTTTTCACAATTCAAATTCAAACATTATTCAAATGTTTATTTCATACTTGCTCTGTTACAATCTTTTTCAGATAATAATGTCAAATCAAACCCTTAATTGTTTCCAATTATTCCATAATGCTCAACTATTAAAATGATGGTTTTAATCAATCAATTAATTCCCATGTTATTCCATAAATTCAAATTTAAATCCCAAACAGCACTCAATTGGATTTATGAATATTATCAAAACAAATCAACTCATTTATTCTAATTAACCAATAGGGTTCACCCTATTAAAAGGTTTGTTTTCAATAATATTTACTTAATAATAAAATCCATTCAAATTTGATTAAATCACAAACAGTATTTGAAATTTGAACTTTTTGGAAAATAAAAATTAGCATTCAGTTGCTATGGTGAAAACTAACCTAACCATATTTTTTCAAAATTTTCCTAGCCCTAAAAACTATCTATTTCTTCCATTTCCTTTTCTGCAAAAAAAAATAGGAGAAAAAAATTAAAACAAAAAAAAATATCGGGCGCAGGGGCAGTGGGCTGCGCCAGCCCACCTTTTTCCTTCTCCTCGCGCGCAGCCCAGCCCACCGCAGCCCGCATACCGGTTCGATCATCGTCGACATGTACGGCGGGGCATCCACAGTAGCCACGTCGCCGGCAGATCGCGCCGACGGCCGTGCGCAGCTCCGCAGGCCTATAAGTTCCCCCTAGACCCCCTCGGCGTGCCCTAGCTAGCCCTACCCCCTATCCCCTCGAGACCGCCGCCAATTTCCCTCTCCCCGGCGCAATTCCACCTCTGCACCTCACTACAAACACCTCGCCGGCGAGCGCTACTCTAAATCCGCCATGGCAGCCGCCGCAACAGCTCTCCATCGTCCACGCTAACCGCGGGGATCGAGCCGCCGCTTCTCCCTCGAGTCCCTCGACACCACCGCAGCCGCAGAGGACGTCCAGATCGCCGCCGCCGTCCACGTCGTTGCCGCCACCGGTTCTGCCCCAAGCCTCTGCTCGACGACATCGCCGGTGAGCACGCAGCCATCTCCTCCTACTCCCTGTCCTCTCTCTGCACCACCTCGCACACGCAGCACGCACACGTTTCCACGGCAACACCCCGAGCACAGCACCACGGTGATCGCCGCCGGCGTCGTCCTCTGCCAGATGTTTAGATTAGCGCGGGCGCAAGGTTCAGTTAACTCGAACCTGAATAATATCCTCACCGCGTCGCGTACTCTGACAGAAACGTTCGCACACCCCACTGGTTACAGAGCTAGCGAGCGCACGGGCAGGTCGCGAGTTCGATCCCTCGCGCCCGCGGAATAAACCAAGTTTTTGCGCGGCTCGCTGACAGGGTGGCCCCCCTGTCAGCCACTGGTGATGCCACGCAAGCGCGCGTTAGCCCTAGGCCCACTGCCAGTGTCTAGGGTAGACAGCAGTGCGGTATAAAATGTTTTTAAGCCTTTTTCTTTTCTATTTAAGTCCTAAACAATTGCAATTTGGTCCCTGAAACTAACAAGCTAATAACTTTTATTTTATAATTCCAAATAACAAAAATAAAATATGTGTGTTGATCCAAATTTAATTCTCTATCTAATTATAGCATTTGTTTTCTGTTTTGAATTTTCCAAATGCATTCAAAATTTGAATTCAAACAAATCATTTGTAATTTGTTAAAATCCATAACTAATTCATAATTAATCCAAATAATGCAAATAAAATATGTTTTCCATACCATTTTGAACCACCTATTCAAATATAAAGTTTGTTTCATGGTTTGAATAATTAAAATTGCTTAAATAATTTAAACCTTGTTTAAATCATTTAAATTTGCTAAATTCATAACTTGCTCAAATTAAATTATTTTTGAACATGTAAAATATGTTTTCAAGCTAGAAAAATATAAACTTTTCAAATATGAATTTGAATTTATGATTGGAACAAATAAAATTCAAATAATATTCAAACTTGTTTTAAATTCATTTAAAACTTGTTTAATTTTGTTTAAGTCATAATAAATTCATCCTAATTCCTTTTTCAATATTTGAAACATGTAATCCACCCAAAATTTTATGATCTTTTCAAATATGAATTTTGTTATTTGTTTTGCACACTTTAAATGGGTGAAAACAACAACTATTTGTGTAATCCCTTTTAGGAACCAAAAGATTCCCTAACTTAATAAATAAATTTCTAAATTGGTAAACCTCATTTCCATTTGGTTCTATTGTTGTTATTTTGTTGTTTTCCTCATCCATGCATCATACTAATCCACTTCCACCTGTTGGTTAATTGGAAAACAATTGTTTCAACCAAATCCATGGGCTTTTCCTATGCAACTCAAAATTGCATATGTGTCCATTTAAATTGTGTTACCAAGTCCACTAGTTTATTTTGATGCATCCATTTAAATTGACATGCATCATCCCCTGATTGTGCACTATGCCATGATATTGATTGTTTATATTTCTGTCTTGTTTGTTTGCTTCTTCTCGAATAGACGACGACGTTGAGACAGACGATACTTACGACACCTCTTCTGAGGATCTAGCTCAGTACCAGGCTACTGAGTTTGCAGGCAAGTTATCACTCACATGAACCATTGTGTTCCTTTCAACATTGGTTACCGATACTTTCCGTTGTCTATTTCTGCTAGCCATATGTATCGTTGCTTCTGTTACGAACCTATCACATGATACCCTGAACCCTGATATTGCCTCACCTCAAGTCCTATAACCCCGATGCTTGGGCCCATGTCTTACTAGCATGCTTAGGGTTGTTTTTGCTCGAGTCTGTTATCAGTTACTTTCTGTTATCATATTTGATTATATTCTGGGGCTCGAAGTTAAACAACAACCTGTTAATTTGAGGTAATAATAAATTGCTGATAAGGCACCGGCAGGAGGCCCGGCGTGGTTTTGAGGCCTGCTAGTGTCGACCCTAATTAGGAAAAGGGTCTTGTCTACTGATCCATGATGAGCGCACTATCCGCATGTGGGAAGCGTGTATGGGCGCCCCCCTCAATTTGATTCGATTCGCATCTCGTCCAAATCGCCACACCTAGTTCGGGTTTTCCATTTGATGCACGCATATGCAGGTACGAACCCGAGGCCAGGGTGGAACTTTTGTAGTCGGCATTTAGGGCGGCGTGGTCTTCCAGTGCTATGAGGGTCCCCTTTTCTTCGTGGGGCTCGATTAGCCGCGCACGCACAGCACGTGGTGCTTTGGGCTTGATGCGAAGAAGAGTTGAGTTGTGTAGAGTGCCTCGCTTGGTGGAAGTGCATTTCCATCCTGGCGGGATATTCTTACGTGTACGGCCAAATTGGTGCACCCCTGCAGGGATAAATCTTCTCGAGAAGCCGTGTTTTCCGCGGTTATGGTTGACTTGGTGAAAGTACTGGCTAACAGTACTCAGAACAACTTACACCTAACTAATGATAACCTGACTAGTAATAGGCTTATTGACACAACAATCTGAACCATCACTAATCCAACTGTGTGAGTTATCCTCGGATTGCTTCTTTGGATAAGGGGCGAGATCCAGGATGGGTTTGTGTGGTTGTTAGTTGTAGTTGGTTACGATACGCTATCTTATCCCCTCTCTGATAGCCGGAAGTTGTAGTATGTTCTGTAGTTGGTTAGTGCAGCCAGTTGCAGCATCTTTTGTGTTATCATTTTGTTCAACGCCGTTGACGTACCATGTGTGTATGGTATGAAGTACGTCAATGGTAGTGTCCTGATTTCTATGGGATGGTTTACGTAGACGCTGAACAGATAGGGGTTGGTTGTCACACATACGTGTGTTGGCCTACTCGTAAGAGATGCGGGTGCCGGTAAGCCCCGTAATCCAATCCACTGTTGTTCAACGGAACTGTGAGTATCCTCTAGAAGTCCGGGTGCGACAAAGGATTAGAGTTACTTCGTATGTGTGATATAACAATGAAACTTAATGAATTGATCGCATTGCGATATTCACTTTGGTTTTATGTTCATCACATTATTCTACCAATGACATGATCCCATTATTAGCAACATCCAATGTTCATGATCAGGAAACCTTAATCATCATTTAATCAACAAGCTAGTTAAACGAGAGGAGTTACTAGGAACTCTTGTTTGTTTATTAGACACAGATGTATCGGCGTTTCCAGTTAATACAATTCTAGCATGAGAAATAAACATATGTATCCTCTCATCCCAGCGCAATCCTAAGAATTTTTCGATTCCCCAAAAGTCATCCCCTACCTTTAGCCGCAACTTATCCAACCTTGAGACCCTAGTTGTTTCCACACAAAAAAAATCTTCAGACCTCAGTCATCATTGCTTCCCCTTCGAACTCTACTCCATTGATCGGATACCTCCCGCTCCAAAAAGATCTACTCCGGCCACGGTCGATCAAGATCTGATCTTCTCTGACGAGATCTACTCCGGCCAAGGTCGCTCCAGATCTGAGCTTCTCCGACGAGATCTACTCCCGCCAAGGCCTTCTCTGGCCATTGGGTGTTCAGGATCCGACCTCCCTACCTTTGGATCTAGCTATAGACCATTAACAAGTGTGGCTTATAAAAGTGGACGGATGGAGTACTAAGTATCTTTTTTTTGTGGTTGGGTTTTGAAGAAAATTCCACTTGTATGTATATTTCCAGCACCAATACCCTAGTTGGTCCTATACATATAACCTTCCCACCCCGCCTAGGCTATGAATCTTTGACTGTGCTTACACACATTCTCCCACATAAGTTGTCCCCCCTTTAGCCCCACTTGTTGATGCAAACCCCACAAGTTGGTGCTTCCGAATGTTTTTTTATATATCTAAATGTTGTTTGACGTGTCAAGATATACTTTTTGTTCATGGATCAAATTAACAAGGTGTGTATCCAGATCCTATAGTACACGTGTCATTTGTTAATGCATGGTTCCAAAAAAGATTTTTGTTCGTACATGGATCCAAAAAGATTTCTGTTGATACATTCCTGCTTTCATTGCATGATGTTTTGTTCCTGTATATATCTGGATATTGTTAATACATATATCTAAAAATAATAATTATGAGTGTTGTGTCCAATCGTGTAAAGGTGGAGAATAAACTAGATTATTTTAATGATAATCATACACTGGCCTTAGATATGAAAACCCATTCTGATACAACGTAAGGGGGTTATCTACAAAACGGACTGTACTTGCAAGTATCTTGAAGAAATCGACGACTGGTACTGACGTGATCACACGTTTGTTGAGAGAATCCAAGTGGAAGGTATAATGTAGTCTAGCAGAATTTTTTTCCCCAGTTAAATAATCAGAGTTTATCAATACTTCGCAGTCTTTTATCTATCTTGACTAAGCATGGAACATGCACACAAACATAAACTCTCTCTTGCTCCAACTTTCCAAAAGGTTGTCAATCTTCTGGTATTGCTGAAAACAGGAGAATTTAACGTATAAAGTCTTGAAAAGTAATAAAAGTGAAAAAAATGGGAAACAAGTAAACAATAATAAAAAGTGCTTAAAAGAAGGTTGCAAATATGAGTAAAACAGGACCGGGGGCATAGTTTCACTATTGGTGTCTCTAAAAAATGTTGGGTGAACAAATTACAGCTGGACAATTGACAAATCATGAACATATAGCAATACTGTTATGACGAGATATATTTCACGGGTTCTAACATTGTAGGCATTACGTCAAGGTATATGGACCGCTATCCAACATGCATCCATATCTAAAATTTCACCTCAAGAAAGCTATCCACCAAATCTCTCTGATATTAAGTTGCATCAACAAAATGATTTTCTCCCTATGCTCCTGCCTATGGTGTCTATGGCCGAGGACAAACCTAGTAAGTCATCTAAACTAATCATTTTAGTCGATTTCATCCTGCTTGTACCTGTTCATCTATTCCCCCTTCTCCTGCTCTTCCGGTCAATAAAAAGTATGCACATATTCTCTCTATGTAGTCCACTGGCGACGATTTAGTCCATGCCGCTGGAATGTGAGGGAGCACGAGATGCGTCCGACAAGGAGTACGTCGCAACGAAAGACTATGGTTACTGACTGCCCAAACTACATGTATAAAGAGGTTTTACCTAGAA
The DNA here is from genome assembly GCA_028641055.1 of Alopecurus myosuroides. Classification (NCBI taxonomy): domain Eukaryota; kingdom Viridiplantae; phylum Streptophyta; class Magnoliopsida; order Poales; family Poaceae; genus Alopecurus; species Alopecurus myosuroides. The sequence continues at coordinate 5,467,005 of CM054057.1, forward strand.
TATATCTCTTACACCGACGCCAATGTACGTCTATATGAAGTGAATCTTCTGAAAGTCTTCATGAAGCACGCCAGGTCATGACGGTGGAGCTTCGTTCTAGAAGTGGGCCACCTGGATAATGGAGTCTTTGAACATCGTAGACTGGAAGCTACATAAGATTATGGTACAAACCCACTTATCTTCAATAAGCATCAATGCACCGCAGGGCTGCACCACCTAGTGCGAATACATCTAGTCGGATTCCTACCCGGAGGAGTGGCGGACCTCTACCGTATCAACACCCTTATCACCGTCCTAAAACCTATAAGAACAGGAGTAGGCAGCTCAGTGGGGGCGGGAGGAGGCGAGAGATAATTTCTTCAGCATGGGGCCACCTCCAGTTTGAGGCATTCGGATCGATCCTTAGAGTGATGTGGTTTTTATTTCGTAACATAATAATTTTGGAATTGGTTTGTTCGATATTTAGATCAATTCTAAAACTAGTGGAGCCCGTTTTTTCCTTTGGACCGACTTTAATATTATTTCTTTTGGAGCCATTTTTATTTACCGGCTATAATTGTTAGAGTCGTTTTTCTATTCTTCAGCATGGGGCACCTCCAATTTGAGGCATTCGGATCGAACCTTAGAGTGATGTGGTTTTTATTTCGTGAGTCTCCAACATTATAATTTTTGGAATTGGTTTGTTCAACTAGTGGAGCCCGGTTTTCCCTTTGGACCGACTTTAATATTATTTCTTTTGGAGCCATTTTTATTTACCGGCTATAATTGTTAGGGTCGTTTTACTATTTTATACAACTCCAACCGGAGTTAGTTTTCTTTTTTGGAGTTGGCTTTTTTATTTGGAGACAAAATTAGTGTGCCGTTTTGAGTTGACTTTTTTGCCGCTAAAACCGAGTCTAGGGCAACGCAGGCACGCATAGGGGACGCCGCTTTGAGAGTCGTCTGGGAGCTTCCACCGCTTTCGCCAGCGCGCTCCTTGTCTCCCTCCGGCGGTGTTGCCGCTCGGTGCGGATGCGATGGCGTCGCTCGGCCTGTGTGTAGTAGAGCTAGGAGATGTGTAGCCTTTGTGCTTTCTTTCGCCGGTTTGGCGCTTCTCTTCCTCGGCTGGACTCCGTTGACTCGCAGCGACGACGGAGCTCGTTCCCCTCTTCTTCGCGTGATGAATCCATGGTGGATTCATCGCAGGAGAGGAGCTGAACAAAGCCGGTTCAATAACCTCGTTTGCCCTACCTGTTGCTCTGCAGATCGATTGAAGAAGGGTGGCCATCCTCCTCTGGTTCATCATGGTGGCGATGCGGGGAGAGGTGACTGCTTTTCTTCTTCGAGTTCGGTGGAGCGGTTTCCGCTACACTCACGAGCTCATCACGCGGGGGTGAGATGCACCGTCGCGATTCAAGGCCAAGAAGGTGGCCTATCTACAGCCTCCATGGCGGAGGCCCTCAGGATCCAGCGCCGGAGCTCGGCTGTGCGATACCTCCAAGTGGTTTGTCCCCGGTTGTGTCGTGCGTGCCGGCGTCAAGGATCATACGCCAGAAGGGAGAGTCCGAGTGCTCCATTGTGCTCCGATTTCGGCGCTTCCTGCGCCTGGAGATCGCCGGCGTCGAGTGGCAGAGAAGCCCAGGGAGCTGGTTGCTTTGTACCTTTTCTTCCTAGGGTGCTTTGTGTAAAAAGTCAGGCCTTATCTTCGAATTCTAGGTCTATTAGGGCAATAGATGATAAAGGCTTGACTGATCTTTGTAACTGCCACAAGGTTCTATAAATTGCAGCACCGGGGTCTTTGACCTCAAACCTTGTAAAAAAAAACGAGTGTAGGGACCGAGTCCAATATTCGGATTGATCCTACTATTTCTTGCTCTATCAGCTACTCCATGTCATTTATTAACTCCTGACACTAAAATGGCATACTGCATGACGACATGTACCTAGTTCTGTTTTACTTGGGATGAAAGAGTTAGCCAGAGTTCAAACCCCAGCTTTATCATCTGTGTGTTGCATTTAGTCGGAATATTCTTTCAGTGGGAGGCGACGTTCCCGTCGACAGCGAGGCGCCCGTGGTGACTTCGTCAATCTCAAGACCCGCCGGCTCGGTCTCTCGAAGGTGCTCATAGGGGTAGGGTGTGCGTGTGTGCGTTCATAGGGGTGAGTGTATGCGCGTGTATATGAGCGCTTGCGTTTGTACTGTGTTTCTCAAAAAAAAAGAACATTAAGTTAGCATTGTTCACGGGCGAGCCAGTTGTTGAAACTTGGCAAAAAAATAAAAAACTGTACACGATTAATTACCATTACATGCAAAAGGTGGGAACACGTTTTTTCTTGGGAAAATTGCCGGAATCCTATTAAGAAAGTATTCATGTATGTCAAGTTTGTTTTCCGTTTTACATCTCCGTAGAAACATGCATGCATCTCTGTAACGCTCCCGTAAACTCAGGTCAAAACATGGTAAGTACTCACCGGTCGAGCACCAACGAAGAGGGAGATAGGAGAGCTTGGGCTATGGTCATATGGGGAAGAGGAGGGTACTAGGCGGGGTCCATTACAAAGTGCTCGCTTTGAGATCCACATCAAACAGAAAATATAGATTTGTGCTACACCATCCAAAATGTCTAGTAGTAGCAATAATCGAGTTGATTGAGAAATATATTTATTTTTTTATTTACATATGGTGGTGCACTCTAATTAGAAGATGATAAGATGGTGCACTTGGTTGTCAGTTAGGTGCGGTGGTGGTACTGTCAGGGCTCATCTCTGTTTCCCCCATCAGCAGCAGCAACAGCTTGTTTCTCCTTGAACTCAACGGCAGGAGGTGCAACCATCTTGGGCTTGCTCCTATATATATATATATATGATATGAAATATAGTCAGGATTTTTGGATACCGAGGACACGTTTGGTCAACAGAATTTACTACTCCCTCCGTATCAAGATGTAGGATGTTTTAGCATTTTCTAGACAAAATATACCTAGACATGTTTTAGTGTATAGATTCATATAGAAAATGGTAAAACATCTTATATTTTGATACGGAGGGAGTACATAATAATGTTGACAAGCTGTTTCAATTTTAGTATGGTACGAGTACCTCACTAGGAAGCATGGATTGATGGCGTGGCAGTAGCCGAAGAAGACCGCCAAGCCAAGAATAGCCACGGCTCCGATCTGAATCATGAGGATGAAGTTGAAGCTGAAGATGATGAATGCCGAAGTGTAGCACAAGACCAAGACTTTTCCAGGATGACATTCCAGTCCAAGCCCAGGGACGACGACCATGTCGGTCTCCAAGTGTTTCATGGTGCAGATCATGACGGGGAGAAACAAGCAGAGCACCCATGGCACCATGCCCACAAGGTCCTCCTGGGTATCAGACAGATGCAGAGCACCTCTAGGTGCGGCCACGATGACGCATGACGGGATCAGTCCACAGGCGGACAACACAAGCGCCAGGAGGATGATCAAGCCCGATTCACCCGCGAGCTTCTCCGGCGAGTTTTCGGCACAAGAAGCCCTGTTGTGCTCGGCGAGGGCGTGTCCGAACACGACGGCGATCCAAACGGTGTCGAGGTACATGATGACCGTCCCAGCCACGTGGCTTACGATAGCGTCCACGGCCATGGCCAAGACGGCGGCGCAGGCTAAGTGGACAAGGAGACGCGCCTTGCTCTGCCGGGTGGCGACAGAGAGGACGCAGACCGCGGAATACAAGTAGGAGCAGAGCAGCAGCGAGAGCCTCCACATGGCGATCAGCTTGTCGCGGCCGAAGCCCCGCATAGCGATCGGGAACAGCACAACCAGAACCACCGATTGGAGGAAGAAGAAGAAGTAGAGCGACATGGCCGCCTTGCTCTGCTCCGAGGCATCGCCATCTTTGCTCCCGATCTCCACGGACGGGGCGTCGACACTGTGTTTCTCCATCCTAGCCGCCACGCTACCTCCGGCGCAAAACTGGTGTGTGTTTCTCCAATTTTGGCCTGAGTTTAGGGAAGCGTCACCATAATCAGGCCATATTTAGAGCAAAGAAACTTGCCGTAGATGAACATCAACCTTCTGACAATTCTTGCGAAGCCCAGCTTTTGGATGTAATCGTAATCTTTTATAATAAAAAAATAATCTTGCCATGTTTTGTGAGGCCAAACTTGAGCCGACTTTTTGCATGAAGTCCTAATATTTTATGAAAAAATTAATTTTTTTCCCAAGGTTTGGGAACCACGATACTAACTCATTTTGATAAAGGGTTATCCAACAGAATTTTTACTGGGATGTAAATGGTACGGATAATTTCCGCCCCGAATCCGCATCCGAATCCGTTTTTAAGGATATGGTGTGCAATAACAGGAATCCGCCGGATACGGACGCGGATATGGATTTTTGTCAAGCGGATATCCGACGTCGATAATGGTGATCCGGGATATGGTATTGCTATTATCCGAAGGATGGGATTATCCGCACTTATTCGCGGATTATCCGTCCTTATCAATTAGGATAATCCGATTAACATAGTACTATCATTCTAAATATACATTTAATCCAATGACCCATAGACCAAATCGCTCATTCGTAACTTAGTATGACCTATATTCAACATTTTGACGCAATTTACAAATTGCTTCTGGCGAAAATCCCTCAAAAGGTGAGCTATTATTTATCTCTATAAAAGTTTCTAGTTGCTAGATGTAAATTCATATTGCAAATCATCAATTATTTTGTGACATTTTTTAGTACTATTTAATTACTATCTTTGTTTTGGTGTAATTTTAAATGTTTGGCTACTCTCTAGTGTTACTTTTTGCATGGTGACATTACGTCTCTTTGTACATATTTATCCGATAAGTTTTACCCGTTTTCGGTCCGAATCCGCTTTGTTTCCGATCCGAATCCGTAGTCCGATATTATCCGCATCCGCATCCGTATCCGACCACTATCCGATCCGCTCCGCATCCGATAAAAAAACATGGTAAAGGATATGGAGAGGCATTATCCGATCCGATCCGATCCGTTTACATCCCTAATTTTTACCCACCGAATGCGAGCAGCAGAGCTGGTTTCGCTGCAGTGAACTGCAGCATAAAATGGGGGAAATTCCTTCAATTTGTTTTTCAACTACAGGTGATGCATGAGAGCACCAAGAATCCTACACATTTTTTCCGGTATCTGAAACGTGAATGTTTCGAAATAGGGTAGCGCTGAGCGTCCCCGGGGGATCGAAACTTTCGATCCCCCGCCTCCAGCAAACGACACGTGTCCCACGGGTCCAGTCACGCGCACGGAAAAAATGCCCCACAAATTCGGAAAAGAGGTCAACCTCGTGGGCATGGCAGGAAGGCAGCGCGTGGGCACCTCCAGCAGCGCGTGGGCATGGCAGGAAGGCAGCGCGTGGGCACCTCCGGTGAGCTCCACCCCCGTCACCGGAGAAAAAATCGCCGGAGAAAAAAACGTCGCCGCAGAATCGCCGGTCTCCGCTCGTAGCTTTGTAGCAAAAAGCCGCGCGTCGTCGGTAGCATCACCACCGCCCGCCGTTTTGAGGGCTCCGGCGAGAGATTTGCCTCCAAAAAACAGAAAAGGAATTGCTACAGATCTTGCGAAAATTGCTCCACATATGCAAAAAATGCTGAAACTACCAAAAAATTGCTCCACAAAACAAGAAAAAAATGCATCAAAAAATTGCAACAGAGAGCTTCGATTTTGTTCTCATACCAGAAATTTTTTGCTATTTATCTTGAAAAAAATTGCATCAAAGAAAAAATGCTACCAAACGTTCCCCTTGCCAAAAATTTGCTCCACAAAACAAGAAAAATGCATCAAAAGAAATTGCTACAGAGAACTTCGGTTTTGTTCTCATAGAAGAAAATTTTAGCTATTTACCTTACAAAAAATTGCTCCGCAAAACAAGAAACTGCATCAAAGGATTGCTACAGAGAAATTCGGATTTGTTCTCATAGCAGAAATTGTTTGCTATTTATCTTCCAAAAAATTGCTCCCGTCGAGCGGGAGCAGCTCCGCCGGCCCACAGGAGCACGGGGAGGAGCGGGTGGGGCCATGACCTCACCGGAATGGGCGTGGGGCGGAGAAGGACGACGACGACCCGGCGGCCGTCGAGCGGCGGCGGAGCAGGGCGTCCAGGCTTGGGCGGAGAGGCTCTGCGGCCTTCCTCGCCATGGCGGCGGGCCAGGAGCTGGCCGGTGACGTCCTTGGCGCACCACCTCGAGGCAAGCTCGGCATGACCTCCGATACCGCCCGTCGCCACTTCCGCTGTCGCGCTGCCAGTCGTTTCCCGCCCCGATTCGACGCCGGCGTCCACCTGGTGCGGCTCACGTCGTCCACGCTCGGATCTGAGGCCGCCGCACTGCGTGAACCTGAGGCCGCCGCGCGTGCGCCCAGGAGGCTGGTGCCGCGCACGCCGACGGATGGGAGGCGGGGAGAGTGGGGCGGCGAGGATGGGAGGTGGGGAGAGTGGGGCGGCGAGGGAGCCGGAGGGGGGAGAGGCCGAGGTTGGTGGTTGTTCCTGTGTTAGTGGCCGCGGCGTCGTCGTCGGTGGGGTGGGTCGTGGGTGCGTGGATAAGGACGTGGGTACGTGGGTGGCCCTACCTGTCCGGACACGTATGAGGACGCGTGGGAGAGTGAGCGACCCGGAGGATGATCCTCCGGGGGATCCACAGCGTTTTCCTTCGAAATAACAACATGGCACGGAGACGCTCTACATCCGAATTTGCATGATCTCCGTGCCTTCTTTGCATACAACGACCACGTTCAGGTATCCGTGCCATGCTAGGGTTTCTTTCCCTGCATCTGCCAACACGACAAAACAATACTACTCCCTCCCATCCACAAAAACTGTCGACAGAAAACAACTTCGTCAGTACAAGCTGTAGGACCTTTTTAGGATTGGAGGGAGTACTTATTTGGCTACACAGAACAGAGCAGAAACCAAGACCTGCACGAGAGCTCCAACTCTGGACTCTTAAATACTAATGGGTTCCATGATAAAAGCGAGAAAAAGAAAATTGGCTTCATCCTTGCTTACCCTAATGAGATCATCTATCCCTTGGGAGTCAGGCCACTTGCAGAAGCTTATGAATCTTCACCTTGGGAACACTGTTAGTTCCGGCCACAATTTCTTAATATGCATGTAAGGATCACATTCTCATCATCTGCAGAAAGCAAAGATGACAATCTTTCAGCAACTGAACCATTTTATTTGCAAATGGGAGTCAAAACTTCGGGAAAGATACAGTGCTGGCCCCTTTGACCTTACAACCAGGGTCACACTAGGTCTCTGGACACCTAGTACCTGCTGACAAGAAACACCGTTTTTTCATCAGATAATGTGCAAAATAATGCAACTTCAGCTTGAATCCACGTGCATTCCTAACTGAACTAATGTACAAAGTAAGCTGCAGTCATGCCAGATACAGCGTCTTACTTTCTGAATTTGCAAAAACAAATATCAAAGCAGCGGTTTTGCTAATAATGTCTCAAACCAGCAAATGATCCAGATACAAGGTTTATTTACTGAATCGAGTGAAGCTGTGTTGCGTAACATATAGGTCGCCAAGGCCTAGAAGTACAACTGGTCGCCCTAACGGTCACTCTCAAACTCACTACTAATTGATTGAAACCTGAACATGCCACTGCACGCACAAGAATCCTGTTCTAGGTGACTCTTAGACAGCAGCTGGAGCATTATGTGGTGATACACACACAGAAATAATGAAGGAGGAGAACAAGGCAGTCATTTAAAATTTTCAGTCCCAATACAAAGACAGTTAAAGAAATGCTTATTGGCTACAAAAAAAAAACTTCGTTCCTCTAGCGGTATGTGCTTTTTCGGCTATAGCTGCTGCAAAAAAAGAAACAATTAAAACGTCTCAAGAATATGTAGTAACAAATAAGACAATAATCAGTTGTACTACTTGTTAACCATGTATTTCCTGTCAAATAGATTATTTTCAGATGACATCCACCGATGCTGCCAGTAACACATAAGCCTACAGAGCCTCACCTTTTCCTATTCAACAGCTTCCTTTTTCACATCCGACTCACATATTCAAGCTTTGTCTAGCCTGCTGAAACATAAGCATCAAGTCAGGATTTTGGATCCACTTCTCTCCAGCGCCTTAAGGAACAAGGAGAACTGAAAAATAGGTGTTTACCTCTCCTGCCTATTGCAAAGCACACAATCTAGCCCAGAGTCCAAATGCCAGTCAAAAACATTTGTTCTTTTGAAAACCAGAGAAAGGATAGAGTCCAGAAGTAGCTCTGGATCAGCTTTCAGGGCAACAACTGAATCTGTCAGACATATTCCAGTTCAGCAAAGGCCTACTGGGATAAGGGATAGCAAACATCGTTCCCAGACTGAACATATTGATCAAGGGCAAAAGAAAAAACAAACTCTAGGGAAGGTAGAAGCTAAAAGCCGATAGTGTAGAAGATCTTTCCAAATTAAAACAGATGAGCCCAGACCATACAATGACAGCAATTACTGGACAAAACAATCTCAGTTAGTTCTCCTAGCTGTATGTGTTTTTTCCACCGTAGCTGCTGCGAAAAAAAGAAGGAATTAAATGAATCAACAAGATGTTGCCAGTAACACAAAAGACGGGCACACCTATCCCTTTTCAACAGCTCCTTATCATACATTCTACAGAAGAATGAATGGTATTCTCTCTGGAAATGACAGAAATAAACTTATCCTTGTAATCTGAAACATAAATCTCAACGACATTTGTTAGTAAATAAACACTATGTAGCAGGAATTCTCATTTTCTACCCAGATTCTCACAAGTGTTGTTTCACACAAACCATGCAAAACAACTTGACAACAGCTTCTTTGTATCATGAACATCCGCTATATACGGAGTTGGAAGACCAAACTCAGATGCTGGCAATAACAGTCAACGGACAAAAAATGGACTTTTCCCATTTAATACTATAAAAGAACTTGCATCGCTACTAAATATCATTTACATAAAATTACCATATAATACGGCATGTCTCTCAATCCCTACTGCTAGTAATATACACACATACACACTCACGTCGGGGATTACCCCATTTCCAAAAAAAATACACACGCACGCACTAGATTGCTCCTTAGTAACTACAAAGAATGCACAGCGCCTGCTTAACGTTTCTGGAAGTTCAACACCTTGATGGAATAGGCAAACACAAAGAAGAAAGCAATGACGTAGGCGAAGTGGCCTAGCACAATGTAGCCAAGGAAGTCATGCTTTATCCCCAAGTTATCGTCCAGAAACTTCTTCACCGAAACAGATTCCGCACCGGGGACCGTAAGAGGACCGGTGTTCTCACCAAACTGTGACGCGACGACACCATATATGGTCCACGACACCGGGTTCAGCCAGTAGTACCACCTCCACCAGATCGGTATCAACTGCAACAATAACATCACAACCATCATCAATCGATTGCTGCATTAGGTTATTCGACATGGAACATGGTGGATCTAAAGCTCTGCTTACTGTTCTGACGACGAGGAACCCAGCAAACAGGTTCCAAAGAGGCATTGCAAAGGATATCAGTATGTTTGCGAGCATCGCGGATGGGGTCAGTGCCACCAACATCATGCCAAACAATGTGAAGTAGTTGAAGCTTTGAATGATGAAGAACAGGAAGTAGAAAAACTTGTCAGCTTTCCACTCGTATCCAATCATCGAATAGATGACGATCGTGTATAGACACCCCTGCACGATGTTGTAGATGATCTCCACGCTTGTCTGCACAAATCACACGATGTTGAGGAAAAGCATACTCATATCTAAAATGTTTAGCAAATCGCTGCATTAAAAAACTACTCTCCTGAGCTAATACATCCAAACAATTAAATTTCAATCAAAATGAGTATCAGATTAAGAAGAAAGTACCTGAGCTAATGCATAGGCTAAGGGAGAATACATCCCCGCCGCCTTTTCACGGTAGAAAACCGTCCGCTCGATTGCCACAACAGGCTGAACTGTGATGCAATTGGCAGCCCCAAGGAAGAAGACAGCAGCATAAGTGGCTCCAAGTAGATTGAACAGATCTTGTTGTGACTCTCTGCCCACATAAAAAAAGAATTAGTGCCTCCATTAGAACTACTAATGTATCACCTTTCAACAATACTAATTTCGACTCTCAAATATAGAAGCACAATGGGATAACATACAGTTTTGCTCCTTTTTGCCAAAACACCGTGCCAAATACAAGACCATTGAGCAACGTCATAAGATAGCGCATGGCGTTGTGGGGCGGATTCTTCCAATAAGATTTGTATTGCTTCCAGAAGTTTGCAACACACTGGGTGTAGAAATTCTGGGAATACTTTGTAGGAAATGAGAGATCTTCATATCCTGGTGGGGGAATGCTCAATTCCTTAATAAGTACTTGGTTTTCCCTGATCATATTTAACAAACAGGAACTCAATGTGGATTCTTCGCTTCAATAGAATATGTATTTAATTTAATGGAAATGAAAACTACTGGTGAAAATCCTGATCAGAATTAGCATAAATTTAAGAAAAAATATGCTAGTTCTGCGGTACTTACTTATAAAGAGCAGAATTAGCATAAATTTCAGCAAAATTTACTTCCAAGCGAGCCTCGGCTAGAGGTGAGCTAACTTCCAACATCCATGTTGCAGGATTATATCCTTCTGTGATCTTTTCAACACCTGGAATTGCCTGCAATGCAATAACAAAACCCATCGGTTAGTTCTTTTTTACTTTTGCTACACATGCAAGGAGATCAAGACCTGTTTGGTCTTTAATGGCTTTTCTAAGCCCTAACCCATCACCGAAACATGTACCAAAGGAACTCACCTCAAAATATTCAACCAGTTTATGAGAGTGGCGACCAAGATCACCAGCATAAATAACCTGCCCTCCTCTTTTCAGAAGTAGAAGCTACAAAAATAACCAGTTGTGAGTTAATTACATTTTTAGAATTCAAGTAGTAATAAGAAAATAATATATGAAATAAAGAGAGAGATAAATAGAAATAGATAGAGAGGGTACCTCATCAAAAGACTCGAATATATCTATGCTGGGTTGATGGATTGTGCAAACCACAGTACGGCCAGTGTTCACCGTATTTCGCACCGCCCGCATGACAATTGCTGCTGCTCTAGCATCAAGACCAGAAGTTGGCTCATCCATGAAGATGATTGAAGGATTTGATACCAGCTCCACGGCAATTGTAAGTCTCTTCCTTTGTTCAGTCGATAATCCGTCAACTCCAGGGAGACCAACCATAGCATTACGCAATGGCTCAAGCTCTACAAGGGTCATAACTTCCTCCACAAACATCTATGCAGATGGAGATTGATATTTTTAATCAGAAACAATTACAGTTTGGAACTTTCAAATATATATAACATGACATCTTTACTTGAGTACAGATGGCTTGAATATATACCTTTCTCGTATTTTCGTCAACATCTGATGAAAGGCGCAGCCAGGCAGAGTAGAGAATAGATTCGTATACGGTAACATTTGGTGAATGTATATCATTCTGTTCACAATAGCCGCTAATGCGAGCAAACGTTTCTTGTTTTTTAGGGTAACCAGAGAGGGTGATACTTCCTTCAATAGACCCACTAGTTTTCCTTCCTGCCAGGACATCCATTAGAGTGGTCTTTCCAGCTCCACTCACACCAACTAATGCTGTCAGAACACCTGGCCTGAAAGCACCACTGATATCAGTTAGCAACTGGAGACGACTTTCAGCGAATCCTTGCTCCTTCATTTCCTGAAACACAAGATGACAGATTTTATCGTACAAGTTAGAAATTTAAGTCCTGAGGCAATATGTGTGAGGAAGGTAGGTACGCTTACCGCAGGCATGTCCACGTAATAGTTTACATGGTTGAAAGAAAGTGAAAGAGGCTGGAAAGGCAATACAACTCCTGACTGAGTTGGCCTATTTGTGGATCCATTAGTACCTACAGAATCTGCAAGAACAAACAGTGGTTAATTAGTACTAATATTAAGGTGTCAATTGACTTGATAAAAATTACAATAACTTCAGAATATTAGAAATGTCGCAATAGTCTAGCATAGATATTTAAAGAAGACCTCACCCATAGGTATTGAAGATGCTATAGCAGACGATGCGCTGGCTTCTGACTCATTCTCTTCATCTGAAACTACTGTGTTCGAGCTGCCGCTAGCTGGAAGAGAACATATTATATATATGTAGTGTAAGTACCTCGCTCTTCAAGACATCAAACAATAATCTCAGACAAAAGAAAATAATGGTACTCACGGCTCAAGTATGTAAGGGCCAAAAGGTACAAGATGTTGAACAAAATAGCGAATGCTACAATGGCTCCCATGGAAAGCCAGAAGCCGCCGTCAGTAGTAAAAAGTCCTTTCGATTTAAGAAGAGCCTTGCCGACTGTTGTTGCGTCACCAGAATCATTGTATGGCTGTAATAACATTGGAAGACTCACGTTAGTTGAGATGTTGTCACCTTTTACAACACTAGGATATGATGGTGTCCGAGTTTAGAGAAACTAAACCAAGGAAAATATAGGGTTCTTTCGAATACTTACAGTGGTCCACCTAGTGGCAAGGAACTCATTGACAGATATTGCATTTTGACTGTACATCATAGGAGATGACCAGTAAGCCCAGATCCACCATGGTCTGATGTCACCTGTCCATATAAAATTTAGGGATGGAGAAGGTTACTTCCATCCATGCAAATGAGGTGCGGAACTGCAGATAGGTGATTTATCGTGCTTGGCTAGCTAGATATAAATGATTTGCTTACCTCTAGGGATCAGAAATCCTCCAAATATGAAAATTAGAAGGATCACAAACATCCCAAAAGTGTTGGCCACAACCATTGACTTCAAAACAGCACCCATAAATCGGAATAAAGCCATCGCCATTTGGTGAGTGGCGAAGAAAGCTAAGAGCTGTCGGAAGAACCTATAACGAGTAGACAGATGAATAATGGAGTTATTCATTTGAAATTTTAAAATGCAAACGGCTTTGGTGGGCACAAGGGTTATACACGGATGCCTACCTTCCTGCAGCAGGTGCAAAGCCCATCACGTAGTACGTGAGGACGACCCATACCCCAGCCTCCATAAGCGAAACAGGAATTTTCAAGATTATGTTTGCCAGTCCCCAGGTCCATGGGGGGAAGAACAAGAAATCCCTTTGTTTGTAGAACGTAGGAAGCATCTTTATGGTGAGTTGTAGCTCAGCAAACCCGTTGAACAAGATGGTGATTAAACTGAAAGTGAGAGCTCCAAAGAATTTGGTACCGTCAGAAATCTGCCCACTGGGCATCTTTACTCTGAGGAACACAGTCATGGCCATGAGCCCAAGGATGATCAACTGGGAGACCTTGAAGATGTAGATGAATGAGTTGCGCTTCATCAACAACACCTCTCTCGACATTACTGCCTTGAGTGACTCCATGCTTGATAGGCCATATTTCTTGGTGGTCAACGCGGCGGGATGGGTTTTGGATTTTTCAAAAGGGATTTGCATCTCCTTGATCATGTGCTGGCCTACATGGAATGACTTGAAACGCTCAGCAAACTCTGGGACTGACACAGGACGATACTGTTCCTCCTCGCGGTACCAGTATTGTTGCTGGTCTCTCTTGGAAGTGACCTCCTGAAGGAAGTCAGCAACTCCTTTCCTGTCAGGGCACCGAAATCCAGAAGCTTCGAAGAACTCCAAGATGTTCTCACGTGGCCCATGATACACTATGTATCCCTCTGATAGCAGAATAATGTCATCAAACAGGTTGTATGTCTCCGGCGGTGGTTGTAGGAGGGAGATCATGACAGTCTCATTCATGACATGGACCAATTGCTTCACATACTTAACAATCTGGAATGTGCTGGAGCTATCCAAACCAGTGGAAATTTCATCCATGAACAAAGCCCTTGCGGGTCCTGTCAACATTTCCCCTGACATGAACAAAAGTGAAACATGAGTTAAGCATAGCATAGTTTGAATAAGAAAATTCCTTTTTCCGCAATGAATTCAGCGGTTATGCATATTCTGTGCATGTGCGCGTGCATACCAGTTGTGACACGCTTCTTTTGGCCACCGGAAATCCCTCTGATCATGTCATCACCGATCATTGTATCAGCACAGATGTCCAGCCCAAGGACCTGAAAGGTGAGGTTGCTGTTAGAATCCAGTTTTGATTGCAAGAGAGTCGCGTTTAACTAACAGACAGGTCAGAAATCTCACCTTAAGAGTAAGATCCGTTATAATATTACTCTCCTGTCCCTGCACCGCGGTAGCTTTCATGTAGGCGTCGATCTCAGGATCTGGCTTGATGCCCGCGTCGCGTTCCCTCTTGGCGAGCTCTGCAAGCATGTCGTATCTGGCACCAACGCCTAGGCAGCGCCTAGAGAAATCGAGCGTCTCTCTGACGGTCATCTCCGCATTGTGGAGGTCGTACTGGCTGACGTATGCGCTGGTCCTCTCGGGGTAGAACTCGTCGAACGTGTGGCCACAGTACGTGATGTTTCCAGATACCTGCGATGTCAAATAGATGGCGATTATTTCAATGGATGTGGCCATAATGTGTAATAAGCAGGAAAAGGAATAGCAGGAAACCTTGAGGCTTTTGTCAAGTTTGCCGGCAAGGGCTCTCATAAGCGTGCTCTTTCCTGAAGAAGGGGGTCCAAGAAGAAGAGTCATCCTGAAAAAAATAACAAACCTGATGAATTCCTACTTTTCTTATATTATTATTATACACATTTGGGGAACTAGAGAAGCAATGAGTGAATTTTCTTGCAGGAAGGCAAGTTTGACTGGTAAACTACTAAAAAAATGTATTGGCTGGTCTAAAAACATGCATAAACAAGTGGTGGCGGAATAACCGTAGCTAGATAGTAGCATGAAGAAGAAGAAGAAGGTGAGGGTTATTACCTGGATGGTTTGAGGATACCATTGACGTTCTGCAGTATGTTGATTGTCTTCTTGTTGGAGGAGACGAGGCGCCCAACAAGACTCTGCATTCGGCCACGAGGCAACCGTGTTAGCAACAGATTTCTGTAACATGTATGAAAAAATTTGAGCCATGTTGATGAATACACAGAAGAGAAGTAACGGATATGGACATCCAAGAATTGTCGGGAGAAGCGAGGAAGTAGAGAGTACTAGCTAGTTGGTGGTGGTGAAAGCGAGAAGCGTCTGTGTTTTGCTCTGCTCTGTTTGGGCTGGACATTTCGTCGAACACTTCCAAGTCGCGTCCGGCGGAAATCCGGTTCAGGCGGCGGATGTGGGGGCATCTGTTGAAGTGTTGTCGCGGATTTGTGTTGAGGCTGCTGGAAAACTATCTCCTGCTTGTTCTCTTCCTTGCTGAGTAGACGTTCCTTTGCTTCCGCCGCCGCCGCCGCCGCCCGGGAGTAATTCGTTGGCGGCATAGGGAATCCTCCTCCACCGAGCTTCCAGGCGGCCCCACCGAACGGCGGTGGGAAGGAATCGCCCATGGTATTATATGTGTTGGGATTGACTCGACGGATGGTACTGGATATGTGGGAACAGGGAGACGGGGTTCGGAGGAAGAAGAAGAAGCAGAAGCAGAGTGGGGAGTAGAAATCCGGGGTGTAGCTGTCGACCTCGCCTCACAGTAAAAAGGAAGGTTTTAAATAGGTGCATTAGCGTAACCGTAGGTGCATTAGCGTGCTAAATGTACCGAAATCCTTAAATAACACGCTATAACGGCGGGGTTTAGCTATAACGTTTCAAACAGATCGCCGCTAAATGTCATAGTCCGCTATTTAAAACTATGGTAAAAAACGAAAAAAAAAACACCGTTTCCCATGGTAAAATGATGTGGTAGTAGTAACACGTGAGAGGAATAGTAAAAAGAAGGCGAAGATGAAGTGGTGTTGGCAGCTGAAACATCGACTAGACATATTCCAAACTCGTTTTCTTGGTCGAAAGTGAATTGACGGAATGGGAAGAAAAGATTTTGATGCATGCAGGGAGACCGTGCGGTAAAAGGTTACGCACGCACGCACCTGTAGGAAGTTTGCGGTGACGTTCCAGAGCGTGGGCAGAGCGGAGCTCCCCACGAACGCATCCACCTCAATGGAGAGGTTCTCGTACCTCACCTCAATGGCGGGCATCTCAATGCCCACCCTGTCCACCCGATCCCTCAAGCTCCTCAGGAACCGCTCGCTATCATCCTGAAACACCCGCTCCAGCAGCGCGCGGCCGCCGTCGCCGCTGGCCAGGTGCTCGATCTCCACCAGCCCTTCCGCGCCGGCGTACTCGTGCAGGTTATGGTTGCTGAGGAGGATGGCCTTGCGCATGCGGTCGTAGGTGGGGAGCTTCTCCAGCGCCGCCCACCGGAGGTTCTCCTCGTCGTCGTCGTGGCGTCGCAGGGAGGAGGATGCCGAGCCGCGACGGAACGGGTCGTCCGTGTCCGGCTGCAGGCCCTGCTGGCGGAAGGAGTTGGAGATGTTGCTGCCCCAGCTCCGGCTGCTCCGACGGCTCCGCGAAAGCGCGCCGGCGGCTATTGGGCCCGGGAGACCGGATGGTGGCTCCATTGCTGGCTGGGATTGGTGCAAGACTGGTTGGTTTGGAGCTGGGTAGGAGGAGTATATATATATAGCTAGAGGAGAAGCAGCAGTGGTGAGAAGATATGAGAGGATGGGTCGTCCATGCCATGTGCATGGATTGCTGGCTGCTTCCACGCATGGCATGACATAGTCCCATGGGCTACTAGTCAGAGGCTCTAAAGCCACACATTGGTTTCTACCTGTACTAGCTATGGATAGGAAAGTCAAACATTGCATTCGCATATACCTGTTTCCTCGTTGAGATGCATGAATGGTTGACTGTTCGTAATCCTGCAGCAGCTTGCCGCGAGCTCCAAGTAATGGAACTACTACTACTACTACTACATGGGTTCCATGTTTTGTCTTCCGTGGTCTCCTCCTACCAAGTTTCCTTTTCTTCTAGATGATCCAGCAACCAAGATTTGGGTTCAGATTCACCATTAATTAGTTTGTTAAACCTTATTACACGCATGGTGTATGAGGCATGATGCACATGTACAACATGCCCTTAGCGTACGTAGCCAACCGCCACATTACATTACAAAATACAATACAATACAGTGCTCCCAGAGTACAAGGAAGGAGACAAAAGTTGGCATGACTTGCGGGAGGCGAGGATATGCCGTTTCTTCTTGCACAATCTAAAATAATTCCATCTGATTTTGTTCGCATGTGGAAGCAGATACGAACCTCCATCCTCATCACGACTTCATTTTAGCGAATTCATAAAAAATATTCATTCACTTAACTAATCAGGCGAGCGAGCAAGTACGATGACGCCGCCACTATTGAGCCGCCAGCACGTACCACCAACGGGTCGAAAATGACGGAACAGCTAATTAAGCAAGCCACAATCTACTCATCCTCTTCATATACATACAAGTAGCTAGGAAAGTACCGGACACCACCTAAAATTAATAATCTTTGCCTTAATTAACCACCACATTTCTCTTACTAATTCTTCCTTTTTTCACAAGTCCCTAACTAACTTCGTAGGTGCAATGTATGTCGCCGCACCCACCTCAGGGTTCCGAATCCTTCTCAATTAATATAAAAGGTGTGTAGCCTAACCAGAATTATGTTACTTCTCGGTTTAGAGTACATCGTCGGATTTCAGCGGCAACCAGCACTACGGGAAAATAGCCATATGCCGACGGCTTTTTACGAGACCATCGGCATACAGCCGACCGTCGGCATATACCATCTATGCCTACAGATCTTCAGTATAGTTTTCAACGACGGCATAGATTCCTGCCAGTGTGTCCCCAATTGGCCCAGCAAAAGCTATGCCGACAACACCGACTAAAACCTGCTAGCACAGCTTTTACCCTCGGCGTAGATTCCTTCTATCGTGTCCCCACTTGGCCCCATCAAAAGCTATGTCGATGGCCGGCCATCCGCATAGATTTATTTTTCTCTTCTTCCCTTGTTTGCCACGATTGATCTGTTTTCGTCGACCGTGCTACACTTTCATAGGACTATATCACATTAGATGACACTAAAAAAATGGGATCTAAGATAAAATAAGACAACCAACCAAATAGTTCCACTTGTCTACCCCCTCCGACGCCGGTCTAAGGGTAGACCAGAAAAATTGACTTTTCTCCAGGGGCTTTCGCCGTGGAGGGGTTCTGGAGCTTTGGAATCCCACCAAAAGCTAGGTGGCACCCGGAGTATAGGGTCATCAATATCCCCTGGGTGTTCAAACAGAGCCTCTATCGAGCTATTGTCGTTATCAAGGCCAACGGTAGCTCAGAGATACCCCACCAGTGTGAGGTCGTTGCTAGCAATGTGGAAATGCTCGTTCACCGGGTAGCCTAGATGTGATGTACCACTCGTCAATCCTTGTGAGTGTGCATGAATGGGCCAAAGAGACTCTCAGATTTTTGGTTGGGCTTTTGGGCCTAGCCCAGCTATAAAAATCGAACACTTAAGCGCCGATTTGTGCGAGTTTTTTGGACCCCAACCTATGTTTCAAAATGATGCACACGGCCGATTTTATTTAATAATAAAAAAGAAACCACCATGGTTTACATGTAAATACATCAATTAACTAAACTGGATCTGTCGAATCTGCATCTCAACAAGTCCCTCGGGTGAACCCATAGGGTTTCGAATAGGAGAATCTGTGGACGCTGGTGGCGATCGTCGGCTAGACAGGAGACACGATTTACCCAGGTTCGGAGCCCTCGTAGAGGTGAAACCTGTGACGCCCCGAGATCGGGCACTATGCAGTTTTCAGCATTCCCGCCAAAATCCACATAATAACCGATTCCAGGTTGCCACTTGTGATAACATTACAATAGTTCACGAATGATCCACAATTACAACAGAAACAGATAGTTACAAGATGACTCAAACGAGTCAAGGATACAACTGATACAACACAAAGATCCAAATAACAGCAGAAGAAACAAACGTCCGGCTACGGACAAGATACAAATTGGACTAAGAGTCCTGAAGATAACCGAGAGCGTCCAATCCCTGCCCAGGCCAAGCCGGAGGGATTCCCAAGCTAACGTCGTCAGACTTCAAACCTGTTGACTGCAAGTTGGAATTTGCAGCCACGAAAGAGATTCGTGGGTCAGTACGGTTAAGTACTGGCAAGGGGGATAAAACCCATACTCACAAAGATACCCGCGTAGCCAGTCATCACAAGATACAAATACTTTAGGATCAATGGAAAGGAAGGGGTTATTGCAAATAAGCGACAGCAGGCTGCACTAACCAACTACAGAGAGATACTACAACTTCCGGCTACCAGAAAGGAGATAAGATCGAGTGTTGTAACCAACTGAAAGATAACTTCAAACAAACCCATCCTGGATCTCGCCCCTTTATCCAAAGAAGCAATCCGAGGATAACTCACGCAGTTGAATTAATGATGGTTCAGATTATTGTGTCAATAAGCCTATTACTAGTCAAGTTGTTAATCATTGGGTGAAAAGGTTGTGAATCATTAGGTTTAAGTTGTCCTGAGTACTTGTTAGCCAGTACTTTCACCAAGTAATCCATAACCGCGGAAAACACGGCTTCTCGAGAAGATTATCCCTGCAGGGTTGCACCAATTTAGCCGTACACGCAAGAATAACCCGCCAGATGGGGAGCTAACCCACCAAGCGAGGTACTCTACACAACTCAACTCTTCTTCGCATCAAGCCCAAAGCACCACGTGCTGTGCGTGCGCGGCTAATCGAGCCCCCGAAGAAAGGGGGACCCTCAAAGCACTGGAAGACCACGCCGCCCTAAATGCCGACTACAAAAGTTCCACCCTGGCGCCAAGGGTTCGTACCTGCATATGCGTGCAGCAAATGGAAAGCCCGAACTAAATGTGGCGATTTGGACGAGATGCGAATCGAGTCAAGTTGAGGGGGGCGCCCATACTCGCTTCCCACATGCGGGTAGTGCGCTCATCATGGATCAGTAGACAAGACCCTTTTCCTAATTAGGGGGGTCGACACTAGCAGGCCTCAAAACCACAAAGGGCCTCCTGCCGGTGCCTTATCATCAAATTTATTATTAAGTAATAACAGTAGCATGATTGATTGATTGGTTAAACATTGAGCCCCCAGAACATAAAAGAGTAGTAACAGAAAGTAACGGGTAACAGACTCGAGCAAAACAACCCTAGGCATGATAGTAAGACACGGGCAACAAGCAATGGTTATAGGTATGGAGGCGAGGCAATATCAAGGTTAAGGGATTCATGTGATGGGTTCGTAACAGAAACAACTACTACTAATGATAGCAGAAAAGAATCAACGGAAAGAATCGGTAACAAGTGATGAAAGGCAGCCATATGGCAGCAAGTGAGTATGCTTGCCTGAGATCCCGCAAGGCAGCAGAACTTGTCGTTGCTCACATCATCTCAACGTCCTATCCGGGAAGAAGCAACGAACCTCGAACAAACACCGGATGCAACAATTACTACTACGGCAAAAGATCCAGCATGATCAAGATATGGATGCATGACAGGTTTAAAGATGCATCAAGGTAAACTAGTTGACAAGATAAACAGATTTAAAGGGACCCATATGCAATTTGAGTTGCATATGAAAAGCCCATGAATTATGGTTAAATTATTTGTTTTCCAACTAATCAACAGGTGCTAGTGGTTTAGTATGATGCATGCAAAAGGGAAACAGCAAAATAACAACATTAGAATCAATTTAAGATAGGGTGTAGCAATTTAGAATTTTATTATTAATTTAGGGAATTTTTGGGTGCCTTAAAGGTGACACACAAGTATTTGTTGTTTTCAACCATTTAAATTGTTCAAAACAAATAACAAAGTTTATATTTGAAAAGAACATCAAATTTTAGTTGGATTACATGTTTCAAATATTGAAATTGGAATTTGGATTATTTAATTATGAATTAAACAATATTAAACAAGTTTTAAATGAATTTAAAACAAGTTTGAATTTAATTAAATTTTTATTTGTTCAAAACATAATTTCAAACTCATATTTGAAAAGTTCACACTTTGATGGTTTGAAAACATATTTTGCATGTTCAAAAATATTTTATTTTGAGCAAGTTATGATTTTATCAAATTTAAATGAATTAAACAAGTATTAAATTATTTAGGCAATTTAAATTATTCAAACAATGAAACAAATTTTATATTTGAATAGGATATTCAAAATGGTATGAAAAACA
The DNA here is from genome assembly GCA_028641055.1 of Alopecurus myosuroides. Classification (NCBI taxonomy): domain Eukaryota; kingdom Viridiplantae; phylum Streptophyta; class Magnoliopsida; order Poales; family Poaceae; genus Alopecurus; species Alopecurus myosuroides. The sequence goes on from CM054057.1 coordinate 5,488,202, forward strand.
TATTTTATTTGCATTATTTGGATTAATAATGAATTAGTTATGGTATTTAGAAATTTGCATTTGAATTATTCAAATTTGAATTTTTTAAATACATTTGGAATTTTCAAAACAGTGCACAAATGGATTATTTGGATAGATCTATTAATTTGGAACATAAAACATATACAACTTTTATTTATTAGATTTATGGATTAAAAGTTATTAAAGGTGTAGTTTTAGGGATTGTTTCTGCAATTTAAATTCATTTAGAATAAAACAGAAACGTGTGGACAGTTTGTTACCGCACTGTTTTCTACCCCTAGCCACTGCCCGTGGGCCAGGGGGACAGCGTGGCGCTGTGGTGCTGGTGTGGCAGCAAGGGTGAATGACAGGTAGGGCCCAGCGCTCGATGGAATAAAGGGAGAAAAAAGGGGTGCGCCCCTGGGATTCGAACCCAGGAGCTAGCTCACGCGCGCATCGACCGCTACCACTGCGGCTGTTCGATGGTTGCTGTTGGGATACAGGACTGACAGAGGATATGTGTTCGCGGCGTTAACTGAATTTTCCCAATCGGAAAGCTTCAGACTTTCCGTTCGCAGAGGAACGCATCGGAGGCGATCGGCCGCTGGGGGCTGCGACTCGCTGGGGGCGGATGATGCGACTGCGCGCAGGTACGATGGTCGTGCGATGCTTGGCGTGTGCGGCACAGGAGAAAAGGCGAGGGAGGAGGAGAGGATCAGAGCGCTCACAGGGCTGGTCGTCGACAGGTAGCAGAAACGGACGGAAGTCCGGCGATGGCGCGGCGTCCACGGCAGCTCCCAGCTAGAGGCGATGGGACGGGGCGGTAGCCGGAGCACCCCCGTTTCCATTCCCGCCCTCGGGGATCCTCGGAGAGGGCCACCTCGGTGGCGCCAAGGAGGCAAAGTCCCGGCCATCGGAGGGCTCGGTGGTGGGTTCAGAGTCGAGGTTCAGAAGGAAACAGAAGAACTCGGGGAAGAGGAAGAGGAGGTGGCGGCGCAGGGAGAGGGGCTAGGGTAGGGCTAGGGTTGGCTCGAGGAACCCTAGTGGGTAGGCTAAATAGAGGGAGCTGAGCATTGCTGGCCGTCCCCTCTGTACTGCCATTGACGTGGACAGCAGCATCTCGCTGCCGTACAGGTAGAAGGAGAGCTCAGAGGGGTACTGGGCCGGAACAAATGGGCTGGGCTGGGATTAGATAGGTTAGCTGCTGCTCACTTTATTTTTATTTTTCTTTTCTGTTTTTTTTTGTAGCAAGAGAAATTGGAAGGAGATGTTAGGGTTTTAGGCTTTAAAAATTTTGAGAAAAATCATGGGGACTTGTCAGCTCAAAACCTATCAGTTGGCAAGTTAGTTTTTGAAATTTCAAATTGTTACCGGCTGTTTGGAAAATAAATCAATTTAGATGATTTTTTTGAAGATTTGAAATGATTAATGAGATCAACCTTTTAATAAGGTGACCCAAAGGAATTAATTGGGAAACAAGTAATGAGAGAAAGTTTTGGTTATTATTTTTTATAGTTTCCAAATTGGTTTTGTTTGAAAATATTTGATATGAATTTGAAGGTGATTTAATTAATTGATTGAATTAATGGTTTGATTAAAACCAACAATTTAAATGAGTGATTTGATTTGAATTTTTGAATTAGCCACTAGGGTTTTAATAACAGGGAACATTTTATTAACAAGCAAGTTGATCAAAACAGCTTCAACCAGTGAAAAACAATTGAGTGGTTTAGTTTGAAATTTTGAAATTGGAAATTTGAACATGTGGGAAAGTTTCAATTGTGTTTGAATTTTTGAGTTGCTTTGAAAAACAGAATGCAATGCTCATGTGATGCATATGATGCAAAGCAAAAGGAAACAAACACTTTCTACCAAAGGTAACACCCCAGGTGTTACAAAACCCTTACTCCTGCCTCTGTCGATCTGTATTATCGAATAGATCGGTTACAATGGGGGATTGCTCAAGTCGAGAGTACGATCTCGAGCTCAAGGCTTGATGGTGCGGTATTGCTTGGTCCTCTCCCGGTGGCTCTCCTGGCCTTATATAGGTGGCTAGGTCCCAAACCGTACCCGGGAAGGACTCGAACTCTAAACCTATGTCGGTTACAAGTTTCCTATCTTATTCCGCAAGGCATTGCAGGTGGGTCTCAACTGGGCCTTCCAGAGTAGTCCAAAGGCTTCCCGTGTTGGGGTTCAGTCTCGGGCCTAGGACCAGCTATCCTTATTCGCCGGGTCCAAGGTTCATCCCTTCGTCAGTAGCCCCCGAGCGTTTCTTTTTTTCCATTTTTAAGAGTGGCATTCTATGTCCAATATCTCGATCGAAGTATGGAGGATGCTCCATTGGGATTTTTCCAGTCGGGTAGACGCTCAGATTTTTCATCTTGCTTTCTTTCGGATGACTATTGTAGTCGTTTTCCATTCGGAGGGTGTATACCATGTGTGATGAGTTTATTACTCGAGTATCGAGTGATGAAAGTGCCTGTGTTTTTGGCTATTTTTGCAGAAGGATGTGGCGCAGTAGCTTGGCTCTCCCGAAAGATCAGGGCCAATTAATTGCAACTAGGGAAAAAACAGTTCTGGCCTACACAGATTCGAGACCTCCGACTCGAACCCGATGAGGTGATCATTGCGACTGGGCCGTAGAGGTCTTACCGAGTCGAACTTAACCTATAGGGATACCCGGCACGTCCGCTAGGATTTTTCTTCGTGTTGTTGACACGGGAATTTACCCGAGGACGCAGCTTGAGTGCGATTCCAGGCCCTCAAGAGAGATCTTTTGGGTCTTACCTTCATATTCGAGAAAATATGGCATCCGGATGTGCCTAGTCGGCTGAACAATCCAGGTTTGTGATGTGTAGACATCGTGTGATGGAGTGGCAGGATCTGCGCACCCGCGACATTTTAGGTCTGTGATTTCTCGAGTGAGAAAATCAAGCTATTTTGTCCATACGAAAGAATTTTCGTGTCTGGAATCTTTACGCCCATATGAAAGAGTTTTCGTGTCTAGGGTCTTGTTTTACATGAAAGAATTTTCACGTCATGATTTGCCCGTACGAAGTTATTTCTTGTTTGGAGCTTTTGCGAATGAGTTTCCACGTCCTGATCTGTCCATACGAAGTTTATTTCGTGTTTTGGGTCTTTTATTCGAACAAATTTCCAGTTTGATGATGTGCGCCATGACGTCATGGCGCACTTTATCCTCCCGATGGGACGTGACGGAGCGATAGCAGAGGCGCTGGCCCACCTTGTCAGCTTCTTGACCGGAAACGAGACGTCGTTTCCGGTTTTTACGCGAACTGCGCGCAGTAATTGCGCACGATCCACTGTTGGGATCGTGGCACAAAACTGCTTCCACTGCCCTTTCGTTTCATCTTAACACGCGTCAGCTGCGATGGATGCCACATGGCTCGACGAACGGCTAGGATCGGGCGGCTCGTGTATAAAGGTGGCCCTTAGGTGAACGGTGAAAAATTCCCATTATTCTCTCCAGCCTTCGTTTCTTCGTCGAGGGCGACGGAGGAAGTTCCCGCGCCGCCTGCTCCGCGCTCAGGCGACTGGCGCTCGCCCAACACCACGAACAAGAGCATCAAGGAGATGCAGCAAGAAGGGTTGCTGCCTCCCGAAGCTGAGAAGCGGGTGCGCCTCGGCAAAAAAGAGGAGGTACCCAATCCCCGCGCGAACGAACGCGTGATCTTCGCGGATCACGTTTCGCGCGGGCTCTCCTTCCCCCTCCATCCTTTCCTCGTGGCGCTGCTGTATGTCTATGGCATACAGCTCCACGATTTGCCTCCAAACGCAGTGCAGCACATCTCGTGCTTCATTGTCCTTTGCGAGTGCTTCCTGGGCATTCGCCCTCATTGGGGCCTTTGGAAAACCCTCTTCAAGGTGCGCGTCTTACGCGAGAGATCGCGGGTAGAGACTGAGCTTGGGGATCCACTTCGCACCGGCGGCTTCGGAATCCAGGCGAAGTCGGATAGCGGCTATTTCTTGATGCACTTCATCGACTCCGCCCAAGGATGTAGGAAGAAATGGCTCTACGTCATCGACAACAGCGCGGGTGGAGTCCACGAATTCCACCCGTTCGCTGTCCTGAAGAGGCGGAAGTCCTGGGTGCACAAATTTTCAGTTGAAGAAAACCGGATTGTCACCCCGCTACTCGCCAAGGTGGCCGCTCTCCGTGATCAAGCCGCAGGAGTTGCGCTGAATGGCCTGCACCTGGTGAGCGTATTCCTCAAACGCAGGATCCAGCCCCTGCAGGAGAGGCCCTCCACGATGTGGGAGTATCAGGGCGCCGAGGACCCCAGCCGCGTGAGCCGAGAAGAACTCTCGAATGTTGAGTTCGAGAAGAAGATTGCGGCTATCACCAGCTTGAAAGTGGGCGGGCCCTTCTCCGACTGCCCAGTTGCGGCTTTTGAGGCATCAAGGCCTCCACCACCCGAAGTAAGTTTGAGTTTTTTTTCTTTTGTCTCTTTCTGGCTCGAAAGTTTTCTCTGTTGACTGAAATTCTTCTTTGTTTTCTTCTGCTGTCTTCTTTTTTGTAGAGTTTAGCGGTGGTCAACTGCTACCCGCCAGTCTCCGGTGAGGAGGTCTCAGACTTGTTGGCGAGCAATCTGGATGCCCCAGCCGACATCAGCGTTGCCGAAGCCGACTCGAGTTCCGAGCACGATTCCTCGGATGACGCGGAAGAATCGGGTAGCGATCTCCGCCTCCGCAAACGCCGTCATCGGAAAACGATGAAGCTACCTCCAAGGATAATTCCTTAGGTAAGGAGTCACCTGAAAAGGAGCCCCTCATCGTGACTCCGCTAAGTGCGCGCGCCCCTTCTCCTTCCTTGCCAAAGATCCATACCGCCTGGAACGCGGATATGTTGGATGATGACGACGACGAGTAAGTTCTTGCTTTCTTGTTCTAGTCGAATGTTTTCTTTTGTTTCTTCTGACAATTTTTTTTCTTCATGACAGTCTCCAATCTATCAGCCCTAGTCGGTTCGTCTCTTCCCTTCCTCTTGAAAAGAGGAAAAGAGCTGTTGATGCGGGTGAGACCCCGACTACTGGCACCGATCAGAATTCACCAAGTGCAGCTCCCACAATGGTGGCTACGGAATATAGGATTCCTAGTTTTGCCGTTCGGGCTTCGACTCCGAAAGAAGTGTCGGGTAGCTCGGCGGATCCTCTCTCCATAGCTCAAGGCCAGGTAAACCTTGTTGTTTTCTTCTCCATGTTGCATTTTGGATTTTTTCTCGGGTGCACGGCAGTACTCCCGATGGGAGTAGCCCCCGAGGCTGTAGCTAATCATGTATGATTGGCTACAGGCTCAAAAACCAGGTCTCTCTTTTCTTCATTTTATCGGGTGCACGGCAGTGCTCCCGATGGGAGTAGCCCCTGTAACATCCCAAGTATGAAAATACCCCTAGAATGTTTGATTCCTTGTTTTATTTCAAGCAATGCATCATGTCATCATTTCATTGCATTTGTTTTATTACTGTTTGCATTGTTACTATTTGTTTTGCATCTGTTTTATCCTGTTTTCTTAATCAAACTCAAACAAATTCAAATAGTTATTTTCATACTTGTTCTGTTACAACTTTTGGAATAAAAATAACAAGTGAAAACAACCAAATTGTTCCCTTTTATTTCATATTGGATCACTTATTAAATTGTTGCTTAATTCAATCAATCACTTAATCAATTAATCAATTAATTTCAAATTATTTCCAAACTCAAACCAATTCTCAATTCATTAACCTTTTGAATCCATGAAATGCACCACTAATTTGAATTCATTAAATCCCTTTTAAACCCTAAAGAAAACCCTAGTGAAAAATACCTTGTTTTTCTATTATTAACCAATATTGCAAAATTCAATTAAATTGGGTTTAATTTCAAACAACAATCACACATTTGAAATTTGGAAAACCAAAACTACCAAAAGGTTGCATTTTCCACTAAGAAATTTATCATATTTTTATTCCAAAATTTTCTTTAAACAGAACCTTGTTTTGCTTCCATTTGATTGCTACAAAAAAAAAAAAACAGTACAAGAAAAAAATAAAAGACAAGAGAGAGGAGCAGCAGCAGCCCAACTAGCTAACCCCCCAGCCCACTTCCCCTTCTAGCCCTTTTCCACCCAGCCCAGCCCTCCAAGCGTTCTTCCTCGTACGGACGCTAGACCCTGTCGCTGTCTGCTGTCGATCACCGCACGATCAACCCCTCCACCCACCGATGCCATGCCGTACACCAGCACGCTGCCCCTTAAAGCTACCCCCTCCCTCCTGCTCGGCCTACCCTAGCTCCTCCTCCCCCATCCTCTAGCGCCGCCAATTTCACTGCTTTCCCCCTCCTTCTGTTCCTCCTCTCTGAACCAATTCTTGACTGAAGATTGGAGCTCCCCGTGGTGGCCACCGTGGTCGAGGTCTCCGCTTCCAGGGCACGGGGATGGAACCGTGGTGGTTCCATCTACCGCCTCGTGTCATCGCCGGGTGCTGGAACCCCCCCAGGGAGGCCGCGGCGTCGAGCTATCGCCGTCCGTTTCTCCGTTGTCTGCCCCGAGCTCCATCTTCGTCCACAGCGAGGTGAGCATCCTCGATCACCTCCTTCACCTCGTCTCCCCTCGCCTCTCTATTCCCCTCTCTGCACACCCGCGAGCACGCACCACGCTCACCACGCACAACAGCAGCCCGCGGCACTGCCCGTCGCCGACAGCGAGCGAGCACCGATCTGTCCGCCAGGTTCAGTTAACCGGAAGTTTCAGTTTCAGAGATCAAACCTCAGCGAAACTGAACCACAAAACGTTCGCGTCCTGTTATCTGTCACGATTCGAACACACACCGCACTGGTCTCGTTCCCCTAGCGCGCAGCGGGAGCCCACGGTTCGATCCCTGGTGGACGCACCCCCCCCCTTTTTCTTTTCCACAGCGCGCGCGCAGCCCCAGGCCCACTGGTCATGGACCGTGTGTGCCACCTCACCCGCACCCACCTCGCTGGCGCCACGGTGGCACTGGCCCCGCACGGCAGAGGCACAGTGCCAGTGTGTACTGTGTGTAAAACACCCAGGGACCTGCCTAAAAATTCATGTTTCCTCTAAGTCCTCAGAAATAACAGATTGGCCCCTAGAACCAAAATGCAAATAAAAATTGTTTTATAATTCCAAATAACAAAAATAAAATATGTGTGCTGATCCAAATCAAATTGTCTACCCATTGGTACCATTTGTTTCCTGTTTTGAAATTTCAAAATACAATTTAAATTGGAATTCAAATGTTTCAATTGTAATTTGCTAAAATCAATAACTATTTCATTATTAATCCAAATAATGCAAATAAAATATGTTTTCCACACCTTTTTGAATGTTCTATTCAAATATAAAATTTGTTTTATTGTTTGAATAATTTAAATTGCCTAAATAATTTAATACTTGTTTAATTCAATTAAATTTGATAAAATCATAACTTGCTTAATATAAAATATTTTTGGACATGCAAAATATGTTTTCAAATCACCAAAGTGTGAACTTTGCCAATGTGAATTTGAAATTATGTTTTGACTAAATAAAATTCAATTAATATTCAAACTTGTTTTAAATTCAATTAAAAATTGTTTAATATTGTTTAATTCATAATTAAATAATCCAAAGTCCAATTTCAAAATGTGAAACATGTAATCCAACTAAAATTTGATGTTCTTTTCAAATATAAATTTTGTTAATGGTTTTTCACACTTTAACTTGATGAAAACAACAATTTCATGTGTGACATCTTTAAGTAACCAAAACTTCAACTTAACAAATAATTTCAAAACTTGTTCCAATCCTTTTTCACTTGCATCTTTCATTGTTATTTGTTGTTATTCTGTTGTTATCATCATGCATGCATCATGTTTAACCACTTACACTTGTTAATCAAATGTAGATCATTGCTTCCACCTTAACCACTTGCATCCATATGCAATTCACATTGCATATGGGTCCAATTAAAATTGTGTTATATTGTCAAGTAGTTTATTCTGATGCATCTATTAACATGGCATGCATCATCCCATGTTTGTGCACCTATGCCATGATATTGATTGTTTATCTTTCTGCATTGTCTGTTTGCTTCTTCCCGGATATACGACGACGTTGAGACCGACGATACTTACGACATCCCTTCTAAGGATTTAGCTCAGTACCAGGCTACTGGGTTTTGCAGGCAAGTTATCACTCACATGAACCACTGTGTTCCTTTCAACATTGGTTACCGATACTTTCCGTTGTTCTTTTCTGCTAAGCCTTAGTAGTAGTTGTTTCTGTTACGAACCCATCACATGAATCCCTTAACCTTGATATTGCCTCACCTCCATACCTAAAACCCCTTGCTTGTTGCCTTAGTCTTATTTAGCATGCTTAGGTTGCTTTTGCTCGAGTCTGTTACCCGTTACTTTTCTGTTACTACTCTATTATGTTCTGGGGGCTCGATGTTTAATCAATCAATCATGCTAATGTTACTATTAATAATAAATTTGATGATAAGGCACCGGCAGGAGGCCCATGAGAGGTTTTGGAGCCTGCTAGTGTCGACCCTAATAGGAAAAGGGTCTTGTCTACTGATCCATGATGAGCGCACTACCCGCATTTGGGAAGCGAGTATGGGCGCCCCCCTCAACTTGACCTGATTCGCATCTCGTCCAAATCGCCTCATTTAGTTCGTGTTTTCCATTTGCCGCATCATGTTTTTGCGAGCCCAGGCCAGGGTGGAACTTTTGTAGTCGGCATATAGGGGGACACGGTCTTAGAGTGCTATGATGGTCCATTTTCTTCTGGGCTTGATTAGCCGTGCGCCCAAGGTTCTTTGGGCTTGATGCGAAGAATGGTTGGTTGTGTAGAGTACCCCGCTTGGTGGAAGTGCATTTCCATCTGGCGGGTTATTCTTGAGTGTACGGCCAAATTGGTGCAACCCTGCAGGGATAATCTTCTCGAGAAGCCGTGTTTTCCGCGGTTATGGATTACTTGGTGAAAGTACTGGCTAACAAGTACTCAGGACAACTTAAACATAATGATCAAACATGTTACACCCCATGATTAATAACTTGACTAGTAATAGGCTTATTGACACCATAATCTGAACCATCATTATTTCAACTGTGTGAGTTATCCTCGGATTGCTTCTTTGGATAAGGGGCGAGATCCAGGATGGGTTTGTTTGAAGTTATCTTTCAGTTGGTTACAATCCTCGATCTTATCTCCTTTCTGATAGCCGGCAGTTGTAGTATGTTTCTATAGTTGTTTAGAGCAGCCAGTTGCAGCATCTTTCATATCCCCTTTCTTCCGTTGAACCCAAGGCATCTGTGCTTGGTGTTGACGGGTTACACTTTGGTGAACTGTGAGTCTTGCTTGCCAGTACGTTTATGTACTGACCCCTTTGGGGCTGTGGTTTACGCAGACGACGTTTCCGAGGATCTTCATGGTGGCTGCTACGTGGAGTATGATGACGAGACTGCTGACGAGTAGATAGCGGACCCGGGCAGGATCCGAGACTTCGTGGATGGGCTCCGTCTGTTTGTTTCCGGCCTCTTAGGCCTATTTGGTTCTTGTCTGTACTCAGACATGTTGAACGCTTCCGCTGTATTGTAATGATGTATTGTTGGGGCGTGTGCCCTCTGAATGATTGTATTTGCTATCTCTGCTCTAATGAGAGCCATTTGCAACTTATTTCAATCTTTTGTGTCGTAGAGATCTGTTGTGATATCACTTGTTAAACGCCGTTGACGTACCATGTGTGTATGGTTTGAAGTACGTCGACGGAAGTGCCTTTGATCTCTAGTGGATAGTTTACATCGACGATGGAATAGCAGGGCTTGTGTTGTCGCGCATAAGCGCAGGCCTACCAGGAAGCTGGGACGTGGGAGCAGTTACGCCCCATAATCCAAGCATCTGCTATCCAGTTCGTACGGTGAGTATCCCCTAGAAGTCAGGGTGCGACAAATGGTATCAGAGCCTGTCTGCCTGTAGGATCCCTTTTTACTGGTCGCAGTTGAGTCTAGAAACTATTTTGTAGCTATATAGGAAAAATGAAACGTGAGAGTAGGAATTCTGTTCTTTTTCTTCTTTTCCCCACCCTCCCTCCCTTTTCTGGTAAGGAAGTGTAACGTTGTTTTTCCCTTCTCATCTAAACTTTCAAATTAGGATTTCACGAATCCTGGTTTCTCTAGGATGGTTATATCTACTAGACCATAGGAATGGAGGTGGTTGTGACATGATTTATCATGTTGCCTACTCATGATTGAGAACGGTGGCAAATAAGCCCCGGAAGCAGATCCTCTATTCCTTAAGCAGTAGATATTGATCCTTTAGAAGCCCGAATGGGTTTTTCCGTAGTACCTCAGGAGTTTTGTTCTCGTTTTCCCCGATGTTGATATCCTGTTCTTCTCAACATCCTTTTCGTCCGTTGAAATCTTGTTGTTGTTTTCCCACTTCAAATCTTCTACCGGTGTCTAATCAAAACTTCCTTGTAAACTTTTGTCCAACTAAAGTGTTATTTCATATCGGAGAATCACATTCCTTTGTGTCAACAATCTTTTCCAAAACATACAACCCAAATTCTGGTTTCACTAAGCAATCAAAACTCTGTTCACTCCCCGGGATCTCAAATGTTGACTTCCAACATAAGTAAGAACAATCCAATTCTAATGAGAGGCCACATATTCCTCGTTACTCTCATGTTGCTGATTCTGACATTGATCTCATTCTTGGTGTTGGATTGATGTCAATAACTCTGTTCCAACCTTATTACAGATAGTCTATTCTCCAAATGAATCAAATTCCATTCAGCTATACACCCTCAATACAAACCTCTTCCTTCAATTGAAAATGTTCCGGTGGTTTCCAAATTCCCGGACGTCTATCCACTGTGCACGATGTGTTTCACGTATCACAGTTCAAGAAGATCTTCCCAAGAAGTTTCCGGACCTTTTCTTTTCTCAGTAGGAATCTCGGGGCGCGATTCCTTCAAGGGGGGGCGTTTTGTAACATCCCAAGTATGAAAATACCCCTAGAATGTTTGATTCCTTGTTTTATTTCAAGCAATGCATCATGTCATCATTTCATTGCATTTGTTTTATTACTGTTTGCATTGTTACTATTTGTTTTGCATCTGTTTTATCCTGTTTTCTTAATCAAACTCAAACAAATTCAAATAGTTATTTTCATACTTGTTCTGTTACAACTTTTGGAATAAAAATAACAAGTGAAAACAACCAAATTGTTCCCTTTTATTTCATATTGGATCACTTATTAAATTGTTGCTTAATTCAATCAATCACTTAATCAATTAATCAATTAATTTCAAATTATTTCCAAACTCAAACCAATTCTCAATTCATTAACCTTTTGAATCCATGAAATGCACCACTAATTTGAATTCATTAAATCCCTTTTAAACCCTAAAGAAAACCCTAGTGAAAAATACCTTGTTTTTCTATTATTAACCAATATTGCAAAATTCAATTAAATTGGGTTTAATTTCAAACAACAATCACACATTTGAAATTTGGAAAACCAAAACTACCAAAAGGTTGCATTTTCCACTAAGAAATTTATCATATTTTTATTCCAAAATTTTCTTTAAACAGAACCTTGTTTTGCTTCCATTTGATTGCTACAAAAAAAAAAAAAAACAGTACAAGAAAAAAATAAAAGACAAGAGAGAGGAGCAGCAGCAGCCCAACTAGCTAACCCCCCAGCCCACTTCCCCTTCTAGCCCTTTTCCACCCAGCCCAGCCCTCCAAGCGTTCTTCCTCGTACGGACGCTAGACCCTGTCGCTGTCTGCTGTCGATCACCGCACGATCAACCCCTCCACCCACCGATGCCATGCCGTACACCAGCACGCTGCCCCTTAAAGCTACCCCCTCCCTCCTGCTCGGCCTACCCTAGCTCCTCCTCCCCCATCCTCTAGCGCCGCCAATTTCACTGCTTTCCCCCTCCTTCTGTTCCTCCTCTCTGAACCAATTCTTGACTGAAGATTGGAGCTCCCCGTGGTGGCCACCGTGGTCGAGGTCTCCGCTTCCAGGGCACGGGGATGGAACCGTGGTGGTTCCATCTACCGCCTCGTGTCATCGCCGGGTGCTGGAACCCCCCCAGGGAGGCCGCGGCGTCGAGCTATCGCCGTCCGTTTCTCCGTTGTCTGCCCCGAGCTCCATCTTCGTCCACAGCGAGGTGAGCATCCTCGATCACCTCCTTCACCTCGTCTCCCCTCGCCTCTCTATTCCCCTCTCTGCACACCCGCGAGCACGCACCACGCTCACCACGCACAACAGCAGCCCGCGGCACTGCCCGTCGCCGACAGCGAGCGAGCACCGATCTGTCCGCCAGGTTCAGTTAACCGGAAGTTTCAGTTTCAGAGATCAAACCTCAGCGAAACTGAACCACAAAACGTTCGCGTCCTGTTATCTGTCACGATTCGAACACACACCGCACTGGTCTCGTTCCCCTAGCGCGCAGCGGGAGCCCACGGTTCGATCCCTGGTGGACGCACCCCCCCCCTTTTTCTTTTCCACAGCGCGCGCGCAGCCCCAGGCCCACTGGTCATGGACCGTGTGTGCCACCTCACCCGCACCCACCTCGCTGGCGCCACGGTGGCACTGGCCCCGCACGGCAGAGGCACAGTGCCAGTGTGTACTGTGTGTAAAACACCCAGGGACCTGCCTAAAAATTCATGTTTCCTCTAAGTCCTCAGAAATAACAGATTGGCCCCTAGAACCAAAATGCAAATAAAAATTGTTTTATAATTCCAAATAACAAAAATAAAATATGTGTGCTGATCCAAATCAAATTGTCTACCCATTGGTACCATTTGTTTCCTGTTTTGAAATTTCAAAATACAATTTAAATTGGAATTCAAATGTTTCAATTGTAATTTGCTAAAATCAATAACTATTTCATTATTAATCCAAATAATGCAAATAAAATATGTTTTCCACACCTTTTTGAATGTTCTATTCAAATATAAAATTTGTTTTATTGTTTGAATAATTTAAATTGCCTAAATAATTTAATACTTGTTTAATTCAATTAAATTTGATAAAATCATAACTTGCTTAATATAAAATATTTTTGGACATGCAAAATATGTTTTCAAATCACCAAAGTGTGAACTTTGCCAATGTGAATTTGAAATTATGTTTTGACTAAATAAAATTCAATTAATATTCAAACTTGTTTTAAATTCAATTAAAAATTGTTTAATATTGTTTAATTCATAATTAAATAATCCAAAGTCCAATTTCAAAATGTGAAACATGTAATCCAACTAAAATTTGATGTTCTTTTCAAATATAAATTTTGTTAATGGTTTTTCACACTTTAACTTGATGAAAACAACAATTTCATGTGTGACATCTTTAAGTAACCAAAACTTCAACTTAACAAATAATTTCAAAACTTGTTCCAATCCTTTTTCACTTGCATCTTTCATTGTTATTTGTTGTTATTCTGTTGTTATCATCATGCATGCATCATGTTTAACCACTTACACTTGTTAATCAAATGTAGATCATTGCTTCCACCTTAACCACTTGCATCCATATGCAATTCACATTGCATATGGGTCCAATTAAAATTGTGTTATATTGTCAAGTAGTTTATTCTGATGCATCTATTAACATGGCATGCATCATCCCATGTTTGTGCACCTATGCCATGATATTGATTGTTTATCTTTCTGCATTGTCTGTTTGCTTCTTCCCGGATATACGACGACGTTGAGACCGACGATACTTACGACATCCCTTCTAAGGATTTAGCTCAGTACCAGGCTACTGGGTTTTGCAGGCAAGTTATCACTCACATGAACCACTGTGTTCCTTTCAACATTGGTTACCGATACTTTCCGTTGTTCTTTTCTGCTAAGCCTTAGTAGTAGTTGTTTCTGTTACGAACCCATCACATGAATCCCTTAACCTTGATATTGCCTCACCTCCATACCTAAAACCCCTTGCTTGTTGCCTTAGTCTTATTTAGCATGCTTAGGTTGCTTTTGCTCGAGTCTGTTACCCGTTACTTTTCTGTTACTACTCTATTATGTTCTGGGGGCTCGATGTTTAATCAATCAATCATGCTAATGTTACTATTAATAATAAATTTGATGATAAGGCACCGGCAGGAGGCCCATGAGAGGTTTTGGAGCCTGCTAGTGTCGACCCTAATAGGAAAAGGGTCTTGTCTACTGATCCATGATGAGCGCACTACCCGCATTTGGGAAGCGAGTATGGGCGCCCCCCTCAACTTGACCTGATTCGCATCTCGTCCAAATCGCCTCATTTAGTTCGTGTTTTCCATTTGCCGCATCATGTTTTTGCGAGCCCAGGCCAGGGTGGAACTTTTGTAGTCGGCATATAGGGGGACACGGTCTTAGAGTGCTATGATGGTCCATTTTCTTCTGGGCTTGATTAGCCGTGCGCCCAAGGTTCTTTGGGCTTGATGCGAAGAATGGTTGGTTGTGTAGAGTACCCCGCTTGGTGGAAGTGCATTTCCATCTGGCGGGTTATTCTTGAGTGTACGGCCAAATTGGTGCAACCCTGCAGGGATAATCTTCTCGAGAAGCCGTGTTTTCCGCGGTTATGGATTACTTGGTGAAAGTACTGGCTAACAAGTACTCAGGACAACTTAAACATAATGATCAAACATGTTACACCCCATGATTAATAACTTGACTAGTAATAGGCTTATTGACACCATAATCTGAACCATCATTATTTCAACTGTGTGAGTTATCCTCGGATTGCTTCTTTGGATAAGGGGCGAGATCCAGGATGGGTTTGTTTGAAGTTATCTTTCAGTTGGTTACAATCCTCGATCTTATCTCCTTTCTGATAGCCGGCAGTTGTAGTATGTTTCTATAGTTGTTTAGAGCAGCCAGTTGCAGCATCTTTCATATCCCCTTTCTTCCGTTGAACCCAAGGCATCTGTGCTTGGTGTTGACGGGTTACACTTTGGTGAACTGTGAGTCTTGCTTGCCAGTACGTTTATGTACTGACCCCTTTGGGGCTGTGGTTTACGCAGACGACGTTTCCGAGGATCTTCATGGTGGCTGCTACGTGGAGTATGATGACGAGACTGCTGACGAGTAGATAGCGGACCCGGGCAGGATCCGAGACTTCGTGGATGGGCTCCGTCTGTTTGTTTCCGGCCTCTTAGGACTATTTGGTTCTTGTCTGTACTCAGACATGTTGAACGCTTCCGCTGTATTGTAATGATGTATTGTTGGGGCGTGTGCCCTCTGAATGATTGTATTTGCTATCTCTGCTCTAATGAGAGCCATTTGCAACTTATTTCAATCTTTTGTGTCGTAGAGATCTGTTGTGATATCACTTGTTAAACGCCGTTGACGTACCATGTGTGTATGGTTTGAAGTACGTCGACGGAAGTGCCTTTGATCTCTAGTGGATAGTTTACATCGACGATGGAATAGCAGGGCTTGTGTTGTCGCGCATAAGCGCAGGCCTACCAGGAAGCTGGGACGTGGGAGCAGTTACGCCCCATAATCCAAGCATCTGCTATCCAGTTCGTACGGTGAGTATCCCCTAGAAGTCAGGGTGCGACAGCCCCCGAGGCTATACTCGAATGTTTGCAATCGTGTATAGGCTCAATCTTCTCCTCTTTGACTTTTTTCATCTTCATATTTTTGTAGTCTCTTCTTTACTCCCTTGTGGCCGTTGGCCGTCGCGTTATCTCGGCCGAGACAGAATGCGTGACCCTTCGGGCGGATCGCGGTCGACTTGTTTCGGACAACGAGCTTCTCCGAGGTAAATTTATCGACTCCTTTATCTCATCTTTCCGTTCACATAAATTCCTTTGGGTTTCAAACTTGTTGTTGTGCAGCTCAAATCGACGCGTTGAAGGCCGAGAAGGTGGCTGCTGTCACTCGGGTAGGCGCCCTGGAGGCTCAGTTGGAAACTGCTCGAGAGGAGCTCGAATCCTCTCGTAAGCAGTCGACTGACTTTGAGGGAAAGCTTGCGGATGCCCAGAACGCCCTGAAGAAACTGGAAGAGACTGGCACGAAGCAAGATAACGATCTTGTCGACTTCCTTCGTCCTTTGGCCCAGCGTTTTGCAGGTGAGTTGTACTTATCCTTTATTTTTCGACTGGTTGGTCAGTTCTTTGGATTTTGACTTATCTTTCTACAAGTCTTCTTGGTGTCGTTGTTGAGCTTCCCGGGGTTCAACGAGTGGACGCCTTGACATATTCCTGCGCTCAACTTCGACATCATTCTAACGGGGTTTGCACCCTGATTAGCGATGCTACTCGAGTGTTGACGCAGCTTCATGGGCGTTTTTTGGTCGACGTTGCGGTTCCGCCCCTGCTGAATGATCTTCTGAAGGTCTTTATGGAGGGCAATCTCCTTGATGCCTACTCGGTTCCTCAGTCAGAGTCCGGGGCGAAGACTGCTATCCAGTTTGCACTGGCGCACGGAGTCGCAGGCTTGGAGGAGGCGTACTCGAACCTTCCTGTCGACGCTACTACGGGCAAAAAGGTAGCACTTCGTCCTTTCGGTGATCCAGCTGGAGTTCCAAAATGATGCACACGGCCGATTTTATTTAATAATAAAAAAGAAACCACCATGTTTTACATGTAAATACATCAATTAACTAAACTGGATCCACTAACCTAGCGTTATCTCGCTAGCTACAAGACTGGTGAAGGGGACGGCCAACGCGGATCATCTAAAATTTGAATGCCTCACTAAGCCTCCCGCCAGCGAGCAAGGAGCACAACCGGTCCAGCAAATCGGATCGCACACCGACGTACATGCTCCAGAAGTTGCCGCCGACATCTTCCGCCCACCCATTTTCAGGACATGGATCAAGGCATTCACTATGTCAGACCTTCCGTCGACAACACCACGTACCTGCACGTATTTCTGAAAAAATCGTCGATTGTTCCTCTATTTTTAGGCCACGAGTGAATTTATAAGAGAATGGCTGACGTGAGGCGGTGTCGAGGCCACCCGGGAGCCTCCCAGACGCGGGCAAGGGCCTGGCCGTGGCCAGTGCTCTCGTGAGGGCCATGGGGCCCATCTTGGGCTGCCCTTCTAACTCCTGGAGTTTTTCGGGGAGTAAAAAATCCACAAAAGAATTCATCTTATTCCGAGCTCTTTCATTTTTGACCTATTTCTGCAATGTACAGACAAATAAACAGGAACTGACAGTGGGCAACTTGTTAATAGGTTATCCCAAAAAATGATATAAAACAAAGAAAAACACAGGAAAAACATGTAGAAAACAAGCATGGAGAATCGCAAATTATAGATACTTTTGGGATGTATCACTTCCTCTAGGAAGTAGAGGAAGTAGCTGCTCCAAAACAATGTTCTCGGGAGGTAGATGGCGCCAAATGTCGCATCGTTTGAACCGAGAGGTGCAGATCTAGGATTTCACCTGGAGCAACCGAAGAAGGAGACAAGTACTGCACTGATGATGACTTCATGAAGCTCACGACACCCCAAGACGTCGCCATCATTGGCCATCAAGGACGGTCTGGGTTTCACCGGCAGCCCCATCTTCCTGTCCTCACCGCCGACCGGAGTCGCCGAAGTAGCGAGCAGGGCGACGACACCGGGCCTTCTCCTTTAAGAACTCCATCGACTGGAATTAGGGAGGGTGCCCAATCCCGACACGACGCATCTGAGCCTAAACCTTAGGCGCCGCCGCCACGACCACGGCCGAGGCGTTGCGAGGGAGGATTTGGAATGACACCAACGTGGATCCGACGATGCCGCCTCCATATGGGGTTCCCTGCTAGATACTCGCCACCTAGGATGGTCGGATACGGATACGGATACCGCGATACGACAATTTTTCAAAAACATGGACAGGGGATACGTTTGCATATATACAATATAATAAAAGATATGTAAAAAATTGTGATGTTTTGTATGAGAATGACCATGAGAAAGTACCAGGACGATATATAATCCACAATTCATTGGATAGCAATGTATAAATTTTAGCCGGGGTGTTATATAATGTACAGTTATGTTTCTATTTGGTATCTAGGATCAGTTTGGTATGTATAATCTTCAATGAACTTTATTGCATGTGTCTCCCAAAGATATCTTGGGTGTATCTCAACGTATTAAAAAATATTTTCTTTTTATAAAAATGAAAAATAGCCAGATATGTACTGGATAAGTATCCTTCGAATATCCGGCTGTATCCCCGTATCCGAGCGTATCCGATACGGATACGTGATATTTTCGCCGTATCCGCGCTTTCTAGCTCGCCACCGCAGCATGAGGGCTGAGGGCGAGATCCATGCCCCACCACCACCATCTCAGGGGAGGGCACAACCTTTGTAGGTCTCCCCTCCGATGACAAGGAGGAAAGGGAATGGAAGGGGAGGGGCTTGTAGGGTGTCGGTTAGGGTTTCCCCTGCCGCCTCAAGGAGAGCCGGGAGGGAGATATGTGCTGACGTGTAGGAAGTATTATCCTAGGTGCATGTCCCTCTCCACGTAGGCGTGCGTGCGTACCGGATCGAAGAAGAATGATATACCGGAAATCCTACGCTTAGGGAAAGCTAGTTACAGAAACTGCTTACGGAAACGCGTGTCCCCTCCCAATTTGCTCCCCTCCTTCAATTTCTCCCGGTGGGCTTGTCCGGCTGCCAACCAAATTGTGACACCTCATCCCGTAATTTCTTTCTGTAAGAAAAGTGGCTGTACACGTAGCATTACTCATGATATACCTACCGAGATGCTTAAATAAAAAATTATATACGCAGTTGTGGAAAATATATCTACTTGCGTGCCAAGCTCGTATAACTAAACTCGATTCAATCATGCATCGAGTACAACGGCCGGTCCAGACTTGATCAACGATTGAACGGGACGGGATGGATGGACGTACAGTACTAATCAACGGGCGGCGCCCTAGCGAGCGAGCAAGCTAGCGCGAAAGACTTTTCAAATTTGATGGGATCCCGGCCCGTTGACTCACGAATTCATAGGAGGAGCTGCCTGAATGAATCCTCAAGGGGCCACACGGTCGCCAGAAAGTAGAATGTGTACGGCTGACGGTGGGCCATGCAGATGAAATATCCAATGTGCAAGGTAGGCAGACAATTTTTTCAGCTTTTTGCTAGAAAGCGTTTTGTATTACTCGCTCAACGACCAGTAATCCTAGACTTACGGACATATTTGGTTACGGGAGCACTTACAAACAAACGTGGGCTGATTTGGTTGGTTGAACTTTTACCCTACCCTGAAAATCCGGCCACGCCACGATTTCCAGCCATACATGTGAAAGTCCGTAACAGATTTTCGTAAGTGTTGTCCGTAGGTGTAGCATTACTCCTCAACGACGGAGTTACAGAAGCTGAGAAATGGGTTGAATTGAAATGTCCACTAGGAAGCTAGTAGCTAGATTTGGGTCAAACTTACGCGTACTAACTGCGTGCCGTTGAAACTAATAATCCACAACACTTGTTAATTTTTTTTTCTAACCCATCTTTGAGGGGTATTCCGCTTAGACGAGCAAAGCATAAATGTTAGCATCTCTAACGTATCGACCCATTTAATCCGGATGCGTTTGATTATATCTAAAGGGGGCAATAACATAGTCCAACGTGCGCGACCCATTTCGTAATTCTAGACACTTGTTCATTATTTTATCGGTTTGGAACCATATCTATCTAAAATTTGGAACAGGTTTGGATCAAAGGCCGAACATGCACGGAACAGCGAGGTGTCCTCCCTTTGCTCAACTCTTCCCACCCACCAAGGACACAATCGCTTTTTCTGCCTCCCACACTTTACCCAAGACAAATCTCGCTAACTTTTTCCTCCCGTCGTCACCATTGCATCTCCCACGCTCGCTGCCGCCACCATCCTGGCGCGTTGGAGACCTCTCCCTGACCAACACCACCACCGAATAGTATATCCTTGCCGGAAATAAATAAGTTTGGAATGTTTTGTGGTAAAAAAAGTTGTACTATTTTGTTGAGCAAATTGAGGAGAGTCGAGCCATCGTATATAAAAAAAAGTTTTCTACAACCGTTTTGGAGCCATTTAAAACATAATAGCTAATACTATGCTAGACTGTGTATTCCAAGAAATAGATGATCATCCATGCCGCACTCGTGGAGATCGTGCCGCACGCGTACTCCATGTTTAGACTAGTAGCGATTCGATTCGATTCGATTGGTACACTACTACTAAACGACGGATGAACTAATCAAACGTGTAGCTAGCTCTGGATACATAACAGTCCGGTTGGCACATAATCTGGCTAAACGGCTAACTGAGCCACTGTCCGGGCCCCGGCCGGGCTAAACGGCTAGCTGTAGATACAACAGGGCACTTTCAATTCGATGGGATCCATGGATGCACTAGGACTAATCAATGGGCGGCGGCATAGCAAGTTGTACTGTAGTGGCGCGGCTGTCACGCAAGAATTCTGAATCCGGCCGCGTTGACTAATTACAGTTGCACTCACGAAAATCTCCAGGTACTACCTGGCAAAATATAACTCTCTGCCGTACAAAAATGCTAAAAATACCCCTCACCGAACGAAAATGCTAAGTCTACCCTAGCGGAAAGCCACCTAAGCAACACGTGTATGTTCCGCCAACTGGGTTGGCGGGAAATACATTCCGCCAACCAAATCGGCGGGAGGTCTCGTGCCATTGTACTTCCCGCCAACCCAGTTGGCGAAATGTACACGTGTCGCTTAGTTGGCTTTCCGCGAGGGTAGATTTGGCATTTTCATTTTGCAGGGGGTAGTTTTAGCATTTTTTTAGGTAGAGGGTTATATTTGTAATAAAATCCTCCAAAACCCTCAACGATCACGCGCCGACAAAATACAATGGTGCCCAGACGCCAGCTAGCTGTAGAGTCAGGTTGCTCGTTTGGTTGAATGCCATCAAAAATTTGGCCCGCGCGATAATCAAAATACCCCTAAGCTAGACCCGCTAGAAAGATTCGGCAATTCCTCTGGAGCCAGGCTGCGAGCGTGCGAGGAAGAAGAACGCGACGTACGGGCTGCTACTGGTCGGAGATGAAGCGAGCTCTGAAATTACGGCGAGACAAATTCGGTCACCGCCCGCTAAATAGCACCCCAGTATTTACAATCAATGTCACACGGCCAAATCCAAGGCCACCATTTTCATCCAAACAGACACATGGTTGCAGTAGAGGGTGGAAAGTATATAACCAAACAACATGTTCATTGAGACCGGCCGCTGTCAATGTCTCTCCTGCACGCAACCTAACAATATGTATAACACAGATTTTTTTTAGAGCGTCTCCAAGAGGGCAGTGATCACTTCATTTGAGAGTAGTAGGTTAAACATCGTGATTACAATTTTTATCCCATACAACACGAAAGCCTAGCTGACAGCAGATAAATGAAACTATTGAAGAAACATGATGAATACATACACCGAAGAGCACAACATGATCCTGCCAGGGTTCCATCGAGAAATCGAACGCACTAAACCACAATTGTACTCTTCTGGGGCCTCTTGCAATCTAGCCAACTGTAGTGCCAGCGGCTCAACAAGCAATCGAGATGGCAGATGCCTTTGAGTTAGGAGATTGAGCTGTAGATTTGGAAAACTGCAGCAGACATTATCTCACCCGTCTCCGGCATGTCCCGAACAACTAGGAGGCATAATCATCATACTCAATAGCTTGCAGAAGTTGCAATGCAAAGCAACCATGCCACTGGCCTTGGAGTTCATGGGATGAAGTAGCACCAAGATAACAAAGATTTTGGCAGCAATTAGTCGCTGCCAAATTAAAATTACCATGCTGGTGCTTTGAGGGAGCAACTTGAAACCCCAGCGCCGCCCAGATCCATCTTCAGCAGCAACACGCACACCCTCCGTACCGCCACCGTGACGTCTAAGGAGAAAATCACGCACCTTGCCTTCAAATCGGATCCAAACCGCACCTAGATCGAGCTTATACAGCAAGCTGTCAGTCGTCTTCGTCCAAATCGCATCAGGCCCCCGCCATGGGAGCACCATGAGGAAGAAGAAAGCCGACTCTTCCCCGGCACAGCTCGAATATGCCAAAGAGAAGCTTGCAGTCGACACCTTATTGATGGAGATCACCCAGCTCGATCCCTCCACGTGCAACCACTCCCAGCAGAGAAGAACGGCAGGGGAAATCGACTCTGGGTCGTCCCAGATCTGGCCGGCAAGATCTGGTCTTCTACTCCAAATCGTCACAAAGCCAAACTCTAGAAAGGAAAGCAGCAACCTAATCCTAAAGCTGCCCCTACTACTAGTATGTACGCCAGCACACTCTGCACCTCCCCTATCTCTTCCCTCACCGGAGACAGCGGCAGAGAAGAGCCTGGCACTAAGGGCATCTCTAGTCGTTGCGCCCCCCCAGGACGCAAAAAACCTCGTTTTTTTTGCGCCGCGGCGCGAAACGGCGCTATTCTCGGAACTGGGGGGGCGCGTTTCCCAGCCGTGAACCCAGGCCGTCCCCCCAGCGGCGACTCGGCCAAATTTGGGCAATCAAAAAAATTCCCACCAAATAAATAGAGTTTTGCCACACAAATAAATAGAGTTTGGCCACACAAATAAATAGTTCAACAATTTTTTTAAAAAAGAACACTAGTCATCGTCCTCAACATTGCCATTCCCCTTTCGCGCCCACAAATGCTGCACCAGGTCCTCCTGCAGAGCATGATGTGTTGCAGCGTGTCGAATCTCCTGTCGCTTGGTGAGGAAGTCTGTCCATGATGCCGGCACCTGGTGATCAACATCTGCAAGAGGGCCCTACCGGTAGTATGGTGTGCTTGCCTCACTGTCAGGCACCGGGTCATCCCGCTCACTCTCAATGATCATGGTGTGCAAGATCACACAACACTGCATCACCTCCCACA
Organism: Alopecurus myosuroides; assembly: GCA_028641055.1. Taxonomy (NCBI): domain Eukaryota; kingdom Viridiplantae; phylum Streptophyta; class Magnoliopsida; order Poales; family Poaceae; genus Alopecurus; species Alopecurus myosuroides. The sequence continues at coordinate 5,511,065 of CM054057.1, forward strand.
TGTTGGACTTCGACCAAGTCATAGCTGGGTACCGGACAACAGCGAATCGAGATTGCAGCGCACCAAATACCCGCTCAACATCCTTCCTGCAAGCCTCCTGGCACTTGGTAAACCAAGCTTTTGCGCTTCCTGGGATAGGGTTGGAGATGCTCTTCACAAATGTTGCCCACTTCGGGTAGATGCCATCTGCAAGATAGTACCCCTTTGTATACTGGTGTCCATTGATCTCATAGTTCACAGGGGGGGCATGGCCTTCGACAAGATCGGCAAAGACATTCGAGCACTGCAAGACATTGATGTCGTTGTGACTTCCAGGCATACCAAAGAATGAATGCCAAATCCATAGATCGTACGAAGCCACGGCCTCGAGAACCACCGAGCACTCTCCCTCCTTTCCCTTGTACATCCCCTGCCAGTCAAATGGGCAGTTCTTCCATGCCCAGTGCATGTAGTCGATACTGCCAAGCATCCCCGAAAACCCTCTTGCTTCATTCTCTGCGAGGAGACGAGCAGTGTCTTGCGCATTGGGTGATCGCAGGTATGTTGGGCCAAAAACTGCAACCACTGCCCGGCAGAACTTGTTCAAGCACTCGAGGGCTGTGGACTCGCTCATGCGCAGGTAGTCATCTTGTGCATCTGCGGGAGCACCGTATGCAAGCAACCTCATGGCCATCGTGCACTTCTGGATAGAGGTAAACCTTACCGTGCCGGTGCAGTCCTTCTTCAACTTGAAGTAGGTGTCGAACTCCCGGATGGCATGCATGATGTTGAGGAAGAGCGTGCGTTTCATCCTGAAACGATGCCGGAACACCTTCTCGTCGTTGGTGGGATCCTCGGCGAAGTAGTCGGAGTAGAGGATGCAGTAGCCCTCGTACCGCTGTCTCGGCCTGCTCTTGCGGCGACCGGGCTTTGATCCAGTGCGGCGCGGCGCGGCGTCCTGGGCCTGCAATCTGGCCAGGCAGCTCAGGACGAGCAGGTGCTCCTCGTCGTCGATGGCAGCCTGGTCTTCCTCGTCGAACAGCTCGGCGAGCATCTCCTCGGCGTCGGAGTCCATGGCTCGGATAGAGCGTCGAACACCTTGCGGGCGGGTGGACGCGGCTCACTGGGTACAACCTCCTCCGCGGCGGACACGCGAGCGAACGGCGGCGACGATGTGGAGCGCGGCCGGTGGTGGTTTGTCTCGTCGATCTTGTGCGATTGTGGCCGACAGCGGCGGCGTGGAGCGCGGCCGGTGGTGTGGCGACGGCGAGGCGGGCGAGCAGAAAAGACGAGTCGGGGGTGGGGAAAGTGGGCAAATAGCGCTTTACTCGCCGACAGCGCTGGCCCACGTGCGCTTTTCCTTTCGCCGCCCCCCCCCCAAGGCCGAACCCAACGGGCTGGTTTCCGCCTGGGGGCAGCGGCGCTAATTTCCGCCGAAACGGCGCTTTTTCAGGTCCTGGGGGGGGCGACTGGTGAAAAAACGGCGGTATTCACGCCAAACAGCGCTATTTTGCGTCCTGCGGGGGCTCTGGGGGGGACGACTGGAGATGCCCTAAGGCTGCGCGTAGAAGGCGTCTCTCAAGGTAGGGTAGATGGGGACGAATCTTTTTCTGACTCGGTTCGGTTTTTTTTTCATAACACGGATTAGGGGGTGGCTCTACTCATCCAGTCCCTACTCAGCCTGCCCCGTGCAGCCCCAAAATGGCTGCAGGTTACCAAACATGTTCATATATCCAACGCCCTCCACGATCATGCGCGGACAAAATACCATGGTGCCCAGCCCATTTTGTCTTGTCTTTGTTTGGCATACTAAAAATTTTGCAAAATATATATATGGTTCAAACTTGCCATACCTGTTAGTATCATTTCTAGTCAGAAGAAAAAGCTGGTATGATACGAGCCTCCTTCCTTGCTAGCTAAAAGAGGTCTCCGACGACGGAGTACAAGTGTGCCAGTACCTAAACTTTGTCAAATGATAGCTAGCTCGAGGACTGAAACTGAAATGTCAAACCAGAGGAGGAGAATGCCCGCGTGCTTCCATTCCACAAGTTTATTCAATCCAGTTCAAACCAGAGAAGGAGATTGCCTCGCAGCTTCCATGCACGCACGTAGTTGCTTAAACAATTTAATACGCACGTGCGGATACTTGCTTGCCAAGTTCATCGATCGCTCTATAAAATTATTACCTGCTCAATCATCTAACTATATATATTTTGGCAGATAGCCTAGTTCGATGAAGGGATCCGAACTTAATCAATGGTACTCGTAGAAATCAACGTAACGGGCGTCGGCCTATAGCGAAAGATTTTTCAATTTGTTAATGTGAGTACCGTTCCCGGCCCGTTGACTTAACAAATTGATTCATGGGAACACCCACAAAAATTGTACACACATTTGCTTTTCACAAACGACCACCTTTTCGATCGGTGCGTTCACCTTAACTGTGACCTATACGCCGGGTCGGCTAGCACATGTCCAAATCTATATCATCTACTCCCTCGGTTCCAGATTAGGTGTTATGGATGTACATACATATTAAAATACGTTTAGACATATCCATATTTTCACAAACTTATGACAACTAATTTGGGACGAAGAGAGTATTTTTCCCAGGACACGTCTCATTTTTGTCCGCCGACGCCTCCTCTTCCATTACTCTTTCTATTATGCATGATTCCAATTTCGAAAATCGAAACTTTACACATATATACTTGTGAGTAGATAAAGTTGGACAATGCATGGCAAGCAGTTCCGCTAAACCGTTTACATTTGATCAAGCATGACTCGCTCAACGGCGGAGTACTACCTAAACTTTGTCAAATAGTTTGAGAGTTGCGTTGAATTGAAATGTCGAAAGGGTAGCTAGAATTGGGTCAAGCGGATAACGAGAATGCCTTAAAGCTACCCGTGCTAATTGCGTACGTGGCCATATTAAAATACCTAACTTTATTTAATTCAGTTGAAATCTGGTATACTTGCTACAAGAGCCCAACACCACATCAGTCGAACAAACCCACTGAATATTAAACAATTGAATAAAATTAACCAATTGATCAATTAATTACTTAATTATGTAGCGTGTGCGTGTGTTCCGTCGTTCGTAGCCACGGCGACGGAGCTCATGACGTCACTCCATGCGTTTGTGTTGTCTACGTCCGCCGGAAAACCTCCATCGTGCAAGGCGACATACGCATTAAGTGACGTCGGAAAACCTCCATCGTGCAAGGCGACATACGCATTAAGTGACGTCATCGTGGTAGTGAACTGATGCAAGCACATATGTAACAAATCCATCGTGCCATTCAATTCTCATTCGTACCAAAGCTAGCACATTTCCATTCAACGCAGCTCCCAGGTCTGTTAAGCCATGGAAGATGGATATACAGGCATATAGCACTAGTAGAAACGATGCCTATCATCTTGGTTCATTCGTTCCGGTTGCCGAACCAGGATAGGGCAGCCAGGACAAATGCCTCATCCTATTCGCCCCGGTTGTGTTAGAAACCGGGATGAATGAGTAGTCCACGTGGCCAGTGTGCGCAAGGAGGTGGCAAGGACCATTCGTCCCGGTTCGAACCGGGATGAATGCCTCCTCTACCGCCGCAGAGTATTTTTTTCTATTTATTGTTTCCCTTTTTATTTTATGCTTTGCACTCTATTCGATGATACTACATATATATAGCAAAGAACAGACAATTATATTACAAAATCAAAGTATGCCGCGCATATTACATGAACGTTGACTGAATTAAGAATTTCCTCGAGCAACACTAAAGAGGTGTCAGTCGATTAATCAATGATCAGAGTAAAGCAAAAGCTAAAGAGATGGCTGAGTTGATCGAAATTCTTCTAGAACAGGAGGAGATCAGCTGGATACAGAGATCAAGGGTGAACTGGCTCAAGCAAGGCGACAGAAAGACATCCTTTTTTCACAATTTTGAGACATCACGTCGTAAAAAGAACTTCATTAAACGATTGAAGGATAACAATGATGAGTTTATGGAAGGTACGGAGTCCCTAAAGCCTATAGTCTTCAATTATTTTTCTAATTTTTTTAGTTCCGAGGTACAGGATGTGGATCCTATGTTTCTCGAGAAGATCCAACAAAAAGTTACTCAGGCTCAAAACGAGAAACTTGTAGCGCCGTTTTCGGTAGAGGATGTCAAGAAGGCGGCGTTCAGTATCAGAGATTTGAAAGCCCCAGGCCCAGACGGATTGCATGCAATTTTCTATAAAAACTTTTGGAGTATATGTGGAGAAGAAATATCAAATGAGGTTTTGCAAGCCCTTAACAATGGTGTCATCCCCAACGGCCGGAATGATACAACGGTGGTTTTAATAACAAAAAGGATGACCCGGAGCTGATCACCCAATTTCGGCCTATAAGTGTTTGTAATGTGATCTACAAAATTATATCGAAGATGTTGGCTCTATGTTTGAAAGAAATTCTCCCGGAAATTATTTCGCCTATGCCGAGTGCATTTGTACTAGGGAGGCATTCTTGTTGCTTACGAGAGTATTCATGCCATCAAAAATAAGAAGAGGGGTTTATCAGGTCTATGTGCTGTAAAACTAGATATGCATAAATCATATGATCGAGTGGAGTGGACCTTTTTGGAGAAAATGATGAGGAAATTGGGGTTTGCTGAAAGATGGATTTCACTTATGATGGCATGTATCACTTCAGTGAGATACCAAGTGAGGTTTAATTCAGAAGAGACATACATGTTTACCCCTTCCAGAGGTTTGAGACAGGGAGATCCACTCTCCCCCTATTTGTTCCTGATATGTGCTGAAGGACTATCGAGCTCTCTGTTGCACGAAGAATAAGTTGGTGGCATCGATGGGATCAGGATGTGCAGAGATGCACCGTCAGTTTCACACCTTTTATTCGCTGACGACTCCCTCATTCTCATGAAGGCAGACATGACTAATGCAACTTCATTACAGCAAGTTGTGGATTCCTATGGTGCAAACTCAGGACAACAGGTGAGTGTGGCTAAATCAAGTATATTTTTCTCTTCTAATACGCATGCGATTTTAAGAGCAGAAATTTGTGAGGCTCTACATATCAATATAGAAGCCTTGTCTGACAAATATTTAGGGCTACCTGCTCTTGTGGGAGCTGACAGAAGTGATTGCTTCAAGAACTTTGTTGAAAGGATAATTCAGCGTATCAATGGATGGAAGGAGATGCACCTATCAATTGGAGGCAAGGAAATTTTATTAAAAGCTGTGGCATAAGCAATACTAGTTTATGCTACGTCAGTGTTCCTGATTCTGAAGGGTGTTTGTAAGAATATGATGGATGCCATATCCAAATTTTGGTGGGCAGATGACGAAAACAACAAGAAAATGCATTGGTTTGCCTGGTGAAAATTATGTTGCCCGAAGAATCAGGGTGGCATTGGTTTTAGGGACTTCCATTCCTTTAACATGGCTATGTTAGCAAAACAAGTATGGCGACTTATTGATGATCCCGAGTCTCTTTGCGCTCAGGTCCTAAGAGCTAGATATTACCCAAGTGGAGATATTCTATCTGCTGGCCCAAAGGCGGGGTCATCCTTTACCTGGCAGAGTGTTCTTGCAGGGCTTGCGACTTTTAAGAGAGGACTTATTTGGAGAGTAGGCACGGGTGAAAATATTAAAATTTGGATTGTTTCATGGATTCCTTCGAGGCCAGATAGGAAAATCATCACGCCGAGGGGTGAGACCACCTACACTCAGGTCAGTGAATTAATTTGCCCAATAACTGGTCTATGGAACGAGCAGCGGATTAGAGCAATTTTTTCCCGGTAGATGCAGAACGGATTCCATTACATGCTAACAGATTCGATGATTTTATTGCCTGGAACCTCACCTCCCATGGGAGATACACGGTACGCTCTGGGTACCATAGTCAATGGAACCACCAGTTTGGGACATCTGCAACCAAACTTACTCTTCCCGGTGGATCGATCTCTAATCCGGTGTGGACGACTATTTGGCGCCTTAAGATACCAAGCAAAATTAAACTATTCATTTGGAGAGCTCTTCATGGAATCATACCAGTCATTAGTGTCCTTGCTAATCGTCATATTGGAACAACAGGGAGCCGCCCCATCTGTAATCAGAGTGCAGAAGATATTCGACACCTCCTCTTCCAATGCAATACGGCAAAGGAGATGTGGGGTAACCTAGGACTGACAGAGATGATCGACGAGGCTTTGGAGGCGGATAGAGATGGCCCAGCTATTTTGGAATTCTTGTTAAGACTGCCGGATAAACCACTTCCTGGATTTACTAAGGTGGCAGTTAAGGAGACCATTGCAGTCTGCTGCTGGTACATGTGGTGGATTCGCCGGCAACGTACTCATAACGAGGATGTACCCCCCTCCTCAAATGCAAAATGTCGATCCTGGCGATCACGGCAAATGCAGGAAGAGTCCACCAAAAACAAGCTCAAATGGAGGATACTAGGTGGAAACGTCCAGAGCCAAGATATATTAAACTCAATGTAGATGCATCCTTTTTTGCAGATAAGCAAGCAGGAGCTGCTGGGGCGGTACTTCGTGATTATGAAGGAACGTTTGTTGCTGCTTCATGCATTCCTCTAACTAATATTCCTTCCGCTTCAATGGCAGAGGCTCTAGCAATGAAAGATGGTTTATCCTTGGCAAACAGATTAGGCCTCCATAATATCATAGCAGAATGGAAACAATTGATGCTTGCAATGGGGTATCTAGGTGGTGGAGTGAATCCTCATCTATCTATGCAGATTATGTGGATCAGATATCTTCTATTGGGAATGTTTCCTTCCAACATTGCCCTAGAGAAGCAAACCAAGAGGCGCATGAGATAGCTAGGTTCTGCTTTGCTTATAATGATCAATGTAACTGGGTCGATGAACCCCCTAGCTTTATCCTTGATAAACTCATAAACGATGTAACTGCTGTGTGAGGAGGAGCAAGTTTTTTACACACTTTTTTCCTTAACAGGGTACCTAAGGGGATTGGAAGGTTTTTAATGAGGCGGCTTGCTTTGCTTATTATAGTGGTTTTTTAAAAAAAAAATGATCTCGATATTTTGAAATTCAAAACAAATTGAAATCCAGACATGGACCAGTGGCAGTATTAATTAATTACTCCCGCTGACTCCTAAATAAGTATATTTAGACAATTTTAATCTAAAAATACACTTATTTGAGAGTCAACTATTTCGAAACGAAGAGTAGTTAGTAGTCAAAAGGAAATATTTCACCTCGACTACAGCTTGAATTTTTTTGGGAGGAATAAATGGAATTGAGCAGATGACGTATTTCCTTGGTAGACACATCGAGTGACGTCATTGCGGTACCCGGGAACGTATGGGATGACATCATGATATATTCCCTTTGATTGACCTCCTAACGGCGCCATCAGCCTATTGCTTAATTAATTACTCAAATTAAGTCGCTCCCTTCCGTAATTAATTGCCAACTTAGTAACCGTTGAATTTTTTTCCAGGCGATAGATGTACGAAAGGGCTTGGATCTTCCATCGACAATTTCAGGAAGGGAAGTCATGTCACTCTCCTCATGCGCATGGTATGACGTCATGAGCTCCTTCCTGTATTTTTTTCCAATCAATGATCCGGGAACTGTTTGGCGACAAAAGATGTGCACGCAACAACTGTATGCCTTTGTATAAAGCTAAATTAGCTTGCTAAAAATGGTTACATTGTGTAACGGAGGGAGTACCCAGTTTAGTGCAAATGCAAGTCCTTGTCACTCTCGTTCTCACTCTTTTTCCAGCACGTACGCCGTGTTGCATATGGATGGATCGTTGACTCAAGCCAGCTAGCTAGGCAACTTTTTGCAGTTATATCACCATCTTAAACACCATTTCAGCTAGCTTATGCATGTGTCCGACACCTTTTCCTTTCCTCCAACGGAAATATAGCTCACGAGTCGGCATCATAACAAACGAAAACGAAAGCTTTCTAATTCTAACAAGGTTTTTTATTGTTGCACGCACCCGTTAGAGGCTCTTAGTCATAAAACCTTCTGGTGCAAGGTTTGTTGATTGTAGAGAAACACTAGTAAAAAAAGGCCCTTTAGTCCCGGTTCATAACATGCTTTGTCCCCGTTGTACAACTGGGACTAAGGGGTCGAGAATAAAGGCCCCCCTATTTAGTCTCGGTTGCTTACGAACCGGGACTAAAGGCCCCGCCATGTGGGCGGCTGGCGTGCACCGGGGGCGAAGGATCTTTAGTCCCGGTTCGTTATTTTTTAAATTTATTTGGGTTTCTAATTATTTTTCACTCCTTTTTTTTTTCAGAATTTTGATTATTTGCATAGTTTAGTGTCCAACTACAATTATCTCTAGTCAAATTACTTACTCGTGGTCAAACTTTCCGCTCGGTCACTCATCATACCACTACTCTAGCACTAGCACGCTTAACTTCCGAGTTTCATCCCGTCCCGCATCCAAGTGTTTCGCACGCATGTTTATGATACTAGTATCATATCAATCCTATTAACATGTTGGTCGATGCCACATTTCTTTATTGTTTAAATTTCAAATAAATCTTTTAATAAACAAAAGTAATGATGTAATAATAATTTTGAATAAATAAATAAATATTAACTTTTTAATTTGTATTATTTCTATAAAAAAAATTCTAAATATTTATTTTTTTGCCAAACCCAAAACCTAAAAATTTGAAAATCTAAAAATTGGTAATTATTAATTTCAATTTTTTGAAAAAATAAAAAATATAAAATCCGTAATTTATAGCAAAAACTAAAATCTTCCTACTTTCATATTTTCATTTGGAATTTTGAGAATCTAAAAATTGGCTAACCGGGTAAACCCCGGTGAATTCGGATGTAACTTTTTCCCATGATGATTTTGATATATTATACTTTTTTTCCGACGTCGTATGCAAAAGTAATAGTAATAGTTAATGCTGTTTTACCATTTTCCCGGAAAAACCTTTAGTCGCGGTTGGCCTGGCCAACCGGGACTAAAGCCCCGTCCATCCAACCGGGACTAAAGGCGGGGGCCAACCGGGACTAAAGCCCCGTCCATCCAACCGGGACTAAAGGCGGATCTTTAGTCGCGGGTTGCCTCCCGAACCGCGACTAAAGACCTTCAGTCGCGGGTCGCCTCCCGAACCGCGACTAAAGACCCCATTAGTCGTGGTTCGGACATTTTGGGGACTAAAGGGGGCGTATGGAAGCCTCTTTTTCTACTAGTGAAATAGCTTCCGGAAAATTAGCGAATGCAGGGTCGGAGACTCCGCAAAGTTTCCACCAACTTCTTCTATCCAAAGTGTAGAGGGCGTCTGGGGTGCTTCGAGCGGAGGGAAACAGCCGGGAGTCCAACACTAGTAGAAACAGGGCCATAGGATTTGACCTTTAGTGCCTGCACCATTACAAACCGGTACTAATGGGGGTCTAGTACCAGTTCGAATGGGGAGGGCAGCGGGCACGGCTAATACCGGTTTGAACCGCACCTTTGGTACCAGTTGATGTCTAGAACCGATACCAAAGGTGTGACGCAACCGTTCGCATGGTGCGGGCATCTTTGGTACCGGTTTGTGACAAAAACCGGTACCAAATGGGTGTGGCAGGGGCACGTGGCCACGTTTCGCCTGGCGCTGAGCACCTTTGGTACCGGTTGGTGGCAAAACCGGTACCAAAGTCCCGCGCGTGTGGAGAGTCGCGAACTGGCCTGTAAGTTCCTGTTTCTCTTCTGTTTCTCTTGTACGGTAGCCTCTTCTCTCCCTCTCTCTATCTCTCTCTCTCTCTCTCTCTCTCTCTCTCTCTCTCTCTCTCTCTTGTCTTCTTCCTCCAATACACCATATGGAACCAATCAATCGCACTGAGGAAGTTCGCGCACATGGAACGAACGTGCTTACAGTCTACTACACCAACGAGAGCGCCAAAATACCGAATTATCTTGCCATGTTCGAAGGATTGGTTCAAAGCGCGAAGGAACAAGAGAAGTTCATAGGGCTTGATCTTGAGTTCACGCGCGATGCTAAGGAAGTTGCCGTCATCCAATTATGCTTCAAGACAACTGTTTTGGTCTTCCAATTGGCAAGGTATATTTTTATTGGGGTTCTTTATCTATATGAACCATTTGAATTCTATAGGATAGCAACCATTTGAATTGCATAGGATAGCAACCATTTGAATTCGATATGTAAATGAATACTATTAGTGAATTAATTTTCCTTGTTACAAATTGGCAAATCCATGATAGAACATAGGATAGCAAAATGACATATAGTGAATTTACGTCATAGGACAACAAAAACAGTAGTGAATTAATTTTCCTATTGGCATATATATTTAATTCGTAGATTATTGCTATGATTCTTAAGTAACAATTTGTTCTATTCTAAGTTGTTGTTGCAGTAGTGACAAGGAGTGTCCAGCTCTCATGAACTTCCTTTGCCGCAGCGACATTAGTTTTATTGGCGTTGATATCAATAATTACAAGATCAACATGAGGAAAAGCTTTAAAATTGAGATACTGGCTCCCTGCCACATTGATCTCCAAGAAATATTCAGGCCTCGGCATGATAGGACTTCAATGGCTCATATGCCAGTGGATTTGATCGACGACTTCTACGCTGATATGAAGACCAAGATCGAGAACCACGATGAGTGCGTGACGACCCCACTTCACCGCAAGAACATTGAATATGCCGCCATAGATGCTTTCGTTGCATACGAGTTGTACCGTATTATTCGAGTGGTCAAACATGGGCAGCGTCACCTCGTACCGTGAGCACCAGCACTTGATGATGATGATGAGGATGAGGATGATTCAGACGACTACTACTAGTGTGTAGTGCTTGGGGGTCGACCTTGTGATATCTCTCTATATATAGTACTTGGGATTTATGTTCTTGTCCTTGGGATTTATGTTCATGTTTAAGTTTAAGTATGATGTGAGTACTTGGAATTTATGTTCTTGTGTTTGGGATTTATGTTCATGTTTAAGTTTAAGTATGATGAGAGAATATTTCATTGTGTGATTTATGTTCATGTTTAAGTTTAAGTATGGTGGGATTTATGTTCAGGTTATCGCTTATCGTTAACTTATCGACTATTTATCGGGCATTTTTCTTGTAAATACGAAATTGTAGCACTAAGACATCTAAAATATGCTATCAAAATATATCGATGTCATTAATTCTATGTAATCTTTCTTTTCAACCCCATTTTGACGCCGGTACTGGCTTTATTCGTATAAGCATGGTTTTTCTACAACGGGGTTGGGATCCCACCACAACCAACCAAGGGACTCCGGCATTGGGATCCCACTACAAGATAGGAGGTGCCATAACATGTGTGTAAAAGTGTGCTATGGGTTTTGGATGACAGACACTGCACTTCGGGGTGTGAGCTACTTCACCGGTATCAACTTCACTATAGGGAGTTTCATGGCTTAGAGCTTAAAAGTACTAGATCAGACAAGAGTTAGCTTATGGATGTCTCATATTTGGATTTCTCATTTTTCTAATCGATTTAAACATATTATTTTCAAATTTAAATTTACGGATTTGCATACATGAATTATTCAATATTAAATGGAAAAGGACAAATAAGTTAATTATTATTTCCATTTAAGAATATTTTAATTCAAAATATTATTAATGATTCATTTATTTTTATTTAAATAATTTTTTTGATTCATAAAATAAATGTGTGTGACATCATAGTATATGAGTTAATAGGATTGATAGGATACTATTGTCAGGTAAGTATCTCTTCTTTGTAGGTCCCTCATAGGGAAGAAACTAAGAACTTAAGCGTGCTAGTGCTGGAGTAGTGCGAGGATGGATGACCTCTGCGGGAAGTGTTATTAGAAGGGAGTAAATTAGATTAAAATTAAGAATGGTTAGTGATAAATGTGAGTTTAAGTGGTTAAACAGTAGAAATAAATAAAATAGAAATAAAATGAAAATTTTGGGTAAAAAATCAAAAAAAGAGAAAAAAACAGAAACCCTTTGGTACCGGTTCATAACAGGAACCGGTACCAACGGAACACGGACCCGTGGGCTCTCCTCCTGGGACACGTGATGACCCTTTTAATACCGGTCCGTGAGTGACCAGTACTAAAGGCTGGTGGGCCTTTAGTACCGATGAATTAGTACCGGTACTAAAACTCGTTTTCTACTAGTGCAGAGACTCTGGCCCCTGCGCCCCGGAGACTGCGGTCTGAACCGGGTACTCCGAGAAGTCTCCAGACACATTCCGGTGTGTATGCAATGGGTGACACCAGTCGCACACTCTTCTTCTTTGCTAGAAAATTAGCAAAGTCAACAATTTAGGACAGGTTTGGCCCTCTTTTTTTCGCTGACTGCCAAGATGTGTAGGGATGATTTGTTTGTCCTAGGTAGCGCTGAGAATGGTCTAAAATCAACCAAAACCAATCCAATCTGAACAAACAAGTGTGCACCAACCAATCAAGACCAAATTGAAAGCTACGGAACATGATCCAAACCAAGCCATGCTTAATCACTGCTGAATTGGTCTTCCTAGACCACCTATTGGCGTATCATGAATAGGATTACCGACTATGGATAGTGGATAGGAGTACAACCTAAAGTGCGCCCCTCCCCTTGTCTATGGTTGAAAGTGATCTTCCTAACTCCCACGGATTATAGTGTATACAAAATTAAATATATCCGCTAGACAATCACATTGTTATAAAATTCAGCGGATGATGATGATGAGGATGAGGATGATTCAGACGACTACTACTAGTGTGTAGTGCTTGGGGGTCGATCTTGTGATCTCTCTCTCTATATATATATATCGTACTTGGGATTTATGTTCTCGTGCTTGGGATTTATGTTCATGTTTAAGTTTAAGTATGATATGAGTACTTAGAATTTATGTTCTTGTGTTTGGGATTTATGTTCATGTTTAAGTTTAAGTATGATGAGAGAAGATATCATTGTGATCTATGCAATATTCAGGATATCGCTTATCGTTAACTTATCAACTATTTATCGGACATTTTTCTTGTAAATACCAAATTGTAGCACTAAGACATCTAAAATATGCTATAAAAATATACCGATATCATTAATTTTATGTATTCTCTCTTTTCAACCCCATTTTAACGCCGGTATTGGCTTTATTCCTATAACGCCGGTATTTTCTACAACGGGGTTGGCATCCCACCACAACCAACCAAGGGACTCCGGCATTGGGATCCCACCACAAGATAGGAGGTGCCATAACATGTGTGTACAAGTGTGCTATGGGTTTTGGATGACAGACACTGCACTTCGGGGTGTGACCTACTTCACCGGTATCAACTTCTCTCTAGGGAGTTTCATGACTTAGAGCTTAAAAGTACTAGATCAAACAAGAGTTAATTAGCTTATGGATGTCTCATATTTGGATTTCTCTTATTTTTCTGATCGATTTAGACATATTATTTGTCAAATTTAAATTTACGGATTTGCATATATGAATTATTCAATATTAAATGGAAAAATAAAAATAAGTCAATTATTATTTCTATTTAAGAATATTTTAATTCAAAATATTATTAATGATTCATTTATTTTTATTTAAATAATTTTTTTGATTCATAAATAAATGTGTGAAACATCATATTCTATGGGTTAATAGGATTGATAGGATACTATTGTCAGGTAAGTATCTCTTGTTTGTAGGTAGCTCATAGGGAAGAAACTAAGAAGTTAAGCGTGCTAATGCTGGAGTAGTGCAAGGAGGGGTGACCTCTGTGGGAGGTGTTATTAAAATAGAGTAAATTAGATTGAAATTAAGAATGGTTAATGATAAATGTGAGTTTAAGTGATCAACCAATAGAAATAAATAAAATAGAAGTAAAATGAATTTTTTCGGTAAAAAATCGAAAAAAGAGAAAAAAAAACATTTGGTACCGGTTCGTAAGAGGAACCGGTACCAAAGGAACACAGACTCGTGCGCTCTCCTTCTGGGCCACGTGATGGCCCTTTTAATACCGGTCCGTGAGCGACCGGTACTAAAGCCTGGTGGGCCTTTAGTACCAATTAATTAGTACCGGTTGTCCAACCGGTACTAATAGGCCTCTGAAACCGGTACTAAAAGCCCATTTTCTACTAGTGCAAAGACTCTGGCCCCTGCGCCCGGAGACTGCGGTCTGAACTGGGTACTCCGAGAAGTCTCCGCACATATTCCGGTGTGTATGCAGTGGGTGACACCAGTCGCACACTCTTCTTCTTTGCTGGAAAAGTAGCGAAGTCAACAATTTTGGCCCTCTTTTTTTGGCCGACCGCCAAGATTTGTAGGGACGATTTGTTTGTCCTGGGTAGCGCTGAGAATGGTCTAAAATCAACCAAAACCAATCCAATCTGAACAAACAAGTGTGCACCAGCCAATCCAGACCAAACTGAAAGCTACAGAACAGGATCCAAGCCAAGCCATGCTTAATCACCTCTGAATTGGTCTTCCTAGACCACCTATTGGCGTATCATGAATAGGATTACCGACTATGGATAGTGGATAGGAGTAGAACCTAAAGTGCGCCCTCTTGTCTATGGTTGCAAGTGATCTTCCTAACTCCCACGGATTATAGTGTATTCAAATTAAATATATCCCCTAGACAATCACATCGTTATAAAATTTGACAAATTAAGACTTCGTACACTAAGGATTCAGACTTGTTCAGAGTCAGAGCAGAGAAGACTGCACTAGTGGAAAACGGAGCTTTTGCTCACCCGCGAGCACCCCTTTCGCCCCGGCTCGGCCACCACCTGGTGCAAAAGACTGCAGAGGTGGGGCCGGGGCGAGCAGGACGCGTGGTGGGGGGGTCATTTGCCCCGGTTGGTGGCTCCAACCGGGGCTAAAGGCCCTCGACTAGCAGGGCGCGTGCGGCCACGTCGTGGGGGGGGGGGTCTGTTGCCCCGGTTTGTGGCTCCGATCGGGGAAAATGAGCCCCACCTAGATGAAAAGTTGTTTCTATATTGCTCTTTAGTTAATAACTTCACTTTTTATTAAGAAAAACTAACCAAATAGATGGAAAATGATAATTAATAGAATTCTTTTTTCTTTAAATCCAATTTTTTCTATTTTTATAAGCAGTACCATGCCAGCGTTATGCCACTCACTTTTTGGTGTGGTGTGCTCACTTGTTTTTCCCTCATATGCATAAGCGGTGTTCGATGAAATGCCCGAGAGCATAATTCCATTTGAGCTCGCAGAAAACAAACATGTAATATTGCTAGACTATTGTGTAATAATGTATCAAACCTGCATGGTTCATGTAGTTGGATTAGTCCACCTCTGTTTCACATGTCGGGCGTGTGAACTGAAGGATTTGTAGATATATAGAACAAAACAAACGGTGTCGCAATCATACAGCCCGACCGTGGCTCATGAGTGCATATATGCATATCGAAAGAAGGGTCGGACGTATGATAGCGAATCCGAATGATTTGTAGTCGGTCGATGAACTGAATGATGTATCAAACCTTTTGTCAAACCTTGAAACGGGGGATCTAGAACAAAAAAATCGGTATCGCCAGCATAGAGCCCTGCCGTGGCTCCTGGAGTGTATATATGCATATCAAATGCACGGTAGGACGTATGCTGGCGAATCCGACTGATTTGTATTCGGTAGATGAACTGAATGATGTCTGAAGGGACTCCGAGAGGTGGGCTATATATAGGGTCCTCTTTCTCACAAAGTGTTGTGCTAGGGTTTCGATCCAACGGTTAAGAAGCGCTTGAAAGAAACACCCCTGATCCAACAGCTAACAAACGCTCGAAGCAAACACACCGTACCCCTGATCGAACGGCTAACAAGAGTTCGAAATAAACACACCTCTGATCCAACGACTCACAAGCGCTTGAAAGAATCACACGATCCGTGTTATTCTTTGTGATTGGTCCCAACGAAATCGTAACTCTTCAGTCCCGGTTCGTTAAACGGGCCAGGACTAAAGGGGTCTGTTTATTCTCACTATATATATATGTATGCATGGATTGCCACCATTGGAATAAACACATATAAACTCACCACTCTCCCATGGCTTTTACCGTACCCACTCTAACCTTCCGGCAGGCGGAGGCACTTTCCGCCTCGAACTACCCTTGCCCGCCCGGCTACAGCGTTCCCGCCGGCTGGATGCTGAGCGCCGGAGGAGTGCCGGTCCCTCCTGTTCCTCAAGGTGTGGCGCGTCGGATGTCCATCACGAACCGCTACTACCACGAGCTCACGCCGGAGAAGCGGAGGAATCCCAGTTGGAATCCCAACTACCGCCCTACTTGGGACGCCTTCTTCATTAATCGGCGTGAGAGTGCGCTCGCCAGGTACGAGGAGAACGGCCAGCCTCCTTCGAACTTCAACGAGGCCGGTCGTCAGCTGTGGTGGGGCGGCGGACGGACTCTTCAGAGCGTCATGAACTACATCAGGGCCGGCGATAACCCCCTGATGACTCCCAAGTGCAGGAGATCAATTGTAGTACCTTTCGATAAGTATTTGAGTGTCGAACCCACGAGGAGCTGAAGGTAAGCTATCTATTCTCTAAAGCCCTATAACCCTCTTATATGGCTGTTTATGCAAAGCAATAAGTTTGACTAAAAGGAGCTAACTAATTAAAAGCAAGTGACGTGGAGTGTGGTTTGTCTAGTAACTAGTGAAGCAAGTTTAAAATGCAAGTTTCTAAGCAAGTTTCACAAGTAGCAAGCAGCAAATATCTCAAGTATCTCAAGGGAGAAAGTGTACTAGCAATAGGTGTTTCCTTCGTGTGGTTGTCACAATTAGTGAAGCACATGTTTTAGTCTTAGTTGTTTCTTCTAGGAAGGAGCCATGAATAGGTATAGTCAAGTAAATGATCTAGAACCCCTTATGATGTATCATATGGCCAAGTAAATGACTGCACAAGATTGATTAAGACATAAAGTCCCACCATAGCCTTACGTTCTAAGGTCCCCTATATATATCCCCCAATAAATTAACTTTGTGGCTCGGTCTCAGGTTACTGTCACTCCCAAGTCACCACCACTCCATTATGCTACCGGTGATCACCTTACATGCATTCCCCAACATATGCGTGCACTCATATATTGTACATAAAGACAATCATAGATGATAACAAACTTGTATGCAACCAATCAACGAACTATTTCACCATTGCCAAGAACAATTTACTACTCAAACATAGACGGGGAGACACAATACATCAAGGGAATATAGTATTGTATCATACATCGTGTTTGCCAAGATATTACAGTGGAGAGATGGAGCTGATCTTGCTATAGATGTTGATGATGAACACGCCGGAGGGGGGTGGAGCCCTCCGGGGGTGATCCCGGCGGCGTTTCCCTCCTCCGATCTTCTCAGGCGGCAGCCTTCTGTCTCTTTGTTTCGTGGTTTCGTCTCTCGGCGCCGCCACCTTCTCGAAAAGGCCGGGGGACCCTTTATATAGTCGTTTTAGGTCAGGAGACACTCGGGAGAAGAAAGATCGACGGCATCGGAGCCACGGGGCGAAAAGGGGGGCCCACACGCGGCCAAGGAATCTGGCCACGTGGAGGGTCCTCTTTTCCACCTGGTTTCCCTTTTGGCCCTCTACTTTGGCTCATGGTCTTCGTCTCGAAAATTATGAACCGTGCTCTTTGGCCTTGCCCTTTTTGGAGTCCCGAAGCTCCCGGAAAGTCTGAAACACTAAAAAGTACGTTTTCTGGAAAAACAGGGTTAGAACCAAAAGAAGGGGGATTGTTCAGAAAATCCCCCAAATCATTATAAAACATGAATATAAGTTGCTAATATGTAGGAAAAACAAGTAATAACATGCAAAGTTCATCTATGCATTTTACATGCACCACCCCCGCCTGCGCTACCCTCACGCCCAGTCCTGGGGTCGTGATCCTCCGAGGGAGTCCAGAGCACCGTCCGACGATAGTGACGACGACGGCAGCGACTACGACGACTACGAGTCGGAGTATTATAGGCCTAGGCAGGAGTATGACTAGTAGATCAGATGCACTCTTTCCATTATGTACTGCCTTGTTTATTTAGATCTACGCTCTCCGTTTAGGTTTAGATCCAATCTTGCTATTATGTACTGTGCCTTGTTTATCTATCGAAATGTACCCCCCTCCCTAACGTGATTCGTTGGATGAGGGGTGTGTTTCTTTCTGGCGTCTGAATCCCACCAATCAGGAAGAATCACACGGAAAACAGAAAACAGACGCGCTAGCGCACCGTAGTTTCCCGGAATACAACAAATTCTTTTATTAAAAACAGAAAACAGACGAACAGTACTCATCGTCGTCGTCGGGGAACTCGTCGGTGACCTCCTCCTGGTCGTCGTCGGTGGCGAACTCGTCGGTGACCTCCTCCTCGTCGTCGGAGGTGCATGATGGTATGTCCAAAATAGGCCCCCACCTCGGATCGTCGGAGGCCCAGACTTCGCCGGCGTGGTCGCCCCGACGGAGCTCTTGCAGTGTCTTCGTCCTCGCCTCCCGAGCGGCATCTAACGCGAGGTGGGGTTCGCGGGGCCGCTCCTCCCGCTCAGCCGCGCGGGTCTGCCAAAGCTCCTCGTCGGCGCTCCTCCCTCGGATTGTTCCGGTAATACCCGCGGACCACGCGGTCGTCCCTGGCGTCGACTAGGCCCTGAAATGCGCGGTGCCGGAGGTGGAGGTGGTCGGCGGCAGTGACGATCTGCGGCGCCGGCGCCCTGGCTTCCGCTTCCCAGAGGGTGTGGCAGTCGTTGAAGTTCATCAGCGGCCGCGGGTGGTTGAGGCTCCAGGCCGCCGCAACCCAGGCGCGGGCGGCCTCCGCCGCCGTCGCAAAGGAGCCGAGGGGGATGCGGTCGTCCCCGCAGCGGATTTGCGGGGTGAACATTCCGTTCTGCCGTGCTCGGATGCCACAGAAGCCGGTGGTGTTGTTCCTCCTCGGAGGCATGGTGGCGGCGCGACGGTGCGTGGAGAGGAGAAGACGCTCGAGGCGCGGCAGTTTATACCGCGCGCTCGTGGCCACGCGTCACAACTCCCGCGCCACGTGTCACAACTCCCGCACCACGAGGCATAACCCCCGCGCCTCACTTTTCATAATTATTTTTTAAAACAGATTTTGTATTTGGAATCGTTACGCAATTTTAAACACTTTTCATATTGAAAGTTTCTTCAAATTCAAAACCATTCGTAAACTAGGTTTTAAAAAATGTTTGAAATTTCAAAAATTGTTACTAATTTAAATAGTTGGAATAATTAATTTTTTAAACAGAAAATGTGTTTGAAATCTTTGTCCAATTTTAAACACATATCATATTGAAACTTTCTCCTAATTCGAAATCATTTGAAATGTAATTGAAAAACATTTTGAAAATGTATTTAAACGGGGCAGGGGAAAAAATGGCGGCAGGAAGCCAAAAAACGAAATTTCGGGGCTTTACCAACCGGGGCAAAAGCCCTCCAAGTATATAACCCCGGGCGGAGCAACCGCCCGGGGCAAACCCTCAGAAGACGCAGATTTCGCTAAGTCCCCGGCGCCAAAATCCTCTCCGACGCCGTCAGGCTGCCGGATTTCCGCGCCGCCGGAGAGAGCTCCACCGCCCCGCGCCTTTCCCCTCGCCCCCGAGCCCGCGCCACCGCGCCCTTCCCCTCGCCCCCGAGCGCGCGCCCGCGCCTTATAGCTCGCCGCCGGCATCCTCGTCGCCGTTCGACTCGCCTCCTGAAAGTAAAGTATAGGCACCTAGAGGGGGGGTGAATAGGTGCTACGACCAATTTTAATTTTTATTTCGGTTTAGGCTTGACACAAAGGTAAATTCTCTAAATAGTGCAACTAGGGTGAATTTACCTATATGACAAGGAAAGCAATAAATGCAACTAGTACAATAATTAATGCAACAAGTACAACAAGTAAGGATAAGGGAACGAGGTAACCGATGGGGGACGCGGAGACACGATGTATTCCCGAGTTCCTCCTTGTTAAGGGAGTACGTCTCGTTGGTGGGGTGTGAGCTCGCCACGAAGGCCTACTCAACGCCACTACGGCCTCACCCTATTCTCCGATGAACTTCCGCCACAAAGGCCTAGTTCACCTTCCACTATTGAACCCCTTTGAGGCGGGGATCGAGTCCTTTACAAACAAGTTTGGGGCACACACCCACAACTTAATTGGGGGCTCCCAACACTCACAAATCACCAAGAACAACAAGAAGCCTAGGTTCTCCACAAGAGGAAACCCTAGGCAAAGATCCCTCAAGCAAAAGAGAGGGAAAATGAAATCCGGTTGGTGAAGACGTATATCGGGGCCTTCTCCTTCAATCCTCCAAAGATCAAGGCTTTTCGGTGGTTGGATTGGGAGATCTAGCAAGGTGGGGGAGCTCCAACAATGGTGACTTTAATTCTGGACGAGCTAGCTGGAGGTAGGTGGAGGGGAGGGAGTATTTATACCCCTCATAAAGTCTAAGAGCCGTTGGAGCAGATCTGGCAGATTCACAACGGAGACTCCGGAGTAAAGGCCGGAGACTCCGGTCTGGTCCAGAGACTCCGGACAGTCTCCGGTGTCCCTCCGGACTGGATGCAGCAGGCGACACCAGCTTGGCACCACTTGGTCTTCTTCAGAAAGATTGCAGTCCGGAGACTCCGGTCAGGGGAACCGGAGACTCCGGTCTTGGCGCTGCGGGTTGGCGCAGAGGATCTCTGGGGTCGAGCGAAACAATTTGATTCCAGTCACACCGGAGACTCCGGTAAGTCTCTGGTGCGAGTACAGCACGCGACACCAGGCTTTCCTTAGCAGTTTCTTGAGAGGAAGTTTCCACACCGGAGACTCCGGACAGTCTCCGGTAACACTCCGGTGTGGATACAGTGCGCGACACCAACTGGCCCAGAGAAAATGCGAAGGCGAAATCTCCACACCGGAGACTCCGGTCTGGGAGACCGGAGACTCCGGCCTGGAGAAAACTCCAGCAACCAGAAATCTTGATGACTTTCTCCTTTTTGCACCATCACATCACCATAACAAATAAGTTGATTTAGCCCTGAAATACATCAACACCTTTAACAGTACATGTGTTGTTAACAAACACCAAAACAAGATGATTTAAGCGCGTTTGCACTTTCAATCTCCCCTTTTTGGTGTTTGATGACAACACACGTATTTGCAATAGAATCATAGCTAGGCTATGTTTGAAAAAGATAGAGCACTCACAAATTGAGCTCCCCCTATATTTTATAAACAAAGCTCTTCTAGAGCAAACATTAGTGAACAATAATACAAACATGTATGGAGACAATAGATAAAGCACAATGAATAATAATATAAAAGGATAGCTTCACCACGAGGTCTCACACATAAAACACAACCATTGTTCACTAAAAAGCAAAGCGACTAAGATAACGGGAACACAAGCCATAAAAGGCAAATCAAGTTCAAAGACTTGTGTTCCGAAGCAAATAAAGCAAAGCAACCCATGCAAAGTGGAGAAGACAAAGCTACTTCTCCCCCTTTGGCATCGAAACACCAAAAAGGGGCAAAGAGCACTACACGATCCAAGGGCTCAGTCATCGTCCTCGTAGTCATAGTTGTCCTCATCCACCGGGTCTGTGGCCTCCTCATCATTACCATCCTCTCCATCGTCATCACCCTCATCATCCTCAGCATCAGTACCAGTGTTGAAGAACGAAAGATCCTCATCCTCAGCATGTTCTTCCTCCTCAACATGTTCTTCTTCCTCAATCTCAGGGGTCCTGGCACGGTGGGTCGAAGAGGAAGGAGCCGAGGTGACATCCTCAAAGTCACCCCACGGAAACTGATCAGTGTTCCACTCCCCATATGACATAGTCACAGAAGCGGTGGGAGGAGTGGGTGGAGTAGTGGGAGGAGTCCCCATAGGAGGAGTAGCTCCAAGTCCAGCGTGGTCATGCAGCTTGGAGATCATCTTCTTCAACTCACGCCTCTCCTTATAGGCCACATGGTTCTCCTTGTGAACTGCGACAATCATGCACAAAATGTTGCGTTGGAACCAAGTAAGCTTCTTCATCTCATCCCGAGTCTCCTCCCTGCTAGAGCGGCGAGAGGGAGGATCAGCATTCTTCCTCCTAGAGCGGCGGGGCGCCTCAGCGTCCCCCATGGGAGTGCCATCATCAGGAAGGTGGGAGGACAGAATCTGGAGAGACCCCACAGGGTGCACAGTCTTGGTAGCCAAGCCAGGAAGCTGATCAAGGATGAGTCTCATCACATAGGGAGCATACACAGGCACTTTCTTGATCTCGATCATAGCTGAGTAAATCTCCTCCTTGATGAAGTGCATCAGCTCAATCTCGAAACCCTCTCCATCAGGGCCAGCAAGGTGACACTGGAAGGCCTCGTAGAGAAGGTTCACAAGTCCACCACGAATAGCATCTACATTCACGACCTTGGGAGCAATGTTGAAGTGAAAGAGGCGAAGACAGATGTTGTATACCCTCCTCAGATCCTTGGTAGTGCCGGTGCTAGAGAGCTTCTCATACATAGGAGCCATGCGCTTCTTGTCATAAGCCACTCCGTGAACGTGCATATGGTGAACATTCCCTTCTCCCCAAGGATACCCAAGAAGCTCAGCAAAGCGTCTCATAGAGAACTCACACTCAACAGTCCCAGACATCCATCTCACAGTGACATCATCATTTTCATCAAGGGTGACAGTGGCAAAGAACTGCTGAATGATAGGGGGATTGTAGTTCTGCTGAATGCCCACAAGATGCTCAAGGCCCAGTTTCCTCGTGATCCAGACAGCCTCCTCAAAGTACTGAGAATTGCCAAGAGCCTCTAAGTCCAGAACTTTCTGTGGACAAACGGGCTGCCTGAACTGGCTGTATATCTCCTCCATGATCAACTCAGACTCCCTCCTCCAATAATGAGCAGACCCAGCAGTGCGAGCCATGGTGAAGAAAGGACGAGCCCGCATGATCCTGCACTCCTTCTTGCTCAAGGAGTCCACAGAGGAGATCCTGTCAAACCTGGCCTTCTTCGCCACTTCAGCGTTCATCCTAGCCTCATGCTTCTTTTTCTGATGCTTCTCAGCCTCAAAAGTGTTCTTCTGACCAAAACGACCAGTGGATTCATCAGTGACAAGGTAGTTGCGGGTGTGACCACGGTAGGCACGCGGGTTGGGGTTTGAGGACTTTGACTTCACCCTTTTACCTGAAAGCATACACAAAAACAGAAAACACCACAACAGAGAAAGCCAAAATGAGCATTCATGTCCAAAAGGGTGCAGGAACAAGACAGAAACAAGTGAGAGCATTTCTGGAAGATTCACACAGGAGTCTCCGGACTGACACCGGAGTCTCCGGTCTGGCACACCGGAGTCTCCGGACTGGTTGACAGCAGAGAGTGTGGATCTAACACAAATGTTCTACACGAGATTCTAGCAGGTCCTACACAAGTTTAACTAGGCAAGGTGATGCCACCAACAACAGATGCAACTTCTCCCAAAAAAACTACCTAGATTTGTAGATCTAGATAAAAAACAAGCAAAACGAAGAGGAGAAGTGGTACCCTTGTCGCCTTGGCCGGTCATTGTGCCTCCCACGGATGGGAGATGCAAGGGGAGGCGGGGGGAACGGTTCCCGGCGGTGGAAAACGGCCGGGGAGGGCTCCTGGCGACGGCGGCGGTGCAGCAAGTCTATGGGGGGCGTGGGGGAAGTGGGGAATGCAACCCTAACTTCCCTCATCCCCCAGATTATATACTGCAAGCCGCACACCGGAGTCTCCGGTCTTAACACCGGAGTCTCCGGACTGGCCGGAGTCTCCGGTACGATAGACCGGAGTCTCCGGACTTTCGCCAGAAAAACTCCCCAAAGAGGACATGAAGTGCACAAAAACTAAAATGAGTTAGAAACATGGGTTTTGGCAAGGAAAGATAAGAGCATCAACAGGGAGGGAACTTGTACTCAAGAACACCGAGAAAAACACAAAAGGAGCAAATATTGAGTACATCCTCCAAAAATGCCAAAAACCCACAAATAAGAACCAACTCTTCAAAGAAGAGATTGGTGGCCTAGGACACCATGTAAGAGTTCATGGTATGCAACCGCGAAGATATATCTTGGGGCATTGCCATTACTCAACATTGAAGCTCACAATTCAACATCAGAAAAAGAGAGATCACAATGAATTTTTTGCTTTGGGCATAATGGGGGGAGGGAGAACCCAATGTGTTAGGATAACACTCCCCCTATGTCCATGCCTACATCTAAACTCGAACACGTTTCATCTATAGGGGTGTGTGCAAGATCTTCAAGTCAAACTCCTAGAATCAATCACATTTAGTTCATTCCTCAAGAACAAGAATCTTGCATCATCAAGTGGCTTCGTGAAAATATCCGCAAGATTGTCCTTGGTGGGCACATAAGATAGTGCAATGTCTCCTCTTGCCACATGGTCACGGATGAAGTGGTGGCGGATCTCAATGTGTTTGGTCCTTGTATGTTGCACCGGATTGTATGCAATTTTGATGGAACTTTCATTGTCCCAAAAAAGAGGCACCTTATCCAAATGAACTCCATATTCCTTGAGAGTTTGCCTCATCCATAACAATTGAGTGCATGCACTTGCGGCGACAACATACTCGGCTTCGGCGGTGGAGAGAGATATGCAATTTTGCTTCTTGGAGGACCAACTCACTAGGGACCTACCAAGAAATTGGCAAGCCCCGGAAGTAGACTTCCTATCATCTTGATCACCCGCCCAATCGGAATCCGTATATCCATTGAGAGAAAATTGTGCCTCCTTTGGGTACCACAAACCAAATCTTGGGGTATGAACCAAATAACAAAAGATCCTATGGACCGCCATCAAATGGCTATCCTTAGGAGCCGCTTGATACCTTGCACACACACCTACACTCAAAACGATATCGGGCCTAGATGCACAATGATAGAGCAAAGAACCAATCATAGAACGATAAAGCTTTTGATCCACATCCTTACTCCCTTTTGGATTACGAGATAGGTGGCACTTGACTTGCATAGGAGATGTCTTGATCTTAGAATCTTGAAAATTAAACCTCTTGATCATATCTTGGTTATACTTGGCTTGAGAAATGAAAGTCCCACGGGCCAATTGCTTGATCTCAAAGCCAAAGAAGAATTTAAGCTCTCCCATCATAGACATCTCGAACCTGTCAGTCATAAGCTTAGAGAACTCATTATTGAAAGCTTGGTTAGTTGAGCCAAAGATGATATCGTCCACATATAGTTGGCATATGAAAAGCTCTCCCTTTACTCTCTTGGTGAAGAGAGTGGGGTCAATCTTCCCAACTTTGAAACCTGGATCATCTAACAACTCCCTAAGGTCCTCATACCAAGCACGAGGTGCTTGTTTGAGACCATAGAGAGCTTTGTCAAGTTTGTAAACGTGGTTAGGAAAGTTGAGATTCTCGAACCCCGGAGGTTGCTTAACATATACCTCCTCTTTTAGTGGACCATTCAAGAAAGCACTTTTCACATCCATTTGTTGCAATTTGAAATTATGAGAGGATGCATAAGCAAGGAGGATACGGATGGACTCAAGGCGAGCCACGGGTGCGTAGGTTTTATCAAAGTCAATGCCTTCAACTTGGGTGTAACCTTGAGCAACCAATCTTGCCTTGTTCCTAATGACAATGCCATGCTCATCTTGCTTGTTCTTGAAAATCCACTTAGTGCCAATAACATTGTGCCAATCTTTGGGCTTCTCAACCAATCTCCAAACTTTTTGCGCTCAAAGTTATTGAGCTCATCATGCATAGCTTCAACCCAATCGGAGTCCTCAAGAGCTTCATACACTTTCTTAGGCTCCACCATAGAGATATGAGCTTGATGTTCACAAAAATGAGCCAATTGCCTTCTTGTGGATCTTCTAGTTTGAACATCCTCCAAGACCTTGTTGTCTTGGGCATCAATTTTCTTCAAAGCTCTTCTTATCCTTTTGATGCGACGGGCTTCGATCTCCTCATTATTGCGAGGAGGGATCACTTCATCATCTTGATCATTTGGGTCCCCATCTTGACCAACTTGGCCTTGATCATCATCATCATCAACAATATCTTCAACACTAGCTTCAACTTGAGGAGAGGATGAAGAGGATGGTTGATCTTGGCCTTGATCTTGACTCGCATTAGTGAGAGGAGTGGGTACGACTTGCGGAGTCACTTGATCAATGAGAGGAGGGTCTTGAACATGTTCTTGGTTAGGTGTAATAGTTGGCTCCTTGGCTTGATCTTCTATTGTAGAGGAGGGCTCCACTTGAGTAGAGCATAGTCCTTCTCGAGTCGCCATAAGGTGTCCCTCGATGGGTCAGAAAAATCCCACATCCATCCTTCCTATGGCTTGTTGAGGCATTTCAACATCTACATTAGAAACATGGAATTGCGCCACTTGGGAGCCATCATTTTCCTCGAAAACCACACTACAAGATTCTATGACAATACGTGAGACTTTGTCATAGACTCTATAAGTGTGGGATTGAAATTTAGACAACCTAATACCCTTGATCAAATAGAAGCACTTACAACCGAATATACGGAAGTAGGAGACGTTGGGCTTGTTGCCGGTGAGGATCTCATATGGGGTCTTGTCCAAGCCTTTGCGGATGTAGATGTGGTTGGAAGAATGGCATGCGGTGGATATGGCCTCGGCCCATAAATATTGGGGAGAAGAGTACTCCGCCAACATGGTCCTTGCCATATCCAAGAGGGTGCGATTCTTCCTTTCGGCAACACCGTTTTGTTGAGGAGTGTAAGTGGCGGAGTATTGATGACGAATTCCTTCTTCACTAAGAAATTCATTCAATGTATAGTTCTTGAACTCCGAGCCATTATCACTCCTAATAGCCATGATTTGCACATTGTGTTGACGTTGCACTTCGTTGGAGAAATCGATGATGGTTTGTTGAGTTTCACTCTTTCACTTGAAGAAATAAACCCAAGTGTATCTTGAATAATCATCGACAATCACCAAGCAATACTTTTTGCCACCAAGACTTGCCTCGGGCACGACACCAAAGAGATCAACATGGAGAAGCTCCAAGATCCTCTTCGATGAGATAATAGTCTTGGCCTTGTGCACGATGTCATGCATCTTCCCTTCAACACACGACCTACAAACGCGATCCTTTGCAAAGGAAACATTTTCTTTTAGTCCGACAATAAGGCCACCTTTGTGAAGACTTTGCAAAGTTCTCATGTTGACATGGGATAGGCGGCGATGCCACAACCATCCCAAGTCCGCCTTCCCGAAAAGACACATTGCTTGAGAGTTGGTTGACTTTGAAAATTCCACCACGAACAACTCATTTTCAACATGTTCCACGTGAGAGACGTCAAGAGTCTTGCTCCTCAAAAGGACCACAATATCACCATCGAAAAAGACGGAAAAACCCATCTTTCCAAGAGAGCGGACGAAAAGTAAATTGTAACCAAGGGATTCGACAAGCATGATGTTCACGATAGTTATATCGGGAGCCACCACAACCGTGCCGAACCCGGATACCTTAGACTTGGATGAGTCTCCATAAGTGACGGTTGCTTGGATGTCATTTGGTCGCAACTCCGTCACAAGCTCTTTGCTTCCGATCATATGATTTGTGCATCCACTATCGAGAATCCATTTAGTCCCACCGGAAGCATAGCCCTGCAAGAGATCATTGACTAGACTTAGGACCCGAGATGGGTCCCTTCATATTGGCAACAAGGGTCTTTGGAACCCAAATAGTATAGTCAATCAAACCCTCAATAGGACCAACATATTTAGCTTGCACAACACCATAATAATCAACATATAATAAATGGTGTGGATTGTTAGTTCCCGCGGATGTGCTAGGAGTAGTGTTGTCCCTCATGACACTACTACTCGAGGCAATGTTGTTAGCTTGAGCGGGTGTGCTAGGAGTAGTGTTGTCCCTAATGACAACACCACTCGAAGCACCATTGTTGCTCTTCTTCTTGCCCTTCTTCTTCTTGTTCTTCTTCTTGGCTACATAGCCTAGACCTTGCTTGCCCACTTGTTGCCTTGGTGCACTCAATTGTGGTCTAGCAATGACCGCATTAGAGTTAGGGGCAACCACTTGTGGGGAAGGGGTCACAAATGTCACAACTTGTGGGTCTTTACCCTTGAGCCTTGCTAGCTCATTCTTCAACCTAGCATTTTCCTCAATAATATTTGCATGATCACAAGAAGAAGTAGAGGTGCTAGCATTGTTAGTTTGATTAAGTTGAGTTTGAAGTTGTTCATGCAACTCTTTGAGGGATGAGTGTTGGCTTTCCAAAGCCTTGTGAGCCTCGGTTAGCTTTTCAAACTCCTCGGTTAGTTTACCATGACCAACCCCAAACTCGACCTTATCCTTTTTAGCCTTTTTATATTTATCAATAGCAAGATCACGTTCCTTAGTGATGTTTGAGACAATTTCATTATGAGTTAATTCAATAGATTCAAGTTCATCCTCTAGAGAAACTCTGCCATCATGCTCTTCCTCAAGAGTCATAGAGAGAGATGCAATTTCATCCGCATCCCTTCTCTCAACCTCACCTTTCTTCTCAAGAGCATCTTGGGCCTCTCCCAATTGCCTCATGAGATACTTGGTTGAGACTTCTTGTTGAAAGGCTTCTTCTTGAAGTGAGGTTTCTTGTACTCAACCTTGGACTTGTCCTTGCGAATGAGCTTGCCACTATGGAGCTCTCTATTTTCATAAGGGCACTCCGCAATGAAGTGATGATTATCTTGACAATTGAAGCAAGACCTCACTTTTTGAGCTCCATCATTTCCATAGCGAGACCTTGTCTTCTCCTCAACAAATTTCTTGGAGATCCTTTAGAACGGGATCATAGTCTTGTTCCTTCAAAGGAGGCAATACCTCATCTCCATCTTCCTCATTCTCAACCTCTCTTGACAAAGCCTTGGCCTTCAAAGCAACAGATGCTCCTTGATGCATTCCAATGGCCCTAGCACGGTTGTCAAGCGCATTCTTGGTTTGCACTTTGTAGGAGCACAATTATTACATCACTTGAGTTGAGGTCATGGAGGATAAATCATGTCTTCCTTGAATGCTCTTCAAGTCCGTGCCCTCAAATGGCATCACGGCAATCATGTACTTCCTCTTGATCCAAGCATCGTCAATATACTTGGCACCCGCACTAGAGAAGGCGGTGGCGAGAGTTTTGAGTCTCCGATACATGTCAACATGATCTTCTCCATCACGCATGATAAATCCTTCGGCCTCATTGGTCAAGGCATCATAACGATTTATTTGCATGCTCTCATTCCCAACGAACATGATGACAAGTGCATCCCATGTTTCTTTGGCGGTGGAGAAATGTTGAAGATGCGGCATGAGGTTGGGGCCCACGGCTTGTTGAAGAATGGACAAGGCGGTGTAGTTGAGTTGGAAATCTACGGCCTCTCTTCTTGTGAGATTCTTGGGATCAAATGTCTTGTATCCGTCACGAGTGATCCTCCAAAGATCTATACAAGAAGAGTTCAAGTGAGTCTCCATGTAGTATTTCCATTCACGAAAAGAAAAAGCATCAATTTTAGGTGGATCTCCTCTAGGGATTATATGGGGATGAGGAACGGGAGGATCGGGAGAATAACTTCCGGGAACGACATGAAATCCTCCACCTCCTTCCTTACCCGACTTAACGGATTGTTCGGTGGAAGCATTTTTATGTGGATCACCATCTACCGCTTTCATGGCACCCTCCGGTTCTTCCGGAAGGGATGATTCGACTACCTCCGGTGCTTTGGCTTTGAGGAGTTGTGTCATGAGTTGACTCAACTCATCAAATTTGCACTACTAGAAAAAGGCCTTTCTGTGGCGCACCAAATTAGGATTCTGTGGCGCACCTAGGGGCCAGAGGGGTGCGCCACAGAATTCACGCCATAGAATTTTTTTCTGTGGCGCACCTCAGCCGTGCGCCACAGAAATGTCAATTCTGTGGCGCACCTCAGCCGTGCGCCACAGAAATTTGCAATTCTGTGGCGCACCAAGGGGGGGTGCGCCACAGATTTTTTTTTTGAATTTCAAAAAAAAGGCGGCCAGATCTGGCCGCGGGAAATTTTCAAAATTTCGAAATTTCGCCGGATTTCGTCGGATGCTCGCCGGAGTTGGTGGGTGGAGGATGGGGGTCACCGGAGTTGGTGGGGAGGAGAAGGAGAAGCTCGCCGGAGGTGGTGGTGGTGGAGGAGGAGGAGTAGGAGGAGGAGGAGGAGGAGGAGAGGTGGTGGTGATAGAGGAGGAGGAGGAGAAGAGGTGGTGGTGGAGGAGGAGGAGAAAGAGGAGGAGGAGAGGTGGTGGTGGAGGAGGAGGAGGAGGAGGATCTCACCGGAGGTGGTGGTGGTGGTGGAGGAGGAGGAGGATGGTGGTGGTGGAGGAGGAGTGGTGGTGGTGGTGGAGGAGGAGGAGAAGGAGGAGAGGTGGTGGTGGTGATGGTGGTGGTGGTGGTGGTGGTGGTGGAGGAGGAGAGGTGGAGGAGAGGAGAGGTAGAAGATGAGAAGTGAAGGAGAGGAGAGGTAGAAGATGAGAAGTGGAGGAGAAGTGGAGGGGAGAAGTGGAGGGGAGAAGTGAAGAAAAGGAGGGGAGGAGGCAGATTTCGAATCTGCCTCCCAATTCTGTGGCGCACCCCCCCTTGGTGCGCCAAAGAATTTTTTTTTCTTTTTTTTTATTTTCTAGTCAAAATCTTAAAACGGCCATAACTTTTGTTCCTTTTGGAATTTGGCGATTCTAAAAAAAGCTCACAGGCCAAAGGCGAGTGAGGTTGGGTTCCTTTTTTTCTCTAGTTTTTTTTAATATCTTGATCATTTTTTTTTCGACATCGTATGCAAAAGTTATGCCCATTTTACTTTTTTTATAAAACTTTTGCTCAGAAAGTCGAAATTCATATTTCAAAATTTGATAAAAAAGTAGACATTAAACTCTCCGTGCATCTATAAGGGATTTATTTTTTGATGCTTTTTAGACCGCCAACTCTTCCGTCAAAAACTAGAAAAGGCGTTCCCGGGGGGGGGTGGAGTTGGTGCGTGAGGGCAGAATTTTTTCGGATGGGAATTCTGTGGCGCACGTGGCAGTGGTGCGCCACAGAAATGTCATATTTCTGTGGCGCACTGACCACCATGCGCCACAGAATGGGAGTGTAAAGTTATTGGTGTGGGCCCCCAGCTCATTTCTGTGGCGCACCCCCATCCGGTGCGCCACAGAATTCCTGTTTTCTGTGGCGCACCACGGTCCCGTGCGCCACAGAATTCCTGTTTTCTGTGGCGCATGCCCACCCGTGCGCCACAGAATTACATTTCTGTGGCGCACCGAATAGGGGTGCGCCACAGAATCGATTCCATAGAAAGGCACTTCTCTACTAGTGTTGGTGTCTATGGATGAGGTCAATGAATTTCTCAAAGCATTGAGATCATCCATGGTCACATTGCCATCGGACGGAGCGTCAACCAAATCATCTCCCATACTTAAACTCTTAGGCAGTCAAGCCCGATAGAAGAGCCGAAGCTCTGATACCAATTGAAAGTAAAGTATAGACACCTAGAGGGGGGATGAATAGGTGCTACGACCAATTTTAATTTATATTTCGGTTTAGGCTTGACACAAAGGTAAATTCTCTAAATAGTGCAACTAGGGTGAATTTACCTATATGACAAGGAAAGCAATAAATGCAACTAGTACAATAATTAATGCAACAAGTACAACAAGTAAGGATAAGGGAACGAGGTAACCGATGGGGGACGCGGAGACACGATGTATTCCCGAGTTCGTCCTTGTTAAGGGAGTACGTCTCGTTGGAGGGGTGTGAGCTCGCCACGAAGGCCTACTCAACGCCACTAAGACCTCACCCTATTCTCCGATGAACTTCCGCCACAAAGGCCTAGTTCACCTTCCACTATTGAACCCCTTTGAGGCGGGGATCGAGTCCTTTACAAACAAGTTTGGGGCACACACCCACAACTTAATTGGGGGCTCCCAACACTCACAAATCACCAAGAACAGCAAGAAGCCTAGGTTCTCCACAAGAGGAAACCCTAGGCAAAGATCCCTCAAGCAAAAGAGAGGGGAAATGAAATCCGGTTGGTGAAGACGTATATCGGGGCCTTCTCCTTCAATCCTCCAAAGATCAAGGCTTTTGGGTGGTTGGATTGGGAGATCTAGCAAGGTGGGGGAGCTCCAACAATGGTGACTTTAATTCTGGACGAGCTAGCTAGAGGTAGGTGGAGGGGAGGGAGTATTTATACCCCTTATAAAGTCTAAGAGCCGTTGGAGCAGATCTGGCAGATTCACACCGGAGACTCCGGAGTAAAGGCCGGAGACTCCGGTCTGGTCCGGAGACTCCGGACAGTCTCCGGTGTCCCTCCGGACTAGATGCAGCAGGCGACACCAGCTTGGCACCACTTGGTCTTCTTCAGAAAGATTGCAGTCCGGAGACTCCGGTCAGGGGAACCGGAGACTCCGGTCTTGGCGCTGCGGGTTGGCGCAGAGGATGTCTGGGGTCGAGCGAAACAATTTGATTCCAGTCACACCGGAGACTCCGGTAAGTCTCTGGTGCGAGTACAGCACGCGACACCAGGCTTTCCTTAGCAGTTTCTTGAGAGGAAGTTTCCACACCGGAGACTCCGGACAGTCTCCGGTAACACTTCGGTGTGGATACAGTGCGCGACACCAACTGGCCCAGAGAAAATGCGAAGGGGAAATCTCCACACCGGAGACTCCGGTCCGGGAGACCGGAGACTCCGGCCTGGAGAAAACTCCAGCAACCAGAAATCTTGATGACTTGCTCCTTTTTGCACCATCACATCACCATAACAAATAAGTTGATTTAGCCCTGAAATACATCAACACCTTTAACAGTACATGTGTTGTTAACAAACACCAAAACAAGAAGATTTAAGCGCATTTGCCCTTTCACCTCCGCTCCCTCGAGGTATTGCTCGCCGTAGTGCACCTGTTAATATACTTAGGAATTTTTAGATATACTTAGGAATTTTTAGATATATTTAGGAATTTTTCGTATACTTAGGAATTTTTAGTATACTTAGGAAGTTTTAGATATACTTAGGATTTTTTAGATATGACTGGTTCAAATAAAGATATGATATAGAATTTTTAGATAGTACTCCCTCTGTATCAAAATATAAGATTTTTTAGCATTTTGTAGATATAATGTATCTAGACATGTTTTAGTGTGTAGCTTCATATGCATCTTACACTAAAACATGTCTAGGTACATATTGTCCAGGAAATGCTAGCTAAAACATCTTATATTTCGATACGGAGGGAGTATTTTTTTAGGGAAATTAGCTATATATCTAGAGGGAACCGAGAGGGAACCGAGGGGAACCGAGACGAACACTACGCGTCAGAGTACTACAGACCTAGGCAGTAGTATAACTAGCAGATCAGATCCACTTTTTCCCAGTAAACTTGTGACTCGAACGGTGCATAACAGCGTTCCAGATTATCCAATCATGTGTGAAAATATTGCAGATCACTTCCTCTGAAGAAGAAGAGGAAGTGATCTACAATATTTTCACACATGATATGGATAATCTGGGATGCTACATCTGTTATGTCCCGTTTTGGTCGCAACTTTACTCGCAAGACTCGATCTGATCTTCTAGTCATACTCCTTACTAAAGTGTACTGTTGTGATGATTGTTTAGTGAAATATTATTTTTTTCAAGGGAATTTATAACTTACTAAAGTATTTGATCTTCCATTTGTATTATTTGAGCTATGGACGGCAGAGAGGGTGAAGAACAGCTGTTTGCGATAATAGAAGAATGTACACTCCCCGGTGGACCTAATAATGGTGGAGGTGATCAAGACGACGGCTCATGGTACCTGAATGAATCAGGTCAGGGAATGGAGGAAGACGAGCAATTGCAAGGAACAAATGCGGAACCGGAGAAAACAAGTGATGAACAAGCCTTAGTGAAGGCTGCATCGACATCGTCTAGCAAGAGGTCGAAACGAGGCCTGGCTCAAGAGATGAGCCCGAAAGTGCATCTGTTAATCTAGCAAGTCTATCGAACCGGCGAACCTGCTTGGCCCATCAAGACAACACCTAAGTTTACAAGCCAATGTGGAGTTATTGTTAGGGACATGATCCCTATAAGTATTGAAAAATGGAATGAGCCAACAAAGGATGAAGACGATCCTGGACGAATGGCAGTTTCTTTTGTCGCAGACCGGTCCAAACAACTCATGTTCGACAAGCTGATGAGCCATTTCGGGCTTCCAGAATGTGATGATGAAGAGGACGAGACGGCACAACAGGAAATGCGCGATGCTGTGAAGCACTAGGCTCTGAAGAAGATGGCCGAGGCTTTCAATGCTTACGAGAAAAGATTATGGAAGGAATATTAGAAGAAAAAAGAAGTCCAAAAATTCGAGGGGCCGCTTGAGAAGCATAAGTTACACTGGCTAGTATTTCTGGCGTACAAGCAATCAGAAAAGTGGAAGCTAAGGTCATCCAAGAATGCCGCAAATGCCAAGAGGAAGGTATATCACCATAAGATGGGTTCAGGTGGTTACAGAGTTGCAGTGCCTAAGTTTGACGCGCTCGAGGCAGAGCTGCGAGAGAAGGGGATCATTCCAGGTACTCAGGATTTTCCGCGGAGGTCAAGAAATTGGTTGCTTGGGCATGGGGCGACGTTTGACGAACAAGGGCACCTTATTATGAGTGAAAAAATAAAGGTCCCCTTTGCGGCACTTGAGAAAGTGTTCAAGGAGGTTAAAGCGGGAGAATTCAAGCCAGATCGAGAGAATGACGAGCTTACAAAGGCCCTCGGGAATGCAGAACATGGCGGCTAGACACGAAGCAAAGGACGATATCCGTGGTGCTTTGGCTTCAAGCCGGAAGATTTTCTCTTTCCATATAGAAGCCGATCGAGAGGACAGATAAAGAAGGATGCAGTGGTCGTAGAACGGGTTGGTGCCTTGGAAGCCGTAGTGATGAAGCAGCAACTACAGATTAATGAGCTTACTAGCCGGGCCTCCCAAACGCAAGACACTAGTACATTCGAGGAAACAGAACCATCTCAACGCCGGAGCAGCGTGGCTTCAATGGAGGTACCGGCTTCCGCTGCAGTTCTGCTTGTTGATGCCCCTCCACAGACGGAGGCCGTGGATGCAATCAAGGAGAAGACAAGCTGTGCGCTATACGTGTCGGTCTCAAACATATCCATCAAGGTGGCGGACGGCTACGCTTTACCTTGTGTAGAGGAAGCGACCTCGCATGGCCGTCCAGTTACACCTGGCTATGCTCGTGTCGGCGTTGATGATGTTCAGCCGGATTGGAGGATATTGCGGCTTGACATCCCCGGAGGTGACGGGGTAGAGACACTTGGAGAGGCCGTCAATTCAATCATTCAATGGAAAAAGAGTGGCATAGTGTTTCCCCAACGCAGTCCACCGCCACCACCACCGCCACCTTCTCCTAGACGCAGTCCACCGCCAACACAAGCAGCTACTTCTCCGAGACGCAGTTCACCGCCGCCACCACCACCACCTTCTCCGAGACGCAGTCCACCGCCGCCATCACTGCCACCTACTTCTCTGAGACACAACCCAGCTCGATCGTCGCCAGCACACGTCGACGCCATGGACGTCAGCAGCCCGAGTCCGGCTCGATCTCCGATGCCTGAGCCACTCTGCCGCCCATTAAGTCCTCTAAGCGGAAGGCTGCTGCCTCTAAGTCTTCCCTGAAGAAGAAAGCCAAGAAGCTGCCAGAAGTGTTGCCGTACCATAAGACTGACCAGGAGTTAGACGAATGGGTGACTGCGGACACGAAACGTCAGATGGCTTCGTGGGGAAAGAGAACCCCGGAGCCGCCAAAGGAACCAATAGATCCGGCTGTAAAGAAGCACTTCCAGAATATGCTGGAGATGCCGTCCCAAGTTAAGATGAATCTGCCATCGGACTATGATCGCGGAGTAACGACGAGTTATTACAAAACCAAGAAGGCGGGGAGAACAATTCCCCTGCTCGGGAAGCAGTCAAAACAATTGCCCCCCCCCCCCGCTCAAGGTGTCGGACACTGTACAGGCTCAAGTTGATCGGGAAGCAGCTGAGAAGTTTGCCAGAGACTGTGGTATAACACTTGACCAACTCCTAGGCCAATCCGACAACTTCGAAAAGGCTGAATTGGCATGGAAATATGAGTGTGGGAAGTCTCTCGTCAAACCTGGTCAGCTCAGCTCTATGACAACATTGAAGCGCCAACTGCATATGTGGTATATCCAAACCGCAAACGAGGGGCTAGACCAAATCATGCTGAAAATTAGAGAACATGATTACTTCCGCGATGACATTATGTTTATTGATTTTGAAGATCTTTTTTTCTTCTATAATCTAGACGCCCTCGACAAATCGATCATCAACACCTATTGTCTGTAAGTATCTATCTCAGCTAGTTCGATCACTGCTTCTTATATATATTATATCCTCACTGCACGATATATATTATGCAGGATGAATATTCTGAAATGTAATGGAAACGGTGGCATTGGGTTCATTGACCCATATATCGTCAATGATATCGTTTTAAAGCAACACGCTCAAGATACGGAGGATAACATAGTTATGTTTTTGAGGAATCAATTTCACTGTAGTGAAATACTATTTCCTTACGGACATAAGTGAGTGTTACTTTCTTATGCATATTCCTTCACATTTGTATTTTGCTAAGTCGGTGTTAATTAAGTGTAATTGATGAGTTAATCGCCTGTGAAGTTTTCACTGGATTCTTTTCAACATTCACGTTGACAGCGGAATAGTTGATCTCATGGAATCTTTGGATAAAGGCCAAGAGGAGTACCAACCCATTATTTCAATGCTCATAAAGTAAGTTCAATCGTTGTCGCACTACACCGTCCCCTTTTGTTCAATCATTATCGTACGATGACCCATAATTTTTGTTTCCCGAACAGGGCTTGGAACCGGTTTAGGAAGCAACAACCCGGTTTAACGGAGTTGAATATGATATTTGACACACTCGTCGTAACTAGTACTTGCTACATTTACGCATCTCTCTTTAATTCCTTAATCATTATTTGACTCAATTATATTTCTCATAAAGTGCCCTCAGCAGCCACATGGAACAAATTTATGTGGCTTCCATGTCATGGAAAATATAAGGATAATCGTGAATGAGCGGTTAGGAAGAAGAGTAAATATAAGGCTCTACGATTTTCAGAGGCAGCTCCTACGGCAGACTGCTTACAAGCACTTCAAGAGGAATTTGCGGGTTTTATGCTGAAGGAGATCGTATCTCAAAATGGAAGATTGTATTGTTAAGTATAAACAATGATCTACATGTAATGATCTCAATGTGTATAACTCTATTCGGATGTAATAATCTAATTGAGATCCGTGTAATTATATTTTGATGATATCAATGCATGCAATGATTTTTATGACGATTATGCAAAAATATGTTATTAACAGCCTCACCGAAAAAAACAGTACAGAAAAACAGCCCCAGAAGAAACATGCCAAAGCTCTGCCGCGGCAGAGAAACACCCAAAACTCTACCGAGGCAGGTAACCTTTTGCCCCGGTTGGTGTTACCAACCGGGGTAAAAGGATGGGTGCCTGCACGCTGCGCAGAGCTCACGTGGGGCACGCCTTTTACCCCGGTTGGTAACCCCACCGGGGCATAAGGGGGGGCGTTTAGTCCGGGTTTGCGGAACCCGGTTGGACAGCCGGGGCATTAGGCCCTTACCGACGGGGCAAATGCCCTGTTCTGCCCTAGTGCTGGTTCAATGGCGCCTGGTTGCAGTGGGCTGAGCAGGGCGTTGATGTGTATGAGTGACCTTGGCACCATTTGTTTCCTCCTCCGATTCAACAGCCAACACTATTTGTGTCTCCCAAAAAGAATTATCACGAGTATTAGTTTTAGGTGTACGCACGCACGCACATACGTATGCCATGATGCTGGATGACCACCGACGCCGATAATGCAGTCAAATGGAATCCATAGATAGCAGGTCAACTCCAATTATATACAGTATGAATCCATGGAGTATCTTTCTACTCTACCTAAAGGAACATCAAACCTTGCCTCCCGACGCAATAAATTATACCCTGACTGAACTTTCAACTGTAGCATGCATGGTCTACCACGACATAATCTATAACACTACTTTTGACCGTCAACGTGACATCGTCGGCCCACTCCACCGCTTTGAGAGTCGTCTCTCGCTCTCTCTCTTCCCCGCTGGCGTGTCTTTTGCTTCCCCCGACGGCGATGCCGCTGGGTGTGGTCGCAATGGCGTAGCCTGGCTTGTGCATAGTAGGGGTAGATGTTGTTTAGCCCTTGTGCTGGTTTTCGTCGTTCTGGCGCACGACTGGTTCCCTGCGACTCGCAGCGACACCGGGATCCCTCTTCTTCTTCCTTGCAGGCCAAGTCCATGGAGGATCGCTTGCAGGAGAGGGGAAGGCAAAGGTCAATCTAATAAAATCGCTCGCCTTACCTTCCACTCGACGAATCGGATGACGAAGCGCTGCTGGTTTCCCCTGGCCGGCCGCGGCGGCGAGGAGGGATATTTGGTGGTTCTTCTTCGTCTCGATTGTTGGAGTGGATTCTGCTGCAGCACGGAGCTCATCACGCGAGGATGGAGTTCATCGTCGCGATTCAAGGCCAAGCAGGTGGCCTATCTACAGCCTCCGAGTCGGAGGCCTTCATGATCCAGCGTCGGAGCTCGGCTACTCGATGTCTCCAAGTGGTTCGTCCCCGGAGGTATCGTGTTTGCCGGCGCCTGAGATCACACGCCGGAAGGGAGAGTCCGAGTGATGTTCTGTGCTCCGATTTCAGCGATTCGCTCGCCTGGAGATCGCCGGCTTTCAGTGGTGGAGAAGCCCGAGGACCTGATTGCGTTCCTTTCTTTCTGTCTAGGTTTTTTTTTGTAAAAGCACAGGCCTTATCTTCGAATTGTAGGTCTTCTAGGGCAAGAGATTATAGGGTCCTTAGTGCATATTGTACCTGCCACGTTGATTAATGCAGCTCGGGGTCTCGCACCCCATCCTTTGTTCAAAAAAAAATGACATCGGCGAAAAGCAACTTTCTGTTGAGAGTTTTTTTTTATGTAGGGTCGTTTTTTTTGAAATGGAAACCTAGCCTCTGCATCGGATAGATGCACACGGCTATTTATTAAGCAGTATAGTCTCAGTCATTACAAAGAGCAACAAGTAAAAGAGTTCAACGACCCAGTAAGGTAGCCACAAGAACAAGCCACCAGAAAACCAACAGTACTAATCTGGATTCCATCGAACCCTTCTATCATGCAACCATCCATCCTGGCTGAAGATAACCCGCACGACCGCCAGGAGCCGTGTACATCTGCAACCAAACGTCCACGCTGATCGTCTGGTAGGAGAAGAGCCCACTGATGGATCCAGTATGAAGCTCGGTGAACCACCTGCAAAAAATTATCAACCACCAAATTGTTAAAAATAATATCATTACGGCAATTCCAATTGCCCAAATAAAAGCACATACACCAATGCGTATACTAGGTTTAGTAGATTTGTCTATCCCATTAAGCCATGGTCCAAACAAGTTATTAATATCCAGTGGTGGTGTTATACTAAAAGTAAAATGGACTAATCTCCAAATTCTCTTAGCTAAATTACAATTAACAAACAGATGTTCAACCGTCTCATCAGCACCATAGAACACACACTTTGTACAGCCAATCCATCGTTTTTTAACCAAATTATCCTTTGTAAGAATCTCATTCCGAAAAACAAACCACATGAAGATTTTTATTTTCAAAGGCACCTTTAACTTTCAAAGATACGTATGCAAAAATCTCGTGTCGCCATTCATTAGTTCCTCATAAAAGGATTTAACTGAGAAACAACCCGACGTTGTCAACTTCCAAAAAAAAAGAATCTTGGTCTTCTGATAAGGAGACTGCCATAAGTCTCTCCACCAGATGTAACCAGTTAACCCAATTATCTCCAATCAAGGAACGTCTAAATGCAATATTGAGATTTTCCTGACCCAGAACATTACTAACTAGCACATGTTTATTACGCACAGTATTATATAATGTCGGATACTGCGTAGACAATGGTATTCCCGCCAACCACGGATCTTCCCAAAATCTAATGCTCTGACCATTTCCTATGTTGCAAGCAATATTCTTAAAAAACTCTTGCTTAACACTCATAATACCTTTCGAAAAAGGTGAATCAGTGGGTTTTCCCAAAATGTACTTATTATGCAGTAATTCGTGCCAGATGCCCTCCTCCGTTAAAAGTTTAAAAAGCCATTTGCTTAATAAACATTTATTCTTGATGTCTAGCCACTCAATACCCAAACCACCCTAGTCTTTGGGGCGACAAATAATGTTCCACTTGGTCAACCTATATTTCTTTTTGGTTTGATCGGATTGCCAGAAGAAACGAGATCTATAGTAATCTAACCGCTTTCTAACCCCAATGGGCACCACGAAAAAGGATAGAAGAAACATGGTAAACTTGAGAGAACCGAGTTGATAAGAATCAAGCGATCACCGTATGATAACAATTTTCCTATCCATGAGCTCAGCTTTTTCTCAAACCGATCTTCCACCTGTTTCCACTCTCCATTGAGTAGCTTACGGTGGTGAATGGGGATATCTAGGTACTTAAAAGGTAGAACACCGATGTCACACCCAAAAATACCTCTATACTGATCCTCACAATCAGTAGCTCTCCCAAAACAAAAGATCTCGCTCTTATGAAAATTAATTTTGAGACCAGACAACTGTTCGAAGATGGACAAAATTAGTTTCATATTAACAGCCTTATCCAGATCATGCTCCATAAATAAAATAGTATGATCAGCGTACTGAAGTATTGAACCCCCCCTAAACAAGATGAGGAATCAAACTTCCCACCTGCCCATCCTCCTTTGCCTTTGCAATGAGGAGAGCCAGCATGTCAGCCACAAGGTTAAACAGAATAGGAGACAACGAATCTCCCTGTCTTAAACCTTTTAAAGTTTGAAAGTAATGACCTATGTAATCATTCACTCGAATTCCCACACTACCCCCCTGCACAAATCTCTCGACCCATTGACACCACTTTGGATCGAATCCTTTCATGCGTAGAGTCTGTTGCAGGAACTTCGAATTCACTTTATCGTACGCTTTCTCAAAATCGATTTTAAGCAGAACTCCATCCAACTTTTTCTTTTTAAGCTCGTGAATGGTCTCATGGAGAACAACCACCCCCTCCAATATATTCCTTCCTATAAGGAACGCTGATTGGGAAGGACGAATAACCCTCTGTGCAATAGAGGTCACTCTATTTGTTCCCACTTTAGTGAAAATCTTAAAACTCACATTCGGTAGACAGATTGGCCTGTATTGCTCAATCCTGCCAGCATCTTCCTTCTTAGGAAGCAGGGTGATCACTCCAAAGTTCAGCTTGAACAAATCAAGTTCACCCTCATGTAGCTGATTGAACATAGCAATCAAATCTGTCTTAATAACCTCCCAAAAATGCTTATAAAACTCGACAGGAAAACCATCGGGTCCCGGTGCCTTGTTAAGATCCATTTGAGCAATTGCTTCTCTAATCTCCTTTTCGTTAAAAGCCTGAGTGACCAGCAAATTCTCCTCTGGAGACACCTGAACAATATCATCGACCCTTGTCTCCACCAAGGAAACAGTCGATGGATCAGATGCCCCGAACAGTTTTTTTGTAATATTCAGAAATGAAAACCTTCAAATTCTGTTGGCCCACAATAGTGCCCTCATCTTGTTCTAACTAGAAAACTCGTTTCTTTCTATACTTCCCATTAGCTATCAAATGGAAGTATCTAGTGTTACTACCCCCCTCCTGTATATGTCTCGTAGCATCAGG
Organism: Alopecurus myosuroides; assembly: GCA_028641055.1. Taxonomy (NCBI): domain Eukaryota; kingdom Viridiplantae; phylum Streptophyta; class Magnoliopsida; order Poales; family Poaceae; genus Alopecurus; species Alopecurus myosuroides. The sequence continues at coordinate 5,552,862 of CM054057.1, forward strand.
TTCTGCATCAATTGATGCAAGATCGTTTTTTAAGTATCAAGTAACATGATTACAAATACAGTTCACGAATAAGAGAGTGTGGCCATAAACACCAGCCAACAAAATATAACAAGGAGAACCCGCTTAGGAACCATCAATTCTATTAACATGCTGCCACCCAGCCACATTGTTGAAGGCACGAGCAACAGTCTCCATTCGGACGCACCCAATATCCATAGACTCTTGCTGCTCCGCGGGAAGAAGGATCTCCCATGCACAGACATGATGCGTAGCCAAGTAGATAACCAACAAATAATTACTGGTACCTGTCTTGGTAAAAAAAGATTATTTCAACATGTCCATAGAGACCATAATTAAACACATACACCCACTTGTACATGTGATTTATCAAGATTGCTGATTCCACGTAATCAATTCCCAAACATATTTGTAAAACGGGCAAATGGACAAGCGACAAACAGATGATGAATAGACTTATCAGAGTAAAAAACACATTTCTTGCACCCCTTTCAATTTTGCTTAGCCAAACTATTTTTTGTTAAAAATACTTGGTTAAAGAGAAACCACATAAAGAGACTAATCTTCAATGTTACTTTTATTTTCCAAATATATTCCCTGAGAAATCTAGCGTCATCATTCTTCAGATCCAAATGCATAGATTTAACAGAAAATTGACACGGGGCGTTAGATTCCACACAAACTCATCATCCTCATCAGACAAGGTAACATCATGGGGCGTAGTACCAAGTGAATCCAACGATCCCACTTCTTTCCCATGAGATTCCGCCTAAACTCTATATTCAGCGGGGAGCTTGCCAACATATCTGACACTAGAATGTATTCCCAGGCACGATGTTATACAAAGAAGGGTCAATGAGATTACAATGTTTTTATACTATAACTGCTATGGTCACTGGATGTGAGATTCAAATGAAAACCCATAAGCACGTGTAGAGACATAAACACACCATTATTACACTTTGCCATGTGTCATAGAAAAAACTCGTTAATATTAGATGACCATATTTTCCTGGTCATGGACATTTGTTTTGTCGATATTAATGGGAGCACATTGTTATTTCAACAATGTGGCTAGGTAGACCCAAGTAGTTGAGATACTACGATATATGTTTTTAGGATTGCTATAAATAGTATCACCACAACATGATTAACTTGTTAGCTTCCTTTAACCATTAGAATATACGGTGGTGCATTCTGAAAAGTTTGCTTTTTGTAGTCAAGTATCACACCGTAAATTGAGTGATCAAAATGACTATTACTGGATAATCTCGAAGGTGTGTATTTCATCATGATAATTCAAGACTATAAATTACTCCTATAAACAAAAGAGAGATACATCCAGAATCCACTCGGTGTGATAGTATTCATTAACAAGTCTGCACAGATAAAGGCATGATGTAAGTCATGGGGTCACTATAACACAGTAAAGAGTAAATGAATCATACCGTATATTGAGGATAATATGACATGTTCATTGTCGCGGGGGTACCACGGCATATCCCATGCTTGTTGGGCTAGGGTTTCATAGGAATACGAGCGGTGGTGTACTACTAGGGCTGACATGACTCGGGGGGGGCACGATTTACCCTGGTTCTGGACCCTTCAGGAAGGTAAAACTCCTATTTCGTGGTATCATGCACGACAAAAGCATTGCGTTAGCAATGTCGTTTCCTAAGGGGACACGGGGCACTAACGTCGGTGTCCATGCGGGATAGGATATCAAGCGTGAAGGAGACACGATGTACCCAGATTCGGGATCTCAACCTTGCGAGGTCGTTACACCTCCAAATATGAACTATGAGCTGGTGTATATGGTGTTACAGTATGCTCCTGGAGCTGTATCTTCTAAGTGAATTCGCCCGGACTGCCTTATATAGGGGCTGGCAGTCCGGCTGACAGGCGGGGCCGGCTGTACGGCAAGTCGGCTGGGACCACTAGCGGTCATACATAGTGTACTTCCTTCTGGATGCGTCAGTATTGTATATGATGGGATAAGGCGGGAGACTACTAATGATGACGCACGTGGCCAAAGTTTATGGGTACGGCCGTCTAGTCTTCTAGTAAAGCGTAGTTGACATCATGTGTGAGGTCTTTCGCCCTTTTTCCCATGTCTTCCTTTATCCAGCCGAGGCACAACCTGCCACAATATAGCCGCCTGGAAATGCGGGAATCCAGCCGGCCACCTTCTCAGTGTTATCTTAATCTTGTAATTATCTTAACCTGGGGTAATCCCCCCGACAATTTCCCCCGAACACGTTGGAGTTCTATATTACGGTGAAGAAGGCTTCTGTGTGGTCTTCCCCGTGCACTTGACGTGATCGGCTTCCGCTGCATCCGGCTACACTGAGTGGGCTGTAGATGTCTCGGTTTCTCTGCTTCAGCCGGCTAGAAATGTGACGTCATGGCGGGTGTCGTGGCCGACGTCAGCCACGTCCCATAGCTCTGCACCAGCCGCAGTTAAGGCAGCGATGCCTCGGTTCCCTCGTTGCGATCTTTGATGGTCGCGTGTGCTAGTTTCAACCGGTCGAGGCACATTCATCCACAATGTAGCATCCGGGTAATGCGGGAAACCAGCCGGCCACCTTCTCAGTCCTCCACAATGTAGCCTCCTGGTAATCCCCCTGACACCCTACTTCATGCCTGTCTTTTTATTCCAGCGAGTAAGAGCTCTGTTACAATGATTCTCCGGCGTATTCTTTCCTTTCTCTCTTCTGTATCTCTGTCTCTCTCTCTCTTCCTAGATCTGTTGGTCTCCCTCTTTCTCTCCCTCCCCCTTTTATATAGATAGCCAGACAGGGTTTACATGAGTCCTACTCGACTAAGTGTTCGAGTTCTTGTCCTGTGCTCTAAGAGATAGCTAGAAGCTATGTCGGTCTTACGAGTACTCATGGGATGCCAAGTGGGTCTTTGGCTGCGCTGCAACTGGTAAACCAATGGTGGGGTACCCGAAGTGTATGCCAACGTAATTAGCGCCCGAGTGTCTAGTTGAGTCTTAGATTAGGCTAGATACTCAAAGCTGGAAGTATGTCGAGTCCTCGTAGTCGAAAAATCGCATGAAGGGAAGTCGTCAAGTCGGAACTGCATCGAGTTGACATGTTCTACAGGTTTAGGCAGAGTGAAGGGTACGTTGCATAGAAAAAAATTTCCTACGGGCGATAAAGCAGAATGGCCAAGATCTAATCTAGGAGATGAAAGGCAACGGGGAGAAAGAGAGTCTTGAGATAACATACCCTCGAAGACTCAAAGTGTTATGAGATCAAATCTTGTTGTTGGCATACTCGTACTCACGCCGATCCCGATCGAGAAGATGTGCACCGCAATCCGGTGATGCCTCCATGATCGGTCACACGATCAGCTCGATGAAGACCTCTGTTCCCTCGATCCAGAAGGGTAGCGGAAGTAGAGGATCCCCGGAACTCCAGCAGCACGACGACGTGGTGGTGGTGAAGAATCCCACGGTCAGGGCTTCGCCAAGCCAGAGACCATGGAATGTAGCAGCGGGTGGAGGGAAAGGGAGGTGGGCAAGTGTGTGAGGAAGAGGGAGCTCTCACCCTCCTTTTATAGGGAGGGGGAGGCAGCCCAAGGGGGAGGGTGCGACCAGCCATGGTGTGCCCCCACCTCTTCCCCTCTTCATGTGAGTGGAAGCTCCATTCACACCCACCCATGCTCCCTTAATTTTCCACTTAGAAAATCCAATGGTTTTTCTTTAATAATTAAATAAAGCATTTTTATTTCCTTGTTTATATTTGTTAATTCCATTAACAAACATTTGCATGCAGCACCTCAAATCATTTGTTAATTCTATTAACAACCATTCGACGAAAACCCCCTTGAACTATTTCAATTTTCCCCGAAACAATTTCGGAGCTGCCCAAAACATTCTTTGGTATTCCGTATCCTCTCAAACGCTTCATCGAATCTTAAGTGTGTCACCCTATGGTTTGCGAATAATATAGACATGATCGAGAATCCTCTCCGATCAATAATCAACAGCGGGATCTGGAGATCCGTGATTTTATTTCCTATATGTTCAACGATGACTCTCGTGATCGTGTAAACCTTTCAACGTCGTAAAGATTTCGCTTTTTCTCGCGATATTTTACTTGTCCGAGATCCGATCGTCGGTATCAACCATACCTTGTTCGATGTCGTTACCCAACAAGTACTCTTTTCTCGTTCCGGTGATATAACATCCTTGTGATCATATCACGTGCTTGCAAGCGGTGTCAATGTGATACCACCGGGAGGGCCCAGAGTATATCTCTCCGTCATATTGGATGGACAAATCCCACTCTTGATCCATGAGCTTCAACTAACATTTTCCGAATACCTAACGCCACCTTTATAGTCACCCTGTTACGGTGTGACGTTTGATGTCATCAAAGTATTCTTTCGGTATTAGTGATTAGCATGATCTCATGGTCTAAGAACAATGTTACTCCGAATGTAAGGCATAAAAACAAAACTAAATGACTTGATCGTATTTTTATACTTAGTTAGGGTCTAAGTTCATCACGTCATTCTCCTAATGACATGACCCCATTATTAACAACATCCAATGTCCATGATCAGGAAACCTTGATCATGTGTTCATCAACGAACTAGTTAAAAGAGAGGCTTCACTAGGAACGTTGGTTTGTTTATTAATCACACATGTATTAACGTTTCCGGTTAATACAATTCTAGCATGAGAAATAAACATCTAGCATAAACAACGAATAAAATAATAAACACTTTATTATTGCCTCTCGGGCATATTCCCTTCAGTCTCCCACTTGCACTAGGGGCAATAATCTATATTACATAGTGATGAATCTAACACCCATCGAGTTCTGGTGTTTGTCGCACCCTGATTTCTAGGGGATACTCACCGTACAAACTGGATAGCAGATGCTTGGATTATGGGGCATAACTGCTCCCACGTCCCAGCTTCCTGGTAGGCCTGCGCTTATGCGCGACAACACAAGCCCTGCTATTCCATCGTCGATGTAAACTATCCACTAGAGATCAAAGGCACTTCCGTCGACGTACTTCAAACCATACACACATGGTACGTCAACGGCGTTTAACAAGTGATATCACAACAGATCTCTACGACACAAAAGATTGAAATAAGTTGCAAATGGCTCTCATTAGAGCAGAGATAGCAAATACAATCATTCAGAGGGCACATGCCCCAACAATACATCGTTACAATACAGCGGAAGCATTCAACATGTCTGAGTACAGACAAGAACCAAATAGGCCTAAGAGGCCGGGAACAAACAGACGGAGCCCATCCACGAAGTCTCGGATCCTGCCCGGGTCCGCTATCTACTCGTGAGCAGTCTCGTCATACTCCACGTAGTAGCCACCATGTAGATCCTCGGAAACGTAGGTCTGCGGAAACCACAGCCCCAAAGGGGTCAGTACATAAACGTACTGGCAAGCAAGACTCACAGTTCATCAAAGTGTAACCCGTCAACACCAAGCACAGATGCCTTGGGTTCAACGGAAGAGAGGGGATATAAAAGATGCTGCAACTGGCTGCGCTAACCAACTACAGAGATTCTACCACTTCCGGCTAACAGAAAGGAGATAAGATCGAGGATTGTAACCAACTGAAAGATAACTTCAAACAAACCCATCCTGGATCTCGCCCCTTATCCAAAGAAGCAATCCGAGGATAACTCACACAGTTGAAATAATGATGGTTCAAATTATTGTGTCAATAAGCCTATTACTAGTCAAGTTATTAATCATGGGGTGTAACATGTTTGATCATTATGTTTAGGTTGTCCTGAGTACTTGTTAGCCAGTACTTTCACCAAGTAATCCATAACCGCGGAAAACACGGCTTCTCGAGAAGATTATCCCTGCAGGGTTGCACCAATTTGGCCGTACACGCAAGAATATCCCGCCAGACGGGAATCAAACCCACCAAGCGAGGTACTCTACACAACCAACCATTCTTCGCATCAAGCCCAAAGAACCTTGGGCGCACGGCTAATCAAGCCTCGAAGAAAAGGGACCCTCATAGCACTCTAAGACCGTGTCCCCCTATATGTCGACTACAAAAGTTCCACCCTGGCCTGGGCTCGCAAAAACATGCATGCGGCAAATGGAAAACACGAACTAAATGAGGCGATTTGGACGAGATGCGAATCAGGTCAAGTTGAGGGGGGCGCCCATACTCGCTTCCCACATGCGGTTAGTGCGCTCATCATGGATCAGTAGACAAGGCCCTTTTCCTATTAGGGTCGACACTAGCAGGCCTCAAAACCACACAGGGCCTCCTGCCGGTGCCTTATCATCAAATTATTATTTAACAATAACATTAGCATGATTGATTGATTAAACATCGAGCCCCCACAACGTAATAGAAATAGTAACAGAAAGTAACGGGTAACAGACTCGAGCAAAAGCAACCTAAGCATGCTAGGTAAGACTAAGGCAACAAGCAAGGGGTTTTAGGTATGGAGGGGAGGCAATATCAGGGTTAAAAGGATTCATGTGATAGGTTCGTAACAGAAACAACTACTACTAAGGCTAGCAGAAAAGGAACAACGGAAAGTATCGGTAACCAATGTTGAAAGGAACACAGTGGTTCATGTGAGTGATAACTTGCCTGCAAAACCCAGTAGCCTGGTACTGAGCTAGATCCTTAGAAGGGGTGTCGTAAGTATCGTCGGTCTCAACGTCGTCGTGTATCCGAGAAGAAGCAAACAAGCAATGCAGAAAGATAAACAATCAATATCATGGCATAGGTGCACAAACATGGGATGATGCATGTCATGTTAATAGATGCATCAAAATAAACTACTTGACAAGATAACACAATTTAATTGGACCCATAGGCAATTGGATTGCATATGGAAAAGATCCATGAATTATGGTTGAATTAATTGTTTTACAACTAACCAACTTGTGTAGGTGAATTAGCATGATGCATGGATGAAGAAAACAACAAAATAACAACAATAGAATCAAATAGAAATAAGGTTTAACAAGTTTGGAAATTTGTTTATTAAGTTAAGAAATTTTGGTTACTTAAAGGTGTCACACAAGCACTTGTTGTTTTGATCAAGTTTAATTGTTCAAAATAGATAACAAAGTTTATATTTGATAAGAACACACAATTTTAGGTGGATTGCATGTTTCACTTGTTGAAATTGGAATTGGGATTATTTAATTACGAATTAAACAATATTAAACAAGTTTTAATTGAATTAAACAAGATTTAAATTGTTTAGGCAATTTAAATTATTCAAAACAGGAAACAAAAATTATATTTGGATAGGTTATTCAAAATGGTATGGAAAACATATTTTATTTGCATTTATTGGATTAAGAATGAATTAGTTATTGATTTTAGCAAATTACAGTTGAATTATTCAAAGTTGAATTTTAAATGCATTTGGGAATACCAAAACAGTGAACAAATAGGTTATTTGGAAAGATTATGAAATTTGGAGCAATAAACATATATAACTTTTATTTATAGGAGTTTTATATTAAAAGTTATTAAAGTTTGTATTTTAGGGATTAGTTCTGCCATTTTTTAAAATAGATTTGGATTAACACTGGGCGTGCAAACTTTTGGTACCGCACTGGGGTTTAACCCCAGTCACTGCCCAGTGGGCCTTGCCAGCGTGGCGCTGTGAGTTGGCACCGGGGGTGACTGACCCGTGGGCCCAACGTGGGTGCGCGTGAGGGAAAAAAAATGGGGGCAACAATTGCGCCCCGCGGGACTCGATCCTGCGTCGCTGGCGCTGCGCGGAACGGACGCAACCAGTGCGTCTCTCGTTGTTTCGTGATAGCAACAGATACGCGAACAAGAATAGGTTGCTAGGCGGGGTTAACTGAAGTTCGAACAGACAAGCATCTGAACCTGACGACAGAAAAACCGAACGGAGGCCGCGGTGATCTCCGGTGTGCACGACGATGACTAGGGCTCGCGACGGACGTGTGGGTGCAGGGCGTGGTCTCGGGTGCGCGACGTGCCAGAACAGGAGCAAAGGGCGAGGGAGGAGGAGCAGAACGGAGCGCTCACCGGTTCTGGTCGAGGTGGCGCAGCAGGCTCCTCCGCCGGGGAGGAAGTCGACGATGGCGGCGTCCACGGGCAGCCACGGCCGGTGGCACCTGCAGCGAATTTGGGGAGGACGGTCTCCTCGTTCCATTCCCGGGGACAGCGTTTCCTCGAGGTGGCCATGGCGGTGAGGGCGACGGGAGGCCGTGGCTCTGACGGTGGAGCTCACGGTGGTGCAGGGTTTCAGAACAGAGCCAAGCAGAGGGAAGGTGGATGGAATGGAAGCGAGCGGCGCTAGGTTAGAGGAGAGGGGGGTAGGCTCTAGGGTTAGGGCTCGGGGTATGGTAGATATAGGGGGGCTAGGTGGTGTACGACGGCAATCGGGAGGGGCATGGAGCGATCGGGTGGTGGAGGTGTTACAGAGAATAAGACAGAGGGGTGTACGGAGGTGGGGGACGATGGGGAGTGGGCTGAGGGGGAGTTGGGCCAGATTGGCTCTCCCCCCACGCAGGTAAGTTTTTGTTTTCCTTTTTGTTTGTTTTATTTTTATTTTTTTGCTGAAACCAAATTGGGAAGGAAGTGATAGATTTTGTTTAGGAAAAATTCCAGTAAATTTAGGTTAGGTTATTTAGGTAATTAGAAATCCATTTCCATGATTGGTTTACAAAAATTTGACATTTTGAAATATTGTTTGTATTTGAAACCATAATTAAAAGAATTTTTGATATTGATCAACATTATGAAAACAAGGCATTTTAATAGGGTAACCCCTATTGTTTAAGTGATTAAAATTAGTTGGTTGGTTTAAAGATTTGTTATAAACTCAAGTTGTTTTATGTTTTGAAGATTTGATTTGAATTTTGAAATGATTTGGAATTAATTGATTGAAATAAAAGCACCATTTTATTAGTTGATCAACATGGAATAAAATGGAACAATTTGGTTGTTTTCACTTGTTATTTTTATTCCAAAAGTTGTAACAGAACAAGTATGAAAACAAAGCAGTTGAATTTGTTTGAGTTTCATTGTGAAAACAATTAAGAACAGATGCAAAACAAATAGTAAACAAGGCAAACAAGGAAAATAAATATGATGCCATGATGCAATACTTTAATAACAAGAAATCAAACATTCTAAATGGTAGGTTTTCATACTTGGGATGTTACAAAACGCCCCCCCCCCCCTTGAAGGAATCGCGCCCCGAGATTCCTACTGAGAAAAGAAAAGGTCCGGATACTTCTTGGGAAGATCTTCTTGAGCTGTGACACGTGAAACACATCGTGCACCTTGGATAGTTTTTCTGGAAGTTCAAAACGATAGGCATTTCTGGCAACTCTTCTGGAAAGATGTCAGGGAATTCGCAAACCACCGGAACATTTTCAAGTAAAGGGAGAGGTTTTGCATTGAGGGTGTATAGTTGAATAGAATTTGATTCATTTGGGGAATAGACTATCTGGAATGTGGTGCTTCAGGAATGCTTCCTCGAAACAACCCCAGGTGATAGGAATGCCAGCTCTCATAGCCTGGAAGTTTTCGAAACAACAACAACCTTTCTGGCCAGTAAACTTGATATTTGGGAAGTTTTGATTAGACACCGGTAGAAGAATTGGAATGGAAAGCAACAACAAGATTTCAACGGACGAAAAGGATGTTGAGAAGAACAGGATATCAACATCGGGGAAAACGAGAACAAAACTCCTTAGGTACTACGGAAAACCCATCCGGGCTTCTAAAGGATCAATATCTACTGCTTAAGAAATAGAGGATTTGCTTCCGGGGCTTACACGCCTCCGTTCTCAATCATGAGTAGGCAACATGATAAATCATGTCACAACCACCTCCATTCCTATGGTCTAGGAGATATAACCATCCTAGAGAAACCAGGATACGTGAAATCCTAACTTGAAAGTTTAGATGAGAATAGAAAAACAACGTTGCACTTCCTTACCAGAAAAGGGAGGGTGGGTGGGGAAAGAAGAAAAATGAACAGAATTCCTACTCTCACGTTTCATTTTTTCTATATAGCTACAAAATAGTTTCTAGACTCAACTGCGACCAGTAAAAAGGGATCCTATAGGCAGACAGGCTCTGATACCATTTGTCGCACCCTGATTTCTAGGGGATACTCACCGTACGAACTGGATAGCAGATGCTTGGATTATGGGGCATAACTGCTCCCACGTCCCAGCTTCCTGGTAGGCCTGCGCTTATGCGCGACAACACAAGCCCTGCTATTCCATCGTCGATGTAAACTATCCACTAGAGATCAAAGGCACTTCCGTCGACGTACTTCAAACCATACACACATGGTACGTCAACGGCGTTTAACAAGTGATATCACAACAGATCTCTACGACACAAAAGATTGAAATAAGTTGCAAATGGCTCTCATTAGAGCAGAGATAGCAAATACAATCATTCAGAGGGCACATGCCCCAACAATACATCGTTACAATACAGCGGAAGCATTCAACATGTCTGAGTACAGACAAGAACCAAATAAGCCTAAGAGGCCGGGAACAAACAGACGGAGCCCATCCACGAAGTCTCGGATCCTGCCCGGGTCCGCTATCTACTCGTCAGCAGTCTCGTCATACTCCACGTAGTAGCCACCATGTAGATCCTCGGAAACGTAGGTCTGCGGAAACCACAGCCCCAAAGGGGTCAGTACATAAACGTACTGGCAAGCAAGACTCACAGTTCATCAAAGTATAACCCGTCAACACCAAGCACAGATGCCTTGGGTTCAACGGAAGAGAGGGGATATAAAAGATGCTGCAACTGGCTGCGCTAACCAACTACAGAGATTCTACCACTTCCGGCTAACAGAAAGGAGATAAGATCGAGGATTGTAACCAACTGAAAGATAACTTCAAACAAACCCATCCTGGATCTCGCCCCTTATCCAAAGAAGCAATCCGAGGATAACTCACACAGTTGAAATAATGATGGTTCAAATTATTGTGTCAATAAGCCTATTACTAGTCAAGTTATTAATCATGGGGTGTAACATGTTTGATCATTATGTTTAGGTTGTCCTGAGTACTTGTTAGCCAGTACTTTCACCAAGTAATCCATAACCGCGGAAAACACGGCTTCTCGAGAAGATTATCCCTGCAGGGTTGCACCAATTTGGCCGTACACGCAAGAATATCCCGCCAGACGGCAATCAAACCCACCAAGCGAGGTACTCTACACAACCAACCATTCTTCGCATCAAGCCCAAAGAACCTTGGGCGCACGGCTAATCAAGCCCCGAAGAAAAGGGACCCTCATAGCACTCTAAGACCGTGTCCCCCTATATGCCGACTACAAAAGTTCCACCCTGGCCTGGGCTCGCAAAAACATGCATGCGGCAAATGGAAAACACGAACTAAATGAGGCGATTTGGACGAGATGCGAATCAGGTCAAGTTGAGGGGGGCGCCCATACTCGCTTCCCACATGCGGTTAGTGCGCTCATCATGGATCAGTAGACAAGGCCCTTTTCCTATTAGGGTCGACACTAGCAGGCCTCAAAACCACACAGGGCCTCCTGCCGGTGCCTTATCATCAAATTATTATTTAACAATAACATTAGCATGATTGATTGATTAAACATCGAGCCCCCACAACGTAATAGAAATAGTAACAGAAAGTAACGGGTAACAGACTCGAGCAAAAGCAACCTAAGCATGCTAGGTAAGACTAAGGCAACAAGCAAGGGGTTTTAGGTATGGAGGGGAGGCAATATCAGGGTTAAAAGGATTCATGTGATAGGTTCGTAACAGAAACAACTACTACTAAGGCTAGCAGAAAAGGAACAACGGAAAGTATCGGTAACCAATGTTGAAAGGAACACAGTGGTTCATGTGAGTGATAACTTGCCTGCAAAACCCAGTAGCCTGGTACCGAGCTAGATCCTTAGAAGGGGTGTCGTAAGTATCGTCGGTCTCAACGTCGTCGTGTATCCGAGAAGAAGCAAACAAGCAATGCAGAAAGATAAACAATCAATATCATGGCATAGGTGCACAAACATGGGATGATGCATGTCATGTTAATAGATGCATCAAAATAAACTACTTGACAAGATAACACAATTTAATTGGACCCATAGGCAATTGGATTGCATATGGAAAAGATCCATGAATTATGGTTGAATTAATTGTTTTACAACTAACCAACTTGTGTAGGTGAATTAGCATGATGCATGGATGAAGAAAACAACAAAATAACAACAATAGAATCAAATAGAAATAAGGTTTAACAAGTTTGAAAATTTGTTTATTAAGTTAAGAAATTTTGGTTACTTAAAAGTGTCACACAAGCACTTGTTGTTTTCATCAAGTTTAATTGTTCAAAATAGATAACAAAGTTTATATTTGATAAGAACACACAATTTTAGGTGGATTGCATGTTTCACTTGTTGAAATTGGAATTGGGATTATTTAATTATGAATTAAACAATATTAAACAAGTTTTAATTGAATTAAACAAGATTTAAATTGTTTAGGCAATTTAAATTATTCAAAACAGGAAACAAAAATTATATTTGGATAGGTTATTCAAAATGGTATGGAAAACATATTTTATTTGCATTTATTGGATTAAGAATGAATTAGTTATTGATTTTAGCAAATTACATTTGAATTATTCAAAGTTGAATTTTAAATGCATTTGGGAATACCAAAACAGTGAACAAATATGTTATTTGGAAAGATTATGAAATTTGGAGCAATAAACATATATAACTTTTATTTATAGGAGTTTTATATTAAAAGTTATTAAAGTTTGTATTTTAGGGATTAGTTCTGCCATTTTTAAAAATAGATTTGGATTAACACTGGGCGTGCAAACTTTTGGTACCGCACTGGGGTTTAACCCCAGTCACTGCCCAGTGGGCCTTGCCAGCGTGGCGCTGTGAGTTGGCACCGGGGGTGACTGACCCGTGGGCCCAACGTGGGTGCGCGTGAGGGAAAAAAAATGGGGGCAACAATTGCGCCCCGCGGGACTCGATCCTGCGTCGCTGGCGCTGCGCGGAACGGACGCAACCAGTGCGTCTCTCGTTGTTTCGTGATAGCAACAGATACGCGAACAAGAATAGGTTGCTAGGCGGGGTTAACTGAAGTTGGAACAGACAAGCATCTGAACCTGACGACAGAAAAACCGAACGGAGGCCGCGGTGATCTCCGGTGTGCACGACGATGACTAGGGCTCGCGACGGACGTGTGGGTGCAGGGCGTGGTCTCGGGTGCGCGACGTGCCAGAACAGGAGCAAAGGGCGAGGGAGGAGGAGCAGAACGGAGCGCTCACCGGTTCTAGTCGAGGTGGCGCAGCAGGCTCCTCCGCCGGGGAGGAAGTCGACGATGGCGGCGTCCACGGGCAGCCACGGCCGGTGGCGCCTGCAGCGAACTTGGGGAGGACGGTCTCCTCGTTCCATTCCCGGGGACAGCGTTTCCTCGAGGTGGCCATGGCGGTGAGGGCGACGGGAGGCCGTGGCTCTGACGGTGGAGCTCACGGTGGTGCAGGGTTTCAGAACAGAGCCAAGCAGAGGGAAGGTGGATGGAATGGAAGCGAGCGGCGCTAGGTTAGAGGAGAGGGGGGTAGGCTCTAGGGTTAGGGCTCGGGGTATGGTAGATATAGGGGGGCTAGGTGGTGTACGGCGGCAATCGGGAGGGGCATGGAGCGATCGGGTGGTGGAGGTGTTACAGAGAATAAGACAGAGGGGTGTACGGAGGTGGGGGACGATGGGGAGTGGGCTGAGGGGGAGTTGGGCCAGATTGGCTCTCCCCCCATGCAGGTAAGTTTTTGTTTTCCTTTTTGTTTGTTTTATTTTTATTTTTTTGCTGAAACCAAATTGGGAAGGAAGTGATAGATTTTGTTTAGGAAAAATTCCAGTAAATTTAGGTTAGGTTATTTAGGTAATTAGAAATCCATTTCCAAGATTGGTTTACAAAAATTTGACATTTTGAAATATTGTTTGTATTTGAAACCATAATTAAAAGAATTTTTGATATTTATCAACATTATGAAAACAAGGCATTTTAATAGGGTAACCCCTATTGTTTAAGTGATTAAAATTAGTTGGTTGGTTTAAAGATTTGTTATAAACTCAAGTTGTTTTATGTTTTGAAGATTTGATTGAATTTTGAAATGATTTGGAATTAATTGATTGAAATAAAAGCACCATTTTATTAGTTGATCAACATGGAATAAAATGGAACAATTTGGTTGTTTTCACTTGTTATTTTTATTCCAAAAGTTGTAACAGAACAAGTATGAAAACAAAGCAGTTGAATTTGTTTGAGTTTCATTGTGAAAACAATTAAGAACAGATGCAAAACAAATAGTAAACAAGGCAAACAAGGAAAATAAATATGATGCCATGATGCAATACTTTAATAACAAGAAATCAAACATTCTAAATGGTAGGTTTTCATACTTGGGATGTTACAAAACGCCCCCCCCTTGAAGGAATCGCGCCCCGAGATTCCTACTGAGAAAAGAAAAGGTCCGGATACTTCTTGGGAAGATCTTCTTGAGCTGTGACACGTGAAACACATCGTGCACCTTGGATAGTTTTTCTGGAAGTTCAAAACGATAGGCATTTCTGGCAACTCTTCTGGAAAGATGTCAGGGAATTCGCAAACCACCGGAACATTTTCAAGTAAAGGGAGAGGTTTTGCATTGAGGGTGTATAGTTGAAAATAATTTGATTCATTTGGGGAATAGACTATCTGGAATGTGGTGCTTCAGGAATGCTTCCTCGAAACAACCCCAGGTGATAGGAATGCCAGCTCTCATAGCCTGGAAGTTTTCGAAACAACAACAACCTTTCTGGCCAGTAAACTTGATATTTGGGAAGTTTTGATTAGACACCGGTAGAAGAATTGGAATGGAAAGCAACAACAAGATTTCAACGGACGAAAAGGATGTTGAGAAGAACAGGATATCAACATCGGGGAAAACGAGAACAAAACTCCTTAGGTACTACGGAAAACCCATCCGGGCTTCTAAAGGATCAATATCTACTTCTTAAGAAATAGAGGATTTGCTTCCGGGGCTTACACGCCTCCGTTCTCAATCATGAGTAGGCAACATGATAAATCATGTCACAACCACCTCCATTCCTATGGTCTAGTAGATATAACCATCCTAGAGAAACCAGGATACGTGAAATCCTAACTTGAAAGTTTAGATGAGAATAGAAAAACAACGTTGCACTTCCTTACCAGAAAAGGGAGGGTGGGTGGGGAAAGAAGAAAAATGAACAGAATTCCTACTCTCACGTTTCATTTTTTCTATATAGCTACAAAATAGTTTCTAGACTCAACTGCGACCAGTAAAAAGGGATCCTACAGGCAGACAGGCTCTGATACCATTTGTCGCACCCTGATTTCTAGGGGATACTCACCGTACGAACTGGATAGCAGATGCTTGGATTATGGGGCATAACTGCTCCCACGTCCCAGCTTCCTGGTAGGCCTGCGCTTATGCGCGACAACACAAGCCCTGCTATTCCATCGTCGATGTAAACTATCCACTAGAGATCAAAGGCACTTCCGTCGACGTACTTCAAACCATACACACATGGTACGTCAACGGCGTTTAACAAGTGATATCACAACAGATCTCTACGACACAAAAGATTGAAATAAGTTGCAAATGGCTCTCATTAGAGCAGAGATAGCAAATACAATCATTCAGAGGGCACATGCCCCAACAATACATCGTTACAATACAGCGGAAGCATTCAACATGTCTGAGTACAGACAAGAACCAAATAGGCCTAAGAGGCCGGGAACAAACAGACGGAGCCCATCCACGAAGTCTCGGATCCTGCCCGGGTCCGCTATCTACTCGTCAGCAGTCTCGTCATACTCCACGTAGTAGCCACCATGTAGATCCTCGGAAACGTAGGTCTGCGGAAACCACAGCCCCAAAGGGGTCAGTACATAAACGTACTGGCAAGGAAGACTCACAGTTCATCAAAGTGTAACCCTTCAACACCAAGCACAGATGCCTTGGGTTCAACGGAAGAGAGGGGATATAAAAGATGCTGCAACTGGCTGCGCTAACCAACTACAAAGATTCTACCACTTCCGGCTAACAGAAAGGAGATAAGATCGAGGATTGTAACCAACTGAAAGATAACTTCAAACAAACCCATCCTGGATCTCGCCCCTTATCCAAAGAAGCAATCCGAGGATAACTCACACAGTTGAAATAATGATGGTTCAAATTATTGTGTCAATAAGCCTATTACTAGTCAAGTTATTAATCATGGGGTGTAACATGTTTGATCATTATGTTTAGGTTGTCCTGAGTACTTGTTAGCCAGTACTTTCACCAAGTAATCCATAACCGCGGAAAACACGGCTTCTCGAGAAGATTATCCATGCAGGGTTGCACCAATTTGGCCGTACACGCAAGAATATCCCGCCAGACGGGAATCAAACCCACCAAGCGAGGTACTCTACACAACCAACCATTCTTCGCATCAAGCCCAAAGAACCTTGGGCGCAAGGCTAATCAAGCCCCGAAGAAAAGGGACCCTCATAGCACTCTAAGACCGTGTCCCCCTATATGCCGACTACAAAAGTTCCACCCTGGCCTGGGCTCGCAAAAACATGCATGCGGCAAATGGAAAACACGAACTAAATGAGGCGATTTGGACGAGATGCGAATCAGGTCAAGTTGAGGGGGGCGCCCATACTCGATTCCCACATGCGGTTAGTGCGCTCATCATGGATCAGTAGACAAGGCCCTTTTCCTATTAGGGTCGACACTAGCAGGCCTCAAAACCACACAGGGCCTCCTGCCGGTGCCTTATCATCAAATTATTATTTAACAATAACATTAGCATGATTGATTGATTAAACATCGAGCCCCCACAACGTAATAGAAATAGTAACAGAAAGTAACGGGTAACAGACTCGAGCAAAAGCAACCTAAGCATGCTAGGTAAGACTAAGGCAACAAGCAAGGGGTTTTAGGTATGGAGGGGAGGCAATATCAGGGTTAAAAGGATTCATGTGATAGGTTCATAACAGAAACAACTACTACTAAGGCTAGCAGAAAAGGAACAACGGAAAGTATCGGTAACCAATGTTGAAAGGAACACAGTGGTTCATGTGAGTGATAACTTGCCTGCAAAACCCAGTAGCCTGGTACTGAGCTAGATCCTTAGAAGGGGTGTCGTAAGTATCGTCGGTCTCAACGTCGTCGTGTATCCGAGAAGAAGCAAACAAGCAATGCAGAAAGATAAACAATCAATATCATGGCATAGGTGCACAAACATGGGATGATGCATGTCATGTTAATAGATGCATCAAAATAAACTACTTGACAAGATAACACAATTTAATTGGACCCATAGGCAATTGGATTGCATATGGAAAAGATCCATGAATTATGGTTGAATTAATTGTTTTACAACTAACCAACTTGTGTAGGTGAATTAGCATGATGCATGGATGAAGAAAACAACAAAATAACAACAATAGAATCAAATAGAAATAAGGTTTAACAAGTTTGAAAATTTGTTTATTAAGTTAAGAAATTTTGGTTACTTAAAGGTGTCACACAAGCACTTGTTGTTTTCATCAAGTTTAATTGTTCAAAATAGATAACAAAGTTTATATTTGATAAGAACACACAATTTTAGGTGGATTGCATGTTTCACTTGTTGAAATTGGAATTGGGATTATTTAATTATGAATTAAACAATATTAAACAAGTTTTAATTGAATTAAACAAGATTTAAATTGTTTAGGCAATTTAAATTATTCAAAACAGGAAACAAAAATTATATTTGGATAGGTTATTCAAAATGGTATGGAAAACATATTTTATTTGCATTTATTGGATTAAGAATGAATTAGTTATTGATTTTAGCAAATTACATTTGAATTATTCAAAGTTGAATTTTAAATGCATTTGGGAATACCAAAACAGTGAACAAATAGGTTATTTGGAAAGATTATGAAATTTGGAGCAATAAACATATATAACTTTTATTTATAGGAGTTTTATATTAAAAGTTATTAAAGTTTGTATTTTAGGGATTAGTTCTGCCATTTTTAAAAATAGATTTGGATTAACACTGGGCGTGCAAACTTTTGGTACCGCACTGGGGTTTAACCCCAGTCACTGCCCAGTGGGCCTTGCCAACGTGGCGCTGTGAGTTGGCACCGGGGGTGACTGACCCGTGGGCCCAACGTGGGTGCGCGTGAGGGAAAAAAAATGGGGGCAACAATTGCGCCCCGCGGGACTCGATCCTGCGTCGCTGGCGCTGCGCGGAACGGACACAACCAGTGCGTCTCTCGTTGTTTCGTGATAGCAACAGATACGCAAACAAGAATAGGTTGCTAGGCGGGGTTAACTGAAGTTCGAACAGACAAGCATCTGAACCTGACGACAGAAAAACCGAACGGAGGCCGCGGTGATCTCCGGTGTGCACGACGATGACTAGGGCTCGCGACGGACGTGTGGGTGCAGGGCGTGGTCTCGGGTGCGCGACGTGCCAGAACAGGAGCAAAGGGCGAGGGAGGAGGAGCAGAACGGAGCGCTCACCGGTTCTGGTCGAGGTGGCACAGCAGGCTCCTCCGCCGGGGAGGAAGTCGACGATGGCGGCGTCCACAGGCAGCCACGGCCGGTGGCGCCTGCAGCGAACTTGGGGAGGACGGTCTCCTCGTTCCATTCCCGGGGACAACGTTTCCTCGAGGTGGCCATGGCGGTGAGGGCGACGGGAGGCCGTGGCTCTGACGGTGGAGCTCACGGTGGTGCAGGGTTTCAGAACAGAGCCAAGCAGAGGGAAGGTGGATGGAATGGAAGCGAGCGGCGCTAGGTTAGAGGAGAGGGGGGTAGGCTCTAGGGTTAGGGCTCGGGGTATGGTAGATATAGGGGGGCTAGGTGGTGTACGGCGGCAATCGGGAGGGGCATGGAGCGATCGGGTGGTGGAGGTGTTACAGAGAATAAGACAGAGGGGTGTACGGAGGTGGGGGACGATGGGGAGTGGGCTGAGGGGGAGTTGGGCCAGATTGGCTCTCCCCCCACGCAGGTAAGTTTTTGTTTTCCTTTTTATTTGTTTTATTTTTATTTTTTTGCTGAAACCAAATTGGGAAGGAAGTGATAGATTTTGTTTAGGAAAAATTCCAGTAAATTTAGGTTAGGTTATTTAGGTAATTAGAAATCCATTTCCAAGATTGGTTTACAAAAATTTGACATTTTGAAATATTGTTTGTATTTGAAACCATAATTAAAAGAATTTTTGATATTGATCAACATTATGAAAACAAGGCATTTTAATAGGGTAACCCCTATTGTTTAAGTGATTAAAATTAGTTGGTTGGTTTAAAGATTTGTTATAAACTCAAGTTGTTTTATGTTTTGAAGATTTGATTGAATTTTGAAATGATTTGGAATTAATTGATTGAAATAAAAGCACCATTTTATTAGTTGATCAACATGGAATAAAATGGAACAATTTGGTTGTTTTCACTTGTTATTTTTATTCCAAAAGTTGTAACAGAACAAGTATGAAAACAAAGCAGTTGAATTTGTTTGAGTTTCATTGTGAAAACAATTAAGAACAGATGCAAAACAAATAGTAAACAAGGCAAACAAGGAAAATAAATATGATGCCATGATGCAATACTTTAATAACAAGAAATCAAACATTCTAAATGGTAGGTTTTCATACTTGGGATGTTACAGTGTTGATCATGTTTTGCCCTTGAG
This sequence comes from Alopecurus myosuroides, assembly GCA_028641055.1. Classification (NCBI taxonomy): domain Eukaryota; kingdom Viridiplantae; phylum Streptophyta; class Magnoliopsida; order Poales; family Poaceae; genus Alopecurus; species Alopecurus myosuroides. Next base: position 5,572,611 of record CM054057.1, read on the forward strand.
AGAGATTTAGTCAATGGATCTGCCACATTCAGATCTGTATGTACTTTGGATATCTTCACATCCCCATCTGTGACATGTTCACGGATGGAGTGAAAACGTCGCTTGATATGCTTGGAATTTTTGTGAGACCTTGGCTCCTTAGCATTGGCTATGGCACAATTGTTGTTACAATATATAACCATTGGATCCAACGCACTCGGAACCACGCCTAGTTTGGATATCAGCTCCTTCATCCAAACTGCTTCATGTGTTGCCTCCGAGGCAGCAACATATTCTGCTTATGTTGATGATCTCGCCACCACGGATTGCTTGGAACTCCTCCCACTTACTGCTCCTCCATTCATAAAAATACGTACCCGGACTGAGATTTAGAGTCATCCGGATCAGTGTCGAAGCTAGCATCGACGTAACATCTTGCGACGAGCTCTTCTTCATCACCATATTTGAGAAACATATCCTTAGTTCTTCTCAAGTACTTAAAGATATTTTTGACCGCCGTCCAGTGTTCCAAACCTGGATCAGATTTATACCTACTAGTCAAACTAATAGCACGTGCCACATTCGGTCTTGTACATAGCATATCATACATGATAGAACCTATGGCTGAAGCATAGGGAATCTTATTCATTTTCTCACTATCTTCTGCTGCAGCTGGACATTGAGTCTTACTCAACAATTTGCCTTGCAACATAGGTAAGAACCCCTTCTTACTATCTTCCATTCTGAACTCCTTGAGAATCTTGTTAAGGTATGTACTTTGCGAAAGTCCAATTAAGCGTCTTGATCTATCCCTGTAGATTTTGATGCCTAATATATAAGCTACTTCACCGAGGTCTTTCATCGAAAAGCTACTGTTCAAATAACCTTTTATGCTTTTTAAAAGTTCTATATCATTTCCAATCAACAATATGTCATCCACATATAGTACTAGAAATTCTACAGACCTTCCACTCACTTTCTTGTAAATACAAGCTTCTCCGTATGTTTGGACAAATCCAAACCCTTTGATCACCTTATCAAAACGGAGGTTCCAACTCCAGGATGCTTGCTACAGTCCATAAATGGAACGTTGAAGCTTGCACACCTTGTCAGCATCCTTAGGATCAAGAAAACCTTTGGGTTGCATCATATACAACTCTTCCTCGATGTCACCATTAAGGAACGCCACTTTGACATCCATCTGCCAGATTTCATAATCGAAAAATGCAGCAACTGCTAACATAATCCTAACTGACTTAAACATCGCTACTGGTGAGAAAGTCACATCATAGTCAACTCCTTGAATTTGTCGGAAACCTTTTGTGAAGAGTCGAGCTTTATATATGGTCACATTACCATCAACGTCAGTTTTCGTTTTAAAGATCCATTTGTTCTAAACGGCTTTGCGGTCATCAGGTAAGTCCACCAAAGTCCAAACTTGGTTTTAGTACATGGATCCTATTTCGGATTTCATGGCTTCAAGCCATTTGTTGGAATTTGGGCTCATCATCGCTTCATCATACGTCGTAGGGTCATCACCTCCATCTACCATGAAGTTTAATACGGTATCTCCATATAGTTCAGGAGCTGTACGTTCCCTAGTTGACCTGCGAGGTGTGGTAATTTCCTCTTCTGGATTTTCATGATCTTGATCATTAGCTCTCTCTTCAACTGACGGGCTCGGCACCGGAACAACTTCCGGCACTGCGCTACTCGCCATTCCAAGAAGATAAGGTTCAATAACCTCGTCGAGTTCTACCTTCCTACTATTCACACCTTTCGAGAGAAACTCCTTCTCCAAAAAGGATCCATTCTTGGCAACGAAAATCTTGCCTTCGGATCTGTGATAGAAGGTGTACCCTATTGTTTCTTTAGGGTATCCTATGAAGACGCATTTTTCCGCTTTGGGTTCAAATTTTTCAGGTTGAAGCTTCTTCACATAAACATCGCATCCCCAAACTTTTAGAAATGATAGCTTAGGTTTGTTTCAAAACCATAATTCATACGGTGTCGTTTCAACGAATTTAGATGGTGCCCTATTTAAAGTGAATGCAGCGGTCTCTAGTGCATAACCCCAAAACGATAGTGGAAAATCTGTAAGAGACATCATAGATTGAACCATATCCAATAAAGTACGATTACGATGTTCGGAAACACCATTACGCTGTGGCGTTCCGGCAGGTGTGAGTTGTGAAACTATTCCACATTGTTTCATATGCATGCCAAACTCGTAACTTAAATATTCACCTCCACGATCACATCGTAGAAATTTAATATTTCTGTTACGATGATTTTCAACTTCACACTGAAATTCTTTGACCTTTTCAAATGTCTCAGATTTGTGTTTCATTAAGTAAATATACCCATATCTACTCAAATCATCTGTGAAAGTGACAAAACAACGATATCCACCGCGCGTAGATACACTCATTGCTCCGCACACATCAGTATGTATTCTTTCTAGTAAGTTTGTCGCCCGTTCCATGGTTCCAGAAAACGGGGTTCTAGTCATCTTGTCCATAAGGCATGGTTCACATGTTTCAAATGATTCATAATCAAGTGATTCTAAGAGTATCAGAATGCAGCTTCTTCATGCGTTTAACACCAATATGACCTAAGCGGCAATGCCACATGTAAGTAGCAATATCATCATTTAACTTAATTCTTTTGGCATTCACATTATGATTATGTGTATAAATACTATCAAGATTCAAAAGAAATAAACCATTCTCCTCAGGTGCTTGACCATAAAAGATATTATTCATATAAATCGTACAACCATTGATCTCATACTTAAAGGAATAACCATTCCGCATTAAGCAAGATCCAGAAACGATATTCATGCTTAATGTAGGCACCAAATAACAATTATTGAGTTTTATAATTAATCCCGATGGTAGACGTAGAGGTAGCGTCCCGACGGAGATCACATCAACTCTTGATCCATTGCCGACGCGCATCGTCACCTCATCCTTTGCTAGTGGTCGCTTATTCTGCAGCTCCTGTTTCGAGTTACATATGTGAGCAGCCGAACCAGTATCAAATACCCAGGTGCTACTACGTGTACTAGTAAGGTACACATCAATAACAAGTATATCATATATACATTTGTTCACTTTGCCGGCCTTCCTATCTGCCAGATATTTGGGGCAATTGCGCTTCCAGTGGCCAGTGCCCTTGCAATAAAAGCACTCAGTCTCAAGCTTAGGGCCATTCTTGGGTTTCTTCTCAGGAGAAGAAACAGATTTGCCACCCTTCTTGAAGTTTACCCTTGGCTTGCCTTTCTTGCCTTTCTTGGAACTAGTGGTCTTAATTATCATCAACACTTGATGTTCTTTCTTGATCTCCACTTCACCAGTTTTAAGCATCGAGAGAAGCCCAGGAAGAGACTTATTCATGCTTTGCATATTATAGTTCATCACGAAGTTCTTGTAACTAGGTGGCAGAGATCGGAGAACACGATGTATCCCTAGCTCAATCGGAGTCGATATTCCCAAGGCTATGAGCTTATCAGCTTACGCAGACATCTTGAGTATGTGCTCACTAACGGAGCTGTTCTCTTCCATCATGCAGCTAATGAACTTTTATGAAGCGTCATAACTCTCAACTGCGGCATGGGTATCAAAAATTATTTTCAGTTCTCCCATTCTAGCATAAGCAGTGCTGTTCTCGAAACGTTTTTGCAGCTCTGGCTCTAATCCATAGAGGATTCCGCAATGAACTATATTGTGGTCTTCTTATTGAGTCAGATAAACATTTTTATCTTCATCAGGAGCATCATCAGCGGGCGGTTCACCTAGCGGTGCATCAAGCACATAGAGCTTCTTGCAAGCCGTGAGGAGAATCCTCAGGTTAAGTGCCCAGTTGGTAAAGTTGCTTCCATTGTTCGCTAGTTTTTCTCTCTCCATGAACATATTGAAATTGAAGGTGGGTGGTGCCATGATCTACAATATATTTGCAAAGACTATTTAGACTAGGTTTATGATAAATTAAGTTCAAGTTAATTCTCAAATTATCCCATGAACTCCCACTCAAAAACAACATCCCTCTTAGTCGTCTTTCAAGATAAAGTAATATGGAAGCAACCATGATTCTGGATTCTAAGTAGGAATTATTTGCTCTCTAAACCAATCAATTATTAATAATATGGAGCTAGGTAGGAAAATACCAAAAATCTACAATAGGACTCAATTTACCAGATCATAACAATTATATCTCAATTAACAATCTAATTGTAAGGTAATTTGTGGATGCCAATGAATACTACAATTTGTGCAAATTCACTTTGATTGGTTGTTCATGATAAATAAGTTCAAGTTAATTCAAAATTACTACGTGAACTCCCACTGAAAAACAACATCCCTCTAGTCGTTTTAGTGATTACACGAACCAAATTCACTACACTGAAACCGATCATCACGTGAGATGGTGTAGTTGCAAAGGCGAACATCAACATGTTCATCATATTATCCAAATGACTCGTGCTTTACCTTTCGGTTACGTGTTCCGAGGCCATGTATGTACATGCTAGGCTCGCCAAGTAGAACCGTAGTATTGTGTGTGTTTCAAGGCCATGTCTGTACATGCTAGGCTTGAAAACACCTGTTGTATGCGAACGTTGAGTCTATCACACCCGATCATCACGTGGTGTCTCGAAACGAGGAACTTTCTTAACGGTGCATACTTAAGGAAGAACACATTATTATCTTGATATTAAGTGAGAGGGATCATCTTATAATGCTACCATCGTGATCTAAGCAAAATAAGATGCATAAAAGGATTAACATCACATGCATGGATAATCTGATATGATATGGTCCTTCTTGCATTGGATCTCCATCTTGTGCATCATGGTATGATATCCATCATTCCACCGGCATGGCACCAAGGTCCGTGGCACCTCCATCTTGATTGTCCATTACAACATATCACATGGATATGATATACAATACGGATGCCATAAAAATAAGACAACCATATGGCTCCAGCCGGTATGTCAATAATTTAAAAAATATATCATCTCATACATAACGTTTCTAACATTGACAATATCACATCACATGCCCTGCAAAAACAAGTTAGACGCCTCTAATTTATTTTTGCATATTTTACGTGGCTTGGGCTTACGAGGATAGAACCGTTCATACCTACGTACAAGATCCACAACGTTGATAAAACATATTTTTAACAACCCTTTGTAGATTAGATCTTAACTATAGTAGAAGAAACGGACACCCCCTCATTCACAAGTGCGACAATTCTCGCGTACATAGTACACGTAAAGTTAGTCTAGGGCAGGTTCATCCTACTATGCCACTAAGATCATAAAATACTCAAAGAGGCAAAAACATGATCATCAACACCCACATACTCCTATGTGTTCTACCTGTACAAATCATCTACGCATAGATCCGGCTCTGATACCACTGAAGGGTACGTTGCATAGGAAACAAAAAATTTCCTACAAACGATAAACCCGAATGACCAAGATCTAATCTAGGAGATGAAAGGCAACGGGGAGAAAGAGAGTCTTGAGATAACATACACTCGAAGACTCAAAGTGTTACGAGATCAAATCTCGTTGTTGGCGTAATCGTACTCACGTTGACCCCGAGCGAGAAGATGTGCACCGCAATCCGGCGATGCCTCCGTGATCGGTCACACTTTCAGCTCGATGAAGACCTTCGTTCCCTCGATCCAGCGGGGTAGCGGAAGTAGAGGATCCCCGGAACTCCAGCAGCACGACAACGTGGTGGTGGTGAAGAATCCCACGGTCAGGGCTTCGCCAAACCAGAGACCATGGAATGGAGCAGCAGGTGGAGGGAAAGGGAGGTGGGAAAGTGTGTGAGGAAGAGGGAGCTCTCACCCTCCTTTTATAGGGGAGGGGGAGGCAGCCAAGGGGGGTGCGACCATCCATGGTGTGCCCCCACCTCTTCCCCTCTTCATGTGAGTGGAATCTCCACTCACATCCACTCATGCTCCCTTAATTTTCCACTTAGAAAATCCAAAGGTTTTTCTTTAATAAATAAATAAAACTTTTTTATTTCTTTATTTATATTTGTTAATTCCATTAAAAAACATTTGCATGCAGCACCTCGAATCATTTGTTAATTCTATTAACAACCATTCGACGAAAAACCCCTTGAACTATTTCAATTTTCCCCGAAACAACTTCGGAGCTGCCCAAAACATTCTTCGGTATTCCGTTGTTGGAACGCGTAGAGATAAACAAAACTTTTCCTACGCGATGCTTCCAAGATCTAGCCGAGGTAGAAGGCCACGAGTATTACCACTAGACGCGCAGGTGCGGATTATCGATGCAGCGCGTCGGGGCAGTGCAGTCCCACGATCCGGTCCGGCCGATCTAATCCCTCAAACGTCGAAGTGCTAAACGTACATCACCTCTGCCGGTATCCACACGTACGAGGAGGAGCTTCGACGGCGGACTGCTAGGTCCGGTGCGGCGGCTGGACTGAGTGGGGCTACGGTTCCCAACACATGGGAGATTGGACTAACGTGCCCGCTGGGCAACCTGCGCCTCTCTTTATATAGCGAATGGTAATGGGCTTCACAACACTTGTGGCCCATTCCCTCTGTGAGTCCGACTCACAACTCAGTCCATTTCCGATTCGGGTCCAACCCGACCAATACAATTGCTCCCTCTCTTAAGTGTGTGACCCTGCAGGCTCATGGCGACTTGGACACGATTGGAGTCCAACTCCCAATCGATCAATCGGTAGCGGCACCTAGCAGAACGTGCCGACTCCCAAGTACCATTGAGTCATGACGACATACCTTTCAATGTGATATTCATCTTAGTCCCTTTTGCCTCACGATATACCTTGTCGAGCTATAGGAGATTTATCGTCATCCCTTAAATAGCTCAACTCTCTTCTCGATCTGTGACATGTGATTCATCTGACTAACTCTTAGTCAACCGACACAGTTAACACTTAACTGAGTCGCGCATGGCCATGCTTCCTGAATCATATCACTCGAGAGGGCCCAGAGAATATCTCTCCATTCGGAGGGGCAAAATCCCATCTTGATTATCCACATCACGCAGCTTGCTTCTCATTCGACCCGAACTCTGCCTTTATAGTTGTCTTGTCACAGAACAATGTTTGACAGAACCTAAGTCGATGATCCACAACTCGGATTGTGCGACAACCTCAGGTCTAAGGATTACATTGATTGAGACATGCAAATGACGACTTGATCATTGCATCTCAATGTGGGTCAGTCCGACTTGCTAAACTCTTTAGCCAAGTCCGTGAACGTTGGAATGGCATCACCATGCCCATGACAAGTGGAACCGTGTCATCATCCAACACTCACATTAGTCTAGGGTGTGTGTCCAGCACAACCGTAACGACCAAGGACAATTAGTATGAACAACAAGAATATATAGTTCCACAATCGAATCACATATTCAATGACATATATCAGATGTTCAAACCAAAGGACAACTTAATAATTTTATGAATACAGTGGGAATTACATCATACATGATTGCCTCTAGGGCATATTCCCAACATCCGTATCCTCTCAAACGCTTCATCGAACCTTAAGTGTGTCACCCTACGGTTCACGAATAATATAGACATGATCGAGAATCCTCTCCGATCAATAATCAACAACGGGATCTGGAGATCCGTGATGGCTCCTATATATTCAACAATGACTCTCGTGATCGTGTGAACCTTTCAACATCATAAAGATTTCCCTTTGTCTCACGATATTTTACTTGTCCGAGATCTGATCATCAGTATCAACAATACCTTGTTCGATCTCGTTACCCGACAAGTATTCTTTTCTCGTTCCCGTAATATAACATCCTTGTGATCATATCACGTTCTTGCAAGCGGTGTCGATGTGATATCACTGAGAGGGCCCTGAGTATATCTCTCCGTCATATTGGATGGACAAATCCCACTCTTGATCCATGAGCTTCAACTAGCACTTTCCGAATACCTAATGTGTAACATCCACCTTTTTGTAATAAAAAGTTTGTGTGTTTGTTTTTGTGATCATGTCATGTCATGCATGCATTTTAAACCCCTGGTTGGTTTTAAAACAAGTGCATTAAAATTTAATACCGGAGTTTATTAAAATCACTTAAAAGTGCCAATTTAAATGATGGTTTAAAATGGTGCAATTTTTGCCAAACAAAAATATGTTGAGGTTGTATATGTTGTAAGAAACTCAAAAATATTTTTTACAAATTTTTACCTTTTAAAGAAAGGCCCTCAAAACTGTTTTCAGTGTGCTGTTTTAAAAAATAGCAGGACCTTTTTGCAGTTCCGGGAAATCTCAGGGGGTTTTTTAGGAATTTTCTTTTGTCGTCTTCTTCCTTGCGCTAATGGACAGAAGGTCCATGACGCCCTTCCACCGCCACCTCCTGCTTGTCCTCCTCGAGGATAAGAGCGAAGAGAAGGACCCCGTACGTCTCCTCTACCTCCTCATCACCTCGTCTCTCTCCTTGGTTCCTCGCACGCGGAAGAAAATCGAACCCTAACCACCGGCGCCATCCGTCGCTCGACTCTGGCAGTAGAGCCACCCCCGCACCCTGCCGAGTAGTCCTTTGGCTCCGCCATATCCCCCTCCCCCGCCTCGAGCTCGTGCAGCCCCCAAGGAGCCCCGGGAGCCCTCCAATTTGGCGCCGGAATCCGCCACGTGCGCCGCCGGTTTCCACTCGCCGCCCCGACCCCGTCATCAGGTTCAAGGTGAGTTTCTACACCCGAGGGTGGCCTCCTCTCCCTCCCTCCTCCTCCGGTTCACCCCCTCGCCGCTGGCCGCGGTCCATCGCCGCCGCTCGAGCTCGCCGGCGAGCTTTCCGACGATCTCCCGGCCAGCCGCGACCACCCCCGCACTCTCCTCGGTCTCCTCCGCCTCGTGGAGGCATTCGATTCGAAAACCCCGCGAGGAATCGATCGATTGCATCGCATCTGTGCCAATTTGGGCTCAGGTGATGTCAAAGTGACATCATGCATGCGTCACTGCCCCCTTTTCTATTTATTTTCATTTAAACGAAAATGTACTGACACGTGGACCCCACCGCACTTTAAATTACAGAAACATGATGAATTTTGTAAATGCAATATCATTTTTTGGTACATCAGAAAAATGTGTTCAATATACCATTTTGTTCAGAAAAATATAGTCTACATGTTTATGTCATTTGCACACATTTTTGACAAAGTTGAACTTTGAGCATTATTTAAATCATTTAAAATAAAGAAAATATGTTTTTATTCATGAAAATTAGAAAATTACAAGTTATATGTCAAAATGCTTAGAATGACAAATGCAACCTAGTTATAGTGTTTTCAACCCCTTTTGAGCAACTAAAATTAGTCTCACTTTCAGTATTGCCCGAATCGTCCTCCGAGGTCCATTTCGGGAGTAAATTCACTAAAACTTTTTTCTTAACATATGAACCCTAGAAACCCATGAACCATGTTTAGGGCTTCTCTTTAATGCATTCAAATGTTCATGCATACATATTGAGCATTGCATCGATGCCTGTTTTGAGTGTTGTTCTCCCTTTTTCCGGTGTTTGCTCTTATCGGTAGACCTCGAACCCGGAGAGAAGTTCGACACCCATGTTGACGAATACTTGGTCTAAACAACCAAGTCAAGCACTTATTACTGAAGATTTTGTCTGGTTTTCTTGAAGCAAGGCAAGCATAAACTCTTATCTGCCCATATATGTTTTCGAAGTGTTTTCCTTCTCGTACGATGCATGCTTTACAAAGTATCTTGAGTCAATAGATAGAGTTATCCTATTTATTTGCATAAACCAGATATCATGATTCAATGCTCCTAGCAGCCATAGGATTTGTTTGTGTGTATCGCCAAAGCCTCAAATATGCCATGCTTAGTCGTACATGTATGTTGATCTCTGCTCCATCCGGTTGATGAATCAGAGTTACGAAATGAATCTAGTATGACAGGATGACGTGGTAAGGTTTGAGATGTGTGGTTAATATGATTAAAGGATTGGATGAGTTGCCGCATGGGATGTGGTGATTTGCCTCGTTCATGCCCCTAGGAACGAGTTCTCGCCTTTGAAGCCATGACTGATCGTGCAACCACACGGGGATTGGATTCCCCTCGGTTTCAACTTGTCTAGTTTGTTCCATGAGTTGCCTAGTTCGGGCGTTCCATTTGGATTTGCGGGGAATGTTAAAAACGTTTACAAAACTAGGACGTGGCGGTGTAACAGCCTGTGGCGAGACAGTAGTTGAAGCACCGCTCACAACGATAGAGACCCGGCAGGAGATGGCCACTCCCTATTGGCGGTCCATCTCTACTCGGAGCGACTCATGGAATAGGCGAAGCAAGGGAAAGATCGTGGTCAGCCACCCTCTGCCGGAACATCGTCGGAATTGTGCCAATAGCTTGGCATTAATAGTCGGTTGATATGTGTGGGTAAAGTTGTACACCCCTGCAGGGTTTAATCTTTTCGAAAAGCCGTGTCCGCGGTTAAGGACAACTTGGTGATGGATCCTGAGATCATAGATAACTTGAACATGACGTAAAAGATGTTGCCAATGAATGTTTAGTTTCAAGAGGTAGTTCCGGTTATCATGTGTTTAGATGATGCTTTGGAGGATCTGAAGGCAATACCCGAGGAAAGGGTGTTCTTTTAAAAGATTTGTGAAAAACTTCTCAGTCTCCATCTATTCGAAACAAAGTTGGCTTTACACAAAACAACCTTCATAAACCCTTTTCGAACAAGCAGATATATAATAAGTTAGTTAAGTCTTGTTGAGTACCTCCCGTACTCATGTTTGCTTCAATTTGGTTCAGGTGGAGTTCCATACCTTCGGTGGTGTTTCAACGTTGACATCGATGGATAGTTTGGGGTTTCCCAGGTGGCAGCCTGGAATCTATGGGCTGGGACATCGCCTTATGTTGCGGCCTCTTAGGCCTTTTTGGTTCTTGTTGGTTAGCAACATAATTTGCCTTCCGTTGTTTGATGTAATGTTGGGTCGTGTGACCTCTGTTTGTAAGCTTACTCTAGTATTACTTGCTCAATAAAGCTTCATGTCTAGAGTGCTGCTTTGATCGATTGTTGGTTTCGAGCCTGTTGTTATACAGTTTTGGCTATGCCTGCATAGTTGTCGCAGTCGAGGGGTTGTGGAGCCGATTATCCATGTCCGAGCCCGCCTACCGATGTGATTCGGCCTGGGCGAGGTAACCCCAGTAACCCTCGATTGTTGTTGCACTTTCTGGACACATAGCAGCTCTGTATAACTTTGGTCCCGTTCCTTCAGTTTCATCCGACTCGTGGACACTTGGGTATGCATAATTGGTTATGACTAGCATGGATACAAGGAGTAGTAGACCGGGGATCCGGACTACGTGCCGATGAATCCGGTCTGCCTGCCATTGTTTGTTGCGGCCGGGGCCGGTAACCCTGAAGCCCTTGTGAGTCCATGGCTAGGAGCACATAACAGTATGTATATCTCTGGATCTGGGGTCTGACAGGTCTTGGTATCAGAGCACGACTGCCTGTAGGAAAACCCTTGTTATTGGTCGGTGTTGAGTCTATAGTTTGTCAAAACTATTTTCGAAATGACAAATGAGTTATGAAAACCTTCTTAGGATTCTTTTTACTCCTTACCTGGTATCGTTCTAACTCTGAGTCACCTTATCTCATTTGATTTCAAATGTTTTACCTCTCACCTGTTAACTTCAAAGTTAGGAGCAAAATTGTTGGGTGTTTTTCTAGTACTCCGTGTCAGGTTGCTAATCTTCTCAGAGTTTGCAAGTTACCTCATTTGGTCTAAATTGTTGTTTCCTTTTGACTTCAGTTGATCCATATGAAGTCATGAATCTTTCTATTGCATTCTTTCCATGGGAGTGTTTCTCATGGTTCCGTTTCTTTGTACTTAGGATGTCCGGGAGTATTCAAGATTCCGTTGAAAGTGGTCATATCGAGGGAGAGTCGTCATCTTCCTTAATGACGCAAGTTCTTCAGGATATCGAGACCAACCGCCTGAGAAATGAACATCTCCTTGAGCGTGTGGCGCAAAACACTGAATATCGTCATGACGAATGTGTCACATTTAGGGATTTAGTTCATGCTAAGCTTCCAACTTTTAGCAATCTCAACGAACCTATCGATGCTGATGATTGGCTTCATACCATCGAGCGCAAATTTAACACTCTCCATGTTCTAGAAAGTGACCGTGTGAAATTTGCCGCCTACCAGCTAGAGGGTGAAGCTGGTTCATGGTGGGAAGGTTTCTTGGCGTTGCAATCGCCGGGACATAAGGTTACTTGGGAGGAGTTCCGTAAAGAGTTCCGTGCTGCCCATGTTCCTGAGGCAATTATGGACTCCAAAAGAAAAGAGTTCCTGGATCTGACCCAGGGATAGAAGGATGTTGAAACTTACGGGCGTGAATTCACCCATTTGGCTCGTTATGCACCCCGAGATGTTGCAGATGATGCGGATAAGCAAGAGTTGTTCCGCAAGGGTCTGGATTCCGGAGTTCGCTATGAGCTATTGTCTTTCCAGTTCCCAACCTTCCAGGACCTTTATAATCATGCTCTTACCTTGGAGCGTGGCAAAAAGGAAATGGAAATTTCTTTGCAGCAGATTTCTGGAGAGTCACGTGCGTCTTCTTCTGGTTCCAAGAAGCATCGTGTGTTCATTCCATACAGTGCTATTCCATATCCATCAGTTGTTCAACAAGGTCACCTTGGTGGTCAATCCAGAGTTGTTGGTGGTAAGAAACGGCTGGTGACATGTCATGTATGTGACGAACTTGGCCATTACTCCGACAAATGTCCTCATAGGATATCTCCTGCACCTCAGCTTGTTCCTACACGGGTTGTTAACCGTGGTCGTTTGAACCATATTCTGATTGAAGAAGCTTAGAAAGCACCTGATGTCGTGTTGGGAATGCTTTGTGTTAACCTAGCTCCAGCCTCTGTTCTGTTTGATTCTGGAGTGTCACATTCATGTGTATCAAGAGCTTTCGCGGGGTTGTTAGACATGCCCTTTGTGAAAGTGGTCCCTCCGTTAATAATCTCCACCCAAGGGTCTATCCGTCAGATCAATCATTGTTGCCCTAGTGTGCCAATTGAAATTGGAGGTTTGGTGTTTCTCAGTACACTTGCCATCATGGACCAAACTAATATCAATGTCATACTGGGCATGTACTGGTTGTCAACACATCATGCGTCGATTGACTGTGGAGCCAAGTCTGTTACCCTGATTCATCCTTATGGTTAGACAACTCGGTTGTTGTTTCCTTGTGGGACAGTTCAACCACAACCATGTCCTCAGCTTAATGCAATCGAAGTCCGACCATCTCTTGAGGTTCATGAGGTACCAGTGGTGTGTAAGTTCCCGGATGTCTTCCTGGAAGAGCTCCCTGGTATGCATCATGATTATTCAGTGGAGTTTGTTGTCGAACTAATTCCTGGAGTGGCTCCTACTTCTGAAAGACCACACTGTATGTCTCTAGAAGAGTTTGTTAAGCTGAAGAAGCAAATAGCGGAGTCAGAAGGGAAAGGCTTCCCTCAGGCCAATACATCTTCTTGTGGATGTCCTACACTCGTTGTCATGAAGAAGGATATCACAGTTCCCCAGCTGGTCAGTGAACATTGTCCGTTCAATGATGTGGCAATAAAGCACAAGTATTCTCTTTCTCGGACAAATGGTTTGTTTGACCGTCTGTTTGGTACCACTGTTTTCTCCAAGATACACTTAAGTCCGGGTTATTATCAACTTCAGACCAGGTCCGGGAATGGTTCTAAAGCGGTTGTCAAAACTCGTTTTGGTCTTTACGAGTACACTGTTATGTTTCCCGAACTCTCCAACGCTCCAACCATGTTGATGGGGCTTATGAAATCCATTTTCATGGAGTATCGTGACAAGTTCGTTGTGGTTTACCTCAACGATGTTATAATCTACTCCAAGTCCGAAGAAGAACATGCTGAACATCTTCGGCTAGTTTTGACAAAGCTTCGGGAGCATCGTCTCTATGCCAAATTATCCAGATGTGAGTTCTGGTTGAAAGAGCTCATATTTCTAGGCTATGTCCTATCTGCTGACGGAATTGCAGTTCTCCCTAACAAAGTTCAAGCCATATTGGACTGGGAGTCACCTAAGTCCATCAAAGAGGTTCGAAACTTCCTCGAACTTATCGGTTGTTATCACCGCTCTATTGAAGGTTTCTCCAAACACTACAAGAAATATGGTGATACATGACGCTCTATTTTTGTCACCAAATCGTCATCATATTTCATCCATGACGATCCTATGACGAAAAACAAATCGTTGAAAACCGAGCGTCAGTAATTAACCACAACGACGTTTTTTTTTGGAAACGTCATGGATATCCACGACGATATAGGAACGTCATGAATCTATGACGATCCAAAATCGTCGTGAGTAGTCCGAGAAGGACACATCAGCTCCGACGTGGCTAGTCCTACGTGGCAAAATCATGACGATTTGAAAATTTTGTGGATCAAATACAGCCCGGTCCATTTCTGTGATCTTCGTGGGCCTAGCCCAATTATTCTGTCATTTTTCTGTTCTAATATTTGGCCTTTTCTGTTCCATTTTTATCTTGGGCCTTGGCCTTTTCTGGTCCATTTTTATCTTGGGCCTTGACTTTTGTGGCCTATTTCGTTTTATTTTAAAATTGCATTTCTGTTAATCAAATTTGGGCCATAGCCTTATTAGAGCCCATGTATTATTTGGTCCAGTCCACTATTCATCCATTTAAATTAATATTTAAATAGATTTACTACTCAACTTATGAAAATATCCCAGGCAAGAAAACAGAAACAAAGACATGCACCACCCACACAACAAATAACATTAATTCAGTAGGAACAGGATTTTGTTTCACAAAGACATGGACCAGCCACACACACAGCCATCTTACATCGCACCAACATTCTGTCGAGAAAACAAAAACTAGGAAATGACGCCTACTGTATTCATCAATCAAACAAACAGAACACATATTCAAAAACCTCTTCCAGCCAATGGAAACAAAACCCTCAGATGCGCATCCATCTTAACAGTTCGCCTCGCCAACACGCTTCACATCCTTACTGATGGTATGCTGCAACAAGAACCAATAACTATAATCAGAGATCAAGACACGAGCTCGGATATGTATTGAAAAGCATTATGTAGTATCTTTGTATTCTCCTTTCTCCATCATAAGATTTTCAGCCTACCACATGCAGAATAAAACATTACAATAGTCAACAAGAATCTAAATTAATCAAGAAATGCTAGGATGATTAGACTTACCTTCTTGACTACGTTCAATACAGAGGGTTGTAGCTCTTCTGTTCTGTAAGCACCAACGCCAAGGTTGAGCTTCAGATCACTTGTATCTGCTTTAAATGCTTCTGAAACCCCAAGAATTGGGTCTGGAGGGGCCATTGGCACTCCTTCAAAGCGAGAAGTCTATCACCAATAACACCAGGATTCCGTGCTTCACTGACTATTCGGTTCAATTGGCAATAAAATATTTGTCTTAGTGCCAAGTAATAGAAATAGTAAGCAAGTACCAATATAAAGGGCAAGATAGAGCTATTACGGAAATATGGAACCATGTAAAAGTAATATGTGAAACAGAGACTAAGGTAAAGGCACAATTACAATCCAACGTTGCATAGCCACAGACTAGAACATTAGACAATACAACAAAAAAAATTAACAATACAACATTATACTTAGAAAACAAAGCAGCCTAGTGGGCTACTTCAAAACAAGTTCAATCCCCAGGAACTCGGTGTCTAGGACATCTTGTATGCCTAATTCGGGCCTTTGATGGACCAAAACGTTCAAATATTGAATAGGTAATGTCATCAGAATATAAATCTTAGAGTCTAATTACTCTTATTGTGTGTCAGCCTAACAAAAGTGCATGTCATGGGAGTTAAGAAAGCTAAATTTTCAATGAACAAACATGCCTGTTTATGCCAAAAAGACCTGTGTTTGCAGTACAGGAAGTCATTTCAACATTAACATTTCATCTCATTTTACATCCATTATGTTCAGACCATCACAGTTATCTAGATTATATAAGAAAATCATGGATTGTGGAAGAATAAGAGTAACCACGTAGCTAGATATGATAAATCATAATGTACTCTCAGAAAGCTGCTACTTCAAGAAAAACATGATGAAAACTGCATATCCCAAAAGCATATGTGATAGGTCCATGAGAAAATCATACCCAACTCCTACAATTTAGTCAAACTGAAACATCAAAGCAATAGGTTAGAGTAGCAAACCTTAGCAAAGGTTCTTGCAAGATCATCGACATCCGACATGTTACTTAAATTGTCAATCTGTGGAAACAACAGTTTCAATTAGAATGACAGCATACATAAGAGAATATAGAAAATAATATGGATATTGCAAAAAGATAGAAGCAGGAAACATTTCGAAAAAGGTAAGAAGAGGAAGTCAGGTTAGCTAAAAGCATGCACATGACCCCGATTCCCCACACAAACCAGGTTTCTGAAAGATGATGTTCAAAGATTGCCGGCAAATTCCTCTACAATTCCATGTATGTGGGAAACAGATACTTATATGAGCACACAAGCAAAACAGGTAGGAGGAGCGGTGCTGCCTTCCGCACGCGCAGCTGGGAGGAACGGCAGCAGTGACCGATGGCACCTTCCTCGAAAGGGGAGGTGGGCGCGCAGTCCGTCCACGCATGTGGAAATCGGGGTGGCGGCGGCGTCTCCCTCCTAGAGTGTAGAAGTCCGGCCGGCGGTGGAGATCTGGGGAAGCCAGAAAGATACCGGCAAAGACGCTTGTCTGCCCTACCTGCAGGAGAACCTGAAACAATGGGGAATAGAATTCTCCCAGATGTGGTGGACTTCAGATCTTGGTGGCCCTAAGGTTAAAGCGATGGGGAGGAAGATCTTGATGAAGATGAGGCTCCAAACCTGACGAAGATCTTGATGAAGATCAGGCATGTGCCGTCGCTTCTCGCTGGAGTAAGCAGATAAGGAGGTGTTGGTGGGGACCTGGTTCGACGCGGCTTCGGCTGGAATTTGACGGGAGCGCAAGGGAAGAAGGAGGGAGGGAGGGAGGCGCAAGGGAAGAGCGAGGAGGCGCCATCGGCCGTCTGGCGTGTGGATCTCGAAGAGAGAGGGAGTGAACGCGCGGGGCGGCGGCTTAGACCGGGAGATAGGGAAGGGGCTGGGTATTTAGGGTTTGGTTCGACCAGGGAAGGAGATTTCGCACCCCGGGCTGAAATTTCGCACACCCGCACCCCGCGCTGAAATTTCGCACCCCCGCATATTTTTTTCTCACGTCATGGTTTTTACGTTAGGGTGGCTGCAAGTGGGACCTGTGGCTTCCTGACCCCATGGTGCATGTCACATATTGTCTTAATTTAACAATTGGGTGCTGTCGAACCATAGATGTACTATAAATGTTGCATTTTACTTTTATTTTCCAAAAAATAGTTTCTATTTGAGTTGTAAAAAACATAAGTCATATAAATAACATTTTATTAATGTATATCACAATATTTTAAAATTATTTTGTTTTCAGAGTGCAAAAACGGGTATATATTTTTTGTCCAAATAACAAATGTTATGAACATATCCATTTCATAGTTACTTCAAATGTACCCATATTGTGCATAAGCGTGCATCTTGCTAAAAACGGGTTTTTTTTGAAGCATCTACCAAATATATGTTGAAATATTGTACCAAATAAATTTATAAAGCTATTATACCACATTTAATGTTTAGATAACAAAATTTCTACCTCTCAATAGTTTTAAATATACATCTTTTGAAAAAGACAAATTTCTGCCGATTCAGCTGAAACCGGGCGAAATTTGAACTACATGTACCTCGTAGTTATGGCCACACTCATGGCATAGTTTGTTGAAATGTGCCCATATTCTACACAAGCATGCATAATGGAACAACTAACAATGTTCACGAAGAAACTTTTATTTTTCATTGAATAAAAACATCATTTTCCATTTTCGGAGTGTAAAAAAAGGGGTTTTCTGTGAAGCACCTACAAAAAATATGTACAGAATTGTACAGAGTATAATTATAAATATATTATGTCATATTTGATCTACAAATAACAAATTTAATACCTCTCAATAGCTCTAAATACACCTCTTTTGAAATAGACAAATTTCTGCCGATTCCGTTGAAACCGGGCCAAATTTGATCTACAGGTGCCTCGTAGTTTTCTCTTTATTTTTTGGAAAAATCATTTTTAGATGCACAAGTACCTATTTCAACATAGATACACCAAGAGTTCATCAAGATTCAACACCTAGGTACGAAAGGTAATGCCCGCCGTCTTGACCGTTTTCCGAAACCGGCGTAGAAAATTCCAGAAAATTCAAAAAAAACTCAAAATGATGCAAGGCCTTCGCGTGGTCTCATTATATATGTCCTATTATCCACCAAAAATAATAAACTTGGAATACGACAACTGGGTTGGAAAGGTGTTCATACAAATGAGCTATATTCTCCGAAGATTCTTGGGTTTCGGGCCAAATGACGGATGTTATGGCCACACTCATGGCATAGTTTGTTGAAATGTGCCCATATTCTACGCAAGCATGCATAATGGAACAACTAACAATGTTTACGAAGAAACTTTTATTTTTTATTGAATAAAAACATCATTTTCCATTTTCGGAGTGTCAAAAAAGGGTTTTTTTGTGAAGCACCTACCGAAAATATGTTACAGAATTGTACAGAGTAAAATTCTAATTATATTATGTCATATTTTATCTACAAATAACAAATTTAGTACCCCTCAATAGCTTTTCATACACATATTTTGAAAAAGACAAATTTCTGCCGATTCCGCGGAAACCGGGCCAAATTTGAACTACAGGTGCCTCGTAGTTTGCTCATGATTTTTTGTAAAAATCATTTTTAGGTACGCAAGTACCTATTTCAATAGAGATGTATAAATATTTTATCAATATTAAACCCCTAGCTACGAACGCTCATGCACGTCGTCTTGACTTTTTCCTGAAACGGACATAGAAATTTCCAGAAAATTCAAAAAAATTCAAAATGATGCAAGACCTTTGCGTGGTGTTATTATATATGTACTAGTATCCACCAAAAATAATAAACTCGGAATAAGACAGTTCGGTTGAATGGGTGTTCATAGAAATGAGCTATCTCCTCCGAAGATTCTTGGGTTTCGGGCCAAATGACGGATGTTATGGCCACACTCATGGCATAGTTTGTTGAAATGTGCCCATATTCTACATAAGCATGCATAATGTAACATCTAACAATGTTTACGAAGAAACTTTTATTATTTATTGAATAAAAACATCATTTTCCATTTTCGGAGTGTCAAAAAAGGGTTTTTTGTGAAGCACCTACCGAAAATATGTTACAGAATTGTACAAAGTAAAATTCTAATTATATTATATCATATTTGATATACAAATAACAAATTTAGTACCTCTTTATAGATTTTCATACACCTCTTTTGAAAAAGACAAATTTCTGCCGATTTAGTTGAAACCGGGCAAAATTTGAACTACAGGTGCCTCGTAGTTTGCTCATGATTTTTTATAAAAATCATTTTTAGGTACACAAGTACCTATTTCAATAGATATGTACCAATATTTTATCAAGATTCAACCCCTAGCTACGAACGGTCATGCACGCCGTCTTGACTTTTTTCTTGAAACGGACATAGAAAATTCCAGAAAATTCAAACAAATTCAAAATGATGCAAGACCTTCGCGTGGTGTTATTATATATGTACTAGTATCCACCAAAAATAATAAACTTGGAATACGAAAGTTGGGTTGAAAAGGTGTTCATAGAAATGAGCTATCTCCTCCGAAGATTCTTGGGTTTCGGGCCAAATGACGGATGTTATGGCCACACTCATGGCATAGTTTGTTGAAATGTGCCCATATTCTACATAAGCATGCATAATGGAACAACTAACAATGTTTACGAAGAAACTTTTATTTTTTATTGAATAAAAACATCATTTTCCATTTTCGGAGTGTCAAAAAAGGGTTTTTTTGTGAAGCACCTACCGAAAATATGTTACAGAATTGTACAAAGTAAAATTCTAATTATATTATGTCATATTTGATATAGAAATAACAAATTTAGTACCTCTCAATAGCTTTTCATACACCTCTTTTGAAAAAGACAAATTTCTGTCGATTCCGTTGAAACCGGGCAAAATTTGAACTACAGGTGCCTCGTAGTTTGCTCATGATTTTTTTGTAAAAATCATTGTTAGGTACACATGTACCTATTTCAATAGAGATGTACCAAGATTTTATCAATATTCAACCCCTAGCTACGAACGGTCATGCACGCCGTCTTGACTTTTTCCTGAAACGGACATAGAAAATACCAGAAAATTCAAAAAAACTCAAAATGATGAAAGACCTTCGCGTGGTGTTATTATATATGTACTAGTATCCACCAAAAATAATAAACTTGGAATACGACAATTGGGTTGAAAAGGTGTTCACATAAATGAGCTATCTCCTCCGAAGATTCTTGGGTTTCTGGCCAAATGACGAGTGTTATGGCCACATCCATGGCATAGTTTGTTGAAATGTACCCATATTATACCCGAACATACATAATGAAACAACAAACAATGTTTATGAAGAAATTTTAATTTTTCTCTTCGTAAAAATACCATTTTCCCTTTTCGGAGTGTCAAAAAAGGTTTTTTTTGTGAAGCACCTATCAAAATTATATCGCAAAATTGCACCAAATAAAATTATAAAGTTATTATACCACATTTGATGTTTAAATAATTAAATTACATCCTCCCGATAGCTTAAAATACACCTCTTTTAAAAAGACAAATTTCTGCCGATTCAGATGAAAACTGGTCAAAATTGAACTACAGGTGCCTCGTAGTTTGGTCATGATTTTTTGTAAAAATCATTTCTAGCTACACAAGTACCTATTTCAATAGAGATACACCAAGAGTTTGACAAAATTTCACAATTAGATAAGAATAATCATGCCCGCCATTTTGACTCCAAAACCGTAATTCAAAATCCCCTAAAGTCTTAAGAAATATATGCTCATGGGAATTTTATTGTATTGTGTTTAAAAAATGGTTTCAGTTGGTCTATAATTACTACAAATAATTTTAATTTTTTTTAATTGGTTACGGTCAATTTGGAGGTGAAATTAAAATTATAGAATGAAAACTGGAAAAAAAACAAAAAAAAAACTCGACCCAGCCCAACCCAGACGCCAGCTCACCCTCGCTAGCTACCAGCCCACACTTGCTTCCCTGCCGAATTCGGCCCATGCCGAAATCCCCCTCCCTAATAAATTTACTGGTCTCGTTGGGCCTTGGCCCAAATTGCTTCGGCTAGCTTTAAAAGAAGCAAACACGTATATGTTAGAAAAACGATTCGGTGGCATGTTGGTTTGGTCAGTCCGTGGGGATCGTGAGGTGCAAGGTTCGAGCGCTCGGGTCTACTATTTTTGCAACCTTATCCAACTATTTTCCGCAGGAATACATGTCCCACGTGGCAGCTGTCCTAGATCTGTCTATCCAATAGACATGCCACGTAGGAAATTCGTGGGTCCTGGGTGCAGTGAGTGCATCTGATGGCATGTCATCAAGACAGCCACGTAGGAAATTCGTGGGTCCTGGGTGCCAGTGAGTGCATCTGATGGCATGTCATCAAGACAGTAGGCAAGGTGGAGGACGTGGCACCGCATTTCTAACCACTAGATTCGTCGGGTACGAATTAAGACGATCATAATTCGTCATGAATGGCCCAAAATAAGCCCCTAGTACACATGCTCCAATCAATGACGATTTCATTTTATCTGTCTACGACGTTTTTGAACCAAATCGTCGTTAGTTTACAGAGGTTTTATCCCCTTAAATGGCCTGCGACGATCTTGTTGTAAATCGTCATAAATCTACGACGATTTGATTTTGCGTCATTGTGAGAACGTCATGTATCAACACATTTCTTGTAGTGAATGCTGCCAAGCCAATGACTGATCTTCTTAAGAAAGATAAACAATTTGTATGGTCAAGAATGGCAGAAGAGAGTTTCCGGTTGTTGAAAACCAAGCTGGCTAATGCTCCTATGCTTGTCCTTCCGGACACGTGCAAGGACTTCGTCATCTTCTGTAATGCCTCTCATCAAGGTATCGGCTGCGGTCTATTGCAAGATGGACGTGTGGTTTCTTATGCTTCTCGACAACTGAAACCACATGAACTCAAATATCCAACTCATGCTCTTGAGTTAGCAGTTGTTGTGTATGCCGTGAAACAATGGCGTCATCATCTGTTAGGAAATCAATGTGGGTTCTACTTCCACCAGCAGAGCTTCAGATATCTTTTCACCCAACCAGATCTGAGTCTCAGACAAAAGAGATGGTTGGAACTAGTCAAAGAACCCAATGTGGAGGTCAATTGTCAAATTGATAAAGGTAAAGTCGTGGCTGACACGACAATCCAGAAGTCTTACTGTAATAGCTTGATGATACAGCAAGATCAACCTTCCCTCCACAAAGAGTTCTCCAAGCTTAATCTTGAGGTTGTTCCCCCTGGTTATCCGGTTAATTCAGAAGTGAAACCATCCTTTGAACATCAAATCAAAGATGCCCAAAAGTGGGATCTAAGCATTACCTTGGTCAAGAGAAAGATTTCTCCTGGAATTCCTACATGTTTCTTTGTTGATGATGAAGGTACCGTTTATTTTGGTGAAAGTCTTGTTGTACCGAAGAAACGGAGTCTTAAACAACTTATCCTCCGTGAAGCTCATGAGTCACTTCTCTCTGTTCATCCTGGTAGCACCAAAGTGTACCGTGATTTATGTCAGAGGTTCTGGTGGACCAAGATGAAGCGAGACATCGCCCAATCTGTAGCTGAATGCGATGTTTTTCGTCGTGCTAAAGCTGAACATCAAAGACCAGATGCTACTCTCTACCCTACACCTATTCCTGTTTGGAAGTGGGAGGAAGTTGAGATGACTTTCATTGCTGGTCTTCCAAGAAATGATCAGGGACACACCGCTATCTGGGTAGTGATTGATCGTCTGTCAAAGATTGCTCATTTCGTTCCTATCCATCGGGGCATCAATGCTAAACAACTGGCAGATTTATATATCTCTCAGATAATACCTCTTCATGGTGTTCCTAAGAAGATCCTTTTTGATCAGGGAAATCTGTTTACTTCCAAGGGCTGGGCAAGTTTCAAGCAAGCTATGGGAAGTCGTATACACTTCACCATAATCTATCAATCATCCTGTAGTGATCACCTCGGGAGTCTAAATCAAACTCTTGAAGACATGCTTCGAGCTTGTGTTGTATCTTTCGGTAATGATTGGGAGAAGTGTCTTCCATCTGCCGAGTTCGTTTATAACAACTCCGTCCAAGTTATCTTGGCCAAAGCTCCATATGAAGTTTTGTACAACAGAAATTGTTCAATTCCGTTAAATTGTTCAGATACCGGTGAAAGGCGGTTCTTTGGACCAAAGAATCTGATCAATGAGACTGAAGAAACAGTTCGTATCATCCGTGAACATCTGAAAGTTGCTCAGTCTCGCCAGAAGAGTTATGGTGACCGTCAACAAGATATTCACTATGATGTTGGCGGACAAGCCTATCTTCGAGTAACACCTTTGAAAGGTGGTCATCGTGATGTCATGAAGGGAAGATTACCGCCTCGCTATGTTGGTCCTTTCCCTGTTCTTGCAAAAAGTGGGAATTTTGCCTATCGTCTCCACCTACCTTCAACGTTCCCACGGGTTCATGCTACATTCCACGTCTCACAACTCCATCATTGCTTCAAAGATTCCAACCGTGGTGTTGATCATGAAACCATTGATCTTAAGGATGATCTGACCTACCGAGAATGTCCTGTCCGTATCCTCGAGGCAGCTGAATGAAGGATTCGATGCTGAAGCATCAAGTGCCTCAAAGTTTAGTGGTCTCATCATTCTAAAGCTGAAGCAACCTGGAAACGAGAAGATCGTTTACGATATGAGTACCCGTCCTTCTTTTCTAAAACCTAGGAATCTCGGGACGAGATTCTTGTAAGGGGGGTAGACTTGTAACATCCACCTTTTTGTAATAAAAAGTTTGTGTGTTTGTGTTTGTGTTTGTGATCATGTCATGTCATGACTGCATTTTAAACCCCTGGTTGGTTTTAAAACAAGTGCATTAAAAATTTAATACCGGAGTTTATTAAAATCACTTAAAAGTGCCAATTTAAATGATGGTTTAAAATGGTGCAATTTTTGCCAAACAAAAATATGTTGAGGTTGTATAAGTTGTAAGAAACTCAAAAATATTTTTTACAAATTTTTACCTTTTACAGAAAGGCCCTCGAAACAGTTTTCAGTGTGCTGTTTTTAAAAATAGCATGACCTTTTTGTAGTTCCTGGAAATCTCAGGGGGGTTTTCAGGATTTTTCGTTTGTCGTCTTCTTCCTTGCGCCAATGGCAAAAGGTCCACGACGCCCTTCCCCCGCCACCTCCTGCTTGTCCTCCTCGAGGATAAGAGCGAAGAGAAGGACCTCGTACGTCACCTCTACCTCCTCATCACCTCGTCTCTCTCCCTGGTTCCTCGCACGCGGAAGAAAATCGAACCCTAACCACCGACGCCATCCGTCGCTCGATGCCGGCAGTAGAGCCACCCCCGCACCCCGCCGAGTAGTCCTTTGGCTCCGCCGTATCCCCCTCCCCCGCCTCGAGCTCGTGCAGCCCCCAAGGAGCCCCGGGAGCCCTCCAATTTGGCGCCGGAATTCGCCATGGCCGCCGCCGGTTTCCACTCGCCGCCGGGGATTGCCGGCTTCCCTCGCCGCCCCGACCCCGTCATCAGGTTCAGGGTGAGTTTCTACACCCGAGGTTGGCCTCCTCTCCCTCCCTTCCCCTCCGGTTGACACCCTCGTCGTTGGCCGCGGTCCGCCACCGCCGCTCGAGCTCGCCGGCGAGCTTTCCGGCGATCTCCCGGCCAGCCGCGACCACCCCTGCACTCCCCTCGGTCTCCTCCGCCTCGTGGAGGCATTCGATTCCAAAACCTCGCGAGGAATTGATCGATTGCATTGCATCTGTGCCAATTTGGGCTCGGGTGATGTCACAGTGACATCATGCCTGCGTCACTACCCCCTTTTCTGTTTATTTTTATTTAAACGAAAATGTACTGACACGTGGACCCCACCGCACTTTAAATTACAGAAACATGATGAATTTTGTAAATGCAATATCTTTTTTTTGGTACATCAGAAAAATGTGTTCAATATACCATTTTGTTCAGAAAAATATAATCTACATGTTTATGTCATTTGCACACATTTTTGACAAATTTGAATTTTGAGCATTATTTAAATCATTTAAAATAAAGAAAATAAGTTTTTATTCAAGAAAATTAGAAAATTACAAGTTATATGTCAAAATGCTTAGAATGACAAATGCAACCTAGTTATAGTGTTTTCAACCCCTTTTGAGACACTAAAATTAGTCTCACTTTCAGTATTGCCCGAATCGCCCTCCGAGGTCCATTTCGGGACTAAATTCACTAAAACTGTTTTCTTAACATATGAACCCTAGAAACCCATGAACCATGTTTAGGGATTCTCTTTAATGCATTCAAATGTTCATGCATACATATTGAGCATTGCATCGATGCCTGTTTTGAGTGCTGTTCTCCCTCTTTCCAGTGTTTGCTCTTATCGGTAGACCTCAAACCCGGTGAGAAGTTCGACACCCCTGTTGACGAATACTTGGTCTAAACAACCAAGTCAAGCACTTATTCCTGAAGATTTTGTCTGGTTTTCTTGAAGCAAGGCAAGCATAACCTCTTATCTGCCCATATATGTTTTCGAAGTGTTTTCCTTCTCGTACGATGCATGCTTTACAAAGTATCTTGATTCAATAGATAGAGTTATCATATTTATTTGCATAAACCAGATATCATGATTCAATGCTCCTAGCAGACATAGGATTTGTTTGTGTGTATCGCCAAAGCCTCAAATATGCCATGCTTAGTCGTACATGTCTGTTGATCTCTGCTCCATCCGGTTGATGAATCAGAGTTACGAAATGAATCTAGTATGATAGGATGACGTGGTAAGGTTTGAGATGTGTGGTTAATATGATTAAAGGCTTGGATGAGTTGCCGCATGGGATGTGGTGATTTGTCTCGTTCATGCCCCTAGGAGCGAGTTCTCGCCTTTGAAGCCAAGACTGATCGTGCAACCACACGGGATTGGATTCCCCTCGGTTTCAACTTGCCTAGTTTGTTCCATGAGTTGCCTAGTTCGGGCGTTCCATTTGGATTTGCGGGGAATGTTAAAAACGTTTACAAAACTAGGACGTGGCGGTGTAACAGCCTGTGGCGAGATAGTAGTTGAAGCACCGCTCACAACGATAGAGACCCGGCAGGAGATGGCCACTCCCTATTGGCGGTCCATCTCTACTCGGAGCGACTCATGGAATAGGCGAAGCAAGGGAAAGATCGTGGTCAGCCACCCTCTGCCGGCACATCGTCGGAATTGTGCCAATAGCTTGGCATTAATAGTCGGTTGATACGTGTGGGTAAAGTTGTACACCCCTGCAGGGTTTAATCTTTTCGAAAAGCCGTGTCCGCGGTTAAGGACAACTTGGTGATGGATCCTGAGATCATAGATAACTTGAACATGACGTAAAAGATGTTGCCAATGAATGTTTAGTTTCAAGAGGTAGTTCCGGTTATCATGTGTTTAGATGATGCTTCGGAGGATCTGAAGGCAATACCCGAGGAAAGGGTGTTATTTTAAAAGATTTGTGAAAAACTTCTCAGTCTCCCTCTATTCGAAACAAAGTTGGATTTACGCAAAACAAGCTTCATAAACCCTTTTTGAACAAGCAGATATATAATAAGTTGGTTAAGTCTTGTTGAGTACCTCCTGTACTCATGTTTGCTTCAATTTGGTTCAGGTGGAGTTCCATACCTTCGGTGGTGTTTCAACGTGGACATCGACGGATAGTTTGGGGTTTCCCAGGTGGCAGCCTGGAATCTATGGGCTGGGACGTCGCCTTATGTTGCGGCCTCTTAGGCCTTTTTGGTTCTTGTTGGTTAGCAACATAATTTGCCTTCCGTTGTCTGATGTAATGTTGGGTCGTGTGACCTCTGTTTGTAAGCTTACTCTAGTATTACTTGCTCAATAAAGCTTCATGTCTAGAGTGCTGCTTTGATCGATTGTTGGTTTCGAGCCCGTTGTTATACAGTTTTGGCTATGCCTGCATAGTTGTTGCAGTCGAGGGGTTGTGGAGCCGATGATCCATGTCCGAGCCCGCCTGCCGATGTGATTCGGCCTGGGGCGAGGTAACCCCAGTAACCCTTGATTGTTGTTGCACTTTTTGGACACATAGCAGCTCTGTATAACTTTGGTCCCGTTCCTTCAGTTTCATCCGACTCGTGGACACTTGGGTATGCATAATTGGTTATGACTAGCATGGATACAAGGAGTAGTAGACCGGGGATCCGGACTACGTGCCGATGAATCCGGTCTGCCTGCCGTTGTTTGTTGCGGCCGGGGCTGGTAACTCTGAAGCCATTGTGAGTCCATGGCTAGGAGCACATAACAATATGTATATCTCTGGGTCCGGGGTCTGACATAACGCCACCTTTATAGTCACCCTGTTTCGGTGTGATGTTTGATGTCATCAAAGTATTCTTTCGGTATTAGTGATTAACATGATATCATGGTCTAAGGAACAACGTTACTCCGAATATAAGACATAACAACAAAAATAAATGACTTGATCGTATTGTTATACTTAGTTAGGGTCTAAGTTCATCACGTCATTCTCCTAAATACATGACCACGTTATTAACAACATCCAATGTCTATGATCAGGAAACCTTGATCATCTATTAATTAACAAGCTATTTAAAAGAGAGGCTTCACTAGGAACGTTGGTTTGTTTATTAATCACACATGTATTAACGTTTCCGGTTAATACAATTCTAGCATGAGAAATAAACATCTATCATAAACAAGGAATAACATAATAAACACTTTATTATTGCCTCTCGGGCATATTCCCTTCATGGAGCCTATTGATCAGGTACATCTTCTTATCGGGTGCTCTATCAGCGCTTCCGATGGGAGTTGCCCCCGAGGCTATGTTCCACTCATAGATCAATAGGCTCAAGTTGTTCTGAGGCTACGAATATTTCTTTTATCATTTGTTGGCTCCCGGAGGAGGACATGTATCGACTCGCAAAGGGGACAAGCGTCAGCTCGGTTGGGACGAAAGTCATTGACTCCTGCAGGGGCAGCCCACTATACCTCTCTATCACACCCCAGTTTTGAACCTTGTTGGAGTCTCCCTCCCGTTCGCCGCCGTCCAGCCGGCGGCTACTCTGAGATGGACTGTAGTTCAAGGAGACAAAAATGTGGGCCAATTTTTTTTTCACAACAACATGTTTGGTTGAACCAACATTGTGTATGTGACAAGAATCATATATGAAATGCAAGACTTGTTTCATTTTAAGAATCATTCATACACTGTGTTGATGGGACAAGTCTTTGAAAAAATAGTGTTGTTTCCTGTAACTTTCATGGCAATGCAAGTGTGATCATTGTAGTGTACCAACAGGAGCAGTCTTCAGTTCTGTACTTAGTATTTGAAAGTTCAAGTGTGTTTCTCTTAATCTTGGTTGTGCAAGGTAGCTAAGACGGGCGTGCACTTATTGTTCTAATCGATAAAATTACCCGACCGCATTATACCGGAGTGGGAATTCTAGGGGAGGAACGTTGAGTAACTTCAGCCCAAACACAAGGATAATTTTCCCCATGTACCACATCCATCGATCTACTAGCATTTAGAGGGAGGTGATCAAAACCCAACCTTGATGATTAGTACACTACAAGAAATATGTTGATACATGACCCTTTTTTATTGACCATGGATGAATTTGTCATAGATCCATGACCATGTTTAATTTGTTGGTCATGACATGTTTGGGAGGGACTAAACGCATGACTTTTTTGCCAAAAAAGTCATGATTTTCTTTAACAAGATGGTCATAGCACATGATACCTGGTGTATGACCCTTTTTTTTTGCTTAACTAAGACCAATTGAATTTGTCATGAGTTTGTTGGCAGTAATTTTTGCCTATGTATCATGTCCACGTGTCAATTTTTGCATATGTGTCATGTCCATGTGTCAATTTTTGCCTATGTGTCATGTCCATGTGTCAATTTTTTAATCATCCACAGAAAACAAAGAAAATGTTGGTAGTAATTTTTGCATATGTGTCACGCCCACGTGTCAATTTTTGCCTATGTGGCATGTCCACGTGTCAATTTTTAATCATCCACGGAAAACAAAGAAAATGTTGGTAGTAATTTTTGCATATGTGTCATGTCCACGTGTCAATTTTTGCCTATGTGGCATGTCCACGTGTCAATTTTTGCCTATGTGGCATGTCCACGTGTCAATTTTTAATCATCCACGAAAAACAAAGAAAATGGGCAAAATGGGGGCTGGAAACCACTACGACACCAATTTTTTCATGATAAATTGGAAGCCCAACTGTATTTGTACACTTACTAATCGCTTACATTGAAAGAAGCAAACTGACCGAAAATACATGATAAAAAGAGCGCACGTGGGACTTGATCCCGCGACCTCCTGTACGCCCAAGAAGACAAACACCACTGAGCTATCAACGCTTTGATGATTGGATCACAAACCGAAGCCTTTTATCCATATCTTCATCGTCGGACTGGGCCGCGCGCTGGGAGCGGACGGGTGGGCTGCATAGCTGGGCCGGCCGCGGGTGTGCTGCATAGCTGGGCCGGCCGCGCTGATGGGTTGGGTGGCTATATTTTTCTCCTTTAACATTTCACTTTTTTTCTTCTTCTATAACTTTTGGTTTTCAACTCCAAATTAAACCAAACAAATTTTGAATTTTTTCAAAATATTTCTTCTGCTTTTATAGACTATTAGGAACCATTTTTACTCAAAACAAAATAAAATACGCCTAAGCATTACATACCGATTCATAAAGGGTTGTGAATATTCTTAATTAAAATTGTGTATTACTCATTTAAATTCAAATGCAAGATCAAATGCAGGGTATTAAAATTTTGTATAACTCTTGGTGTATCTATGTTGAAATAGGTACTTGGCTACCTGAAAATGATTTTTGCAAAAAATAAAGAGAAAACCGCGAGGCACCTGTAGTTCAAATTTGGCCCGGTTTCAGCGGAATCGGCAGAAATTTGTCTTTTTCGAAAGAGGTGTATTTTGAGCTATTGAGAGGTAGTAAGTTTGTTATTTGTAGATCAAACATGACATAATATATTTAGAATTTTGGTTTGCACATTTTTGCAACATATTTTGTGTATGTGCTTCACAAAAAAAGCCAGTTTTGACACTCCGGGAAGGGAAGATGGTATTTTTATTCGACGAAAAATAAAACTTTCTTCGTGAACATTGTTAGTTGTTCCAATATGCACCTTTGTGTGGAATATGGGCACATTTAAACAAACTATGCCATGGATGTGGCCAAAACATCCGTCATTTCAACCGAAAGCCATGAATCTTCGTACGAGATAGCTCATTTCTGTGGACACATTTTCCACCAAATTGTCGTATTCCAAGTTTATTATTTTTGGTGGATACTAGGACATATATAACAACACCATGAGAAGATCTTGCATCGTTTCGAGTTTTTTTGAATTTTCTGGAATTTTCAAAGCCGGTTTCGGAAAACGGTCAAAACGGGGGACATGACCGTTCGTACCTAGGTGTTGAATCTTGATGAACTCTTGGTGTATCTATGATGAAATAGGTACTTGGCTACCTAAAAATGATTTTTTCAAAAAATCACGAGCAAACTACGAGGCACCTGTAGTTCAAATTTGGCCCGGTTTCAGCTGAATCGGCAGAAATTTGTCTTTTTCAAATGAGGTGTATTTTGATCTATTCAGAGGTAGTAAGTTTGTTATTTGTAGATCAAACATGACATAATATATTTAGAATTTTAGTTTGCACATTTTTGCAACATATTTTGTGTATGTGCTTCACAAAAAAAGCCAGTTTTGACACTCCGGGAAGGGAAGATGGTATTTTTATTCGACGAAAAATAATACTTTCTTCGTGAACATTGTTAGTTGTTCCAATATGCACCTTTGTGTGGAATATGGGAACATTTAAACAAACTATGCCATGGATGTGGCCAAAACATCCGTCATTTCAACCGAAAGCCATGAATCTTCGTACGAGATAGCTCATTTCTGTGAACACATTTTCCACCAAATTGTCGTATTCCAAGTTTATTATTTTTGGTGGATACTAGGACATATATAATAACACCACGCGAAGATCTTGCATCGTTTCGAGTTTTTTTGAATTTTCTGGAATTTTCTAAGCCGGTTTCGGTGAACGGTCAAAACGGGGGACATGACCGTTCGTACCTAGGTGTTGAATCTTGATGAACTATTGGTGTATCTATGTTGAAATAGGTACTTGGCTACCTAAAAATGATTTTTTCAAAAAATCACGAGCAAACTACGAGGCACCTGTAGTTCAAATTTGGCCAGGTTTCAGCTGAATCGGCAGAAATTTGTCTTTTTCAAATGAGGTGTATTTTGAGCTATTCAGAGGTAGTAAGTTTGTTATTTGTAGATCAAACATGACATAATATATTTAGAATTTTAGTTTGTACATTTTTGCAACATATTTTGTGTATGTGCTTCACAAAAAAAGCCGGTTTTGACACTCCGGGAAGGGAAAATGGTATTTTTATTCGACGAAAAATAAAACTTTCTTCGTGAACATTGTTAGTTGTTCCAATATGCACCTTTGTGTGGAATATGGGAACATTTAAACAAACTATGCCATGGATGTGGCCAAAACATCCGTCATTTTGCCCGAAAGCCATGAATCTTCGTACGAGATAGCTCATTTCTGTGAACACATTTTCCACCAAATTGTTGTATTCCAAGTTTATTATTTTTGGTGGATACTAGGACATATATAACAACACCACGCGAAGATCTTGCATCGTTTCGAGTTTTTTTGAATTTTCTGGAATTTTCAAAGCCGGTTTCGGAAAACGGTCAAAACGGGGGACATGACCGTTCGTACCTAGGTGTTGAATCTTGATGAACTCTTGGTGTATATATGTTGAAATAGGTACTTGGCTACCTAAAAATGATTTTTTCAAAAAATCATGAGCAAACTACGAGGCACCTGTAGTTCAAATTTGGCCCGGTTTCAGCTGAATCGGCAGAAATTTGTCTTTTTCAAATGAGGTGTATTTTGAGCTATTCAGAGGTAGTAAGTTTGTTATTTGTAGATCAAACATGACATAATATATTTAGAATTTTACTTTGTACATTTTTGCAACATATTTTGTGTATGTGCTTCACAAAACAAGCCGGTTTTGACACTCCGGGAAGGGAAAATGGTATTTTTATTCAACGAAAAATAAAACTTTCTTCGTGAACATTGTTAGTTGTTCCAATATGCACCTTTGTGTGGAATATGGGCACATTTAAACAAACTATGCCATGGATGTGGCCAAAACATCCGTCATTTTGCCCGAAAGCCATGAATCTTCGTACGAGATAGCTCATTTCTGTGAACACATTTTCCACCAAATTGTCGTATTCCAAGTTTATTATTTTTGGTGGATACTAGGACATATATAACAACACCACGCGAATATCTTGCATCGTTTCGAGTTTTTTTAAATTTTCTGGAATTTTCAAAGCCGGTTTCGGTGAACGGTCAAAACGGGGGACATGACCGTTCGTACCTAGGTGTTGAATCTTGATGAACTCTTGGTGTATCTATGTTGAAATAGGTACTTGGCTACCTAAAAATGATTTTTTCAAAAAATCACGAGCAAACTACGAGGCACCTGTAGTTCAAATTTGGCCCGGTTTCAGCTGAATCGGCAGAAATTTGTCTTTTTCAAATGAGGTGTATTTTGAGCTATTCAGAGGTAGTAAGTTTGTTATTTGTAGATCAAACATGACATAATATATTTAGAATTTTAGTTTGCACATTTTTGCAACATATTTTGTGTATGTGCTTCACAAAAAAAGCCAGTTTTGACACTCCGGGAAGGGAAGATGGTATTTTTATTCGACGAAAAATAAAACTTTCTTCGTGAACATTGTTAGTTGTTCCAATATGCACCTTTGTGTGGAATATGGGCATATTTAAACAAACTATGCCATGGATGTGGCCAAAACATCCGTCATTTCAACCGAAAGCCATGAATCTTCGTACGAGATAGCTCATTTCTGTGAACACATTTTCCACCAAATTGTCGTATTCCAAGTTTATTATTTTTGGTGGATACTAGGACATATATAATAACACCACGCGAAGATCTTGCATCGTTTCGAGTTTTTTTGAATTTTCTGGAATTTTCTAAGCCGGTTTCGGTGAACGGTCAAAACGGGGGACATGACCGTTCGTACCTAGGTGTTGAATCTTGATGAACTATTGGTGTATCTATGTTGAAATAGGTACTTGGCTACCTAAAAATGATTTTTTCAAAAAATCACGAGCAAACTACGAGGCACCTGTAGTTCAAATTTGGCCCGGTTTCAGCTGAATTGGCAGAAATTTGTCTTTTCCAAATGAGGTGTATTTTGAGCTATTCAGAGGTAGTAAGTTTGTTATTTGTAGATCAAACATGACATAATATATTTAGAATTTTACTTTGTACATTTTTGCAACATATTTTGTGTATGTGCTTCACAAAACAAGCCGGTTTTGACACTCCGGGAAGGGAAAATGGTATTTTTATTCAACGAAAAATAAAACTTTCTTCGTGAACATTGTTAGTTGTTCCAATATGCACCTTTGTGTGGAATATGGGCACATTTAAACAAACTATGCCATGGATGTGGCCAAAACATCCGTCATTTTGCCCGAAAGCCATGAATCTTCGTACGAGATAGCTCATTTCTGTGAACACATTTTCCACCAAATTGTCGTATTCCAAGTTTATTATTTTTGGTGGATACTAGGACATATATAATAACACCACGCGAAGATCTTGCATCGTTTCGAGTTTTTTTGAATTTTCTGGAATTTTCAAAGCCGGTTTCGGAAAACGGTCAAAACGGGGGACATGACCGTTCGTACCTAGGTGTTGAATCTTGATGAACTATTGGTGTATCTATGTTGAAATAGGTACTTGGCTACCTAAAAATGATTTTTTCAAAAAATCACGAGCAAACTACGAGGCACCTGTAGTTCAAATTTGGCCCGGTTTCAGCTGAATCGGCGGAAATTTGTCTTTTTTAAAAGAGGTGTATTTTGAGCTATTCAGAGGTAGTAAGTTAGTTATTTATAGATAAAACATGACATAATATATTTAGAATTTTACTTTGTACATTTTTACTTTATAATTTATTAGTTTTCTTTTCTTTTCTATGATTTTTGGTTTATTTGTTCTTTAATTTCAGTACACAACTTACCAAACCCACATAAGAACCACCACTGACCTGTGGGACCATTGTAGCCAAGTAGTGTTAGTCACGGACTCACGGCCTTATTTTAGAACCGGGGGCAAAGGCGGGGAGAACCAATTTCAGCGCGGGGAGAACCAAATTCCACCGAAACCCTATTCTTCTCCCCCCTGCCGCCGCCGCCTCCGCTATCCAGATCCACTCTCACCGCTCCCGCTCGATGCCTCCCCCTCCTCCCTCCCCACCGTCAGCCCTCTCTCCACCTACCCCTCTAATCCACATTCCCCCCGACCCTGAGCCGCAACATCGACGGGATCCCCCAGCCCTCTCCCCGCCCCCCGTACGGCACCGCCTCCTCGCTCGGGAACCACAACATCGATGTGCTTCCCCTCTGTTCCAAGGCAGCGGCCCCCCCATCCCACACCGAGCGCGGAAGCAACAAACCGGACCGCCGCCGTCGTTCCTCAGACCGCAGCCGCCGCCATTCCCCAGACCTCCCCCAGCGAGCACCACCGCCACGGGCGCGCTCCTCGATCCGATACTCCTTGGAGGTCCACCTAGTCCCGTCGCCCTCTGTTCGTCCTCGGCCCCGAGCTCCTCTACACCGTGCGTCCGCCAAGATCTGGCAGCGCTGCACACGGGAACGACGTCGGCGCCAACGGGAACGAGCTCCAGCCTCGACCTTCTCCGGCTTCAGGCCAGGTGAGCACCTCTCTATGCCAGTCACGGGTCTGCAAACTTGCTTCTCGGTACCTCCTGTGCATGCGTGCAAGCCAGGACGTGTTAACCTGAATCTTAGTGCTTGTCTCTTGTTCGCGAGCGTCAGTATCCCTTTGACGATTTGCTTGCCATCTGATAGGGCAGGACGGGGAATTGGTTGTTGGTTTGTGGGCGGATTGGCCACCGACCGAAGTGTGGTTGATGTGGTTTTGTTTGCTTGTAGCTCAAATCGACCTTGTTACTATCACGGATCTGATGGAGGAGAAGAGGGTGTTCAGTTGGGGAACATACAGGAGGCCATCGACAAGATGAACGATCATAACCTCTGTTTTTTACCATTCTTAGTTCATATTTAGGCATCAAACTCAGGTAGTTTTGGGTACTTTTATGTATGTCTGTATGATCCAGGGTGTTTTATTTTGTAAGTACAACTTTATGAAGCTTTTGAAAACCTCCAAATGTTTAAGATTTAATAAGTACATCAGCCAGAAATGAGGGTACCCTTCTTTCTTCAAGTCTGATGAGCAGAGATAGCCTGGATATGATATTTTTGTTTTCTTGCTGGATTTTCAGGGCGGTGCTGGTGCAGTGGACGCAAGAGCAAGTCCGGGACGTCGAGGCTGGTTCGAGTAGAGTGATTGTGCTGTCTCGGACAGCAACAAGCTGGCGCACGCACGGGGATGCTCGTCATCGGCCGTGTGAGGGGAGTCTACTTCCTCCCTCCACCATCTCTCGCTGCCGGGGTCGTCGGGCTCGCTGGCGGGATGGACGGGGCCGCTCGATGTGGCCTCGTGGTTGCTGGATGTGTACCTCGGCGTTGCGGGATCTCTTCATGGGGTCGCCGGCTCGCCGGCGTGATGGACGGGGCTGCTGGATGTGCCTCGGGGTCGTGGTATCAGCACCACAACAAGCCTTGGCGTGGGATCCTCCTCTCCGAGAAGGCCGCTACTGGATCCCCTCTTCTCCCACAAGGACGCCGCCGGGCCCCCCCTCCTCTTCAATAGCAACGCCTCCCCCCGCTGGAGGCAAGGAGATGCTGCTCGGCGCGACCACCTCCCCGAGCTGCCGCTGCCGTCCACGGCTCCGGCCCCAACTTGCAGCTGCCCAATAAGGTCTCTCCCCCCTTCCCATCCTTTTCCTCCATGTATTGCTTGCAGCTGCCCAATAAGGCCCCAACTTGTAGAGTCTTAGAATTTGCTCTTCTTTTATTTTCTGTTGAACTGCAGTGCAGATCCTGGTTCGATGTATAGTGATGTGATTTTCTACTGCAGATCCTGTGATATTGACCCGATGCATGCCAATTTGCTCTTCTTTTATTTTCTGTTGGATCTAAGCATCAATGATAATGACCCGACTTGTTTCCAGTTCTGTTTGCTATGATATATATGATGTTTGTGGTTACGAATGCTACCTGATCCAGATATATCAGCTGGACATTTTTCTTGTCAAATTATTAAATCAGTAGTACCACTTGTTTATCTCTCCCTCGGCTGTATTTTTTCTCGCTGCAATTTGGCAGAGATACAACCTGGCTGTGATACAGAGTTCAAAACTAAAATAGTTGTTCTGCTAATGTGCTCCAGGTTTTATTGAAGCTCTGCATTTTGGTTACCTAGTCACTTTCAGATGAACTGTGTACGTGGTAAAGTTATCACAACACTGTCTTCAGTTTGAGACTGCTTGATTGTTAAGTTAAAGGAACCGCTGTACATCAGTAAAGTAAGAGTAGGTTTGTTGTTATATCAAAGTAGTAAAACTGTATAAATAAGCAGTTAAATTATAAAACAAGTATTGTTGCCAACATTTACTGTTGTTTCTCACTAAGATACTACTGGGGTTGCATAATATTTGCTGCCAGCAACCATATTGTGTTGATAGCTACCAGTTCTCTGTGATATCTATGCCTTATTTTGGTTTTATTTTGTTCCTAACCATTTTTTATGACTTACAGATGTTGGCCCTCAAGCTTTAGGACGCTGAATGCAGGAGAAGCATAGAGTGGATGTTTGATTGAAATGTGGAACATGTTAGACTGTAAACCTGATGTGGAACATGTTAGATTGTAAAACTGATGTGGAACATGAACATGTTTGATTGTAAACCAGATGTGAATGTTTGACTGTAATGTGCAAGTTTGGTGGTTTGCTATGTTTAAACTATCATTTTCTCTATCTGTTCCGTTATAAATATTGGTTGTTTATTTGCTGGAAAATCGAAATCTGAAATTGTCCCTGACAATTGGGACCCACTAAACTCAATCCTGACAGATGGGAACCACTAAACTCAAACCTGACAGATGGGACCCACTAAACTCAAACCTGACAGATGGGACCCATCAGACAAGTGGGCCTAATTCTGGAGACAAAATGACCACGGCCCAAAAATATAAAAAGGCAATTGTTAGGCTTGGCCCATTTTTCTTACCGAAATTGTTAGAAGAAAATAGGCTGAATAATTGGGCTTGGCCCATATAAAACACTAATCTGGATTGGGCTGATTCTCATACATGACTTTCTCTTTTAGTCATAATTTTGCCACGTAGGATTGGCCACGTAGGATGTGACGTGGCTATGGCAGGATATCACATGACCAAATCAGTTGGTCATAGGGTTATGACCCCTCCGATTGGGTCATAGAGTCTATGACAATTCCATTCAATTAGTCATTGACGATCAAATAAGACGCTCGGTATGTGACTTTCCATTTTTGGTCAAAAAGGGGTCATGAATCAACCTACGTGACCTTCTAGTGACAAAAATTGAGGGTCACGTATCAACATATTTCTTGTAGTGGTAAAAAGATTAACCAGCAACGTCGCCGACCATCTACTTTCATACAGAAGTGGCTTGGAGATAGACTTGGCTACTGTTAAACCAACTAAAGCATTCATGTGACAAACCACAACATGAAAGTCTGACAGTGATTTAAAATCAAAGGGCGCCAAGCAGTGAGTACTTTAAAATGTTAGTTACAGAAGGATAAAACCTGAAGCATTACAATGCTATCTAGGTTCACTTATTTTAAGCTATTGGTCTGTGAATTGGATGATCACTGATGTTTAAGCAGCTATTGTTCTCAAGACTGTTGTTTCCCTTTTGTTGAACTTGATCAGATAGCTTGTACAAGTTCTGCTTACCATTGCCTCTTTGGTTTATTCTGCATTACTCCATTTTGTGGTTGTTTGTTGGTACTTGGGAAGAAGTAGCCCTCATTTGGCTTATATGCGATTAGTTTGTGGTAATAGCTGCCTCTGAATATTCTTAAGGGGCAGGATCACTGTTGCTCCAATGCCTAACCACTTTGTGCTTTTTAATCATATTTAAAGTGATTTTATAAATTGCATTGCTCTTAAAGAATTCTAGTTTATATTCAGACCTGTTTAGGTTACTGTTGTTGACAATTTTGGAGTGCCAATGTTGTGCAAGTATGCAATCTAACGATGTTGGATAGTTTCATGCCCCTCCCTTGTACTTTCTATGTTTATTGGTTTCATATGTTAAGTGTTTTGTAGGCTGCCATCATTGGTACATCTGACCTTTTAATCCACAAGGGCACCTCAGGATTAAATCATGCAAATAATTAAGCACATGGGCAAAAATTAGGAGAGATTAAATTAAGAGGCCAAATTTAATCCACAAGCATCTTCATCGGTGAAATTTCTGGGAACTAATTCAAATAAAAATAGCACCTCAAGCACAACTCCACAACAATTAGCATCACCAAAAATTCAGAATTAAATGAAAGAAAGGGGCCATGGTATTCTTCAGTTAAAAGAACAACAAAAAGATCTAGGGTGGCCCATCTATGAACAAAATGTTTTTTTGAGTAGAACACACGAATGTTATCTGTCAGGGGCTAAGAACTAAATTGGCCAATTTGACAGAGCAATAGGGGAACATCAAGGCCATAGCCCTAACCACAAGAATGAGGGTCTAGCTCATCATCCAATCCATCACCAGAGCCATAAGGGGGCACAAGACCTAGATCATCACCTTCAAAATTACTATGGGTGTCCAATATCATAAGCAACATGCATTGAGCATAGGCTCGATGGTCTAGCTCTTGAGCAAGGGGAGGAGAGGACATAGAGAGAGTGAGGGACGGCTGCTGCTCAACCTAGGGTTAGGCTAGGAAGATGGGGGAGGCGGAGGGGGGCTGACCTGGACGCGGGAGTGGGTGACGGCGGCGTGGGCGTGCTCGACGACGTGCTGGACGGCGTGCTGGACTGCTCGACGGCTGCTGCTCCTCGGCGGCTGCTGCTCCTCAGCGTGTGCGTGGACGGCTGCTGCTCCTCGGCGTGGGCGTGGGCGACGGCTGCTGGACGGCGTGCTCGACTCCCGCTCCTCCTCCTGCTGCTCGACGACGACGTGCTCGATGACGGAGACGACGGCGGCCGGCGTGCGAATTGGGGATCGCGAGAGGGATCGCGAGAGGGAATTGGGGATCTGTTTTGCGCAAGAGAGAGAAGGAAGTGCGCGCGGTAGTTAGCACTGTGGGAGCTTACCCCAGGCGCATAACGCGCGATATGCGCATGCGCTATCGCTTACCCCAGGCGAATTCTGCTCAAACGCGCCTGCGGTAAAGTTCCAAGCGATTTGTTATGTCGTGGGCCCACATAACCTTACCCCAGACGAATCCTTCGAAAATGCTCCTACGGTAAATTTACCACTTTTTTTTGCGCGGGCCCACAGAGCCTTACCCCAGGCGCATGTTTTCCCATATGCGCCTGTGATAACTTTTACCCCAGGCGCATATTTT
Organism: Alopecurus myosuroides; assembly: GCA_028641055.1. Lineage (NCBI taxonomy): Eukaryota > Viridiplantae > Streptophyta > Magnoliopsida > Poales > Poaceae > Alopecurus > Alopecurus myosuroides. Next base: position 5,612,534 of record CM054057.1, read on the forward strand.
CACTGATGCGCCTGTGCTAAGATTTTCTAAATTACACATACCACCCCGGCCCGGGACACATCGAGCAATAGGAATGCTATTAGATAGGGCTCCCACATTGTTTTTCACTTAAAAGTTACATACATATGAAAGTTAACATATGCAAAAATATTTAGTGTCGCATCGAGCGTAAATAGATTGATTTAGCGAGATACCGCAAGTGTTTCTCTCTGAAAACACATTGTACATAGTAGCTATTAGCATGTTATATCGCACATATCGCGAGTATTTCCCTCTCTCAACCTTTCGTCACAATCTTACTCTTGCCTTTCTTGGTCGATGTTGAATACATACCCGCCATATCGTGACTTCTTCTTGTGAATGGAAGACCTGCCCTAGGTAGTGTGGTCCTGCTTCTTCTTGTGGTGTATGGTGCATCGTCTTCACCGGGTTCTTCCATCATCGGGTCTCCGACTAAGCCGTCGAAGTCCTTCTCATCGGCGACTCCATCCATTCCGACGAGGGCCCTTTTTCCTCTCCTTATGACAACACGACTAGGCTTTATCGGGTCGGTTATGAAGAAGCATTGCTCCACGTGCTTAGCCAATACCCAAGTCTCATTTTTCGCGGTGGGGTTCTTGGACTTGGGTTTGTTGGCTTCAGACATCGACATAGTGGTGAAATATCCGTCTTCTTTTGTGACGTTTTTCGCCCATCTGACATGGAACATCGGCAGCTTTACCCCAACGTAGTCAAGCTTCCATATTTCCTCGATATTTCCGTAGTATCTTCTAATCTCTTCGCCCGTGTAAGATTCCATCGTTATAGATGAGTTTTGATAGTCGCTACTTTTGTCTCTTTCCTCCGTATAGAATGTGTACCCATTGATGTCGTATGCTTGATAAGTCATCAGATTGGGCGCGGGGCCATATGACAAGGCCAATACAATTTTATCTTTCTAACATGTCATTGGCGGGGGATCGGCATCAATCTGCTTCTTGAACCATGTCGTGGGATTATCACGGCAGACGTTACCGGGGGTAACTGATATTGGGGCAAGACGACACAGGCGTTTGGGAGAGGGTTTAGCTCAGAGGAAAACATGATGGAACTCGATCTGGTAGCCGGTAATCAAGTCGCCGAGTCTCCAATCTCAATATATTAACTCAATCTCTCGTATACACTGGATGCTCGATATCAACTGGTACTACTAGGGTTCTTAGATCTCTCTCAACTAGACCTAGGGGTTGGTTTATAAAGCACCCATACCCCCTGGCTTATTCTCCAAGGCGCACCCTGAATCCTACCCGGACACCGCATACAAACTCTAACTTTCCTTTACCGTAATCCACAATCCGGGTTACGAGGCCTACAAACTTGGGCCTTCCAGAAGTTTCTTTATCCTTAGCCGGATCTTGCGCAGCGTCCTTTGGGCCGGGTTATACCTTGGAGTTGGCCTACCGGGTTATTATCCCTCCATCAGTAGTCCCCAGAATAGCTTGGGCTTCACGGATCCTTCCTTGAAGCGCTTGCTATTCCCTGCAAAGACATCAAATGCCCAAATGCATGAAGGCCGGGTTAAAACGCTTCAATAAACGGCTAGGCCCAACTCTACGGTGGCCATATAGTAACCCGGCTCCTCTCCAAATACCCGGCTTAGCTTTCCGGGTCTAAGCCCTGATAAAAGTGTCAAGATCCTGCACTTTACTCGATAATTGATCTTGATATTATGAAGAATATCTCCTTCTTATTTCTACCCAGATATCACGTTCAACACTTAAAGCGTATTTCGCAAGATTCAAACAGATAGCCGTTACTCCGTAATCCCCGGCTCCCGCTCGTGGAACCAAGCTTATCCACATGAACCATTATAAATATGGTCGCAGGGGTAACCCTAACCCCAACGGCTCATTTCCCCCATTCCTCTTCCTTTCTTCCCCCGTGCTCAAATTCACAGAGCGCCACCACGGAAATCCCGCGCGCATCACCAGAACCTATTGGCTGCCGGCTACGTTCCGCCACCGCGCACTCTGCACCGCCGCCAAGATCCGCCGCCAAACCCTCAACCGGCCCGTCGGGAATCGCAAAGGGGCAACAAACTTGCGCGATTTGCCTCCGTCGAGCTTCACTTCGATCTCCTCTAGTAAGCTTCCCATACCCGTTAATTAGCCTCCATAATTTCTTGATTTTCTTCAGATTAGATCTAGGTCAACCCGCCGGTCATTTTCCCGGTCATGCCGAATCGAGTTACTTGTATTCACTCTAGCTCATCCAATGGATTGAATGCTGGCTTTATTTCACTTCCCTACCGCCCACAACTGCTAATTTTGCCACGAATCTAGAAATGGAATCTTTAGCCTGGGCTCAGGCCGCCCAATTTTTCCGCCCTTGACTCTATCATCCGGAAAATCTTCCCTTTTCCGATTCCCTTTACTCATAATAGGTACCTGTATAACCATCCATTCCCCTCAAACATTCTTTCAATGCATAATCCTTCATGATTTTTATAATGATGCTTGATACCCGGGTGGCTTGAACCTTGCTTCACAAAATAACACCCGGATATTATGTAACCTTCATACTGTCTCGATACCGCTCACTGATACTCGACCAGCTTATGATTTTCGAGCCTTATTCCTCACACTCCTATACCTCGTGTTTTGCAGGTCACACCCATGGCTCCCAAGAAACATGGAAAGCAGCAGGCAAAGGCCAAGACCACCAACTCCATATCCGCCAACTGGGCGCGATCTACGGTCACCAAAACCAAGTTAGAAGAACTGGTCGAGCTGGGAGTTCTCCCTCCTAAAGAGGATATCCAGTGGAGAGTGCCGGGTAAGGAGACCCGGCCTACGCCGGCAAAGGACGAGGTAATATGCTTTGTAGAGCACGTGACCCGGGGCTTTCGTCCTCCAGGTCACCCCTTCTTTCGCGACATTCTGAGCCATTATGGCCTTCGTGTATTTGACATAGGTCCTAATTCTGTGTTAAATATCTCCCACTTTATCGTCCTTTCCGAGTCGTACTTGTGCACTCCGCCAAGTTTGGCTCTTTTCGTCGAGCTTTTCCAGTGCAAACCGTGCCGCGAAAGCGGTGACTGGGCACTTCTCGCTTGCGGCGGGGTCTCTATCCAGCGCCACAAGAATTCTCTGATGCCACCTCTTACCCTTAACTCCCACGTCAAACATTGGCAGCTTTCATATTTTTACTGCCGAGACACTTCCCCACCCGGCCAAAAGAAACTGCCGGGTTACTCAGAGGGTCTTCTTGACATCTCCGAGAATTTTAATGCCTTTGCCCCTGACTCGGACAGGGAGGCCATTCAACCTTTGCTAGTCAAAATCACTATTCTTGCGGCCCAAGGTCTCATCGGGCTCAACCTAGTGAAAACTTGGGTTGATTTCCGGATTCAGCCCAATTCCATCCGCACAAAGTTAATGTGCGAGTATTCGGGGCAAACCACAGACCCGCTCCGGTATTCTGACAACAGCTTTGCGGCTGGTGACACCAATAAAACTATCAAGGGTTTTCTGACAGAGAAACTAGAGGTAATCCGGAACATAGCCGGATTAGAACCCTTCACACTCGAGAACCCAGCCCCCAAGGTGAAGATCCGATTTTAACGTTTTTACCTTTGCTCTTTCCGCTTGATACGGTTGATAACCCTTGTTCTGATATTTTTATCTCAGGCTGATGATGATTTTTGGAAGATCGACACTTCCCCTAGCTCCGAGAGTCCAGAGGAACAAGAAGAGGCCGTTAACTCGGACGAAGGTGCTCGCCGGGTTTTACTTGATTCCTTTAAGTTCGTCGTAACCCCTTCATTTTCCAACTATAACCTTGATGACTTCCAGAACAAGAGGAGAATGACGAAGAAGAAGAAACCGACGGCAAGATGGAATCCGCCAGTGATGAAGATGAAGTGGAGCCGACAGTTAAAGTCGGATCTAAGAGAAAACCCCAAGGGATCGTCTTCAAGGTTTCATATCGCCTCCTTGTATTCAACTCGTATTCCTTTGATGATATACATGAGCTATCTTGACATTATTCCACCGGCCGTATTTGAAGGAGTCGCCCATGACCAAGCGCAGAGCAACTCGGAATTACCCGGGTGACGACGCTCTTAGCCCGGGTATTCCATTGTCTCCGGCTGGACGCGCTGGTATTAACCTTATCCTTTCTCGGAGGAAACAATCTTCCTGAACCGTTCCCTTACGAAACCTTGCTTAATACTTTTCAGTTTCGCCCGGGTCCAGCAACGAGTTTCCCTCGGACTTTGCGGTGAATACCGGGTAAAATCCCTTTCCTGATGCTCTATCACGCTTTCATCACCCTTTCCTGATTGTACACTAACTGCTCACTCGTACTATCCATAGGGCCACGGTCGTTATTAGCGACCAAGAGGATATGGAGACCGATGACCCGGGTAAGGGGAACCTGGCTGACAAGGCAACAGCCGCGTCTAGCGGCGAAGAACAAGCGTCACCAATAAACCCGGCCAGACAAGAAGCCGAGTATCCGATAGCCTCTCACGCAAGCAAGAAGAAAAGAGCTGCCACTTTGGGTGCAGGAGAGGGGGCATCAGATTCCGACATTCGGATGCCGCCCCCTGCTAAGAAGAAAACTCCTTCTCGGAATTTCCAAGGCCCCGGGTCCTCTGACACGGGTAATGATACTTTTGATCAACTGATGAGCACTCTCCTCACTATTAAGACTTCAGAGAGCAATATTCTGGAGCGCATGGCCGCAGCGTACCAGGTAATAATACTTGATATCTCGTAGTGTATGCCTAGTCCCCAAGTTCCAAGCATGACTTGCTGGAGTTGTGCTTGGTACTTTACGCAATACTCAGCTTGCCATAATATCCGACTGATACTTGTGTTCCTTACTACTTACAGGCGCAGACGACCCGGTCTGATGAAATTTTGCTCAAGACCGAACAACTTCTTCTCGCCGAGGTAAAGCGGAGAGAAACCCTTGAGGATGACGTGGAAACCTTGAAGAAGGATGTTTCTAAATACAAAAAGAAGTGCAATACTGCTCAAACTGCACTGAAGAAACTATCTGACCAGGTCACCGATACCTATCAGATCTTGCTTAGTAAGTTTTTGCTGCCGACTGTCTTCATGCCTTTACTTTATTATATGACACTCGGGATTACTGATACGTCTTTCCTTTGCTTCAACTGCAGGTGCCAACCTTGCGGCCCCAGAAGAGGATGCCATTGCAAAGGCTAAAACTTTAAAGACTGTGCTCCGGACTTTCTTTGCCGGCACAAAGTTTATACTGGACGCCGTGAAGTGGCCTACTGAAGTATACCCAGGTGAAGAAAATCTTATCAAAGCCTGCTCCACTGTGCCTGGCTGGATTGAAATCTGGAAACGCTCGGCATGCCGGATTGGTATGACCCGGGCCTTTACCCTGGCTAAGGCTTACTTTCCGAAGCTTGATCCGGCAAAGGTAATATCCGGGTTTCCAGAATTCAAAGCAGATGGCTCCAAGTTTACACCTAAGGACTTCAAGGCCGTACAGTCCGCAGTGCGTCATTCGGCCACCACTTTGGCCGATAGTATGGATCTGAACACTATCATGAGCGCATACGATGCTGAAGGCAAAATTGTTACGGAGGATGCACCCCCTCCCTTTGATATTTTGGAGAAATGGGCTGCTGATTCGGCCAGGAAGAGGGAAGCAACTGAGCAGAGAGAGGCCGAGTTAGGATCAGGGCCAACCACCTCTACACCAACTGTTCTTCCGCCTGTCCGTCCTGCCGCAAGGAATCCGGGTGATGATGCCGGGAGAGCTAAAGAGCAAGTCCAGGGCAAGACCCGGAGGGCAAGGGCAAAGATGTGGACCCTACTCAGGAGGCCAAATAGGCAAACGCCATAAAAATACTTCAATCATCTGATGTTTTTACTCAAAACAAGTATTCTTTTTACGGTGCGCCTGTGCACCCTTGATACTAGTGTCGCAACCTGTAACGCATTTTAATTCTGTGATACACTTCGTGCCTTTCTAGGCCTTTTGATGAACTTGGTACTTGTCTACTTTTGAACTTATTCTTGATATCCGATTTTCTTTTCATTTCCTTCTTTATTTCCGAGTATCGTGAGTTTTGACAGGTGGACTTTTCTTTAAGTCCCCAAGTCCCCACGACTCGGACATTGGGGTCTTTCGAGCTTGGCGACAAAACAACTTGATTCTGTTTCGGAACCCACAGTCCCCAAGGCCCGAATTTCCGAGTCTGTGGTGTGTGGTTTTTTTGAAGAGAACAAACTTGTTGTTGCTAAGCCGAAACCCGGAATTGTTTCATATAGATAATGAAGTTATGCTTGATAAACGTTGAGTTTCCAGCTATTAGCCTTGTACTCTGCATAACTTGTGGTTTAGATGACCCTTTTGACTATCTTGTACTGTAAGCCGGCTTTCGCGTGGATACCATGTTGTTACATCTATACGAAAACAGGGTCAGACAAGTCCCAATGGGCTTCATGGCCGATTGTAATCGTAAGCGAGCAAATCATGCCACTTTAGTGCGAGTCACATCGAGCTTAAGTAAGAAAAGTCAAGAAAATTTGGCTCCTTTGTCCGGTTATAAGATTGCAGCCGTACTCGTTTGCGAATAATCGGCCCTTATAACTCATAGGCATCAAGGCCGGGTCTTTGGGTTTGTGGCTGCGCTACTTGAGCAACCAGCCCCCGAGACCTATACATATTCAACATACTTAATGATACTGATGTATTGATGGCAATGGATACTTACTTACTTGTAATCGAAGTAAAAGCCGTAACAAAATAGGACTTGATAATCATCTCTTTATTGATACGAGAAAGTTTGGATCAGCAGGCCGCCTCATTAAAAACCTTCCAGTCCCCTTAGGTACCCTGGGTAGGAAAAGAGCGCGTCTGAAACCTGCTGCCCGTTACATTGCTTAGTTCTTCTTGGGAACCGGTCCCGGGCTGACGTGACCGATACACATTCTCCATTTGCTGGACTTTTTCATGATGAGTACCGGATTTACTAGCCAACCCGGGTGAGGTGTCTCCATAGCGCGGCTGGTTGTGAGCGGCCGTGCGATTTCTTCTCCTATGGCAGATTGTTTGGGGGAATCATCCTTGATAAAAGCCACCATCTTAGCATCTTGTGCTGCCTTGGACTTTGCTCTTTCGTCTTCAGTACTCGGCCTTTTTGACGTGGTTCTATCCTCCGGGTCTGCTTGAGACCGGTAATGCTTGAGTTCCTCTTTTCTATAGGCTTGCTCGGCCATTGCTGCGTCTCCTTCATCGCATTCAGCTGCTATGTCTCGATTTCCATGTATGGTAATGGTTTTCTTGGGACCCGGGATTTTTAGCTGTAGATATACGTAACACGGCCTAGCCATGAATTTGGCATAAGCCGGCCTTCCGAATAACGCGTGATAAGGACTGCGCAATTTGACCACCTCAAAAGTGAGCCACTCAACTCGATAGTTATCCTTTGATTCCCCAAAAGCTACCTCCAATGCGATTTTTCCCTTGGGGCACGCTGAATGACCCGGCACTATCCCATGAAAAATTGTTGAGCTTTTCTGTAGCTGAGACTCCTTGAGGCCCATGCGTAAGAAGGTTTCCCAATACAGTTTGATGCTACTTCCACCATCCATCAAAACCTTTTTCAGTTCATACCCATTTACCTGCGGTGCGACTACTAATGCCAAGACTCCCGGGTGTTCTACTCTTTCCGGGTGGTCCCTTCTGCTCCATGTTACATCATGTTCTGACCATCTCAGGTATCTCGGGACAGCCGAAGAAACGGAATTGACCGCTTGCTTCAGTATCTTTTTGTCCTTGTTAGATCCTCCTGTGGTATGCACATGATATTGACCCAACTGTTTGGGGTTAGCCTGGAAACCTCCTGCTCCCCCTTGGTTATTACCTTGATTTCCAGCTGCCGGGTTACCGGCTGGGGGTGGACCGTTGCCCGGGTTTCCTCCTGGACCCGGTCCTCCTCCCCGTCCTGCACCTCGCATGGCTCTGTTCACTTCCTCATTTTTCCATCTCTGTAGGTCGGCGCACTGCTCCAAGGAGTGGTTAGCTGGCCTACCGTTCCTGCTGTGCTTCGGGCATGCCATTCTGAATATGTCCCAATTATTACCCGGCCTTGGTGGCCCTTGATAGTTTCCTCCATTGTGATTTCCAGCATTGAAATTTCCTTCTGCCCTAGGTCTGGAAGATCCAGCTTCAGTATTGGCGACAAACTCAGAGCCTCCTTCAAACGGACGCTTGTTCTGGCTGTTGTTACCCGGTGCTGATCCGTTGCCAGTTCTTCCATTACTACTTGTGTTTGCTTTTGCTTTTTTATCATCGGTTTCCTCTTCCGTATTGTCCGTTGCGGCATGTTTGTTGCACGCATCCATCAATTCTCCCATTGTGACCTCCGAAGCATTCCGACTAGATTTCATGCGAGTTAATTTTTGTACTAAGGGTGTGTACTTGCAGGTCTTTGCCATAGCTTGCAGCGCATCCTTGGGCTGAATATCCGTAGATGAATGGAGAATTTCCATAACCCGGCGCACCCAGCTACGCGCCGATTCTCCCTTCTTCTGAACACATCGCTCTAAGTCGTCAATAGTGAATAACTTTCTACACGTCCCGTGAAAGTGCTTGATAAATGCAGTAGATTGGCGAACCATAACTTTGCTGCTCCTTCTGACATCATTAGATACATGAACTTGGCTTGAAGATTCTCGGACGCATTGCGAATCGACATGGCCATCTCATAGCTACTCAACCATGTTTCCGGATCCATAGTCGGCTCATAATTTACCACTTTACCCGGTTCTTTGAACTTTTCCGGGTAAGGTTCAGCTCTGATGCTATCCGAAATACACTTAGGCCCTGCAAGAATGGTTGAAGCTGGTCTTACTCGGGAAACATGTGATCCTGCAGGGGGTACAGCTGGCTGCGGTACCGCTGGTGGCCCATGTGCCGCAGACCCGGCCACGGCTCTCCTGGCCCTGGAACTGTCCACGATGGCCTGTGCTGCTGCTGCTGCTGGTACTGCCTGGATGTGTGGAGGAGGCGGCATTTGCTGCTGCTCTTCCCTCCGCCGTGCCGAACTTGTTTGGATGTTTCCATCGTTACCTTGTTGTTGGCTGACATACGGCGTCCCATGCATTCCACTTCTGTGATCCGGGTAATTAACCTGTTGCGCTACCGCGGTGCGCAACATATCTATCGCCCGCCGGGTCTCCTCTGCGTGGGGTGACTCTCTCACGGGGATTTTATTTAGTGCAAGCGTTGCCGCGTACACGTTGTCCATGGGATTATTGTAATGACCTGCTGGTGTGCGAAAACGCGATGGTGGTGGTGGTGGTGGCGGTGGTACGGTATTGCCTGCAGTGACTCCAGTCTGTGGTGCAAGTAACCCGGCCTGCGTATCTACCGGTTGTGCTCCTCCGGTTGTCGGCTGAGGGGCGGTTCCTTGATTTGCCGCTGGAATCGGCTGATCCTGAGGCGTGATAAATAGTGCGGCCGGGTTTATGACTCCTCCCAATGCTGGTAATCTAGTTTGATGCCTTTGATGTATTCTAGTCGTTTCCTCTCGGAGTCGAGTTTCCAATGCATCCAGCTCACGTTGCCGTGTGACCATCCCTTGCCTTTCTGCTTCTACTTGCCTTCTCTGCTGCTCCAATGCACGACGGGCTACGTCCAAATCCCTAACTCGTTCCGCCGCGTTCTCCGGAGTGATAACTGTGGCAACAACCGTCGGATCTAGGATCAGATTGTTGTCGAACAAGGCCGGGTGTTGTGGATTGGAAGGACCCGCTCCTGGTGTCCGGTTTGCTAGGAATCCGGACGTGTTTGCGTGTAGCTCGTTTTCCGGCGCTTGAATGGTAACCGATGCCGACTCTCCGTCAACCTGGGCCAAAACCATGTTTCCGTTAGCCGGCCCCTGCTGCCGGGCTAATGCTTGTGCTGACCCGGCCGCGGCCGCGGTTACGGCCTCTTGGTTGAGATTGGTCGCGGGAGCCGTATAAACCGCGACTCGGCGTATGATGCTTGGCGTGAATTCATGCTGTTCCCCTTCGCTGTTATTCTCCTCATATCGGTTTTCCAGCAGATCCAGGATAGACTCGGTATCATCCTCTCTTTCGACCCGGTCGCGCGGGGTCCATGCCGGTTCCTCCGGCTGTTCCCACTTCGCGATGGGTTATTCCGCCGGATATGTCGTTCCAACTGATTCTTCATCATCTGATTGGATAGAAGTGGCCTCCCCTGACACAGAATCAGATCCAAAATTGTCAGGGATCGAACCGGAAGTACATACCATACCAATGAAGACGCTGATCCGGCCGATTGTCACGACGGATCCGGATTCGAGGTGATCCGACTCTGGCCCCCAGCCGGAATCGTCCACCGTCTTTTCTCCTTTGTGGTCGATGTAGATCTCGCCGACGACAAGATTCTCCATGTTCTTCCGAGCTTCTCCCGTGATGTAAACACCTTTGGACGCAGGCCACACAGTGGGCGCCAACTGTCGTGGGATTATCACGGCAGACGTTACCGGGGGTAACTGATCTTGGGGCAAGATGACACAGGCGTTTGGGAGAGGGTTTAGCTCAGAGGAAAACATGATGGAACTCGATCTGGTAGCCGGTAATCAAGTCGCCGAGTCTCCAATCTCAATATATTAACTCAATCTCTCGTATACACTGGATGCTCGATATCAACTGGTACTACTAGGGTTCTTAGATCTCTCTCAACTAGACCTAAGGGTCGGTTTATAAAGCACCCGTACCCCCTGGCTTATTCTCCAAGGCGCACCCTGAATCCTACCCGGACACCGCATACAAACTCTAACTTTCCTTTACCGTAATCCACAATCCGGTTTACGAGGCCTACAAACTTGGGCCTTCCAGAAGTTTCTTTATCCTTAGCCGGATCTTGCGCAGCGTCCTTTGGGCCGGGTTATACCTTGGAGTTGGCCTACCGGGTTATTATCCCTCCATCAAACCATGTCGCGAAAGAGGAGTTGTGTGCTCTAAATATCTCATCTTCCGTCATCGGCCTGCGAGCACTATTTTTTATCATGGTTTTGTGCTCTTCTATCCAAGGGTCGACATCGTCAATGTTTGTAACACTACTAGGTGGGCCCTATCAAAGTCGGCTCTCCGACCACAGGAGTCCGCGTCTATTACGCTTTTGCCAGTGTTGTGGCCTACACCCATGAACCTGTCAAGGTGCTTGTTTGCGGGCAAACCAACTACTGGCATCTCATCGCCTAGAAAATTCTTGCAGAAAGAGATGCATTCTTCGGTGAGAAATCCCTGGACGATGCTTCCATCCGAGTGTGCCCTGTTACGAACGAATGATTTGATGATCCCGTTCATTCTTTCTAACGCCATCATGTTGTGCAAGAATGCCGGCCCAAGATTGGTGATATCGGCCACGATATGAACCAAGAGATGTACCATAATGTCAAAGAAGGCAGGTGGGAAGCCTGCAGCCTTCGGAGTTTCTTCACGCTTATCGACTTCCGAGTGATGACGTCGAAAAAGTTACAGAGGCCAGTGAGCGTTTGACGGACGTGCGGTTCCATTATCCCTCTAATTGCAACCGGAAGTATCTGCGTCATCACCACGTGACAGTCATGAGACTTTATCCCGCTGAAGATTTTTTTCTCCGCGTCTAGGTATCTGCTTATCAGCCCCGCGTAACCTAAGGGAAATCTCACTCCGAGGAGGCATGTGAATATTTTCTCGAACTCGTCGGGACTTAGAGTGAAGCAAGAGGGTTTCAGGCGGTGAGTTTGGTGTTGCTTAGCCCTTTTTATGCTTGCGGTCGTCCATCTCCTCCACCTCATCCTCATCCTCCTCCGTCTGTTTACGCGTAGAAGGCGGTAAGTGAAGCTCGCTCCTGATATTCAGGACCATCAGGTCGTATCTTGATTTTGGCCCGTCTTTGGTCCTATCTAGCATGCTGAACAGGGTGCCAAGCAAGCTCTCACACACATTCTTCGTGATATGCATGACATCAAGGCAGTGAGGCACTCCGAGGATTGGCAAGTACCGCAAGTCCCAAAACACGGACCTCCTTTTCCATACCCCCAAGAGCGGTCCTTCTGGCGGAGGACACTTTTTCTCTCCTCGCTTTTGCTTCTTTCCTCGCTGGCGCTTCTGTACCTTTCCCGGCGGAGGACACGTTTTCCAATTCTTCAATAGAGTATCGATCTCTTCTCCTCTTCTCTTACGTGGAGGTAGATCGAGCTCATCTTTACCGTTGAACAGGTCTCCGCGCTTTCTCCACGGGTCGTTCTGTTGTAGCCACATTCGATGCCTCATGTATACGGTTTTAGAAGATCCGGGATCCTTGTGTAGCTGTAGAAACGACGTAAATTCCATGCACTTGACACAAGCCTTGTGTCCATGGCACACCTGACACACAATATATCCGTATCCGAGATAGTCCTGCACCGTCGTGATCAGGGCGGCTCTCATACGAAAAGGTTCTTTTTTGAAGGCGTCCCATGTTTCCACCCCTTCCTCCCACAACGTGTCTAGCTCCTCCTTCAATAGCTCGAGATACATGTTGATATCGCTCCCTGGCTGGGTTGGCCCTTGAATCAGCATACTCATGTGTATGTACTTCCTCTTCAGACACAACCACGAGGGGAGATTGTACATCCATACAAACACGGGCCAGGTGCTATGTTTGCTTCTCTGGTTGCCAAGCGGATTGAGACCGTCGGTGCTCGCACCAAGCCTGATGTTCCTTGGATCGTTCCCGAATTCTTCATCGAATGCGTCTAATGCTTTCCACTTACGTGCATCCGAAGGGTGTGTTAGCACTGGTTTTTCAACACGTTCTAGATCACTCAGCACCGCCTTCTTTCTGTCCTCGTGTCAGCGCATGAGTTTTGCTTCCTCAGGGTCCACGAAGTACCGCTGCAGATGGGGAATGAGTGGAAAGTACCACACAACTTTCCTAGGAGCTTTCTTCATCCCCCTCTTGTAACGATCAGCACCGCACACCGGACATTTGATCTGGTCCGCGTGCTCGTTACGATAAATTACGGATGCAAGCGTGGTATTTTCTGTGCGGTAAATCGAGGGGGCACACGATTTTCTTGGCCTCCTGTAGACTTCTAGCACATGTGTTCCCTTCAGGTAAGTGCGTCTTCAGGTATCGCAGAAGATCGTCCATGCTTGTGTCGGTCCATGCGTGTTTTGCCTTTATCTCTAGAAGATCCAGAGCTACTCTCAAGCGTGACTCCTCCGCCCCGCGACTTGCGTCATACAACGGAGTTGCAGAGTCTATCTCTAGTTGCGTGATCTTAGATTTACGTCTGGCGTCGGTCGACGTGTTCTTGAGAAGAAGCTCTTGAACATGAGGGTCCCGCACGACTGAAGTTAGCGGAGTGTTCATGTCCTCGTCTTCATGTTTTTTATCACCATGACTCCCTTCTTCTTCATTATAGTCGTTTCCGTCGACAGTCTCTTCGTCCTCTCCATTGCCATGTTCAGACTCCTCCTGATCATCTTCACCTCTGTTAAGGATATCGGCTGATATTCCGATAAATCGTCCGATTTATCGCTTACCGGTGTCTAGCCGATAAGATAAATTGGCCAATATTTCGGCCGATATTCCGATATTTCAGCCGATATCCCGATAAATAGGCCGATTTACTACTTATCGGGGGTTGACCGATAAGTTCCTGATAAGCGATATCTTGAACATTGATCTTCACATGTCGCCGTCCAATTGGTCTCGACGTGATCATCGTATTCATCATCATCCATCCACTTAGTGTGGCCCTCCATGAAACTATACCCGAGCAGGTGCTTCTCCACATTACCAGAATCTGGTTTGAACAAGGACCCTAGCTTGCATTTTCGACACGGACACTCTATCTCGGTGCGTTTGTTTCGATGCATCTCGGCCGTCGCGCGTTGCACGTATCTATGCACCACGCTTGTCCTCATCGCAATGACCATTGCTACAAAAGGCAAGAGAGGTTTCATTAACTAGATCCGGTTTTCACGGAAAGTTTCGGCATGACCTTGCTACAAAAGGTGTAACGCGGAGCGCCAGATATTTGCCGAAAAGGAAATGAATCAACATTTCGGCAAAACATTTGCAACTCATCCTCATGGCAACACAATAAAATGAAAAAAAGATCGAGTTCTCATCCACCAACCAATCTCACGCACCTATTAAGATGACACACAATGCAAAATATATAGACGCGATGACGACGTCGAAGATCACCGGAGAGACGACCGATAAGAGAGTGATAGATCTAGAAGTAGCTAGTGGTGCATTTGTGGTGAGATCTAGTGTCCGGTTAGTAGATCTAGTGGAGAGATTTGAAAGAGGGGAAGTGGGGTAGCATACTAGTTAAAATATAACAAACATGATTGGTTAAATTAGCTAAAAATGGTGGAGGGGTGTGGGGGATTAAGCTAGGAGCACTAATGGGTCGAGTTTGGAGTAGTGAGTGAGTGAGTGGGGCGGATATGGGTGGTGGTGGGTGGCTGGCCGCACTTATTGATGTCACATTTTACCCCAGGCGAATAAGGTAGCACATGCGCCTGCGGTAGGGGTGCTACCCCAGGCCACATTTTACCACATGCGCTTTTGATGCTATTCGCCTGGGGTAAGTGTGCTACCCCAGGCGAACCAAGATCATATTCGCCTGCGGTACATGCACAGTGCCGGGGGTGGTGGTGGGTGTCCTGCCACCCTTTACCGCAGGCGTATCGGAAATTGGTTCGCCTGGGGTAACACACTTACCCCAGGCGCATATTGTACCTGTTCGCCTGCGCTAAGTAGCCCAGGCGCATTTATTTATCTGTCCGCCTGTGGTAAATAGTGCAGCTATAAACATTTCTGACAAACTATGTCCATCCCGCCCAACTTCATTACTACTACTGTTCAACCGATTCTTTCTTTCAGAACATCCATCTGTTGTACAGTACTACCAACTTAATCAATTACCGTACATCGAAATGAATTTTTCAGACCATTAATTAATTCGTACTACTACGAATGAACCGCACGCACGCACGCACAGCGTGTTTAGCAATTCCTCATTTGATTAGGCAACCCTTTTGTACGACTGTTTTAGATTCGTGGCCAGCCAGGGGAAGCATCGGTTGACGTAGGAGTGATTGATTCTATCCGATGTCACAGTAGATTTTGTTTGGATTATAATATTATCTAGAGCTAACTATAGCTACAGGTTGTGATTAGTCCACCTATCCGTTCGAAAATTGACCGACTTGGACCCATTCATCCATGATCCATCCATTCATCCATCGTTTACTAGTATTCCCAAATTCCGAATTGATTTAAACTGAATATATATAGTACCTATATATATTTTTAAAGATGGGTTAACTTGCCCCGAAAGCAAGCATATACGTGTGCGTGCGCCATCATCTCCTTAGATTTCCACGAGTGGGTGGGTCATGCATGATCACCTATATATCTTGCGATACATTTGTTTTGTGATGTTTTAAATGACACAAAAATAGAAAAACTAGAAGGATACCCCGCGCATAGTGTCCGACTATGGACAAGATACAAATTGGACTAAGAGTTCTGAAGATAATCGATGGCGTCCAATCCCTGCCCAGGCCAAGCCGGAGGGATTCCCAAGCTAACGTCGTCAGACTTCAAACCTGTTGACTGCAATGTGGAATATGCAGCCACGAAATGGATTCATGGGTCAGTACGATTAAGTACTGGCAAGTGGATAAACCATACTCACAAGATACCAGCGTAACCAATCATCACAAGATACAAATACTTTGGGTACAACGGAAAGGAAGGGGATTATTGCAACGAAGCGGCAGCGGGCTGCACTAACTAACTACAGAGACTCGCTACAACATCCGGCTAAAAGAAAGGGATAAGATAGCGTATCAGAACCAACTACAACTACTCACCAGACAATACCCATCTAATGTTACCCCCTCCTAAGGAAGCAACCCAAGGAAACTCACACGGTGGATTAAGGTGACATTCATTCTTATGGTGGAGGTAATCTATATTACTAGTCAAGTTATCATCGTTAGGTGTAAGTTTTCTGAGTACTTGTTAGCCAGCACTTTCACCAAGTCATCCATAACCGCGGACAACACGGCTTCTCGAGAAGATTTAACCCTGCAGGGATGCACCAATTTGGCCGTACACGTAAGAATGACCCGCCAGATGGAAATGCACTTCCACCAAGCGAGGCACTCACACAACCCAACTCTTCTTCGCATCAAGCCCAAAGAACCCCGTGCAATTGAGCGCACGGCTAATCAAGCCCCACGAAGAAAAGGGGACCCTCATAGCACTCTAAGAACGTGTCTTCCTAAATGCCGACTACAAAAGTTCCACCCTGGCGCCAAGGGTTCGCAGCTGCATATGCATGCGGCAAATGGAAAACCCGAACTAAATGAGGCGATTTGGACGAGATGCGAATCGAATCAAGTTGCGGGGGGCGCCCATACTCGCTTCCCACATGCGGTTAGTGCGCTCATCATGGATCGGAGGACAAGACCCTTTTCCTAATTAAGTTCGACACTAGCAGGCCTCAAAACCACGCCGGGCCTCCTGCCGGTGCCTTATCATCAAATTATTATTACCCAAAACATTAACATGAAGTTGATTGAATAGAAACCCAACTATCAAACTAAACAGGTGATAAGACGGACAACAAGACTTGAGCGCAAACAACACTAAGCATGCAACTACGACACGAGGGCCAACAAGGTAAACAAACAACAGGTAATAGGAAGTGGAAGGAAGGCTATATCATGGCTGCAAGGTAAAAATAAGATAGGATCGAGACACAAGAATCGAATCATAAGGCTAGCATAAGGAAAACGGAAACAATCGGTAACAAGTGATGAAAGGCAGCCATAGGCAGCAAGTGAGTATACTTGCCTGGAATCCAGCAAGTAGAGGTACATCCGCAGAACTTGTCGCTGCTCACATCATCTCAACGTCCTATCCGCGAAGAAGCAACGAACTAGAACAAACACCGGATGCAACAATTACTTCTACGGCAAAAGATCCAGCATGATCAAGATATGGATGCATGACAAGTTTAAGGATGCATCAAGATAAACTAGTTGACATGGTAAGCATATTTAAATGGGCCCATATGCAATTTGGATTGCATATGGAAAAGCCCATGAATTAATATTGAATTAAATGATCTACAAATAACCATCATGTGAAAGTTGATTAGAATGATGCATGGATGATGAAAACAATAAGAAAACAACAATAGCTTCAGTTTGATAGGTTGTTTACCAAGTTTGGAATTTTATTTATTAAGTTATGAAATTTGGCTTCTTAAATGAGTTACACAAACATTTATTGTTTTCACCCATTTTAATTGTTCAAAACAGATAACAAAATTCATATTTGGAAAGAACACAAAATTTTAGATGGAATACATATTTTATTTGTTGAATTTGGATTTTAGATGAGCAAGTTATTAAATTGACAATTTTAAATGCATTAATTAAGAAATAGTTGTTTTCAGCAATTTAATTTATTCAAAATAGAAAACAAAGTTTATATTTGGAAAGCTTATTCAATTTTGCATGAAAAATATATTTTACATGTTGGAATTGGATTTGAATTGCCCAAGTTATGAATTTTGCAATTTAAAAGGTTTAATTAAAGCATTGAATTATTGCACCACTTTTAATTAGGAAAAACAGTAAACAAATTGTATTGAAAAGGTTGAAAACATGTAGCAAATGTTTCACTGCACATTTTGAGCTATTAAACATAATTTTTGGGTCATTATTGAATTTATTATGCAATTTTTCATAAGCATTTTTATTCTGCCCTTTTTAGTAAACAGAAGGAAACATGTTCAAATTTAATTCAATTGTGACCAAATAAAATACCAATGTGTAGAGTTTGTTAAGACAAATTTTTAGAGCCCAAGTTTGCTCAATTTGGATGAACAGAACTCAAGTTATGATTTTCCAAAGTTTCCAATTTTTATTGCATTTTCTGTATTTAATTATTTAGTGCAAAATTTATTGCAGAAACATGTTGCAACTTTGTGACTAATAGAAAGAGCACAATATTCTGAATCTACAGAAACTTGAATCATTGAAATTGGAGCAATTTTCAATTTGTTATGGATTTTACAAATAAAGAATCAAGGAAGAGAGGGCTTGGCCGGTTGGGCTGGGCCTAGCCTGGTGGGTTGGTCTGCCACCCAAAATCACTTTTTCCTTTTATTATTTTCAGAAAACAAAAGAAATGGTTTAGGGATAATAGACAGCTCACACCAGAATTAATTATTGAACTTTTGTGATCAAAATTTTATTAGGAAGTTATATGTAATCAGATGAGATGCAATGAAATGCATGATGACATGATGAAAAACAAGGAAACACACAATTTCTATTTGGAAAAAAACGCCCCGAGTGTTACACATGTTAAGATAGAAAAATACTTAATGCATGTTAGTGTGGTTTTGCTTTATAAGAAGTATAGATAGATGGGTTATAGATATGCAAGAGCCAAACATACAAGATTCTACTTCCTCCGTCTCAAATTAATTGTCACAAAGATAAACAAAAAGTGGATATATGTAGACATAATTTGTGTCTAGATACATCTAATTTTGTTCATCATTGTGACAATTAATTTATGTCTACATATATCCACTTTTTGTTCATCTTTGTGACAATTAATTTGAGACAGAGGGAGTACGTTTTTTAAGCTTACTAGCATCCCCCGTAGCTCCCAGCTAGCGACCAAGCGCTCAACCTAGTTGTGCTCACCTGACCCCTTCCTCCTCCCCTCCGCTAGCGAATGCCGTCGGGAAAATCCCGCATGGTGCCAACGGTGGTGGGGCCTCCTTTTCCCGCATGTGAGGGGCTTTGGGCGGGAGGAGGGTGGTGAACTATTGGACGTGGTCTTGGCCGGTGGTTGCCGCGTCTTCTGGCGGGCAACGACGGTGGAGAGGAGGCTCCAACAACAGTGAGACTAGGCGGGAGAGACGACGGTGGCTAGATCTTGGCGAAAATCTGGTGCGCTCAAAATGAGCGCTTCCAGATGCGTGCACGGTAGGTTGTGGGTGGATCAAAGGTGCCGCGTCCTTCGGGCCCTCTGCCTTCTATTGCTCGTGATCGATTTAGGATAGGTAGGCTTGAATCTGGCCGTGTTATCCGCGTCGCCTCCGTGGGGTCTGCTACCCCTTCAGTGCAAGATCTTGGATGGCGGGGCGGACCGTTCGGAAGGTGTACTGTGTGGTCGGCTCTTTGGCAAGCAATGTTGTGGTGTTCGTGGCAGCTTCTCTCTGTCGTTGTGTGTACGGCGATGAGTTGGACGCGGTTAATCATGTTGGTGGTAATGCTATGGCAATGGAGGTTTCAAGGTCGTGTGTTATGGATACCGGTTTTGATGGGAACGGGTGGTTTGTCGTACCCTGGGTGGTGCAGAGCTGATTTGTTTTCGGGGGAAGGGGGAATCCAACAATATGGCACCACAGGTGGTGATGCCTATGGTTCTCGTTACACTCTTTGGAGTGTCGTTGTGGTTATCCTTAGGGCTGGTGACGGTGACACTTTGCATTGTCGCCCTCTTAGGGGCATCGTTGTGGAGTTCCGAAACCATCTTCTAATCTAGCTTGGGGCAGTATGGGCGGTTTTCTATCTCATATACGTAAATTTTTCATTGTTCTTTGTTCTTATTGTCTGCTGGAAGGATCGATCCTCCACATCCGGAGCTGGAGGGCAGGTGGTCCTCTCCGACAACAATTTAGTGTGTATAATGCGATGAGGTCCGGTCGATCATAAATTAACCTAACCTGCATCCTATAACGGTCCTGCCGCGTAGCGATTAATTTATAAAGTAGAGCGAAAAGCTTTTTCAAGAATAATAATATTTGTTTTAGAGAAATGCTTTATACTATACTCCCTCTGTTTCTATTTTAATCTACATTTTAAAAAAATGTTAAGAAAAATTAGCGAGTCATTTAAAATTACTACCTAGATATATGAACAACCAATCCAAGCCACATTAGAAGTAATGACATCCAACAGGAAAATTAAGTATGCTTTGTTTTCTGTTGAGATCATACTTGCACTTCCACTTGTGTTATCGCCTGTTGAGATCGGTGGGCAAACTGAGATAATTTTCGAAGCATCTTCCAATCTAGCGTGTGGCAGTATCGGTTGTCTTCTATCGCATATACGTGAATTTTTCATTGTTCTTTGTCCTTGTTGTCTGCTCGCAGGATCGACGCTCCACGTCTGAAGCTGGATGGCCGGTGATATACTCCCTGCGCCTCAAATTAATTCTCATAAAGATGGATAAAAGGAGATGTATCTAGACATAATTTAGTGTTAGATATATCAACTTTTGTCCATCTTTATGAGAATTTATTTGAGATCGGAGGGAGTACTATATTTGATAGAAAATATATTATCGACTTGAGTCTCTTTGTAAGCATCTTTCCTTTTCAAGAGGCGGAGTCAAACAAAATTTGGGTACATGCATATGAAATCATGTATTAGAATGAATATGTTAATGATATTGTAATCGTACTTTTGTTTTCATCCTCCAAAACAAAAAGGCTATAAGAATCATTTCACGTAACCTATGATGGAGGCACACTGAATTATTTTTTGATCAAGAAAAATATATTAATATCAAGCACGAAGCAGTCACGAAGATGCCCTGCAGGTGTTCGCCTAATCGGCTACCAAGGCGCTAACTTAGACCATCAAAGTTAAAAAATTGTTTAAGTTTGAAAATTGGTGGCTTAAAGAATCTGATTTCCATCAATTTGCTAAGGACTGTTGGACTCAAACACATAATAAATCTTTTTATAATAGATCTAACAGTTTGGCAGCCAATCTTAAGGTTTGGTGCAGGAAGAAGAAACCTTTGCAGGAGGAGTTAAAGGAGTTACAACAACAAATTGAGAACATCCGGTCAAAGCCTGTCCACTTACAGGATCATGCTCTGGAAGCCTCTTTAATCGCAAGGTTTGAGCAAAGTAATTCAAAGCTAAATGAGTTTTTCAGGCAAAGAGCAAAGAAGCATTGGATAAAGTATGGCGACAAAAGTACAACCTTCTTTCAAAAGGATGTTGCCAAAAGAAGGAAAAGGAATACTATCTTGTCGGTTAAGGATGAACAACACCAAATTCAGCATATGCCAGATAAAATTGCTGCAACTTTTGTCGCTTATTTCAGATCAATTTTTGCTTCTTCCTTTCAATCGGTTTTGTAGCCTGGAATCAGTACCTCGGCATCTCCTGAAGATGATCCTACTTATTCCATTCCGGATAAGCAGGAGTTACTGGATACTCTCAAGGAGATGAAAAGGAATGCCTCCCCGGGACCGGATGGATTTAATGTTGAGTTTTATTTAGCGACTTGGGATTGGATTGGAGATGATGTCTGTAAGTTGGTTCATAGTTTTTTCTGCTCAGCAATTCTTCCGGCTCATCTTAATGATACGCATATTGCTCTTATTCCCAAAAAGCTAGTGCCTCTTGTTCCAGCTGACTATCGTCCCATTAGTCTCTGTAATGTTATTTACAAACTCATCTCCAAATGTCTTGCGAACATGCTTAATCCTCATCTTCCAGACTATATTCACCCTTCTCAGCAAGCTTTCATTCCTGGCCGCAGGATCACTGATAATATCATTGTTGCCCAGGAGATTTCCCATTCTTTTCATCTCTCTTCTTGGAAACATAGTGCTTTTATGCTTAAACTTGATCTGGCTAAAGCTTTTGACAGGTTGGAGTGGCAGTTCATTCTCTCGGCTCTTGCACGTAAAGGGCTGCATGGTCATTTTATAAATTTGGTCCATGCCTGCATTTCCTCTCCCACTTTTGCAGTTCTGATCAACGGCCAGGCTTCACATTCTTTTGTCAGCACTCGTGGGATCCGACAAGGCTGTCCTTTATCTCCTACTTTATGTCCTTGCTATTAATGAGTTGTCGATAGATTTGCAGGAGGCGTTGCAGTCCAATCATCTCTCAGGTATCAAACTGGGGCCTCTTTGCCCCCCTATTCACTCTCTCTTATTTGCAGATGACTTACTCATTTGTGGGGAGGCGAATCTTCTGGAGGCCACAAAAATCAAACAAATTGTGGACGACTTTTGTTGTCTTTCGGGTCAACTTCCAAACTGGGCAAAATCAGGTATTCTTTTTAGTAAGCTGGTTCCTCAACAGGTAGCTCATGATATCAGAACTATTTTTCCAGTTCCTGTCATTGATGACTCCTTTGCTCATCTTGGTCATCCTTTGATTTTGCCAGCAAAGAATCTTTCTGATGCTTATAATTTTGTTCTTGATAAATTCTCAAACAAATTGGGCACTTATAAGGAAAATTCTCTTTCCCATGCTGCTAGGCTTGAACTTATAAACTCGGGTTTTGCCTCTATCCCTGTTTATTATATGTCCAATATCATTTTTTTTCCAGGAAGTTCATTGCAAAGATTATGGCTGTTATTCGGAAATTTTGGTGGACAGGTATTTCAGACGACAAACAAAGGAAACCTCGAAAAAGGAGGGTGGGTTGGGTATTCGGGATCTGCAAGCAGTAAATTATGGTCTTATTCTTTCTGCAGCCTGGAGATTGGCAGCTCAGCCCTCTAGTCATATTTATGGAGTCTTGATGTCCAAGTATTTCTCTGATTCTTCCATATGGAGGCCTAACCCAGCTGTTCCAAAATCGGCTTTCTGGAGCTCTATTTTGAAGGTCATGCCTCTTTTGCATCAGAATTCCTTCTATCAGATTACTACAGGGAACCTTTCGATTTGGAGCACTCCATGGTGTGATGCTTGGACTAGGATTTACGATGACTTAATCGTTCAAGATTCACCTTTTGTTTATCCCTCTCTGGTTAATCAACTTTGGTTGCAGGGGACCACGACCTGGAATGCTCAGCTCATAGACTCTCTTTTTTCTACTCCCACTGCTACCATTATTAAGAACACTCCAGTTATTAATTTGCAGGATCAAGATATTTTGTGCTGGAAGACAACCTCGAATGGGACCTGCTCCTCAAAGTCGGCTTATCAAGTGGCCTATCTTTTTCTTCAAAATGCAGGTGCTTCTGTTGTGGAAAGACCAGATGATACTACTATTAATCTGTTGTGCAGAATATGGAAACAGAAGGACTTGCTGCCTAGAATCAAGACTTTTGCTTGGAGATTGCTTCGGAGGGCTATTCCTACATGTAAGAGGGTTGCTAGAATTTCTAAACATGTTGATGGTTCTTGTTCTAGATGTGGCTCTCTCGAAGATGATAGGCATATATTTTTCACTTGTCCTTTTGCTCGTGCGGCTTGGTTCCAAAAGCCTTGGTTTATTAGATCTGATATTGCTACTGCAAATCAGTCAGCTTTTTCTCATATGATTTCCTCTTTGCTCTCCATACCGCATCCTCATATGAATATCACAAATGTTTTTTACTTTCCTTTGGTGCCTTTGGAAATCTCGGAACGATGCTCTCTTTTGCAGGAAGTTGGGTCAACCTTCCCAGATTAGATTGTCCTCCTCAGCCATTTTGCAGGACCTTGCTTCCTCTCCTCTGTTGGATTCGCCTCTGATGACTCATACCAGGCCTTTGCGAAAACCTCCTCCTGTTAGGAGGGCTTCTGATGTCTGCTCTTATGTTTTTCTTGATGCAGCATGGAAGTTCAGTCCTGACCATATGCTCTCTACGGCAGGAGTTGTCATTTTCTTGGTTGCTAAGCTTGGTTCTGGTGTTTCAGATGTTTTTGTGCAGGCTCAAGTCCCCCAAGTTGGCTCTCCTCTCCAGGCGGAAGCAGAGGGTCTCCTTCTTGCTGCAAGAATCATAAACCTCTTGCCTATCTCAACTGTGGAGATCTTTTCAGATAATTTGATTTTGGTTAATGCAGTTGCTGCTGCTTCCTCAGCCTGCGCGGATGTGCCCTGGAGTATTCGCTCTTACGTTGCAGATATTCACAATCTTCTAAATGGTGCCTCTGCTGCAATTAATCATATCTCCAGGGATCTCAACAATGTAGCTCATTCTTGTGCTCAGCAGGCTATTCGATCTTCTAGGTCGGAGCCCATCTGTTCTTGCAGGAACAACACTCATAGCAATATTTCCTGCCCAGTTATTCGGAAGGTGCAATGCCTTCGGAATCTGGGATATGTCATAACTGTTGTAACTTGCTTATGAGTAATGAGATCGGCACCTTGGTGCCACCTTTATGTTAAAAAAAAGGCGTTAGCTTATCCTCTACATGTCGTTGCGTACCTGCAATGACTTATGTGTTGGAGAACTTGGAGTATAAGTGTCTGTCATGGAAAATCTCAGAACTCAACATTTGTCAGGTTTCCAAAAATACCTGGTCCACAGGTAAGCGTCGGGCGACCAGCATCGTCTTGCATTCTCGTCGGTTGTGACAAATACTTCTAGACGTTGCCCAAAAGCTCATGTTGCGCGGACACAGTTTTGGATCACATGGCGATGTCCACATCGGAAACGTGTGTGTGATTGTCTCTGGTTGCACAAGTCATGGATAGAGATGGAGATTTTTGATTCTAAACCCATGGCATATGTTTGCCCAGCTTCGTGTTCGGGGTATTACATCGTCGACTTCTTTCAAGTGGAGACGGTGACACAATTTTTTTTATTGGTGGTACTTTTCAAGTACCGGATCTCGAGTTCAAGAGTGAAAACTCTAGGCATGGCCTTCATTGGTTGTGCCTCGCAGTGACGGTCTTTTCCGTTTTCTTCTTGAAGACATTGTGTGGAATTGCTCAGATTTTCATCTAGCCCTAATGGTTGGGTTCTGCGACGACGGCGCGTATGCGTCGTTCCCTTGTTGGAGGCGTTGTTGTTGGAGAATCTTCATCAAAATCTGGGTGCTGCCAATGGTGGTGATTGAAGTTGATGTTGTCATGTGCTACACGTTGTTTGCTTGGGCGTAACCCTCGATTACGACTTTTGTTTTTCATTTATTTTTTCAATAATTTGGCTGTGTGTAGCCTCGATGTCTCGACTAGCTCTTGAAGTTATGTTGTTGCAGAGGCTGGATGTATTTGATGTAGGCTCACTGACGGATGAAAAAGACGTTAGTAATAGAAACACGGACCTAATTAAGCCAATTTGCAAATTTTGGCCGCATTGGGGGAATTTGGTTATATACACAAAGAGTGTAATTGGTGTTTGCTGACCGGTAAGGTGTTCCGTCATTGTCGACCCGTTGCACGTACGCTGCAGAATGTACGTTGTCTCTGTCCAAAATGTTTGGTGGCGTCATGGATGGTACCTGCTCGCTGTGTTGATCAGTTAGTTAAGTGAGGATGGTAGTGATGTGCTTGCACATGCAAACAAAATGAGATGGAATAGTTTAGTTTACGAAGAGAAACTTGAGTGATGCCAACTTTTGTCGATCTCCTTGTACCGTAGACTTGAGGTAAAAGCTACGGAGTTGATGCATGTGCAACATTGTATTATATATGCATGCGTGCCATGCAAGCAAATCCGATGGAGCTAGCTAGGAGTCAACCTCAAGGATCATCTAGAAGCAGATACGATATCACTCTTAATTAACTTGGTATCGGTAAGTGGAGGAGACCATGCACATCATGGAACCCATGTACGTACTATATGTACTGAAACGATGATTTCTAACTCTGGACTTATGCATGTGAACAAACGATAAATGTTGTGTGTTGTGGCTGACTATTTAGCAAGCCTCAGAATTATGAATATTGAGCCAGTCCCGTGGAGGAAACAGTGTTACTAGGAGAGAATTAATCCTGGCAATGTTTGACTTGCCTAACTCTCTAGCACAGCAGAGGCGGGGCGTTTGACTAGTAGTCCATCGGACGGAGCTACGCAGGAAGCTTGGTTGGTTGACAAAATAAACTTGAATGAATATTCCTTCACATGCACATTTGCTGTACTCTGCACCGCCCCTGCAGCCTGTCTGCATATATTCCATCCATCCCTCTAGAAGATCCTCATGTTATTTCCCAGCACATGGACCTCCCATCGTGATCTCCACTTACTTACTTTGTATGTATATATACTCGTCCTCCTACCGAGCTCCAAGATAGCAGCAGAGCTAGTTAGCAAACCACCAGCATCGATCGGAGGCAGCCATGGAGCCACCATCCGGCTCGGGCGGCGCGCTGTCGCGGAGCCGTCGGAGCAGCCAGAGCTGGGGCAGCAACATCTCGCACTCCTTCCGGCAGCAGACCCTGGGCCTGCAGCCGGACACGGAGGACCCGTTCCGGCGCGTCTCGGCCTCCTCGTCCCGGCGCCACGACGACGACGAGGAGAACCTGCGGTGGGCGGCGCTGGAGAAGCTGCCCACGTACGACCGCATGCGCAAGGCCATCCTCCTCGGCAACCATAACCTCCACGAGTACGCCAGCGCCGCGGAAGGGCTGGTGGAGATCGAGCACCTGGCCAGCGGCGACGGCGGCCGCGCGCTGCTGGAGCGCGTGTTCCAGGACGACAGCGAGCGGTTCCTGAGGAGCCTGAGGGACCGGGTGGATCGGGTGGGCATCGAGGTGCGGTATGAGAACCTGTCCATCGAGGTGGATGCCTTCGTGGGGAGCTCCGCGCTGCCCACGCTCTGGAACGTCAGCACAAACTTCCTCAAGGTCAGTCACTCACTTTCTATTATTTATTTTTTCATGCACGCTCTGCTTCTTCCTTGTATTTTCCAATTCAAATAGTATGTCCTTGTATTTCTTCCTAGCTAATACCACCATGTGGATTTCACGTTTCCAGATTTATTAACACAAAACTACCCTAGATAAATTCAACAAGTAGTATTCCTGTTGAGTCTCGCTATTTTTATTTTTCAAACTAAAAACCTATTCATCTTCAACAAAACTCAAACTATATTTTCTCATCACCAATTTTTTAGGGGAAATAAATTTTCTCATGATTTTTCCCCATCCTTTTCTGTTCACGTGTTTGGACTTTCGGTTTTGCTAAATTTTAGTCGATTGAGATTTTGTTAACTCTCAGTCACTTTTGAGAAAAGTGTAACTGCGGTTTAAAAAGTGCGTGCAATTGTACTTTTTTTTAAACTATAGTTGCATTTTTCTGAATTGACCGAGACTTAATGAAAAATCAGTCAACCGACACGTAGGAGACATAGGCAGTCCTCGGACTTTATCACCAGGGCCGTTAATTTTTCCTGCTCATTCCTCTGCTTTTTTCCTTTTTTTTGATAAAGGAAGATTTTATTACTTAATGTAATATTACACCCAACCTCTGCATATCGATGATGCACACAGCTGAAAAATCGAACTCAAGTAGTTCGGCGAATTACAAAAACAAGTAGAAACACCTAAGGGGTTGGGGTCCAGTCCGCAAATTATGCTGCCACCCATGCTGGGATATAAAGTCCCTCGCCGTATGCTCCAGTCTGGTACACACCTCCGAGAAAAGATTCCGGTGCTCCATACGCTGCAGCGGTACCCAAGTATGGAGTATAGCTGTAGTCCTGAAGATAATCTGCGACAGAGAACAATTTTTATCATTAAAGACCTTGTCATTTCTACAAAGCCACAGCGACCAAATCACGGCAAGCGCTGCCATTCTAATAAGTATCTTAAACCTTTTATCCACACCGTTAAGCCAACTCCCAAAAATATTGGCAATGCTTGACGGTGGATATAAAGTCGAACCTATCTAAATGATTGACCATATAGAACTAGCAATTGTACAGTCGAAGAACAAGTGTTTAATAGTCTCATCTTTGTGACAGAAAACACATTGTCTACTAACATGCCAATTGCGTTTTGCAAGGTTATCTTTAGTTAATATTACCCCTGACGAAGATACCATGTAAAAACCTTATTTTTGAGTGGTATCCCCATCTTCCTAGTCAAGAAAAAAAAACTGTGCTTCTTCTTCCTCCTCCCGCCACTCCTACCTCTCCCCCTCCTCCCCAAAGCTACTACTCCCCGACGAGCCCAAAGTATACCACACCATGGGCAACTCAACCTCACCGCCGGCCGCGGGTCAGATTCCCTTTGCTACAAACCACCCAACCACGTTTTCGGGTCCTCCCGGCAGGCGGCAGCGGAACCAAAGGAGAGGACGACGCAAGGGGCGCGAGATTCACATCCAACACCCTCAACACAAATCGGTGACAAGAGATCGATATATGTCCATCCCAGATTCCACTCCATCGCCTCCCTTGGACTTTTACCTCGGAGGTGTTCGACGGAATGTCCAGCCCAAACAGGCAGCCGACAAACCAGCTTGCTTCATCATTCAAATCCACCAAATGCACCCAACACACACGTTTCTCGCTCTCACCACCATCAACCAACTATTAGCTCCTACCAGTAGTAATCTCCTGCTTTTCACTTCTGTATCTATGTATATGTAATCACTCCTACTGCTAACACGCTGCCTCACGCAGAGTCTCATTGGGCGCCTCGCCTCATCCAACAAGAAGACCATCAACATACTCAACAACGTCAACGGCATACTCAAGCCTTCCAGGTAATAACCATACCCGCCTTCTTTCTTTTCCTCTAAATGAAAAAGGAAACTAAGTTATTTGCCACTCATTTTTCAGGATGACTCTGCTTCTTGGACCCCCTTCTTCAGGAAAGAGCACGCTCATGCGGGCCCTTACAGGCAAGCTTGACAAAAGCCTCAAGGTATTAACTCCCCCTTCTTATTCTTTTTTTCCTTCTTATATATACATATGCTTTTTACAGCCACACGCATACAAAGAATGATCACCATTTATTTCATATCGCAGGTATCCGGCAACATCACGTACTGTGGCCACACGTTCGCCGAGTTCTACCCCGAGAGGACCAGCGCGTATGTCAGCCAGTACGACCTCCACAACGCGGAGATGACCGTCAGAGAGACGCTCGATTTCTCCAGGCGCTGCCTAGGCGTCGGCGCCAGGTACGACATGCTTGCGGAGCTCGCCAAGAGGGAGCGCGAAGCCGGCATAAAGCCAGATCCTGAGATCGACGCCTACATGAAAGCTACTGCCGTGCAGGGACAGGAGAGTAACATTATAACGGATCTTACTCTCAAGGTGAACCTACCTGTTAATTATTACACGCACCTCTCTTGCAACACAAAACTGGACTCTAACATTAACCTCGCCTTTCAGGTCCTTGGGCTTGACATTTGTGCTGATACCATGATCGGTGATGACATGATAAGAGGGATTTCCGGTGGCCAAAAGAAGCGTGTCACAACTGGTATGCACGCGCACACTACACATAATTTCCATCCTGGAAAGGGAATTTCCATTTTTCTTATGCTTATCTGATTTTGTCTACTTTTGTTCATGTCAGGGGAAATGTTAACAGGACCTGCAAGGGCTTTGTTCATGGATGAAATTTCCACTGGTTTGGATAGCTCTAGCACATTTCAGATTGTTAAATATGTGAAGCAGTTGGTCCATGTCATGAATGAGACCGTCATGATCTCCCTCCTACAGCCACCTCCGGAGACATACAACCTGTTTGATGACATTATTCTGCTATCAGAGGGATACATAGTCTACCATGGGCCACGTGAGAACATCTTGGAATTCTTCGAAGCTTCTGGATTTCGATGCCCTGACAGGAAAGGAGTTGCTGACTTCCTTCAGGAGGTCACATCTAAGAAAGACCAGCAACAATATTGGTGCCGTGAACAGGAACAATATCGCCCCGTGTCAGTACCAGAGTTTGCTGAACGCTTCAAGTCATTCCATGTAGGCCAGCAGATGCACAAGGAGATGCAGATCCCTTTTGAAAAATCCAAAACCCATCCTGCTGCGCTGACTACCAAGAAGTATGGCCTATCCAGCAGGGAGTCACTCAAGGCAGTGATGTCGAGAGAGTTGTTGTTGATGAAGCGCAACTCATTCATTTACATCTTCAAGGTCTCTCAGTTGATCATCCTTGGGCTCATGGCCATGACTGTGTTCCTCAGAGTAAAGATGCCCAGTGGGCAGATTTCTGACGGTACCAAATTCTTTGGAGCTCTCACTTTTAGTTTAATCACCATCTTGTTCAACGGTTTTGCTGAGCTACAACTCACCATAAAGATGCTCCCTACGTTCTACAAACAAAGGGATTTCTTGTTCTTTCCCCCATGGACCTGGGGACTGGCAAACATACTCTTAAAAGTTCCTGTTTCGCTTATGGAGTCCGGGGTATGGGTCGTCCTCACGTACTATGTTATGGGCTTTGCACCTGCTGCAGGAAGGTAGGCATCCGTGTATAATCCTTGTCCCCAATTAGCCTTTTAAAATTTCAAATTAATAACTCCATTATTCATCTATCTGCTCTTTGTAGGTTCTTTCGTCAGCTTTTAGCTTTCTTCGCTACTCACCAAATGGCAATGGCAATGTTCCGATTTATGGGTGCTGTTTTGAAATCGATGGTTGTGGCCAATACTTTTGGGATGTTTGTGATTCTTCTTATTTTCATATTTGGAGGATTTCTCATCCCTAGAGGTAAGCATGCTGCCATGGCAAAATCATTTATATCTAGCTAGCTAGGCATGATAGATCAGCTATCTGCACCTCATTTTCATGGATGGAAGTAACCTTCTCCTTCCTGAAATTTGATGCGCACAGGTGACGTCCGACCATGGTGGATCTGGGCTTACTGGTCATCTCCTATGATGTACAGTCAGAATGCAATATCTGTCAATGAATTCCTTTCCAGTAGGTGGGCCACTGTAAGTTTTTTCTAAGGACCCTGTATTTTCTTGGTTTAGGTTCTCTAATCGGAGACACTATCCTAGTGTTGTAATGGTGACAACATATCAACTAATACGTCTCTTTCAATGTTATTGCAGCCAAACACCGAGGCTTCTATTCAAGCGCCAACAGTAGGCACGGCTCTTCTCAAATCGAAAGGATTTTTTACTACTGAAGGGGGCTTTTGGATTTCCATAGGAGCAATTGTAGGCTTCGCTATCTTGTTCAACATCTTGTACCTTTTGGCCCTTACATACTTGAGCCGTGAGTTCCATTAATTTCTTTTGGCTGAGATTATTGTTTGATGGCTTGAAGAGCGAGGTACTTAATGATATATAATCTGTTCTCTTCCAGCTAGCGGCAACTCAAACACACTAGTTTCAGATGAAGAGAACGAGTCAGAAGCCAATGCATCATCTAATGCGGTATCTTCCATACCTATGGGTGAGGTCTTCTTTAAGTATATATTTTTGTTTGGCTGTTACAGCCTTTATAATATTCTAGTTAGTGCCTGTAATATTTATCAAGCGAATTGACGCCTTCATAATAATACTAATTAGTCACTATTTTCATTTGCAGTTTCCATAGGTACTAGCGGAGCCACAAATAGGCCAACTCAGTCAGGAATTGTCTTGCCTTTCCAGCCTCTTTCACTGTCTTTCAACCATGTAAACTATTACGTGGACATGCCTGCGGTAAGCCTACCTACCTACCGCACACATATCATTTCAGAGCATAAGTTTGCCACTTCTATGATGAAATTGCTGTATATCTTGACAAAAAGTTATTTGAGGCTAAGCATTAAAATGTGTCATCTTGTGTTTCAGGAAATGAAGGAGCAAGGATTCGCGGAAAGTCGTCTCCAGTTGCTCACTGATATCAGTGGTGCTTTTAGGCCAGGTGTTCTGACAGCATTAGTTGGCGTGAGTGGTGCTGGAAAGACCACTCTAATGGATGTCCTGGCAGGAAGGAAAACTAGTGGGTCTATTGAAGGAAGTATCGCCCTATCTGGTTACCCTAAAAAACAAGAAACGTTTGCTCGAATTAGCGGCTATTGTGAACAGAATGATATCCATTCACCAAATGTTACTGTATACGAATCCATTCTCTACTCTGCCTGGCTACGTCTCTCATCAGATGTTGACGAAAACACGAGAAAGGTACGCATTCAAGCCATCTTGGAAACTCAAGTAAATATGCAGTGATATATATATATATTTGAACTTGAAACTACAATTGTTTCTGATTAAAGAAATCAATCTCCACCCACGCAGATGTTTGTGGAGGAAGTCATGACCCTTGTAGAGCTTGATGTGTTGCGTAACGCTATGGTTGGTCTTCCTGGAATCGACGGGTTATCGACTGAACAAAGGAAGAGACTGACAATTGCCGTGGAGCTGGTATCAAATCCTTCAATCATATTCATGGACGAGCCAACTTCTGGTCTTGATGCTAGAGCAGCAGCAATTGTCATGCGGGCGGTACGAAATACAGTGAACACGGGGCGTACTGTGGTTTGCACAATCCATCAACCCAGCATCGATATATTCGAGTCGTTTGACGAGGTACTCCCCTCGCTCCCTATTTCTAATTATCCCTCTCTTTATCTCCATGTTTTTTAGCTACTTTGGCTCTAGAAATGCAAATAACTCACAACTGGTTTCTTTTGTAGCTTCTACTTTTGAAAAGAGGAGGGCAGGTTATTTATGCTGGTGATCTTGGTCGCCACTCCTATAAACTGGTTGAATATTTTGAGGTGATTCTTAAAAATATGATCAGTGGGCTCAGAAAAAACCATTAAAGGCCAAACATGCCTCGAACACCTTGCATGTGTACAATAGTACAAAAAATAACTAACCGATGGGTCTGTCCTTGCGTTGCAGGCAATTCCAGGTGTTGAAAAGATCACGGAAGGGTATAATCCTGCAACATGGATGTTGGAAGTTAGCTCCCCTCTAGCTGAGGCTCGCTTGGACGTAAATTTTGCTGAAATTTATGCTAATTCTCCTCTTTATAGGTAAGTACCTCAATCGTTTCTGTTACAGCAAAAACATATTCTCTTGGAATGAGCGCAGAAATGCAGATCCAGACTGAGTTCCTGTTTATTAAATATGACCAGGCAAAACCAAGAACTTATTAAGGAATTGAGCGTTCCCCCACCAGGCTATGAGGATCTCTCATTTCCTACGAAGTATTCTCAGAATTTCTATAACCAGTGTGTTGCAAACTTCTGGAAGCAATACAAATCCTATTGGAAGAATCCACCCCACAATGCAATGCGCTATCTTATGACGTTGCTCAATGGTCTTGTATTTGGCACGGTGTTTTGGCAAAAGGGAACAAAACTGTATGATCCCATTCTCTTGCTATAGTTTAGAGCGGTGCTGTTAAAAGATGATTTAACGTTAGCTCTTATGGAGGCACTAATACTTTTTTCTTTTTCTTGGCAGAGAATCACAACAAGATTTGTTCAATCTACTTGGAGCCACTTATGCTGCTGTATTCTTCCTTGGGGCTGCCAATTGCATCACAGTTCAGCCTGTTGTCGCAATCGAGCGAACGGTTTTCTACCGTGAAAAGGCGGCGGGGATGTATTCTCCATTAGCCTATGCACTAGCTCAGGTAATTTCTTCTTACTCATTTTGATTGAAATTTCCTTGTTTGGATACATTAGCTCATGTTAGAATTCGCTTGTGAATGCAGTGGTTTGTGAAATATTCATGACATGAGCAAATCTAAACCCCATCCATTTTCTGGACATTGTGTGATTTGTGCAGACAAGCGTGGAGATCATCTACAACATCGTGCAGGGGTGTCTATACACACTCGTCATCTATTCGATGATTGGATACGAGTGGAAAGCGGACAAGTTCTTCTACTTCCTGTTCTTCATCATTCAAAGCTTCAACTACTTCACACTGTTCGGCATGATGCTGGTGGCGCTGACCCCATCTGCGATGCTCGCAAACATACTGATATCCTTTGTGATGCCTCTCTGGAATCTGTTTGCTGGGTTCCTCGTGGTCAGACCGGTAAGCATGAGAGCTTTAGATTAAACCGTGCTTCGTATCGAGTTAACCAAATTCATGGATTGATTGACGATGGCTGCTGCTTGCAGTTGATACCGATCTGGTGGAGGTGGTACTACTGGGCGAACCCGGTGTCCTGGACCATATATGGCGTGGTCGCGTCGCAGTTTGGCGACAAGACTGATATTCTTACGGTCCCCGGTGCGGACTCTGTTTCAGTCAAGAAGCTTCTGGACGATAATTTGGGGATAAAGCACGATTTCCTTGTTTACATTGTGCTAGCCCACTTTGCCTACGTCATTTTATTCTTCTTCGTGTTTGGCTATTCCATCAAGGTGTTGAACTTCCAGAAACGTTAGGCAGGCGGTGTGCATTGCTATGGAGCAATTCTAGTGCAGTGCGTGTGTATATTACACTCCATATTATGTGTGGCAATGTTGTGTAAATGAGGTTTAATTAGTAGGGATAGACCTTCTTGTAAGTAGTGTATAAACCGGAGAACTCCATTTTTGTCCTATTACTGTTATTGCCAAACATCTGAGTTTGGTCTTTCAACTCCGTATGTATATACCGGATATTCACGATCCTGGTGTGTTATATTTGGCCCTCGTAAAGGTGTCTAATTGAAAGAAGATGTGGTCAAGTTGTTTCACATGATACATGGTTTGTGGGTAGCAACTGAGGATTCTCCCATTCCCAGGAAAGATAGACGAGGAGGTATGGTATTAAAAAGGAAAAAAAAGCTGAGGCCCTGTCTGTAGCCTTATGCCATCTGTGGACCAATCCAAATATGGTCTTGTTAGGTGTCATCTGAAAATAATCTTTTGACTGGAATCCATGGTTGACAAGTAGAATTGATTGTTCTCTTATTTGTTACTCCCTTTGTACCAAACTATAAGACCTCTATTTTTCAGTAGCAGCGTACCACCTGACAAGGTGAAACTAACTAACTGGAATATTTTTTTAGCCAATAATCTTTTGTTTGAACTGTCTTTCTAATTGGATTGAAAATTTTAGATGATTGCCCTGTTCATGATTTCTGTCCGTGTCCACGTCTCAAGTAAACGGTGACACCCTAGGGAGGCTCCTCAGAGCTCAGGACATCCGATCCTGCCTCCCAGTGAGTCCCATCCATGTATTTATTGGGTCTCAAGCTAGGATCTGGCATAGAACCATTCCATCAAAGCTTTGTTAAATTAGCCTGTGATATTGCTGATTGGTGGAAGATTACATTACGACACCAAAGAGTTGAACCCAATGTACGTAGTGCAATATTACACTACGTACACCGTGTAGTACGTAGTAGTACGAGTATCCACTCGCAGGGACCTTCATTGTGATGCAATAGCCGCGCGCGCGGGGAGAATGATTTGCACAGTCGGGGTCACACGGTGTCCGAACCAGTTGACACTTGATCTCTTATCAAACAGTTTGGTGGGGCCAATACCTTAGGGCATCTTCAGCCGTCCCCAGAGCCCCCCAAGGGGGTCTTTTCGCGGCGGAAGTGGCGAATAGCGCCGTTTCTTCACCACTCGGCCCCCCAGAGGCACAAATAGCGCCGTTTCGGCGCTATTTCGCGCCGCGGCACCCAGGCCAAACCCAGCCCGCTGGGTTCGGCCTGGGGGGGCGAAACTGCGCGGCCGCGCGCGTGGGCCAGATCTGTCAGCGACGTGACGAGAAAAGCGCGGGAAAAGAACCGCCCCGTGATCATCTTCTCGGCTCGCGCGTCGGTCAAAGGCTGCCAGCGTTTATGGCGTGGCGGCCGCCCAGTGCATGCGCCCGTTCAAAGGCTGCCGGCGTAATGGCGTGGTGGGCGGCAGCGAGGAGACGCGCCGCAGTAAATGCCCGGCCGCCTATAAAATCCCCCCGCCGCTCGCCGCGCTCGTCATTCTTCCACCGGCGACTCCCTCTTCTCTTCTTCCTCTCGGCGGTCTCCTCCCCCCCGTTCTCCCACGCAAATGGCCAGCCACAAGGACGACGCAGCGGCCAACGGGTTCCCCCGCCGCAACCTTCGCCGGGGCGAGGCGGTGGCGCTGTACCGCGCGGGCTACCCGTGCCCGCCGGACGTGCGCCTCCCGAGCTCCGCCGCTGGGCAGAGCCGCTGGACGCTCAGCAGCGGAGGGGTGCCCGTTCCTCCCCTCCCCAACACCGACGACGAGTTCCGGCGCGCTATTCGCGAGGCGCGCGACGCCATGGCGTAGCCTGCCCGCTTCCCGGAGGCGGGCGTGGACGAGTTCTGGTGGCAGCACTTCATCAGCCGCCGCGAGAGGGAGCTCGCCTCCCTCAACGACAACGGGCCGGTCGACGGCCGCTTCAACGCCAACGGGCGCCGCCGTTGGTGGAGCGTCCCCAACAGGAACATCGAGGCCGTCCTCGACCACATCCACGCCGGCGACCATCCGCGCCTGGAGATGCCGCCCCGGCAGGCCCAGTCGTGGGCAGCGCGCCGGACGGGAGCCTCCTCGTCGTCGGCGACGTCGAGCTCCTCCGACGCCCAATCCCTCTCTACCTCCCCCCCCTTTCTGAACACCGGGGCGCCTGCCCGCAGGCGTAGCGGCGGCGCCCTCCGCATCGGCGAGCCACGCTTCGAACGCCTGGTTCGCCCGAAGACCAAGGATGCCGGCGACGACGAGGACGAGTGGCCCGACCAGAAGGTCGCGGAGCAGCTGTCCCTGGACACGCTCCAGCCGTTGGACGCCAACGCCGCGGCGACGTGGAGCCTCCAGGAGAGCACCGCGGCCGAGCTGGAGCTCCAGCGCCGCCTCCTAGCGGAGGCCGAGAAGCGCAAGGAGGCGCGCGACAGAGAGGCCGCCGCCAACGCGGCCCTCCACCGCGTCCCGCCCCCGCCGCCGCAGAAGGAGAACGTCTACATCGTCCTCGACCCCGACACCGACGAGGACGATGAGATCCAGCAAGCCCTCGCGGCGAGCAGGTGGGGCGGCTGCGGCGACGCCGGTCAGGGGACCAGCAAGCGCCCCGACGGCCCCAAGGACGACGACGACGGCGACGACTACAGCCAGGCCATCGCCGCCAGCCTCGGCCTTCTTTAGATTTTCTAGGCTAGTTTAGTTTAAATTTCAGTACTAGTTTTTAAATTCGCGCCGAATATGTACGCACTTCGCCAAATTCAATAAAAATCGTCTACTTTCAAATTGCGTTTTGTTTGGGCCGAATCATGAGCTCGAGGAGCGACTGGGAAGCCTGCCCCCCAGGTTCCAGAATAGCGCCGCGGCGGCCCCAAAACGGCGGCGTTTTGGGCCCTGGGGGGGCGCAACGACTGGAGATGCCCTTAGGAATTGCTAATTTAGAGACATAATGGTCTTAGTGGAAGCATTCCAGAAGAGATTGGTAACCTGAAGCTGCTAAAAGTTCTTCGACTCCCCGGATGCAAACTCACAGGCATCATCTTGATCAATTGGTGGTCTCAAAAGTTTGAAGGCGTCGGACCGCTACGTACAGGCACAACGCAACAGAGTTCTTTCG
The DNA here is from genome assembly GCA_028641055.1 of Alopecurus myosuroides. NCBI lineage: Eukaryota > Viridiplantae > Streptophyta > Magnoliopsida > Poales > Poaceae > Alopecurus > Alopecurus myosuroides. The sequence goes on from CM054057.1 coordinate 5,649,737, forward strand.
TTCGTTTGTCGCCGTCGCTGGCAGTCGCAGCCATGATGGTCCCAGCGATGTTTTTCTTTGTCCGCTAGTTGATGTGGTATATGGGCCTAGTATACAAAGTCTACTGAGTTGGCCCAGTATATAAAGCATGCTGAGCTGACAACCATGGGCTTGGTTTCCACGATACAATCTGAAGATATGCATTTCTTAAAACAAAAAAAATCTGAATATATGCAGATCCTCTGTAGAAAAAGTATGGCGCTTGCATCGAACCAAGCCTACTGCTGACACTAGTGGACTGCAGTCCTTTTGACCTTGGGGAGGGGGGCCTTATGCACCGGCTGCCCAACCGGGTTTGCCGAACCCGGGCTAAAGCCCCCCACTAGTGAAAACATGGGCATTAGTCCCGGTCCGTGAGGGCTATTTGTTCCGGTTGTGCAACCGGGATGGGCCAGCCGGGACAAATGGCCCTCCCTCATTGGTCCCGGTTGTGCCAGGACCCGGGATGGTTAGGAATGGCCCACGTGGCAGGGAAGGTGCCATTCTGGCAGGGCTATTCGTCCCGGTTCTTACCATGAACCGGGATGAATGCCCCTTCTGCCGCGGCAGAGTTTTTTTCATGTTTATTATTTTCCTTTTTATGTTTTGCGATCCCCAGACCTCCCGGTGGCCCTCCCCGGACCTCCCAGATCCCATGAGAAGAGAGGAGCCCCGGTGGCCCCTCCCCGGATCCCAGGAGAAGAGAGAAGCCCGGTGGCTCTTCCCCGGACATCCCGGACCCCACGAGAAGAGAGGAGCCCCGGTGGCCCCTCCCCGGACACCTCCTGGATCGCACGAGAAGAGAGGAGCCTCGGTGGCCCCTCCCTGGACCTCCGGATCCCACGAGTGACTAAGTAGTGCATATATATAGCAAAAGAAGGAACACTTATATTACAGAATCAAAATATATCGATCATATTACATGACCGATGGAATGAATTACAAAATCAAATTCAGTTCCAACCGGCGCTATAGTACTCTCCATTTACATTTAGGACCTCTGCATCTAAGAAGCCCGCAATTTCCTCCTGAATTGATCGTATGCGGTCCCTTGGTAGAAGACCGTCCCGGAGCGACCGTCCCGGAGCCGTTCGATCTAATATAAAGAAGAGTGGTCAATATATATTAATGAAACTAAGTAACTAAATAGATGGTAATAAGAAAAATTGACGAATGACGTACATGAAGGTGCTTTAAATCTCTGCCCTTGGGACAGGTCGTCTGACGAATGAACTCGCAGACGTAGTATCCACACAAGTGATTCCCGTCTCCTTGTTGCAAGAACTTTACGAGAACATGGTTTCAATCAAAATAATAATCAACCAACCATGATAATGGTATCGAACACTAGAATCAAGGAGATGCGCGGATCTAGATAGTAGTACTTACTTGCACAATATCAAATGTAAGCTCTGATTTCCATTCACCAGGAGACTTTTTTGTGAACCTCTTCCAAACGCTGCCCGAGAAAGAAAAAGAATAAAAAGAGTTACTAATTACTTGATATCCGAAAATGAAACAAAGTAGTCGATATAGTGCCATATATATAAAGACTGAAATTAATAAAGAAATTACCGCTAGATCATTTCCTGCATGTCCGCCCACATCGCTAGGGGTTTACGTTTTGGTTCCATTACCATTAATTTTCCTTTGTCAACTTGGAAGATTAGCAGAATATAGTGGAAGTTGCGCACGCAGAACTCATCAATTATACACTGAACATCGAGTAAGGAAAACAGAATGTGTACAACACAATAACACTAACCCGAAGTTGTAAGGAAATAGTATTTCCCGTCGGTGTTACTGAAACATTATTGCCCTCAGAATATTATGTTCTATATCCTTGGGAGATAGCTCAAGATTCTTATGATTAACAAAATGTGGGTCAATGAACACAATATCATAGATTCCACCTCTTTTGCATTCGAGAATCTTCATTCTGCAATTATAATATAATGAGTGTACTATATATATATTAATATGCAATGAACGAGGTGAGCTAGCTAGAGACTTAATTAGAGAAATAAGTAATTATAGAAAATAGGCACTAACGAGAGATTTGTCGAGGGCCTGCTACTGGAATAACTGAAACAATTCGTCAAATTGAATCAGAGCCATTCCATCTCCATACCCGTAGTGCTCGTCTCTAACTGCGAGACATATCCAGTCCTGAGATTTTTCAACGGCTTCCATATACCAACTATGCACTCTTTGCATTTTCGTTGATAGATCCTTTATCTCCTCGGGTTTGACGAGAGGCTTCCCGTACTGGTATTTGTACGCACATTCAGCTTCGGGGAAGTAGTCTATTGTTTGCATATACTCAACAATGGACAAACCCGCAGCAGCTGCCCTTTCTCAGTACAATGTTATAAACTACGGATCAATTTGCTCGTCAGCATTAGTGCTCGGCCCCAGCTGGGTATTGGAAATCACTTTGAGCAGGGAGATGGATTGTTTTTTCTGCTCTCCGAGCTGGGCAACTGATTTCCCCCTTTTCCCGCTTGCGGTACTACTCTTCGTCGACCGCACCATTTCCTGGTGTGACTTCAGAATAGAGCGGTCATAGTCAGATGACAGACTCGGCTTGGGTTGATGAAGAGTCTTCACCATTTTCCAAGCTCGTTCTACATCATCTTCGGTCTCGGGGAAATCTGCCTTTTTCTGCTCCTTCCGCTTCGATTTCCACGCCTCGTATTCGTCCCTTGTGATTTTCTGGGTTTGCTCAGGAGTATAGTCGTAAGGTAACTTGGGTACCTCCTTTGGTACCTTCAGGAGGGGTGACCGTTGACGCTTGGATGATCTTTTACGTTTCGGCAGAAACTTAGTGGGCCGAGAAGGCTGACGCAGCGGCGTAGGCGACCGCGGTGGAGAAGGCTGACGCGGCGGCATAGGCGACCGCGCTGGAGACGTGCACGGCGTAGGCGACCGCGCTGGAGATGGCATGCATGGCGGAGACGACCGCGCTTGAGATTGTTGCGCTGGAGAATGGCGAGGAGTCGATGGCGTTGCCGTCTGATTTGGAAGCACAATGCATTCCTTTAGCCATAGAACGGTCAAGTTCTTGGCTTCTCCGACTTCAGTCAACTCTTCGTCTTCACCTTTAGTGAAATCAAGCTTCAACCGCTCGAATCCGTTGACAACTTCATCGACCCCAACAACAGCGTAGCCGCGTGGAACCGGAAGACTATGGTGAGTTGGTTCATTATCAATTGGTAAGACAGAGCCGACCGCCGCCTTGATGGTTATATTGACGACCTTCACGTGGAGCTCACAGGTTGTCATCTCCGTGATATCATCCACCGGGTGAATCATCGGCGGTGCATCATCACCCGGGAGTTGTGTGGACGCAACGCTGCAATTCCGATGAGAATGTGCGGCGCCGGTTGCCTCGACTTCACCTTCTACCATGTGTGGTACGCCGGTAGACACTATCTGCTGGCTAAGTGTGTTAATTTGGTCCTGCTGCTTCTTTGCTACATCCTGCGTCCGCTTTATCTGTTCTTCAGGTTGACGCCTCCAGTTTGCCTGACTCTCTGCTTCAGCTGCCTCCGCGTCCTTTTTCCGTTCACAACGTCTATCGGGGTATTTCTTTTTGGTGTCTTCAAACCCAATACTCCACGGAGGATTGCCTTTTGTGCCTCGTGTACGCCCTACGTGTTCCTTATTCCCGAGGGCGCGTGTGAGCTCGTCGTTCTCTCCATCTGGCACGAACTTCCTCTCTTTAACGTCCTTTATTGCGCTTCTCAGATTTTCTATGGGTAGAGGATTCTCTCTATGCCTTAGGTTATAGATTGCTTTTCCTTAGGCGTGCCCCCATGCCCGTAGAACCATGACCATGTCCACTCGACCCACAAGAACGGCTCGGGAGTGATCCCCAGCTCAAGCAGGTCGTTTTCCCATTTCTCCCACCTGGGACTGGAACCCTTGTAGCCAGCTTGCCCCATAATATGGTGATATACCTTTTTGGCGGCGTTTTTCTCATTTGTTTTTGTCCTATTCTGTGCATTCTCTGACAGCTTGTACTTCACAAACTCTACCCATAAGGGTTTTATTTTCTCATAGCCTTGAGTGAAATCTGGAGTCTTGCCCTTCTTAACAAGTGAAGGTTCAATCTTTTCTTCCAGTTTTTGAATTGTTCGGCCATCTTTTTCAGAGTCCACGCCTTGACCTTTTCCAGTATCTCAATTCTCTTTTTAGTAACATCGGCCTTATTCTCATCCGCCTCATTCTCGTCCACCTCCGGCAAGGGTAAGTTGAAATTACACATGATCTTCGAGAAAAGATACTCTTTGGCTTTTTTGCTGACATATGAAATTCCTTGTCTCCGCGGATCTTTTGGCTCATTCCACTCATGAACAGTGATCGGGATGTGATCCCCAACTAGCACTCTGCATTGCTTCACAAAATTTTGGGCAACATCAGCGGGAAGCTCGGGTGCGCCGTCTGCTGCGATCGTGTCGATCCCAATCTTTCTGTATCTTTCAACTTCTTTGTTGCGCCTCGTTTAGTCTTTTTTCCGGTTGATATGCTTGAACGGATGGCTAAAAATATAAAGACTGTTAATACATGTATATAGACAACGCATGCTTCATTAATTAACATATCTATATATATGCACATCGGAGCTGGTGTTTGTAATTTGTACGGCTCCACTGGAGCCGTCGGCTGCTCCTTTATCGGAGCCGTCGGCTTCTCCCTCACCGGAGTCGTCGGCTTCTCCCTCACCGGAGCCGTCAGCTTCTCCCTCAGCAGAGACGTATCCCCGGGTGAGCTCCGGATCTCCCTCACCGGAATTGTTTGTGACGCCCCGGGATCGGGCACTATGCAGATTTCAGCATTCCCGCCAAAATCCACATCATAATAACCGATTCCAGGTTGCCACTTGTGATAACATTACAACAGTTCACGAATAATCCACAACAACAACAGAAAAGAGATTTACAAGATGACTCAAACGAGTCAGGGATACAACTGATACAATACAAAGATCCAAATAACAGCGGAAGAAATCAACATAGCGTCCGGCTACGGACAAGATACAAATTGGACTAAGAGTCCTGAAGATAACCGAGAGCGTCCAATCCCTGCCCAGGCCAAGCCGGAGGGATTCCCAAGCTAACGTCGTCAGACTTCAAACCTGTTGACTGCAATATTGAATATGCAGCCACGAAAAAGATTCGTGGGTCAGTACGGTTAAGTACTGGCAAGTGGATAAACCATACTCACAAGATACCGGCGTAGCCAGTCATCACAAGATACAAATACTTTGGGATCAACGGAAAGGAAGGGGTTATTGCAAATAAGCGACAGCGGGCTGCACTAACCAACTACAGAAACACACTACAACATCCGGCTAAAAGAGGGAGATAAGATAGCGTATCGTAACCAACTGCAACTAACCACAAAACAAACCCATCCAATGTTACCCCCTACTAAGGAAGCAACCCAAGGATAACTCACACTGTTGGATTAAGGATGGATCAAGTTATTGTGGCAATAAGACTATTACTAGTCAAATTATCATTAGTTAGGTGTAAGTTGTTCTGAGTACTTGTTAGCCAGTACTTTCACCAAGTCAACCATAACCGCGGAAAACACGGCTTCTCGAGAAGATTTAACCCTGCAGGGATGCACCAGTTTGGCCGTACACGTAAGAATAACCCGCCAGACGGGGGATCAACCCACCAAGCGAGGTACTCAACACAACCCAACTCTTCTTCGCATCAAGCCCAAAGCACCACGTGTTGTGCGTGCGCGGCTAATCGAGCCCCCACGAAGAAAAGGTGGACCCTCATAGCACTGGAAGACCACGCCGCCCTAAATGCCGACTACAAAAGTTCCACCCTGGCCTCGGGTTCGCACCTGCATATGCATGCATCAAATGGAAAGCCCGAACTAAGTGTGGCGATTTGGACGAGATGCGAATCGAATCAAGTTGAGGGGGGCGCCCATACTCGCTTCCCACATGCGGTTAGTGCGCTCATCATGGATCAGTAGACAAGACCCTTTTCCTAATTAGGGTCGACACTAGCAGGCTTCAAAACCACGCCGGGCCTCCTGCCGGTGCCTTACCATCAAATTATTATTACCCAAAACATTAACATGTTATTGAATGAATTGAAACCCAACTATCAAACTAAACAGGTGATAAGACGGACAACAGAACTTGAGCACAAACAACACTAAGCATGCAACTACGACACGGGGCCAACAGGGTAAACAAACAACAGTTGATAGGAAGTGGAAGGAAGGTTAAATCATGACTGCAAGGTAACATATAATAGGATCGGGACACAAGCATCGTAACAAAAGGCTAGAATAAGAACAACGGAAAGAATCGGTAACAAGTGATGAAAGGCAGCCATTTGGCAGCAAGTGAGTATACTTGCCTGAGATCCCGCAAGGTAGCAGAACTTGTCGTTGCTCACATCATCTCAACGTACTATCCGGGAAGAAGCAACGAAACTCGAACAAACACCGGATGCAACAATTACTTCTACGGCAAAAGATCCAGCATGATCAAGATATGGATGCATGACAATTTAATGGATGCATAGAAATAAACTAGTTGACATGATAAAAAGATTTAAATGGACTCATATGCAATTTGAGTTGCATATGAAAAGCCCATGAATTTTGGTTAGATTATTTGTTTTCCAACTAATCAACAGGTGAAGGTGGATTAGTATGATGCATGGATTAGGAAAACAACAAAATAACAACAGTAGAACCAATTGGAAATAAGGTTTACCCATTTTGAAACTCACTTATTAAGTTTTGGAATTTTTGGTTACTTAAAGGTGTCACACAAGCATTTGTTAATTTCATCAAGTTAAATTGTTCAAAACAGATAACAAAGTTCATGTTTGATTAGAACACAAAATTTTAGGTGGATTACATGTTTCAATTATTGAAAAAGGAATTACAATGATTTAATTATGAATTAAACAAAATTAAACAAGTTTTAATTGAATTTAATTCAAGTGTGAAGATTATTTGAATTTTATTTGTTCAAAACATAAATTCAAATTTATATTTGAAAAGGTTATGTTTTTCTGGTTTGAAAACATATTTTATAAGTTCAAAAATAATTTAATTTGAGCATGTTATTAATTTAGCAATTTTAAATGAATTAAACAAGGTTTAAATTATTTAACCACTTTTAATTATTCAAAACAGGAAACAAAGTTTATATTTGAAAAGGTGGTTCAATTTGGCATGGGACACATATTTTATTTGTTGGAAAACAATTTCAAATGATTTATTTAAGCATATTACCAATTTTAAATGCATTAATTAAGAGATGAAACAATTATTCAATTGAAAGGTTGCAAACCAGAAAACAAAGTTGATATTCAAGTGTGGCATGTGATTTTGGATGAAATTCATGTTTTGAGTATTTAATTTGGAGCAACCATTTGCAAGTTATTAATTATGCCATTTAATTTGTCATTTTTAAGAATTATTAAATAACATTAATTTTAGTTGCCCAAAATGCAAAACAATGTTGATAAATAGAAAGTACATTGAATTTGGACTGAAAAACATATTTTATTTGGGTTAATTGAATTAAGTATGAATTAATTATGGAATTAACCAAATTTGAGATGAATTGTTTAAATTTGAAATTTGAAACAATTTGAAATGTGCAAAACAGATAACAAATGTTATATTTGAAAAGTTCATGAAATTTTGATTGGAATACATACAAAATTTGTGTCATTTGGATTTGTGGTTTGAAAGTTGTGATCATTTGAAGTTTTAGGTTTTATTTGCAAAAGACAGGGACTTGACTGTGAGAAAAACAGAGAAAAAGGAGGGCTTAGGTGCAAAAAGTAGAAGGGCAGGGGCCTCGGTGCAAAGATCTGGATCCAGATCTGGACTAGGGAATTTGTACCAACAGGCGCCCTAGCCACAACGACTGCCGCGCGGGCCCGGTGCCACGCGGGGTGCCAACAAGGCGGGTGCGGATGAGGTGGCAGGCACGGTCGCCGACCGGTGGGCCTAGGCTGCGCGCTGAAGAAATCCAAAAAGGGTTGGGGTAAATGCCCTGGGCGGAACTCGAACCCGCGATCTGCTCGCTGCGCGCAAGGGAACAGGCCAGTGCGCCTAGCGTTTGTTTCGTGACAGAATGGGATTGCGAGCAAAGTTAACCTTACTGCTGCGCGTTAACTGAATTTGTTTTGACAGCACTTCTCTGAACCACGACGGAACAGAGCAGCGATCGGAGATGAACGTGAACCCGGCGACGTGCAGACACGGAAAGGCGCGGAACTGCGGCTCGATTCGCGTCGTGGTGCAGTGTGCTGCTGCGGTGGTCGAGAGGGAAGGACATGAGGGGGGAGGGGTGCTCACCGGGTTCAGGTCGAGGAGGCGCTGTCGATGGCGAGGAAAGCGACGGTGGCCGGCGACGGCGCGGCCACCACGGTCGCTCCCAGCAACCGGCGAGGGGACGGGGAGGTGGATGGAAGCGCCGCGGTTCCATTCCCGGCCGCGGTGCATCCTCGCGGTGACCAGAGCGACAGCGGGCGGCGAAGTCTGACGGCGGCGGTGGAGTGGTGCACTGGTTCAGAAACAGAAGGGAAAATTGGGGGGGGGGGAAGAGAGGAGCTGGCGGCGCTAGCTGAGAGAGGGGGAGAGGTTTAGGGCAACGAGGAGGGGGAAGGTGGCCGTTTTAAGGAAGGAGGAGCCTGGTACGGCTAGTCATCGGAGGGGGGGGAGATCCTGTGGTGGAGCTGCGGTTCGTACAGAGATGACGGAAGCGAGGAGGAAGACGACAAGGATGAAGGGGTACTGGGCCAGAAAGATAGGTTGGCTGGGGAAGAAAAAGGGGATGGGGTTGGGCTGCCTCTCCCCCCTTTGGATTTTTTTTCCTTTTCCTGTTTTTTTTGTAAAGAATGAAAGGGAGAGAGAGAGAGATAGAAATTGAATAGGGTTTTTCTTTTATAATTATTGGTGATAATTTTCAAAACAGAAACTTAAAGCAATGTTAACATTATTTCACAAGTTTGAAATCTTACTTTGATTTAATGTTGTTAGTTGAAATTTCCAAATAGAGTTTGGGGTTTTGATTGGATAGTTAAATTTTATTAAGTTGCAAAACAATAATTAAAAGCAAATGTTAGCATTGATTTCAAACTTTGAATTGTTAATTGGATTTTTAAATTGTGATTTGAATTTCCATTAGTAATCATAAGGATTTGATTTTTCAAACAATTTTTATTCAATGAATTCAACAATTATGAAAACATTTATTGGATTTTAATTGTTTGCAAAATTTTAGTGTTTGAACCACAATTGGATCATGCCCATTATGATTTAAATGATTTGAAATTTAAGTTGAATTTGGAAAGTTACCATTAGGGTTTTTCAACAAGAGGGAAAATTTTATTAAAAAGCAATTTGATGAAAACTACTTCAAACTATTTGAAGAACAATTGAGGTGTTTAGTTTGCAAATTTTAATTGGAAAATTGTGACAATGGTTTGAAAGTTTAAGGTGGTTCGAATTTTGAGTTGTTTTGAAAAAAACAGAATGCAATGCTTATGATGCATGTGATGCAAGCAAATGAAAACAAACAACTTCCTATTTAGGGTAACACCCCAGGTGTTACAGACGACACCACTAACAAGGGATTGCGCCCTCGCAATCCACCTGCTAACCCGGGAGGGGAAAGAAGTTCGACTATCGATTCTTCGTGCTTCCAGTTGATCTTCTCGACACTGCTAACGAGGGTTTCTCGACACCACTAACAAGGGATTCTTGCTCGGAGTGATGACGATGTTCTTCCACCAGGAATCTTCCGATGATCGAACCTATTAGGTTAAAGGCTCAGAAAACGTCCACCCACGTAGGATCCTAACACTTTTAAAGATAGACAAGGGGGGGAGACTCCAAAACAAATAAGATGGGAGGGGAAATAGAATAGGGATAAGGAGAAAACAAGAATCCTATTGAGATGTTTTTCCAAAATAGTTTAGCAGAAATAGTTTTTGACACTCTAGAAACAACGTCCGTTAGCGAGGTTATCCTACAGGCTTTGCGGACCCGTTGCTTCGATAACCATTCGTATCGAAACAATCTCGGGAATCGGAACCAAGGCTCTGATACCATTTGTGACGCCCCGAAATCGGGCACTAGCAGAAATAGTTTTTGACACTCTAGAAACAACGTCCGTTAGCGAGGTTATCCTACAGGCTTTGCGGACCCGTTGCTTCGATAACCATTCGTATCGAAACAATCTCGGGAATCGGAACCAAGGCTCTGATACCATTTGTGACGCCCCGAGATCGGGTACTATGCAGATTTCAGCATTCCCGCCAAAATCCACATAATAACCGATTCCAGGTTGCCACTTGTGATAACATTACAACAGTTCACGAATAATCCACAACAACAACAGAAAAGAGATTTACAAGATGACTCAAACGAGTCAGGGATACAACTGATACAATACAAAGATCCAAATAACAGCGGAAGAAATCAACATAGCGTCCGGCTACGGACAAGATACAAATTGGACTAAGAGTCCTGAAGATAACCGAGAGCGTCCAATCCCTGCCCAGGCCAAGCCGGAGGGATTCCCAAGCTAACGTCGTCAGACTTCAAACCTGTTGACTGCAATATTGAATATGCAGCCACGAAAAAGATTCGTGGGTCAGTACGGTTAAGTACTGGCAAGTGGATAAACCATACTCACAAGATACCGGCGTAGCCAGTCATCACAAGATACAAATACTTTGGGATCAACGGAAAGGAAGGGGTTATTGCAAATAAGCGACAGCGGGCTGCACTAACCAACTACAGAAAAACACTACAACATCCGGCTAAAAGAGGGAGATAAGATAGCGTATCGTAACCAACTGCAACTAACCACCAAACAAACCCATCCAATGTTACCCCCTACTAAGGAAGCAACCCAAGGATAACTCACACTGTTGGATTAAGGATGGATCAAGTTATTGTGGCAATAAGACTATTACTAGTCAAATTATCATTAGTTAGGTGTAAGTTGTTCTGAGTACTTGTTAGCCAGTACTTTCACCAAGTCAACCATAACCGCGGAAAACACGGCTTCTCGAGAAGATTTAACCCTGCAGGCATGCACCACTTTGGCCGTACACGTAAGAATAACCCGCCAGACGGGGGATCAACCCACCAAGCGAGGTACTCAACACAACCCAACTCTTCTTCGCATCAAGCCCAAAGCACCACGTGCTGTGCGTGCGCGGCTAATCGAGCCCCCACGAAGAAAAGGGGGACCCTCATAGCACTGGAAGACCACGCCGCCCTAAATGCCGACTACAAAAGTTCCACCCTGGCCTCGGGTTCGCACCTGCATATGCATGCATCAAATGGAAAGCCCGAACTAAGTGTGGCGATTTGGACGAGATGCGAATCGAATCAAGTTGAGGGGGGCGCCCATACTCGCTTCCCACATGCGGTTAGTGCGCTCATCATGGATCAGTAGACAAGACCCTTTTCCTAATTAGGGTCGACACTAGCAGGCTTCAAAACCACGCCGGGCCTCCTGCCGGTGCCTTATCATCAAATTATTATTACCCAAAACATTAACATGTTATTGACTGAATTGAAACCCAACTATCAAACTAAACAGGTGATAAGGCGGACAACAGAACTTGAGCACAAACAACACTAAGCATGCAACTACGACACGGGGCCAACAGGGTAAACAAACAACAGTTGATAGGAAGTGGAAGGAAGGTTATATCATGGCTGCAAGGTAACATATAATAGGATCGAGACACAAGCATCGTAACAAAAGGATAGAATAAGAACAACGGAAAGAATCGGTAACAAGTGATGAAAGGCAGCCATTTGGCAGCAAGTGAGTATACTTGCCTGAGATCCCGCAAGGTAGCAGAACTTGTCGTTGCTCACATCATCTCAACGTACTATCCGGGAAGAAGCAACGAACCTCGAACAAACACCGGATGCAACAATTACTTCTACGGCAAAAGATCCAGCATGATCAAGATATGGATGCATGACAATTTAATGGATGCATAGAAATAAACTAGTTGACATGATAAACAGATTTAAATGGACCCATATGCAATTTGAGTTGCATATGAAAAGCCCATGAATTTTGGTTAGATTATTTGTTTTCCAACTAATCAACAGGTGAAGGTGGATTAGTATGATGCATGGATGAGGAAAACAACAAAATAACAACAGTAGAACCAATTGGAAATAAGGTTTACCCATTTTGAAACTCACTTATTAAGTTTTGGAATTTTTGGTTACTTAAAGGTGTCACACAAGCATTTGTTAATTTCATCAAGTTAAATTGTTCAAAACAAATAACAAAGTTGATGTTTGATTAGAACACAAAATTTTAGGTGGATTACATGTTTCAATTATTGAAAAAGGAATTACAATAATTTAATTATGAATTAAACAAAATTAAACAAGTTTTAATTGAATTTAATTCAAGTGTGAAGATTATTTGAATTTTATTTGTTCAAAACATAAATTCAAATTTATATTTGAAAAGGTTATGTTTTTCTGGTTTGAAAACATATTTTATAAGTTCAAAAATAATTTAATTTGAGCAAGTTATTAATTTAGCAATTTTAAATGAATTAAACAAGGTTTAAATTATTTAACCACTTTTAATTATTCAAAACAGGAAACAAAGTTTATATTTGAAAAGGTGGTTCAATTTGGCATGGGACACATATTTTATTTGTTGGAAAACAATTTCAAATGATTTAGTTAAGCATATTACCAATTTTAAATGCATTAATTAAGAGATGAAACAATTATTCAATTGAAAGGTTGCAAACCAGAAAACAAAGTTGATATTCAAGTGTGGCATGTGATTTTGGATGAAATTCATGTTTTGAGTATTTAATTTGGAGCAACCATTTGCAAGTTATTAATTATGCCATTTAATTTCTCATTTTTGAGAATTATTAAATAACATTAATTTTAGTTGCCCAAAATGCAAAACAAAGTTGATAAACAGAAAGTACATTGAATTTGGACTGAAAACATATTTTATTTGGGTTAATTGAATTAAGTATGAATTAATTATGGAATTAACCAAATTTTAGATGAATTGTTTAAATTTGAAATTTGAAACAATTTGAAATGTGCAAAACAGATAACAAATGTTATATTTGAAAAGTTCATGAAATTTTGATTGGAATACATACAAAATTTGTGTCATTTGGATTTGTGGTTTGAAAGTTGTGATCATTTGAAGTTTTAGGTTTTATTTGCAAAAGACAGGGACTTGACTGTGAGAAAAACAGAGAAAAAGGAGGGCTTAGGTGCAAAAAGTAGAAGGGCAGGGGCCTCGGTGCAAAGATCTGGATCCAGATCTGGACTAGGGAATTTGTACCAACAGGCGCCCTAGCCACAGCGACTGCCGCGCGGGCCCGGTGCCACGCGGGGTGCCAACGAGGCGGGTGCGGATGAGGTGGCAGGCACGGTCGCCGACCGGTGGGCCTAGGCTGCGCGCTGAAGAAATCCAAAAAGGGTTGGGGTAAATGCCCTGGCCGGAACTCGAACCCGCGATCTGCTCGCTGCGCGCAAGGGAACAGGCCAGTGCGCCTAGCGTTTGTTTCGTGACAGAATGGGATTGCGAGCAAAGTTAACCTTACTGCTGCACGTTAACTGAATTTGTTTCGACAGCACTTCTCTGAACCACGACGGAACAGAGCAGCGATCGGAGATGAACGTGAACCCGGCGACGTGCAGACACGGAAAGGCGCGGAACTGCGGCTCGATTCGCGCCGTGGTGCAGTGTGCTGCTGCGGTGGTCGAGAGGGAAGGACAGGAGGGGGGAGGGGTGCTCACCGGGTTCAGGTCGAGGAGGCGCTGTCGATGGCGAGGAAAGCGACGGTGGTCGGCGACGGCGCGGCCACCACGGTCGCTCCCAGCAACCGGCGAGGGGACGGGGAGGTGGATGGAAGCGCCGCGGTTCCATTCCCGGCCGCGGTGCATCCTCGCGGTGACCAGAGCGACAGCGGGCGGCGAATTCTGACGGCGGCGGTGGAGTGGTGCACTGGTTCAGAAACAAAAGGGAAAATTGGGGGGGGAAGAGAGGAGCTGGCGGCGCTAGCTGAGAGAGGGGGAGAGGTTTAGGGCAACGAGGAGGGGGAAGGTGGCCGTTTTAAGGAGGGAGGAGCCTGGTACGGCTAGTGATCGGAGAGGGGGGAGAGATCCTGTGGTGGAGCGGCGGTTCGTACAGAGATGACGGAAGCGAGGAGGAAGACGACAAGGATGAAGGGGTACTGGGCCAGAAAGATAGGTGGGCTGGGGAAGAAAAAGGGGATGGGGTTGGGCTGCCTCTCCCCCCTTTGGATTTTTTTTTTCCTTTTCCTGTTTTTTTTGTAAAGAATGAAAGGGAGAGAGAGAGAGATAGAAATTGAATAGGGTTTTTCTTTTATAATTATTGGTGATAATTTTCAAAACAGAAACTTAAAGCAATGTTAACATTATTTCACAAGTTTGAAATCTTACTTTGATTTAATGTTGTTAGTTGAAATTTCCAAATAGAGTTTGGGGTTTTGATTGGATAGTTAAATTTTATTAAGTTGCAAAACAATAATTAAAAGCAAATGTTAGCATTGATTTCAAACTTTGAATTGTTAATTGGATTTTTAAATTGTGATTTGAATTTCCATTAGTAATCATAAGGAGTTGATTTTTCAAACAATTTTTATTCAATGAACTCAACAATTATGAAAACATTTATTGGATTTTAATTGTTTGCAAAATTTTAGTGTTTGAACCACAATTGGATCATGCCCATTATGATTTAAATGATTTGAAATTTAAGTTGAATTTGGAAAGTTACCATTAGGGTTTTTCAACAAGAGGGAAAATTTTATTAACAAGCAATTTGATGAAAACAACTTCAAACTATTTGAAGAACAATTGAGGTGTTTAATTTGCAAATTTTAATTGGAAAATTGTGACAATGGTTTGAAAGTTTAAGGTGGTTTGAATTTTGAGTTGTTTTGAAAAAAACAGAATGCAATGCTTATGATGCATGTGATGCAAGCAAAAGAAAACAAACAACTTCCTATTTAAGGTAACACCCCAGGTGTTACATTGTTCATCCGCTGGCTCACATGAGTCTCTCCGTTGGCCCCGCGGATTAAACCCTCGAGCAAGTTTTCCGCATCTTCGTCTCTTGGCTCCATACTATATATTCTGAAAATACACAAAAAGAGTAACTATATGTTCCAGATCCATTTCATCAAAATTGTTTATAGATAATAAGTAATGATCCATTTCATCAAAATTGCTTATAGATAATACACAAAGAGAGCAACATTTTCATAAAATATTTAAATATATCAATACACACCGAGAGTTACATAGATCGGGTTCATCCCTAATACATCACGATCGAATAATATCACTTATACATAGTCTCATGACATCTCTCAAACTAATTAACTCCGACCGGGTCCTAAGCCGCGGGGTGCTGAGTCGCGGGTGCTACGCATCCATAGGTAAGGAACCCTCACAGGTTCATAGCTCACGTGGTAAGGAACCCTCCGAATAATCGACCAACTGCTTCTATACTCCCTATCGAGCAAGTACATGTAGCGACGGACGTGCTCATCCTCCTCTCTGATACGCTGTTGTACCACCTCCTCAAGGGCCGGCTCTCTCCGCACCGACCGTGGCCCACGCGATGGCCACCAAAGAATATCCGGGTCGACCACGTCACCCGGATTTCTCACCAAGCCGCATGTCCCGGTACTAAGGACCTCCCAGTGCCAGCCCGGCGGGGCCCAGCCCCGGACATCGCCCGACGGTTCCAACAGAGACATGAACTAAAAACAGGCCTGGACTAAGTAAATATTCCGTAATTAAGTAAAATACCTTAGTGTTTCTAACTTAGTAAAAAATAGTAAATGGAGAAATATGACATAAATAAGATGAAAGTTAAACACAAAGCATGAAGACAATGGTTTCTGAGAAACTAAAAAAATCACATATGTAAGTGTTTGTGAGATCCGAACAAAGTTGGACCATTTCGAGCACATACATAACGGTGATATTCTTCATAGCCCCGTCTGGGGCTATGAAAAATATCACCATTACGTATATGCACCAAAAGGTGCAACCCAGTTCTTCTGATCTCACTAACACTAATATTACAAATGCGACGTTCCTTAGTTCCAACCGAAACCCTCATCTTCATCCATTCTCCGGAACTAGGGTTTCTGAACTTTAGTAAGGAGTATGACTAGCAGATCAGATCGAGTCTTGCCGAATAAAGTTGCGACTCGAACGGGACATAACAGATGTAGCATCACAGATTATCCATATCATGTGTGAAAACATTGCAGATCACTTCCTCTTCTTCTTGAAGAAGAGGAAGTGATCTGCAACGTTTTCACACACGACAGGATAATCTGGAATGATGTTATGCCCCGTTTGAGTCGCAAGTTTATTAGGAAAGAGTGGATCTGATCTGCTAGTCATACTCCTGCCTAGACCTTCACATTCTGTGCTTGTTACGAGGTAAGTAAACGTGATGGCGATCCGGAAAAGGATGAAGACAGGGGTTTTTGGAAATCTTTGAAACTAAACAAAATCATATATGTAATATCGTGAGATCCGAACAAGGTTAGACCCTTTTGTCCACGTACATAATGGGCACATTCTTCATAACCCCGGAAGGGATTTCTGAGGAATGTAACCATTACGTATGTGGACAAAAGGGTTCAACTTCGTTCGGATCTCACGATATTACATATGTGACGTTATTTAGTTCCAATGAAATCCAGAAACCCTCATCTTTCTCCTTTCCCCGGATCACCACCGCATGTAGTACCTCTTAACAGGAACAAGATGGTCATCGGGCCTTGATGTGAAGTTGGACCTTCATATTTTGTGCTTGTTACGAGGTAAGTACACGTGATGGCGATGCGGGGGAAGGAAGGGTTTCTGGACATCTTTAAAACTAAAAAAAATCATATATGTAATAGTGAGATCCGAACAAGGTTAGACCCTTTTGTGCACATACATAACGGCGCCATTCTTCATAACCTCGGAAGGGATTTCTGAGGAATGTCACCATTACGAATGTGAACTAAATGGTTCAACTTCATCCGGATCTCACGAACCATATTACATATGTGACATTATTTACTTCAAAAGAAATCCAGAAACCCTCACATTCGTTCCTTTCCCCGGATCACCACCGCATGTAGTACCTCTTAACAGGAACAAGATGGTCATCGGGCCTTCATGTGAAGTTGGACCTTCACATTTTGTGCTTGTTACGAGGTAAGTACACGTGATGGCGATGCGGGGGAAGGAAGGGTTTCTGGATATCTTTAAAACTAAACAAAATCATATATGTAATAGTGAAATCCGGAAAAAGCTAGACCCTTTTGTACACATACATAATGGGGACATTCTTCATAACCCCGGAAGGGATTTCTAAGGAATGTTACCATTACACATGTGCACTAAAGGGTTTAGCTTGATCCGGATCTCAGGAACCATATTACATATGTGACATTATTTAGTTCGAAAGAAATCCAGAAACCCTCGCATTCGTTCGTTTCCCCGGATCACCACCGCATGTAGTACCTCTTAACAGGAACAAGATGGTCATCGGTCTGTGTGCCTCATATTTACGGCGGACACATACAAGCAGCCTTGGTGGACCCGGCGCGCCAAGTGGGATGCACAAGATCCTAACTTTGTGAAAATCACAAGGCACACCGAACCACCAAGGCCATCTGAGTGTGAACCAACTCTTTCAATCATCGGCATTTATTAAAAAGATCGAACGAACATCACAAGTAAAACTGCAATAACAGCTCCAAATTTCTAACACAAACTAAAAAATTCTAACTTAGTGAAATATTCTAACACTAGGAGATAGGTCCAAACGGACGAGTTTTAATGAATGCCATACATGCCCGTGAAATTGTCCCCAGACCCCCAAATAGTGTAACGTAGCTCACGAAAACTGCGAGATAGGACCTAATCAACGAGTTTTAATGAATGCCAGAAATGCCCTTGCAATTGTCTCCGGACCCCCAAACAGGGTACTATAGCTCACAAAAACTGCGAGATAGGCCCAAATCGACGAGTTTTAATGAATGCAATAAATGCAAATTAAATTGTCCCTGGATACCCAAATATTGTGCTATAACTCACGGAAAACTTCGAGAAAGGACCAAATCGACGAGTTTGCATGAATGCCAGAAATGCCCATGAAATTGTCCCCGGACACCCAAACATTGTGCTATAGCTCACGGATGCTGCGGGAAAGGACCAAATCGACGAATTCGAATAAATGCCAGAAATGCCCATGAAATTGTCCCCGGACCCCCAAACTGTGTGCTATAGCTCACGAAAACTGCGAGATAGGCCCAAATCGACGAGTTTTAATGAATGCAATAAATGCAAATGAAATTGTCCCTGGATACCCAAATAGTGTGCTATAACTCACGGAAACTTCGAGAAGGGACCAAATCGACGAGTTTGCATGAATGCTAGAAAGGCCCATGAAATTGTCCCCGGACCCCCAACAGTGTGCTATAGCTCAGGAAAACTGCGAGAAAGGACCAAACCGACAAGTTTTAATAAATGGCAGAAATGCCCATGAAATTTTCCCCAGGCCCCCAAACAGTGTGCTATAGCTCACGAAAACTGCGAGATAGGCCGAAATCAACAAGTTTTAATAAATGAAAGAAATGACCTTGCAATTGGCTCCGGCCACCCAAACAAGGTACTATAGCTCACGAAAACTACGAGATATGTCAATTAAATTGTCCCCGGACACCCAAACATTGTGCTATAGCTCACGGAAACTGCGGGAAAGGACCAAATCGACGAATTTGAATGAATGCTAGGAATGCCCATGAAATTGTCCCTGGACCCACAAACAGTGTGCTATAGCTCACGAAAACTGCGAGATAAGCCCAAATCGACGAGTTTTAATGAATGCAATAAGTGCAAATGAAATTGTCCCTGGATACCCAAACATTATGCTATAGTACACGGAAACTTCGACAAAGGACCAAATCGATGAGTTCGCATGAATGCAAGAAATGCCAATGAAATTGTCCCCGGACCCCCAAACAGTGTCCTATAGCTCAGAAAAAATGCGAGAAAGGACCAAATGGACGAGTTTTAATTAATGCCAGAAATGCCCATGAAATTGTCCCCGGGCCCCAAACAGTGTGATATAGCTCACGAACACTGCGAGATAGGACGAAATCAACGAGTTTTCATAAATGCCAAAAATGCCCTTGAAATTTTCGAAGGACCTCCAAGCAGTGTACTATAGCTGACGGATGTTGCGTGAAAGGACCAGATCGACGAGTTTTAATGAATGCAATAATTTCAAATGAAATTGTCCCTAGATACCCAAACATTATGCTATATTACACGGAAACTTCGAGAAAGGACCAAATCGACGAGTTTGAATGAATGCCAGAAATGCCCATGAAATTGTCCCCGGACCCCCAAAAGTATACTATAGCTCACAAAAACTAGGAGATAGGTCCAAACGGACGAGTTTTAATGAATGCCAGACATGCCCGTGAAATTGTCCCCAGACCCCCAAATAGTGTGACGTAGCTCACGAAAACTGCGAGATAGGACCTAATCAACGAGTTTTAATGAATGCCAGAAATGCCCTTGCAATTGTCTCCGGCCCCCCAAACAGGGTACTATAGCTCACGAAAACTGCGAGATAGGCCCAAATCGACGAGTTTTAATGAATGCAATAAATGCAAATTCAATTGGCCCTGGATACCCAAATATTGTGCTATAACTCACGGAAAACTTCGAGAAAGGACCAAATCGACGAGTCTGCATGAATGCCAGAAATGCCCATGAAATTGTCCCCGGACACCCAAACATTGTGCTATAGCTCACGGATGCTGCGGGAAAGGACCAAATCGACGAATTCGAATAAATGCCAGAAATGCCCATGAAATTGTGCCCGGACCCCCAAACAGTGTGCTATAGCTCACGAAAACTCCGAGATAGGCCCAAATCGACGAGTTTTAATGAATGCAATAAATGCAAATGAAATTGTCCCTTGATACCCAAATAGTGTGATATAACTCACGGAAACTTCGAGAAGGGACCAAATCGACGAGTTTGCATGAATCACAGAAAGGCCCATGAAATTATCCCCGGACCCCCAACAGTGTGCTATAGCTCAGGAAAACTGCGAGAAAGGACCAAACCGACGAGTTTTAATAAATGGCAGAAATGCCCATGAGATTGTCCCCTGGCCCCCAAACAGTGTGCTATAGCTCACGAAAACTGCGAGATAGGCCGAAATCAACAAGTTTTAATAAATGAAAGAAATGCCCTTGCAATTGGCTCTGGCCACCCAAACAGGGTACTATAGCTCACGAAAACTACGAGATATGTCCAAATCGACGAGTTTTAATGAATGCTAGATATGCCAATTAAATTGTCCCCGGACACCCAAACATTGTGCTATAGCTCACGGAAACTGCGGGAAAGGACCAAATCGACGAATTTGAATGAATGCTAGGAATGCCCATGAAATTGTCCCTGGACCCACAAACAGTGTGCTATAGCTCACGAAAACTGCGAGATAAGCCCAAATCGACGAGTTTTAATGAATGCAATAAGTGCAAATGAAATTGTCCCTGGATACCCAAACATTATGCTATAGTACACGGAAACTTCGACAAAGGAGCAAATCGATGAGTTCGCACGAATGCAAGAAATGCCAATGAAATTGTCCCCGGAACCCCAAACAGTGTCCTATAGCTCAGGAAATCTGCGAGAAAGGACCAAATGGACGAGTTTTAATTAATGCCAGAAATTCCCATGAAATTGTCCCCGGGCCCCAAACAGTGTGATATAGCTCACGAACACTGCGAGATAGGACGAAATCAACGAGTTTTCATAAATGCCAAAAATGCCCTTGAAATTTTTGAAGGACCTCCAAGCAGTGTACTATAGCTGACAGATGTTGCGTGAAAGGACCAGATCGACGAGTTTTAATGAATGCAATAATTTCCAATGAAATTGTCCCTAGATACCCAAACATTATGCTATATTACGCGGAAACTTCGAGAAAGGACCAAATCGACGAGTTTGAATGAATGCCAGAAATGCCCATGAAATTGTCCCCGGACCCCCAAAAGTATACTATAGCTCACAAAAACTAGGAGATAGGTCCAAACGGACGAGTTTTAATGAATGCCAGACATGCCCGTGAAATTGTCCCCAGACCCCCAAATAGTGTGACGTAGCTCACGAAAACTGCGAGATAGGACCTAATCAACGAGTTTTAATGAATGCCAGAAATGCCCTTGCAATTGTCTCCGCCCCCCAAACAGGGTACTATAGCTCACGAAAACTGCGAGATAGGCCCAAATCGACGAGTTTTAATGAATGCAATAAATGCAAATTCAATTGGCCCTGGATACCCAAATATTGTGCTATAACTCACGGAAAACTTCGAGAAAGGACCAAATCGACGAGTCTGCATGAATGCCAGAAATGCCCATGAAATTGTCCCCGGACACCCAAACATTGTGCTATAGCTCACGGATGCTGCGGGAAAGGACCAAATCGACGAATTCGAATAAATGCCAGAAATGCCCATGAAATTGTGCCCGGACCCCCAAACAGTGTGCTATAGCTCACGAAAACTGCGAGATAGGCCGAAATCAACAAGTTTTAATAAATGAAAGAAATGCCCTTGCAATTGGCTCCGGCCACCCAAACAGGGTACTATAGCTCACGAAAACTACGAGATAGGTCCAAATCGACGAGTTTTAATGAATGCTAGATATGCCAATTAAATTGTCCCCGGACACCCAAACATTGTGCTATAGCTCACGGAAACTGCGGGAAAGGACCAAATCGACGAATTTGAATGAATGCTAGGAATGCCCATGAAATTGTCCCTGGACCCACAAACAGTGTGCTATAGCTCACGAAAACTGCGAGATAAGCCCAAATCGACGAGTTTTAATGAATGCAATAAGTGCAAATGAAATTGTCCCTGGATACCCAAACATTATGCTATAGTACACGGAAACTTCGACAAAGGACCAAATCGATGAGTTTGCATGAATGCAAGAAATGCCAATGAAATTGTCCCGGGACCCCCAAACAGTGTCCTATAGCTCAGGAAAACTGCGAGAAAGGACCAAATGGACGAGTTTTAATTAATGCTAGAAATGCCCATGAAATTGTCGCCGGGCCCCAAACAGTGTGATATAGCTCACGAACACTGCGAGATAGGACGAAATCAACGAGTTTTCATAAATGCCAAAAATGCCCTTGAAATTTTCGAAGGACCTCCAAGCAGTGTACTATAGCTGACGGATGTTGCGCGAAAGGACCAGATCGACGATTTTTAATGAATGCAACAATTTCAAATGAAATTGGCCCTAGATACCAAAACATTATGCTATATTACACGGAAACTTCGAGAAAGGACCAAATCGACGAGTTTGAATGAATGCCAGAAATGCCCATGAAATTGTCCCCGGACCCCCCAAAGTATACTATAGCTCACAAAAACTAGGAGATAGGTCCAAACGGACGAGTTTTATTGAATGCCAGACATGCCCGTGAAATTGTCCCCAGACCCCCAAATAGTATGACGTAGCTCACGAAAACTGCGAGATAGGACCTAATCAACGAGTTTTAATGAATGCCAGAAATGCCCTTGCAATTGTCTCCGGCCCCCCAAACAGGGTACTATAGCTCGCAAAAACTGCGAGATAGGCCCAAATCGACGAGTTTTAATGAATGCAATAAATGCAAATTCAATTGGCCCTGGATACCCAAATATTGTGCTATAACTCACGGAAAACTTCGAGAAAGGACCAAATCGACGAGTCTGCATGAATGCCAGAAATGCCCATGAAATTGTCCCCGGACACCCAAACATTGTGCTATAGCTCACGGATGCTGCGGGAAAGGACCAAATCGACGAATTCGAATAAATGCCAGAAATGCCCATGAAATTGTCCCCGGACCCCCAAACAGTGTGCTATAGCTCACGAAAACTGCGAGATAGGCCGAAATCAACAAGTTTTAATAAATGAAAGAAATGCCCTTGCAATTGGCTCCGGCCACCCAAACAGGGTACTATAGCTCACGAAAACTACGAGATAGGTCCAAATCGACGAGTTTTAATGAATGCTAGATATGCCAATTAAATTGTCCCCGGACACCCAAACATTATGCTATAGCTCACGAAACTGCGGGAAAGGACCAAATCGACGAATTTGAATAAATGCTAGGAATGCCCATGAAATTGTCCCTCGACCCACAAACAGTGTGCTATAGCTCACGAAAACTGCGAGATAGGGCCAAATCGACGAGTTTTAATGAATGCAATAAGTGCAAATGAAATTGTCCCTGGATACCCAAACATTATGATATAGTACACGGAAACTTCGACAAAGGACCAAATCGACGAGTATGCATGAATGCAAGAAATGCCAATGAAATTGTCCTCGGACCCCCAAACAGTGTCCTATAGCTCAGGAAATCTGCGAGAAAGGACCAAATGGACGAGTTTTAATTAATGCCAGAAATTCCCATGAAATTGTCCCCGGGCCCCAAACAGTGTGATATAGCTCACGAACACTGCGAGATAGGACGAAATCAACGAGTTTTCATAAATGCCAAAAATGCCCTTGAAATTTTCGAAGGACCTCCAAGCAGTGTACTATAGCTGACGGATGTTGCGCGAAAGGACCAGATCGACGAGTTTTAATGAATGCAATAAATTCAAATGAAATTGTCCCTAGATACCCAAACATTATGCTATAGTACACGGAAACTTCGAGAAAGGACCAAATCGACGAGTTTGAATGAATGCCAGAAATGCCCATGAAATTGTCCCCGGACCCCCAAAAGTGTACTATAGCTCACAAAAACTAGGAGATAGGTCCAAACGGACGAGTTTTAATGAATGCCAGACATGCCCGTGAAATTGTCCCCAGACCCCCAAACAGTGTGACGTAGCTCACGAAAACTGCGAGATAGGACCTAATCAACGTGTTTTAATGAATGCCAGAAATGCCCTTGCAATTGTCTCCGCCCCCCAAACAGGGTACTATATAGCTCACGAAAACTGCGAGATAGGCCCAAATCGACGAGTTTTAATGAATGCAATAAATGCAAATTAAATTGTCCCTGGATACCCAAATATTGTGCTATAACTCACGGAAAACTTCGATAAAGGACCAAATCGACGAGTCTGCATGAATGCCAGAAATGCCCATGAAATTGTCCCCGGACACCCAAACATTGTGCTATGGCTCACGGATGCTGCGGGAAAGGACCAAATCGACGAATTCGAATAAATGCCAGAAATGCCCATGAAATTGTCCCCGGACCCCCAAACTGTGTGCTATAGCTCACGAAAACTGCGAGATAGGCCTAAATCGACGAGTTTTAATGAATGCAATAAATGCAAATGAAATTGTCCCTGGATACCCAAATAGTGTGCTATAACTCACGGAAACTTCGAGAAGGGACCAAATCGACGAGTTTGCATGAATGCCAGAAAGGCCCATGAAATTGTCCCCGGACCCCCAACAGTGTGCTATAGCCCAGGAAAACTGCGAGAAAGGACCAAACCGACGAGTTTTAATAAATGCCAGAAATGCCCATGAAATTGTCCCCTGGCCCCCAAACAGTGTGCTATAGCTCACGAAAACTGCCAGATAGGCCGAAATCAACAAGTTTTAATAAATGACAGAAATGCCCTTGCAATTGTCTCCGGCCCCCCAAACAGGGTACTATAGCTCCCGAAAACTGCGAGATAGGTCCAAATCGACGAGTTTTAATGAATGCTAGATATGCCAATTAAATTGTCCCCGGACACCCAAACATTGTGCTATAGCTCACGGAAACTGCGGGAAAGGACCAAATCGACGAATTTGAATGAATGCTAGGAATGCCCATGAAATTGTCCCTATACCCACAAACAGTGTGCTATATCCCACGAAAACTGCGAGATAGGCCCAAATCGACGAGTTTTAATGATTGCAATAAATGCAAATGAAATTTTCCCTGGATACCCAAACATTATGCTATAGTACACGGAAACTTCGACAAAGACCAAATCGACGAGTTTGCATGAATGCAAGAAATGCCAATGAAATTGTGCCCGGACCCCCAAACAGTGTCCTATAGCTCAGGAAAACTGCGAGAAAGGACCAAATGGACGAGTTTTAATAAATGCCAGAAATGCCCATGAAATTGTCCCCGGGCCCCAAACAGTGTGATATAGCTCACGAACACTGCGAGATAGGACGAAATCAACGAGTTTTGATAAATGCCAAAAATGCCCTTGAAATTTTCGCAGGACCTCCAAACAGTGTACTATAGCTGACGGATGTTGCGCGAAAGGACCAGATCGACGAGTTTTAATGAATGCAATAAATTCAAATGAAATTGTCCCGAGATACCGAAACATTATGCTATAGTACACGGAAACTTCGAGAAAGGACCAAATCGACGAGTTTGAATGAATGCCAGAAATGCCCATGAAATTGTCCCCGGACCCCCAAAAGTGTACTATAGATCACAAAAAACTAGGAGATAGGTCCAAACGGACGAGTTTTAATGAATGCCAGACATGCCCGTGAAATTGTCCCCAGACCCCCAAACAGTGTGACGTAGCCCACGAAAACTGCGAGATAGGACCTAATCAACGAGTTTTAATGAATGCCAGAAATGCCCTTGCAATTGTCTCCGTCCCCCAAACAGGGTACTATATAGGTCACGAAAACTGCGAGCTAGACCCAAATCGATGAGTTTTAATGAATTCAATAAATGCAAATTAAATTGTCCCTGGATACCCAAATATTGTGTTATAACTCACGGAAAACTTCGAGAAAAGACCAAATCGACGAGTCTGCATGAATGCCAGAAATGCCCATGAAATTGTCCCCGGACACCCAAACATTGTGCTATAGCTCACGGATGATGCGGGAAAGGACCAAATCGACGATTTCGAATAAATGCCAGAAATGCCCATGAAATTGTCCCCGGACCCCCAAACTGTGTGCTATAGCTCACGAAAACTGCGAGATAGGCCCAAATCGATGACTTATTGAATGCAATAAATGCAAATGAAATTGTCCCTGGATACCCAAATAGTGTGATATAACTCACGGAAACTTCGAGAAGGGACCAAATCGACGAGTTTGCATGAATCCCAGAAAGGCCCATGAAATTATCCCCGGACCCCCAACAGTGTGCTATAGCTCAGGAAAACTGTGAGAAAGGACCAAGCCGACGAGTTTTAATAAATGGCAGAAATGCCCATGAGATTGTCCCCTGGCCCCCAAACAGTGTGCTATAGCTCACGAAAACTGCGAGATAGGCCGAAATCAACAAGTTTTAATAAATGAAAGAAATGCCCTTGCAATTGGCTCTGGCCACCCAAACAGGGTACTATAGCTCACGAAAACCACGAGATATGTCCAAATCGACGAGTTTTAATGAATGCTAGATATGCCAATTAAATTGTCCCCGGACACCCAAACATTGTGCTATAGCTCACGGAAACTGCGGGAAAGGACCAAATCGACGAATTTGAATGAATGCTAGGAATGCCCATGAAATTGTCCCTGGACCCACAAACAGTGTGCTATAGCTCACGAAAACTGCGAGATAAGCCCAAATCGACGAGTTTTAATGAATGCAATAAGTGCAAATGAAATTGTCCCTGGATAGCCAAACATTATGCTATAGTACACTAAAACTTCGACAAAGGACCAAATCGATGAGTTTGCATGAATGCAAGAAATGCCAATGAAATTGTCCCCGGACCCCCAAACAGTGTCCTATAGCTCAGGAAAACTGCGAGAAAGGACCAAATGGACGAGTTTTAATTAATGCCAGAAATGCCCATGAAATTGTCGCCGGGCCCCAAACAGTGTGATATAGCTCACGAACACTGCGAGATAGGACGAAATCAACGAGTTTTCATAAATGCCAAAAATTCCCTTGAAATTTTCGAAGGACCTCCAAGCAGTGTACTATAGCTGACGGATGTTGCGCGAAAGGACCAGATCGACGAGTTTTAATGAATGCAATAATTTCAAATGAAATTGTCCCTAGATACCCAAACATTATGCTATATTACACGGAAACTTCGAGAAAGGACCAAATCGACGAGTTTGAATGAATGCCAGAAATGCCCATGAAATTGTCCCCGGACCCCCCAAAGTATACTATAGCTCACAAAAACTAGGAGATAGGTCCAAACGGACGAGTTTTAATGAATGCCAGACATGCCCGTGAAATTGTCCCCAGACCCCCAAATAGTATGACGTAGCTCACGAAAACTGCGAGATAGGACCTAATCAATGAGTTTTAATGAATGCCAGAAATGCCCTTGCAATTGTCTCCGCCCCCCCAAACAGGGTACTATAGCTCACGAAAACTGCGAGATAGGCCCAAATCGACGAGTTTTAATGAATGCAATAAATGCAAATTCAATTGGCCCTGGATACCCAAATATTATGCTATAACTCACGGAAAACTTCGAGAAAGGACCAAATCGACGAGTCTGCATGAATGCCAGAAATGCCCATGAAATTGTCCCCGGACACCCAAACATTGTGCTATAGCTCACGGATGCTGCGAGAAAGGACCAAATCGACGAATTCGAATAAATGCCAGAAATGCCCATGAAATTGTCCCCGGACCCCCAAACAGTGTGCTATAGCTCACGAAAACTGCGAGATAGGCCGAAATCAACAAGTTTTAATAAATGAAAGAAATGCCCTTGCAATTGGCTCCGGCCACCCAAACAGGGTACTATAGCTCACGAAAACTACGAGATAGGTCCAAATCGACGAGTTTTAATGAATGCTAGATATGCCAATTAAATTGTCCCCGGACACCCAAACATTATGCTATAGCTCACAGAAACTGCGGGAAAGGACCAAATCGACGAATTTGAATGAATGCTAGGAATGCCCATGAAATTGTCCCTCGACCCACAAACAGTGTGCTATAGCTCACGAAAACTGCGAGATAGGGCCAAATCGACGAGTTTTAATGAATGCCATAAATGCAAATGAAATTGTCCCTGGATACCCAAACATTATGCTATAGTACACGGAAACTTCGACAAAGGACCAAATCGACGAGTATGCATGAATGCAAGAAATGCCAATGAAATTGTCCTCGGACCCCCAAACAGTGTCCTATAGCTCAGGAAAACTGCGAGAAAGGACCAAATGGACGAGTTTTAATAAATGCCAGAAATGCCCATGAAATTGTCCCCGGGCCCCAAACAGTGTGATATAGCTCACGAACACTGCGAGATAGGACGAAATCAACGAGTTTTGATAAATGCCAAAAATGCCCTTGAAATTTTCGAAGGACCTCCAAACAGTGTACTATAGCTGACGGATGTTGCGCGAAAGGACCAGATCGACGAGTTTTAATGAATGCAATAAATTCAAATGAAATTGTCCCGAGATACCCAAACATTATGCTATAGTACACGGAAACTTCGAGAAAGGACCAAATCGACGAGTTTGAATGAATGCCAGAAATGCCCATGAAATTGTCCCCGGACCCCCCAAAGTATACTATAGCTCACAAAAACTAGGAGATAGGTCCAAACGGACGAGTTTTAATGAATGCCAGACATGCCCGTGAAATTGTCCCCAGACCCCCAAACAGTGTGACGTAGCCCACGAAAACTGCGAGATAGGACCTAATCAACGAGTTTTAATGAATGCCAGAAATGCCCTTGCAATTGTCTCCGGCCCCCCAAACAGGGTACTATAGCTCACGAAAACTGCGAGATAGGCCCAAATCGACGAGTTTTAATGAATGCAATAAATGCAAATTCAATTGGCCCTGGATACCCAAATATTGTGCTATAACTCACGGAAAACTTCGAGAAAGGACCAAATCGACGAGTCTGCATGAATGCCAGAAATGCCCATGAAATTGTCCCCGGACACCCAAACATTGTGCTATAGCTCACGGATGCCGCGGGAAAGGACCAAATCGACGAATTCGAATAAATGCCAGAAATGCCCATGAAATTGTCCCCGGACCCCCAAACAGTGTGCTATAGCTCACGAAAACTGCGAGATAGGCCGAAATCAACAAGTTTTAATAAATGAAAGAAATGCCCTTGCAATTGGCTCCGGCCACCCAAACAGGGTACTATAGCTCACGAAAACTACGAGATAGGTCCAAATCGACGAGTTTTAATGAATGCTAGATATGCCAATTAAATTGTCCCCGGACACCCAAACATTATGCTATAGCTCACAGAAACTGCGGGAAAGGACCAAATCGACGAATTTGAATGAATGCTAGGAATGCCCATGAAATTGTCCCTCGACCCACAAACAGTGTGCTATAGCTCACGAAAACTGCGAGATAGGGCCAAATCGACGAGTTTTAATGAATGCCATAAATGCAAATGAAATTGTCCCTGGATACCCAAACATTATGCTATAGTACACGGAAACTTCGACAAAGGACCAAATCGACGAGTATGCATGAATGCAAGAAATGCCAATGAAATTGTGCCCGGACCCCCAAACAGTGTCCTATAGCTCAGGAAAACTGCGAGAAAGGACCAAATGGACGAGTTTTAATAAATGCCAGAAATGCCCATGAAATTGTCCCCGGGCCCCAAACAGTGTGATATAGCTCACGAACACTGCGAGATAGGACGAAATCAACGAGTTTTGATAAATGCCAAAAATGCCCTTGAAATTTTCGAAGGACCTCCAAACAGTGTACTATAGCTGACGGATGTTGCGCGAAAGGACCAGATCGACGAGTTTTAATGAATGCAATAAATTCAAATGAAATTGTCCCGAGATACCCAAACATTATGCTATAGTACACGGAAACTTCGAGAAAGGACCAAATCGACGAGTTTGAATGAATGCCAGAAATGCCCATGAAATTGTCCCCGGACTCCCAAAAGTGTACTATAGCTCACAAAAACTAGGAGATAGGTCCAAACGGACGAGTTTTAATGAATGCCAGACATGCCCGTGAAATTGTCCCCAGACCCCCAAACAGTGTGACGTAGCTCACGAAAACTGCGAGATAGGACCTAATCAACGAGTTTTAATGAATGCCAGAAATGCCCTTGCAATTGTCTCCGCCCCCCAAACAGGGTACTATATAGCTCACGAAAACTGCGAGATAGGCCCAAATCGACGAGTTTTAATGAATGCAATAAATGCAAATTAAATTGTCCCTGGATACCCAAATATTGTGCTATAACTCACGGAAAACTTCGAGAAAGGACCAAATCGACGAGTCTGCATGAATGCCAGAAATGCCCATGAAATTGTCCCCGGACACCCAAACATTGTGCTATAGCTCACGGATACTGCGGGAAAGGACCAAATCGACGAATTCGAATAAATGCCAGAAATGCCCATGAAATTGTCCCCGGACCCCCAAACTGTGTGCTATAGCTCACGAAAACTGCGAGATAGGCCCAAATCGACGAGTTTTAATGAATGCAATAAATGCAAATGAAATTGTCCCTGGATACCCAAATAGTGTGCTATAAATCACAGAAACTTCGAGATGGGACCAAATCGACGTGTTTGCATGAATGCAGAAAGGCCCATGAAATTGTCCCCGGACCCCCAACAGTGTGCTATAGCACAGGAAAACTGCGAGAAAGGACCAAACCGACGAGTTTTAATAAATGCTAGAAATGCCCATGAAATTGTCCCCTGGCCCCCAAACAGTGTGCTATAGCTCACGAAAACTGCCAGATAGGCCGAAATCAACAAGTTTTAATAAATGACAGAAATGCCCTTGCAGTTGTCTCCGGCCCCCCAAACAGGGTACTATAGCTCCCGAAAACTGCTAGATATGCCAATTAAATTTTCCCTGGACACCCAAACATTGTGCTATAGCTCACGGAAACTGCGGGAAAGGACCAAATCGACGAATTTGAATGAATGCTAGGAATGCCCATGAAATTGTCCCTATACCCACAAACAGTGTTGTCGTGGGATAATCACGGCAGACGTTACCGGGGGTAACTTATCTTGGGGCAAGACGACACTGGTGTTTGGGAGAGGGTTTAGCTCAGAGGAAAACATGATGATATGCGATCTGGTAGCCGGCAAGCAAGTCGCCGAGTCTCCGATCTCGATATATTAATCTCAACTCTTGTGTTACACTGGATACTCGATACCTAGCGATATTGCTCGAACTCTTGGATCTCTAAACCTAACCTAGGGGCCGGCTTATAAAGCATCCGGATCCCTGGCCTGTCCTCCAAGGCGTACTCTGAGTCCTACCCGGACACTGCTTACAAAACCCTAAACTTCCTTACCGGAACCCACAATCCGGTTTACCATGCCTACGATCTTGGGCCTTCCAGAAGCTCTTTTATCCTTAGCCGGGTCTTTGTGCAACGTCCTTTGGGCCTAATTACACCTTGGCGTTGGGCTACCGGGTTATCATCCCTCCATCAGTAGTCCCCAGAATAGCTTGGGCTTCACGGGATCCTCCTTGAAGCGCTCGCTATTCCCTGCAAAAATATCAGATATACAAGTCCATAGAGGCCGGGTTAAGGTGCTTTGATAAACAGCTAGGCCTAAGTCCAAGGTGGCCATATAGTAACCCGGCTTTCTCTAGGTCCTTCTTTACTTTTTTCGGGTCAACACCCTGATAAGAACTTCAAAGATCCGGCTTACTTTACTCGATAATTGATCCCGATATTGCGAAGAGGATCTCCTTCTTATCTCTGTCTGGATATCTCGTCCAGAACTTAAAGCATATCTCACAAAATCCGGGCAGATAGCCGTTATTCCAAAATTTTCGGTTCCCGCCCGTTGGACTAGGTTTATCCGCCCGCACCCTTATAAATAGGTACTTAGGGGTTAACCTAACCCCAATGGCTCATTGACCCTTTTCCTCCTTCTCTTCACTTCCGCGCTCAAGCTCGCAGAGTACCGCCACGGAGACCTCGCGCGCGTCACCGGAGCCAATCCGCCGTCGGCTACGCTCCGCCACGGCTCGCCCCACGCCGCCGCCAAGATCCGCCACCGCGCCCTTGTCCTGCCCGCCGGGAATCGTTAAGGGGC
The DNA here is from genome assembly GCA_028641055.1 of Alopecurus myosuroides. Taxonomy (NCBI): domain Eukaryota; kingdom Viridiplantae; phylum Streptophyta; class Magnoliopsida; order Poales; family Poaceae; genus Alopecurus; species Alopecurus myosuroides. The sequence goes on from CM054057.1 coordinate 5,681,854, forward strand.
ACCAGGATTGTGCTATTTTCCTCCGCCGGGCTTCACTTCAATCTCCTCCAGTAAGTTTCTCGCATCCATTAGCTTGACCTCGTAATTTCTCGATTTACTCCAGATTGGATCTAGGTCAATCCGCGAGTCATTTTTTCTTGCCGCGCCGAATTAGACCCCACAATCCCATGCTAGTTCATCCAATAACATGACAGATGGGCACATATCACTCCCCTATCATCATTAACCATTAATTTCTCCGTAGAATCGTCCGCAAGTTTTCCAATCTAGATCCATTTCGTCCCAATTTTCCGCGCATGTCATTGACACCCGGAAAATCCTTTTCTTCCGGTTCTTTTGCTTGCAGTAGATACATGGACAATCATCCGTCTTCCTCAAACACTTTTCAATACGTAAGTACCCAGTAGTTTCTATAATGATACCTGATACCCGGATAATTTGTAGTCTTTGCTCCGTAGAATGATACCCGGATAATTCTTAGCTTCCATGTTTTCTCGATATCGCTTGCAAATACTCGGATAGCTCATGGTTTCCGGGTCTTACTCCTTGTACCTTTTTATCTTGTGCTCTGCAGGTTAATCCCATGGCTCCCAAGAAGCAGGGGAAACAACCAGCCAAGGCTAAGACCACCAACTCCATATCCGCCAACTGGGCGCGATCCACTGTTACGAAGGCCAAGTTAGAAGAGCTGGCCGAGTTAGGGATTCTCCCTTCTCAAAAAGATATCCATTGGAGGGTGCCGGGTGATGAGACCCGGCCCACGCCTGCCGACGACGAGGTAATCTGCTTCGTCGAACACGTGACCCGGGGGTTCCGTCCTCTGGGTCACCCCTTCTTTCGAGATGTTCTGACCCACTATGGCCTCCGGGTATTTTACATAGGGCCTAACTCTATGTTGAATATTACCCATTTCATTGTTTTATACGAGTCATACTTGTGCACTCCGCCAAGTTTGGCTCTCTTTATTGAACTTTTCCAGTGCAAGCCGTGCCGCGAAAGCGGTGACGGAGCACTTCTTGCTTGCGGCGGGGTCTCCATCCAGCGTCGCAAAAATTCTCCCATGCCACCTCTCACACTCAAATTCCCACGTCAAACACTGGCAACTCTCATACTTTTACTGCCGAGACACCTCCCCACCCGGCGAAAAGAAGCTGCCGGGTTACTCGGAGGGCCTCCTCGATATCTCCGAGACCTTCAACGCTTTTGCCCCTGACTCGGACAGGGAGGCAATCCAACCTTTGTTGGCTAAAATTGCTATTCTTTCGGCCCAAGGTCTCATTGGGCTTAACCTGGTGAAATCTTGGGTTGATTTCCGGATCCAACCCAATTCCATCCGCAAAAAGTTAATGTGCGAGTACTCGGGGCACACCACAGACGCGCTCCGATACTCCACCAACAGCTTTGCAGCTGGTGACACCAACAAGACTATCAAGGGCTTCTTGACAGAGAAGTTGGAGGTAATTCAGAATATAGCCGGGTTAGAACCCTTTACGCGCGAGAACCCGGCCCCTGAGGTAAAGATCCGGCTTCCATATTTTTACCTTCACACTTTCCACTTGATACAGCTGTTAACCCTCATTCTTATATCTTCATCTCAGGCCGATGATGTTTTTTGGAAGATTGAAACTCCCCCTAACTCTGAAAGCCCAGAGGAGAAAGAAGACGCTGTTAACTCGGATGAAGGTACATTCCGAGTTTCACTTAGTTTCTTTGAGCTCGTTGTTGCTCTTTCTTCATTTTCCGACTGTAAACCTTGATAACTTTCGGAACAAGAGGACAAGGACGAAGAAGAAGAAACTAAAGGCAAGGTAGAATCCGCAAGCGACGAAGATGAAGCTGAGCCGACGATCAGGGTCGGAACAAAGAGAAAACCCCGAGGGGTCGTCTTCAAGGTTCCATACCGTTTCCTCGCCTCTAAACCATATTCATTTGATAACATGCACGAGCTAAACCTGGAGTTATCTCGCTGGCCGTACCTGAAGGAACCGTCCATGACCAAGCGCATAGTGACTCGGAATTTTCCGGGCGACGACGCTCTTAATCCGGGTATTCCGTCGTCTCCGGCTCGACGCGCTGGTACTCACCTAATCCTTTCTTTGAATATCAAAGTCTTTCCGAACCATCCCCTTACGGGATAATTCCGTGTCTTGCTTGATGTTTTTCAGTTTTGTCCGGGTCCAGCAGCGAGTTCCCCTCGGACTACATGGTGAATCCCGGGTAAAGTTCCTTTCCTGATGCTTTATCACCTTTCCGTCACTTTTTCCCAGTTGTATGCTAACTGCTTACTTATACTGTCCATAGAGCCGCGGTCACTATCAGCGACCAAGAAAATATGGAAACTGATGACCCGGGTAAGGAGAACCCGATTGATGATATGACTACCGCAGCTGGCGGAGAAGAACAAGTGCCACCAATAAACCCTGCCGATCAAGAAGCCGAGTATCTAATAGCCTCGCACGCACACGAGGAGGATGAAGCTGCAGACTTGGGCATGGGAGGAGGAGCACCAGACTCCGATATTCGGACGACCCGGATACCTTCTCCCACCAAGACGAGAGCTCCTTCTCCGAGTCTCCAAGATCCCGGGTCTTCCAAATTGGGCAACAATACTTTCGATCAGATGATGAGCGCTCTCCTTGCTATGAAGGCCTCGGAGAACGATGTGCTAGAGCGTATGGCAGCGGAGCACCAGGTAATGTTACCTGGTATCTCTTTGTATCCATCTAGTCCCCAAGTTCCGAGTATAACTTGTTGAAGTTGTGCTCGGTACTCTGTGCGATACTCGGCTTGCCATGATACCCGACTAATTCTCATACTTTGGTCTCTTACAGGCAGAGGCCACCCGGTCTGATGAAATTTTGCTCAAAACCGAACAACTTCTGCTTGCCGAGGTAAAGCGGAGAGAGGCCCTTGAGGCTGAAGTGGAAACCTTGAAGAAAGATGTTTCCAAATACAAGAAAAGGTGCACCACTGCTCAAACCGCACTGAAAAAGTTATCGGACCAAATTACCGATACTTATCGTATCTTGCTTAGTAGGTTTCTTGCTGCTGACTGCTTTCATGCCTCTGCTTTGTTACTTGATTCACGATACTCGGAATTACTGATGTGGCCTTTCTTGTTTCAACTGCAGGTGCTAACCTTGCGGCCCCAGAAGAAGATGATGTTAAAAAAGCTAAAACTTTAAAGACTGTGCTCCGGACCTTCTTCGCTGGCACCAAGTGGATATTGGACGCCGTGCAATGGCCAACTGAGGCATATCCGGGTTAAGAAAATCTTATCCAAGCATGCTCCACCGTGCCTGCGTGGATCGAGCTCTGGAAACGCTCGGCATGCCGGGTTGGTATGACCCGGGCCTTGATGCTAGCTAAGGCTTACTTTCCTAAGCTTGAGCCGGCAAAGGTGATATCCGGGTTTCCAGAATTCAAAGCGGATGGCTCCAAGTTTGGGCCCAAGGATTTCAAGGCCGTACAATCCGCAGTGCGTCACTCGGCAACCACTTTGGCCGATAGTATGGACCTGCGCACGTTTATGAGTGCGTACGATGCTGAAAACAAGATCGTGCAGGACGAAGCACCCCTGCCCTTCGATATTTTGGAGAAATGGAATGCTGATTCGGCCAGGAAAAGGGAAGAAACCGCGAAGAGGGAAGCCGAGTTAGGATCAGGGCCAACCACCTCTACGCCGGCTGTCCGCCCGCCTGTCCGTCCTGATGCGAAGAATCCGAGTGACGATGCTGGGAAAGCTGAAGAGCAAGCCCAGGACCAAGACCCGGAGGGCAAGGGCAAAGATGTGGACCCGACTCAGGAAGCCGAGTAAACAGATGCCATTATGATACCTTGGTCTTTCGATGCTTTTGTGGGAAATGGATATTCTTTTGACGGTGCGCCTGTGCGCCTTTGATAATACTAACGAGATTTGTAATGCGCTTTATTTCCTTGATATACCTCGTAGCTCTCCTGGCCTTTGGATGGATTTGATACTTGTTTGTTTTTGAACTTATTCTTGATATCCGACTTTCTTTATGGTTCCCTTTTGTGAGACTCGGTTTCCGAGTATCGTGGGTTTTGACAAGTGGACTTCTCTCTAAGTCCCCAAGTCGCCAAGACTCGGATGTTAGGGTTTTTCGAGCTTAGTAACGAAGCAACTTGTTTCTGTTTTGAGATCCCCAGTCCCCAAGACTCGGAATCCGAGTCTGGGATGTGTGGTCTTTCCAGGAGAACAAATTGTTTTCTACTAAGACCAAAACCTAGAGCCGTTTCACATGGGTATGAAGTTATGCTTAATAAACGTTGAGTTTCCGGCTATTAGCCCTGTACTCTGCATAACTTGTTGTTTAGATGACCCTTTTGACTATCTTGTACTATAAGCCGGCTTTCGCGTGGATATCATGTTGTTACATCTGTACGAAAACAGGGTCAGGCAAGTCCCAATTGGGCTTCATGGCTGATTGTAATCGTAAGCGAGCAAATCATGCCACTTTAGTGCGAGTCACATCGAGCTTAAGTAAGAAAAGTCAAGAAAATTTGGCTCTTTTGTCCGGTTATAAGATTGCATCCGTACTCGTTTGCGAGTAATCGGCCCTTATAACTCATATGCATCAAGGCCGGGTCATTGAGTTTGTAACTGTGCTATTCGAGCAATCAGCCCCCAAGACCTAAATATATGCAACATACTAAGAGTGAAGAACATACGAATAACCACCTCTCTGTTTGATATGAGAAAGTTAGGTCAGCAAGCCGCCTCATTAAAAACCCATCCAGCCCCCAAGGGTACCCTAGATAGGAAAAGAGTGCGTCTGAAACCTGCTGCCTGTTACATCGTGCAATTCCACTTGCCAATATGGTCTATACTAAGTATAGTAGGGACGTAGCTGAGCCACGTTCCATGGTCTGTCTCTTTCTTGCATAGATGAAGTGGTATGAGCGGTGTCGTTAACTGTAGCCGACTCTTCCCTTGCGTCTATCAAGTAATATGATCCGTTGTGCAGATTCCGACTTATGATAAATGGTCCTTCCCATGGAGGTGATAACTTGTGTTTTCCTTCGTTTGACTGTACCAGGCGTAGAACCAGGTCTCCTTCCTGAAAGACCCGGGTTTTCACGCGCCGGCTATGATACCTCCGTAAATCTTGCTGATATATGGCTGATCTTTCCAGTGCTTTTTCCCTTTGTTCTTCTAACATATCTACGGCGTCCTGCCGGGTCTTCTCGTTGTCCACCTCGACGTAAGCTGATACTCGAGGTGAATCATGGATAATATCACTCAGCAACACCGCTTCCGCACCATAAACCATGAAGAACGGTTTCATCTGAGTAGATCTATTAGGTGTAGTGTTGATACCCCAAACCACGGAAGGTAGTTCTTCAACCCATGCACCAGCAGCTTTGATGCACGGGACTCGCAGTCGTGGCTTTAGTCCACGAAGCAACTCCTGATTTGCCCTCTCCACTTGTCCATTGGCCTGTGGATGAGCCACTGATGCTACGTCAAGCCGGATTCCATTGTTGCCACAGAACTTCCCCATCTCACCAAGGGACATGTTGGTTCCATTGTCGGTAATTATGCTGTGGGGATACCCGAACCGATAGATAATTCTTTTCAGGAACTTAACTGCTGTAACTGCTTCACAATTGGTAACTGGCATAACCTCAACCCACTTGGTAAACTTATCAATAGCCACCAAAAGATGTGTCTTCTTGCAAGGTGACATGTGAAAGGGGCCAACCATATCCATACCCCAAACAGCGAACGGCCAAGTTAACGGAATAGTCCGTATTCCATAGCTGGTACGTGGGTTTGGCGAGCGTACCTTTGACATCCGTCACACCTTGCCACCAAACGCTCCGCATCTGCTAGGGCCGTGAGCCAGAAGAATCCATGTCGATAAGCTTTGGCCACAAGGGATCTTGTGGATGCATGATGCCCACAATCGCCTTCGTGAATATCCTTGAGAATCTGTCGGCCTTCTTCTGGTGCTACACAGCGCAAAAACACTCCTGCTGCACTTCTCTTGTATAACTCCCCATTGATGATAGAATAGCCTTTTGCTCGCCTCAAAACTTGTCTTGCTAATACCTCCTGCTGTGGTAACTCACGCCGTGATAGGTAGGCCAAGAACGGCTCTGTCTACTCGGGAACAGCGCGCACTGTGGCCACGAGCTCCAAATCCGGGTCTTGATTTGCCAGTTCTTCCTCAGACTCGGTTTTAACTGATGGTCGCCATAGTTCATCCAGGAAAACATTGGGTGGAACCGGCTCTCTGCGCGAGCCGAGTCTGGCGAGTGCATCCGCTGCCTCATTTTTTCTTCTGTCTATGTGCTCTACCTCATACCCAGAAAAATATCCGGCAACTCTATCAACTTCTCTGCGGTATGCTGCCATAGTTGCATATTTTCTATCCCATGTTCCTGAGACCTGCTGTACCACAAGGTCCGAATCTCCGAAGCATCGTATCCTCTTAATGTTCATCTCCTTGGCTACCTTTAAGCCATGCAATAGGGCCTCATACTCGGCCACGTTGTTGGAACAATCAAAGTGAATCTGTAGCACGTAACTCAATTTGTCTCCTTTGGGTGATGTTAGCACCACTCCAGCTCCTGATCCCTCGTATTGCTTGGATCCATCGAAGTGCATGATCCAAGACTCGGAGTTTGGAGCCATGGTGGGCATGCCTGTGTGCGTCCAATCGTTAACGAAATCGACCAGAGCCTGAGAATTGATTGCTAACCTGGGCTCGTAGTTGATGTGATAATCCCCCATCTCTATCGCCCATTTGGCTATTCTTCCTGTTGCATCCGAGTTTCTGATGATATCCGACATCGGTATCGAACTAACCACTGTTATGGGGTGTTCCTGGAAATACGGCTTCAGTTTCCGGCTGGCCATAAAGACCCCGAAAACCAGCTTTTGCCAATGCGGATAGCGCTGCTTTGCCTCTGATAATACTTCGCTGACGTAATAGACCGGTCTCTGAACCGGGTAACCTTTCCCATCCTCTTTACGTTCCACAACAACTACCGCACTTACGGCTCGGGGTCCAGCTGCTACATATAGCAACATAGGCTCTTTATGACCCGGGGCCGCTAGGACTGGTGCTTCAGATAACTGCTTCTTTAGTGCCTCGAACGCCTCATCCGCCTCCTGATCCCACACGAATTTATCGGACTTCTTCAAGAGCCGGTACAAGGGTATTGCTTTTTCTCCGAGTCTGGATATAAATCGGCTCAAGGCTGCTACACAGCCCGTGAGCTTTTGAACATGCTCAAATTTTCCGGCTTTTTCAGACTTTGGATAGCTTTGATTTTATCCGGGTTTGCCTCAATTCCTCTCTCGGAAACGATAAAGCCGAGTAATTTCCCAGCTGGAACTCCGAACACACACTTTGTCGGGTTAAGCTTCATCTGATACCTCCTCAAGTTCTTGAACGTCTCCTTTAGATCATCGATAAATGTCTCCGCCTTCCTGGTCTTGATAACCACATCATCCACATAAGCGTGGACGTTCCGTCCAATTTGGTCCTCGAAGCACTTCTGAATACACCGTTGATAAGTTGCGCCAGCGTTCTTCAACCCAAATGTCATGGTTTTGTAACAGAAGGCCCCAAAAGGGGTTATAAATGATGTTTTCTCCCAATCCTCCCTCTTGAGTTTGATCTGATGATACCCGGAATATGCGTCCAGAAAGCATAATAGGTCACTTCCAGCCACTGCGTCTATGATCTGATCTATCCTCGGTAGTGCGAACGGATCCTTTGGGCAATGCTTGTTAATACTCGTGTAATCAATGCACATCCTCCACTCATTGGTCTTTTTCATTACGAGAACCGGATTCGCTAACCAGTCCGGGTGAAATACTTCCATGATAAAGCCGGCTGTTAGCAAACGAGCAATTTCTTCTCCTATTACTTTCCTTCTTTCCTCATTCATCTTCCTCAAGCCCTGCTTCATAGGCCTGGACTTGGGATCTACGTGCAAACTGTGCTCTGCCAATTCTGTGGGGATACCCGGCATGTCGCTAGGCGTCCAGGCGAACACATCCGCATTTGAACGGATAAACTCCACAAGTGCCTTCTCCTGCTTGCCGTCCAAGTTAGACCCTATAGCAAACTGCTTAGAGGGACCACCTTCAACAAAAGCTATCATCTTGTTGTCCAGTGCTGCTTTGAATTTTGCTCTCTCATCTTCGGTATTCGGCCTTTTCAATGTTGTTCTGTCATCCGGGTCTACTTGAGACCGGTAATACTTGAGTTCCTCTTTTCTGCAAGCCTGCTCAGCCATTACTGAATCTCCTTCATCGCACTCAGCTGCTATACCCCGGCTTCCATGTATGGTGATGGTCTGCTTAGGACCCGGGATTTTTAGCTGTAGATACACATAACACGGCCTAGCCATGAATTTGGCATAAGCCGGCCTTCCGAACAGCGCGTGATAAGGACTGCGCAACTTGACCACCTCGAAAGTGAGCCACTCAACTCGATAATTGTCCTTTGACTCTCCAAAAGCTACCACCAATGCGATTTTTCCCTCGGTGCACGCTGACTGACCCGGCACTATCCCATGAAAAATTGTTGAGCTTTTCTGTAGCTGAGACTCCTTGAGACCCATGCGTAAAAAGGTTTCCCAATATAAGATATTGATGCTACTTCCACCGTCCATTAGGACCTTTTTAACTCATAACCATTAACTTGTGGTGCGACTACCAACGCCAAAACTCCCGGGTGTTCTATCCTTTCCGGGTGATCTCTTCTGCTCCATGTTACATCCTGTTCTGACCATGTCAGGTATCCCGGAACAGCCGAGGTGTCGAGACATCGTAGTAGTTTTCATAGACGGGGGTGCCATGAGACTACGGTAGAGACGTGGGGTAACGGAATAGCGTAGTAACACAGAACACGGGATTTTACCCAGGTTCGGTACGTCGCGACAGTACGGCGTACCTACTCCTGCACTTCTCACTAATTGGGACTAAAGCCCGTATAACAGGGTTACAGTGTGAGGGAATAGATCTAGCTACTCGGCGAGGATGAGCTTCTCGGCGAGTTGCGTAGAGCTTGAACTTGTGTCTAACTTGTGCTTTTTTTAATCTATCTCCCGTCCGGCTTTATATAATAGCCGGATTAGGGCTTACAGAATAGGAAACCTAGAAGACTACGTTAACTTGTAACTTGGAAAGCAAGGAATCCGTCTTCTCCTCCAAGCCAGATCACGTGGGCCGTGATCCGGGTTCTTCTAGAATCCGGCTTCTGCGCGTCGGACTACTGGGCCGCCCAATGGACCTAAGCCCATTACCATATAGGCCACCCTGGTAGTCCGGCTCTTTGTCTACCATCTTCTATACCCCTATTCAGTATATATCCGACAGTAGCCCCCAGGAAGGATAAAAACTCTGATTCTCCGTCTTTCGCCAAATACATTTTGTCCGGGAAATCTTGATTCAGCAGTCTTGATTCTTTCTACTTTCCCTTTGAAGGAGATGGTAACATAAAACTCGGAACTATGAAAGTCCGGCTTTTCTTCGCGATCCTTCGCGGAAAAGGAACTCATAACGTCAGCGTCTTAAACATGCTGACGCAAGCGCCGCTTGGTTCCACGCGGGAAACCCCTCAGCGTATCTCTGACAGATTCTCACGGGAAACAAGGAGATAGCCATCATTCCCCTGTCGTTTTATTTCCCGTAGTTTCCGGCGATCGACACGCGTCGAACATCCAACGGTCGAAAGAGCCGTTGGCACGTATCTAAACGGTTCTCTGGCTATAAATAGCCATCATCGTCCTCCTCCGAAACTTTCCTCACTCCCTCACTGCCTACGCCATTGCTGCGAACGTGAGCTCGAGAGCAAGTCCTTGTCCCAATGCACGCATCCTTCGTACGCCGAACGCAAAGCACCACCAAAAGATGGCCTCCTCGCCGTCATCACCGACCCGCGCCGCCATCGACGAGCTCGTCAGCGATCTGGATCCGCAATCAGGATCGCCTAAGCACGCCGGCGGCAAGTCGGAGAAGACTGCGGCTTCCGCGGCGGGCAGAGAAAACACTTCCGCCGCCGCGGACATTGCGGGATCGAGCTCCGCAGCACCCCCTCCGTCCATCCCAACGACGGCGAGGGTCAAGATCCATTCCCATGGCGACGAGCTCTTTGCCACCGGAGCCAACAACGAAACAGAAATTGTCGGCAATTGGAGTCCGAGTAATACTTCTCTCGTCCTTCTTCGTCGGATGTCAAAGGAGGGATCCATAGTTAAGGGCAAATGGCGAATCTCGAAAGATGAACCCAAGCCCAAGCCAGAAGTCGGAGAACGCGTCATCCTTACCTCTCATGTTGCGAGAGGTATGGGTTTTCCCCCTTCCGCCTTTTTTCTAGACGTCCTTAACTTTTATGGCGTTCAACCACACAATATTTCTCCGAATTCCATCCTCTACTTAGCCAGTTTCCAAGCCCTTTTCGAAGGATATCTCGGGATAACACCTGACCTAAATTTCTGGCAATATTGCTTTGAGGTAAAGCATAACATCACAAATGGCGTTTCGCCCATTTGCGGAACCGTATCTTTCATCCTCAGAAAATTTAGGGAGGAATGGTATCCAAAAATAGAAATGCCGGAACCTAACCAATCTTGGCTAGGTTCTTTCTTTTATCATCAGGACATTCCATTCCCAGGCAGGGCAACCGGGGTTCCTCCCTTTGTTAATTCTGCCGCTACTCCTCGCGAGAGTTGGACAGCCGCAGTAGGGGAAAATTTGCCAGAAAACCTGATGAAGATAAAGCGGCGCATCGCCAAGCTCTCTTCCTCTCAACCTTCTTTGGTTGGGAAGGATACCGTTATGTGCTGGTTTGGACGCCGTATCCAACCTCTCTCTTTTCGTTCTCGACTTCTTTGCGAATACCAAGGACCAGAAGATAGCATGAGAGGAACGGATAAGGCCTTTACCAGAAAGGATTTTATAGGACGACTTCACGAATTGGTCTCCGTCAGTAGTCAGATTGAGGAAAGTCTGGCGATTTATCACGTGGAAAATCTGGTCCCTAAGGTATTTATCTTTCCTTGTTTCCACGTTTTTCTTCAGATTATCTTCTCTCTCCGCTTTTTAACATTTTGTTAACTCCTTCCCAGTTTGATGAACTTGGAGAAAATGATCTTGCTTCCGACGCTGAACTCAACAAATTACATGCCGAGTTTCACAACAATCGGAAGCGCAAAAGGCAATCAGCTACCAGAAAGGAATCTATTCCCAACCTGGACGATATCCGGATAAAAGAAGAACCATTCGACGAACTCGGATATATTCGTCCGGAGGCAAAGAAATTCTTTGTTCCTGCGCCTCTGATTCGCCCTTGGCCACAAAATGGATTAGTTGTTCGCAATGATATCGCATTTTCGCCTCGTCAGGTTATACACGATGGCCTTCATCACGTTGGAATTCTCTTCGCGGAATATGCCAAAGAATTCAACGAGGTCTTGATCGATTTGCGAGAAATGAGCCAGGTAATACTTCTAGCCCCCAAGCATTAAGTTGAAATATGAATTCTTCTTAATGTTTCTTCATATGCCTGTTCAAACTTAAGCATCTGGCTTTCATTTCCATGTTTTAGCATTCCGCAGACGCCATAAACTTCGAAGTTTTTAAGAAGCGTAGTCTCAAGAGCAGAGAAGTAAAAACCCTTCAATCTGTTATTGAGTCTAAAAGCAACGAACTAGCGTCATCTCAGCGGCAACTATCGAAAGCCACCGGTATTTTATTTTGTACCATTTGTTTTCTCTGGAGAATTATTCGGAATTGTTTTGTAAACTCAAATTAATTTCTGCCCTCCAGCTGCTTTAAACAAAGCCAACAAATTAGTAGAAAACGCTGTCCATGTTTCTCAGCTTCGTGAGGAAAACTCAAACCTCCGAAAGGAACTTTTGAAAGCTCAAGAAGACCTAGAAGCCAGTAATCTGGCCCTTGGGATTGCTCAATCCAAGGCCTCTTTACAGGCAGCGGAAGACAAATCTGTTATCAATGATTTGAAAAGTATGCTACTCCCGCGCATGAAAGAAAGCGACGAAATTGACAAGGTTCTTGGTAAGTTGACTTCTTTTTACCAATGTCTTCATGTCTTATTTCTTGTATCTTTCCATGTAACCTTTACTTTTGTCGACAAATCAGGAAATTTTCCAGGAATTTCTCGGACTGAAAAGATCCGGGCCTTTGGGGAAGTGTGGAATTCAATCAGGAATGCAGGAATGCAGCTGATTAATAAATTCCTTCCCACAAGTACTGTATGCTTTTCGGAAGTCTACCGACTTCCGGGTGCCATCACAGAAGTAGCAGAATCGAAAGAATCCATCCTTCGTTTTGCCGCACGAGGTGGTGCACGCATGGCACTTGGCCTTATGCGTCTACATTACCCTAATGCCAGATCTTGGCGCGTAGCATCCGGTATCCCTCAAGGATATACAGAAGCGCAACGAAATGCGATTTTTGATGAAGTTAAAGGGCATGCTTCCAAGATTGCTTCTATGGTCAACATTTCCATTACTTATCCGGAAGAAGAAGTGCCCGCAGCCCCCGAGAATGATAGCAGTGATGAAGACTCGGATGCTTGAGGGAATACACTCGACCCGAATGATGGATGTGTATAAGAGCATTTTTACAATGTAATTCATATTGTAATGCTTCTATGTCATTTGTCGAAACAAGAACTCTGCCTTTTGCAATTTCAAGTTTCTTGCAAAGTTTTTCCGGGTTTGACTGTTCCTTTATCTTCTAAGTAATCTGGCAACTGTGTTTTAACTGCTCTAGTGTTTAAAAATGGCTCAACTAGCAATATGTATCGTCATGTCGAGTAACTGGGGACGAACCAAACAGTTTTAAAACTCAGAAACATGGATCATGCTAGAAGCATTTTTACTGACTAGTTTCAGTAACCCAACAGATACACAATCAGATAAAATTTAGAGAAAACAAGGAACTGCTCTGAAACTTGGGCACGCAGGCACAATCCGAGTTTCCTTTAACCTTTAACAGGCCGAATCATTCAGCTTTTAAACACCGAGCACGCAGGCACAATTCGGGTTAACATTGAGTATTTGTAAGATCATTGGGAAATAGATGAGGCGGAAATATTTTGTACTTATAATGAAATATGAATGACAACATTCCGACAACTTTATTTCATGGTCTCAAAGATGTTTACATAGAAATTGAACTAAGTATAGAAGGGACGTAATTGCTGGATACTCCAAGGCCTCTTTGTCTCTCCTAGTTCATCATGTATTTTTCTCTTTCTTTTGCGATTCGGCTTCTCGGGATCATCCTCCGTATCTCGAATGTCGACAAGATAGTATGATCCATTCTTCATGGCTTTACTGATGACAAATGGTCCTTCCCATACTGGGGCCAATTTGTGCTTCCTTTGCTGCACCAACCTCAGCACTAAGTCACCTTCTTTAAAAGAACGATGCCTGATTTTCCGACTATGATAACGTCGTAAACCTTGCTGGTAGATGGCAGATCTTTGAAGCACAAGTTCTCGTTCCTCTTCTAAGAGATCGACGGCATCCTGTCGTGCTTCTTCGGCATCTGAGTCGTCAAAATTCTGCACTCTTGGGCTATCATGGATCATGTCCGTTGGAAGAATAGCTTCCGCACCATAAACTAGGAAAAACGGGGTTTGCTCAGTTGACCTATTTGGCATCGTTCGAATACTCCATAACACAGAAGGTAGCTCTTCTACCCACGCTCCAGCTGCTCTATGGAGAGGAGATTCGAGTCTTGGGCGTATTCCTTGCAGGATTGAACTGTTCATTCTTTCAACCTGTCCATTAGATTGCGGGTGTGCCACAGATGCAAGATCTAAGCGGATTCCCGTTTGTTGGCAGTATTTTGCCAACTCCCCAATGGAGAAATTTGTCCCGTTATCAGTTATTATGCTATGTGGGACGCCATACCTCATTACTAAATCAATAATGAAATTTCTGGCAGTTGCGCCATCCAGCTTTTTGATGGGTTTAGCCTCCACCCATTTTGTATACTTATCCACCGCTACGAGTAGATGTGTAAGTCCACCTCTTGCAGTTTTGAACGGTCCCATCATATCTAGCCCCCAGACCGCAAACGGCCATGTGATAGGGATAGTTTTAAGTGCTTGGGCCAGCAAATTGGTCTGCTTGGCGTAATATTGACATCCTTCGCATGTATTCACTATGCGTTCGGCGTCTGACTTGGCTGTTAGCCAGAAAAACCCCGCCCGGAATGCTTTTTTGACTATGCTTTTTGATTGAGCATGATGTCCGCAATCGCCGGCGTGGATTTCTTCCAGTATTTCTCTTCCTTCTTCTGGTGAAATACACCGCTGAAAAATTCCGGAAGTACTGCGTTTATACAAGTGGTCGTTGATCACCACGTATCCTTTGCACCGACGCTGTATTTGCCTTTGCAAGACTTCGTCTGCTCCTTCCGGGTACTTCTGATTGACTAAGAAGTTTAAGTATGGAATTGTCCAATCCGGTTTAACGAGCATGACCTCGATTGTTTCAGATGCCAGAGGGTAATCAACGTCTCCACCTTTTATGGATGGTTCATACAAGTGCTGGACGAATACCCCTGGTGGTAAAGTTTTTACTCTCTCTGATCCCATGCGGGCTAACGCATCCGCGTTCCAGTTTTCCTCCCTTTTTATGTGAAGGACTTCGAACCCGAAGAAACAAATGGCAAACTCATCCACCGTCCTCCGATATTCGGCCATTATAGGGCTTTTCGCGTCCCAGGTTTGGTTGAGCTGATGCTGTACCAAATCCGAGTCTCCATAGCATAAGATGCGTTTTACCCCTATTTCTTTTGCAATATGCAAGCCATGAAGCAGAGCTTCGTATTCTGCCACGTTGTTACTGGCGTTGAAGTGTATTTGTAATACGTACTCCATTGTGTCTCCCTTGGGAGATTTTAGGACTACGCCAGCCCCAGCTCCTTCCTTCATCTTGGATCCGTCAAAGTGCATGATCCAGTACTCGGATTCTGGCATCGGTGTATTTTCCATTGCTTCTGTCCAGTCGGCGACGAAATCTGCCAAAACTTGGGATTTTATTGTCGTCCTTGGCTGGTACTTAATGTCGAAGGCTGCCAGCTCGATGCCCCATTTAGCTACTCGGCCGGTTGCCTCCGCATTGTTTATAATATCCCCTAGTGGTGCTTTACATACCACTGTTATGGAATGCCCTTGGAAGTAATGGCGCAGTTTTCTGGATGCAAAAAATACGCCATATGCCAGTTTCTGGTAGTGCGGATACCTTTGTTTGGATTCGGAAAAAACTTCGCTTATGTAATATACCGGATGTTGATCTGGTATGCTTTGTTCTTCTTTCGTCCGCTCCACAACGATTACCGCACTAATAACCCGACTTGTAGCGGTAAGGTATAATAACATGGGTTCTTCGTCTTTTGGAGATGCCAAGATGGGAGCGTTCATCAAGGTTTCCTTCAAATGGGCCAACGCTGCATCAGCCTCTTCTGTCCATTCGAACTTGTCGGATTTCTTCAGCAGCTTGTAGAGTGGTAAGGTTTTATCCCCCAGCCGACTGATAAATCTGCTGACGGCTGCAGCGGAACCCGTCAATCTTTGGACATCTTTTGCACATGTAGGTTTTGAGATGTTCAGGATTGCCTTGATCTTTTCCGGGTTAACTTCTATTCCTCTGTGGGAAACAATGAAACCCAGAAGTTTTCCTGAGGGAACCCCGAATACGCACTTAGATGGATTCAACTTCATCTTGTAAGTGCGCAAGTTTTCGAAAGTTTCTCGCAAATCCTCAAGGAGTGTATCTTTTTCCTTGGTTACGACAGCGATATCGTCCACGTAAACATGAACGTTTCTGCCAATTTGACTATGCAAACAGCGTTGCATGCAACGCTGGTAGGTTGCACCTGCGTTCTTCAGGCCAAAAGGCATGGTTATGTAATAGTACGTCCCATACGGGGTTATAAAAGAAGTCTTGATTTGATCTTCCTTTTTCATGCGTATTGGGTGGTACCCGGAGTATGCATCCAAAAAGCATAAAAGCTCGGAGCCTGCAGTGGCATCTATTATTTGATCGATTCGCGGTAACGCGAACCTATCTTTCGGACACAACTTGTTCAATCCTGTGTAATCTATACACATTCTAAGAGCAGTGGTGTCTTTCTTCGGTACTAGGACCGGATTTGCGGACCAATCAGTATGGATTACTTCCTTGATGAAATCCGCTGCTAAAAGCCGGATAATTTCCTTGCCAATAGCCTTCCGTCTTCTTCCGTCAAAACGACGGAGACCTTGTTTGACGGGTTTTGATCCCGGAATAACCTTGAGTTGGTGCTCAGCAAGTTCCCTGGGTACGCCTGGCATGTCAGCTGGACACCAGGCAAAAATATCCCAGTTCTCACGGAGGAACTTGATGAGCTCGCCTTCCTATTTGTCGGTCATCCCAGTCCCTACGACGACAAATTTTGTCGGATCTTTGGGATCTAGGATTACCTGCCTTGTATTCTCGGACGCCTTGAAACTATCTGTTGGCTTCCGGGTTTCTTTTCCTACCGGCATTTCTTTCGGCGATACCTCCTTGGCTAATTCCTTCAGTTCCTCCTTTGCTATAACTCTCTGAGCGCAAAGGGCGTTTTCTTTCTCCAACTCATTTGCCAGCTTGAAATCACCGGCTATGGTGATTACTCCTCCTTTGGGTCCTGGATTTTCAGCTTGTTGTAGATATAACAGGATCTTGCCATGAATTTGGCGAAAGCTGGACGTCCGAGTATTGCGTGATACACGCTTTCGAACGGCACTACTTCGAAGGATACTTTTTCCTGCCGGAAGTGATCTTTATCTCCGAAGGTGACATCTAGGGAAATTTCTCCTAGGGATCGTGCTTGCCTGCCAGGAACAATGCCATGGAAGCGTATATTGCTGTAGTTGAGCTGGGACTCGGAGATCTTCAAGTGCTTCAGTGTATCCAGGTACATTATATTAATGCCGGATCCTCCGTCCATCAGCACTCTTCTTAGCCTAGTGTTTTGAACAATAGGGCTGACAACAAGAGCTTGTGTGCCGGGTTCAGGGATATTTCCGGGATGATCAGACTGATCCCAGATTATCGGTGTGTTGGAGTACTTCAAGAATTTCGGGGTTGCCGGAAAAACCGCGTTTATTTCTCGAAGTGTTCTTTTGGCCACCTTTGCTGACGGGGTTGCTAAGAAAGTTAACATTGCTTCTCCGTCAACTCTCGGAAATTTGGGTTCGCCCTTTCGCTGTTGTTCCTGGATTTTGTCATCAGTGTCCGATTCACTGTCTTCTTTTTCAGCTTCTGGCTTTTGTTTGGCAGGTTTCCTTTTGGAACCCTTCCCTTTATTTCCGGATCCTGCATTGCCTTTCATATGCTTGTTTAGCCGGCATTGCGCGTTTGTGTGGGTTGGTTTCCCAAATTGCGAGTGGTGGATGCAGGGTTCCGACTTAATTCTCTCCCATTCTTCGGGAGTGTAATTGATTGGATCTGGACTGCGGCCTTTCCACTTATTCACCTTTTCTCCTCCAAAGGCTATGTTGACCTCCTTGGGCTTTGTCGTTGACTCTGGAGTTCCTTTTTTGTCAGAACGAGGGGTTTTCTTGGCGAGTATTAGTGACTCAATATTGCCTCCTCTTGCTCTGATATCATCTTCGGCTGCAGCATGCTCATTAGCGGTTGTAAGCACAGATCCGAGATCTTTGTGCTGTTTAGAACCAACCATGAACGGTACGAGTCCGGGCTTAGGCCGTTGACGAAAGCATGCATTGCTTGTACGTCAGTTACTCCAGAGCAACTATTCTTCATTGCAGTCCATCTGGAGATGAAATCCACGTATGGTTCGTCCTCAAATTGGGTGCAACGGTTCAGCTGGTTGATGCTATTTGGGCGTTTGTATGTTCCCCGAAAATGCTGAGTGAATACTCTAGCCATATCATCCCAGCTGTCGACAGTTCTTGATGGTAAACCATTAATCCAATCTCTGGCTCCGTCTAGCAACATTAGGGGAAGAAACTTGACAGCTTCTAGGTCTGTCCCATTGTTGATTTGGACGGCTGTATAATAATCTGAGAGCCAGGTCTCCGGGTTTGTACTGCCGGTATATTTTTGGTAGGTTGGACCAACTTTGGCGAAGCCAGAATGCAGGGTTATCCTTCGGATCCTGTCAGTAAAACACTTAGGACCAAAGTATAGATCATCCTTTTCTGCTCTATCAATGTGTGCAGAATATCTCCCGGCTGAATGGACAGAAGGGGATCTGCTCCTTTCTTTTCCATTGTTGCGCGGACGCGCTTTTCCGAGGTTATCTCTATCCCTTCCGTGTTCACGTCCTTTAGGCGGAGTTCTGCTTCTATGCCTTTCCTTATCCTTAGGAGGTGTCCGGGATCTTTCACGTCTGTGAGGTATATCATATCTTCCAGCTTTTTCAGCTGGGTTTTCTCGGAGGTGGCATGGGGGAGGTGGCATTATTTTGCCGTCATTCCGGTGTTTGTCTTCCCGATCGTGTGGTTTATATCCATCTTTCGGGAGATGAGGTCCGATTCTAGACGTTGCGTCCCGGTTGTCTGGGTTTTTCCTGTCTTTTCTCGGATCCTCTTTTTTGTCTGAATCTCCGGGTTCTTCCGGTCCAGGTGCTCCAGCGGCGCAAGTAGCTGTTTTGCAGAGAGCGGAATTATCATGCAGCCTCCCTGATCGTTCTTGGCCTCGCTGTTGCTGCTGTAATGCTTTTCCTAGGAAAGCATACACCCTTGGAGTTTTCCCCGTTGGAGTACATGTCGTTGTTTAGGATGGCGAACGCTGCTTCCGCGTTTTCCGCTGCGGTTTTGTATATTGGTTCGCCCTTGGCATCCTTGCCGTTTAACTGCTTTTGCCAAGATGGGTTATAGAACCTTTCTTTTGGCGGCAGTTCTTCCGGTTTTGCGATTCCGGGTAACCTAGTAGGTTTTAACGCGGATCTATGCTTTCTCTCGTACTCCTCTATTTCTTCCTTCATGACTTTGATGTCATTATGGGTTTGTTGGAGATGTTGCCGAGATCTAAGCATATGTTGCTGTTGCCGTTGGAAAGCTTGTCTCCTGGCTTCCAGCATCTCAGGGGGTTCGTCTGGTCCCACTGGTGTTTGTAATAGCTCTTGCTCTTCCTGTTCCGTCATTGGCGGAGCAGTGATTTCCTTAGATTTCTTTTCCGCTGGCTTTGTGCCGCTAATGTCTCCTACTTCCAGGTTTTCATCAGCGAGATCGGTTGATTTTTTCTTCCGGAGTTTGTATTGGAGTTTTTTAGAAGCACGGTGCTTTTTCTTGGAAGAGGGAGGTTTTTTGACAGGCTCATCTTCTGTCATCTCCTTAACATTGGGGAATATCGGAGAGGTTTCTCCGTCTTCTCTCTCTTCCACTGGCGGAGGGGTTTTAGGGCTTTCCTGGCTGTCGGCACCCGTTGTATCAGCTGGTTTTGCCATTAGCACTTCATGGAATCCTCTTGAAAGGACTTAACCTTTCTTACGAAGGCATCCTCGTCTTCGTCTTCGGAGTCGAAGTTATCCGATCCGGTTTCCGACTCCAACCTCGCCTCAATGGCGGCAAGCATGGACTCTGCTTCCGAGTTCATCGTCTGGTTGACGGATGTCGGATCTTCCGCTTCTGTGACGGGTGTTTGTTCTTCCGTCTCTATGACGGGTAGTTTGTTATCTGCCTCTTGCACGGGATTTCCGTCATCCGTGTTTTCAGCGATTTCGGATTGCACCATGCCGATAAAGTGTGTATCACTTTTTTGTCGGCGATCTGAGCAGAATCCGGCATCATAGTCGTCTTCGACTAGGTATAGGGCGGGTGGGATAAATTTGCTTCCACCGCAAAACCCCATTGCCTCTGCAGTTAGTCCGATAAAGATGTTAGCAGATCCGATCGGTAACACGCAGACACTTACCAGGTGGTTTTGCGCCGGTATATAGGATCCGTTGTCGAGGAAGCGGCCGACGTCGTCGTCGAACTCCAAGCTTCCGACAGTGATCGATCTTCCAATTCCGCCAAGTATCCCAGATCGGAATTTCACGCCTGACGTCGTTTGCCCCACGGTGGGCGCCAACTGTCCAGACATCGTAGTAGTTTTCATAGACGGGGGTGCCATGAGACTACGGTAGAGACGTGGGGTAACGGAATAGCGTAGTAACACAGAACACGGGATTTTACCCAGGTTCGGTACGTCGCGACAGTACGGCGTACCTACTCCTGCACTTCTCACTAATTGGGACTAAACCCCGTATAACAGGGTTATAGTGTGAGGGAATAGATCTAGCTACTCGGCGAGGATGAGCTTCTCGGCGAGTTGCGTAGAGCTTGAACTTGTGTCTAACTTGTGCTTTTTTTAATCTATCTCCCGTCCGGCTTTATATAATAGCCGGATTAGGGCTTACAGAATAGGAAACCTAGAAGACTACGTTAACTTGTAACTTGGAAAGCAAGGAATCCGCTCTTCTCCTCCAAGCCAGATCACGTGGGCCGTGATCCGGGTTCTTCTAGAATCCGGCTTCTGCGTGCTATAGCTGACGGATGTTGCGCGAAAGGACCAGATCGACGAGTTTTAATGAATGCAATAAATTCAAATGAAATTGTCCCGAGATACCCAAACATTATGCTATAGTACACGGAAACTGCGGGAAAGGACCAAATCAACGTGTTTTAATGAATGCCAGAAATGCCCTTGCAATTGTCTCCGCCCCCCAAACAGGGTACTATATAGCTCACGAAAACATCGAGATAGGCCCAAATCGACGAGCTTTGATGAATGCAATAAATGCAAATTAAATTGTCCCTGGATACCCAAATATTGTGCTATAACTCACGGAAAACTTCGATAAAGGACCAAATCGACGAGTCTGCATGAATGCCAGAAATGCCCATGAAATTGTCCCGGGACACCCAAACATTGTGCTATAGCTCACGAAACTGCGAGATAGGCCTAAATCGACGAGTTTTAATGAATGCAATAAATGCAAATGAAATTGTCCCTGGATACCCAAATAGTGTGCTATAACTCACGGAAACTTCGAGAAGGGACCAAATCGACGAGTTTGCATGAATGCCAGAAAGGCCCATGAAATTGTCCCCTGGACCCCCAACAGTGTGCTATAGCCCAGGAAAACTGCGAGAAAGGACCAAACCGACGAGTTTTAATAAATGCCAGAAATGCCCATGAAATTGTCCCCTGGCCCCCAAACAGTGTGCTATAGCTCACGAAAACTGCCAGATAGGCCGAAATCAACAAGTTTTAATAAATGACAGAAATGCCCTTTTAATTGTCTCCGGCCCCCCAAACAGGGTACTATAGCTCCCGAAAACTGCGAGATAGGTCCAAATCGACGAGTTTTAATGAATGCTAGATATGCCAATTAAATTGTCCCCGGACACCCAAACATTGTGCTATAGCTCACGGAAACTGCGGGAAAGGACCAAATCGACGAATTTGAATGAATGCTAGGAATGCCCATGAAATTGTCCCTATACCCACAAACAGTGTGCTATATCCCACGAAAACTGCGAGATAGGCCCAAATCGACGAGTTTTAATGATTGCAATAAATGCAAATGAAATTTTCCCTGGATACCCAAACATTATGCTATAGTACACGGAAACTTCGACAAAGACCAAATCGACGAGTTTGCATGAATGCAAGAAATGCCAATGAAATTGTGCCCGGACCCCCAAACAGTGTCCTATAGCTCAGGAAAACTGCGAGAAAGGACCAAATGGACGAGTTTTAATAAATGCCAGAAATGCCCATGAAATTGTCCCCGGGCCCCAAACAGTGTGACGTAGCTCACGAAAACTGCGAGATAGGACGAAATCAACGAGTTTTGATAAATGCCAAAAATGCCCTTGAAATTTTCGCAGGACCTCCAAACAGTGTACTATAGCTGACGGATGTTGCGCGAAAGGACCAGATCGACGAGTTTTAATGAATGCAATAAATTTAAATGAAATTGTCCCGAGATACCGAAACATTATGCTATAGTACACGGAAACTTCGAGAAAGGACCAAATCGACGAGTTTGATTGAATGCCAGAAATGCCCATGAAATTGTCCCCGGACCCCCAAAAGTGTACTATAGATCACAAAAACTAGGAGATAGGTCCAAACGGACGAGTTTTAATGAATGCCAGACATGCCCGTGAAATTGTCCCCAGACCCCCAAACAGTGTGACGTAGCCCACGAAAACTGCGAGATAGGACCTAATCAACGAGTTTTAATGAATGCCAGAAATGCCCTTGCAATTGTCTCCGCCCCCCAAACAGGGTACTATATAGGTCACGAAAACTACGAGATAGACCCAAATCGATGAGTTTTAATGAATGCAATAAATGCAAATTAAATTGTCCCTAGATACCCAAATATTGTGCTATAACTCACGGAAAACTTCGAGAAAAGACCAAATCGACGAGTCTGCATGAATGCCAGAAATGCCCATGAAATTGTCCCCGGACACCCAAACATTGTGCTATAGCTCACGGATGATGCGGGAAAGGACCAAATCGACGATTTCGAATAAATGCCAGAAATGCCCATGAAATTGTCCCCGGACCCCCAAACTGTGTGCTATAGCTCACGAAAACTGCGAGATAGGCCCAAATCGATGACTTATTGAATGCAATAAATGCAAATGAAATTGTCCCTGGATACCCAAATAGTGTGATATAACTCACGGAAACTTCGAGAAGGGACCAAATCGACGAGTTTGCATGAATCCCAGAAAGGCCCATGAAATTATCCCCGGACCCCCAACAGTGTGCTATAGCTCAGGAAAACTGCGAGAAAGGACCAAACCGACGAGTTTTAATAAATGGCAGAAATGCCCATGAGATTGTCCCCTGGCCCCCAAACAGTGTGCTATAGCTCACGAAAACTGCGAGATAGGCCGAAATCAACAAGTTTTAATAAATGAAAGAAATGCCCTTGCAATTGGCTCCGGCCACCCAAACAGGGTACTATAGCTCACGAAAACTACGAGATAGGTCCAAATCGACGAGTTTTAATGAATGCTAGATATGCCAATTAAATTGTCCCCGGACACCCAAACATTATGCTATAGCTCACAGAAACTGCGGGAAAGGACCAAATCGACGAATTTGAATGAATGCTAGGAAAGCCCATGAAATTGTCCCTCGACCCACAAACAGTGTGCTATAGCTCACGAAAACTGCGAGATAGGGCGAAATCGACGAGTTTTAATGAATGCCATAAATGCAAATGAAATTGTCCCTGGATACCCAAACATTATGCTATAGTAGACGGAAACTTCGACAAAGGACCAAATCGACGAGTATGCATGAATGCAAGAAATGCCAATGAAATTGTCCTCGGACCCCCAAACAGTGTCCTATAGCTCACGAAAACTGCGAGAAAGGACCAAATGGACGAGTTTTAATAAATGCCAGAAATGCACATGAAATTTTCCCCGGGCCCCAAACAGTGTGATATAGCTCACGAACACTGCGAGATAGGACGAAATCAACGAGTTTTGATAAAGGCCAAAAATGCCCTTGAAATTTTCGAAGGACCTCCAAACAGTGTACTATAGCCGACGGATGTTGCGCGAAAGGACCAGATCGACGAGTTTTAATGAATGCAATAAATTCAAATGAAATTGTCCCGAGATACCCAAACATTATGCTATAGTACACGGAAACTTCGAGAAAGGACCAAATCGACGAGTTTGATTGAATGCCAGAAATGCCCATGAAATTGTCCCCGGACCCCCAAAAGTGTACTATAGATCACAAAAACTAGGAGATAGGTCCAAACGGACGAGTTTTAATGAATGCCAGACATGCCCGTGAAATTGTCCCCAGACCCCCAAACAGTGTGACGTAGCCCACGAAAACTGCGAGATAGGACCTAATCAACGAGTTTTAATGAATGCCAAAAATGCCCTTGCAATTGTCTCCGGCCCCCCAAACAGGGTACTATAGCTCACGAAAACTGCGAGATAGGCCCAAATCGACGAGTTTTAATGAATGCAATAAATGCAAATTCAATTGGCCCTGGATACCCAAATATTGTGCAATAACTCACGGAAAACTTCGAGAAAGGACCAAATTGACGAGTCTGCTTGAATGCCTAAAATGCCCATGAAATTGTCCCCGGACACCTAAACATTGTGCTATAGCTCACGGATGCCGCGGGAAAGGAACAAATCGACGAATTCGAATAAATGCCAGAAATGCCCATGAAATTGTCCCCGGACCCCCAAACAGTGTGCTATAGCTCACGAAAACTGCGAGGTAGGCCAAAATCAACAAGTTTTAATAAATGAAAGAAATGCCCTTGCAATTGGCTCCGGCCACCCAAACAGGGTACTATAGCTCACGAAAACTACGAGATAGGTCCAAATCGACGAGTTTTAATGAATGCTAGATATGCCAATTAAATTGTCCCCGGACACCCAAACATTATGCTATAGCTCACAGAAACTGCGGGAAAGGACCAAATCGACGAATTTGAATGAATGCTAGGAATGCCCATGAAATTGTCCCTCGACCCACAAACAGTGTGCTATAGCTCACGAAAACTGCGAGATAGGGCAAAATCGACGAGTTTTAATGAATGCCATAAATGCAAATGAAATTGTCCCTGGATACCCAAACATTATGCTATAGTACACGGAAACTTCGACAAAGGACCAAATCGACGAGTATGCATGAATGCAAGAAATGCCAATGAAATTGTCCTCGGACCCCCAAACAGTGTCCTATAGCTCACGAAAACTGCGAGAAAGGACCAAATGGACGAGTTTTAATAAATGCCAGAAATGCCCATGAAATTGTCCCCGGGCCCCAAACAGTGTGATATAGCTCACGAACACTGCCAGATAGGACGAAATCAACGAGTTTTGATAAATGCCAAAAATGCCCTTGAAAATTTTCGGAGGACCTCCAAACAGTGTACTATAGCTGACGGATGTTGCGCGAAAGGACCAGATCGACGAGTTTTAATGAATGCAATAAATTCAAATGAAATTGTCCCGAGATACCCAAACATTATGCTATAGTACACGGAAACTGCGGGAAAGGACCAAATCAACGTGTTTTAATGAATGCCAGAAATGCCCTTGCAATTGTCTCCGCCCCCCAAACAGGGTACTATATAGCTCACGAAAACAGCGAGATAGGCCCAAATCGACGAGCTTTGATGAATGCAATAAATGCAAATTAAATTGTCCCTGGATACCCAAATATTGTGCTATAACTCACGGAAAACTTCGATAAAGGACCAAATCGACGAGTCTGCATGAATGCCAGAAATGCCCATGAAATTGTCCCGGGACACCCAAACATTGTGCTATAGCTCACGGAAACTGCGAGATAGGCCTAAATCGACGAGTTTTAATGAATGCAATAAATGCAAATGAAATTGTCCCTGGATACCCAAATAGTGTGCTATAACTCACGGAAACTTCGAGAAGGGACCAAATCGACGAGTTTGCATGAATGCCAGAAAGGCCCATGAAATTGTCCCTGGACCCCCAACAGTGTGCTATAGCCCAGGAAAACTGCGAGAAAGGACCAAACCGACGAGTTTTAATAAATGCCAGAAATGCCCATGAAATTGTCCCCTGGCCCCCAAACAGTGTGCTATAGCTCACGAAAACTGCCAGATAGGCTGAAATCAACAAGTTTTAATAAATGACAGAAATGCCCTTTTTATTGTCTCCGGCTCCCCAAACAGGGTACTATAGCTCCCGAAAACTGCGAGATAGGTCCAAATCGACGAGTTTTAATGAATGCTAGATATGCCAATTAAATTGTCCCCAGACACCCAAACATTGTGCTATAGCTCACGGAAACTGCGGGAAAGGACCAAATCGACGAATTTGAATGAATGCTAGGAATGCCCATGAAATTGTCCCTATACCCACAAACAGTGTGCTATATCCAACGAAAAATGCGAGATAGGCCCAAATCGACGAGTTTTAATGATTGCAATAAATGCAAATGAAATTTTCCCTGGATACCCAAACATTATGCTATAGTACACGGAAACTTCGACAAAGACCAAATCGACGAGTTTGCATGAATGCAAGAAATGCCAATGAAATTGTGCCCGGACCCCCAAATAGTGTCCTATAGCTCAGGAAAACTGCGAGAAAGGACCAAATGGACGAGTTTTAATAAATGCCAGAAATGCCCATGAAATTGTCCCCGGGCCCCAAACAGTTTGATATAGCTCACGAACACTGCGAGATAGGACGAAATTAACGATTTTTGATAAATGCCAAAAATGCCCTTGAAATTTTCGCAGGACCTCCAAACAGTGTACTATAGCTGAGGGATGTTGCGCGAAAGGACCAGATCGACGAGTTTTAATGAATGCAATAAATTTAAATGAAATTGTCCCGAGATACCGAAACATTATGCTATAGTACACGGAAACTTCGAGAAAGGACCAAATCGACGAGTTTGATTGAATGCCAGAAATGCCCATGAAATTGTCCCCGAACCCCCAAAAGTGTACTATAGATCACAAAAACTAGGAGATAGGTCCAAACGGACGAGTTTTAATGAATGCCAGACATGCCCGTGAAATTGTCCCCAGACCCACAAACAGTGTGACGTAGCCCACGAAACCTGCGAGATAGGACCTAATCAACGAGTTTTAATGAATGCCAGAAATGCCCTTGCAATTGTCTCCGCCCCCCCAAACAGGGTACTATATAGGTCACGAAAACTGCGAGATAGACCCAAATCGATCAGTTTTAATGAATGCAATAAATGCAAATTAAATTGTCCCTGGATACCCAAATATTGTGCTATAACTCACGGAAAACTTCGAGAAAAGACCAAATCGACGAGTCTGCATGAATGCCAGAATGCCCATGAAATTGTCCCCGGACACCCAAACATTGTGCTATAGCTCACGGATGATGCGAGAAAGGACCAAATCGACGATTTCGAATAAATGCCAGAAATGCCCATGAAATTGTCCCCGGACCCCCAAACTGTGTGCTATAGCTCACGAAAACTGCGAGATAGGCCCAAATCGATGACTTATTGAATGCAATAAATGCAAATGAAATTGTCCCTGGATACCCAAATAGTGTGATATAACTCACGGAAACTTCGAGAAGGGACCAAATCGACGAGTTTGCATGAATGCCAGAAAGGCCCATGAAATTATCCCCGGACCCCCAACAGTGTGCTATAGCTCAGGAAAACTACGAGAAAGGACCAAACCGACGAGTTTTAATAAATGCCAGAAATGCCCATGAAATTGTCCCCTGGCCCCCAAACAGTGTGCTATAGCTCACGAAAACTGCCAGATAGGCTGAAATCAACAAGTTTTAATAAATGACAGAAATGCCCTTTTAATTGTCTCCGGCTCCCCAAACAGGGTACTATAGCTCCCGAAAACTGCGAGATAGGTCCAAATCGACGAGTTTTAATGAATGCTAGATATGCCAATTAAATTGTCCCCAGACACCCAAACATTGTGCTATAGCTCACGGAAACTGCGGGAAAGGACCAAATCGACGAATTTGAATGAATGCTAGGAATGCCCATGAAATTGTCCCTATACCCACAAACAGTGTGCTATATCCCACGAAAACTGCGAGATAGGCCCAAATCGACGAGTTTTAATGATTGCAATAAATGCAAATGAAATTTTCCCTGGATACCCAAACATTATGCTATAGTACACGGAAACTTCGACAAAGACCAAATCGACGAGTTTGCATGAATGCAAGAAATGCCAATGAAATTGTGCCCGGACCCCCAAACAGTGTCCTATAGCTCAGGAAAACTGCGAGAAAGGACCAAATGGACGAGTTTTAATAAATGCCAGAAATGCCCATGAAATTGTCCCCGGGCCCCAAACAGTGTGATATAGCTCACGAACACTGCGAGATAGGACGAAATCAACGATTTTTGATAAATGCCAAAAATGCCCTTGAAATTTTCGCAGGACCTCCAAACAGTGTACTATAGCTGACGGATGTTGCGCGAAAGGACCAGATCGACGAGTTTTAATGAATGCAATAAATTTAAATGAAATTGTCCCGAGATACCGAAACATTATGCTATAGTACACGGAAACTTCGATAAAGGACCAAATCGACGAGTTTGATTGAATGCCAGAAATGCCCATGAAATTGTCCCCGGACCCCCAAAAGTGTACTATAGATCAGAAAAACTAGGAGATAGGTCCAAACGGACGAGTTTTAATGAATGCCAGACATGCCCGTGAAATTGTCCCCAGACCCACAAACAGTGTGACGTAGCCCACGAAACCTGCGAGATAGGACCTAATCAACGAGTTTTAATGAATGCCAGAAATGCCCTTGCAATTGTCTCCGTCCCCCCAAACAGGGTACTATATAGGTCGCGAAAACTGCAAGATAGACCCAAATCGATCAGTTTTAATGAATGCAATAAATGCAAATTAAATTGTCCCTGGATACCCAAATATTGTGCTATAACTCACGGAAAACTTCGAGAAAAGACCAAATCGACGAGTCTGCATGAATGCCAGAATGCCCATGAAATTGTCCCCGGACACCCAAACATTGTGCTATAGCTTACGGATGATGCGAGAAAGGACCAAATCGACGATTTCGAATAAATGCCAGAAATGCCCATGAAATTGTCCCCGGGCCCCCAAACGTTGTGCTATAGCTCACAAAAACTGCGAGATAGGCCCAAATCGATGACTTATTGAATGCAATAAATTGAAATGAAATTGTCCCTGGATACCCAAATAGTGTGATATAACTCACGGAAACTTCGAGAAGGGACCAAATCGACGAGTTTGCATGAATGCCAGAAAGGCCCATGAAATTATCCCCGGACCCCCAACAGTGTGCTATAGCTCAGGAAAACTGCGAGAAAGGACCAAACCGACGAGTTTTAATAAATGCCAGAAATGCCCATGAAATTGTCCCCGGGCCCCAAACAGTGTGATATAGCTCACGAACACTGCGAGATAGGACGAAATCAACGATTTTTAATAAATGACAGAAATGCCCTTGAAATTTTCGCAGGACCTCCAAACAGTGTACTATAGCTGACGGATGTTGCGCGAAAGGACCAGATCGACGAGTTTTAATGAATGCAATAAATTTAAATGAAATTGTCCCGAGATACCGAAACATTATGCTATAGTACACGGAAACTTCGAGAAAGGACCAAATCGACGAGTTTGATTGAATGCCAGAAATGCCCATGAAATTGTCCCCGGACCCCCAAAAGTGTACTATAGATCACAAAAACTAGGAGATAGGTCCAAACGGACGAGTTTTAATGAATGCCAGACATGCCCGTGAAATTGTCCCCAGACCCACAAACAGTGTGACGTAGCCCACGAAACCTGCGAGATAGGACCTAATCAACGAGTTTTAATGAATGCCAGAAATGCCCTTGCAATTGTCTCCGTCCCCCCAAACAGGGTACTATATAGGTCACGAAAACTGCGAGATAGACCCAAATCGATCAGTTTTAATGAATGCAATAAATGCAAATTAAATTGTCCCTGGATACCCAAATATTGTGCTATAACTCACGGAAAACTTCGAGAAAAGACCAAATCGACGAGTCTGCATGAATGCCAGAATGCCCATGAAATTGTCCCCGGACACCCAAACATTGTGCTATAGCTCACGGATGATGCGAGAAAGGACCAAATCGACGATTTCGAATAAATGCCAGAAATGCCCATGAAATTGTCCCCGGACCCCCAAACGTTGTGCTATAGCTCACAAAAACTGCGAGATAGGCCCAAATCGATGACTTATTGAATGCAATAAATTGAAATGAAATTGTCCCTGGATACCCAAATAGTGTGATATAACTCACGGAAACTTCGAGAAGGGACCAAATCGACGAGTTTGCATGAATGCCAGAAAGGCCCATGAAATTATCCCCGGACCCCCAACAGTGTGCTATAGCTCAGGAAAACTGCGAGAAAGGACCAAACCGACGAGTTTTAATAAATGCCAGAAATGCCCATGAAATTGTCCCCTGGCCCCCAAACAGTGTGCTATAGCTCACGAAAACTGCCAGATAGGCCGAAATCAACAAGTTTTAATAAATGACAGAAATGCCCTTTTAATTGTCTCCGGCCCCCCAAACAGGGTACTATAGCTCCCGAAAACTGCGAGATAGGTCCAAATCGACGAGTTTTAATGAATGCTAGATATGCCAATTAAATTGTCCCCGGACACCCAAACATTGTGCTATAGCTCACGGAAACTGCGGGAAAGGACCAAATCGCCGAATTTGAATGAATGCTAGGAATGCCCATGAAATTGTCCCTGGACCCACAAACAGTGTGCTATAGCCCACGAAAACTGCGAGATAGGCCCAAATCGACGAGTTTTAATGAATGCAATAAATGCAAATGAAATTTTCCCTGGATACCCAAACATTATGTTATAGTACACAGAAACTTCGACAAAGACCAAATCGACGAGTTTGCATGAATGCAAGAAATGCCAATGAAATTGTGCCCGGACCCCCAAACAGTGTCCTATAGCTCAGGAAAACTGCGAGAAAAGACCAAATGGACGAGTTTTAATAAATACCAGAAATGCCCATGAAATTGTCCCCGGGCCCCAAAAAGTGTGATATAGCTCACGAACACTGCGAGATAGGACGAAATCATAGAGTTTTGATAAATGCCAAAAATGCCCTCGAAATTTTCGCAGGACCTCCAAACAGTGTACTATAGCTGACGGATGTTGCACGAAAGGACCAGATCGACGAGTTTTAATGAATGCAATAAATTCAAATGAAATTGTCCCAAGATACCGAAACATTATGCTATAGTACATGGAAACATCGAGAAAGGACCAAATCGACGAGTTTGAATGAATGCCAGAAATGCCCATGAAATTGTCCCCGGACCCCCAAAAGTGTACTATAGATCACAAAACTAGGAGATAGGTCCAAACGGACGAGTTTTAATGAATGCCAGACATGCCCGTGAAATTGTCCCCAGACCCCCAAACAGTGTGACGTAACTCACAGAAAACTTCGAGAAAAGGCCAAATCGACGAGTCTGCATGAATGCCAGAAATGCCCATGAAATTGTCCCCGGACACCCAAACATTGTGCTATAGCTCACAGATGATGCGGGAAAGGACCAAATCGACGATTTCGAATAAATGCCAGAAATTCCCATGAAATTGTCCCCGGACCCCCAAACTGTGTGCTATAGCTCACGAAAACTGCGAGATAGGCCCAAATCGATGACTTACTGAATGCAATAAATGCAAATGAAATTGTCCCTAGATACCCAAATAGTGTGATATAACTAACGGAAACTTCGAGAAGGGACCAAATCGACGAGTTTGCATGAATGCCAGAAAGGCCCATGAAATTATCCCCGGACCCCCAACAGTGTGCTATAGCTCAGGAAAACCGCGAGAAAGGACCAAACCGACGAGTTTTAATAAATGGAAGAAATGCCCATGAGATTGTCCCCTGGCCCCCAAACAGTGTGCTATAGCTCACGAAAACTTCGAGATAGGCCGAAATCAACAAGTTTTAATAAATGACAGAAATGGCCTTGCAATTGTCTCCGCCCCCCAAACAGGGTACTATAGCTCACGAAAACTACGAGATAGGTCCACATCGACGAGTTTTAATGAATGCTAGATATGCCAATTAAATTTTCCCCGGACACCCAAACATTGTGCTATAGCTCATCGAAACTGCGAGAAAGGACCAAATCGACGAATTTTAAAGAATGCTAGGAATGCCCATGAAATTGTCCCTGGACCCACAAACAGTGTGCTATAGCTCACGAAAACTGCGAGATAGGGCCAAATCGACGAGTTTTAATGAATGCCATAAATGAAAATGAAATTGTCCCTGGATACCCAAACAGTGTGCTATAGCTCACGAAAACTGTCAGATAGGCCGAAATCAACAAGTATGCATGAATGCAAGAAATGCCAATGAAATTGTCCTCGGACCCCCAAACAGTGTCCTATAGCTCAGGAAAACTGCGAGAAAGGACCAAATGGACGAGTTTTAATAAATGCCAGAAATGCCCATGAAATTGTCCCCGGGCCCCAAACAGTGTGATATAGCTCACGAACACTGCGAGATAGGACGAAATCAACGAGTTTTGATAAATGCCAAAAATGCCCTTGAAATTTTCGAAGGACCTCCAAACAGTGTACTATAGCTGACGGATGTTGCGCGAAAGGACCAGATCGACGAGTTTTAATGAATGCAATAAATTCAAATGAAATTGTCCCGAGATACCCAAACATTATGCTATAGTACACGGAAACTTCGAGAAAGGACCAAATCGACGAGTTTGAATGAATGCCAGAAATGCCCATGAAATTGTCCCCGGACTCCCAAAAGTGTACTATAGCTCACAAAAACTAGGAGATAGGTCCAAACGGACGAGTTTTAATGAATGCCAGACATGCCCGTGAAATTGTCCCCAGACCCCCAAACAGTGTGACGTAGCTCACGAAAACTGCGAGATAGGACGAAATCAACGAGTTTTGATAAATGCCAAAAATGCCCTTGAAATTTTCGCAGGACCTCCAAACAGTGTACTATAGCTGACGGATGTTGCGCGAAAGGACCAGATCGACGAGTTTTAATGAATGCAATAAATTCAAATGAAATTGTCCCGAGATACCGAAACATTATGCTATAGTACACGGAAACTTCGAGAAAGGACCAAATCGACGAGTTTGAATGAATGCCAGAAATGCCCATGAAATTGTCCCCGGACCCCCAAAAGTGTACTATAGATCACAAAAAACTAGGAGATAGGTCCAAACGGACGAGTTTTAATGAATGCCAGACATGCCCGTGAAATTGTCCCCAGACCCCCAAACAGTGTGACGTAGCCCACGAAAACTGCGAGATAGGACCTAATCAACGAGTTTTAATGAATGCCAGAAATGCCCTTGCAATTGTCTCCGCCCCCCAAACAGGGTACTATATAGGTCACGAAAACTGCGAGATAGACCCAAATCGATGAGTTTTAATGAATGCAATAAATGCAAATTAAATTGTCCCTAGATACCCAAATATTGTGCTATAACTCACGGAAAACTTCGAGAAAAGACCAAATCGACGAGTCTGCATGAATGCCAGAAATGCCCATGAAATGTTCCCCGGACACCCAAACATTGTGCTATAGCTCACGGATGATGCGGGAAAGGACCAAATCGACGATTTCGAATAAATGCCAGAAATTGTCCCCGGACCCCCAAACTGTGTGCTATAGCTCACGAAAACTACGAGATAGGCCCAAATCGATGACTTATTGAATGCAATAAATGCAAATGAAATTGTCCCTGGATACCCAAATAGTGTGATATAACTCACGGAAACTTCGAGAAGGGACCAAATCGACGAGTTTGCATGAATCCCAGAAAGGCCCATGAAATTATCCCCGGACCCCCAACAGTGTGCTATAGCTCAGGAAAACTGTGAGAAAGGACCAAACCGACGAGTTTTAATAAATGGCAGAAATGCCCATGAGATTGTCCCCTGGCCCCCAAACAGTGTGCTATAGCTCACGAAAACTGCGAGATAGGCCGAAATCAACAAGTTTTAATAAATGAAAGAAATGCCCTTGCAATTGGCTCTGGCCACCCAAACAGGGTACTATAGCTCATGAAAACCACGAGATAGGTCCAAATCGACGAGTTTTAATGAATGCTAGATATGCCAATTAAATTGTCCCCGGACACCCAAACATTGTGCTATAGCTCACGGAAACTGCGGGAAAGGACCAAATCGACGAATTTGAATGAATGCTAGGAATGCCCATGAAATTGTCCCTGGACCCACAAACAGTGTGCTATAGCCCACGAAAACTGCGAGATAGGCCCAAATCGACGAGTTTTAATGAATGCAATAAATGCAAATGAAATTTTTCCTTGATACCCAAACATTATGTTATAGTACACGGAAACTTCGACAAAGACCAAATCGACGAGTTTGCATGAATGCAAGAAATGCCAATGAAATTGTGCCCGGACCCCCAAACAGTGTCCTATAGCTCAGGAAAACTGCGAGAAAGGACCAAATGGACGAGTTTTAATAAATACCAGAAATGCCCATCAAATTGTCCCCGGGCCCCAAAAAGTGTGATATAGCTCACGAACACTGCGAGATAGGACGAAATCAACGAGTTTTGATAAATGCCAAAAATGCCCTCGAAATTTTCGCAGGACCTCCAAACAGTGTACTATAGCTGACGGATGTTGCACGAAAGGACCAGATCGACGAGTTTTAATGAATGCAATAAATTCAAATGAAATTGTCCCAAGATACCGAAACATTATGCTATAGTACATGGAAACATCGAGAAAGGACCAAATCGATGAGTTTGAATGAATGCCAGAAATGCCCATGAAATTGTCCCCGGACCCCCAAAAGTGTACTATAGATCACAAAAACTAGGAGATAGGTCCAAACGGACGAGTTTTAATGAATGCCAGACATGCCCGTGAAATTGTCCCCAGACCCCCAAACAGTGTGACGTAACTCACGGAAAACTTCGAGAAAAGACCAAATCGACGAGTCTGTATGAATGCCAGAAATGCCCATGAAATTGTCCCCGGACACCCAAACATTGTGCTATAGCTCACGGATGATGCGGGAAAGGACCAAATCGACGATTTCGAATAAATGCCAGAAATTCCCATGAAATTGTCCCTGGACCCCCAAACTGTGTGCTATAGCTCACGGAAACTGCGAGATAGGCCCAAATCGATGACTTACTGAATGCAATAAATGCAAATGAAATTGTCCCTAGATACCCAAATAGTGTGATATAACTCACGGAAACTTCGAGAAGGGACCAAATCGACGAGTTTGCATGAATGCCAGAAAGGCCAATGAAATTATCCCCGGACCCCCAACAGTGTGCTATAGCTCAGGAAAACTGTGAGAAAGGACCAAACCGACGAGTTTTAATAAATGGTAGAAATGCCCATGAGATTGTCCCCTGGCCCCCAAACAGTGTGCTATAGCTCACGAAAACTGCGAGATAGGCCGAAATCAACAAGTTTTAATAAATGACAGAAATGACCTTGCAATTGTCTCCGCCCCCAAACATGGTACTATAGCTCACGAAAACTGCGAGATAGGCCCAAATCGACGAGTTTTAATGAATGCTAGATATGCCAATTAAATTTTCCCCAGACACCCAAACATTGTGCTATAGCTCATCGAAACTGCGAGAAAGGACCAAATCGACGAATTTTAATGAATGCTAGGAATGCCCATGAAATTGTACCTGGACCCACAAACAGTGTGCTATAGCTCACGAAAACTGCGAGATAGGGCCAAATCGACGAGTTTTAATGAATGCCATAAATGAAAATGAAATTGTCCCTGGATACCCAAACATTATGCTATAGTACACGGAAACTTCGAAAAAGGACCAAATCGACGAGTTTGGATGAATGCAAGACATGCCAATGAAATTGTGCCCGAACCCCCAAACAGTGTCCTATAGCTCAGGAAAACTGCGAGAAAGGACCAAATGGACGAGTTTTAATAAATGCCAGAAATGCCCATGAAATTGTCCCCGGGCCCCAAACAGTGTGATATAGCTCACGAACACTGCGAGATAGGACGAAATCAACGAGTTTTGATAAATGCCAAAAATGCCCTTGAAATTTTCGCTGGACGTCCAAACAGTGTACTATAGCTGACGGATGTTGCGTGAAAGGACCAGATCGATGAGTTTTAATGAATGCAACAAATTCAAATGAAATTGTCCCTAGATACCCAAACATTATGCTATAGTACACGGAAACTTCGAGAAAGGACCAAATCGACGTGTTTGAATGAATGCCAGAAATGCCCATGAAATTGTCCCCGGACTCCCAAAAGTGTACTATAGCTCACAAAAATTAGGAGATAGGTCCAAACGGACGAGTTTTAATGAATGCCAGACATGACCGTGAAATTGTCCCAGACCCCCAAACAGTGTGACGTAGCTCACGAAAACTGCGAGATAGGACCTAATCAACGAGTTTTAATGAATGCCAGAAATGCCCTTGAAATTGTCTCCGCCCCCCAAACAGGGTACTATATAGCTCACGAAAACTGCGAGATATGGCCCAAATCGACGAGTTTAAAATGAATGCAATAAATGCAAATTAAATTGTCCCTGGATACCCAAATATTGTGCTATTAATCACGGAAACTCGAGAAAGGACCAAATCGACGAGTTTGCCTGAATGCCAGAAAATGCCCATGAAATTGTCCCCGGACACCCAAACATTGTGCTAGAGCTCACGGATGCTGCGGGAAAGGACCAAATCGACGAATTCGAATAAATGCCAGAAATGCCCATGAAATTCTCCCCGGACCCTCAAACTGTGTGCTATAGCTCACGAAAACTGCGAGATAGGCCTAAATCGACGAGTTTTAATGAATGCAATAAATGCAAATGAAATCGTCCCTGGATACCCAAATAGTGTGCTATAACTCACGGAAACTTCGAGAAGGGACCAAATCGACAAGTTTGCATGAATGCCAGAAAGGCCCATGAAATTGTCCCCGGACCCCCAATAGTGTGCTATAGCTCACGAAAACTGCCAGATAGGCCGAAATCAACAAGTTTTAATAAATGACAGAAATGCCCTTGCAATTGTCTCCGGCCCCACAAACAGGGTACTATAGCTCCCGAAAACTACGAGATAGGTCCAAATCGACGAGTTTTAATGAATGCTAGATATGCCAATTAAATTGTCCCCGGACACCCAAACATTGTGCTATAGCCACTGTTCCAAATATCATCCGATATGCCATTTTATCGGCCGATTTATCACTTATCGGGTGGTGACCGATAAGAGAAATGAATATAAGTGGAGTTTTCTCATTCGGGCCATTTTATCGGTCTTGCAAGTGATTGATCGGTCATAGAATTTTTAGTATTAATGAATACGATATATCTATATATCATAATTTAGAGTTTTTAGCGCCGATATAATATATTTTTATAGAATATTTTAGATGTTGTAGTGCTAAAATTTAGGATTTAGAAGGAAAGTGGCCGATAAATAGTTGACCGATAAAATCGATTTATCGGCCGATAAGCCGATATATATCTTATCATGGGCTGACCGATACTTTAACGATATGCGATATCCTAAACAATGGCTATAATTCACGAAAACTGCGGGAAAGGACCAAATCGACGAATTTGAATGAATGCTAGGAATGCCCATGAAAATTGTCCCTGGACCCACAAACAGTGTGCTATAGCCCACAAAAACTGCGAGATAGGCCCAAATCGACGAGTTTTAATGAATGCAATAAATGCAAATGAAATTTTCCCTGAATACCCAAACATTATGCTATAGTACACGGAAACTTCGACAAAGACCAAATCGACGAGTTTGCATGAATGCAAGAAATGCCAATAAAATTGTGCCCGGACCCCCAAACAGTGTCCTATAGCGCAGGAAAACTGCGAGAAAGGACCAAATGGACGAGTTTTAATTAATGCCAGAAATGCCCATGAAATTGTCGCCGGGCCCCAAAAAGTGTGATATAGCTCACGAACACTTCGAGATAGGACGAAATCAACGAGTTTTGATAAATGCCAAAAATGCCCTCGAAATTTTCGAAGGACCTCCAAACAGTGTACTATAGCTGACGGATGTTGCGTGAAAGGACCAGATCGACGAGTTTTAAAGAATGCAATAATTTGAAATGAAATTGTCCCCAGACCCCCAAGCATAATGTTTGGGTATCTCGGGACAATTTCATTTGAATTTATTGCATTCATTAAAACTCGTCGATCTGGTCCTTTCGCGCAACATCCATCGGCTATAGTACACTGTTTGGAGGTCCTTCGAAAATTTCAAGGGCATTTTTGGCATTTATCAAAACTCGTTGATTTCGTCCTATCTCGCAGTGTTCGTGAGCTATATCACACTGTTTGGGGCCCGGGGACAATTTCATGTGCATTTCTGGCATTTATTAAAACTCGTCCATTTGGTCCTTTCTCGTAGTTTTCCTGAGCTATAGGACACTGTTTGGGGGTCCGAGGACAATTTCATCGGCATTTCTTGCATTCATGCATACTCGTCGATTTGGTCCTTTGTCGAAGTTTCCGTGTACTATAGCATAATGTTTGGGTATCCAGGGACAATTTCATTTGCATTTATGGCATTCATTAAAACTCGTCGATTTGGCCCTATCTCGTAGTTTTCGTGAGCTATAGCACACTGTTTGTGGGTCGAGGGACAATTTCATGGGCATTCCTAGTATTC
The DNA here is from genome assembly GCA_028641055.1 of Alopecurus myosuroides. Classification (NCBI taxonomy): domain Eukaryota; kingdom Viridiplantae; phylum Streptophyta; class Magnoliopsida; order Poales; family Poaceae; genus Alopecurus; species Alopecurus myosuroides. Next base: position 5,720,124 of record CM054057.1, read on the forward strand.
ATTCAAATTCGTCGATTTGGTCCTTTCCCGCAGTTTCTGTGAGCTATAGCATAATGTTTGGGTGTCCGGGGACAATTTAATTGGCATATGTAGCATTCATTAAAACTCGTCGATTTGGACCTATCTCGTAGTTTTCGTGAGCTATAGTACCCTTTTTGGGTGGCCGGAGCCAATTGCAAGGGCATTTCTTTCATTTATTAAAACTTGTTGATTTTGGCCTATCTCGCACTTTTCGTGAGCGATAGCACACTGTTTGGGGGTCCGGGGACAATTTCATGGGCATTTCTGGCATTTATTTGAATTCGTCGATTTGGTCCTTTCCCGCAGCATCCGTGAGCTATAGCACAATGTTTGGGTGTCCGGGGACAATTTCATGGGCATTTCTGGCATTTATTCGAATTCGTCGATTTGGTCCTTTCCCGCAGCATCCGTGAGCTATAGCACAATGTTTGGGTGTCCGGGGACAATTTCATGGGCATTTCTGGCATTCATGCAGACTCGTCGATTTGGTCCTTTATCGAAGTTTTCCGTGAGTTATAGCACAATATTTGGGTATCCAGGGACAATTTAATTTGCATTTATTGCATTCATTAAAACTCGTCGATTTGGGCCTATCTCGCAGTTTTCGTGAGCTATATAGTACCCTGTTTGGGGGGCGGAGACAATTCCAAGGGCATTTCCGGCATTCATTAAAACACGTTGATTAGGTCCTATCTCGCAGTTTTCGTGAGCTACGTCACACTGTTTCGGGGTCTGGGGACAATTTCACGGGCATGTCGGGCATTCATTAAAACTCGTCCGTTTGGACCTATCTCCTAGTTTTTGTGAGCTATAGTACACTTTTGGGAGTCTGGGGACAATTTCATGGGCATTTCTGGCATTCATTCAAACTCGTCGATTTGGTCCTTTCTCGAAGTTTCTGTGTACTATAGCATAATGTTTGGGTATCTCGGGACAATTTCATTTGAATTTATTGCATTCATTAAAACTCGTCGATCTGGTCCTTTCGCGCAACATCCGTCGGCTATAGTACACTGTTTGGAGGTCCTTCGAAAATTTCAAGGGCATTTTTGGCATTTATCAAAACTCGTTGATTTCGTCCTATCTCGCAGTGTTCGTGAGCTATATCACACTGTTTGGGGCCCGGGGACAATTTCATGTGCATTTCTGGGATTTAGTAAAACTCGTCTATTTGGTCCTTTCTCGTAGTTTTCCTGAGCTATAGGACACTGTTTGGGGGTCCGAGGACAATTTCATTGGCATTTCTTGCATTCATGCATACTCGTCGATTTGGTCCTTTGTCGAAGTTTCCGTGTACTATAGCATAATGTTTGGGTATCCAGGGACAATTTCATTTGCATTTATGGCATTCATTAAAACTCGTCGATTTGGCCCTATCTCGCAGTTTTCGTGAGCTATAGCACACTGTTTGTGGGTCGAGGGACAATTTCATGGGCATTCCTAGCATTCATTCAAATTCGTCGATTTGGTCCTTTCCCGCAGTTTCTGTGAGCTATAGCATAATGTTTGGGTGTCCGGGGACAATTTAATTGGCATATGTAGCATTCATTAAAACTCGTCGATTTGGACCTATCTCGTAGTTTTCGTGAGTTATAGTACCCTTTTTGGGTGGCCGGAGCCAATTGCAAGGGCATTTCTTTCATTTATTAAAACTTGTTGATTTTGGCATATCTCGCAGTTTTCGTGAGCTATAGCACACTGTTTGGGGGTCCGGGGACAATTTCATGGGCATTTCTGGCATTTATTTGAATTCGTCGATTTGGTCCTTTCCCGCAGCATCCGTGAGCTATAGCACAATGTTTGGGTGTCCGGGGACAATTTCATGGGCATTTCTGGCATTTATTCGAATTCGTCGATTTGGTCCTTTCCCGCAGCATCCGTGAGCTATAGCACAATGTTTGGGTGTCCGGGGACAATTTCATGGGCATTTTTGGCATTCATGCAGACTCGTCGATTTGGTCCTTTATCGAAGTTTTCCGTGAGTTATAGCACAATATTTGGGTATCCAGGGACAATTTAATTTGCATTTATTGCATTCATTAAAACTCGTCGATTTGGGCCTATCTCGCAGTTTTCGTGAGCTATATAGTACCCTGTTTGGGGGGCGGAGACAATTCCAAGGGCATTTCTGGCATTCATTAAAACACGTTGATTAGGTCCTATCTCGCAGTTTTCGTGAGCTACGTCACACTGTTTCGGGGTCTGGGAACAATTTCACGGGCATGTCGGGCATTCATTAAAACTCGTCCGTTTGGACCTATCTCCTAGTTTTTGTGAGCTATAGTACACTTTTGGGAGTCTGGGGACAATTTCATGGGCATTTCTGGCATTCATTCAAACTCGTCGATTTGGTCCTTTCTCGAAGTTTCCGTGTACTATAGCATAATGTTTGGGTATCTCGGGACAATTTCATTTGAATTTATTGCATTCATTAAAACTCGTCGATCTGGTCCTTTCGCGCAACATCCGTCGGCTATAGTACACTGTTTGGAGGTCCTTCGAAAATTTCAAGGGCATTTTTGGCATTTATCAAAACTCGTTGATTTCGTCCTATCTCGCAGTGTTCGTGAGCTATATCACACTGTTTGGGGCCCGGGGACAATTTCATGTGCATTTCTGGCATTTATTAAAACTCGTCCATTTGGTCCTTTCTCGTAGTTTTCCTGAGCTATAGGACACTGTTTGGGGGTCCGAGGACAATTTCATTGGCATTTCTTGCATTCATGCATACTCGTCGATTTGGTCCTTTGTCGAAGTTTTCGTGTACTATAGCATAATGTTTGGGTATCCAGGGACAATTTCATTTGCATTTATGGCATTCATTAAAACTCGTCGATTTGGCCCTATCTCGCAGTTTTCGTGAGCTATAGCACACTGTTTGTGGGTCGAGGGACAATTTCATGGGCATTCCTAGCATTCATTCAAATTCGTCGATTTGGTCCTTTCCCGCAGTTTCTGTGAGCTATAGCATAATGTTTGGGTGTCCGGGGACAATTTAATTGGCATATGTAGCATTCATTAAAACTAGTCGATTTGGACCTATCTCGTAGTTTTCGTGAGCTATAGTACCCTGTTTGGGTGGCCGGAGCCAATTGCAAGGGCATTTCTTTCATTTATTAAAACTTGTTGATTTCGGCCTATCTCGCAGTTTTCGTGAGCTATAGCACACTGTTTGGGGTTCCGGGGACAATTTCATGGGCATTTCTGGCATTTATTCGAATTCGTCGATTTGGTCCTTTCCAGCAGCATCCGTGAGCTATAGCACAATGTTTGGGTGTCCGGGGACAATTTCATGGGCATTTCTGGCATTCATGCAGACTCGTCGATTTGGTCCTTTCTCGAAGTTTTCCGTGAGTTATAGCACAATGTTTGGGTGTCCGGCGACAATTTCATGGGCATTTCTGGCATTCATGCAGACTCGTCGATTTGGTCCTTTATCGAAGTTTTCCGTGAGTTATAGCACAATATTTGGGTATCCAGGGACAATTTAATTTGCATTTATTGCATTCATTAAAACTCGTCGATTTGGGCCTATCTCGCAGTTTTCGTGAGCTATATAGTACCCTGTTTGGGGGGCGGAGACAATTCCAAGGGCATTTCTGGCATTCATTAAAACACGTTGATTAGGTCCTATCTCGCAGTTTTCGTGAGCTACGTCACACTGTTTCGGGGTCTGGGGACAATTTCACGGGCATGTCGGGCATTCATTAAAACTCGTCCGTTTGGACCTATCTCCTAGTTTTTGTGAGCTATAGTACACTTTTGGGAGTCTGGGGACAATTTCATGGGCATTTCTGGCATTCATTCAAACTCGTCGATTTGGTCCTTTCTCGAAGTTTCCGTGTACTATAGCATAATGTTTGGGTATCTCGGGACAATTTCATTTGAATTTATTGCATTCATTAAAACTCGTCGATCTGGTCCTTTCGCGCAACATCCGTCGGCTATAGTACACTGTTTGGAGGTCCTTCGAAAATTTCAAGGGCATTTTTGGCATTTATCAAAACTCGTTGATTTCGTCCTATCTCGCAGTGTTCGTGAGCTATATCACACTGTTTGGGGCCCGGGGACAATTTCATGTGCATTTCTGGCATTTATTAAAACTCGTCCATTTGGTCCTTTCTCGTAGTTTTCCTGAGCTATAGGACACTGTTTGGGGGTCCGAGGACAATTTCATTGGCATTTCTTGCATTCATGCATACTCGTCGATTTGGTCCTTTGTCGAAGTTTCCGTGTACTATAGCATAATGTTTGGGTATCCAGGGACAATTTCATTTGCATTTATGGCATTCATTAAAACTCGTCGATTTGGCCCTATCTCGCAGTTTTCGTGAGCTATAGCACACTGTTTGTGGGTCGAGGGACAATTTCATGGGCATTCCTAGCATTCATTCAAATTCGTCGATTTGGTCCTTTCCTGCAGTTTCTGTGAGCTATAGCATAATGTTTGGGTGTCCGGGGACAATTTAATTGGCATATGTAGCATTCATTAAAACTCGTCGATTTGGACCTATCTCGTAGTTTTCGTGAGCTATAGTACCCTGTTTGGGTGGCCGGAGCCAATTGCAAGGGCATTTCTTTCATTTATTAAAACTTGTTGATTTCGGCCTATCTCGCAGTTTTCGTGAGCTATAGCAGACTGTTTGGGGGTCCGGGGACAATTTCATGGGCATTTCTGGCATTTATTCGAATTCGTCGATTTGGTCCTTTCCAGCAGCATCCGTGAGCTATAGCACAATGTTTGGGTGTCCGGGGACAATTTCATGGGCATTTCTGGCATTCATGCAGACTCGTCGATTTGGTCCTTTCTCGAAGTTTTCCGTGAGTTATAGCACAATATTTGGTTATCCAGGGCAAATTGAATTTGCATTTATTGCATTCATTAAAACTCGTCGATTTGGGCCTATCTCGCAGTTTTCGTGAGCTATAGTACCCTGTTTGGGGGGCCGGAGACAATTGCAAGGGCATTTCTGGCATTCATTAAAACTCGTTGATTAGGTCCTATCTCGCAGTTTTCGTGAGCTACGTCATACTATTTGGGGGTCTGGGGACAATTTCACGGGCATGTCTGGCATTCATTAAAACTCGTCCGTTTGGATCTATCTCCTAGTTTTTGTGAGCTATAGTACACTTTGGGGGGTCCGGGGACAATTTCATGGGCATTTCTGGCATTCATTCAAACTCGTCGATTTGGTCCTTTCCCGAAGTTTCCGTGTAATATAGCATAATGTTTGGGTATCTAGGGACAATTTCATTTGAAATTATTGCATTCATTAAAACTCGTCGATCTGGTCCTTTCACGCAACATCCGTCAGCTATAGTACACTGTTTGGAGGTCCTTCGAAAATTTCGAGGGCATTTTTGGCATTTATCAAAACTCGTTGATTTCGTCCTATCTCGCAGTGTTCGTGAGCTATATCACACTTTTTGGGGCCCGGCGACAATTTCATGGGCATTTCTGGCATTAATTAAAACTCGTCCATTTGGTCCTTTCTCGCAGTTTTCCTGAGCTATAGGACACTGTTTGGGGGTCCGGGCACAATTTCATTGGCATTTCTTGCATTCATGCAAACTCGTCGATTTGGTCTTTGTCGAAGTTTCCGTATACTATAGCATAATGTTTGGGTATCCAGGGAAAATTTCATTTGCATTTATTGCATTCATTAAAACTCGTCGATTTGGGCCTATTTCGCAATTTTCGTGGGCTATAGCACACTGTTTGTGGGTCCAGGGACAATTTTCATGGGCATTCCTAGCATTCATTCAAATTCGTCGATTTGGTCCTTTCCCGCAGTTTCCGTGAACTATAGCCATTGTTTAGGATATCGCATATCGTTAACGTATCGGTCAGCCCATGATAAGATATATATCCGCTTATCGGCCGATAAATCGATTTTATCGGTCAACTATTTATCGGCCACTTTTCTTCTAAATCCTAAATTTTAGCACTACAACATCTAAAATATTCTATAAAAATATATTATATCGGCGCTAAAAACTCTAAATTATGATATATAGATATATCGTATTCATTAATACTAAAAATTCTATGACCGATCAATCGCTTGCAAGACCGATAAAATGGCCCGAATGAGAAAACTCCACTTATATTCATTTCTCTTATCGGTCACCACCCGATAAGTGATAAATCGGCCGATAAATCGGCATATCGGATGATATTTGGAACAGTGGCTATAGCACAATGTTTGGGTGTCCGGGGACAATTTAATTGGCATATCTAGCATTCATTAAAACTCGTCGATTTGGACCTATCTCGCAGTTTTCGGGAGCTATTGTACCCTGTTTGTGGGGCCGGAGACAATTGCAAGGGCATTTCTGTCATTTATTAAAACTTGTTGATTTCGGCCTATCTGGCAGTTTTCGTGAGCTATAGCACACTGTTTGGGGGCCAGGGGACAATTTCATGGGCATTTTTGGCATTTATTAAAACTCGTCGGTTTGGTCCTTTCTCGCAGTTTTCCTGAGCTATAGCACACTATTGGGGGTCCGGGGACAATTTCATGGGCCTTTCTGGCATTCATGCAAACTCGTCGATTTGGTCCCTTCTCGAAGTTTCCGTGAGTTATAGCACACTATTTGGGTATCCAGGGACGATTTCATTTGCATTTATTGCATTCATTAAAACTCGTCGATTTAGGCCTATCTCGCAGTTTTCGTGAGCTATAGCACACAGTTTGGGGGTCCGGGGAGAATTTTGTGGGCATTTCTGGCATTTATTCGAATTCGTCGATTTGGTCCTTTCCCGCAGCATCCGTGAGCTATAGCACAATGTTTGGGTGTCCAGGGACAATTTCATGGGCATTTCTGGCATTCATGCAAACTCGTCGATTTGGTCCTTTCTCGAAGTTTTCCGTGAGTTATAGCACAATATTTGGGTATCCAGGGACAATTTAATCTGCATTTATTGCATTCATTAAAACTCGTCGATTTGGGCCTATCTCGCAGTTTTCGTGAGCTATATAGTACCCTGTTTGGGGGGCGGAGACAATTGCAAGGGCATTTCTGGCATTCATTAAAACTCGTTGATTAGGTCCTATCTCGCAGTTTTCGTGAGCTACGTCACACTGTTTGGGGGTCTGGGACAATTTCACGGTCATGTCTGGCATTCATTAAAACTCGTCCGTTTGGACCTATCTCCTAGTTTTTGTGAGCTATAGTACACTTTTGGGAGTCCGGGGACAATTTCATGGGCATTTCTGGCATTCATTCAAACTCGTCGATTTGGTCCTTTCTCGAAGTTTCCGTGTACTATAGCATAATGTTTGGGTATCTAGGGACAATTTCATTTGAATTTATTGCATTCATTAAAACTCATCGATCTGGTCCTTTCACGCAACATCCGTCAGCTATAGTACACTGTTTGGACGTCCAGCGAAAATTTCAAGGGCATTTTTGGCATTTATCAAAACTCGTTGATTTCGTCCTATCTCGCAGTGTTCGTGAGCTATATCACACTGTTTGGGGCCCGGGGACAATTTAATGGGCATTTCTGGCATTTATTAAAACTCGTCCATTTGGTCCTTTCTCGCAGTTTTCCTGAGCTATAGGACACTGTTTGGGGGTTCGGACACAATTTCATTGGCATATCTTGCATTCATCCAAACTCGTCGATTTGGTCTTTTTTCGAAGTTTCCGTGTACTATAGCACACTGTTTGGGTATCGAGGGACAATTTCATTTTCATTTATGGCAGTCATTAAAACTCGTCGATTTGGCCCTATCTCGCAGTTTTCGTGAGCTATAGCACACTGTTTGTGGGTCCAGGGACAATTTCATGGGCATTCCTAGCATTCATTAAAATTCGTCGATTTGGTCCTTTCTCGCAGTTTCGATGAGCTATAGCACAATGTTTGGGTGTCCGGGGAAAATTTAATTGGCATATCTAGCATTCATTAAAACTCGTCGATTTGGGCCTATCTCGCAGTTTTCGTGAGCTATAGTACCATGTTTGGGGGGCGGAGACAATTGCAAGGTCATTTTTGTCATTTATTAAAACTTGTTGATTTCGGCCTATCTCGCAGTTTTCGTGAGCTATAGCACACTGTTTGGGGGCCAGGGGACAATCTCATGGGCATTTCTACCATTTATTAAAACTCGTTGGTTTGGTCCTTTCTCGCAGTTTTCCTGAGCTATAGCACACTGTTGGGGGTCCGGGGATAATTTCATGGGCCTTTCTGGCATTCATGCAAACTCGTCGATTTGGTCCCTTCTCGAAGTTTCCGTGAGTTATATCACACTATTTGGGTATCTAGGGACAATTTCATTTGCATTTATTGCATTCAGTAAGTCATCGATTTGGGCCTATCTCGCAGTTTTCGTGAGCTATAGCACACAGTTTGGGGGTCCAGGGACAATATCATGGGAATTTCTGGCATTTATTCGAAATCGTCGATTTGGTCCTTTCCCGCATCATCCGTGAGCTATAGCACATTGTTTGGGTGTTCGGGGACAATTTCATGGGCATTTCTGGCATTCATGCAGACTCGTCGATTTGGTCTTTTCTCGAAGTTTTCCGTGAGTTACGTCACACTGTTTGGGGGTCTGGGGACAATTTCACGGGCATGTCTGGCATTCATTAAAACTCGTCCGTTTGGACCTATCTCCTAGTTTTTGTGATCTATAGTACACTTTTGGGGGTCCGGGGACAACTTCATGGGCATTTCTGGCATTCATTCAAACTCGTCGATTTGGTCCTTTCTCGATGTTTCCATGTACTATAGCATAATGTTTCGGTATCTTGGGACAATTTCATTTGAATTTATTGCATTCATTAAAACTCGTCGATCTAGTCCTTTCGCGCAACATCCGTCAGCTATAGTACACTGTTTGGAGGTCCTGCGAAAATTTTGAGGGCATTTTTGGCATTTATCAAAACTCGTTGATTTCGTCCTATCTCGCAGTGTTCGTGAGCTATATCACACTTTTTGGGGCCCGGGGACAATTTCATGGGCATTTCTGGTATTTATTAAAACTCGTCCATTTGGTCCTTTCTCGCAGTTTTCCTGAGCTATAGGACACTGTTTGGGGGTCCGGGCACAATTTCATTGGCATTTCTTGCATTCATGCAAAGTCGTCGATTTGGTCTTTGTCGAAGTTTCCGTGTACTATAACATAATGTTTGGGTATCGAGGGAAAATTTAATTTGCATTTATTGCATTCATTAAAACTCGTCGATTTGGCCCTATCTCGCAGTTTTCGTGGGCTATAGCACACTGTTTGTGGGTCCAGGGACAATTTCATGGGCATTCCTAGCATTCATTCAAATTCGTCGATTTGGTCCTTTCCCGCAGTTTCCGTGAGCTATAGCACAATGTTTGGGTGTCCGGGGACAATTTAATTGGCATATCTAGCATTCATTAAAACTCGTCGATTTGGACCTATCTCGTGGTTTTCGTGAGCTATAGTACCCTGTTTGGGTGGCCAGAGCCAATTGCAAGGGCATTTCTTTCATTTATTAAAACTTGTTGATTTCGGCCTATCTCGCAGTTTTCGTGCGCTATAGCACACTGTTTGGAGGCCAGGGGACAATCTCATGGGCGTTTCTGCCATTTATTAAAACTCGTCGGTTTGGTCCTTTCTCACAGTTTTCCTGAGCTATAGCACACTCTTGGGGGTCCGGGGATAATTTCATGGGCCTTTCTGGGATTCATGCAAACTCGTCGATTTGGTCCCTTCTCGAAGTATCCGTGAGTTATATCACACTATTTGGGTATCCAGGGACAATTTCATTTGCATTTATTGCATTCAATAAGTCATCGATTTGGGCCTATCTCGTAGTTTTCGTGAGCTATAGCACACAGTTTGGGGGTCCGGGGACAATTTCATGGGCATTTCTGGCATTTATTCGAAATCGTCGATTTGGTCCTTTCCCGCATCATCCGTGAGCTATAGCACAATGTTTGGGTGTCCGGGGACAATTTCATGGGCATTTCTGGCATTCATGCAGACTCGTCGATTTGGTGTTTTCTCGAAGTTTTCCGTGAGTTATAGCACAATATTTGGGTATCCAGGGACAATTTAATTTGCATTTATTGCATTCATTAAAACTCATCGATTTGGGTCTATCTCGCAGTTTTCGTGACCTAGATAGTACCCTGTTTGGGGGACGGAGACAATTGCGAGGGCATTTCTGGCATTCATTAAAACTCGTTGATTAGGTCCTATATCGCAGTTTTCGTGGGCTACGTCACACTGTTTGGGGGTCTGGGGACAATTTCACGGGCATGTCTGGCATTCATTAAAACTCGTCCGTTTGGACCTATCTCCTAGTTTTTGTGATCTATAGTACACTTTTGGGGGTCCGGGGACAATTTCATGGGCATTTCTGGCATTCAATCAAACTCGTCGATTTGGTCCTTTCTCGAAGTTTCCGTGTACTATAGCATAATGTTTCGGTATCTCGGGACAATTTCATTTTAATTTATTGCATTCATTAAAACTCGTCGATCTGGTCCTTTCGCGCAACATCCGTCAGCTATAGTACACTGTTTGGAGGTCCTGCGAAAATTTCAAGGGCATTTTTGGCATTTATCAAAACTCGTTGATTTCGTCCTATCTCGCAGTGTTCGTGAGCTATATCACACTGTTTGGGGCCCGGGGACAATTTCATGGGCATTTCTGGCATTTATTAAAACTCGTCCATTTGGTCCTTTCTCGCAGTTTTCCTGAGCTATAGGACACTGTTTGGGGGTCCGGGCACAATTTCATTGGCATTTCTTGCATTCATGCAAACTCATCGATTTGGTCTTTGTCGAAGTTTCCGTGTACTATAGCATAATGTTTGGGTATCCAGGGAAAATTTCATTTGCATTTATTGCAATCATTAAAACTCGTCGATTTGGGCCTATCTCGCAGTTTTCGTGGGATATAGCACACTGTTTGTGGGTATAGGGACAATTTCATGGGAATTCCTAGCATTCATTAAAATTCGTCGATTTGGTCCTTTCTCGCAGTTTCGATGAGCTATAGCACAATGTTTGGGTGTCCGGGGAAAATTTAATTGGCATATCTAGCATTCATTAAAACTCGTCGATTTGGACCTATCTCGTAGTTTTCGTGAGCTATAGTACCCTGTTTGGGGGGCGGAGACAATTGCAAGGCCATTCCTGGCATTTATTAAAACTTGTTGATTTTGGCCTATCTCGCAGTTTTCGTGAGCTATAGCACACTGTTTGGGGGCCATGGGACAATCTCATGGGCATTTCTTCCATTTATTAAAACTAGTCGGTTTGGTCCTTTCTCGCAGTTTTCCTGAGCTATAGCACACTGTTGGGGGTCCGGGGATAATTTCATGGGCCTTTCTGGCATTCATGCAAACTCGTCGATTTGGTCCCTTCTCGAAGTTTCCGTGAGTTATATCACACTATTTGGGTATCTAGGGACAATTTCATTTGCATTTATTGCATTCAGTAAGTCATCGATTTGGGCCTATCTCGCAGTTTTCGTGAGCTATAGCACACAGTTTGGGGGTCCGGGGACAATTTCATGGGAATTTCTGGCATTTATTCGAAATCGTCGATTTGGTCCTTTCCCGCATCATCCGTGAGCTATAGCACAATGTTTGGGTGTCCGGGGACAATTTCATGGGCATTT